>OY987263.1:2394480-3889215 GCA_963920665.1 Straminergon stramineum
AATCACAACATCCGACACGAAGTTACATTTCGTAGACAAGGTTTCCACACTCAAACAGATTTTATAAATATCACGAGCAACCACAAAAAAGTATTACTGTAACCTTCGCACTACCCTCATAGACTAAATTTCTCATCAAGGGTATGTCACTTAATAATCTTTATCTATGTTAGAGAGGCATTGTGACCACTCATGTTGCTCCACACTGGACACCCTGTTTGTGTTTGGAAGGCATTCAGATCCAGAAACTTGTCCAAAATTTCGAACATAACTTTCACGAACCTCTAAACTCAAGACAGGTATGGTTGCAAGATTCAAAACAATTCTGGAAGTTTCCGATTATCAATAATTCGCCACCTTGACAAATTTGAAACTAAGGAAATATCTCGCTCAGGAGGAACTTCATTTTCAAGACCTTGGAAAGAAGGGTGCACGGGAACTTCGACCGAGGTGTCTTGATTAATACTAGGATTGCCTGCAACCTGTTGAAAGTAATCTCAGAAAGACAAATCCGCTATTCATACACAAACCAATCCACAGAGACAATTCAGAGTTTCAACTCGTGCGTTCCCCGCTTCACCGGAAATAACCTACATGCACTGATTTAAAATATGTTACCACAGATTTGACAAGGATAGAGACTCATGAAACTTCCATCGAAGCGATTTCGGCAAATTTGGTATTACTCTCTCTGCGTATGTCCACCACCCAAGTCGCTGGAAAGGTGCCTCAGCTCTGAGTTCCAAGCCCCACACGGAAGAACGAGGGCCAAACATACTTACCGGATACAGGAAAGCATCATCAGCATAATAATTATTACTCAAAAATTATTGGTGCCCTACCAAAGAACCTCGCGGTTCCTCAAATTGAAGTGATCGAAGACAAACCGTGATCCACAACTGCTGCAAGACGCTCTTGCTTCGGCATATCCAGCCCCGGCAACATCAACATGCTCCTCCTCGCCAGCCAGCGGACCCCTCTCAATCACTTCTCTCCGATTCTCCACCTAGTGTACAGAAACTAAAAGCTACCAGCTCTCGGCAATTCCGTCCAGGAACCTCGAAAGCACAGCGTCCACATCTTCATCAAGACGCCGGGCGCGATGGATGGTCGACGAGTGGGCTGTCTAGATCGTCACCGTGGAACCGGCCACGATCTCCAGAATCTCGCCCGTGATCTTCGCTTGACGTTGCCTGTTGTACGAGATCGACAGAGCCTTCTTCAAATCCGACGCATTGTCCGACGCGTTGTTCATGGCGTTCATCCGCGCCGCCAGCTCGCTGGCGATGGAGTCCTGCAGCGCGCGCAAAATCTGGCTGTTCAGGTACAGCGGCAGCAGCGCGTCCAGAATCTGCACCGGCTCCTGCTCGAACGTCAGCACGCCCCGTGAACTGCGGCGTCTCCATGCGAATCTCCTCCCGCTCCACCGAGAATTTCCCCCCCTTGGTCGTCAGACGGAACATCTCGTCCTCCGCCGCGTCCACGCAGGTCCCGTTCACGTCGCACACCTGGCCCTGGGGAGACAGCGGCAGCAGCGTGTGGATGATGGGGTCCGACTTGATCAGCGACACGAAACGCGTGTACAGCAGCTCCACCTTGTCCACCTCCTCCGACACGAACAGCGAAAACAGCTCGTCCGCGACGGCCTGCGCCTCCTTCGTCGTCGGAGCGTTCCCGGCTTCCAGAAACCTGTCCACGGGGATATGCGGCCGCCGCTTGAAGTAGCTGTTCCCCTTCTTCCCGATGCTCACCACCGTGTACTCCACGCCGATGCTACGCAGATCCAGCATCCGCGACTCCGCCTTCTTCAGCACGTAGTTGTTGAACCCCCGCACAGGCCCCGGTCGCCCGTGATCACCACCAGCGCAATCTTCTTCACCGGTCGCACCTGGACCGCCAGCCGCGCACAATTTCAGACTAATTCCACCCTAATCCCGAAATCCAATTCCCTCCCTCAATTCGCCACCCACCACGACACACAATGCACATTACGCGTCCCAATCCATTCCACAGGACCGAATGCGCACAGCTCCAATTCCCCGCTCCCCCACGCCATTGCCATTGCCATTGCCATTGCCAATCCACACATCCACACATCCACACACATCACACATCACACACAATCCAGGAATCCACAATTCAAGAAACGACACTCACATTCGTCAGCGGAATGTCGATGTCCTCGGTGGCCAGCTGCTCGTTCACATTGAACAGCACCTTCACCAGATTCTCCGAGAACGGGCGCCCGTTCACCACGGCCTCCTGCGCGCGACGCACCTTGGCGGCGGCCACCAGCTTCATGGCGTCCGTGATCTTCTGCGTGTTCTTCACCGTGGCAATTCGGTCGCGCAAGTCCTTCAGCCCGGCCGTGACCACGGAGCTCCCGCGCCCCTCGCGACGCGCGACGCCGCTGTCCAGGCAGCCCGCGGGCTCGGAGCCGCGCAGGCCCAGGGAGCGCGCGGACAGACCCTCGAAGGAGGCCATCTGGAGGGAGGAGCCGCAGGCGAGCGAGGACGCCATCGCTGGCGAACACGGTCAGTGCAGCAGGCGTCGAATCGAAGCGGGAAACCGTTCAGCCCAGCTCACTCACGACAATCGAAACGAGGTATGAATGCTTCCCCTCCCCTCGGGAATGCGTGCGCAATGTGTGCGACGGATTGGGTCGGCAACTGGGGGGGTGGGGAATCGAAGGAATTGAACGAGGGGTGGGCAGAGGCAGGGGGAGCCTGGGGCTCACGCTGGCTATGGAGGGCGAGGGCGCCTTATCCAGCTGCAACGCTGATGATCGAATGGCGGGGGGACACGGCGTCGACCTGGAGGGGGGAACCCTTTTCGACCTTTTCCGCGCTTCTTTGCTAGAAATGAGCTTGCTGCTCTACGGAACGATAAAGCTTCGTGCACTGAGGCGGGGGTGCACGAACCGAGTACCGGCAATCTCTTCTAATTGTACCAAGGTAAGTACAGCTGATTGCGACCCCTACGTTGTTGCATCACAATAAATATCCTATCTTCATTAGAGAACCTTAAATCTAAAAGTTGTCATTTCAGTCTTATTCAAGCGGCAGCAATCTCATATGACAAAAAAGACTATGGTATTCCAGAGTTTTTGGCTTTGAAACTAAAGAAAAGGGGTAAATCTAGTGATGAAATTAGGTGAGGGTTGCAATAAGATATATGTACCTCACCTTTATTCATTACAGAAGAACGATCTATAATCATTCAATATATCTAATAGTTGAAGTGTACTTGAATAGTTATGTTTTATTTAAACAATCTTTAATTAGGATGCTCTTTTAGATTTTGATGGAATTGAGTCAAGGTTAGTTTAACAACAAAACCTACTTTACTTTAGGTGTCAATGTGCCTATTACCACCTTTGTTTTAATTCTGCCCTCATGTGTTTGTGTTGTGCATTGTCCTTTCCACTTGTAACATTGAAGCCAATGCATTGAGGCAAAAGGGAAAAGGGAGTGGTAATAGGTTAGTTTACCAAAATGTAACTAGTAAATGCCAAAGGTATTACATTTTTGGAGTTCACAAGACTTCATAGTTAATGAAGAGCTTGATAAATTTCTATTTTTGGAATTTTAAAAGGTGCATTATTAGTAAAGTCTACTTAAACTCTTGAATAACTAAAGAGACCTCTTTGAACTTTTTTGAAATTCGGGAAAACTCTAATGGCGATGGATTATTGAATTGAGCATGAAATCTTGAACATGGCTTCTAATCATCCAAAGCATTTGTTTTAGGTCATTCCAATAACTATTACTAAAGTTATATGGATTTTTTATTCTTATTTTCATTTTCATTTTTGTGCATACCATCTAGCATTGTCTTGATTCTTTGTTGCATTTTCAATTGTTCAAAGGGAAGAACTAAAGACCTCAAGCAACCCATACCAATTAATACCTAAGGATAGTAACTTATCACAGAAATTCACTTGAGAATGGATTATTGGAAAGGATTGATGGTATTCTACTCTAGATGGATTGTATGGCTATACTCAAATTATGAATGCATTGTACAATTGTCTTAAAACTTTTCTTTTTAACTAAATTGAGACCATATCCATGTAAGTTATGTCCATTAGTTAACCTGTGAAAGATTGAGGCACATTTTAGGCAAAAGTTGTGAAAACAAACATTTTTTAGGACTATGAGAAAAAAATGAAAAAATTATTTTTATTCAAAATTCAATTTTATAAATTTTTACTAACCTACTAAGGGAATGTGTGGAAATTTTTTCAAAAACTTTGAGTGCACGAATTGAAAGATTATTAGTAAAGATTAGTTCATTAGCCACCCAAGAATGCATGTAATTCACAAATAGTCCTTAGTGTTTATCAATAGTCTACAACATTAGAAAAAAAAATCCATATCCATCCATTCAATCATTCATTGAATGCCTTGAAGACAAACTTTTCTTGCCCAATTTTCAAACAAATGCAAAAACCCATAGGATGCCAATGCATTAGGAATTGCAAATTACCACTACTATAGTGCATTGCAAATCACAACAAGAAAGAAAGTACAAACATAGACAATTATTCAAAATCTTTAAACCTTTATAGAAATTAATGAAAACTCATACAATTTTAGCACTACCATTTTAGGAGATAGTGATTAGAAATCACATCTTTGCTTTCCTAGCACCATTTAATAGCTAAAGATTGTAAGAGGCAGATTTCAAGCCATTTTTTTACTTTGGGGCAAGCCCTTCCGCAAGCAATATTTGTTGAATTCTTGTGAAATTTTTACCGAAGGTGTATTTTACTACCATCTTAATGCCTAGGAAATTTTACAACAATCCAAGTTGTAACTAAAAAGTTATGCCTCAAAAAGACATTTCTTTTTAATTAGGGACAATTATAGGCAATAATAATAGATAGGTCCAAGTGGTCTGAAATTTTTTGTACATACTCTCAACAAGCTTGTTAAAATAATCCCAAAAGTGAAAAGGCATATGAGAATATAATTTTGACTTGCAAGCCTTTGAAATTTGGCTTTCCACCTTCAAGCAATGTTCAGAACTTTAAAAGCCCAATTTCAAAGGCTTATAATTCAAAATCATGTGCTCATATGCCTTTCAACTTTTGGGATTATGTTAACAAGCTTGTTGAGAATATGCACAAAAAATTTCAGACCACTTGACCTATGCATCATGGTTGCTTGAAAGTGTCCCTATTTCAAAAGGAGTGCTCTTTTGAGGCATCACTTTTTAACTATGACTTAGATTGTTGTAAAATTTTCTAGACATCAAGCTAGTAGTGAAATACACCTTTTGAAAAAATTTCACAAGAGTTCAACAAATATTGCACGAGGAAGGGCCTTCCAAGCAAAAGTGAAAAATGACCTTAAATCACGTCTCAAGGCTTTGAGGATGCAGTTTGTAATTTTATCTTTAGAAGACACTGCATCTTGCCTCTACAATACATGATAACCCATAAACGTCGATACGGCCATTTTTTGACTAATGGATGACAAGGAATCTCTCTATCTAGCGCAGAACTACAACTATTCATCCTTTGAATTTTGTGTAAAAAGGGAAAATCTTCTACAATAATTCAACCTCCAATGTGTACTTTTTATTTTTTTAAAGTAGATGATGTCACACGGTTCCAAAAGCCATGATTACCACGGTCACCAGTCCGTCCTTTAAGGGTTAAGCTTTTTTGAATGTTTTCCACTTACCTTCACCAAATTCTTTTCTTCTATCTTCAAGAGCTAGAATCTCCTTCTGAGAGTGATCATGGCCATTTGTTTTTCCACATTTGCTTTGAAGAATGCGGCATGGATCCTTCCCACTGTTTCATTCATACCTCACCTACTTCTTAGCTCATACCTTTGGAATTTCCATTGGGGTGTCTTCCAATACCTTGGCAATCGTTTGTAGAGTGCAGTCGAAGGTGGACATGTTTCTCATTCCAATCACGGCCGTTAGAGAATGTCAGGTTCAGCTGATCAAGGCATCATTCAGTGTGTCTGAGACGAAGTGATTGCAAGTGATAGGAACGGTGGCACGGTTCAATGGAGCTTCAAATTCAGTAAGAAACGTACCAACCTGACCTTAATATCAGTATTGCACTTCTTGTCCATTTGGGCTATAATTCCGTGCTTACAGAGAATTTTAATACACTATTACAATGTTCAACAAATTTGAAAACTTCTTTCAGTTTTTTTGCTAATGTCTTCTTAAATGCTACAGTAATCATCTCAATTTGTTTCGAACATCCAAACCCTACACAAATATTATTGTATTCAAAATCATACCAGATACAACAAGAAGTGAAAAGTAGCGCGGATCACTTACTTAGGGTTTAAGTCGAGCATAAGGAGCATAACTTCCAGCAGACGCTGGTTGGAGCTGAGCTGGTTGGACTTCTCTAGCCAGTTATCTGATGGGAGGCATCTCAAAGCTTGGTTGTTTGAACAAGGTTTTGTAGAGTCTTGTCGAAGAAATTCTAATTCTACCATGTTGGGAATGCTTAGCTCTGACGTCCGTGGAAATCGAGTAGACAAATGCAACCCATCTGTTGAAGACGCCATTACTTTCGAACAACTTACAGTAGACAGTTACTAGAGTAGTGAGAAGGACACGAACTGAGATTCCTGTATTGAGAATTGGACTGTTTGCAATTGGTTATACTCCTTATCATGCGCTTCTTCTTGGAAAGTTATGGCGATGGAAAAATTATTGTGAGCGAGCTTCTGTATAGATGATTAGATGCACGAGGCATTGTAAGGACATCTTAATTAGCAGAGATTTGTGCAATTTTAATTAATCAGGTGTGATGCCTACATTGTAGATGTCAGAAGATACTTCTAACATAATGGTGTACTGTAATTTCCATTTCTGAAGTATATTCTGAAAACCTCATCACTATTTGCAACTCAGGAGTCTTTAATGTGCATTTCAGCACAATTTCCCCTCTTGAGAGCTGCGCACTAAGATCATGTGTGGTGGAGCTCTTCAAGTTTCAACTAAATTCTGGTAGTTCTGATTTTTTTTTTAATTATGTGCACTTCGTAGACACACTTCACTCTTTAGAATTAGCCGTGTAATGGTGTCAAGAGGACAAATATGGAACCTGCCTTCTTTGCTATGTAGAGAACTGCAAGTACATGTAATTGTGGTTGAATGGGAGCTACAAGGATTTCGAAGGTGCTGTGCCATGTAAAGTGCCTTCAAGTACGTCCACTATGAGTGGTTGTCATGAACTCTTTTTTAATGCTGCTGAAAAGTTACCTCGCTCTTCATCTCCATTCTCTTGACTGACAATTCTAATCAAGGAGAAGGTGAGTCTTTGAGCAAGAGCAATAGATTTGTGTTCAGTGATATGCAAGTCCGGAGAGTTGAATCTTCCTTTCTGTGACAACTAAGTGGCTATTTTGCAAGTGTCAATCTCTCCTGTAGAAATGTATAATTTTCCTACATCTTTTTTTATATAACACTCAATACAATCTTCTGTTTGATCCTGATTGATTGAAAACTCAAAAACTCATATTTGCTAATTGTGGAATGCCACTATTTATATAACCACATATCAGAATTTCGCTGGATTTCAGAATTCCATGATCATTCTTTAAAATCACAGGTCTCAACATTCTACAATTGCCTTGAAGGCATGTCTTTTTTTGATTGAGCACTAACATTTTCTACACCCTCAAAGCTACCCTCTCCTCAGTTTTTGAATTCCTGCTCAAGCGCAAATGTCCATAAAGGTCGACATGCTCTAAGCTCTTTGAAGATATTAATGAACCCTTTAGACTTGAGACTAACCCAATGAAATCAAAAAAACAATTAAATGCTCTCCTTGTCAAGGGCTGAGAATTGGTCTTAAGAGCTTCATATGTGCATCCCAAACCAAGTGAGTGGGAGGTGACTTGGTGCCTCCTTGCCATAATTATGAAGGAATTTTTTTCATGATCTCAACCCCCCAAAGTAATCATTCTGGTTTGAGAATCGAGCTCGGACTCAAGATGTGCCTGCGGCAAAAATAAAACTTCCAAAAGTATTTCGATTAGTAGTATATTTTGATTACAAGAGAATGCAGAACACTTCCATTACTACTTTCAATTACATCAACCCCAAAAGTTATGCTCACATTTAAGTTGGACGCGCAACATACAACACTGAAACAGTACAAATGTCTCATGCTTTCACACTCTTTTAAGATCTGAAATTTGAATCTAATTTGCATCATTTTGGGGGTGGACCCTAGTTTGAAGCTTAAGCGCCCGCCTCCAGGGCCCCATGAGTAGAACGCATGCCGCGTGCATCCGAATCTTCAAGATGCCTTCTGTTCCAACTTCGATGTTCTCTCGTGTACTGTACTGTACATGTGGCAGCACCTCACAGCAGTCTCCACAAGAGTTCAGGTACTTCGCAGGAATTGAGTTCCAAAGTGCACCGAAAAGGCCAACCTGCCACAGTGCACATACGATGATGTGTTCATTAGCCCAGAGAAGCAGGCAATACTTTTCCGGACACATCGATCCCGAGGCTTAATTCGTTATTTTTTATAAGAGTGTTACAACAGAAAAGTGAAATCGATTCTGTTTCTAGAATTGTTCGACACTTATCTGGTTGATGAACCCTCCTGACAGACCAGTGGCGTGCGAGGTTAAATATGTAGAAAAATATGTGAGTGATTGTAACTTATACTACACAAAGTCACAAACCGGTTCTATTACTGTGGGCTACTGTAAGTTTTTTGAGAAAAAATTGCAATATCCCTCAGGAAATTAATGCTAGGTAAGTCGGCCTCATCATATCCCATACATTAGTGTTACGGTTGCCGATGTCCAGTACAGTCTCCTTTAGGACAAATCCAATCCACACTTTGCTCACCCATATTTTCTCTCAAAACTTGAAACTGTTCTCCTCTCCTCGAACAAACCCTTAATACTCTCAAACTTTGCAGAACATGTCGCACACAACAGAGGAAAAATCTCAGGTGGTGGAAATGTTCTTGGTTGGTCAAAAAGTGACTGAGATTGCCGTTGCTGTGGGCATGCCCAAACACACAAGTGACCAAGCAACTAGGGCCGAAATCACCAACCTTTCGGCAGTCCAAGTAGGTGATGCGGTAAGTAGACAAGTACTAAACGATTCTGGACTATAGAGCAGGATCGCTTGCAAAAAAACATATCTTTCACAAGTACACCTAGAGAAGCGTACCACTCAGGAACATATCAGCAAGATTGTTTATCCCCAAGTTTCAAAAGTAGCAGGACGTAAGTGATGATTTGGGGCGCTTTCTACAACAATTTGAAATCTGTTTTGGGGTTTATAGTGCCAAGAAGGTGGGCTGCGCAAGACTTTGTGAAAAGTGTCTGCGAGGAGCCACTAAGAGGATATTTTGTTATTGGTCCCAAGGGAAATTCTCATGGAAGATGGTGCTCCAATGCATCTTAATATAGCACTGAAAAAATTGGAGAGAAAATCAAGGATTACAAAAGCTAGAATTGCCAACACAATCACCGGATTTGAACCCCATAGAAAATGTATGGGCCATGATGAAAAATGCTCTTTAGAAACACTCCATGGCCATCAAGAGTGTCAAGGATATGAAGAAAGCTCTTAAAGAGGTCTACGGAGAACTAGACATGGAAAAACTTGATCGTTTGGTCTTTGGTTGCGAGTATGCCTACTTGATTTATTGCAGTGATCAAAATCAAGGGAAGATCAAGAGGGTTTTTCATGGCTTTGATAGCAAGGGAAGACCAACACAATGGTAGATTTGGTGTAGGTGCTCAAATAGCTGCCCAAGTGGGTCAAAATTTTGTAAGCATCTTGATACGAACATCCTCTTTATCAATACAAAGTTTGAATGAGTTGTTGCATATGTTGGTTGTACTACTACAAATTTGGTGCAAGTGTGAGGGTTGCAAGGGTCAACATTTTGGGTTTGTCCAAAGAGTCTTAGTTGTATTGCAAAGACTCCAAGTTGTGTACTGTGGCCTTGGAATGAATTAGAACCCCCTGCAAATTAAAGTTTAGAAAATTATAGAAAAAGAGACCAATTATTGGTGAAGCAGACTACGATGCAAGCATATGAGCCTTGAGCCTTTGTAAAGTAGTTATTCTACAATCCTTGAAGGTGCTTATAGCATAAACACTCATAATATAGGTATCTACTATATAGGTACCATATAATCAAGGAAGGTTTCTATGATATAAACACCTATAACATAGGTGTATAGACTTCTAGGCTCAGGTGCCCATGATCATAGGCTCACATAATAACAACCCTCATGAAGCTAATAATAATTCTTCACTACGATTTCATTGTTAGTAAATAGTTAACTTTGGGATTACAGCTTGGTGTGTGAGTAGGGAATGAACTAACTTAGGTAACATGAAAGTAGATCCTTGATGTGAAGGACGCGCTAGACCAGGGAATGCGAAAATGGACTGATCGTGTTTGCTTAGGCAACAAACTGACATTAAAATTGTCCACTTGTCCATTTGTCCCTCATTCCAGCAATGCTGAATTTTTAATTGATTGCAAGCAAATCCCTGTCTTGCCGGTCTTTGATTTGAAGCCTAGTAGATTCTTTTACAGGCTGGGTTGGAGTTCTCTCCAACAGATTGGTTGACAATTCTTCATATTCGCATGAGATTGTTGTTGGAAATAATAACGCACACGTCTGCTCCACTGTTCATGACCACGTCAAGATGACTCTTCGCCTACCACAGCCACAACTCTGTTAGTTAGTTCCTCTCATTATTTTTTTCATTCGTTCGTCATGCTTAGTTTAGCATACTTGTTGGATACTTAAACTCTCCTTCGGGACTTGTAATTTTATCTGTGAATATGAGATCTCTCAAGTGTGAGAGTTGTAATTGTTTAGTCAACATGGTATCAGAGCGATCAATGATCTGACTGCGAATACACAGCACAGAGTAGTTTTGTTACTTGTAGTGTCAGGAAAGTAATACTACTGACAGTAGGAAGAGAGAGAATGAGAAGCGAGAAGCGAGAAAGTGTAGAACTGAGACGAGATGGCAGAAAACATGAACGTATCAGTTGGTGATGCTAATAAGCTCACCGGACTAGCAAATTATTACGTATGGAGTCTTAAAATGAGGGCAATTCTTAGACGAGAGAATTGGTGGCTTATCACTGAGCAGAGAGTAGAGCCAGAAGTTTTCCCTGTGAATATTGGCGGCCGACAATATACTGTCGCCCAGTTAGAGTCGATGAAGGCCAACGCACTATCCGCTATTATACTATCCGTTGCTGATGATATTGTCGATATTGTTGCTGTTCACTTAGATCCAGCGCTTGCTTGGGAGGCATTGAGAACAGCTTACCACTCCGGAGATCAATCTCAAATACTAACACTTACAAGTCAGTTGCAGTCTCTGAAATTGGCAGAAGGAGGCTCTGTTGAAGAATATCTGAAGAAAGCAAGGGAACTTAAGAACAAACTTGCCAGCATGGGAGAACCCACTCTTGACAGAACTTTGATCCAGATCGTGCTTAACGGACTACCACGAAGTTACGAATCCACCATACAGACGCTAACTCATTTGAACGTTAATATGACGTTTGATCAAGTTGCATCAAGCTTGCTTACTGAAGCGCATCGGAGGGAGCATCGAGCTGTTCAACTGGGCGATGAAGAAGCACTTGCAGCCACGTTCAACCAGAAAAACTCCATCCGTAACAATCAATATCAACAATGTGGACGAGGACGTGGAGCTTATCGAGGAAGAGGAGGATTCTACGGTCGTGGCTACTACCCATTTCCAAGACCTTTTCCAGCACTGTTTCAAAGACCACCGCAGCTATGCTACAACTGCGGTAAGCCAAACCATATAGCCCGAGACTGCAAACTTCCAAAACAAGGAAATTTCTTTCCATCTAGTCAGGGTCCTTCATTTGCAAATTCAGTAGAATTCTTTGATGCCGCACTCACAGATTATTGGGGAAACTACAATCCATGGTACATGGATAGTGGTGCGAGTGGACATATAGCTGCAGATTCTCAAAATATAGATCAGTCTCAGCCAAATTCATCCAATGTGAGAATTCAGGAAGTGAGAACCGGAGGTGGAGAACCTCATGCCATTAAAGGCACCGGCACTTCCACTGTGAAAACATCGGCTGGAGAAATAAAGTTGACCAATGTTCAGTATGTCCCGAGTATGAAAAAGAACCTGATATCAGTCGGATCCATAACCGACAACGGGAACATTGTTGTGTTTTCTGATTTATATTGTTGGATCATCAACAAAGGGAATCATCATGATATTGTGGCAGTAGGATACCGAGATCCTTCAAACGGGCTATATTGTTTTGGTAATGAGTATAAGGCAAGTATTGTTAATCTTGCAGACACTGATAATATTTCGATTAATAAAGTTGCAGAACTGTGGCACAGACGCTATGGTCATTTGAGCTATCACGGCCTTTCTCATCTTTTGAAGCAAAACAGGGTACTTGGCCTTCCACATGTAAATTTTTTACACACTGCTTGTGAAAACTGCCTTGCTGGATGACAAAGCAGAAAAAGTTTTCCCAGTATCTCGCACAACAGAGCTTCAAGGATCATTGAGACTATACACTCTGATTTGGTTGGACCGATGCCATCTCGAACTCTTGCAGGATCACATTATATTTTGGTTTTCACAGATGATTTTTCAAGAAAAAGCTGGACTTATTTCCTTCAAAGCAAAGATCAGACCTTTCATTATTTCCAGCTTTTCAAAGCTAGAGTCGAAAATGAGACAGGGAATCGAATTTCTACCCTTCGCACAGATAAAGGGGGTGAATATTTATCTCTAGAATTTCAAAATTTTTGCAAAACTCACGGTATCAAACAAGAACTATCACAAGCATTGACTCCACAACAAAACGGTGTTGCCGAGCGACGAAATCGAACTATTCTAGAGAGAGCAAGGAGTCTAGCAGCTGAATGCAACCTACCAATTTACCTATGGAGTGAGGCTATTTCAACAGCCAATTATCTAGTAAATCGAAGTCCAACACGAGCGAATGAAGGGATGACACCAGAGGAGAAATATTTTGGTAAGAAACCTTCTGTTACACATTTGAGAATTTTTGGTTGTCTCTCTTTCTGCCATATTCCAAAAGAGAGTAGAAAGAAATTGGATAGTAAAACTCAAAAGTGCATTCTTTTGGGATATGACTATGCAAGCAAAGTCTATCGATTATACGAGCCACAGCGAAAGAAAATCATACTTAGTCGTGACGTAGTTTTCGATGAGAGCCGCATAGGACTCCATCACATCGAACGTAACTTACCAGTTTACCAAGATCCGTTTCCAGTAGGAGACCAATCGGTTAGTGCAGACGACTCCCAGCCTCTAGAAACTGCTAGGCAAGAGACCGAAACCGCCCCTGAAACCGCCCTCAAAAATGATCCAAATTTAGATAATCATGAGCCAAATTTTCAGGAGATGGATGACCTAGTTGTAGCCGCCCCAGATGAACCCATAAGTCCAACCCAGTTAGAACCTCCACAATTGCTAGAATTAACCAGACGATATCCCAGCCGAAATCGAGCACCATCCAGTAGACTTCGAGATCACTGGACCCTCATGTCCGAAATTCCCGAGGAACCATTGCATTATTCACAAGCATGTAAGCATGCAGATTGGAGAGCCGCTATGGAAAAAGAGATCTAGTCCATAAATAAAAACCAAACATGGGAGATCGTGGAGAGAAAGCCAGGCATGAACCCAATTACAGCAAAATGGATATTTAAAGTCAAAACTGATCCATCAGGAAAGGCACCGCGATTTAAAGCTCGAATAGTGGCCAAAGGTTTCCAGCAAAAGCCAGGAATAGACTATGAGGATATTTTCTCTCCAGTTGTGAGATGGTCTACAATCAAAATTATTTTCGCACTCGCCGCCAAATATGGATGGGACTTAACACAGATGGACGTCATCACCGCCTTTTTAAATGGACACATTGATGAGACAGTATTAATGGAAATACCTGAAGGATTTTTTGGAGCTGGAGACCCAACGAAAGTGTGCAAAGTTAATCGTGCCTTGTATGGGCTAAAGCAATCACCGCGAGTGTGGTACTCGTTATTGGACAAGTGGCTGACATCTCAAGGCCTAACTCGTAGTCAAGCAAACTCAAATTTATATTATTCCAATCGAAATGGTAAACTGGCAATTTTTCTAGTATATGTGGATGACCTTTTGATTACAGGGAATGATCTCACCGAAATTGCACGACTAAAAACTGCTCTTCATCGCCAATTCGAAATGACAGATTTGGGTACAGCAAAAAATTACCTTGGCACCGAAATTGAGTATCATTCTTCCGGTATTTTTATTCATCAACGAAATTATATCAGTAGACTTCTTCAAAAATTTGGACTTATGAACTGCAATCCAACTCTTCTGCCAATGGATCCAAAGTTACAGTTATCAAAAGACACTGGCACATCCAAAGTCGATCCACAACTATACAGGTCTATTGTGGGAAGTTTATTATATGTTACCAACACACGTCTGGATATATCCCACGCAGTCAGTTGCGTAAGCCGTTTCATGACTAGCCCAGAGCAAACTCACTATCAAGCAGCTAAAAGAATACTTCGTTATCTCAGTGGTACTATGCACTATGGACTACATTTTTCTTCTGAAAGCTTAGGACATCTAAAAACATTCACTGATGCTGATTAGGGACGGGATGTCGATACAAGACGATCAACATCCGGTATACTCCACAAATTCAGAAACTCTAGTATTTTTTGGACTAGCAAATTACAACCTACAGTATCTTTATCTACAACTGAAGCTGAGTATAGAGTGTTAACTGAGGCTGCCAAAGATATCACATATTTTAGAGGCTTATTACAAGAACTAGGAGAAGCTTCAAACAACCCTACCCAAGTTTCCAGCGACAATCAATCTTGCATTCGTTTGATAAACAACCCTGTCCTTCATTCTAGAACAAAGCATATAGAAATTCAGCACCATTTTATTAGAGAAAAAGTGAAAGATAACACAATCCAAATAACCTACATTCCAACTAATAGACAGGAAGCTGATTTCTTAACCAAGCCCTTACCCTATTCACTCTTTGCCCTCAACAGAGATAGATCAGGAGTTATACCACTACCCAGTAGCAACTCACCACCTTAAAATCTAGATTTCACAGAGCCTTCAACCCAAACTTAGACTTAACCCACCCTGGTGTATACCACCCATCGATCCATAGAGCCTTTTCAATCTTTTGTGCTTAAAATCCGGGGACCTAGTATTACTTTTCGATCCTCTATTATCCCACCACTGAGACGGATCTGCAAAGTATTCGTTCCAGTAAAATTCATCGGAACAACCATCGACACCAGATGACGCCCTGGTCGAAGCTTCAGCAGTAGAAAGATACCCTGAACCTTGTGGCAGACATCGTTGTGGAACCAATTCTTTCCAAGCAGAAAAGTTTTTCCCTTCTCTTTCAACAATAGCAGAATCTTGCACGAGTTGACGACTGGGTGTCATCGACAACAAACAAAACGACATAAAATCGAGTAGCCAGGAGCTGATTCGGTGAAGTATCAACGCAACCATCCAGATAACCAAACATATCAACTTTACCTGCATCGAATCACCAACTTCACTCCATCAAACCCTATCACATCAGATTGCAAATCCTTCAACCGCAACAACAAACTCAAGAACACCGCAACATTCCACTGTGAACGTCTCTGTTCGCTCTCGAATCGACGTCAACATCCGCTCAAACCAGTTCACTCTAGACATCTTCTTGCAATTTTCTTTCGAAACTCAGAACAAATTTTTTAGTGAGTCGTGTGCGAGAGGGGGTGTTGGAAATAATAACGCACACGTCTGCTCCACTGTTCATGACCATGTCAAGATGACTCTTCGCCTACCACAGCCGCAACTCTGTTAGTTAGTTCCTCTCATTATTTTTTCATTCGTTCGTCATGCTTAGTTTAGCATACTTGTTGGATACTTAAACTCTCCTTCAGGACTTGTAATTTTATCTGTGAATATGAGATCTCTCAAGTGTGAGAGTTGTAATTGTTTAGTCAACAATTGTGGCTTTTTGCTTTTTGCTTTGAAGAATGCAATACCCGGTATGATCGAAGGCTCTGTAGATTAACTGTACTGAAAATTCTTGAAGAAAAATTATACGTTGAGGCTTAGCCAACAGAGCAAGTCTGTTGCTTCACCTTCAAATCTTCCGTTACGCCGGGCCTGAACAACTGCGAGTATTTGTGCAATCGATCATCTGTTGACTGGCGTCATTGTCATTGAGATTCAATTGGGTCTCCTAGCTAACACTAGACCGAACCCCATCGTTTTTCATTGGGGAGATCCGGAGCTATGTCGCTTCTCACTGAAAATGATCTATTGTTAGTATCCAAGTTGACTCCACGATTGATCCCTTGAGACTTTTTTCACTCACCCCACTTTTTGTTGCTATTTCAAGGAATGAAAAGTGACGGGTTCGGAGTAGTGTAATAGCCAACCCACTATTCACTCAAAAGACAGACCACTTCCTACTCAATTAATTAGCCTCCCCCCCCCCCCCTCCCCCACAAAATTAGTAGCCATTGATCGTTTTTGGAAAAAAATAAAAATACCCCCTTCCCTATCATTGATCTTGATATGAATATGATATTGTGCATATACCGTATTTATATGGATACGGAAAATGGCTACGGAAAATAGATACAGAAAATGGCTACAGATTATCCCATATCGATTGTGAAACAACTTTGTTTTCAAAAATACGAGATTGAGGGGGGGTACCGTCTTTTCTCACGAGAGGGGGGTGCTATTGAATCCAATTTTAATTGCTTCAAACAACCTTCCTCACTATCCACTCAAAAGACAGCCTACAACCATAATGAATCATGCATGTGTAAAAATGTACACTTGGTGTACATGGTCCAACTAAGTAGGAATTATAATGATTCCTAGTGAACAATGAAGGGCTTGAAAAATCCTTCAGGTTAGGACTAACTTTTTTTTAATGTAATTTCATTTTTAAAATTATAAAAAATTATAAAAACATCTCCAAACTATATCATTTAAAAACAAATCATTTGATTTTCATTTGAATCTCTAATTGTAATTTTGACTCAATCTAAGCAAATCAACTTAAACCAATAAAAAAAAAATTGACAAATTTTTGCTAGAATCTTACCTCACTTTTGACACCAACTACTCTAATGCAAAGAAAAAAGGTGAAAAAATGGATGAAATTGTCCAATCTTTCTCAAAAAAATACTAGATTTGGCAAAAATTTGGGTGAGAGCTACTATTAATTGATATATATGACTTAGTTAGTTAAGTAGTTAAGTAGTTAGTTAATTTGGTTTGGTTTGGACGATTGGTTGGTTTGATACATTGAGATCTAAGAAATTGTGTGTCCCTAGGTGGCATTCTTGGTATTGTTGGAAAGCACTCCACAAGGATGGTTGCATGGACTTTTGTTACATGGTATTTCAACCTATAATGTGAAAGTTATTGAATTTCAAAGTTTTCATGAATTAGAAAATTGAATTAAATTATCTTTTATTTTGGAAAAAAACATAACTCTTGCATCATATGTTCAAACACCACAAAACAAAGCCCTTACACTCCTTCCTACATGAAAGATACTAAATTTCAAAATTTTGGTAAATTAAAAAATGAGAAAATTATTTTTACTTTGGCTTTGGCTATGGCAACAACACAAGGCACATTGGCCATAATTGATAATTGCTTGGATGAACGTATACATATAAGTTATGAGTTTCTATCCATTTTTGTTTCTTCCTTGCGTGCATTCCACGGAACAAGCTCTACCAAACAACACACAAAAATTGGTTGACTTATTAACCCTTGAATGCCAAGCTAGTGACCATGGAAATCAGCCATTTTGAAACCGTGTAACATCCACTTTAAAAAAAATAAAAATACTCATAGGGAGTCAAACTCCTGTAGAAGATCTTCCCTTTCCACCCCTAATTCCAAAGATGAAAGGTTGTACTTTTGTCCTACACAAGAGAATTCCTTGTCATACATTGGACAAAAAAAGTCCACGGCATCGATTAGGGGTTAAACGACTGTTTTCGGTAATTCTACCTGAAAAGGTTCATCACATCCAATGGATTGCCAGTTGGAAAAAGAAACCTCTTCTGGAAAAAGTCCAAAGCGATTACAAAACAGGAAAGCCACAGACAGCTGAGTACAGTACGGTGGAGCCCAAGGACAGAAAAGCCAGCGACGAAGATTTGCATTTAATTACAGTAATCCTGCGAAGACTGCGTCTCACGCGCGGACGCGCGGCGCGAGGCCAAAGCGTCGCGGGCCTTGCTCGCGCTGGGGCCGGGAGCCAGTCGCGGCATGGCACCCAACACGCAGTCACGCCGGTGCGCCGGGCCGGCCTACCCAGTTCGCCCTCAGCCCCTCACCCCAGCACGACCCCCCCCAAGCCAGCTGCCCAAACCCCCTCGTGGCAACCGTGCCTTACCAATGGGATGCTGCAGGTCCTGCCCTTTTAAGCTTCCCGCTGGGTGACAGTTGAAGAGTGTCTACTCACATTGGTTCAAGGCGATCGCTCTTGTACGTACGCTGAAGCGTCCGAACGAGCCTTGATCAGTAAGTTTGTTGGTTGTCAGCTTACTGGTTGTTTCCATGGCGGGAGCTGGTTTGGGAAGAGGCTTGGCGACGCCGCTGTTGCTGATCAACTTCTGTTTGTACTTGGTGGCGGCCTGTTTGGCTGGGTGGGCACTCAACAGGAATTTCGATGCGGCCAATGGTCAGGGGGAAGGAGCTGTGGGTACGTGCATTGGCTGTAACTTCACTCATATTCTGTTGCAAGTGCATGAAATAATCGTAACCCACGCGCGTTTGTAAGAGTTGTTGGCCTGGCATGGGGTGACCGATCGAAAGTAATGGGACTCGGCCTGATTGTGCTGGAAAGGGTATTTGGCAGTTATTGGTGGTTTGGGTGTTGTTTTGTGCAATGTACTTTACTATATTAAAACTGAAACCGTCCTATTTTTTCAAGGAAGAACTGCTTGCGTATTGATCCCAATGCTGTCTACCATTATAATTAATGAAAGCCGCTTGTGGAATATTGTGCAGGTAATGGTGTTATCCAGAGCGTCTTCTTGCCGATTGTACTGATCGCCTGCATGGTGGGACTAGCCTCCGTCCTTGCTGGAGTTCATCACATGCGTTTGTTCAGGAGTGACTCGCTCGCGGCCGCCGTGGCCACGTCGTTGATCGCTTGGCTCCTCGTTCTTCTTGCCATGGGGTTAGTACTGTATATTCTTTCTGCACCTGTAGCTAGGTTCAGCTCGTACGTACGTGGTGGGCACATTTGAACAGGTTGAACTCGTGATCGAGACTATTTTCTGTTTTTCACTGTTTTCTGTGGTGTAATGTTGTTTATAAGGAGCTGGTTGTCAAATTGGCTATTGATGGTGCTTGTGTATGAGTTGTCAAAGCTTCAAAATGTTCGCTCCTGATCAGGTCGATTGGATTTGTACGTGTGATTGCAGACTTGCGTGCAAGCAGATCCATACTGGTGGAAACCGCCCAAGAAGATTGGTAAGAATTTCCACTGTTGCTTTGCTGTGAAACAACACAATTGGGTCGAATTTTTTTAGGGGATGCCAGTACCAGTCTTTCACCTTTGAGAACTTCCAATAATTTTACATATAAGACTCTCAGATACGTCCATTAATGGGCTCTGAGCGAAAGGCAGCTTGAATGAATGGAGTCTTTGGTAGTACACCACGGGGTACTTTAAAGTTCTGGCCGAGGAAGAAGTCGAGTAAAAAAATTGAGGATTTCAATTGATTAAGTGTTAATCGATCTTGGCTCCACTTTCCAAGCCAAGAGGCGTCAGAAGATCCGAAGGGAAGAGGGGGGGTGGGGGGTGGGGGGCGCGGACCTGAATCAAGGTTAGCTCAAGAAAATTACTATATGCACACCAATTGAGGTGTAAACTATCTCGTCGAGACTAAGTTTAACGTTTCATCCATCTATGGGCCTTCAAGCACCATTTACTGCCTGGGTTTAGCAACTGGTCTTGGCCCTTGTCGAAAGGTCCTCACTCAAAGCTGTGTTCATATAAGAACTTTAATCCGACGACCACAGTGAAAGAGGAGTCTGGGGTGGTTGTTGGGATGGTTCTACTAATTCGATTACATTGCCCTAGGTACAGGGTGCTACCTTCGATGCCTTAAGCAAAAAAATTGTGTGATAATGTTGCAGAAAGTGGTGGAAGCATTTATCATCATCCTGGCGTTATTCGAGCTTTTGTATTTGCTCGCCCTCCATGCCGGCTTCGGAAGAATGGGCCATAACGGCGCTGGTGTTGGAACTGGAGCTGGTGCTGGAACTGGAGCTGGTGCTGGAACTGGAGCTGGAGCTGGAATTGGCATGGGTCACCACAGGAAGAGCCATGAGCCGACCCTCCCCGTCCACAACCACGGTGGCCATGTGGATTACGGACACCACACGGACAAGAAGATCCCCGTCGGGCATGTTGCCAACCCTGCTCACCCCACTCACATCTAATTAAGTGCACTGCCCACTTCTGTTTTTGTACAATTCATCGTTGATCATGCTCAGCTCAGGATTGGAGGTTCATCTTCTGGCTCCCCTCATCATTTTAATTTGGGGGCGTGGGGAGGGGGCATTGGTGAAGCATCCTTGGAGTGATTGTCACGATAATCCTTTGCTAGCTGCTGATTTGTAACATACTGTATGTTTATAAACAAGGCTGTGGGCCTCAGTTTTGGAGCGGGTTTCGATCTGCTCTTTCTTTGTAACAAGATGGAATGTGCACATGCTACTCGGACTTGATGAAATTGATATTAGGAAATTCTATTCCGCAAGCTTTAGGATTTTTGCAGTTGCATAGTAGAGGGAAGAGTTGTTCTGGAAAATAGTGCATGCTGATCTGCAGACGCAGCAAAGGATGCGGATTTTCACAACCACTGGGTTCCAAATTTGATTTACCCAGTCCAATCCTTATAATCTTAATGATGATTCGATGGTTTATGGTGAATTGATGGTGAAAGAGGCAAATATAGGAAAATTGAGAGTTTGAATAGAAATTGGAAAGAAGGGAGTGGTTTCTGCTTTACTAATCGCTTGCCTGCCTCGCGTTGAATTTTGGGACTCGTTTGAGATTATGTTTGTGCAGCTCAAGTTATCTCTGAGGTTATGGAATGCACAGAAAGCCTGAAGTGTCTGATATTTTGTTTTAGTGTTGTGATGTGAATGACTCTGATTTTGAACTGCTTGATGTGAATGTGTCGATGTTAATTCGTTTCAGTGGATTGAGAACTGTAATGCAAAATCCCCGCCCCCTTCAACAATAAAAAGGGACAGCTGGATATTGTTTCAACCATCCAGAAGGTTGGAGTAATAATTTTATAGCAAAGCTTACTGTTTAACTTGTGCCTTAGATTTTGATTTTAGAGAGCTGTTGCGTATGGCATACACCGAGATGCTAAGACCAGGTACTTTTTAATAATCATTTACTGAACTATCTGCTGCATATGCAGACTCTAGCTAAGTAGCATGGCACAGGAAAATGTGCAAATTTGCTCTTAATTGAGCTCGTGACATTGTGAATCTTATCTGCAAGAAAATGTCAAGAATGCGTTCAAGCTCGACAGTCTAGGAGGGTAGAAAATAAACTTAAAACTCCATGTTTACCGGTGTCATGTCTGGACTCAGACCTTGGCACAAGGCCCGGTGACTGAATTCCGAAGCTATCACAACAGCCATTCAACGGCAGTATCTGCGAATCCAAATCTTTACTGACAATGCTGAAACTTGACGTGCCTCTACATGAGTCACATGACTCAGGGTCCTTTGGATTGGCTTCGATTCCTTCCAACCTCGGGGAGGGTGTGGCCCAGGGTTGGCCAAGGTCACCAAACTCCCTAGCGCTTAAAGGACGGATTGGTGACCGTGGAAATCCTCCCTTTTGAA
This sequence comes from Straminergon stramineum, assembly GCA_963920665.1. Lineage (NCBI taxonomy): Eukaryota > Viridiplantae > Streptophyta > Bryopsida > Hypnales > Calliergonaceae > Straminergon > Straminergon stramineum. Next base: position 2,416,453 of record OY987263.1, read on the forward strand.
ACCGTGTGACATCATTTACCAAAAAAAAAATCAAAAATAGTCATTGGAAGTCATACTATTGTAGAAGACCTACCCTTTCCTCACAAAATTCCGTGGGATGAATAGTCATAGTTATGTCCTACATGGAGAGATTCTTTGTCATCCATTGGACACAAAATGTCCACTTCAACATTTTAGGGCTAGATGTATTGGGTAACTATGGCCCTATCACCAAGGTAGTTAGCCAAAAATTATCCAATTAGATTTATAGACGTAGAGGTGCATACTGTAGGGGGGGGGGGGCATGTACATGTATCAATCATATTCAATCTAGAAATATCAACATAAGGTGGAACTATGAGAAAAAAATTCATGTCTTTTGTAAACGATGTTATGAAGGTGTATTTAAATATGAGAATGTCATGGAATAGAATAATATCAGAGTATTAAAAACAATATACTACGAGTAGTGGAAATATGTAGTCAAAATGGGTCATTGGAAAATTGAAAGGTTATAAAAGATTGCATCTTCAATGTTTGTTTGTAGGATTACTCTCCTTGGTTCTTGAACTACAAACAATTCTAGATAATAGTGTCTTAAATATTTTCATTGCTAGTAGATTTTTTATATTTGTAATGGAAATTGATTGACCTTTGCTTTGATGGTATAATTCATGGTTTGAATTTAAGACTTTGCACTCCATGAGACCAAGCAATCTATATCTTTCAATTCGATTGAAAGTCTTCCAATTAAACTTTCTCTCAAGTGAAGGACAATTTTCAAGTCCATGACATTCTTCAAATACAAATGTTCATAACCTTTAATCATGTGGAAGAAATCTTGAAATCATATATATTTAACTACTTCTTATCATTTTTCCTTTTAATTATTATTTACTAATGTTGCCCAATTGAAACCTTTCAAACTTGATAGCTTCAAACAACATGTGAACAAAAAGTGTTCAATTGAGATATAGTGTGCACAATTAAAGTTGTTGTATCAATTCTATGTTTATTGAAAAGCAATAGTTGTATTCTTTTTGGGTTGAAAAACAACCTTCTTGATTAAAGTGAGTCATAGATTAATTGAGTTGCACTTGAAATGTTTAAAAATATTTATTTCACCATTTAAATTCCCACCCACTGGGTCAACTAAACTTTCAAGAAAATTCAATCTTAAAATCCCAAACATGCTAGGTTGGACAAGAAAACAAAAAACTTGAAATTATTTATATTATTTATACTTTTTTTTAATTTGGATAGATTTGATTCATTCCATGTGGATAAGTAATGTGAAAGTTATGAAGCTTCTTATTTTGTAGGCAATGTCAGAAAGTTATGGAGAAAATAATGTATTGGATTCGTTTAGAAACTCAATTGTAACAATTTATAAAAAGTTGCACATGGTTTAGTTTCTTTTCTAGAACAAACTCATTGTTGGAATTAGTGTGTTCCAATTATTTCTTAGAGTTATCAAAAATTAGTTTTCCTTCTATTTTATATTTACTTCAACTTAACAAATTTTAAAGAATGAAAATTACAAGGGATTTTTTTGAATTTTTTTCCTAAACTCTCAATTCAATATTTCAACATAAAAATAAATAAATTTACAAGCTATAGTATAAAAATTTTAAGTTAAGAGGATTCAAAGACTTATAATCTAGTTAGGTTAGGAACAAAAAATTTGTTTTCTTCACTTTAAACATTAATATCTTGTGATTGATACCATTAAAGTTTCTAAAATTTCTTCTAGACATTTCTATTCTAAGCTAGTGCAAGATCCTATGGTCAAATATGCAAATAAATAAATATTAATTAATTAAATTTTTTGCATTGAAAATGGCATTTTGGAGTGTTTTTTGGTCCCAAAATGGTCTTAGTATTCAAGTAGATAAATAGAATCAATTCCCAAAGGGTAATTATTTATTGAACATATATTTGAAAATTTGGATAGGTTTTTTCGAAGTCCTTTTGAGTGGATATAATTCTTTTGCATTATACATATTTTTCCAATTGGGTGTCTAGATCAAAACTTATGGTGCCCAAAGTTTGGGAGTAAGCTAAACATGATGTACAAAATTTCTCTTCTATTTCTAAATTTGACAAATATGTAAGTAACATGCTATAGGATGGAAATTGTGCAAGGCAAATCCCTTTGTGGATTGCAAAAAGTGCATTCCAAGAGGAATTCTTTTCAATTTGTTTCATATATATATATATGCATGTATGTAAATAATTTCAATGTAATTAGAAAGACAGTGAATTTTACTATATAGAAAAACAAAAACAAACGTAAAATCTAAAAGCATTAATCAAAGATGGATAGTGACTACAAAATTGTTGCATTGGTCATCAAAGTTCAAGGGGTAAATCCTTGAAATTAAAAATATTGATTCAAAAGTTTGTAATTATCCCTCTAAGAAATGGATGCATTCCAAAAGTGCAATGGTACCAAATTGCATTTGAAATTCATGGAGAAAAAATTAATTTATTCAATGATATAGAAAAAATAAGTAGTGAAGGTGACCATTTGAAGTTGGTGTTGAACACTCAACTACTCTAGATTTGCATGATGTTGATATATAAATCATCTATCATTTACTTAGAAATTATAGAATATTCTATGTCTAGGAAAATATTATTATTATTATTTATTTATTTTGGTGCTAAGTAATGCTATTTATGTAAGTTTATATTTAGATGCCTTAATATCATTTTTATTTGAGTCTCTCAAGGAAATGGTTAGTTAGAGTTATACCCCTACTTTAGAAATGCAAATAGGTCTACAAAATTCGTAGCTAATTCATGACTTTGAAAAATTTGTAATTAATTCTAAAAAGGTCCAAAAAATAAGAATCAAAGTATTGTAGATCAACCATCAATTTTCTTTAATATACAATAGGCTAAAAAGAATTCTTTGATGGGTTCATCCATAAATAAGTCTCAAACTCTCATTACTTACAAATTTGTAGCTCTACGAAAACCCCACCTTGGCACCTTAACCCCTAAAGGACCAAGTGTTCGTTCAACGTACGCAAGAAATCTCAGATAGGCTCCTATAAAGTCATTTGTAGTCAGATGTTCATGAAATTTGGACATGTAGTGTATCTATGTATCCCCTTCCTGAAAATCTAATTTTTTTTCCGATCGGGTGCCCGGATCAAAAGTTACGCTGCCCTGAACTTTGCAGGCAGCTCGGGCAGCATGTGCAAAACTCTTCCTATGATTTTGAAATTTGGCAGGTGTGTAGCTTACATGATCCAAGTTGAAAATGTCAAAAAAAATAACCCTATTCAGTGTAAGAATCTCATTCTAGGAGTTGAAGTTTGCAAGCCATGTCGGGCAAGGTTGGAAAAAAACTTTTTCACCTAACTTCAAACGTTATAATCTTTCAATCCGTGCGGTCAAAGTTTCTAAATTTTTTTCCACATATTCCCAAAGAAGTCTAGTTCAAATTTTTACAGTTGAATTTTGAAAAAAAAACTTTTTTTTTCATTTTTTTCTTGCTGCCCTAAAAAGTGTCAGTTTTTGACAATTCCTGCCTAAAATGTGCCTCGGTCCTTTAGGGGTTAATTTGAAAGAATATTATGGTACTTAAAACTAGAAGCTCTCTTCTAGCAAGTTTCTACTAGCAAGTTAAAACTAGCTAGAAGAGAGCTTCTACAATGAGTAGTCCATTGGGAGTGGCATAATGTGTAATTCATGACTCATTAATGTACTTCAATTGACAAGACAGAAATTTCAGATTACAATAAGCAACAATAGTAAAATATAATTAAGCCGTGCCCGTTGTCTGTCTGTCTTTGAGTGTCTTGTTGGGTGGGGTAGGTAGTGTTTTTGTTTGTCCCGCCAAGCCCCGTGTGGCTGGCAATTTCGTATTCTTTTCCTTTGCAATGAAATTTTGTTTCATTTGTGTCAAAAAAACAAAATGCTTTTACAATACTTCTCTGATAGAATCAGAGTAGATTCTTAGTCCCTTTTCAAAAAACGTGTTCCAAATTTTAATCAACAGATTTCTTCTTGTTTTATATGCAAGAATCATCATTGTATTTATGTAGAGAGAAAAAACTTATGTAAGCATCTAGTGCTATGAGTATCGTACATATATCAGAGATATATTATGAGATATACATCAGTGAAAACAGGAGGTTTTAGAGCAAGCTTAAAATGAGCTGTTAGTATAAACAGGTGGTTATATCCGCTCTAGTTATCCTTTTGAAAGTCAAAGACTTGAGTTCTATTGCTGAAGCTTTCAACAAAATATATATAGTGTTGAAAAGATACTAAAGTGGAGAATAAGTACTCAAAATAATAAGTGGAAAAAAGGAATATATCCTTGTCCATTGTAAGTTGTTGTCGTCCAATCCATAAAAGTGTAACTATGTAGCTACAGTCCATGGGCAGATCTCCACAGTAAAACAACGATGTAAAGTTGGGTCGAGAAAAAATTCTAATACTAATGCATCTAATAAGGTGCAATTAGATGAGTTCAGTTTAATACAGATACAATAACAACTGTATTTGCCAAAGAAACCCTGAAGCCCTATGGGAATCTATAGACAGTGCAAACAATCAACCAAATATGAACCAGCAAAATAATCTTGATAAGCTTCTGCAAAGTGTCATGGAATGAAGGTCCAAGACCATCTCCATAGCTAAAATTTACGTGCTTCAAGGTCGTCACAAATCATAGTTTGAAAATATTGAACAAAAGTCCTCTAGAGGTGGTATTCCTCACCTGTACCCATGGCAACCAGAAAACAATTAGTGTACTAATTGTCATCTACGAGGTGTTTGCAAAATACCACTATTTGTTATGGTAAAATTGCTAGAGAACAAACATTCAATTAAATTCAAAACGCCATCACAGACAAGCCCTGTTTCATAGCTCAAGTGCATTATTGTTACTAGATAAACCACCTGTTGGCCGCTGTTTTGGGAGCCCATCACCATGGTTGTCAGTAATCCTCAGGCTAACTCAAAGTTCTAATCACGAGCTTGGAGTGCCACACCCTGCTTTGTATAACTAGCAATTGCAAGATGAAAGTTTACGTTTGCATAAGGTACTTGATCAAACCTGATGAAGGCAATGGATTCATAAAGCTTGTTGTAAGGTCTAGCAATTATGCTACCGCTTAACAACCTCATAATCCAATATTAATGTATCAAGTCTGGAGAATTAAGGCACGAGCCTCAGAATGCCATCTAATTGATATATTAATAAACCAGGGTTTACAGAGAAACCAGTAGCAGCGGTGCTTTTAACTGCCATGTGTTACTAACGATGGTATCAGGAAATCAACTATGGTGTTAATATTGGTATTTAGAAAGTGTAATGACAGCTAAGAGAATAAAGAGAATTATTGCAATAGTAGTACACTTTCAGATATTGTATATTTTATAAATACATATGTATCGTAAAGATACATACTTATATAAAAAAGTATAGATGTACAAGATCAGCAGTAGACATTATGTATAAAAACACAGGTATTAAACCTAGAATTTAATGTCTAAAATAAATAAATAAATAAATAATATATAATTAATTAATTCATCAATTCATGAAGATTGGGGAAGGCAATAAAAGAAAATAAAGGGTGAGTCTTTTATTGCTCGCTACATGCCTTACTCCATTTTTTACACTCTCTGTGCATTCACATGCTTTCATCAACACCCACAACATCTTTCTAATTAGCTTTAGGACTGTCTTGCTTTGTTCTCAGACATTTTTTAATTGATGATTACTATAGTCTATGCGCATTACTAGCGACATACATCAGTTTGCCTTCAAATAATCATATTTTATTCTATCTGAGTCAAAAAATTATGAAAAAAATTGCCTTGCAACTGCTTTTCTTTCCCCTATCTACCCAAAATTAATTTCAAGTGTTTCAGCGTGCACCCTGAGCCGCAGATCTGTTTTTCTCCTTAGATGGTTGATTTCTGAACCTGTTACTATAGTATATAATAAGTGAAACCCAGAACCGTACCCTCCAGAATGTTGTGACATCTCAAGTTACTTACCATTGGTAGCCATAATAATGAAGGCCCAGGGGACCAAAACGACCAATCCAAATCATGATAATTTTCCCACGAGTTGTACTGAGCTTTTACCGAACTGCAACAAAAGAGCTGTTCTTCACACAACCGTTGCGAACACACTGGGTGCTCAGTACTGCACTGCACTGCACTGCACTTACAGTAGTATATCCGTTAGGAACAAGTTACGGCAGTGCTGCGCGCTACAGGTTCCAAAAGAGTTCCCAAGGAGTTCCCCAGGAGGGTCTTGCTACCGCCACTCACCCTTCAGTACCTTCATTATAAATCCCGAACTCAAGCTCGTAGATTACATCCCTTTGCACCGCCACAGCCAGATCTTGCGTCTCGAATCTTCACCATCTCTACCATTCTTGAGGTCTCAGCTAACATTCAGTAACTCTGTCGTAAGTGTTGCTTGCTGTCTCTTCTTGCGCCCGCCTAGGAACTACCTTGAGTTTGTAGCAAGGGGTCAGTGAGCATCGTACGCAGCTATGGCGTATGGGATTGGAAGAAGCTTGTCTGCTCCGTTGCTGGTCCTCAACTTCATCCTCTATGTCATTTCCGCCTCTTTGGCCGGCTGGGCTCTGAACCGCAACTTGGGAGCCACAGTTGGGCTTGGTCTAGGTCCTGTCGGTAAGCTGCCAGCAATTGAACTCTGCGTTTGTGGTACTGGATGTTGAATATGTGCTGGCCTCAATCATGGATTTGATTTTCATTCTGGAGTCTTGAGCCTAATCTTGACATTTTTCCTGATCACTCTGCAGTAAAATGTCAGGGTTGAAGAGTTTGTATGAAATCGGTGTAGCTGTTGTAAGTTTACATTGGATGGAATGAGTTCTCTGTATCTTGTGTTCGTCTTCAATGAACCTTGGAAACTGATACTATGAAACTTTGCCATGGTATCCGTGCATCAAGTTCTGCTTGTAATGGAGTGTATCATGCAGTAATGTAAACAGTGGTGTCTGGACATGCATGATGGCTTGCTCAAAATAGAGTAACATCGTGGTTTTAAGTACTTTGCTTATGGTTGACATTTCTATTTTCAATATAATTGTAGCTGTTAACTTCTTTAGCACGGGAGTTCATTTCTTTGGGAGGGACACTTTTCCCATTGAGCTGTCAAGGGACGAGTAATAATATTGTATATGGCCCCTGCCTTTCACTGAAGAGCTCTCGATGTGGATGGTGCAGGGAACATTGTGACTCCAACGTTTCTGCCGCTGGCGCTCATCGCCTGCATGGTGGGCTTGGCTTCAGTCTTCGCCGGCACGAACCACTTGCGATTGTGGCGTTCCGACAGTCTGTCCTCCGCTGCGTCCACTTCTCTCACGGCCTGGCTCCTCACCCTTCTGGCCATGGGTGTGGCTTGCAAGGAGATTCACACTGGAGGCCCAAACCGCCAGAAAAGACTCGTAAGTATCTCACTGCACACTTGCTATTTCAAGCTACCACTAAACAACCCCATTCATCAGAAATAAAATTCCATTGTCCGTGTTTTAGGAACTAAGGACTCCGGGAAGTCTTCTAGCGATCAACACTTAGTTACTGGCATTCACTACTGCACATCCCTCAAGAATTTTTGCATGATGACAAAATGTAATCTGTGGCAAATGCATGTGAAACTTGACTTAGTGACACATCCATGTGACTGATTCTGGGATGTTTATTTCTGGTGTTTATCGTTTGATTGTTTGGGACGAGTTGAGACTCGTTTAGCTTAGTCGTAGGCATAGTGCATCTTTGTCTCACGAGTTTTGGATCTCGTGCAGAAAACGTTGGAGGCTTTCATCATCATCCTTGCATTCTGCGAGCTCCTCTACCTCCTGTCCTTGCAAGCAGGGTTCTTCGGAGGCAGTGACGAAGGCTACAACACCACCGGGAGGGCTGCCACCAGCAAGGCCAGCACCACCACCTATGGCGCCCCCGCTGCCACTGCTGTCTAGCTGAAGTACATTACCTCCTTGGAATGCTTTAGTGTGAATTATGGTGGTGCTAGGAGACCGTTCAGTTAGCCTCCCACCAGATTGTACTATATGTCTTTTATTAATACAACACTTGAATTTGGCTTCGAATTTTACCTCGTAATCCGTTCTACCGTATGGAATGTATGTGGGGTGGGCCATTGTTCCATTGCCAAAGTTTTGGGAAAGTTTTATACAACCTTCCATCGACCATCCGAAGCACTACTGGTAGCCCCGTTTGTGTCACAATGTCAATGAGCCTTATTATCCACAGGTACACTAGGCAGTCAATTGAGAAGAGCTAGGTTGTACATCAATGGTTTCCACTTTTCACTAATTATTTAAGAGAACGTGCAGACGGACATCTCGAAATAGTATCCTTCGTCACTGTTACGATGTGGAGGCGATTTTGAGACCGGTCCTGTAGGTGGACGTGACTTATAAGCTTGAACCATAGACGTTAAGAATGTTGAAGTGAAAAGTGTAGCCGTGTAGTATAAGTGAAACACGTTTGTTATCTTCTTAGATAGATAACTTAATTCTCGTGGCAAAGCTTCACTCAAGGTTACCTAGTCTATTACCAGTTTGTTTATTTTCTATCCACACTCTGTTATTGGATAATTTTCTTTAAATTGTCGGATCATCCAAGAGCATAGCCAGGCTGTGTAACGGTGTACCCTCCACAGTATCCGCATGCTCCATATTGGACATTTCTAGTGGGAATGACCGGGACGTGCTAATCAATTTCAAGCCCCCTCTTCGATTGAAAGCACTCAAAGCAGGTACTTCTCTTTCTGAAACGACGCCAGGATCTGTGAGATTGTGAACTGTTGAATCAATAACCGTTCCCCAATTGTCCAAGAGGCACAATAAGAAGAACCGATTGGAATATATATTGAAACACAATAGTGGAACTGGCTGAGTATCCATGTGAAACTGTCAGTTATAAACAGAACCAGTGACGATCCCCAGTGACGATGAGTTACAGCAACTGAAGCAAAAGACCCTTCATTTCATGTCATTAAGTTAGCCAAGCAGCCGGCAGAGAGAACATGGAGGACAGCACTGGACCCTCTTCGCATCCCTTCCACTCTCTCGCCCTGTTTGCTCCATCCTGCTTGTGCAATCCAACGTCCGAATTCGCTCATCCGGGGACTCCATCTGGAAACCTCCTGATGCGGTTCAATTCAAGTGAGGGTAATTCTCCTTTCGAATCGGCTCCAAAAATATCCATTGGCTCTGGGCTTCCACATTCTTGGCCCTTGGGCGGAACTTCTTTGATGATGTAACGCATCTCCAGCTCATTCAGGTTCTTGTTTCCTCGCTTTTAAATTCATGTTATACTGTACAACGTAACCTAAAGATCGGTAGCGACAACATACAGAGGAGCCTTGCAGTTGTAGTCGAATTCTCTGTTGTTGGATGAGAGATTTGGAGGGAGACAGTGTATGGACTTAAGTTTGGGTATTTCGAATGTTGATTGAATTCATGGTGGCTTCTGAATGACTTCAAAGCATTAAAACTGTTAGATTATGTTTTTCACACTACTCTTTTTCGTGGTACTTCGGCGGCCTTGATTTTGTGAAAGTTGCCGAAGGATGGCCTAATGATCTCAACTGTTAAATGGCAGCATGGGTTCTTGGCTATGGCGGGACGATCTTGTGACTGCCCTAGTTTTGTGTAAAGTAGCGGTATCACAATCTCTAGTGATGGCGAGGGTATGTACCTGCTTGGTAGGGAGTGGGCTGAATGGCCGGCGCTTTGATGGTGAATGCAGGGTGGATGGATTCTGGAGATGATCGTGATGAGAGGAAGAAATGGAGAGCCTACAGTAATTGTAGATTATATTAGGCAGCCACGAGAGTGGAAGGAGAAAATGCAGAGAGGATTAATTCGTAATGTGCTTTAGGGTGTAACCTGAAGGAGGCCATGGGCAATTCGCACTCCTCTCCAGGATGTAAGCACCACTGTGACGTTTCCATGCTCTTTTCACGGGCTTAGAATGCTTAGATAGTGCAGCTTTGTGATGGAGTTGGAAAACACAATTCACGGACCTGTTGTTATTGACTTGCAATTCTCGGTCTGTATACCGTGGTCGAGTTTTCATTGGATTCTCACATTCCTATCCCTCGTTTGGTTTCAGTGTCTCGAGAAGAGGAGCACAGAGCCAGAGTGAGATTCTCGAGGGTGACGAGTAAAGACCAGCCGTTTTTGGAAAAGAAGAAATTCACTGACCTGCTTGGAAATTGTACGTGTTTATTGCTACTAGTCATGCACCATATTTGTATGACTAGTAAAATTGGGGTTTTCCAGTTCATTAGAGTGGTCCCTTCGTCTCATTGCAACCAGGATGAGGTTATACAATGTGCTAATGCTGGGTGATATATCCTAGGGTTTTTCGGATTTAGTGCAAATTGACACATTCACCTGTTCAATCTATTGGTTGTCATTTTTGTGAATCCTACGTAGAAATTTCTTCGTTGAGGGTATTCTAATAAGAATAGAATACATATACTTAACTAATGTTTGAGCTTGTAAGTGAGTTTATAGCATGGAATCCTGCAAGCTGACTGTTCAGCGATGTGTCTCAGCAAACTCTGCAGATGGTCTGTTTAATTTAATCGACACTGATGGAAATGGCAGCTTGAGCTCTCAGGAACTTTGTAAGGGGATTGAGTTATTCAGGGCATCAAAAAGCGCCGGTTCTAAGCTTCGAGGTTGGCCACACCTGCACCCAAAGTTCCGTAATTATTGACGGGCTTGATGAAGTGGGGCTGGACAGTCTATCTTTCCTACTCGTCCAGTTACATGTAAATTATGTGCTGTTATTGCAGTAGTGGATTCATATGTCTCTCCCATGCGTACGTACTGCGTGAGCTAGATGCAGTGGTGCGCAACGTTGCTTGAAGAATGTGGTGGTCATTTTTATTGGTGGTTGCATGCAGTTTTGTACAGCTATTACGATTTAGACCATGATGGTAGGCTTTCTCCATCCGAGATTGCAGATGCCATGAGAGTTGCGTGTGGTCAAGACCTCTCAGACTCCCAACTCGAGAAGGTAAGCAACCGCGCCAACTGAAGTCAGTATTTGAACACTGACATCCTATAATCTGTCTTTTCATGTTGCACTAAGGAAATCCTTGGAAAATATTTCTTGCTTTGGAAATTCTATCTTTGAATGATCTTTGTTGTTATGGACAAGTTGTAAAGAACCAAAGCTCCACTAATGCAGTGAACTACTTGTTTGCACTCTAGAATGCTAGCAGCAAATTTTACTAGGTAAGTAGAGAATACTATTTGTGTCGACCGATGCGTTTTACCATGTGCAGGAGTGTGATGTGTTTTGGGAGATCACTACGGATCTGGGTAGAGATCACTTTGGTATCAGAGTGAAATCTGTTGAGACCAAATTTTCATCATCGTGTAAATTTTTTAGGCAATTTCAAAGTGGGAAGTTCTACACCAGTGTTGAAGGGATAGTAGACAACCCCGTTTCAATTAAAAGATGAGGGACCATAGAAATTTAGCCAAGTCATCCTGGCCTATTGCTACTTGAAGCCCAATGAAGTATATGAATGAATGAATTGCTGTTTGAAACAGGGTTCAATATGGGACCTCAACGATTTGAGTATTTTCAAGATAATTTGGACAGACACTGTGCCTGAAATAATGACCATGGTTTTATGACTTTCCTATGCAGCTTGCGCATTCAGTTATGGAGACTTTTGACATTGACAAGGATGGGTTTTTGAACTTCAAAGAGTTCTGTTGTCTCATGCGCAATGCGGGACTGCAATACAGCTTGTGATTTGAGTGGGGAGTGAAAGCACTTGCACTGCACACTACCATTAAAAGGGATAGCCACACCATGGCCGGCCACCGAGTGAAGAGCTCTCTATCATGTGTAACATATACATCTTTTGTTTCTAATTCTCTTTTTAACGGAAAGGTTTCCTTTCCATTTGATTGCAAAAAAATTTCTGGACCTTAAAGAAATGTGCACAAAATTCTTTCATCAAAGGATTTTCCAAATCAAATTGTACCAAATAGAAAGTTAAGGTATTTGTTTCAAAATTTCCAATCGAAAGTAGCATGTTAGGTTATTGTTCAAATAAGTTTAACCCTAGAAAGGAAATTTTGGGTCTTTCAGATGGTTTCAAGGAGGCCTCAAGGAATGATGGAAAAAACATTTTTCATCCAATTTTTTTGAAGGAATTGCTTGAAGTCAAGTCATTTTCATTTAGTGTTGTTGAATTCTTGCTCCTTGAGATATTTTAACTTTCATACATAAGAAAATGCCAAAGCCATGGATCATTGTGTAGTGTATTTAGACAACTTCTACTCTCTTTTTATTTGAATTTTAGTCATAAAAAATATCTTTTTTGAATTTGAGACCTACCAATGAAATGGAGTTTTATCAAGCCTAGCTTTTATTCCTATTTGAATTTTTGAAAATTTCTAATATTCTATAATTTATTGAAATTTGAAATTTGCAACTTTGAACATGGATTGTTGATTTTCTAATTTTAGAATGACATGCTAAATCGATTTGCACTACAATATTCTACATCATAATAAACACCTATATAGAAAATTTAGGATTTTTAAAGCACATTTCATATAATCACTCTTTCCTCATAAAAATCACTATTTTCAAGTTTTCACCCAAAAATCTGAAATTTTTGCGACTTCGAGAAAATACGTCATTGTATCTCAGAAATATAAATGCGAAAAAAAGAAAATCATTCATACATAGTTTCAAAACGAGAGCATGTAGAAGGTGGAGCTTTGAAGTTTGAAGAAATGGTCAAAGACCGTCTTTGAGAATTAAAATGGATTAAGCAATTGTTGAAATTTGGGATTCAGTTCTCTGCGGAGATTATGGGTTGACTGTTGACCCTGTTATCATGGCACATCAGGCCTTCAGGGACGTCAATGGGTAAAGGTAAAGCCAATTGATATCTAATCACCTGTTCTTGTGTTCTGCTGCACCTAAAGTACACTACTTGTTCTGAAGCTCTGCAAATTTCGTTGCATCTACTTCACAAGCTACCCATATGAAAGTAAACAAAACTACTGATTCTATTCGTCTATGCTTCGTGGTGTCCCACTTGACTCACTATCTACACTGCTTGAAGAAGAATCTTCATCAGTTGAGTTGATTGGGACTGGGGACTTTTCAATCTCATTATCAATTTTCTTTCCGACGATGTCAGAAGGATCCTGTAACTTGAAGTTCTGCCAAGGCAAGCCATATTATACCAATTAAAAGTTCATTACATTATGTGAACACCTTGCAATTATACAGCTCGTGTCAAAAACCACTGACCTATAGAAAGTTCTGTATAATCTAACGACATCCGCAAGCCCTGATCAACAGTACAATGAAATTAACATACATATTACTACAACGAAGAATATTTTGAGGGTGATAAAGCAAGGAACAATGACCAACTAACCTCAAAGGTTGAATGGAAGGGCCATGTAGGTTGCCGAACATTGTGGCTTTGCAGCAGTGGTAAGATCGTAAGAAGGGAAGTATTGAACCCTTTCAGATATTTTTGTCTATTTTTTTCTTTCATACACTGCACCAAGAGCACCCCAAGCAACGTTAGCATGTGGAATTAAACCTCAAGGCCAGTGATTGGTGATTTCAACATCTCTGTTTCTAGTTTCAGAGCGTGTGAGAAAGAAAAATAAGCTGAGTCACTTTGATTTCTTCACAAGGACTTAGAAAACAAAGGCGGAAAGTACATCAGTATTTGGGGGCCATTCCAATTTCCTCGCAATCCACGATTCTTTGAACACTTCTTGCAATTGCTTGCCCCTCTCATTTAGCATCCATGGGTACAATTGGATGAGTGGCGACAATGCTGCATCCCTAGGCAATGAGCTGCTCTCATTGAGGAGAGTGTCTGCAAGTACCTTGCGGTACAGCACCAAGAATGGAACCTCTTCATTTGAAGCCAATATTGTCTCTGGCAGCAGTCTGCAACATTCAACATAGCCCGTCAACTCTGATGCACAAGAGTGCGTGGTCTAATATTTCTCTTTAGCTCCAGATCAACTTATACAAGGTTACAAACTTACACATTGAAACCTAAGCACAACAAGAAGCATCTTGAATGTTCGCAACGAACCTGGAGTGTTTCTTCTGAAAATCGGACAGCTTATACCAATGCAAGTGAATAGCAGATTGTTCACCACACTTCTTCACCAGCACTTGAGAGCGACCTATACATTTAAGAGTAATTTTGAGAATCTTAAAGGGATTCAGTCTTGCTAAATGCTCCAACGAAAACATCTGAAGCTAACCGGATGTTCACACCGAGTGTTAGCTGCATATGTGAATGACTAAGACTTACAGAGTTATGTAAGAGTTCAAACCACTACAAAATGTCACCCATCTCGTACAAAAAATCAAGCCACTCGCTGTAGTAATAGTTATGTAAAATCTTTCTTGGTCTAATGTCAAAGTATACACCTTTTCAAAAGACCTGGTGTGGAAGTCCCATAAGGAAAGCACTACGCTAACTCCTAAAAAACCAAGAAGTCCACATTGATTTTCATGTTTTGAATAGCAGTTTCGAGTAGGTAATATAGGGGCATTCTTTTGTCCAATCTGATATACTATTTGACCAAAGTATGCAGAGTTCTTTAGTGATTCGGGTGATGAAAACCTTGGCTCCATCTGAATAGCATTTTTGGCAACATTATAATTTAAATTCAACATTTTCAAACCATAAATCCTTGGTCCTTCGGCGGTTAAGTATGAAACTACAGTGTCAGACAAACTTGATGAAGTGAAGGTCAAACGAATACATCCTATGTCCCTTTGATCCCTCTTTAATGTGTTCTCACTGCGAGATGTTGTCATGGATATCAAACCAGAAGGCATATGCGTGCTATTGACATCCACGGGACATTCCATGCTTCCCACCAACAAGGGCAACTCCGATGATGATTTTGACACCAATTCATCTCCACCCTCGAGTATTTGGAAGGTCCACCATCGCCCATGCACATGTGATTTCACTCGCCTCTCGATCATTTTCTGCGTCCTTTGACAAACTTGCTGGTACTTCAGACTCTGTTTCGCATTGCATAAAAAGGGGAAAAAAAGGCCAAGATTGGCAGCAGACTGAAACACCTTACTACTTCAACAACAGTGGAGCACGGTGCCCTGAAAGCTTCGCTTACCAGCAGCAGATTTGTAGCGGACATTAACTTCTATATACAAACTCAATTCTTCTGAGCCGCTGTATTGAATCAGGCAGCGACTTGCCCCCTGATCACTGACATTTCATACAATTAGCGAATCAGTGTAAGAAATTGAATGACTGG
Source organism: Straminergon stramineum (assembly GCA_963920665.1). Taxonomy (NCBI): domain Eukaryota; kingdom Viridiplantae; phylum Streptophyta; class Bryopsida; order Hypnales; family Calliergonaceae; genus Straminergon; species Straminergon stramineum. The sequence continues at coordinate 2,431,779 of OY987263.1, forward strand.
CATTCGATACTTCTGCACAGCTCTGAGTTTGTCAAAGAGCAACAACTAGGTTTCCACCAAGAAACGAGGTTTCCACGAAGAACATTTGGAATGTTAGCATATTGCAGCTAGTTGTGTAATCGTATGGGATTCAGGGGAAAAACGAGATCCAGACCTTACCCGGTCAATGCGGGTTGTCACAGATGCTCAAGGATCAGTTCTCACAAGAAACGATGAAAACAATCTCAAGCCCTTATACCAAAGGTTTATACATTTAAAATGACGAATTCGATAGATCATATTGAGAAAATGTAATTCAGATGGGGCCAAATATTGAGATCACTAAAATCAGTGAGGGACATTGCATGTGTTGCTCAATAAATAATAAAATTGGACGGAAGACAGTTTTCATATATCTACTCGAACCTTCTGCAAAACATGAAGACCTAATTTGGGCTTCTAGGTTCTTCAGGGGTTCAAGGTACAATTTAATTGATTCAAATCAATCCTAGTGTTAATTTTGAGGGTAGAGATTGAGTTCACAAAAGTCTAGGCTCAAAGGTCTCAAATACCTTGTTAAGGAAAACCCATGGCTCATCCTCTTCCTCAATAGCTGTGACAGCAGGGAAAACATGTATATTTCCCAAAAAGCTGCAGCCATCAAACAAGCAGACACGCAGCCTTCGCTCCAGTAGTGGAAACATTAGTCCTGCACAATTTGGAGGGCTTAAAGACAGGAATAGAAATCGTTTGACTCCGCTGTTAAAAAAGCACCTGGATCGAAATTCTAAACTGGCTAACAGAGGGATGACAATTGGGGGATAATGCAGATGCCATGCAGGTCCAAACATTCTCCACAAACATACGAATGGTCCTTCTTCGAGCAAACGGAATTGTCAATCTCTACGATAGTGTATGATCACTCTCCCATAATAGATAAGATTTTTGAGCAGAGGTGTCACCAATTATCGGCACATTGAATGCAGCGGTGACAGCAAAATTATAACTGATCAAGTTTCCCTGCACAAACCAAACTCACGACCTCAGCCAGTTTTAGGCCTAACCTGAAACTTTGTTGGACTGTTCAGTCATCCCGTTCATCTCAGTTTGACATCCAGAAATCTGTACTCTTAGTATGAGCCAACGATTGTTTGTTGACTCCAGGTGTATTCCAATTACCTTGGATGATTTCTCATCCGCGATGCCAACTTTATTGTGCGGGTCTTGGAGGCTCAAATTCGCGGCTGAAGGATCTGGTCGCAGTAACGATGACAACAAGAGTTCCCCTGTTGCTCAAACAAACAGAGTCACAGTCATCTCTGCAAATTCCAACTATGACACTACTGCAGCTCTAACATGGAACGAAATCCAAATGTGACTTAGGTCAGGATGCAAACTGAAGCACATCTCAATCCTCTCAATGCTGAGATCATGGAGACAAGCCCGCAAATCATCATTTTATTCCTTGAACTCTATAAGGCAAAAAAAGCTGAGGATGAGCCCAATATCACTAAAAACAAACCAATCGTTACTTCATTATACCAAACTGAGATTATACTTTGCATACGCACCTTTCAAGACTAAACGCTCCAGAACTGAGAGGTGACACGTGGGATTGATTTCGTTCTGAGCAGTCAAATAATAAGGCAATGGTACCGGAGCGTCCAACTGGAAGGTCATCATCCTCTCTCTCTTCTTCTTGGGACCTACAAACATCTCCAGCCAAAACGTCAACAACCACAGCCCTCATATTCTGAGCTTCCCAATTCGATATACTGAGGCGTTAACCGCTAAAGGACAAAAAATCCACCCATATGGAACAACAATCTGATTTATCTTGTAGTGCAAAATATAATATCAAAATGGAGTCAATGTTTAATCACCAGAATCAAAAGAGCATTGCACATGTTGGGTAATAAAGAAATAAATTCGGAGAAAATATAATCCCCATAGGACCAACTCAAAGCTGCTAAAGAACATGAGACCCAACTTGCACGTCTCGATCCTTTAGGGGTTTGAACCTATAGAACCAAGAAGCCCCAGTAGTCCTTTACGTTGTTTTCTAGCAATTTTAAGTAGGTCACATAGGGACTTTCTTTTGTCCAACTTTATTTGTTCTCAGACCAACACATGCATTGCTCTTTACTTATTTTGGTGATTTAAAATTTGACTACATTTTGGAGTTATACTTTTCACTAAGTGATCCATCGGATTCGTCGTTTAAAAACCAGGAGTCCTTGGTCCTTTAGGCGTTAATCAGCTGCAACTACCGGTACCTTTGAAATCCTTCAGCCAATTTCTTGAATGTTTGCTAGCATCAACCGAAAGTCAAAAAACCAAAGGAACTCTTACTGGATCGTTTGTGGCCTGGATGAGCCTTGCGGGCATTCTTCTCGTTGTAGTTGTTACCCCCCGATCTCAGCTTCTTCTGTTTCAGTTTATCCTTTGCAGCTCTGGAGCCTCGGATCGATGCATAAGTCTGTCTGTTTCCGGCGCTCAAATGCTCCTCGATAGTGCTCAAGCTTCGCAGGCGCGGGATCGTGGTGATGGAGCAGGAATCATGCCCTAAAACAAGAGCAGGAACAGGGGATTTGTTCGCCTTGTTCGCTTTGGCATAATGGCTTCGTCTCTCTTTCTCCACACTGCGGCTTCTCCAATCCCTTCGATGCAGCTGCGTCTGTCTCCTCGTGCTGATCATGCAAATGAACTGGTCTCTCCAGCCTTTGGGCTCCTTCACTAGGGATGACGTCCTCGTGATTTGCTGAATGCGGGCGGAAGATTCGTAGCGGGCAGCCAATCTCGCAAGCGCACTCTCGGTGTACACGTCGTAGCCATGATCCGATTTCCGTACCTTCTCCAGGAAAGTGGTTTCTTTCGAAGACTCGCCTTCAGCCATCACACATCAATGAAGGATTCTTGTTTCGGTTTGACATCTCCAGATTTCAACATTTTTAAGGGTCTAGTTACAAGCGCATAGGAAATTCTAGAAGCAAAATGCGATTATTTGCCCGATTCTGTAGAAAATTTGTTGACATATAGGTGTAACTCTCCAGAAACTATATTGTAGCTACTAAAACAACAAGATATTGCACAGGCTTCACCAGAATCGTAGCCTCAACCAAATTCTTGAAGCACCCCCAGCGAGTTCCTTTGTTAAAAATTTAAAGGAAAAAAATTCACTGACATCAATTGATCGGTAATCGAAAATTTGCCAATCAAGCAGTATTGTTTAAAATAGAAGCGACTGCAGGATCAAGAATTAGGTTAACTAGGTTGTGCTGGGGTTGGAGCATGTCTAACACCGTACCCATGGACATAAAAACCCAAAATCGGTACACAAAGGAAGAAGACGATGACATTCTGAAGAGAGAGCGATAGTGCGATACTTTCCGAATTCCATACATATCATGAGGAGAAACCACAGGCTAAATTTGCTACCCAACAAGCAGGAACTACACCAGCATTGAAAGCAATTGACGAGAATAGAATTACAGACCTTATTGCATGGTCTACACGTGAGATTGTCAGACTGGTTTGTGAATCAGCGAAATGAATGAATGAATGAATGAATGACAACTGATTTGTATGAATGTAGCCCCAGGATTCGCAAACATGACATGGGAATAGGAATCACGAAACTAACACCACGAAGACTCCAACACAGAACAATGATTATGGGTGCATTTGTGAATGCAAATGTTGGACTGAATTGGAATTACAGAGTGTTAACTCGATCAACAAGTCCATGGAACGTCAGACTTGCGAATCGGAAGTGTAAGAATGATGTCATTATCCCTCATATCCCTATTCAAAACTGTTAGAAGTTGCATAATCGCCTCTGCTTTCTGTAGCAAAACCTGAAACGAACACAACAACCACAGTGCTTGAGCCCTACCTCTACGATTGTAAAGATCAGTATATACAATATACTGAAAAGGCATCCACCCTCACGAAGTCCAGAACATCAGTAGCATTGTCCAAGAAAGAAACAAAACTCAGGTATTTCTGAGAGTGGTATTCATATACAAAAGTAATGCCAACACTGTAATGGTCTCTCAAAAAACCTTAAGGATAATTATATTCAACTACAAAACCTGAATTCAAATACTGCTCACCTAAAGTATTGGATCGATATCATAGCCGGCTTCAATGAGGACATCGATTGCCGGGGCAAAAGCTACAGCATCTTCGGCATAGTACCACCTAAAGAATGCCGCCACTTTCTTGTCATCTGTCCACATGGCACTTCCACATGTTCCCGGAAAGATATCATTGGCTCCATTGCCAAAGTATATCATGTTACTCTCTAAATAACGGAACTCACCATTGGCAGATCCAACGGGAAGCACATGGAAACCAATAGCTGTGACAAGTCCTTCACACTTGCCATTGTAAGGAGAGTCAAGAAATAGACTGGTAAGAATATCCAAATCCGTGGAATGTATAAGGCCATCCAACAAAGTACCGTTTAATTCATCCCCATCAAAAGAAGTAGAGGAATAAGTGATACCTTCCTCCAACTTAGCAAGGGCAAAATCAGAATTGGAGATGGTGAACTGTATTCTTGCAATCAGGTTGCTTCGATCATAGGTTGGATGATACACATTCCAATCTTTGTCTAGGAAGCCATGTGCAGCAATAGTGATGTATCGTGAACCATCTGCACCCAACAATGGAATCCCAGAACTACTCCCCCTTCCACCTGCAAATTCCACCAAGACACCTGGACGTAAAGTTGGTGAATATGACGTTGTATCAATGATGGTGCCTCCATTAGGGATGATAGCCCTCCTTGCTGACTCTGCATCATGGTTCTTCCAAACCTTCCACAACACCAGAAGCCCACAAATCTTTGAAGGCAACTTCATACCATCCACGGTAGAGAACACCTCTGCATACCAACGCACACCACTCCAACCAAAGTAGCACAATTTAACACCCTGTGCAACCCAAAACTCAACAATATCCTTAGTCTTCTCCTTCGGATGGACCCAAGGCTCCAAACGGTCTTCATCACCTATCAGTATGGGTTGGCTGCCTCCAACTCGACCAAACGATGGTGGTCGACGATGCTCATGTGAACCATAGAACAATGGCAACCCGCTAAATGTGAGAGGCCAAGGCTTCCTAGGAATATCTGTCCACAAAACAACTAAAAACGGAGGTGTATATGAAACACTGGAACACCCTGGAAAATACGAAGAGACTTCCACAAACTGTTCAGGGGTTGGATTAGGGTGTCCATTGACTAGACGAAGTTTAAAATCTGGGAGATAATGTTTTGGTAAATCAATGATGTCATCACTGATAGGTGCATTCTCTACTGCCTCCAAGATGAAACGAGGTGTGGGAGTAGAATACATCGACTCCAGAGTCTCTTTAGAAGGGGATGGAGTGGTCCGTAAAGGAGATGGAACAAGTGACCGAAAAATTCTCAGAGAATCGAATTCCTCCATGATGGTACCTGATGCAAATTATATAGCTTTTAAAACTTAGACAATATAAAGTAATAGCATAGCAAAAATATATTATAGTTCAATTTATACATACATTTATAAGAAATTTATACATGCACCTATATAAAGTAAAAGTATTAGATATTAAAAGAAAAGCAAGGCAAAGTAAAATTGACTTACCCAATGGAGAAGGTGAAAATCAAAGTCTGGGTGCCCTTCACACCTTAATTGCACCCCAATTTGTTGCTGCAAGGATGTTATTAACATTACTACACATTCATATCACAATAGAACTTCCTAAACCCTAGATTAGGGTTGTTTGCCCCCATTTATGATTTATGTCAATTTGAATTTATTTTAAAATTCATATATAAAAAGAAATTCAAGTCAAAGTATTATTAACTTACCCAATGGAAGAAGCTGAAAATCTGAGTTGGGTTGTCCTTAGCACCTCTAATGCACCACAAACCGTTGCTGCAAGAATGTCATGAAAGGCATTAACATGCATTCATATCAAAAAGAACTTCCTTAAGTTAAACCCAAAAACTTATTCGGATATTCTACAAAACCTGAGAAAGTGGGACCACTGTTTGAACTGTTATAGCATCATTTCTATACATCATTCATGTCTTAATGATATCGTTGGTCATAGAAAAGATTGTCTCTTTCTTGACAAATGGGTTTGCCTTTCTTGTAGCTACTCAATTGTAGATTTATGTGTACTTTTTCTGTGAAATATTAATATGTTAGCTATTGTTGCATACGGGTTGAATGATCTCAGGGTTGAAGAGTTGAAACCCACAACCCAGTACTACTCACTTACATACGTTAAGTATTGACATGTCCTACAATTACAAGGTAGGGAGAAATGAAATTTTTCTCACCTTTGAAGAAAACCCCACAATTGAGTTGCACAGTTGTATTAAAATCCTTAAACCTCCGATGTGTCCCCCACAATGAAAATGTGAATCTGTTCAATTCTTTTGCTGCTAGCAGCAAGCGAGCAAGCAGATTGAGAATCAGCAAGCAGGTGGAGCTAGCAGGCCGTCTCCAGCAGTGGCCAACGGCAGCGCGCTCGCACCTCCTTTTATTTATGAGCATGTCAGTTCCTTGCCATTGTTGGAACACCAATGGAAGCGCGCTCTTCCTTTCAGCAGCAACTGAAGTACGTAGCTACATAAGTGAACCGGGAACTAAGAACTCAAGGAAAAGTTTTCATGTTTCGCTCCCGAGAGTGCTGCAGTTACCCACTGTCGTGGTAGTTTGTTTCCCTACAGCAAATGCTCCGTAGAATTTGCCACTTCTCAATCTGCTTGCTGATTTTGAATGCACGCCTTGATTTATTGTGCGCAGATCGAGCTGGTACAGTTCGTATATATTATCCTGTGTACTAGCTGATAGATGCAATGGGAGCTAGATTTGGGGATCGAGTGTGGCTGCCGCTACTGATTGGCGTTGTCATTGCCATTGTCGTAGCTGCTCTCCGTTTCCTGGGCATTCGACTTTGGGACTGCTTGATGAAATTGATCAAGACACAGACAGCAAGTCTGATGCCTCGAATCCTTTCGGAATTTCAATTCTTTCTCAAATCCTATGATTGCTATTGGCGTGCTTATTGCTCGGTGATTTCATCCAAGTGCTTCTCTCCAGTGGACATGAAAAGATTGAAGACTTGAAAACTACGAGCATCTAAATCTTGTTGTTGTCTTTCTCTATGCAAATGGTGACATGTTTATCTTCCTTCTTACACAGTTGGGAAAAGTGCTCACGATCAGACCCTCCCTGATAGCGATGCTGCTATTCTTGCAAATGGTGTGCCTGATTTGGAAATGGGGAACGACTACGGCTGTGCTGAACGTGAGTTTGTTCTTGCGCCTTTGGGATCCAGGATTTGTGAGCTTCTTGTCAATTCTGTGAACTTGCACATGGAGTGGTAATAATAAGGGAAATCAATCACTCGAGGAAATTTGGGATTTGCTATTGTTGTTTCCTTATTACTGCTGTTGTTGAAAGAAAATATATACTCGTGATTTGATCTCTCCGTACTCGTCTGTAACATAAGAACCTGAATCCACTGTTTCTTTCTCGTGAACTCTGAAAAATTGATTACTTCACTGTTACTAGTCATGCAACAGGGGAAGATCAAGACTGAGAGGACAAACCCCTGTTGAAGTGTGTAAGGCTTAATTATTGTTTAAGTTCTTCCATTCGCTTCCTGGCAGATTTGCTTGACTTCTTCCTTTTTTGATTCACAGGTGGCACGTCCGTGACTAAGCCAGAATTGGAACCGGGACTTGCGAATAGCAACGAAGGTGAGATATCTTGCACAGACTACATTCTATACCACTATCCGTGCTGCAACGCGATCAATTCTTCATGAATAGACTCTGTTATTGAATTTATTGTGCTAAATTTGAACATCCTCCACTCGTCTATATATGGATTTAGAACTTCGGGACATTTGATTTCTTCCGGTTGGAATTGGCTTCGTTTGGAACGTAATTTCGTATTGGTGTGTTTAATGTATGAGATTGCAGAGATAGAACATTTCAGTGATCAAGAGGCCCATACTCCAGTAGTAATCAAATCTCCTGTGACCAGTATGTAATTTCCCTGACCTTCCACTCACTACTATCCATGGAGTCACATCCATATTTCTTAACTTTTTATGAATTACCAAGATTCATGCTGCTCCAGAGATATTTGATCTACAAATATCCAAACCACAGATTGTTGTGTGAGTTTTACAAGACTATTATTTTACAATGAAATCACTTGAGTATGCTGCATTCATTCATTTCAGATACATACTATATATGTCGTCGAACTGCCATAGGTTGTTTAGTATTTGATGTTTGCACATGAATTGCAGCCCCGAAGGCTCAGGTCACTAGAGACGCAGCAAGAGGAGTCCTTGTGCCTGTCGAAATGGACATTCCTCATTCCCAACAGGAGGAAGGAAGTTCATTGTCTTGCAGGAATGTCAGCTGGGAGACCAATGTTCCATCCCCAGATGATCCCACTTCCGGCCTTAGCTAATTCTACACTATTTGTATCCTTGAAGGATTAACCGTCTGATAAGAGAGAAGAATTCTATCCCATTAGAGATTACTGATATGGGTTGGAGGAAATGAAGAGAATGTGCGCTAGTCTAACATTTGTGCTACATATCTTCATTAGAAGGGAGACTCTTTTCTAATGTTCACTAAGTTTTACATCTAGGGGTAGTGAAGGGAGAAGGAGGCAGGTGTATGTGTTGGTGAGAGGGGTGCATCATTTTTGGGAATTGAAGGGGGATGCTTTTAGTTCATGGCAAGTAGAGGTCGTAGTACTTACTTGGTTGTTTTTTTATTTTATGTTTATAGAGCAAAATGTATGTGGCAGATTTGATGGCCATGTTGTTAATGTTAAAGAGAGTTTTGGATATGCTTGATTTGGGGATGTTTAAGTCTTGATGTAGAGTGTAGGAGGAGGTTAAATGTGTTGTACCTTTGGGCTCCTGCAATGATGACATTGAGAGGTTTTGTATTCCATCCGGATTTGATGAGAGCTTACGACCATATCATCAAACCTCAAAATCCTTCAATGTGTGTGTTCTTTATGCCACTATATGATAATAAAATTCTTGAAAGTGTTATTATTCAAAGATGCAATTGCAAATCTTTTATAATTAAGTCATCAAAATCTTCATTTCTTTTCAATGTCTTCTATATAAGTCCTACAAATTTACAAATTCTTTTGTAGAGGTTTGAACTAACCTTGAGGGTTTGAAGATAAAGTGAAAAAAATGCATACCCAATATTGACTGTATTTAAGAATCAAAATCTTTTACCATAAGTATAAGTTGGACCGAGCCTCACGGTTACATTGTTTTTGTTAAAAGTGGAATAGAACAAAAGTGGAATGATATTTTTAGTATTTTGGATAATTTATATACATTGTCAACTAATTGATTTGACAATTAAAAATGAAATCTAAAATTTTAAACTTTGATTTAAATTACTCTCAACTTTAGATGAAAATATTATAATGTAGTTGTAGAACATGCATTGAGCTTAGTGACACATATACAAGTTTCAACTAAAGTACAAGAGCCCATTCCAGACACAAGTTAGGGCAGCCCATTGGAGGCACATTTCTTCTTGGGAAATATACGTGCAACTTGAAATGGACATCAAAACAAAAAATTTGTCTTCAATGGGCTTGTCCAAACCTCTATCTGGAATGAATTGTTCTATTTTAGATACATGTGATTTGCCAATAATAAAAAAATTGAGATGAAGAGGTTTCTCTCCAATTGAAGAAGGAAGTTCAATATGAATGAGATTTAAAATGCAATTTTCTCTCTCAAATCTTAACTAGTTTGAGCAAATGAAAGAGTCTATGTTTATCTACTTTCATAGACATATACATTGAATTTAAGATTGTTCCCTAGATAGTTTGTAAGAAGTAGTTTGCAATAAAAGAAACAAAGTTTATATGTAGGTACAAATTCTAATACTCATAAATGTAGGTTTTATAATTTCATCATCATTTTTGGATCTCTTTTGGTGAATGAGGTATTATTTGTGAGATCAGTCCAAAGTACTAAAAACAAGTTGTAGTTTGCCCTACAATTTAAAGTACCGTAATGTGACATGATTTTTGTTTTTTTATTAATTTATTAATGTCATAACTGAATTTCTATAAAAATTTAAGAGACAAATAGCAAAATTTGTGGAAATAAGTAAGAGCTTTGTCAAAAACTTTACTAGTAAAGGGTCAATGTTGGAAAGGTCTTGAATTTGTGGCCAACATGCTCAAGAGTTAACACAACACATGAATCACACCATTTGGCATTCATATTCACAAATATTTGAATGCTCTATTCAAATACGATACTATGAACCATTAACAATGTTGTTAACAAATAAATTAACCTCTATAAACCTTGAACGGTTGCAAAGCCCACTTCTTCTATGCCTACATGTCAACGTTAAATAAAATTATAACAATTAACCCCTAAAGGACCAAATGGTGTTTTTTGGCAACATAGCTATTTCAGGCAGCTCACTACGGATGGAAATTTTAATTTTTTTTCTTTGAAATTTTCACACAACATGTGCCCAAGGCATAGCTTTAAGACCCAACAATTTTCATAACTTTTGAATACATGGTTAAAAAGTTATTGTATAATATGTTGTTTTCATTGCTCGGTGGGCAGACCGGGCAGCAAAAAAAACTTCTTGAAAAATCACTTTTTTTAAAATAAAAATTTGAAATTGATTTTTAAGATTTATATATACATGAAAAGCTTTGAATCATTCCATTTTGATTTATAAGATGAAAGTTATGAAGAGCTTTAGTTGTGGGTAGTTTGTGGGTAGTAATGGAATCTTTACTCTAAAATAAACTTTGAAGACCTTTATTTCACTAAATTTTTAATATTTTTGGAAAAAAATAAAAACATGAGGTGTAGATTGTTTATTACAAAAATTTCACCATTGGGATTGGCATTTTTCAATTTCATAAATAAATAATTAACAATTTAGTATTTTGAATCATTCTCTTCTTTCAACTTACTATTTTTTTCCTATATGTTGTACAATTCCAAATGATCTAAAATTTTTCAAGCATGTAGCCAACATGACTTGAAGAATGAATCCAAAGAGTTACAGCCATTTTGGACATTTTTTCATAATGATCTGACCTTGTGGAGTGCATCTGCCCGGATTTTTGCAGGGCCAAAAAATGGCTTTTTGTCACTTCAAATGCTAATATCTTGCAATCCAAACGGTGGAAATTTCTGAAATTTTTTCCACATTTTCCCAAACCAGATTACTACAAGATCCTACGGTTCCATTTGTCCAAAAATGTATTTTTTCTAAAATTTGGTACTTGTACTAGAGATGACAGTTTTGGAGCGTTTTTGGTGAAAACATAATCAAATACCTTTAGGGGTTAAATTGTTTATGCTTTTATGCTTATTTTTAATTTGAAAGGACATGACATTGTGATCACAATGAAGAAATGACAAATTGTGAAAGAATTACAAGACTAAAAAATCAAAATCATCACTATTTAATTCATATAAGTGCAACCAAATCACTTTGGGTGGAAAAAATAAATATTTTGTCATTGCAAAGACAAAAGCCATGTCACACTATAGTATTGTGACTAACATGATCAATTGAAGATTTACATGATAGTTTGAGATTTTGAAAGATAATGAAATCAAATATTTTCTTAGTTTAAGTACCCAAACTCTTGGCTTCAACTCAACAAGTAGGTATAAAAGTAGGGGGAACTTGTCATTCTTTTGTAATTTAGGAAACCAAGTGCAAAAATTGGATATTTATAAAGGGACTATACATAATTGGAATATTCATATAGTATTTAATATATTTAAAGTATATTATTGAAATATCTTATGAATATTTCTAAAATGAATTTGAAAGACCCTATATATTTCTAAGATATTTATATTTTTTCCTTGCAAAGACAAATAAATATCCTATATTTTTCCCTAAATCTATTTAGAATGCGCAAGTTACCTCCCTCAATAGAATAGGTTTAGTGATATCATTGGAAATCCTAGCTAGCAATCCTTATTGGTTGTTGTGATTTGAATATGGAGGATTAGAACATGGATAATGGCTTGTTAAAAAATCATTGTTTATAGCTTTCTAATAAATAAAAACTTGAATGAATTTACTTAGAAATGAGCAAGAAATCTCATATTAAACAAACTATAATATTTAGTCTATTATGTTAGTAGACTAATATTATATTTATTGCACAATTTTAATTGGTTGCTATGATCTCAATACCTTGAATTAGGAGTTATAACATACTATCATATTTATTGCGCAAATTTGCTTGCTTGCTATGATCTCAATACCTTGAGTTAGGAGTTGTAATATAACTCATGAGAACCATATTTTTAGTAGCTTTCTAATAAGATATTACTCAAAAAGATTTGGTTAAAAATGAGCATATAATCTCAGTTTGGAATATTGAAAGCAACCATTGATTACTAGTTCACCATCTTTAGTTACTAGTGCCTTCTTATACCCATGCTTAGGAGAGTAACCATCTACCATTCCATTTTGGTTATATAAAAAAGTTGTACCCAAATCAATTTGGCCATACAAAAATCAATATTGGTATTGTTCTTTTTTCTAGGCATTAGAAGAAATCTAGACCCTCTGCAAGGCTATTTGATTATATAAAAATGTGCAAACATAGGAAGAAAAAATGAAAAAAATGAAAAAAAAATTTGGCCCATGTGATCACTTGGTGTGCCACATAGGATTGAGGACCAAAAAACTTTTTCCAAAAAACAAACAAACAAACTTTTTTTTCCTCTAGATTTGCACACCTACCAAAAGTCAAATGTCCCTCTACAAAGGCCAAATTTTCTCTAATGGACTAGTCATTGGACATAAATTTCCTTTAGGAAAAGTCCAAAAAACGATTGAGGTAAGTGCAACACTACTAGACCATGGTGTTTCATCATAAGGACAATTCTACAAACCCGCCATGCCATCCTCAATATTTCTTGCAATATTATTGACACACAAACCATCCAATTGTAACAAGACAAACAAAAGGTAAATATTGATAACCAGATGAGAGGTGTATAGAAATTTCAAAAGTCAAATTCTCTAGTAAGTACAATCCATAGATTTGATAATAGACTCTAAAAAAACAAGGTATTCAAAAAAGAGAATAGACAAATACCAAATGAAGAGTGGAAGAAGATCACTACACTTGATAATCATCATATGTTGCAAAAATGCAACAACCAATAACTCAAAGACTAACAAAGAAAAAACTTCTATCATTTCTAGCAATTCCAAGTCATTTGAGTCAAATGTGTTGGACAACTTAGTTGGTGACAATTGAGCGCCACTAATAGCTAATGTGGTAATTGTGACTTCTATAGTATGTCTTATAAGGGGCATAAAAAAACTATCAAAATCTTGAATGGAAAATCTTGATAAACTCCACCACAGTTTGATTCTCATGATATTTGCCGTTATCATTATCTACATACCGTAAACCATCTCCATGTGATGTATAAGAATGATGTCAATATCTTTCATGTCCTTTTTCAAAATTAGTGCAAGTTAGAAAATTGTCTCTATTTGTTGTCGCAAAACCTAAAACAAACATGACAACCACATTGCTTGAGCCCTACTTCTATGATTGTAAAGATCAAAATATACAACATATTGAAAAAGCATCCACCTTCACAAAGTCCCCAAGATTAGTGGCATTGTCACAATGTCACTTCCAACATGATCCAAGACAAAAACTAAACTTAGGTATTTCTAAGAGTGATATTCACCTACAAAAGTAACACCAACACTATAATTTTCTCTCAAAAAATCCTAAAGGACAATTATATTGAACTACAAAACTTGATTTCAAATACTACTTGGATACAAGTATGCTTGGGTGACCCCACAAATGACGTCACACAATAAATTTCATTGAAATTCATTTCTTTCATATAGATTAAGTTTCAAATCTTGTAGAAAAAACATGATTTTAATATAAATTTTCTTGCTTCATGAAGAATACATTATGGAATCATCCAAAAAGATTTCCACCAATAGAATAAAGTTGTTAATTTGATTCCTATGGCTCTATTCAAGACTTGGTCACATTGTCCATTTTTCATCTAGGAATCAAAAAGGAATATAAATATTTAGTAGAATGTATTTTCAAATCACTTTGTCAATTTATGATGTTTTGGTAACCAATTGTAATGATTTTTAATTTAATATGGAATACTTAATTATTTTCTATTATTTTTCAAATCATCTAAAATAGCACAAGGTGGGGCTACATCTGAAAGGAATTCGAAATTGAAGATTCTTGTGGGTTTAGTAAGTTGTAAACTAGTGAATAGGCAAAAAAATCATGGTAAAATTTTTATATATACATGTATATTTTCTATTGACATGATATCAGCTACTAAATCCTAATAAATATGAAAATAAAAAATGAAAGTTTTCATAAGTTTTGATCCTTGAAAATGATTTGACTATATGTGTTCTAACTAATGTTTTTAAAAAATTACTCTCATTTTTATTTGTAAAATAATCTACTTGAAAATTATTTCATTTATGTTCCTTGGTTCTTGACTAGTGTACCCCAAGCATGCTTATTCCGGCTTACCTAAAGTATTGGATTGATGTCATAGACGGCTTCAATGAGGACATCAACGGCAAGGGCAAAAGCTATGGCATCTTCAGAAAAGTATCACCTAAGGAATGCCACCACTTTCTTGTCATCTATCTACACATTAGTAGAAAAACAAGTCCTAAATGACTACCTACAATGACTGAAAAGTGTCCACAATGACTCATTTATAATCATTGTAGACAATTTCTAGTTATTTAGGACAATCGTTGATAGCCATTTTCTACTAGTGACATGGCATACCAGGGAGATAATTGGCATATCTCAGTATCACTATAAACCATGAATGGGGGCAAGAAACCCTAATCTAGGGTTTGGGAACATCAACTTTGTATTGACTTATAAATTTATGAAGTTCTCTTGTCATATGAATGCATAGAAATGGCACTTATAACATCCTTGAATCATCAAATTTGGATGCAACTAAGGTACAAAGGGCAACCCAACTTTAATTTTCACCTTCTTCATCGAATAAGTCAATTTTACTTTGCCTTGCTTTTCTTTTAATATCTTATACATTTACTTTATGTAGTTGCATGTATAAATTGCAAATAATTGTATATATAAATTTAACTATATCTCTGCTATGCTTTTATTTTATATTGCCTAAGTTTTAAAAGCTATAAAATTGCATTAGGTACCATCATAGAGGAATTTGATTTTCTCCGACTTTTCCTATCACTAGTTCCATTTCCTTTATGGACCACTCCATCTCCTTCTTAAGAAACTCTGGAGTTGTTGTATTCCAATCCTATACTTCATTTCATTTTTGAGGCAATAGAGAATGCACCTATCAATAATGACATCATTGAATTATCTCCCAGACTTTAAATTTGGGTTGGTTAATGCACATCCTAACTCAACCCCTAGAAAGTTTGTGGAAGTCTCTTCATATTTTCCAAGGGGTTCTAGTATTTCATATACACTTCTATTTTTATTTGTTTTATGAGGGTTTTTAGCATCATGTCACATTTTGACAGACAATTGACTAATGAAATGTCAACATTCACCCCAAGGTCTATTAGG
Organism: Straminergon stramineum; assembly: GCA_963920665.1. Lineage (NCBI taxonomy): Eukaryota > Viridiplantae > Streptophyta > Bryopsida > Hypnales > Calliergonaceae > Straminergon > Straminergon stramineum. Next base: position 2,447,432 of record OY987263.1, read on the forward strand.
ATCCTAAATTTATTTTTTTGTGACGGACCATCCTTCAACTTGGACAGCTTGTCCGTCAACTTGGATGGTCTGTCCATCAACCGAGATGACCTGTCTGTCAACTAGACGGTCCGTCCGTCGATGGTCCAGACAAGCCATAAAAAAAACAGTCTGACATAAATTTTGACATGTAAAGATTTGTCCCAACCGTCCTTGACGGACATCTTGATGGGAAAAGCTAGTACTATGTCGGGATAGAAAACCCTATGTTTTATGGATTAATATTCCTAGAAAGCCTTAAGTAAGCTTCACATTGTCATTGCCATTGTTCTATGGTTTGCATGAGTGTAATCCACCACCATCTTTAGGTCAAGAAGGAGACAACCAACCTATATCAATGGGCGCTAAAGACCATTTGGAGCCTTGGATCCATCCAAAAGGAAAGAGTAAGAAAAATGTTGAGTTCTTGGTTGCACATGGTGTCAAATTGCGCTACTTGGGATGGAGTGACATCCATTGGTATGTAGAGGTGTTCTCTACTACAAATGGTGTCAAATTGCCTTCAAAGATTTGTGGGCTTTTGGTGCTATGGAAAGTGTGGAAGAAACACAATTTAGAGTTTGCGAGGAGGGCTATCATCCCTAATGGAGGCATCGTTACTGATACAATGTCATATCCACCAACTTTATGTCCTCATGTCTTGGTGGAATTTGCAGGTGGAAGAGGGAGTAGTTCCACGATTCCGTTGTTGAATGCAAATGGTTCATGATACATTACTATTGTTGCACATGGCTTCCCATGTGAAAATTAGAATGTGTATCATCCAACCTACAACCAAAGAAACTTGATTGCAACAACACAATTCACCATCTCCAATTCCAATATTGCCCTTGCTAAACTAGAAGAATTGTCAGGTTTATTCCAACCGGAAGTTAAGAAAAGCTTGGGATCGTCGAAGAAGCTAAAAGTAGCATTGAAGAATCAGGGCAAGGATAAAATGGACGTAGTTGAGGAGTCTGTAGTAGATAAAAAAAGCAGAGAAGGTGGCTAAAGAACTTGTAGTAGCTGAGAAGGTAGTTGAGAAGTTTGTAGTGGCTGAAAAATCAAAGAAAAGGAAACAGAATGATGTCAGGGGCAAGCGGAAAGTGCCTCGGAAGGGGATGGTAGCAACATGAGCTTAGCTAGGAACGTTCTCTTCTCTAACAATTTTGCTCAGTGTTAGGCTTGAGAAATTGTGTCAAATTCTGCAATTCCTTCCCCATTTCAGTATGATACTTTGATTTGAAACCGTCTCTCATAGCGATATTGGTTGCTGTGATTACTTTCTTCATTCTGTTAGGGTTAGGAGTCCTAGCTTGGCAAGGAGCTGGTGTAACTTGCACAAAATTATTATCGTCTTCCTTTTTCAACCTGCATCGGCTATTTGCGGTGCATGTACTCTCAATCATGGTTGAAGGTATGTTTTAGATATGCGTGTCAAGTCACTTGATCGAGTGACGAGTCGAACTAAGCTTTGCTAAGGTATGCGTGGAACTCTATATTGCTTTAGTGCTTTAGAATGGCCCCCAATCGAATTCACTGTGGAATGTTGTACTCAAATGTAATTTCAGGTCCTTAAGCGACTTAAGGACAACGTTACTGCTTTTGCTTTATACTCCATGCTCTCTTTCGCTTGCCATGTGGTCTGAAGTTTTTGATACCTTAATGCTTGCTCGGATCTCTCATCTTTTGCAATTGCATTTGAGTGTTGCTTCGTTGTTCATGTAGAGAGAGTTCTGATTCTGATTCTGTTGGCTAAGTTAGTTGTAGCAAGTTGGTACCCAATTGCAACTTCTTCTAACTATAACTTCGTGTGTGCCTTGTTACTGACTCAGGGAATTGGTTGTAGAGGATGGTTGTTGCGCTCATGATCTCTCATGGCTCCGGTTTATGAGCAATCGTTGGGAGTGTTCATAGACCAATTCATCACCTTGCTAGTCAAGAATATGTGAATCATTATGAAAGAGGCCTGATTGTAGACAGTAGACCTCTTGTCTTGAAACTTATTCATCTACATCCTGTTCCCATTGATGCTTTTTGGATACATTTATAATAGTTGTGGAAGATTTTCTCTGATCAACCAAATTTGGTGTCTTCGGAAGCTGGCTATGAGAAGTGGTGATAGATGGAACGTAGAACAATTGCTCTTGGGGAATTCTACCAATTTGAGGTTTAGAATCTTTAACTTTGAAAAATTCGATACCTCAACGTGGTGACTTTAGCATATTTCAGCAGTTTAGAGTTGGGGCCCGAGTTTGTTTGGTGTTGTGAAGAGTAATGAGTTTCCTATGTTTTATGAAAATGACCGTAATTATGCAATTGGTGTCATTTGATATTTCATTGTAAATACTTGATGATGCCTATGGATCTTCTCTAATTTTACCTGGTGGTTAAATTTTTATTGTTTGACATGTACAAAATGTTTTGTTGCCTTTTTATTGAATGGAACCTTTGTCTTGTTAAATAATGTTGTGTTGATGACAAAATTAGTACTCCTATTTTTTCTTGTGAAAAAGGAGTCTTGCATTTGTATACATGTGGATCTTTGAGGTCCAAGAGTTTGAGAAGATAGGCCTATCATTCATTTTTCTTCATTTCTCTTGTATCACAGATATTTGCAATACTTATAGAACTTACAAATTATATGTGTAATAATGTCTTGAAAATACATATTGTCTTAATTTGGCATCCTATTTTATTTGTCAATGATGTTGTTTTCAATTTTCTAAGGTAATGTAACTTGTGATCTTGACTAGAGCAATTAAGCTATTTTCATTGATACTAGTGTGCCTTGTGCCGATGCCACATCCAAAATCAAAGTTAAAGTAATTTTTTTATTTTCTAATTTTTTTTATTCAAAAAAACTTTGAAATTCAATAACTTTCACATTGTAGATCCAAATGTCACGAAACAAAGCATGTGCATCCCTTCCTTGCTGAGGGTTTTCCAATGGTACCAAGTATGCGGCTAGGGGATGCACAATCTGGGAGATCTCAACGTAACAAACAAAAGAAAACAAACAAACAACCTGTCTTAATGTATGGATACACACAAATTATAAATTAAAAACCATTCATTCATCCAATTTTATAGGCATTCATTAGCTTGTAGACACATCATTTCATTTTGAAATTTCTAACAACTTCATCCATTCAATGATGAAAAACATTTTACAATATAATTTTACATTGAATAATATTTTTAGTACTATTGTCAAAAATTACTACAAATAAAATCCAAGAATAATCTATAATTTGTCAAGACTCACTAAGATCTAAACAATTTTATAACATAATTGCACTTGTTTGTGATGTGTTTGCAAAACCATCCCCTATAAATTCTTGCCTAAAATGTACAATCTCCATATATGAGAGCCTAGGGACAATTTTAAATATATATCTATTTTTAGAACTTCAAAAATTCATATTGATTCATATGGAGTTCAAAAAGTACCTTCTAATAGAATCTAAAACCTCCATTTGACTACATTGATTTTCTTTATACCTAGTGCAAGTGACACTAATACTCTAAAGTTACACAATTTTGAACAAGAGCAACTTGAAATGTTATTGCAATAATTTTTGAGGTGATTTTAATTTCCCCCTTCACTAGTAGGACAAATGAATCTACCAACAAGATGAAACAAAAGCTTTTACAATTCAATAATAGAAACCATGCTCAAACCTTTAATTAGACTATATTAAATGTTGTTACGTGTATATGAACCTTGTTCACATGCTTATGTGGATGTTCCCAACCATCTATGTCTTGAAAATGCAAGATGTTCTAGAAACCATTGTTGAGCTTGTTGCTTGCAAAAGTAAGGGTGTAGATTCTAGCTATGACGCACATCTACTCCAATCTCATTAATTCCTTGTTGATGTGAAATTACCCACTTGCACCATTATCTAAGCTATTTTGAAGGAAATGAATGTTGCAACATATACAAACTCAAATAAGTAATGCGGGGTTGAGCATTTACATCTTATAATATCAATATGTCAATGAGTTTCACCTCTTTCAATCATTTTCAAAAGTGATTTTCCTATCTTTAAGTTGAATACTTGGAGGTAAGCTTCACATGAGTCTTTTTATGAGGGTGTCAAGGCCACCTTCAATCCTCCCTGATGTCGATATGAGTGGTAGTCAAATTTATGCCCTTAATGCTTGATGAACACTAGTTGTAGGGGGCTTTCTACCTTCGTGAGAGTATGTGTCCATTTTAAAATGTTAGTGGTGGGAAGGGGGCTATATTTTCGCCTTGATTGCATGGCTAATGCTACTATAAAAGCCATCCTTGTCACCATTGCTTCTACACACTCTCATTTGTGCCCCCCTCCCATTCCCACCATTTGGCCTTTCAATTGCCCTAACCATGCCCAATTGCAACAAAGTTAGTGTAACTATTTCCTTGAAGAGTTTGTTCAAGTTTGTTTAATAATCTTTCTCATTCATATCCTAGCCCTACGTATCGTGGTTGTTATTGAATCTAGCACCTCTTACTTTGCCTTCTTGGAGTACAACTCTTAATATGAAGCACACTCCCCAAAATGAGTATGTTAGTCAAATGTTGTTGAATATTTACATTTCTACATGGTTGTAAATTTCATCCTCACTAAATCTAAGAGACAATGTACTATGAAAGATCAATGGATTTCCATAAACATGTCCCTTGAAAGTTTTGCATGTGATTGAACGTTGTTGTTACTATGAAGGGATTTCATCCATGATCATGTAGAGATAGTTGTAGAGTGATTTCATTTGAAACTTTGGTTGATTAGTTGAATATTAACATGATATGGAAGTAAGTCTTATTCTGTCAAGTGTGGAAGTATTTCTAACTTACTCTGTTTCTTCCATCTCTACATCCATGGCTAAGAATGCTATGCCACCAAAGACAATAACTCTTTCTTCCAATACCTCAAAGGAGGAGAAAGAGAATAATGAAGAGGAAACCAAGGATGAGGAGCAATCTAAGGAAGGATATAACTTTGAATCTAGAAGCAATGAAAACATGGATATTACAAAGAAAAAGTTGATCAACTTTATATTATCGAGCTACATATGATTCACTTCCTTTTTGTACCAATTTGTATTGTACCAACTTAAAAAGGTTTTATTGTAGGCACCTTGTTCTTATGGCTTCTATGATGAAGAGGTGATCCAAGAAGATTGTTACTATGTTGTGTCACTACATTATTGTACCAAATTTTGAATTTAATTGTTCATTATTGTTGTTGCGATGTTAGCTATCAAAGCAAAAGCTCCCATTGTTGCCCTTGGTAGTCTTGCAAAGTTAACAAGAGAATCTAATGGCAAAAGGTCAAAGAGGACAAGCCACCAAATAAGAAAAAGAAGCAAGAAGTGACAATCCTAACACCATAAGTTGCACCAATGGTAATTACATATGGTTCTACTTTTCATAGTATTGATCAATCCATTTGTCACAATTGCTATGTATGAGAAGTCAATTTGGCATTGGAATTGATTTCTGGATAAAGGATGAGATGTTGCTCACTCAGTTTTGGCTTGTTTGGATTTCTTGCTATTAAATTGATTGAGTAGGCCTTGTTACTTTCGTGCCTGAAGGAATGTGACTAAAGCAATTCTATTTCCTAGCGGTCTTGTCTACATGATGCTCTAGATCCTCTTTTTTTAAACCTCACCTAGGAAGCTTGTTTTCCTCTCCCTAGCATTGTCACGTTTTTTTGTTTAGAAATTATTAATTCAATAATTAATATTCATAGATTTTTATACTTGGATTATTCCAACCATTTTTGTTGGTGTATGATTAAATTCTCTATGGATGATCAATTTACATGGTTATATTGCTTTCAAGACTCTAAACTACATTCATTTGTGTTGTGGTCACCTTAATTATAATAATGGAAAGTTACCTCACATCTTCATGAGTTCTTTGCTCATTGTTGCTCCTATTTGATTTCTAGTTGACGATCCAACAATTAGAAAAGAAAAGAGCAACCAAGGTAGACTGTATTATAGACACCACTTGTATGGTTATATATGTCTATGTTATAGATGCATGTGTTATAGACTCTTTACATGTTATAGGTGCATATGTCATAAACATCTTCAATTATTTGTAAGTATATACCTACACTTAGGTTCAAGGCTTATAGGCTTATGTCTTTGTGCTCACATGCTAGAATTTTTGGTTTTCTTCAAGATCTCCAAGTAGTCACCTTAACCATATTGTTTTTTTCATTTCTAAGGTGGTCACTATGGTTTTTTCTTCAATTGTTGATAATATTGTTGTAGTTTGTTTCTTGCTTGTCCAACTTATGGCCCCATTTACCAATAGAAATATATAACTAGATGTAGATTTTTTGTCAGATATGTTACTTGCCCAATTGGTATCAGAATAAGATGTTAGTATTAACTTAGACAATTTTTCATCTCCTTTGTATAAGGTGCCATAGTATTGGGTTCCTTACAAGTAGCGAAAAATCCTTTAAAGGCAATCCAATGAAGAGTTGATGGATTCTGTAAGTGTTGAAAAATACACAATACAATGTAAAAAAGATCAGGTCTTGTACAAGTCATAGCAAACAATAAACTACCAACAAGTTCTTTATAAGAAAAGGTACTCGAATGATTATTTAAATCCTCATAATTAGAAAGAGTACTTAGGGAAGGAATGAACTTTTTTCAGATTTCCATACGAGAGACAATAGATTTATACAATATTCTATTTTTTTTTTTCCAATTTATTGTCTATTTTTTTAAATTGATGAATGAAAATAGTTTTTAAGGTGTAGTCGCAGATTATTTGAAGTCTAAGGCAATAATTAAAGTTAGGGTTATAAGTCATTTGAAATTTGGATTATGACATATTTTTCACTTCAATCCAATAATATTTAGGATGGTTTGTGGAAATAAAAAATCATCAATATATAGAGCTATATAAATAAATAAATTTTGATTTTTTTGTAATACAAATTATCATCCGCGTTACACCTTTCAAACCCAATGGAAAGAAGGTAAGATTCCATTTTATGATATCAAGTCCTACAAGATTGTTTCTATTTATAAATTGATTTTAGAAGTAAAGAAACTAAATATTCCAATTGCCTTTCTTCACAATTTCTTCACTTTGGTGAATGTCTATTTCTTCTTCTAAATCAATATGTAGAAACACAATTATTAGGTCCATTTGCATGATGTCCAAGTTATATTTTGCAACAAGAGCCAACAATACTCTTATAGAGGATAATTTTACCACAAGGAAGAAGGTATCATTGTCATCAATGCCAAGGACTTGTCAATATCCCTTGCCAACAAGTTGAGCTTTATACCTTTCAATGGACCCATCTACATGGTATTTCTTATGAAATATTCACTTATTTCCAATTGCAAGTCGTCCTTTGGGAAGAGTTATCAACTTTTATGTTCCATTTTTTAAATATATATTTTTTTGTATAGTATTTTTTAATGATTTGCATCAAGCTTGCTCAATGCTTCTTAAAATGTTGTAGTGAACCATCCGTAAATGTGGTAGCCATGAATTGAAGATTATGTTGTAATTTCCAAGTAGGTTTGCGATTTCATGGGGAATGCCAAAGTGTTGTTTACAATATTGGTTAAATTCATTAGTTGTGCATTCACTACCACTATCATTTTGAAAATTTTTAATCTAAAGATTTGAAAAATTCTTGGCTTCACCTTTAAATATTCTGAAATTTGTAAATACCTCATTTTATATTATAAAAAATAACATGTCATTTTTCAAGATTTTTCATCAATAAAAGTGACAAATATAGTGATCCATTGTAAAAAAGTGTTTGCCTGGGTTTAGCAAACATCACTATGAACCAATTCTAGGAGATCTTTAACTCTTGTGCCTTCTTTAACAAGAAATGGAAGTCTATGTTGTTTACTAGCCAAAAAATTAGAACAAAAACTTAAGTCTAGATTTTATCCAATGTGAGTCTAAGTACAAAATCACTTGATTTCATTCATTTTTATTTTTATATTCCTATATGACCTAGCCTTAAATGCCAAAGGTTGGTGGAATGTAACTATCTTGCAACAAGAAGTATTAACAAGGCATTGACCTTTTTGTGAAGTTATATGTACAAAAAGAGATGAACCAATTTGGTAGAATTGGCCTTCTTCTTGGCATAGGACAAGGACCTTATTACTTGGTTTCTTGTCTATTAATAACAATCATTGAAAATATAAAGATATATCTAGCATTTGGCCCTTGATTTACAAAAATGATTTTATTTTTTAATTGTAGTATACAGAGAACTTTATCAAATTGCTTTATTTTTTTTGGAGGAAGTAAAAACAAAAAAAACTTTGAAATAATTTGTCATTTTGCCTTTTGCTTGTTTTTGTAAATTTCTAATTATTTTTTTTCCATTTTGAAGAGATAAGTAGTCAAATAATTTATAAAGGCCCCAAAACTAGATATGAATGGAGTCAATTTGACAAGATTGGAAAGATGATGGATAGCCATCGTGATCCTTTAGATCAAATGTTTGTAAGTTGTCATGTAGCTCTTGGAAACTATATAGCTAAGGTCGATTAATCTTTAGTAGGGAGTTCATATATCAAAGTCTATTTTTTTGTATATGGCTCATTGATGACTTGAATTAGTGTATTCCTTCAATCAAAATTTTATTGTTTAATTGTTGTGTGTGTAATTGAGTGTATTAATTGTTTTTTTGGTGGCTGAAATATGATTATATTAGTGTATTAGTATGGAGACTCAAGTTGTGTTTGCCAAATTGTTAATTAAATATTTGTGAGCCATTGGACAAAAGAGTTGCCAGGGAGTGTGCTTGAGAAGTTTGTCCAATTAAGTGTTTGGAAGACAAGTGGGCTAGGAAGGTGAAATTGTCATTGAGAAGAAAGCAATGTTTAGGTGGCTAAAAGTTGCAAGCTTGTAGGATAGATGAGGGAGTTGAAGCGAGCGTTGGTGTGAATTTGTTGTGCAAGATGAGATTTTCTTGCTGTTTACATGGATTGAAGATGAAATTAATTTTGGAAAGATGCAATGATTGTGTCTACTTGTTTTAAAGTAATGATAGTGGTATTGTAGTCCAAATTCTAATTTTTTTTGTCCAATTGGTTGTTTTGTATGTATAATTGTAGATTTTACTAATCAGGAGTGTAGTTTAGGGGCTTACTATCGGTACTTATCAATTGAGATTGGAATTTAGCTAATTTGAGATGTAAAAGGATTAGTTTACAATTGATAATTATGATGCTTGGGAAGCTTAAGCTTATAGGTTGGTGATTTCCAATTGTGTTTTTTAGTTGACCTCAATGAAGTAGGGTCAACTCCTTCTAGGCAGAAGTAATATAATTGTATATCTTTGTGTTTGTCTTTGTGAATAGAATGAATGTTTGCCAATTGTATGTGTGTATTGTATGATTGAATGTCTATGTAATGTGGGTTTGAAATGTGTGTGTATTGTATGATTGAATATCTGTGTAATGTGTGGTTGAAATGTGTGGGTGAGCAATTGGAATTGTTTTGATGATGTAGATGAGTGTTACAAAATTAGAGAATGAACCATGTAATTTGAGTGTGAGAAAATTGTGGGAGAAATTAATGCATAGATTTGTTGGATTATATGAATGTACACATGAATGTGATGGAAACAATGTTGTTATGAGAGATTGGAAGTGTTTGAGTAATTAGATTAAGAAATAAGTGTATAACAATTGGAGTGAATTTGCTTTGTTGGAAATCCTATGAGTGAGTTTCTGTGAGGGTTAAATCAACTCGAATTGTGAATTGGAGTGTTGACTTTGAGATTAAACAACTTGGAAGAGTATATGTGAAGCAATAGGAATTTAATTTTGAGAAACATAAGATCATAATTGAAATAATTATGGAAAGCAATCCAATCAGAATAAGTTCAAAAATGTATTGAATATGTGGATGGAGACATTGATCAAAAAAGACTATGCTAAAAATTATTGCTAAAAATTAAAGAGGAGATCAATGTAATTTAAAAACATAGCGAGTGTGGTGGATCAATGGAATAAAGCACAATTGGAGAAAAGCTATAGGATCTTAGATTATTATTTAGTGATAATTGGTTCTAAAACAATGGTGATTGATATGATGTATGGGATTTGTACTTGAAGAATCTTGCAATTGGATCTTTTAGATAAATTTTAGATTTCGACTTGAAGTAATTTACGTCCTAGAGTTCAAACTCTACCTTTAGGGATTTATTTTAGAAAAGAAATTAAAACCTACTTACAAGTATTCATATTGAATTGTTTTTTACCTAATTGAAAAGGAATTGTTGATCTTTTGAATGATTAATTATTTGTAATCAAGAAAATTGTCTTGGAGTGTTGCTATAGTACGTTGCAAGATTAGTTGTTGTTCATTTCTTAAAGCATCTAAACGTTAGAAATCTGAAGTTATTGTGTTGAGTCAAATTAACCAAAGGAATTTGAACTTGAATCGTTATAAGCATTGTATTCCATCTATGAATGCAAAGTTGAAAATTGGTTTAAGTAGAATTGTGTATCAAATTGTCACTCTATGCTCAACAAATTACATTAAAAACTTAGTCAAATTGCTATATGTACTTGCAATTTGAAGTTGTAAGTTGTAAGAAAATTATTGATGGTGTACTAGAATGTATAGTCTTGTAGTAACAACTACAAACTATACATTGTCAAATTAAGCAAAACTGAAATTTATTAATTTGATTAATTATGCAAGTGCTCAATTATCTAGGTAAAATTCTAGTATGATCGATTGTAGTTTTTCAATTGATTATTGTGGGTGAAATGTGCATTTATTGTGTAAAGATAATAGATAGAACTCACTAGAAGTTTGATTTGCTAAATTTATCAAATTGTCAAATTTATTAAAGAAGTAGTCTTTGGAGATTGTACTAGAAGTTTCAAATTATCCGTAGATCCAATTGTATTACATGAAGAATTTATTGTTGATAAGAGTGAACTAGAAATTTTAGAGATTTTAAATGTGCCCAATTGGCTTATTTCAACTTGACTTAGTTGTGTGTAATTTGTAAGATGATTTTTTGGGTTAATATTTCAACTAAACAAGTGTTGATTTAATTGGAGAAGCTTGATTCAGTGAACAAAACTTTGGGAATTAATAGATCTAAGTTTAACGACAAATTATCAATTGAATTGAGAATACCACATTGAGACAAATTGTTGTGGTCTTTGAAGTTGGTATTTCTCCAAGGAGATTGTATTACACATCATGCCTTGCATCAAATAGGGACAATTTATTGTTGGATTGGGAGCCTGGAACTAGCTTTTGATCTCATCCTAATTAGTGATTAGGCTAGTAAATAGTTTTGGGACAAATTGTCAATGGTAAAAATACCACCAATGACTAAAGAATACGGCTCAATAATATGTGTATAAATATACATATATATTATTACAATATTTATCTTGGCATTTTGATTATGTTGGATAGTGCACATGCTTGACAAATTTTTGTTTCTCGTAGCCAATTTGTCTAAAAAATGAGCCCTATAGAAGAAGAATAATGACCAATTTGGAAATTACTCTATTAGTATAATAAATTTGTTCTAAGGAGAATTTTAAGTAGGGTTCAATAGCTAGTGGATTTAAATCCTAGCCAAGTTGCACAATTCAAAAGGATTTGTATTAAATCACTTCTAACTTGGCATACATTTCCACACTCAATTAGAACTTCTCTAACACACTCTACAACGACACCACGCAAGACTCACTGTAGAATGCCGATTAGGATTTTTTCTTGTAAATTTTTGGCTGATTTTGAAGTGTTTTTTTTATTGTTTTTGACTTAATTGTTTGCATTTTTTGTGTCTTAAGTGTGTGTTTTAACGGGTTAATTGAATTCTATTTGGTGTGTTTTTGGATGTTGAATGAATGTGGAGTGTCATTGTGCGATTTGGATGGATGGTTTCCTAATTGGGATGGTCTGGCTTTCCAGCCAAGTTTTGAATAGTTTACATCTGTATTGCAAATTGGGTGCTGATTTAGTCCAAGTCGGATTGTATGTGGTGTGTATGTCAAGTCCAGTTGGTTGATTGTTTAGAAGTTAATTCCAATTTGGATATTTTATGTGTAGTTGTACAATTGCCTTGGTAGTTCCAATTTGGTAGTTAATTGGTGGTTGAGTTGTCTCTTCCAAATTGGTAACCGCCAAGTTTGGAATTCCTATTTGGTCTAGTTTTTATTTCATTTGTCTTTACCGTCTGTTGAGTGAGTCCAGTCGTGTCCCAGCTTGGTGAAGCTATGTATTTCTTTGTTTTGGAAGTGTTTCCAAATTGGATATGTGTGTGTGTGTGTGTGTGTTATTTGATGAGATGTGTGATGTTTGAGTGTTTTGGGATTGTGTGTTTATGTCCTAGTTGGATGTTTGCAATTGGGAGAAGTTTGTAATGAAGTGTGCTGAGAAGAATGAGAAAGTGAGTAGAGAATAAAGACAAAAATATTGATTGTAACGGTGATTTTATCACCAATTCAGAAATAAAAATAATAGAGTATTTAAGTTGAATTGGTGTATTTGATGGAATGTGACTTGTACTAATTTAAGTCAACATCCAAATTGGGTTTGCAGTGTCGTTGTAGTTATGTTTTTGGGTATGGAATTCCAAGTTGGGTTATTGAATAAGTCAAGATATTTGATTTTAGATATAGAACCTATTAGCATAGAAATATCCTACTTGACAGTCTCCCTTGGAACGAACTTATTATACTAATAGGATAGTTTCCAATTCGGTCATTATCCTTCTTCAACACTCACTTAACCTTCTACACACCTAATTAGGCAATAATCGCACATATACATCAATTATGTTAATCATTGCTTCCCAATATGACATACACACAATACAAAATAATTTCCAATTGGATTTAACACATACATTTACAATCAATTTCCACTTCAACTACAACACAATACAACACTGCACACATCTGATTAGGGCAACTTAATTCCACTTATATTAATTGCAACAACAAATTACATGAAAAGAACCAAATCAATCACTCCGATTGGCCTCACATTGGCTTTGTTCAATAATGGGTGTCAAACATCTCAATCGGAAGAAGCTAAATACCCACTTAGATACCCTTTTGAATCCTCACCAACTACCACCAGTCCAACTCATGAGATCACCTTCACATGACATTCCAAATTTCCAACTTGGTAACCAGTCACTCCAAAACATCACTAATTTTTGGTTTGATAAGCAATAACATCCTTTAAGTACACTGTAATGCTACCAATAGGCTAAACTACTAACATTGGTGCTTCAAAACCGCTAATAGCAAAAAATAGGAAAATCCCACAAAAATTCTTCATTATACAAGCCTCTAGTTAGTAGGACTGAGACTACACTCATGACATAGCATTGGTAACAAAATGACAACCAAATTATTATCCTTAAGAATAAGAGTGAAAATTGGATAGTTTGTATGCAAGTTGTGAAATTATAAACTATATAACCATATATCCCATATTATTCTATGATGCAAGTGACTTGAGTCACAATACTATAGAAGTTTTGACCATTCATTAGATCTTAAAACCCTATAAAATTAGTCCTAGGTATTTGCAAGGTATGCAAAATTTAGACTATAGAAAGGATAATGTCAACTTTACCAAAGTCCACAATTTGATAGTGAGAATTATTTCTGAAGTAGACAAATTCATTATGGAATAAACTTTCTAGTGTTAGAAAGCATTGAAAAAAGAAACACATATGTTTCAAAGCACTGGAATCAATAAACCATTCTTCATCATTAATATCAACAAATTATGATGTCACAAATAATTTAGCCTCTTTGGATGCCATAATATATAATTGTCATGATTTTCTTTCATATGCTTTGTTAATTTGGCAAACTTGGATGTAGTATCCCGGTTTCTACAATGCAAACATATTGTTGATAATTCCCTTTGTTAATTACTAGTACTTGAATTTGGAGAATTCTAATTGTATTTCTGAAATTCTTTTGTATATTGAGTTGATTTATCAGATGGTCATGTACATTGTCTACCACACTTTATTGAAGAGGAGCACTTGCCTCTATAAAATGCAAAAGAAGATCTATTAGTATCTTCTCCGATCCTCCTAACTTAAATCTTCTTCAAAGAATAATTGTGCAATTCATTTAGGGTACCAACTCGACCAATTTGGGCCATTACAATGCCAACACATGAGGTGGATAGTGATCCAAGTAAATTAGCTACAACTTCAACATCCAAAATTGTGGTGCCAATTGTGTCCCATTTATCTTTTATAGTACACAAGCAATTGATAAAGTCTAGGTTCCACACTATTACCTTCTTGCATTTTGATTGTGAAGAATTTCCATGTGACGCAATATTTGCTAATTAATTAGATTTGCCATTTAATATTTTGATTTAAACCCTAAAGTTTTTTTACTATGTTTTCACCCAATACACTCCAAAATTGCCATTTCTAGTACAAGAACCAAATTTTAGAAAACAAACATTTTTGGATACATGTGACCATAGGATCTTGTAGTAAGCTAGTTTGAAAAAATGTGGAAAAAATTTCAGAAATTTCCACCACGTGGATTGCAAGGTATTAGCATTTGAATTGGTAAAAATCCTTTTTTTGTCCTTGAGAAAAAACAGGCACCTACTCCTCATAAGGTGACATCTATATGAAAAAATGTCTCAAGTGGATGTGCATCTTTGATTTCATTCTTCAAGTCAAATTGGCTACATGCTTGAAAAAATTCAAATCATTTAGAATTGTACAATATATAGGAAAAAAATAGTAAGTAGAAAGAAGTAGATAATGATTCAAAACACTAAATTGTTAAGAATTTTGTTGTGGATTTGAAAAACACCAATCCCAATGGTTGTAATGTTGTAATAAACAATCTACATCCCGTGATTTTAATTTTTTCAAAAAATATTGAAAATTGAGTTAAATGAAGGACTTCAAAGTTTATTTTAGAGTAGAGAATCCATAACTACCCGTAGACTAAATCTCCTCATAACTTTCACCTCATTGATCCAAATGGAACGATTCAAAGCTTTCCACGTATATATAGATCTAGAAAAACAATTTCAAATTTTTATGTTTGAAAAAAGTGATTTCTTCTGATCTACCCAAGTTGCTTGAGTTGCAAAAGAAACAACATATCATACAATAATTTTTTAACCATGGAGTCAAAACTTATGAAAATTGTTGGGCCTTAAAGCTACTCCTCGACCACATGTTGTAGGAAAATTCAAAGAAAAAAATTGAAAATTCTGCTCGTAGTGAGCTACCCAAAATATCTATAATGCCAAAAAAATATATTTGGGACTTTAGGAGTTAAAGTATCCCATACTTCTTTAGAAGTTTTTAGTATTTTTACGGGTACTAATAAGTGGTCCTTTATAAAAAGAAGGATGTCACTTCTAATCTCTACATCCCTTTCATCCCAGGTCATTTGAGTTGTACAAGTTGTTGGTCATCTTTCTGAGCCATTGGCAACTCCCCTTGTATTCTCTCATATGAGAGACATTTCCATGCGAGTTGACCATAGAGTATAATTAGTTCCATCAAAATGATCTCTTAGAGTAGATTGCAAAGTACTCATTGTATTATTTTATATATTTTTTTATTACTTTGTTTTGTTTGTCATTTAGTGCATTTAAATTTTCTTGGACAAAAGCATGAATTTGTGCTTCCTGGATTTTTAAGAAATATATTATTGATTAAGTTCTAAAAAAATGAGGTGAATTTATAATCATGGAAGATGCAATAATATCATTTTTATATGCTATAGGAGCTGATCTAAGAATTGCATCAAGATGGTGGAAGTTGTGACACATTTTTGAAAATTTAAAAGTGCTATGATACTATGATACTAAACTAATATTCAAGTAATTATAGAAAAGATAATAATAATATTATGATAAGGCAATTGGCCTTTTATACAATGAAGACTTCAATTACTCTAGGATTGCAACCCTTATAACTTAAGATTGTAGTTTCACTATCCTTAACAATGTAGAGTTGTGCCATAATGGCAAGCTCATGGGTGGCATCCATCTTTGTGACATGCAAAGGAGCGACTAAGGAAATGAAGAGTCTAGCCAAAAAGGATGTACAAAAAGCAAGTGAGCTATTAAAGCTAAGTGAAGGGAGATTGCAAGAAACACTTGCTAATTGATTTTGTTGCATTTTTATAGTATTCATGCTTAGTTTTTCTAAAGTACTTTGAAATTAGAAAAACAATTTTAAGCAATTTAAAAAAATATGTCCAATGTATACTCTTTTAAGAAGATTGTACCCTAGGAAGATTAATCATACAAAATTTTCTAAGTAGGAGAACTAAAAAAGTGCAAAATCTCAAGATAATCGATGTTTTGCTATTCTAATTTGTAAAAAATGGGTCATTTGTAACAACTCTATGGAAATGGTCATTCACAAGAAGAACCACTTTAGATTACCGATTAGTATTTTTTGTTATAAATTTTCGGTTGATTTTTATGTGTTTCTTATTGATTTTGATTGGTTGTTTTTGAATTCGGTGTCTTAATTGTGTGTTTTAATGGACTGATTGAGTTCCAATTTGGTCTAGTTTTTTATGGTGAATGAATGATGAATGAAGATTGAGTGTGTATGTGCTGATTTGGATGGGTGGTTTCCTAATTGGAATGGTCCAGCTGTTCAATCAAGTTCCAAGTTTTTTTTATCTATAATCCAAATGGGGTGATGATTCAGTCCAAGTTAGATTCTTAAGTGGTGTGTATGTCAAGTCTAGTTGGATGTTTTGAGAGTTAATTCCAATTTGGAATTTTATGTGTAGTTGGGTGGTTGCCTTTGTAGTTCTAATTTGGTAGTTAGATGGTAGTTGGGATGTCTCTTCCAAGTTGGTAACCGCCAAGTTTGGAATTCCTATTTGGTTTGAATTTTCTTTCATTTTTCTTTACCATCTGTTGAATGAAGTCCAGTCGTGTCCCAGCTTGGTGAAGCTGTGTATTTCTTTGTTCTGGAAGTGTTTCCAAATTGGATATGTGTGTGTGTGTTATTTGATTAGATGCATGATGTCAGAATGTTTTTGGACTTTGTGTTAAGGTCCTAGTTGGATGTGTTTGCTATTTGGAGAAGTTCGTGTGAAGTGAACTAAGAAGGCAAAGTGAAGATGGATAGAAGTTGTGAAGTAAGTGAGAACCTAATTGGAAATCCTAGAGTGATAGAGATCAAGTATTCCAATTAGGAAATAATAATAAAATGAATAAATAAAAATATGAATGTAAAAGTGGAAGAAATGAGAAGTGAGTGAAAAATAAAAATATGCTATTTGTAATGGTGATTTGATCACTAGTTGATTAATCAAATTAAAATTACATACCAAATTGGTTGTTGTGTGTTCACGTGCAATATTATGTGCTGAGATTTGTGGTGAATTAAGTGTGGAAGTGGATGTTGAAGTGGTGGAGAATTATTTGTGATTGTAGTCCAAGTTGGTTTTTATGATGATTCATGTTATGTGAATGTTTCCAAATGGAAAGTCTATTTGATAGAATGTGACTTGTACTAATTTAAGTCCATATCCAAATTGGGTTTATAGTGTTGTTGTAGTTATGTTTTTGGGTATGGAATTCCAAGTTGGGTTATTGAATAAGTCAAGATATTTGGTTTTAGATATAGAACCTATTAGCATAGAAATATCCTACTTGACCGTCTCCCTTGGAATGAACTTATTATACTAATAGGATAGTTTCCAATTCAGTCATTATCCTTCTTCAACAACCACCAAAATAATATTTTACTTGTTTTGAAATGCAAGCAAAAAGAAGCTCCTTTTGTGGGATTTTTTACAACATACAATTAAATATTTTTACAAATTCTTTTGGACAATAGATGCAAATCTAGCAAAAAACCACTCCCTCTAAATTTCAGCTCTAAATTTGTTTTTTGGATACTACTCCCCCCCCCCATTGACAAATGTGACAAAACTAGGGATTGCTTTTGGACATTTGAATATTATCAAAAAATGAAAAAAAATAAAAATTAGCGAAAAAGTATAATAGTCAAGAATACATCACTTTTGAATCTTGAGTCATTTGGAGCTTGTGAGCCCCTATTTCGTCACCGGGGACTCACTTGTCTTTTTTTTTTTTTAAATTTTGCAAAATTAAGTGTGGAAAATAGTACAAAAAAACCCCAAAAGAGTGTAAAACCAAAATAGGTGTGTTACATGCCAATATAGT
Source organism: Straminergon stramineum (assembly GCA_963920665.1). Lineage (NCBI taxonomy): Eukaryota > Viridiplantae > Streptophyta > Bryopsida > Hypnales > Calliergonaceae > Straminergon > Straminergon stramineum. Next base: position 2,465,667 of record OY987263.1, read on the forward strand.
ATTTAGTCATATTTTGAGAGTTTTACTAATTAGATTCAAATTCCACTTATAAATAGGTTAGAATCCAACCAATCGTGATAATTACGAGTTATGAGCATACTAGGCTCAAAATCCCATATAGAAAGGACGTCACTTGGCTAATATTGGTTGAGGGAACCCTGGTGAGGCACATAGGTCAGTTCCCAGAGATAGGTTCTAGTTTCCCCATTTCATTGACGAAATAGCGGAACCCCAATTATTGGCTTGCAGATGTTAAAAATACCAAGATGGGACTGTGGAGGAATCTCTAGTCTAAGGAAGGTGACTCAGGGTTAAAACCATGCCTAGGAAACAACGGCGAAGTTGGTTTGCCAAGATTCCCTACGCTGTGGAAGATTCTTTGGCCACCAATAATTAAATAAGGGGGTGGATTTTGTTCCCCCTAGGCCGATGTGTAGAGTAAAAATATGAGCCTACACATGTATTTTGGGATTCCATGGGAGGTTCCACAAAAAGTTTCGGAATTTTCTAATAGTTAGAAGATGCCTTTTCGGACGGTCAACTGCCCAAATCTATGATGGAAAATTCCTAAAACTTCTCCAGGTGGTGGTAAAATCTGACTAAAAATTAGAATAGCTTCTTTTATGTTAATAAGACTCTCCAATAAGTTTCAAGACATTCCGATAGTCAGAAGAACCCGAACTTGCAAGATTCCTCAACAATTGACAAAATTTAAAGATTACGGTGGAGTTGACCAGTGGATCAAGAGCATACAAAAGCGGAATGGGTCAAAGATAGGTCTCTTCTTACTCCCCCACACCTACTTAAGAGCCTAGGCTAGTTACTTTTTTCAAAAAAGTCAAACTCCAAAAGTTGGATTTTTAACCCTTTTTGGTGTTAAGTTGGCATTAGGTTTCGTTGAAATTTTGAAGTTAGAAAAAGGAGGGAGTTCTCTCAGACTAAAAATGGCCTTCTGAAGCCAATGGCACAATCCATTTGTGATTTGGAATTAATCTCCAAAAGTTAGAAAATGGATCAATGTAGAAAGTCAAAATTGATAAATTATGATGAAAATCCTAATTGATAAGATTACCATGTTGAAATGAGAGGAGGTGGGTTCCCTTGAAAGAGTATATAAGGGCACTCATTCTTCTCTCAAATTATCCTTTCTAGTCATTATTTTGGCTTTGTAAACATGTTGGTTCATTAAATATGAACTTTTGGCCATTTTTGAGCTAAAGTTGTAAACGTGGTATTTTTGGAGCATTTCAAGCTCCTTTTGTTGCTATTTTGTGAGCTTTGAAGGACATTGGGGTCCCTTTAAGTCTTATTTGTTGTCTTTGTACTTGTTTTTGAAGTTTTTGATAGAAATTTGGTAGTATTTTGGTTGTATTAACTCTTGTTTTGGTATATTCATTGTTCCTTCAAGTCCTTGTTAGAACTTGAGTATTTGGCACTAATCTTAGAGGATTCTTCCCTTATGACTGGCGATGCCACTTAGGAAAAACCTTTAGCTTGTTATGTTATGATTTTTGTACTAACACATTGCGGGTATAGTTGTTATACTAGCAATAACGTAGTAGATGGTGTGTACTAACACTCTTGATTCCAGCCTTGTTTAATTTTCTTTTGTCAAACCTTTGTATTATTTCCCGTGCTTACCATTCCATAGCAAAGCTTTGACTTTGATTTTTAGAATTTGATAGGAATTTAGTGAGTTTCGAGAACACAACAAAGCTATAGTCTTTCATACTTAGAATTTTAGAAACATTACAAAACACGGAGAAGCTTTGAATCTTCTTAAGCCGTTTGGCCTTGTTGGTGGAAGTTTAGCTAAGTTGGCTATTTCTTTGTGTTAATGTTTATTTAAAATCTAAACCAAGAGTAAAGAGAAGAAGTGATAGTATAAAATTGAGTTTAGAATCATAAAGTAGAGATTGAGAGGTTTCCAAAAACATAAGATGTGAAAAAAATCCGAGTTGAAATGAGTGAGTTATGAGCGGATGAAGTTTAGTACTCAAATTGGATGAAAAAATGTTAAACTCATCCAAACAGAGCAAAAGAGTAGGATTATAAGTTAGGAAAAAACTAGAATTTAAATCTATAATCAAAAGTAGATTTGAGATTACCATCTAAGAATAGTGAGCAGATGAAGTTTTTAATCACTGATTATCGGTTAAACTTCATCCATGCATAACTTTTGCTAGGAAGGTCCAATTTGCAAGTGCTTTATGAATTTGGAAAGATGATTTTAGACTCTAGAAGGAAAAAATACAAAAAATTTAAAATAGTAATCTGTCAAAAGTCAGACTGAGAGCAAGAATACATAAAAGTAGAATTAGGGAGAAGAAATTAGAGATAGAAGCATCAATTAGCATCGAAGAGTGTAGAAATGAGTAACTTCTAGCTCACCACTCTTTCTCTCATTAGCCTACAAACTACAATAGGGAGAAGTAGAGAAGAAGCTCCATAAAAACATCGCATTCCATTCCTGTAAACTTTCAAAACTCTTCACACACACAAATTCTCCAACTCCAACATACACATACAAAATAAAGAAGAGACGGAGTAGCAAGGAGGTTTAAATGAAGAGAGATTAGAAAAGACATCAAGAGAATTTGAATAGCCAATAGTACAACAGCAAGAGATTGTTGACTTTAAGGATACTATTCAAGCAGATCGTAAAGTAGTGGATAGGAATTTATAGAATATACAAATCAACAAATTAAAAAATCTAAATAGAAAGAAAAGGAAGAAGTAGGAGAGGAAAGAAAAGAAGTCTCATCAACTTCCACCAACTTGTATTAAAATCACCTTTTTAAGCGGTAAGCAAAATTCCAAGAAAGACTCCAACATGGCAAATGATGGGGAGTTGGAAGGAGTTTATGACCACCTCTTAGATGAAGAAAATTTTGAAGAAAGACACTAATCACTTTAACTTTCATTCAATTTCTTTAATTAGCTATTTTAACGCTTAGCCGAATTATAAATACAAGTCAAAGCATCAAGAATAGGTCTTTTTCAAAATACAAATAGTAAATCTGATAGAGCTTTCTTAGAGGTTTTCAAAAATATCTTACACCTAAAAATCGGAGTCAAATTGAGAAAGATATTAGGAGATGAAGTTTAGGAGTCATAGCAGATGAAAATTAGTCAATTTCGTCTCAAAGGAACAAGAATGGAAACTTAGATGGTGTTAGAAATCTCAAAGTCAAAGGTGAAGCTTAAAGGAAATTTCAAACTGTAGATTAGTAGGAAATTGTGGATGAAGTTTAGAAACACCGATTAGTAATCAAACTTCATCCACTCATAACTTTCACTAGGGAAGTCCAAAACAAAAGTTCTTTAATAATATGGAGAGGTACAACTAGGATATACAAGTAGTAAAACTCAAAAGTCTAAAAATAGTAAATAGAAGTCCCATACCTTGGAAACGAAGTAGAAAGTGAATTAGAATCTTTTGAAGACAACCAAGTAGGACACTTAGAGTTAGTTTTGGATAGAAGGAACTTAGAGGAATCCAGAATCACTTCAAACTCTAGAAAATACTTAAAACTCCAATAATTATAGAAGGATGAAGTTTAGATAAACTCTTAAAGCCCCCAACTTCATCCGGTCATAACTTCTTGTAGGAATCTCCGATTCTTGCAAGTCTTATGTTTTCGGAATTGGCATGATCTGAATTAAAATTTAGGAGAGCTAAATTTAGATTGTAAACAATTTTAATAGAAAACCACAGCGGATGAAAAACTTTATGTTGGTTAGAACTAATCTTTACAATTAGGTTCATTTCCAGTGATTTCTTTGAACTTAGGCATTTAGAAAAGAGTCCATTGCTTGGAAGGCTCAGTGGACAACGCTTAGACACCTGTTAGAAAATAAAATTAAGACAAAACAAAAAGAACCTATTGTGGAAGTTGTTTACCATGGGTGGGTAAATAAACACTCACAGAGCCAAAATGCAAAAGTTATAGCCAAAAAACAAATCAACACGTTGGGTGTGACATAATATATATAGTATATGTGTTTTTTACAATCACCATGAAGTAGATGCCTATAAATGTAAAAAAAACTACCCTAGGCCTCCAATATTTATAAATGGGAGCATTGTGCTAGAAAAAATGGAGGCTAGTTCAAAGTTAGCTAGTGGAATTTGGAAAAAATCTAGCTATAATTTGAAAACATTAGCAAAAAATGGTTAAAAAAAACTATAAATTTCTATTTAGAATAAAAATAGAAAAAAAATTGGATTTGGTAATTGAAAAACTTGTCCAATAAGGGAATCAAAGAAGAAGGTAAAATTCAAATAAAATTAGGATAAATTAGCTTAATATAGATTGAATAGATGTAGCCTTATATCATATCTAGAGTCACACCTTCAGACTACCTCAAGAATCTTACAAGTATACATACTTAGTCATCTTGTATCATCATTATTATTAATATACAAAACTTATCTTTTTTATTTCTTCTTTTCTATGCACACCCCATGTAGACTACATATGGTATCAAAACCATGAAATAATTTTTTTAATCTTTCACTAAACCCTCTAAAGTCTAAACATGAGTATTCATCCACCTTTTGGAGAATGTTAGAGTGAAATTGTCTTTGGTTCATAAATGACTCCAAACAAATTAACATTGAGATTAATCTTTGATTTACCAATACATTTTTTCAAGTAGACATTAAAACCCTCCTATTAAAAATTATACTAGTGAATGTAGAGACATGTAGAAACATGTCAAAAATCCATATGGCATTGACAACACTTGTGTCTCTTGGATTGAAAAACTAACTGAATTTGATCAGACAAACCATTCTACATACCCCTCTAGATAAACCAAAACGACTGGAAATATAGGAATTTTCTACAATGCACTAGATATCACTAAATCACTCCCCTATATTGCCTTTTCAACACCCATTAAAAATATCACCCCATTTTCGAGCTCACCTTAGATAAACAAATTCTCTAGGATCTTCATCTTGATGTGAATTCCAACATTCTACTAAAGGCACATGGAGAACAATTAGATATCATGATGAGCAAAGTTTGTTTATGCATTCATGACATAACTTTTTGAGCCAACTATAGCCAAGGAAGCATTGTTAAGCAATGATTCTCATCATTGGCAAGAAACAATGAATAAAAAATATATTTCATTGATCCACAACAGTACATGGCAACTTGTAGATCCACCACCAAGTTGTTCCATTATTTCTATCAAGTGACTATTTAGTCGAAAATATAATTTTAATGGAACCCTAACTTGATATAAAGCCAAATTTGTTGCTTGGGATTTATACAAATGGATGGAATTGACTATGTTGAAATTTTCTCTCCAATGTTATAAATGCCATCCTTGAGAATTTTACTTGCCATGGCAACTCTTATAGATTATCATGTCCATCAAATGGATATCACTACAACTTTCCTATGTGGCTAATTCAAAGAAGCCATTCACAACAATTAGCTAGAAGGATATGTCCAATGCGAAAAATGAATCTAAAGTTTACCACTTATTAAAATCATTATATGACCTTAAATAATCATGTTGTGGAATGGTAGGAAATATTAGACTCTTTTGTCATTAATAATGACCTTATCAATTGCAAATCAAGTAATAATGTCTATATCAAGCATTTAGCTTCTTTCCTTATTATCATAGGAATATACATTGATGATCTTATTATAATCTCAATGACCTACAATAGTTAAGTTTATAGACAATACTGTTTTTCCTACACTTCTCCATGACTTATAATCAAGAAATTGCATATATTTTAGGAATTCAAATATGAAGTAATTGTGAAAATAAAAACTTAATATCATATCAAAATAAATGTACTTTAGATATCTTAACAAAATTTTATATGCTTATCTACAACTCAGTAAGCACTCCTCTTGAAATTGTAATCAAATATTCATGATCTCATAATGAAAACCTAAAATCAGAAGAACTTAATTTTGTAAAAAACAATCCTAAATTATTGGTTTCCTATAAGTAAACAATTGGAAGTCTCAAGTATCCGGTAACATGTATAAGATGGGATTTGACTTTCTTCATGAATCATCTAGCATGGTTTATGGCTTCACCAGCTCTTGTCTATTGGATTGGTATCAAACATGTATTATGTTATTTATATGGCACAATGACTTATGGCCTTATCTGCTATATAACCTCAATAACCCCATTGGATTCCCATATTCTCCACATATGGAGAGACAATGATTGGCTTACTAACATTGGCCCTCATTGTTCAATGTTTGGCTTCATTTTATATACCTCAATTCTTGGCAAACTTGAAATCAATCAATTTTAGCTTTATCCTCAAATAAGGTCAAGTACATAGTTGTTGCAACTATAACTAAAGAGATGCTCGGTCATTGTAAGAAACATTGACCGTTTTTTCGTCAGAATCAGTGTGATTTTCTTGTCATCCACTATAACTTTTGAATTAAAAACCCAATGCCAAAAATAAAAAATCTATTTTTAGTTAACTTGATTTTCATTATATTTCTTATTTTTTAGAAATTTTAAAAAATCATTTTATATTTAAATTTCCATTATATTAATATATCACACTTTCAAGTTTAGGGTTTTTTTTATACTAATTAATAATTTAAAATAATTATTACTGGTTGAAATTTCTGTGGTATATTCTTATAGTAGGTAGACATGTCCCTACCAAAGGGCATCTAAAAAAACATTATTTTATATCCTCCACGTTTGTGCAAAGAGGCCTCTCTTGCATATGCACTTGTAAACATTAGAAATGGTTTTGACCTTATTTAATTAATCCAATCTAATTTCCATAAAGTCTTTTCCAATGACAAATTTTTAATTTTAAAAAAAAAAATCATTTTCCTATTTTCTACAAATTAAAATGTCCAAATTGTATTTACTGGGACAACTTTTTGGACATAGAATTTTGGTGAAGAAAATACATAGTTGGACATTTTAATTTGTAGAAAATAGGAAAATGAATTTTTTTTTAAATGAAAAATTGGACATTGGAAAAGACTTTATAGCAATGAGATTGAATTAAATAAATAAGGTCAAAACCATTTCTAATGTTTACAAGTGCGCGTGCAAGAGAGGCCTCTTTGCATAAACGTGGAGGATATAAAATAATGTTTTTTTAGATGCCCTTTGGTAGGGACATGTCTACCTACTATAGGAATATACCACGGAAATTTCAACCAATAGTCATTAATTTAAATTGGTAATTAGTATTAAAAAAACCCTAAACTTGAAAGCGTGACATATTAATATATGGACATTCAAATATAAAATGATTTTTTAAAATTTCTGAAAAATAGAAGGTATGATGACAATCAAAAATTCTACAAATAGATTTTTTTTATTTTGGGCATTGAGTTCATAATTCAAAAGTTCTAGCAGTTGATAGAAACCAGTTTCCAAAACGCTACACAAAACAGACAGTGTTTCTTGCAACAACCCTGCTATGGATCAAACCCTCATTCAAAAATTATATTATCATACAAAATTCCAAATATAATACAAAGTGGTAATCAATCATCTATTGTCTTGATACAATATCCAAAATATCATGACCGTTTAATATATATGATATTTGCTTCTATTTCATCAAAGATAAAGTAAAAGATAAACTACTTCAACTTGAATTTACTCCAACAACAACAATGTGGGCAAATGTTCTTACAAAATCTTTAATTAAAGCCAAGCATCAAGTTTGCTTACAAGGACTTCTTAGCACTTCTTCCTCAAAATTGCAATAAGGAGGCAATTAATTCTACTTTACTTCTTTAGAAGCTTAAATTACAAATTTACTATCAACTATACAATTGAAGAGGGAGTGGTATGATAAATTAGTCTAGTCAATTTAATATTCTATAGACCTTTATCAAATTTCGAAAAAAAAATAATTGTTTTTTGAAAAAAAACAAATTTATAAAAAAACTATCTAATTAGTTGTTGGACTTTGAGAAAACAAATTGCATTGCATGTTGAAAATTGGATGAAATATGCAATAATTGTTGAAATCATTGAAAATGAATTCGTTAATTCTAGGGTTTGATCTTAAGACCTATCGAAGTATATTAGACTTCCATGCTCCCTCCCTTCTCATTTTTGTGTATGCATTTGAGAGCCTTATAGTTGTAAATGGTGTGCAACTTGAAGTGTAGCCTCTAGTAGATATGCAACTTGTGGGTGATGTACAACTTTTAGGCGGAGCATGCAAATAGGTGCAATTGGAGGTGCAATGCTTTTTGCTTTGTTTCTATTGCTTGTTTGTTTGCTTTGTTCTATTGCTTATGTGTTTGATTTGTTCTACTACTTGTGTGCTTGCTTTATTCTATTGCTTGTATATTGCTTTGTAAGTTTAATCGAAATTTCATGTAGCTTGCTCTACGGTGTTTGCAAAATGTAAATGTGAACATTTGAAGAAAGCTTCGCTTAAGCATTAAGAACTAATGGTATAATTGTGTATGAATAGATATGAGTTGTAGATGAACTTAGCCATGTAGATTTGAGTTGAAGGTGAAAGAGTTCTGAGTACTAGTATTAGAAAAAAAAGATGTATTGTAGAATGCAAAGGGTCTTCATTAGAAGAAGTCCTTTCAAGATTATTTTCTTTGATTGATTTCTTTTGTTCAATTACTAGTATGTATACAATATTGTTTGACTCTAGTAACACGGGCAATGTTTTTAATCGATATGAAAATAAAAAATGACCAACACATGCTATACAATTTTATATGAAAATAGGGAGTCAAAGCAAAATTTATAGATCATTCAAGGTATGCACTCACACAAGCTATGCAATCTAAGGCACTCTTAAGCTAGGTTTCCAATATATATTTGTTTGAATCTTCTATGGTACTTGCTTAGGATATAAATCCTTCTACAATTGTTTGCATTTGCTACATAGTGTACATTTCTACAATAAAAATTCAACTTACAATGCATGAAGTCGCTTGAAAGTTTGTGCACACCATTGAGCCAAAATTTTAATATGTTGTAGCAATCCAAAATGTAGGATCTAAAGTCAACACAAAAAAAAATCAACAATCAACGAATTCCAATGGTGCGTATACATATCAAAGGCATTTAAATCAAAGAAAGGAACTTCAACTAGTAAAGAATGAAAGATGTATCTTTCAATCTTTTTTTGTGCTTTGTATCTTCCTCGCAAGTTGTTGCATTTTGTTTCTTGTTGTTGTGGTAGATCCAATTGTTGCTTCAAGTCTAAAGCAATCATCAATAATGGAGGAGAGTGGCAAGGCAAGATCTAATTTAACATCAATGAACAATGAAGAATTTTCCTCAATATTGGAGTCAATTGTAAACAAGGATGAAGAGGTATTAACCTCCATTGCCTTCAAGTTAGAAAGAAGGTAAGGAAGCTCTTGTGATGCTCGTTTTATCCCACCCTTTGACAATTGTGTCTCTCATTTCACTCACTTTATGCCATGTTGCATGTAGCTAGCTACACAAGCAAGGTTTTGAATTCCTCATCTTGAAATCAATGTTCGGATATTGACCCTCTTCAATCTAAAGTTTGATAGTCTTAGCTATCCATCTATCAAATGTGTTTTGAATGCATATTTAACTAGTTTATGTAGAATGACATCTGCAAGTTATAACTCATGGGTGCAATTTGTTGCAATAAAAAATAGCACAAATTTGTAGGTGTTCTTTCATCTAGGTGAGAGATTCCACACTCTTGTGCACACTCTAATGGTTAATGATCCAAATCATCTTCTAATCTTTGGGTAAACTGAACAATCCAATCTTTGCTTGCAATGATGGTATTAGTATGACATGAACAAATTGTTTAGAGGTTTCTAAGTTCAACCAATGGTTATTAGATTACTTAGTAAAGTGCCACCCCTTTGCTTTACAAATTTTCTTTCCTTTGTTGAAAGTAGGTAGGCAATGATTTGTTGTTTCTGTGAAAACAAATTGGGGAGGGAAGAGATCTCCCATTGCAATTGATGTCACTACCACAATAATTTTGCATTTATCCTAAATCCCTAAAACTTGAACATGTTTTGTCCCCTTTGGCTTCCAAGCTCTTTCATTGGCAATAGAAACAAGATAAATACTTGTTTGGTTGCTATTGATGACAAGTGATGGATGGATGGAGTAAATGAAACCTTTATCAAATCGCAACTTGGTAGGCCATATCGCTCCTTAGCCTTTTCCATGACATGTCATTTTGTCCTCACTCTTTCTTGTATATGAAGCTAGTTGATGACAAAATGAATGTATAGCAATCTAAGAACCAATCTAAAGAAAGCTTGCTTGCACAAGTGGTTGGAATTCTAAATGATCAATTCATAAATTGTTTTATGAATTGCCTCATCCACTTTCTTGTGAAAACAAATCCTGTGTGCCCTTCTTTGATTGATTTAGGAGCCTTTGCTTCAATCATTCCATGGAGAATAGGTTGTATTGTAGAAGTAGAGGGAGTTTGTCTACAACATGGATTGCAAGTAATTCTCCTATAACTCTCCTTTCATTGAAAACCATTGCCACAAACTATCTCTTGACAACTTTTTGTATGGACTAGGTAGACTTAGAGATTTATAGGAAAGCTTCAAGAAAGAAAGGGCATCAATTGGATTTTTGAACCTTTTCATTGCTAAAAGAACGGGTGGCCAAAGGATTGGTTGAAACCAAATTTTTATATTTGCCCTTCTTCTTTGTTCTCTTTGCAACTCCATTGACTTCATCATCTTCTCTTTTGATTTGGTGTTGTTACATAGGTTGTAAATTTGCTACAATCTGTTTTTTTCGAGGCCTACCAAGAAAATGTTTGGATATTGGAACATGTGAAGAAGACATTGGTGTATCATGCAAATGTTGCAAATCCTTCTCAATGGCTAAATTTCTCTCTTCAACAAAAAATGACCCTTTGAAGAGGCTTATCTCTCGGTTGGCATCCCTCAATACTAAGTCCCAATAGGATTTAGGGTTGGTTTTAGGGTTTTGCTTGTTTGTCCAACTCGGCAAATTTTTGCTCCCCGTCTAAATTCATCCCACCCGCCCTGAGGTTCTCCTTAAAAGTAAAAGAGAGTATATATTATAATAATACTATAATACCTAAACCCTACGTAGAGGAGCGAATAGGATTTAGGCTTGAAGTGGAGCACCATTAGGTGCATAGCTATAGTAACCAAGAGCTTAGTGTAATGGAGGATAAATATAAAGGGATAATCTTCTATTACTAGCTAAGATCTTTTTATTATATTATAGAATATTAATTATAAAATTGACATTGCTACTAGGACGCTAAATGCAAGTAAAAAAATTCCTTTTTTCTCAAATAATGAGGAGGTGGGCAAATAGGCGAAAATTCCCTCAACAAGTTGCCATGTGGAACCTCCAATCGCCTTGGGACTTAGAGCCAAGGGTTGCCATCTCTACTTCAACTTCTATGCTACCTTGTAAGAAATGTTTTTAGGTTAGATTGTGTACACAAAGAACAAGCATCCCTTCCAAAAATTACCTAGCAACTAAAAATTGTTGTAGCAAATGAAATAAATAAGAATGAACAATGAAAGAGGAGAATAATTCCATCCTACTATTCTTGTAGTTGTAATAACTAATGCCTGAACTAATGTTCTCATTTGCAGTTCACTGCTTTATCTTCTTAGTCTTGTATAAGGAGTGAAGAAAAATTAATCATTTCTTGCAATGTTTCTTGGAAAAATGGTACAATTGCCAAATGTGGTTGAATTCGACTACAATGAATGATGAAATTTTTCAATAAATATTCTTTTATTGCCATATTAAAAATCTAGAATTTTATTAATTGTCGATTCAATAAGGTACTACAATAGATTAAATAGACATAGCTTTACATCATACCTAGAGTCACACCTCCAAGTTACCCCAAGAGTCTTACAAGTATAAGTATTTAGTCATCTTGTATTAATAATAATAATATATGAAATTTATCTTTGTATTCCTTCTTTTCTATGCATTCACCATGTAAATATAACTCTAGCATTGGTTGAGAGGGAGTGGTGGCAAGTTGTAGACCACTTATTGTACTTACTCAAGTCTTTCTAGAAACTTCATTGTTGCGTGTTCTTGTGTGGGTTTTTTTGTGACTTCCTTTGGAACTATCTTTTAAAGTTCTCTTCCCTTTTTCAGGTCTTTTTGGTTTTGTCAAAAGGGAATGTTGGCCTATACAAGATAGACCAACCCAATTCTATTTGCAACCTAATTCTATCACCCTACATTTGGCCCCAATTCTGTCCTTTCAAACATCCAAATTTGTTCAAAACATTAGCCAAATCTATTCTAGATTCTAACAAAATTAGTGAATTAATGTCATTAAGGTTAAAGTGTCAATATATAATTGGAGAATACTTTAGTGCTAATAGATACATGAAATAGTGGTTATAGCTTGTTTTTAGGACATTTATGACTCTAGTCTATTGGAGGTTTTGTAATTTCAAAGTAGACCACTTTAGAAATCCATAGAAATTACAATTTTGATCAGAAAATTATAATTCCACTTGAGTTTGACTCAAGAAGCAAGCGCACACCTCTGAAAATATGTACCATTCTTGGAATTGACCCCAAATTAGTAAGATTGCAAATCAGGGTGGTAATAGGCTTGTCTACCCTTATATTAGTGGGCGTTTAGCGAGCGCACATGCCCTATTTCTCACCCGCCCCTGGCCATCTGCCTGGCCAGGTGGTGGGTCTTCACTTGCTGCTCCCGGATACCCTGTTTGGAGTTAGAGCTCCGTTGCCTCCCCTGCGCACATGCAACTTCCGCTGCGCCGTGCCACGCCCTGCTGAAGTTTACAATTTTTCTTAAATTGTTACCGTGCATCATTTTAGTTTAAAGAAATTCGCATTAAATTCAAATTTTTCCCATGAAATCTGAGACTTTTAGAGTTTCTAGAGCATATTTATTCTCCTGAAAAAAATTAGAAAAATTTCCTCCTCATTTAATTTCAAAAGGACAACCTAATTATGGAAAAAATTCTTTGAAATGAAAAAGTCCTTGTAATATGAAAGTGAATTGGGAACCCTAATCAAGCACTAAAATTTAACCCCTAAAGGACCAAACTATGTTTTAGGGCAACACATTGAATTTGGGTAGCTCACTACAAATGGAATTTTTATTTTTATTTTCATTGAGATTTTCATACAACATGTGGAAAAGGTTTCTCTTTAAAGCCCAACACTTCTCATAACTCTTGACTACATGATTAAAAAAGTTCTTTTATGATATGTAGTTTCTTTTTCAACTCTAGCAATCTAGGCTAATTAGAAAAAATCACTTTTTTTAGAAACTAAAATTGGAAATTATTTTTCTAAATTTATATGTATGTGGAAAGCTTGGAATCATTCCATTTTGATTAAACCCTAAATGCCCAAGGCCTGTTTTGACTTTTTGGGTATTTGTTCTCAATTGCAGAAAATGCCAACATTTTGACAAGTTGTATCAATTTTTTTTAATTGTATCCATACAAATTCAAACTAGACATGGTAGAGATCACGTAGGAAAAGAAAACACAACAATATCACTTACAAAGTGAAAGATTATAATGTTTGACCATGAGGGTGTTAAAATAACAAAACTGATCTAAAGCCTTTCAATCCTCTTTTTAAAAGTCAAATCTAAAAAGTTGGTGACCAAAACAATATGAGGTTAGAGGGCCTAACATGCATAACCCCAATCAATTTATGGCTTCTCAAAATCTACTCTACAATTGTTTTGGATGTGATTATTTCTCCAAGATCTAGTGTATTTGAGGCTCGTTTCCAAGAGCCCTCAACACTATGGAAAGTCAAGATTGCAATGGGTACCCTTGCACAAAATCTTGAATAGAAAAGTCAATATCATTCATTTTCAAAATCAGAATTTTGATGCTAAAACTAGACTTCAATGAGAACTTCCCCAAAATACAAACTACTAAAAATAGCAAATTGGTTAGGTTTTATTTAATTCCAAAGTTTTGTAAACACCAAATTTTGGTGCCTCGGGCATTTAGGGGTTAATGAGATGACTGTTTTGAGGAGTTTTAGTTTATGGACAATTATGGATTCTCTACTCTAAAATAAACTTTGAAGTCCTTCATTTAACTCAATTTTCTATGTTTTTTGAAAATAATAAATTCATAGGAAGTAGATTGTTTATTACAACATTACAACCATTGGGATTGGCATTTTTCAATTCTATAACTAAAATTTTAACAATTTAATATTTTGAATCATTATCTATTTCTTTCTACTTATTATTTTTTACTATATGTTGTACATTTTGGAATGATTAGAAAATTTTCAAGAATGTAGGAAATTTGCCTTGAAGAAAGAATCCAAAGATGCACCAACAACATGGACATTTTTCCATACAAATGTAACCTTTTAAAGTGCAATTGCTATGTTTTTCATAGGGCCCGGAAAATAATTTGTCAACTCAAACACTAATATCTTGCAATTTTCATGGTGAAAATTTTTTATTTTTTCCCCTAAGCTTCTAAAACTAGCTTACTTCAAGATCCTATAGTTATATGTGTCCAAAAAGTGTTTTTTTCCTAAAAGGGCATTTTTGGAGAGTTTTGGGGGAAAACATAGTTAAGGAACTTTAGGAGTTAAGAACCTACTTATAACATTTGCAATTCAGAAGTCACCCTGAACCCTAGTCATGATTGATTATCATTTCCCAATCCACTTCATTTGTTGAATGCTATAATAGAGTAAGAGTTAAAGAAAATTGTGAAGAATAAGTAAATTGTGAACATCAAATTAGTCAAGCATGCTTATCATTACCCATTTAACCCCTACGTGCTCCAATGTCCATTTTATGGATGATGAATAGATGGAAATTCAAGTTTCATCATCCATATTGTTTGGATGAAAGTTACCCAAAATTATAGATTTACTTTATCAAGTTGTTGTCCTATCTAAGGGTTGGATTTGATATTTCTAGAATACATATATTTTTCTAAAATTACAAATGTGCAAGGATGTCAAGTGGTTGACCAAGCCAAAATTGCATTGACTCTAGTTCAAAATTGGATCTGCCAAAATGAAATCATAGATTTTGAGAACACAAAAATTTCAGAATATTACCATGTGAATAGAACCTCATTTCAAATCCACTCCAAGTTTTAATTAAAATTAAATTCTTAAAAATTTTATATTATGAATCATTCTCTATTCACAAGGGGGGTAGTGTGTTAAAAAAATAAGGATATAGGTGCGAACAACCACTATTTTATGGGGAGTATGAATTTACTTATTTATTTATTTTCACATGCTATCATTATGTAATTTTCTAATGGGACCTATTATTCCATACCCTATAGTACATTAAAGATGTCCAATGCCATTTTCGATACCTTATAATACTCTAAACCCATTTATAATTTTTAGCCCCCATTTTTTTAATAGACCCTATTATTTGTTCGCACGTATGTTGCTACTCCAACCGCTCACTACCCCCCTCCCCAAATCTCTATTTCTTTCTAATTACTATTTTTTTTCCTATATGTTGTAATGCCAAATGATTTGAAATTTTTCAAGCATGTAGTCAACTTGCCTTGAAGAATGAATCCAAAGAAGGCCCACCATTTTGGACATTTTTTCATACAAATGTAAGCTTGTGAGGTGTAGTTGCTCATTTTTTCATAGGGCCAAAAAAAAGATTTCTATGAATTCGAGAGCTTATATCTTGCAATCCATGTGGTGAAAATTTCAGAATTTTTTTCCAAATATTCTCAAACCAGCTTACTTCAAGATCCTACATTTACATGTGTCCTAAAATGTATTTTTTTTCTTCTAAAATTTGGTAATTGTACTAGAAATGACAGTTTTGGAGTATTTTTAGTGAAAATGTAGTCAAGGACCTTAAGGGGTTAAGATAAGTTATTTTTGTTTTTTTTGTTTGATATGATGAGATCGAACAAACCATGAGGCTTCCACAACATTCTTAGTACCACTTGAAAGTTCTTAGCAAGGAGGGGTGAAAGAACTTTGTTTTGTGGCGTTTTGACCTACAATGTAAAAGTTATTGAATTTCAAAGTCTTTTTGAATCAAAAAATTGAATTGAGTTATCTTTTCTTTTGAAAAATTCATAACTTTTGCATTACATGTCCAAACACCACGAAACAAAGTCCTTTCGCTCCTTCATGCTTAAGGCTTTCTATTCGTGCAAATGTCGTGGTGTTCACACCCATGGTGTGAATTGTGAAAGGTATGAATTAAAATTTTTTTAAAAAGTGAATTCAATTATATTTTATTTTGAAAAAAACATAACTTTCACATCACATGTCCAAACGTTACAAAATAAAGCCCTTGCACTCTTTTATGCATAAAGCTTTCTATTTGTATGCAATCTCTCACACTATAATGTGAAAGTTATTGAATTTTAAATTTGAATTGAATTCAAAAATTATTTGTACTTTTATTTTTATTTTGAAAATGGCACAAGGCACACTACTCTAGTTTCTATAAAAATTAACTAAAAATTGTTTAAAGATTTCATATTCTATGAAAAGGCAATCAGCTCTTAAATGGACACTTCCAAAAGCAAAGTATATTAGTCTTCAATTCGTTTCCCAACCCCCACCCTCCTTTACTTGCGCGGACTAGTGACGGGATGGCGTTGGCGCTGGCGGGGCTCAGTTCCGCCAGGCGGAACCCGCCAAAAAACAGGGCATGTGCGGGGGCTCGTTGTCTGAGAAAAGGGAATGGGATGTCTGCTCGCACGGCCTCCATCGAAGCACGGTCAGCTTTTCGACAATCTCTTTGCATCCATTGAGAACGCCATTTAATTTTGTTTCAGATGGTGTCCAATGTTGCGCGTTCTATCGTATTGGAGTCATCCCTGTGGTCATTCGATCTTGGGTTTCAACAGGGACAGTAGGGGGAGGCATGTTATTCAGGCAGCCCTAGAATTAAAGGTAACGTCACCGAAATGACACACTTATAGGGCTGTCGAGAGTAGTCTCTGCTATTAGACTGACCGCGTATGTTAGTAATTCTTGCCTGCGATTGCAAGGGGATGCCAATGCACGAAAGATTGTGAAATTTGGATATTGTAAGCAGAAGTTTTAAGTTTTAAGTTTAGAGTGGATGACCTTGAACCAGCAGACGTTCTACATGTACAGTTTATGTGCTCATCATGCAAGATTTTAGGGTGTCGCATGCATTTTGGTACATCTCGCAATTCGGTAGCTCTACCTTAGTTGGAGTGCAGAGTTGGATGTTATTGAGAGGGCTATGGCGAGTTATTGGAAACAATTATGGTGTAGGTTGAGGCAGCAAAGGTGTCTCGCTTTGAATTTGAAAGTGATCGAACAAACGTAACTGGGATGTAGTTGAAAACCTTAGTTGTACATAACGAAACAACGGAGTGTTTTTATTTTCGTTTTGAGCTGTGCAGGCAGCTCTGAAAACCATGGACATCAACAGTTGCGTCACACGGCAAATATGGCGGTAAGAATGAATCTTTGTAATTTCCTAGTTTTGCTTCCACAGATTGGAAAGCAGAAAACTGTCTCTAAGCTGGTTGCTATTGAATGTTTAACGCGTTAGAGTAATTGAAATGAAAATGCTTCGGGTTCAGACGGTAATAAATTTGGCATTGAGGTATTTTTGGATATCTGCGTATGTTCTGAGTCCAAGCATGAAAAGTCTACATTTCTTTACATCTGTTGTTTTGTCTGTTAATTTACTGACAGCTTTTGTATCTTGGAAACACTAGGAGTGACAATCCTGGGAAAATATCCGACCTAAAACTGGTGAGTGGAAATGTGTTGAGAAATTGTTTTAGTACTGTTCAGGCTGGAAATTGCAAAGTCGTTCCTCTGAGACCTGGGTTTCGGTAGAAATTGATTGTTTCAAGAACTTTTAGACTACATCTTTGAGATGAGCATAATGAAATTCATAGGGAAACCTCCCCATGGTCATTAGGAGGTCTGTCTATGGTCACTTGCTTCTACTTACTTGGAGCTGCTCATGTTACTAGCAAAATATGTGACTCACAACCTTTCAAATCTTGTGATGTAATGAAGGTATCAATTGTGGTTTTGTGCGGTAGGTGACGGATGAGCTCGGAGCACCAGCGTCCGGAGAAGTCCAAGTAGCAGTGAAGGCCGTGGGCTTAAATTTTGCTGATGGTACATCAACAACCTTTCTTTTTGGCTGACTTCCTATGTGGTTTTTTCCGATTTAATGCTATTTTGATCATTTGGATGTGGAGTTTTTACTAGTAGATCTACTCCCTACAGTTATTCTTTGAAAACTTAAGCGCATTACAAATTGGCAGGGCTTATGTTAGAAATTGCCTTAAATGGCATTACAATGGGAAGGTTTACAAGGCTGGGGAATTCTACTATCTGGTTTCTAAGTTGCTGGTTGCTATCTGTAGATGATTGTGGTGGTGTTTAATACGTTCTGACATAGTTATTTTTGTGCAATCAGTGTTTACGTGCTTGGGATTGTATTCTGCATCTCCCAAAGGTGTTTACACACCTGGGCTTGAGGTAGGAATCACTTTTCTTGCATGGCGCCGACCCCCTTGTTTCATTATACTTTTATATTTTCAGTATACCGAAGTACACATTGGCTCCTCTTGGAGTTGCAAACCTCTTTAAAGCTAATATTATTCAAGGAATGGGTGGAGAGGAATTCTTTTCTGGTAACCTGCCTTGCAATTCTTTTGGCTCGCATGCTTGGTGCAGACTACTGTCTTTAAAGTTGAACTAGCTAGTCCATATGACGTATGAATGTCCTACAATTTTCTGACCCTGCGTATGGGTAACTTTCTGCTGCATAAAGTTTGCTGGAGTTGTTACAGCGGTGGGCGACGACGTTGAGAGTGTGAAAGTTGGAGACAGAATGCTCGGCTTGACTAGGTTTGGGGCTTATGTTTCACACATTAACGTGGCTCCTAAGTACTTGCGTTCATTTCCAAGTGACTGGTCTTTTGCAGAGGCAGCTGCATATTCAGTTCAGGTACCACTACTTTATCTGTTTAGTGTTTACTCATCAATACATTTGGTTTGTTGAATTTTTTTATAAATGCGTGGAGTTCTCGTTCAGATTCTAAACGGGATATTGGTAACTGTCATCCACCAGGGACTGACGATGTTCTATGCTCTACGGGAGCTTGGAAATGTGCAAGAAGGCCAAACGGTTCTTATCCACTCTGCAGCTGGCGGGTGTGGTACATTCGCTCTGGGTATTTGCAAGAAACTTAAGGTTAATGTAGTTGCTACTGTTGGGAGCGATGAAAAGGTTCTCTTTGTTCACAAGCCTAGAAGCTTTTTGTGGATTTCTTTATCATTTGTAAATCGTGCTTTCAAATTCAAACTGAATATTGCAGGGCCCTTTTCAAATCATCAAACCCCAAATGCCTTGGACATATATTTTGTTTTGATCCTCTTTGGATATTGTTTTCATCCATTTGGATGTGCTAGAAATATGCTTATGCTATCTCTGGAACCAAATCTAGTTGACCTTGCATTTGAACAATTAGGGACTCCATTACATACTGTCCCAAATATTGAAACCAAAATGTTCATACTTGTCTAAATTTTTTTTGTAGAAGTCATATATTTAGCACACCTAAGTTCTGTCCCACAAAAAAACAATCGGGGTCTAACATTGATGAATCTCCCTTATTTCAGCCATTTGATTTCCCTTTTTGTTGAAATGACAGGTGAAGTACCTTTTTGATTACTGGGGAGGTGACTTTCTACCATATGAGCAAATCATCGTGCGAAAAGGAGGTGGAAAGATTTTCAAAGACCAACTGGCTGCCAGTCTATCGACCTTGAGGTAAAACTGAAAAACCATGAGACTTTGAAACGCCGTACTCTTTTCGCTCCCAACTGTTGCTGAGATCATATTCTATGGGGAAGACATAACATTCTAGAGTCGTATACAGCTTGTAGCCTTTCCACTGTAGCACAGAAAGAATCAGGAGCACTTAGATATTGAACAGCTGTCTCACTTTTGAAGCAATTTATTCCATTATCAGCCATGCAATCACTGTCAGATGATCCACATGCTGACCAAGGACTTGATGAAAGGAAATAAAATAATTCTAATGTGAGACACACCAGCCTTTGCAAACATTGCATGAGCTCAAGATTTAGTTCGAAAATAATCTGGATCCCTTTTCGTGGCTCACTCTTCAATTGATTTTAATTGAATCATGGCAACTGGATCGCTTCACGACGGTTTCATTTTTACTGTACTTTTGGTGGATGCTACTAAGCACTGTCAAGACTCATACTTCATGAGCTGTGTTAATCAGGGTTGATGGTTTCGACTGCATCATTGATGCTGTAGCTGGAGATTATTTCAAACCTGGCTATGAGTCATTATCACGAGGTGGACGTCATGTGGTTTACGGAGCATCAAGTTTCACTCCCACTGGAAATAAGCCCAACTGGTTTTCCTTAGCGTGGAAGTACATATGTAGACCTGTTGTCGATCCTATGGAGATGATGTCGGACAACAAAAGTGTCATGGTAAGAGCTAATTATAGTCTTCTTCTAGCCCTTGTTTATGTTTCTGTGATATTTTAATGAAATTGTTATAGCTTAATAAGTTGAATTGTTGTTGCTGCTCTTGTTTGACAACTAGCGGAGTTCGATGTTGCTACACAGAACGATGATGTAAATTGATACTAGTTAGCTGTGATAATTTTGTCCACAATGCACCTGCTGAGAAACTGTCAGGATCTGATATCCCTCCTGATTTGACAGGCCTTCAACTTGATTTGGATGTTTGACAAAGTGGAGAAAATGGAAAGATTGTTTGAAGGCTTGCAAAGCCTCAATTTGCGGCCACCATTGGTGGGCCATACTTTTCCTTTCTCAAAAGCCGTGGATGCCCTTCGTACTTTTCAAAGTGGCAAGACCGTGGGGAAAGTTGTTCTCGCATTAGATTGATTTAGTGCACTGTGGGGAGGTTCCTGGCCCGCATCTGGACTGTTCTTTGCTGGATCCATGGTTGTAGCCTTTGCTTGAATAATTTCTTAATACCGGTAGCTAATAGTTCGGACTTTCTTTCACCTCCAAGGTGTGCAGCCATGTTGAGGAGCCGGCAGATAGAGGTTCGTGATGATGACTGTGATGTGCTAGTTGAAGCTCGCGGTAATAGCGTATCAAGAGCAACAAGGATTCTTAGAGTCACTCTAGATTGGAGTGAAAAACAAACGTTGAGAAGTCTTGATTAGCTTATTGACTTTGCCTTGCATTTCTTCTATACTTCTAACCCCAAATATATTAGAGGCGCATTGGTTTCTCCTATAGTAATAGCAAGGATGCAAAATTAGGGTGATCTGCAAATGAGGGTCACCTATTAGTCCAAAAAACTCCTATATTATAGCTAATATTTTTGACACTTAATGAGGGTGAGATCTGGATTAAACTAAGTTCAAAGCCAGGTGGGGATTCAAAGTCAGGAGGGTATCCCGTAAAAGTGCCGTATACACAACTCGTTTGTAGACGTGTTGGGTTTGAAGTCAAGTCTTGCATCATGCAACTGTCAATATCTCATGTAGATAATGACGCAAAGAACCCGACTTCAACAACATGACCAATTCCCCCAACCACCATCACCTACTAAAGAAGTCCTGTTGGACAGGCAGTCCACTACTTCTCCCGTATACTGTAGCGTCCAATGGACTGATGTCGTCAAGCAATCATGAGGTAAGTTAGAGAGGTTACTTAACTCTTACCGCCCATGGTCTGACACAGTATTGCGGCATCTTTTATGGGACCTGGCAGAAATTAGGCGGAGACGTTAGATTGGTATGGAATCGGGTTATAGCGACCGCATAGATTGAATTATGGTCTTCATGCGGGGTCGCTGCCGCAAACTGGGCGAATTTCCAACGGTCCAATGTTCGGAAATTTGCAGGCGATCAAGAGGGAAGGAGTCGTAGCCGCTTTCGTGAGCCCTTCACGATGCTTCAGAATTTGTGCCAGTGGGAGCAGTTGATGGAAATGCGTCAAAATCCACAGGTATGAGCACAATGGTATGATGAGTGACTGGGCTAATTTTGGAGACCAACGCCTTATTCACTAATCTAGGGTACGAGGAGGAAAGAAGGAGGTCGACGGTCTACGGAGATGAGACACCGGAACGAACCTGCTACTACGGCAGGGGTAACCGGCTGTCCAGGTCCAATCAATGGGGGCTCCTGTGAACCTTGCGCCTCGCGGACGCCCAAAATTTGCGGGCAAATTGAGAATGTTGAATACGCATAAGGTCGTGCTATCACATGCTCTAGGGTGGGTGCTACGAGCCTTGCGGTAAGTGAGATTGTCGAAGAGCACAAAAAAATGTCACCGAAGCTAAATGTCCTCAAAATTTCTCCAAAGTAGCCATATTGTTCGGGAAGGACTTCCATGAAACAAAGAAGGTCTAAAGTGGCACCCCAAAATACCGGCCTCGATCAAATTGTGCAAGTAAGCTAAGAAAATCCTAAGCAAAGAAAAATTAGGTGATCTGTCCTACGCGTTGGCATTGGCACTGTGTCTGGCTGGTGGGGTGCCCACAACGCTGAACGACAGACACACACTAAGCCCAAACTTGCAAACATGATGGCGTTTCCTCACAATCCCACTCCCTTCTCTCAAACTATTCTGGCGAGTACGACCACAACATGGCTCCATCGCGACGGCAACCAGGGTTGTGGAGTGCCATACCTCAATTCTTCTGTGAAGCATCTGGATGCATCCAAAGCCCAACAACCCGTGACCGCAAAATGTCGGTCACTTTCCGGAACGCAAGGACAAATTGCCATGTCCGTTTTTCGACATCTGTGGAATCATCTGTGGTATCGGAGCCCTAAACTAGACGAATTATACTTCATTCGCCGTTGCTAATTGCGCTACAGTGTACCCAAAAACCCCATTGTTCATATCCCATAATGGCGACCGTGGAATTCCTCCCTCACCAGCGTTTGGGAGCCAATGAACAATTCAGCGTGGACAGATTTGGTCCCCTTGGGCGGTGAGGGGTTAATCATGCATTTGCTACATCTCAGTCGGTCAGGAAGTACCAAGCAAAATTTGTTCTACAAATTCAGCCCGAATCCAAGTCATTCATTGATTACCTGGATGAAGATAATGCAGTAAACATGCTACAGAGGTGCTCCCCAGCAAGAACCTTGACTAATATGGACTAGATAATGCTCGAGGGCATTATGGGACATAAGGGAAGTCTTAACCCTTGAACGCCGGGCTGGTGACCGTGGAAATCAGCCATTTTGGAACTGTGTGACATCATCCACTTTAAAAAAACTAGAAATACTCATTGGGAGTCAAACTACTGTAGAAGATCTTCCCTTTCCACCCCTAATTCCGAAGATGAATAGTTGCAATGCTATCCTACACAAGAGAATTCCTTGTCATTCATCGGACAATAATCGTCCACCACGTCATTCAAGGGTTAATGTTCATCACACACGTCCATAACTGTACTTTTCGCAAATGTAAGGGTGTAGAAAGAGGGTTTGCGTTATAACTGAGTTATGAGGTAGAACACTTTCTGACTATCCAAATGAAATGGTGACAAATCTGCCTTGAAAACCAGACTTGGCATTATGTGTTGACAGTATGTTGAATCAACATCCTGTGTAGGGTACACTACCTAGTCAATGCTTCCATGTGATACAGTAATTCTGTACACTGGGTTTAGTTCTTTGATCAACCCGACAATTTTCTTACAGAGGGGAATGTTTTGTAATCACACTCATTTGCTTTCAAAATGCAGCACTGGGACGATTCTAGGGTTGAAAACTGTGCGCAAGTAAAGAATAATGCACTAAACAGGGGGCTAATGAACTAATTTATTACCCCCTCGAATTTAATCTCAACTGAGCCCTAGCTCAATGTCAAATCCTACCAGTGAAATGGAAACCTCAACAGATGTGCAGAATCCACATTAAGAACCACAAGAATCAATGTCTTCCTGCAACTCCTGTTCCATTTGTGGTCGATTCTTGTACAGCTCAAGCAACGCTTGCTACCTGGGTTGCATGAAAGAGTCATCGACTCAAACGCAAGGGTTATTCACACGAGACAGCACCTGTGGGACTACCGGCTCCAACAATTGTCCCCTGAAGTTGTTGCTCCATTTCATCCGCAATGCATGTTTCCAGCAATGGCAGGCCTTGGGAGGTGAAACCCTTTGTCATCAAATTCAAATGGCGCCACATGGGTGTCACATGGATGCGATGCATGGAGGTTTGCTATCAAATTGGGCACAACCTAGTCTTCTTTCTCGAAAGTATTCCTCCATCCAGTGCAATTTTGAAATCGCCCTCTCCTGTAGATCAGCTCTGACACACACTCGTAATTCTTCATTCTTCAAAGTACTAACCCCATGTAGTGCAATTTTGAAATCGCCTACGTCAGCGGGCAAGTCACTCTGATACCCCTAGCATGGCTCTCATACCTCATATGCGGTTCCTTGTGCGCGTCTCGCTTTTCTCACCAATGTGCAAAATAAGTCATTCGTCTGAATCACCTCCTAAGAAGGAAGGTTTAACAGTGATACACGTTGAAATTCGTAGGGAAATGCGCTGACTTACAGAGAAATGCATACAGAGTCCTCATAGGAAATCCACTCTGCGACTTTGGTGTAATGGCAAACGGGAAAAAAGCCCGTCACTCACTGGCATGAGTTTCAAATCGACCTCGTGAGCTCCAGTTTCGCAATGGGTCGGCCAGCACCACGCCTCACCCAAATGGGCACCCCGTTGTCTTTGCACTTGGAAGCCTTCACGGGGAGTACAGCGGGCACAGACGTCGTCTTCACAAGCTTTGTTCCCATTGCAGCTGGATCTCTTTCAAACCTCTGCGAATGCAGCTTCGTGAGCAGCTTGGAGTGTCTGATTCTAGCTCTCACCCCAAACTCATCAGCGTCCTCCTCGACCACCATGTATATGGGCGCGCGTCCGCCGTCGTCGAAATTCTTCTCGTAGCTTTCCGCGTCGTAGTTCACGGGACTGAGCTCGCGCACGGGGTGAACGTGCCGCTTCGCCTCCGCGCGTAGCTTCCGCAGCGCCTGCTTCCACGCCGGCGGCTTCAGATAATACTCCGCGTCGTCCTCCATCACCCAGCGCCCGCCGGGCTGCACCACGCGATCCTTGTGAGTCGCAGCTTGCTGGTTGAGCTCCACGGCGCGCACCGCCAACGGATCCACCGGCTTCTCCTTAAAACGCAGGCTTCCCAAGTCGAATTCGAAGTTGCCCAGGGAGATGGAGCGGGAGCGAGGCGGGCGTCGCGGGGGGACTGCTGGGGGGTTGCTGGGGCTGGGGTTGGAGAGAAAGGGGCGCTGGGAGTCGTGGCCGGGGTCGCGAGGACCGAAGCAGCCGGTGAAATACTCACCGGGGTGGAACCGGATTGACGATTGACGCTTCAGAGTGGGGACTGCGAAGCTCGAAATTCGCGAGGAGAGACAGCGGTCGAGCGATGGAGGCGCCTCGTCGCCGTCGCGGTTCGTGTACATCCATCCGAGGGTGTCCAATGAGCTATGGCGTCGGTGTTTGTTGGCCATCTTTCACAACGCTCGTCAAATTATGCAAGGACTACTCGCTACGGCGGGCCGAGATAGGCTTCTAAACTAACTGTACAAAGTGGCTGAAGATTGAGATGGGCTTAAAAACCGCACATTGTATTACTAACCGTAACCTGGATCCATCTAAATTCTTCGCAATTCGACTACGAACTGGCCGGAGCGCGCTTGTGTGATTTATCCCTGCTCGTCGAAGTTAGCGAAAGACCCATGGACACTACATACAGCTGCGAACGCTGAGAGGCAACGCGGGTACGTGTGCCTTACGATTATGATGCGCTCCCTGTGTATCAATAAAGGCAAATCCTATAAGCCGCGACGTTGCAGCGAAAGCGCGGACCGGGTCTCTCGGAAACGGCTAGGTCCGCCGACAAGGGAATTATTATTCTCCGCGTTTCAGCAGTACTAGGCTAACTGAAATGCACGAAACGAAACCTCTCGGAGACTGTGAACTCCAGAGTAATTAGAGCTTGTCGCTTAGCCAGCGTGCACGACTTGTGCTCTGAAGAAGACGACAACTCCAACAACGCGATTCAAACTCTTTACAGCAAACCTCGTCCTTTCTTGACTCTTTCTCGAGTTTCCTATCCATTCCACACCCACCTCAACATTGGCGTGTCTCCCAATTGCGCACTGCCAGTCTTTCACAGACTTCTCTCCAACACATCACGTGATATCTTATCTCTGCAAGGGAACTAATCTTTTCACACGAGACTTCTGAACTCGGAATCACAGATGGCTAAACTTCACAGCCGTGAAAAAGCAGCACCTCTTTCTCTGGAAAAGGAAAATCCGACAACACAGATGGGTAGAAACCGCGTAACTTCGTTTCCTTCGCCATTTCAAGCAATGGAGCTTGGATTGATCGATGAGTCCCGTGGATTTGATGGTGCACCACACGATGGAAAGGAAGATTTCCAAGAGGAGCAAGTTAAGTATAATATACCTTACCGTAAGTTCGTGTGGGAGAAAACTGGAATGGCGGAAGCAAGAGTCAAAGGACATATGGGAGCCAAACAGGTCCAGAGTCCGAGCTCCAGGCAGTACGACGCATGCGCTTATTATTTTTACTGTGAAACTCTGACAGCGAGGGACTGAAACTGCGGAACGGGACTCGGGGTTGGAATAGAAAGATCCTGTGCAAGTCCCCCCACGGCACAGAATCTGGACAACACCAGTTGTTTGGGGGAACAGGAAGCCTTGCTTGGCCTCACCACACTGGCCAGTATTTGGCGGGACCAAGCCACATAGGCCAAACTCCGTCTGCCTGGCAGACTGAGCAATGGTACAGTATTGCTAAAAAATAACGCTCACAACAATCTCGGGAGACACGACGGTAAAAATGAGTTACCCCTCAAGGCCCGAGGAGCCTGTTTTGGGCCTCTTACCTGTTCAACAAGTCAAAGTTATAACTTCATTTCCCTACATTATAAGAAGTATATCTAAGTGAATTTCATGTTATGATGTTCATATCGAACAGGGAAGTCCAAAAGTACAATTGATACCTCTATTAACCCTTGAACGACGTGGCGGACAATTATTGTCTGATGAATGACAAGGAATTCTCTTGTGTAGGACAGAATTGCAACTATTCATCCTCGGAATTAGGGGTGGAAAGGGAAGATCTTCTACAGTAGTTTGACTCCCAATGAATATTTTTTATTTTTTTTAAAGTTGATGATGTCACACGGTTCCAAAATGACTGATTTCCACGGTCACCAGCCCGACGTTCAAGGGTTAAAAAGTTTTGCAAAATTAATCCAAAAGGATCATCCTAGTGGCATGCTTGTCGAAACTTGTTTGACGTTGGTGTCAAGTTTCTTTTTTTTGATGTTATCCTTCTCACACTTTGATTCTGGTTTTCAGAATTGTGAAGTCGCTTTGGATTGCTACCGAAGTTCTTGACGCGACGAAATTCACTGTGACTGGACGAAGTGGAGTGTTCGCTTCGGCTAAGGCGGAGGTTGCCGCTGGAGCAGTTCCTGGCGTAGAAGTGAACGCAGCTATAAGCGTACGCAAAATGAATGACGGTGCAATGACCGTGCAAGCTGCGCCGAACTCCCCAATTTATTGTTGGCTACAGATTCATGCGATTGGATTACAACGTTCGTGATGGCAAGCTAGTGAAAACGAGAGCACCAGAAGAATCACACGTTCGTGGACCGGATGATGCCTCTTATCAGTCGTATTTGGATTTGATGAAAGAGGATATTTTTAAGGTCGACGACGAATCTGGAGAGTCAGTACCCATCTGATTCTGCCGCTTTCCGAAAACGAACTCAACGACCTCAACTTGAACAAAGCCGATTCCACTGGACTGCAGGAGGGCACGTCGTGAACTCGATTGTGCAGTAAATATATGTCGAAGTTCAAACTAATCTGAGCTATTCAATGTAACTTACATAATTGCATCTAATCCATGCACTCCCTCGAGTTTTCTTTGCAGATTTCCAAGGGATATAAATTAGGTCATCTCGGCTTTCTCTCAAATCAGGTTATCTCGGGTTTCTGGATGAAGGGTTGTGAATTGAAATCCTAGATACTGAAGTTACTATCCATACCTTAAGTCAGGCTATTTGTTTTGTTTGTTACGCTGAGATCTCCTGGACTGTGTGTCCCCCGGTCAAGTTCTCGGTACCATCAAAAAGCCCTTGGCGAGGAGGGGTGCATGGGCTTTGTTTCACTACGTTTGGATCTACAATGTGAAAGTTATTGAATTTCAAAGTTTTCTTAAATCAAAAAAATTAGAAAATTAGAAAATTACTTTTACTTTGATTTTGGCTATGGCATCGGCATAGGGCACATTAGTTGTTCATTAAATTGGGTGTTAGTAGAGTACATGTTTTTCTAAAATTACAAATGTGCAAGTATGTCAAGTGGTTGACCAAGCCAACATTGCATTGACTCTAGTTCGAAATGGGATTTGCAAAAATGAGGTCATAGATTTTAAGAGCAAAATAATTCAAAAAATCACCATGTAAAGAGAACCTCATTTCAAATCCATTCCAAGAAATTCTACTCGAAAAATGATAATATTGTATTTATAATTGAATTTTAAAGAAATTTTGAAATTTTCCTTTCAAAATTTATAAAATAATATTGATGATAGCATTGGTGAATCTAACCATATGGATGGAATCTACAACTCAGAGTCTCCAACTTTTGTTTGTATGTCAATTCCAAAATATGCTTCCAAATAGCACTTTCTAATGATTTTTCTTACATCATCAATTCTAGAGATGAGTTTGGACGTTCCAAGGTTAAACTTCTATGAAATTTCTCTTAACCGAATCAATTCTTTCTGTATTTTGTGCAAGATTATCACTTTAGTGAATTCATAATAATTTCTTTGAAATACTTAAAAACAGATTGAGATAATTTTATTTTTAGTCTTCATCAACAAACATTTTGACCAACCGGAAGATCAACTTGGGATTGGGGAGTGAGTATTCAATGGAAACTTTTTAGAAAAGAGGTGCAAGAAGCATATAAAAATGTCATTCAAGTTTCACGCTATTTAAATAGTTTTTGGAATTTCTTCAAAGGTATTCTAACAATTTATTTTTTGGAAATGAATTTAGAGGCCTTCTATAGTTAAAAATATTTTCCTCTTTTTTGCCAAATTATTTGGATTTGATATGATGGGTCTACATGTACATATATACATCCTATTTTGATTGATGAAATGAAAATTATGAGAAGTTCCATTTTCCATAGCAATCTTGGCATCTATTTATGCAAATGATACATTTGCTTTAATTCTTTTTTGATCTCAAGTTCTGAAAAAATTTGGAAAAAACAAACAACAAAGGTTGGTGGTGGGAACTACAATATTTGATGATTCACATTCAATAAAATCTTTGTATGGCTTATATGTAATTTAAAGCAAGTCAAGAATTCACAAATTAATTTTAAATGTATTAGATTTTTTTGATCTACAATCATTTGTATGTGTGTATGTAGGTATACATTATAAATGTTGAAATTTACTCTTCATGAAAAGGATTGCATGAAATGCTATTAAAGTCATATGTAATGATCTTTAAATTAGTTAGGATTTTAAAAGATATATTTATATGGTTACATAATTGAAGAAGTTTTCTTAATTAAAAGCATTTTACAATTGGATCTACCAAAATATGAAAAAATAAATTATTTAGCATTGTATTAGGATTGGTATTCTAAAAAAACAATTGAGCTTCAAATTATCTACTTTGTTTAGAAACTTTAAGAATGGAATAAGGAATGGCTAGTAATTTTTTACTTTTCGCTATTCTAAACATCTTAATACTCTTGTTGCCCAAGGCATTTTGGACATTAAGATGATTTCAATTTAATTTGGCTTTAACATACTAAAGAAGGCTTATTAAATCTACATTTTGAATTTTTTTTTAAATTACCACAAAAAAGTTGTAATTGTCTAATAAACTAGGGTCTAATTTTAGTTTGGAAGGTGTAGAAGGAGTCCATTTAAACTAGAAACAATAAAAGAAAATTACTAAGTACAACATAAGGTGTAAGAATTCTACAAAGGTGTGACAAGCCACTCCCACCTAGCCTTTCTTGTCAAGCCAAGGCGTTCCAAATTAGATTATAGATGCATCATGTATGAACAAGTGGATAACTAGTTCTGTCTATAATTACACCATAATTCCTATTATTGGGTTTGTGACACTAAAAATATAAATATAGGGCTCTTTTGTTGTCATCAACAATTTTATCTTTAAGCACCCAGTCCTACTTAATGTCAAGTTTGCACATACCTTTTAACTATTGTACAATCTTATAGTTATAAGAATAATAATTAGGGAGGATAAGATACTACATTATTTTTGTTGTGTGTATGTTGTCAACATTCTCATTGAGTAGAGTATGTGTTGAAAGTAGTGTTCCTATTAGTTTATACAAAATAGTGAAATTAGATTGCCTTATCCAAGAAGTTACCTCGTGATTTAAGGTAGGAGGTCCATAAAGTGTCCATCTAAGAGCTTAAACTGAATTTTGGGGAGGTGAAACTTCTTGACATATTTTTCAATAATTTTTTCTTGAAAGACAAGAGGAATTGACATCTAACCCAAGTCGTTTCATATTTTTTAGAGCTTTGTAGAATTACTTATGAATTTTTGAAGTCGAAATGGCATAGGGCTCTAGAACCACCCACCTCCTCAAATGAACACAATTGGTACATTCATGTAAAGATGAAAAATATCCCATGTACAAATAGTGTACATTTGATAGGTGGGTGGTTCAAAATGCCCTAACGGAGTTCGAGCCTCCTACCTTACTACTTGACATTATTGCATCCACTCACCCATTAAGTTATGTCCACCATTGTATGAAAACTTTATCAACAACAAATTATAGGATGTTGGATTTACACCAAATTTTAGGATTTTATTACACCTTACTTGACTAGATTTTTTGGCTTTAAATCTTCTTAATTTGAAATTTTTGTACTAAAAATTTTGAATTTCTAATTCTTTATGTTGAAGAATTAGGTAGAGAGTCTAGGGAAAAAATTTCAAAGAAATACACAACTCATTTTCACTAAATTCAATATTATTAAGTAGAATTAGGTTCAAGATTGAAGGAAAAACTAAACCGTTAATAGCTGTAACTAAAGGTGGAATTGGAAACACTAATTTGAGTGGTGAGATTTTTCTAGATAGAGGTTTTAACCCCTAAAAGCCCAAAGTGCATTTTTTTGGCAACATAACACTATTGGGCAATTCACTATAAATGGGTTTTTTATTTTTTTCTTTGAAATTTTCATGCAACATGTGCCCAAGGAGTAGCTTTAAGGCGCAACAATTTTCATAACTTTTGACAACATAGATAAAAAGTTATTGCATGAGATGTCATTTACATTGCTTGTCACGAAGCTCGGGCAACTCAAAAAAATTCTTAAAAAATTACCTTTTTCAGAAATAAAAATTGGAAATTGATTTTCTAGATTTACATATACATGAAAAGCTTTGAATCATTCCATTTTGATTAATGAGATGAAATTTATGAGATGTTTTAGTGTGCAAATAGTTATAGAATCCCTACTCTAAAATAAACTTTGAAGTCCTTTATTTAACTCAATTTTCAATATTTTTGAAAAAATTAAAAACATGAGGTGTAGATTGTTTTTTACATCATTGTGAACAGTGGGATTGTCATTTTTCAATTCTGTAACGAAATTCTTAATAATTTAGTATTTTAAATCATTCAATACTTCTTTCTACTTACCATTCATTTCCTATTTGTTGTACAATTCTAAATGATATGAATTTTTTCAAGCATGTAGCCAACTTGCCTTGAAGAATGAACCCAAAGAAGCACCACCATTTGAGACATTTTTTCATACAAATGTGACCTTGTGAAGTGTAGCTGCTTGGTTTTTTGCAAGGCTAGAAAAAGGCTTTTTGTCAATTCAAATGCTAATATCTTGCAATCTATATGGTAGAAATTTTTTCTACATCTTCCCTAACAAGCATACTACAAGATTTTATGTATATATATATATATATATATATATCCAAAAATTTATTTTTTCTAAAATTTAATATGTGTACTAGAAATGGCAGTTTGGGATGGTTTTTGGTGAAAACATAGTAAAATACATTTAGGGGTTAACCTTGGAAACTTAAATCCTACAAGTTATCTTTTTGAGAAGATGCTCTAAAAGCCCCCAAAACAACTATGTACATAACTTTCACAAAATAAATCCAAATGGAATGAATCAAAGCCTAAGATCAAAGCTTCTTATATAGATAAAAGAAAAATATACAAGAAAAAAATTATGTTTTTTATTTTAAGTGTTTGTGGGAGTTCTTGATTGTTGAAACTAGAAATTGGCTTTTGTGCCATAACTTTTGCTCTTGGGCACCGAATGAAATAAAAATTATATTCCCGAAAAAGCTATTCTATATTTCTATCTTCACAACAAAAATTTGGAAAATTATGATCAATATTGACATTCTAAGAGCTTGCCCAAAATCTATTTTTTCATCCCGAGGGAATAATGGGACTTTAGAAGTTAAATTGTACTTTCTATAAATTTCCAAAGTATTTTGCCCTAAAATTACTAAATCATTCATAGAGTGCAATCATGAATATCCTATGAACAACCTATAACTACTCTCCTATGTATCCTATGGTATTTGTGTATTTAAAATTAAAGGATTGATACATTATCCCTTCTTAGCATTAATATAGTGATTTTGTCATAGAATGAATGAATTTGAATGAATTTTTAGTTAGAATTGGGGCATTAGAAAAAATATGAACCCTCCAAGGGGTTGTGAGTCCCAGAAACCAAGGAATGGCAAGGAACAATGGCCGGAAAAAATTTAAAAAAAAAAAAAAAAATATATATATATATATATATATATATATATATATATATATATATATATATAATTTAATAATTTAATAATTTAATAAATTAATTTTTTCCCCGGCTAGCGAACTGCAGAGCCTCATTCACGCGGGAAAATTCAATTCAAGAATCAAAAAAATATTAGAAAAAAAATTAAAACATTAATCGTAAAATAAATTCAAAATTACAAAATTGTGAAATCTGATGTGGCATTAGTGCGACCACATCAGATTGTTTTTATTATTTTAATATTTTTAAAATATTCTTTTACTAAAAAAATTTTAATATTTTTTTTAATATTTTTTTATTGTGGCACTATACATCATTGATGCTAATAGTGACCACTACTCCTCAAAAGGGCTGTGCGTTCCTTTGAGGGGAACTTCTCAAAGGGAAGCAACCCCTTTGAGGGCTGAAATTTTTTCTAATGACAAAAGTAGGATGACAAAAGTAGGCAACAACAAAAATGGGTTGGTCTTTCTTAGCATTGTTTACTAACTAGGCAAGGGGCCCTTTTGCATCCTTAAAAAAGGTACCCCACAATAAACAAAAAGGTCATGTAAGGCTCCTCAACTTATGTCAATCATTGAATTAATTTGGATAAGTCCTTCCCATGCATTTAATAAAGCATATTACCTTCTAAGTGTGGGAAGGACTATCAGTTAGAAACACAATGTTAAAATGCAAATCCATCTTCTTTTGGGCATCAAAGCACAAATTCACCCCCATTGTCAATTTTAATCCCTAAAGGTTTTTTTACTATGTTTTCACAAAAATCACTGTGAAACTCCCATTTTTAGTACAAGTATCAAATTTTTAAAAAATTGGACACAAGTAACCATAGGATTTTGTAGTTTGATGGTTTGAGAAGATGTGGAAAAATTTCTGAAATTTCCACAATGTATATAGCAAGAATTTTGAGTTTGAATTGACAAAATCCCATTTGGGGCCCTACAAAAAACTAAGCAATTACACTTCAAAAGGTCACATTTGTATGAAAAAATGTCCAAAATGGTCATGCTTTTTTGGATTTTTTTCTCAATGCAAGTTGTCTACATGCTTGAAAATTTTTAGATCATTTGGAATTGTACAACATATAGGAATCAAATAGTAAGTAGAAAGAAGTAGAGACTAATTACAAAGTAGATAAGAATTTTGTTATGGAATGAAAAAATGCCAATTCAGATGGTTGTAATGTTATAATAAACAATCTACATCCTATGATTATATTTTCTTCAAAAAAACATGACAATTGAGAAACATAAAGGACTTCAAAGTTTATTTTAGAATTGAAAATCCATAATTGCCCACAAACTAAAACTCCCCATAACTTTCATCTCATTAATCAAAATGGAATAATTCAAAGCTTTCCATGTATATATAAATGTAGAAAACCAATTTCAAATTCTTATTTCTTAAAATAGAATTTTTAAGGAATTTTTTTGAGCTACCCGAGTTGCCTGCTATGAGTGCCAATTTACCCACCATTGGTAAATTGCAAGTACGACTAGGTTCTGGTTTTTGACTTAGTGAATCATATTTTTGGGTGCCTAAGGGTGGTCCATTGTGCCTTCCAAGCAATGGATCTTTTTCTAAGTGCCTAATGTGACCCAAACATGCTAGAATCTCTTGATTTATGTCCAGTGTCCTTGGCTAACCGGATGGATGGGTTGCTGAGGAGTTTGGATGAAACTCATGCCATAGAGGAACTAATCTAGAAATCTTCTAGGGAGTTTCTTTCCATTTCTTAAAACCTAAAACTCGACCCTATCCAACCTTCCTAACGAAAGTTACAAGTGGATGAAGTTTGACCGTTGCTCGGTTCTTCAAACTTCATCCATCGATTAAATTAGCTCCCTAATTCATAATGATTTGAAATTTCTAGGAGTGGTCCACAAGGCCTATTCCTACCTAGATCTGGAATTTGGTCCTAAATGAAAACTTTTATGGATTTCTCATCAAACCCTAGTCTGGACTTCATCCTTAATTATCCTTTGGATTTTTCGTGGTTTTCCCTACCTATGGGCTCTACGTGACTTCTCCTACAAGCCTAGGGTTCTAAATTCCTCGCTCAACTTCTACCTCCTAGCCTTGTGATTGACTTCCTCTAGTGTTCAAGACTTGAATTAGCCCTTGCTTATTTACTATTTTGCGGGGGGTTCCTATTTTTCTTTTGTAGCCCTTAATCTTAGCCCTCCATATTGGTAAGATACTTGCTAATCTGATACTCCCAGTAAAAGTTTACGACGGATGAAGTTTGACCACTAGTCGGTGCTTTAAAACTTCATCCACTAACTTCTCCTAATCTACTATTCGAAATTAACTTTTTCTTTCACTTCTGGACTCTAATTACCCCTAATGGACCAAACGTTGTTTTTTTGGCAACATAGTGATTTCGGGCAGCTTACTACGAATGGAATTTTTATTTCTTTTCTTTGAAATTTTCACACAATATGTGCCCAAGGAGTAGCTTTAAGGCCCAACAATTTTCATAACTTTTGAATACATGGTCAAAAAGTTATTGTATGATATGTTGTTTTCATTGCTTGGCGGGCAGCCCAGGCAACAAAAAATACTTCTTTAAAAATCACTTTTATTTTAAATAAAAATTTGAAATTTATTTTCATGATTTATATATACCTGGAAAGATTTGAATCATTCCATTTTGATTTATGAGATGAAAGTTATGAAGAGTTTTAATTGTGGGTAGTTTGTGGGGTAGTAATGGAATCTCTACTCTAAAATAAACTTTGAAGTCATTTATTTAACTCAATTTTTAATATTTTTGAAAATAAAATAAAAACTTGAGGTGTAGATTTTTTATTACAACAATTTAAT
This sequence comes from Straminergon stramineum, assembly GCA_963920665.1. NCBI lineage: Eukaryota > Viridiplantae > Streptophyta > Bryopsida > Hypnales > Calliergonaceae > Straminergon > Straminergon stramineum. Next base: position 2,501,417 of record OY987263.1, read on the forward strand.
CATTGGGATTGGCATTTTTCAATTCCATAAATAAATTATTTACAATTTAGTATTTTGAATCATTCTCTACTTCTTTCAACTTACTGTTTTTTTCCTATATGTTGTACAATTCCAAATAATCTAAAACTTTTCAAGCATGTAGCCAACATGAATTGGAGAATGAATCCAAAGAGTTACAACCATTTTGGACATTTTTTCATATTGATCTGACCTTGTGAAGTTCATCTGCCCGGATTTTCGTAGGGCCAAAAAATGGCTTTTTGTCACTTCAAATGCTAATATCTTGCAATCCAAACAGTGAAAATTTCTGAAATTTTTTCCACATCTTTCCAAACTAGCGTACTACAAGATCCTATGGTTCCATTTGTCCAATTTTTTTTTTTTTTTTTTAAATTTGGTACTTGTACTTGAGATGACAGTTTTGGAGCATTTTTGGTGAAAACATAGTCAAATACCTTTAGGGGTTAATGTCCCTTTCCCAATCTCTTCAATTTGCTACCAACTTCTATGTCTAACTATTTTTCATCCAATTTAAGTCTGAATCTTCATCCAGCGATAACTTCCTTGTTTTTACTCTGCTTTGGACGGGCCTTAGGTTTTTGGAAAGCTAAGAAACTTCTTTGTAGGGTTCTAACCTAAGAAGTGAACTAAACTATAGCCTTAAGGGTTTGACTTAAGGGTGGGCCTCAGTTAGAGTTAATAACTATTAACTAGGAAAATTGGAAGAGTTAGGGATGGGTTGCCTCATACCTTGGAACTTGAATCGTTGACTGTGTCCACCGGGAGCTCTCCCTCCTCCACCATGAACTCCTTAGCTATGATGCAATGAACCACCATTGTAATCATAAAATAGGTTAACCCCTAAAGGACCAAGGTGTGTTTTTTGGCAACATAACTTTTTTGGGCACGTACATGTGACTAGAGATTTTCATGTTTTTGGCCCACACTTTAATAGAAGGTGTGGACGAGGAATATCTTTCATGTGCACTAAATTTCAGGGCATTTGGAAATATGAGTCAAAAGTTATAGCCTAATATGTAGTTTGTTTCTCAACTCGGGCAGTCTGGGTAGATTTGAAAAAATCATTTTTTTCAAAAATAAAAATTTAAAATTATTTTTTTAGATTTAAATAAACATAGAAAGATTTGAATCATTCTATTTTGATCAATGAGTCAAAAGTTATGAGATCTTGTAGTTTGCGGGCAAGTATGGATTCTCTACTCTAAAATAAACTTTGAAGACCATTATTTAACTCAATTTTCAATATTTTTTGAAAAAAAATAAAATCATTAGATGTTGATTGTTTATTACAACATTCCAACCATTGGGATTGGGATTTTTCAATTCCATTAATAAATTGTTAACAATTTAGTATTTTGAATCATTCTCTACATCTTTCTACTTACTATTTTTTTCCTATATGTTGCACAATTCCAAATCATCTGAAAATTTTCAAGCATGTAGCCAACTTGCCTTGAAGAATGGATCCAAAGGAGCACCACCATTTTGGACATTTTTTCATACAAATGTGACCTTGTGAAGTGCAGCTGCCCGTTTTTTCACAGGGCTCAAAAAATGATTTTTGTCACTTCAAATGCTAATATCTAGCAATCTACATGATGGAATTTTCTGAAATTTTTTCCACGCCTTCTCAATCTAGTTTACTACAAGATCCTACGATTATGTGTGTCCAAAAACGATATTTTTCAAAAATTTGGTACTTGTATTAGAAATGGCAGTTTTTGAGGGGTTTTGGTGATAACATAGTCAAGGAACTTTAGGGGTTAATACAAGGCTTCACTTGTTGGCTTCGTTCTATTTTTTTTTTCTCCTTCTTCTTTTCCTTCTACAATACCTCTCTTATGTCCTACAGTGGTCCAACTACCCTCGTTTCTATCTACAAGGCTAACTAAGGACACATCATGGCATCCTACAAGGTTGAATGACCTCTTACATTCTACGCCTTACATTTAATCTCGTGATAATCACCTAATTTTAATCCAAGGGCTCCACTAAGACTTGGGGATTCTTCTCCTATCTTTATCTACTCTCAATCTCTTCCTTCAAATGGTCTCCCCTTCTTATCTCTCCATCATTCCTCCGGCCCCCACCGCCTTTGTTCCTCCCTTCTTTTTGCTTGCCTTCTTTGCCTTGATGGTATTTATAGAAGATAAAGAGTTGGATTTCCTGCTCCAATGGTTGCCTTAGTGCAAGGGTCATGTCTTATTGGATTTCTCTCTTCACTTCCTCATCCCTGGACTTGCTGAACCCTCCCTCGCCGTGGCTTGTTGAACCCTCCCTTCCCTTGGTAGTAATCACCCACCCCTCCTCCGATAGTATTGACCAGCACTTCCCTCGATAGTAATGACCAACCCCCTTTCCTTAATACCCAACGATAATGCCCCCCTCCCCTTTGACAGTAATGACCAACCCAACCCCCAATGCCGCGGTAGTAATAATCCACCCTTCCTCCGATAGTACTGACTAGCCCTTCCCCAACAGAGATGACGCCCCCCCTAGGTGGTGATGGCCCAACTCGATACCCGACCCAGCTTGCTTGGTAGTATCCGACCCTAGCTCTAATCGAGGACTGAGGTTATGGGGTGTTGGGGACTACTGGTCTGGGTTTTGGAGGGGGGGGGTGTCCATAGTACAACTAACTTTTTGAGAAAATTCTAAGGGGAAGTAGAAGGACCCATATCTACGGTTAGGGGCTTGTTGTGGTTAAGTTCATTGGAGTAAAGGGTTATTTTTCACTCCTCACTCTTCATGCCTCTCTTGACCTCTAACTCTTATTTTTTGGGGCACTAAACTTTGTTTTATTTCCAACATGTTTTGGGAACTAAACTTTGTATGAGAAAACCACGGGAGCTCAAGGCTTGCCCATGGAGGGATTTTAACACACCACTAAGACTTTTGATCCTAAGGAGATTCAAAACTTTGCCTTGTTTCTTTGTTTTAACATACCACTAAAACTTTTGACCCTAAAGAGGTTCAAAGCTTTGTCTTGTTTCTTTCTTTTAACATACCACTAAGACTTTTGACCCTAAGGGGGTTCAAAACTTCGTTGTTGCGGTGGGACTCCCCACCCCTCTCACTCTCTTGGCTCTCTCTAGCGACCCCCACATTACTATTGCAAGACAAAAAAGAACTCTTAACACCTCAATAGTTAGTTACACAGGATTAGCACAACAATGAATTTGAATTAAAGGCCCTTCAAAGTGGCATCGGGAGGTCATATGAGGGGTTGCTCTAGGATTAGTATAAAGACAAGACAAGAAAAGGAACTAAGGAACCCCTCAAGAGTACACAAAACTACGACTTAACAACACAATAAAAGTGAACCTCTAAGCCTCCAAGGCTTAGGAGAGTTAGTACACAAGAGCTCAAGGTGCAAGTGTCGTGCCCCTTAGTGACACTTACCACCTTAAGTTCCCTTCCAATGCTTCTCAAGCACTTGATACTTTAGTGGCTCCAAGGGTCACGCTCTTCTAACACTGCATATGCCATGCACATCCAATGTTAGTCCCCAATTCCAACTCTTTGTGTTAAGTCCTAGTCACCGGGACTATTAGCACACACACACATCCATCATGACACCGGGACATGTTACTTAGTAACATGGGGCGGAATTTCCATCTTATTGTGCAAAGACCCATGGTGGCACTACTCAACATGGTCCTAACCGCCCTTGAGTGTAACCCCAACTCCATACTAGGCTCCTTGTATATTTGCTACTTTCCACTTCATCACTAATCGGGACTCACCATTCGGGACACCTCACATAGCCTAACAAGGAGTGGGACTCTACCCAACTGGTGCCACGGGACACACCCAAATGTCCCATGGTGCTTTAGAGTGGTGGTGACCCCACACCACCAACTTTGAGTCACCGGGACTCACCAAGGCTCCAAGAGGGAGTGAGGAGGGAGACCAACCCCTCCTATAGTACTTTCTGTGAGATCCGGCAGACCCCCCCCCCCCTTATATGTCAAGGGGGACTCCCAAACACCCTTTGGTTTTGGAAGACCACCCCGTTTCTCCCGATTCGCGCTAGTTTGGGACTTCCAAACTTCCACCCGGCATAACTTTGCGGTCCGGGATCCAAATCGCACATGCGACCCCATTTTCGACATCTATGCGATGCGTAGATGCCGATGGACTACTCACTTGCTCCATTCGGATAAGTACTCGCAAAGTTATCGCCCTCCAAAGATTCGGGACACTCCCGGCGCGGCCAGGGCACTCCCGGCGCGACCGGGACACCCCCAACTTTGAACGCCCATAACTTTTGACTCGCAAGTCCAAATCACAAGTTCTTTGAACGGCTAGAAGCGTCTTCTCAAGACCTTTCCAAGAATGTATCACACGCCCCCAAATTCATCCGGATTAGAGCGCTAACACGCTCTGATCGCTCGGGACTCCTAGTTCCCTTCACCTCATCTCTTGTAAGGCTTGGGGAGTCACCCCCAATGTCCCCCTTGCTCACCAAGGTGGCACGGGCACGCCTTGTGATGGGGGTCGTGACAGCAAGCGACTGACAAAGACCTCACAAGCTCGAGAAAGAGCTACAATGACCAAAAAATGCCCAAAAAATACCGTTGCAAGGTTTGTGGCTAAAACGCCACAATTCCATCATAAATTGGATCCAATAGACCCAAATATACAAATGGAGGTGGTTAGAGAGGAGAAGGGGTGCCCATTTATACTCTTCCCCAGGCACCCACCTCCTCTCATTAATCTAAGTTAACCTTATCTTTTGGGATTTTCATCCTTATCCACAAGGTTTTCATCCTATGTTGGCTTGTAATGCTAAATTATAGAGATTGACTCTGAATCTCAAATGGATTGCGTCATTGGCTTCAAAAGGCCATTTTTAGATTATGGAAATTCCCCACCCCTTTTTGTATCTCTAGAATCTCAATGAAACCTAGCACCAACATAACACCAAAATTGGGGCAAAAATCCAACTTTTGGAGTTTGACTTTTTTGGCAAAAGTAATTAGTCTAGGCTCTTAAGTGGGGGTCGGGGAGTAAGAAAAAGACCTATCTTGGGCCTCATTCCACTTTTGTATGCTCCTGCTCTGCTAGTCAACTTCGCCGTGGATTTTAATCTCCGCTAGTTATTAAAGAATCTTGTAGGTTCGAGTACTTTCGACTATTGGAATGTCTTGAAAGTTATCAAGGCAGCTTATTAACATAAAATAAGATACTCTAATTTTTAGTGAGATTTTGCAGCCATCCGGGTAATTTTTAGGAATTTTCCATCGTAGATTTGGGCCATTGACCATTCAGAAGGGCATCTTCTGACTATCAGAAAATTCTGAAACTTTTTGTGGAACCTCTCATGGGATCCCACAACACATGTACATGCTCATATTTTTACTCTACAGTCAGGTACAGATATAATTCAAATTTTTTCATGTGAGAACCTGTTCTGCTCAAAAACGACTTCTGATCATTCAAGTTTTTCGAATATAATAGAAGGAGTTTGCAAATGACACCTGGCCATCTAATTTCAAATTGAAGGAGGTGTCTCTATGCATGTAATCAAACCATGTATCTTGACACACAGATTGCTAATTATAAGGTTTAGGTGGAAGTGGTTAGGTAAGTCAATAATTTCAGATGTTGCAAGTGGGCATGCAAGCAACCACGAGAATGGTGATATGACATGGAATGTTTGGATGAGCTGAGTTACTTAAGCCAGATGAGGTTGTCCAACACATGATACTATCACAAACTGAGCATTTGTAGCTTACACTGACATTAAAAGTGTGGATTTTTAGTTTTCTGCATTTTTAGCTTGAGTGCTTCCTCTCTGTCAAATTAGAAATTGGTTGTGCGTTGTTTGAGAGCTTAGAGCAAGCACCATGAAGTATAGAATGTTGTCTGTAGTAGAAAAGAATCAAATTGTAGGGATGAGGAAGGCTAGAATGAAGTGTAAGGACATTGCTTCAGTTTTTGGTGCTCCCTATTCAACCATTTCTACTATCTTGACTCACTGGAAGGTCCATGGAAGTGTGAATTCCTTGAAATCAAAATGTGGTAGGCCTAGAAAGTTGAATGAGAGGGATTTGAGGTCGTTATCTCGAGCTATCAGTTCAAATAGGAGGCATACCTTAAATGAGCTTGCAAGCTTGGTGAGTGTTTCTTGAAACACTGTTCGAGTCTACCTTTGAGAGCTTGGTTTTAGAAATCGTATAGCACCTAAGAAGCCATACTTGACTGTCAAACACAAAGCAGATAGGCTTGCATTTGCGCATGCATATGAGAGTTGGACATTTGAAGATTGGTGCAATGTTATTTGGACAAATGAGTCATCCTTTGAAATTGGCAAAAGTCTACGACAAGTTAGAGTGTGGTGGAAGATGAATGAAAAATACAATATCGATTGTGTAGTACCAACCTTCAAGTCTGGACGTACTTCAGTGATGGTTTGGGGTGCCTTTACTGGCTTTGACAAGTCTCCATTGGTCATGATTCCTTCAGATAAGAGATCATCTAGTGATTTTGTTAGTATTGTTTACAAAGGAGCCTTAAGTGGCTTCTATTTCTTACACGATGATCCTGAGCAATTGATACTAATGGAGGATGGTGCTCCGGTCCATCGTAGTGCATTGCCACTACAATGGAGATGTGCTCATGGTAGGAAAAAATTGAATTGGCCTGCCAATTCACCAGACTTAAATCCAATAGAGAACGTCTGGATGCTTGCAGCAGGAGGTGGTAGCACCAGATGGTAGTTATTCTATAACAAAAAGACTTTTTGATGTATAATCTCAAAATTTTATATTGCTATCTTATTACAGTATCAAACTTGATTCAATTCTCTTTACAATGCATTTTGTAATTCAGAAATTCATTCATTTTTGACCCTGTGAGAACTCTCTGAAGTTCAGTGACTTCATCACTGAAACCACTTCGAAAAAAATTCGAATTATATCTATACTTGACTGTACACATTAGCCTAGGGGGGATAAAATACATCCTCTCACTTAATTATCAGTGGCCAAGGAATCTTTCACATCAGAGGGAATTTTGGCAAACCGACTTCGTCGTTGGTTCTCGGGCATGGTTTTCAACTAGAGTAAGCTTCTTTTGACCATAGATTCTTCCACGGTCCCGCCTTGGTGTTTCGGACACCTGCAAGCCAACAATTGGGGTTCCGCTATTTTGTCGATGAAATGAAGAAAGTGGAACCTATCTTTGGGAACTGCCCTATATGCCTCACCAAAATTCCCTCAACCAATATTAGTATAGAGATGTCTTTTCTTTGTGGGGTTTTGAGCCTAGTATGCTCATAACTCATAATCTATCAATTTACCACAATTCATTGGGTTCTAACCTATTTACAACTCGTGGTTGGGGCATTCTACTTATAATCTTCTAAATATAGACCAAATAATATATTGGCATGTGATACACCTATTTTGATTCTACACTCTTTTGGGGGCTTTTTGTATATAAAACTTCATTTAAAATAACAAAATACGAAAAATAAAATAAAAGAGTGAGTCCCCAATGACGAATAGGGGGTTCACACCTTTATTTCCCAATTGTAAAGAATGTGGACCATTTGAAACCTTACCTGAAATTGAAGCCGATAGTGTCTTACCGTCATCAGCAACGTAAACCTAAAACCTTCAATTCAACAACACTTCATTCAACAAGAACTATACCGATAGGAACACCATAAAAAATTGCTAATTAGAACCCTAAATCTAAACCGCACCATCTACAACAGACAGGTGGGTAAAAATTTTAAACATGCACTTGATTTCATTCCCTCGCTTGCAACAACAAGCATGTATTGGAAACTTAAACACAAATCTAAAATGAGGACTTTGGATACGTATTCTTGAATTAATCTAAAAGCCGTTGTTGACAGTCATCTATTATAGAATTGTGGATAGGAAAGTAAATTTCCATCCATGTTGGATAAACCCTAAACCCTTAACCTCTAAAGCCTATACCCTAAATCTACCTCAACCCTAATTAGTCACTACTAATCCTTTTTCATCATGCTATTTTACATGTATTGCTCATATAATTTTGTGATTTTATGTCTATGCTACATTATATATAATCATATATTTCATTCCTAGAGAACCATGTATTATATGTAATATTTTTACAAATTTTACCTAGAATTAATATATTAGACCCTATATTTTATTGCATGAAGTTTCTCCTTTTTTTGTAAGTGCCCTCCCTAAGGGAAAGATGTGCCTTGAAGTTGGATTTCCAAAAAGCTTAGGCTTGGCTCATTTGGAGCATGGACAAGGCGGTGGTGATTGTTTTTGTGGCAAAAGGTCTATTGCCTTAGGGAATTTAGAGCTGTGACTTTGGAAGGCTCTATCTAGAGAACTATAAAGGCGAAGGAGCTGAATTTTGGTGTGATGGTGTGCATCAAAGTTGGATTTCCAAAAATTCTAGTCTCATCCCATTTGGAAAAAAATTGAGGCGATGGTGGCCATTTTAGTGGCGTGTAGTCTACTGTGGAATTCAAGGTTCTACTTTTCTTCACTTCCCTACTTGTTTCAAATTGCAATATTCATGGCACCCTCCCTAACTTGTTGATTTTTTATTTTCGAGATGCCATGTGATTTCATGTGTAATGCCTTGTGAATCGGAATCCATGGCTTGGTGAATGTTGTGTATGGAATGGGAGGTACTATGGATGTTTTAGGTTGTATCTATGAATGCATGAATATTGAGTTTATTTTTAAGGTTTTAAGATAAGAGCAGAAGCATTCCCCCAAATGGACAAAGTTTAGGGTTGAGATGTGAATGATGAAAAAGCACTAAGAAAATCAATTACTTAAAGTGAGGGGTGTATGCCTTCGATTAAATTCATGAATGTGAGTGGGGTGAAAGAGGGGGAATTAAAGTATATGTGAATTTTGGTCTTGGGTGTTGATAATGCATGTGCTGTGATTAGTTTTTAGCACTTCATTCGGCCCATTTGTAGTCTATGTTGGGAGTTTTTTGTGGTAATTTTGTTGAGAGGGTTGCCCTAAACTCCTAGAGCATGTGTTAGGGCAATTTAGGACTTGTTGAACTCACATTTAAGTGATTTAGGGGTATTGTCCTTCTTTCACTTGTTTAATTAAAAACTTACTAAAAAAACATCGTGGAGTCTATTGCTTAGAGGCGTCTAGGGTCCATACACTCCCTGCTGGCCAACTTTGGGGAGGTTCTTCGCCTTGTTGTGGAAAAGCCTCATAATATTCTCCTTTCGAATTGAAGTAGTTTCATAAATTCAAATGTGGAGTACATTGTACGCTAGAAAGTAATACCTAAATTAGGATGATCTGTTGTACTCTTTTTATTTGTTGCATATAATTAGTCTTAAAAATTTTACAAACTTTATTTGCAATAGAAAAGAAAATCAGGGATTAATCCTTAGGTGCCGAAGCCTTAGTTTTCAAGTCTATTTCCTATATGAAAAAAGAGTATGGGCTTATAGTTATCCTCAATGAAGCCTTTTTTTATTTCAAAATCTATTTGTATGGATGTTTAAAGACTTTGCTCATTAGTATGCATATCAATTTTGGATGCAAAATTGCATAGGAGTTGTGAGATTATAACAAAAGAATTGTGCATAATCTATTTTTTATATAATGTCCTTCCCTTCACTATTTGAGAAATTTGCATATAAGAGGTTTTTTTAATTGGAAGTGACATGAACAACTAGAAATTGTGTTAGCACTTCAAAATTCACTTCCAAAATCCTTAACTTTAAATGAAGAGTTATCAAACTCATTACACAATCTGTATTGCAATTGTTGATATGCAATTTTTTTTATAAGTAGAAATTGCAATCAATTCCAAATCAATACTAGCATATCTTAATTTTCAATGGTGAAAATCGTGAAGACACTTTATTCTTTCCATAGAGACTATTTTCAAGGTAAATAGATAAGTACAATTTTTTAGATCTCAAATCAAGTGAAATTGGCAAGCATTGGTCAAAGCCAAGAAATCAAGTAAAATTTGTAAACGGGCTTTGTGTTTCTACTAATGGTACATATATGCCTTTGAGTACCTCTCAAAAGTGAAATTTTTCCTTTTCACTGAAAAATAAAGCTTCCAAAAGTTAATCTTCAATACTACTTTCAAAAAAATTAAAATGGTTAAAGGAATTTAACTACCCGCTCCAATATGAGCTTGAAGTTTTGAATCAAACATATATGGTCAATTAAGCAATTAGGAGTTACTCTACATGTGATAAACACAATAATCTAGTATGGGGAGTCACAATTGAGAGCCTTCCTCAAACTCTATTGACCAAATGCAATGAAGAATTCTATGTGGCTACATGAAAAAAAACATGTCACTAAATTCAACAAATTTGCTTGCAATTTGTTAGTCACCCTTCGAGACACATATGCCATCAACAAACTCCGTAAATGTCACCCAAACCAACTTTGACTTCTTCTAATGTCACACAAAAACAAGATTGCAATTACTGGCATCCAATAAAACCCACGACTACCAATACTCTAGAAACTTAAGCAAAGGCCATGAGTATGCAATACCTATCAACCTTTGGCTAATAAATCCCACAACTATCTAAGACGACAAGAGCATGTTACACAAAGAACTCAAAGGTAGGTTTTTTTTAGTAATTTAATACCAAGCTTAGCAATAATGCTCCAAGACTTATATTAGCAAGGTCACTGAAGTTTGCCTTCAATATATTCTATCATCATATCTTGAAGTTTCTTCATAGAAAACTAAGAATCTCTAGGAGGCACTAGAAAGAAAGTAGGAATTACTAGAAGGCTTCAAGAAGAAACATATATTTTGTTTAGAAGAGTCATTTGAAGGTTTCAAGTAGATACAAAAATATTATAGGAATCTTCCAAGATATTTGGTGGATATACCTATCATTCTGAGAAGGATCTATTTCCACAAAGTTCAATAAAGGTAGGAGAAGTTATTGAAGTTGATGGAGTGAGATGTCTATGACACCAATCACTAGATTCCAAACTTTTGGTTCTCGTCAACAAATTTTATCAAAAAAAGATATATTATTTTATTATTTCTTGATTGTATTTACTACAAAAAAAAAACAAGGGCATAAATGACTTGTCTACAATGACTGTGAGGACAAAATGACTACAATATGATTGTTTTGCACTCATTCTAGATAAGAAACAACTACCACAATCATTGTAGACAAGTCATTTATATCCTTGTTTCTTGTAGTGATTTTTACAATTTCCTAATCACCATTATCTATCCTAAAACATGCTCAAGTGTTGATATTCTCTAACTAAAAATTATAAAAATACACTCAAGTTTATTGGACAAGAATATTACTACTTTATGAATACAATAAAATATAAATTTTTTTTATTTTTTATTTTTTATTCAATTTATTTTTTATGAATCTTTTTTTGAGCTGAAAAAGTTATTTTATAAGACGTGACCTACCATTACCATTTGAGTTATAGAATATTTCCAAATCAAATTTCTAAGAATGTATATCGTACAAATTTTAAAGAACTAATATAATAATAATCGTCAAAAAAATTGAGGAATGAAAAAATTCATTTTTGTTTATTTTGGATGTGCTTGAGTTCATCTTTTGTTTGAAAAATACCCTTTAAGTTATTTGTGTCCAAAAAAAGGTACCCTCCGAGTTATAGAACATTTGCAAAGCAATATCTTTTATTTAGGATCTAGATAGTACAAATTTAGAGAACTAACACAAAAATCTTCAAAAAAAAGCAATGGATGAAATAATGCATTTTTGTATGTGGGATGTGTTTGCATTCATTTGATGTTTAAAGTATTTGAATGTTTGGTCTTCAAACTAAGGATTAATGTCAAAATTGAGTTTTCAAAACAAAAAGTCAATAGTAATAAATCCACTAGTTGACTTTATCAAATTTTCCAAACATGTCATTAGAAAAGTTGTACACACAAAATAGGATGAGAGTCATTAATTTAAAAAAAATAAAAAGGACTAATTTCAAGCCACTAGTTTCTTCATCCAATTTTACATTCTAAAAAAACAAACTAATCAAGCTTCTATCCAAATTGCTAGGCACTATTAGTAAATAGTGTTTTAAAATATTAAAAACCTAATAGTAAAGACTACTTCATTTCAATTATCTTAAATTTTAAATATTACATATTTCCTATTATAAAAATTACAAATAAAAAAGTGATCAAAATGATCAAAATTTGTTCATTATGGATTAAAAAAATATAAAAGTTTAGAAATCTAAAAATGATTTGTTTAAGAATTTACAAGCTAAGATTTCTCTTTTAAAATTTATAATTATTATAGATAAAAATTTAAAATAATAATATAAAGTCAAAAATTTAAAATTTGAAACTTTCAAATTTCCATCAAGAAGGACCTTATGACATTGGAATTCATCAATAGGGTTCGCACTAAAGGAATCACAAGTCATACCAACTTTTCAACGTCATATGAGGTTTTCAATTGTGTCTATATCAAAGGAGACAACTTGAAATATTTACCAATAAGACTAATTAATATTAATTGATTGGATAGATTGATCCCTACATAGAAGGTTCAAATCAATCCACCCTAAGTGATGAAAACTCACTATTATAAAGATAACAAGCGCCACATCAAAAAATGCATTAAAACATACATTATTTATCTCTCTAAAGAATTTTCTATTTAAATTGAAAAGAATCCAAGTATTTAAAGGAGAATATTCTGCACAAGGTGAAGTGACCAAACTTCCTTGGCTCACACAAAGGAATATCTTCTAAATTATTCTTGAATTCACATAGTCAAGTGTTTGGGGACCCATGCCACCTGGCTGAATTGGCCACGTAGGATCCAGTACTGATAACCGAGTCAAAGGCACCACGGTGACCGTGTCAGTGTGCATTATGAACGTAGTTCGCCAGCTTATACTCGTCTTCATCTTTCTCTCTCTTCTTCATCGGCGCCCCTTGTTCCCGCTTCTGCTGAAGCCTCTGCCCGCCATGACCAACTTCCGGCACCCCTGAACGCGCGCCTCTCTCGCGTCACGTTTTCGTTTTTCCTTCCGTCTTTGGTAAGTTCGTGAAGGCTTCACTCTCGTGCATTTCCGGTTGGCTCTTGGAATTTTTCTGTCTTGACCTTGTTGCAGACGGGGTTTCGTTGCTCTCGTTTCTCGGGATTTGGTCGAGTAAGTGACGAGTTTTGTGCTCTGAGTCCTCAGTCACTTAAGTGCTCGTTTGAGAACACTGTGCAATTCATAAAAAAATCCTTTTAGGTTTTTTCTTTCATTTGAGGAATAAATTTCTGTTTTATTGAAATTAGGATTAAATTAGTGATGGTGTTAGGTTTTGGGAAATGGGGTTGAGGTGGTTGCTGGGGTTGTCTCTGGACGGGTGAAGATGCGGTTTGGTAGAAGTCTTTTAACTGCAATACTGTGGAAATTTGTGTGAAATAGAGCCGGGGGTAGTCATTTCGATGGGGGATTGAAACTTAGAGGTGGTGGAAAGTCACTGCAGAAGCTATGGGGAGTGTTGATGCGGAGGTAGAAATGGATATGGAAATTTCGGACGACGAGCAGGAAGGGCGTGCGGTGGCGGGACAGGTAGTGGATGGTAGAGTGGTCAATCAGAAGTCGTCTGGTGGTCCAATGATAACAGATAGTATCCTCATCTTCTTGTTTTTTATAATCTTGGTGCATTTGGTTTTTGGGTGTGTCACATTACTAAGTGATCTTTGGAATGGTGATGGGCTTGCGTAATGAGAGTATTTTTTTTGGTATCATTAATAACAAGCGGGTTTCCGCTTTTTATAAGCTTGTACAACCATTTTTGGATACAGAGAACATCTCTTCAGGAACCGTCTTCGCTGGATCCAAAGAAGAACCTCTTTATCACATTTTTTCGCTGATGCATTTAGTGCGCACATTGTAGAATACAAACTCTTGGTTCATGAGAAGTTTGTAGAATGTGTTAAGAGCTTGTAAAATGGTGGCACCACTTTCTGAGCGAGGAATCCTTGACTTTGTTTAAGAAGATGATTCCAGTCGCAAGCGGAAACGGTTTTCTCCAGAGGAAACAAGCCCTTCAGTTCGCGTCGAATACCATAATCTTTCCAGGTGAAGAAGCTTAGTTGATTGTACCGTACATGCTGTGTGAAAATTGGTTGACGCAGTCTCTCCCCGATGACTTTCTTAAAGTCTAAACTCCATTCTCATGCATTTCTAGGAGGAAAATGGTCCTGTCGAGTTATCTTCTGTTGTTTAGTCTTGATAATGTTGGAATGTATTTAATGTGACTTCTGCCTGCTTGTAGGGAGAGCCGAAGAAAACTTCAGGATCTTTTGCGGGATTGGTCTTTGTGGCAGGGATACCATAGCCGACATTCCTCCTCAGAGGTTTTGAACTCACTTTTTGTTGTCTTTCCTTCTGCACAGCCCGTAGTCTGAAGAATGCACATATAGGGAGAAAGTTGCTGTGTGAGACTGAACAAAAAATATATTGTTAGTTTGAACAGGTGCATAAATTTAGCTGCCTTTTCTACTCTGGGGCATTTTACATGGATAATAGTAATTTCAAGTTCCATAGACAATGCGAAATCGAACATTTTCGCTATTCGATTGCCTTCCAAACTAACTTGGCTTACTAAGGGGAGGTTGAGTTTGTCTTATCTTCTTGCGGTTTTAAGGGACGATATCAGTGATATATAAATGGGGTTGAACACGATGGTGGTTACGTATGAGTAGGACATTCGCATCATGTTCAGTTTTTGCTGATGTGTAGTACAGTCCCGAGGGTCATTGGGTCTGCATGGGATCATCAAAAGACTATGATTAAGCTTAATCAATATATTAACTGAAGAGGTTACGCTATAGCAATTTTATTTTTAAAAGCGTTCTTGAAGACTGACCTTTACGAATGGCATCTATTGCAGTCAAAAGACGATCTTGTGGAGAGTGGTGAAGAGCAATATTATCCAGCTTTGCAGGTCGGCCCCGTAGGTAGTTCTTTTAGTGTGGTAAGCACTGGCCAAAATGCCATCCTGCGCGCACGCGTATCTTTCGTTCAGTCCGCTTGCAATGATGGAGTATATGAAAGCTTACTTTCACGTCCTGGCCGGTATGGGTTTCAATTTGAGAGTGGTTGACAGATTTCTTCTTGTGCAGTCATTTTGGGTGGATAAGCCTGCAAAACAAGGTCGCAGAAACGAATCTGGTGACAGCCGAGGAATAGTTAGGACGGGGAGTCAAGATCTTAGAGAGAGCGAAGCTGATGTTCCCCTTTACGATCGAGTCACGCCCTCGCTATCCACGCCGGAATCGCGCAAAGATGGGTGAGATTTACGCTGCCATCAGCACCATTCGCAAGATTCTTCATTTATTGAGGATGCGGTTTTCTCCTTCAAAAGTAGTTGCTTGTCTTTCTCATGCGTAAAATTTTGCCATGCAGGCGCGTAGAGTTAGAACGGGAGGCGATAAGGTGTTTCAATTGCGGGTCCTATAGTCACGGCCTCAGAGATTGTCGGAGACAATTGGACTATGATGCTATTAATTCTGCTCGGTCTAATCATGCGTCGAAGAGAACTTTTTCTTCTGGACCCCGTTCTGTTACCAGATATTATGAAACGCATCCTAGTAACGAGGTATTGTAGCTGACTCCCTTTTTTCTACCACGCGTTTTGAATATGACTCCTTTGAATTAAACAGTAAGACTCTCTTCATACCTAGCTCATAGTTTGACTGTATATCATATTTTGCACAAGTGTATTTGTGGTGGTTCAAAATTGGTGCAGAGGTCCGTACACCTGTTGTCATTTCTAAAAAAATGTAACCTGAATCAGGAACCTGATCGAGCACCTTGGCAGCTCCATCAATCTTCCCCTCATGGTTATCCTTCTTCCAATCCTGGTATGTATGCCTGTTCCCTTGCCTTTCACAGCAAGCAAATACAGAGTTCGTGATAATCTGTTTTTGCCGGTTAAAATGACTATAATCGAGGTGTATTTACAGGGAAAGAATCTACCAGAAGCCCCTCGAGCTCTGAGAAGAAGGATGAGAAGAACATCTATAAGCTGCCAAGTACGGAAGACAACGAAGAAGGCGAAATAGTTGATGGTGTAGGGTCCACTTCCGTTGAGGAGGAGCTGTATATAGCGTTTAGTCCAGAACCTGCACCTCAGGCAGATAGAACAACTCCTGACAACTCTGGAGCTCGTGTTTCTTTCAATTCTGTTCCTGAGCGAATGTGGAGAAGTCCACCAGCATTTTCTCCTCCCATTCAAATGCACCCGAATTTTCACCATCAGCGTTCTTTCGCTTACCCTCCACAGAATCCGGTGTATTCTCACACTCCCTCGCCAGTGCAGCACCACGTTGGGATGAACCCTCAAAGATCGTGGTCCGACGAAAGGCATCACCCTCAGCGACCATGGGATGGAAGGAATCTGTATTATCCTGAGAACACCAGTAGTCCTGCTCCAGTGAATGGCTCTAGTGCGCCTACAGCAGCTCCAGCCGCCAAGAAAGAGGATGATGATTGGGAACTGAACTTCGAATCTAGTGTTTACCAATCTTCGGAGATTTCACGATTGAATGTTCCTGCAGAACCTGGGGCAGCAAGTGAACAACCTTACACTCCGGCGTCAGTGAGATCATATACAGCGTTGACAGTGAATACAATATCTGGGTTTTCTCCCCCTGATCCTTCGCAGCTTTCACCAACTGGTAGTGGCTATGGTGACAGCTTCCGGCCATCTCCTGCTCCTCAAACATCAGTACAGTACCCCATACCGGTGCCATACCTTAGCCCACAAGTGAGGGAGCCTGCTTATTCTGCCGAGGCGTGGGAAAAAGCACAGGCTGCTCTGTCGTCATTGCAAAAAAGTGATGAAAAAGGGGTCCCAGGTTGTTGAGTTCTTTGTATTCCAAATCTCTGACTTCGAGAGTTGAGGTAAATAAACCATTAATGTTGCTTTTGAACCTGATAATATGTGTTCCTTTGCTTTTGTACTAAAATCTGATTGTAATGATTCAGATGCTCTATCTGGGCATGGCTCTGCCTTCCCCGTAGACATTGCTAATATCACGATCGAGTAGCCCAGATTTTGTTCACCGTGGCCATGATTTTCAGTCTCATTAGTTGGAACTGGTGAATTTAATTGAAGAGCCATCATGGCTCTGAGGTGACTATTGTGTGGCACTTGGGAATCTGAGCCATCAATTGCAATTGTCTTCTGCGATTTTCTGATTTTGGGTTGCTATCGTTCTAAAATATTTCATCGTAGAACTATAATACCTTGAAAGTAGCAAGCACAGACTGTTTTTTGGTTTAGCAGTTTATGATGCAGTTCTGAAGAAAAATTGATCGAGTTCAAGGTTATTTGTCATTGAGGTACTAGAACTCGTAACTAATCACGTGTGAAAACGTGCTCGAGCTTTTTCCATGCCGCTTGTGTCTAAAACTTGTTAATGCTGTGAAAAAACTTAAATAGTTAGAAATAGTTAGAAACAGTGCTGGTTACAAATCTACAAGGTGTTCCATTTGCTGGATTGTATTGGCCAATCTTGTACAAGGAGCTTGGCTTGCGGAGTTGAGAATCCTTTTTGCGGTTCAAAACAGTTGTTTTTCTTTGAAAGGTAGTCTTCCTGGTCCCTGCGCACTTAATCTTGAGACTCCTTGATGCCCAAGGGTTTGATGAAGGCAGGTCTTAGAGGTCGCTTTTTGGAATGTTTACTACAGTAGCTGACTTGAGCTATGATCTTTAACCCCTAAAGTTCCTTCACTATGATTTCACTAAAACCGCTCCAAAACTGTCATTTCTATTGCAAGGAGGGAAAAAAAAAATGAGTTCAATTATTGCCACATGTAACCGTAGGATCTTGTAATAGGGTGGTTCAGAAATATACTGTATTTTTTTGAAAAGGTTTGACCGCGTGGATTGGAAGAAATTAGTGTTTAGGGTGACCAGAATGCTTTTTTTAGTGCTTGGAAAATCCGGGCAGCTGCACTTCGGATGGGCTAATTCACCTTTGTAATGGTCCGTGTCACTTGTGCAATTTTGAATTCTTTCTCCATGATAAGTAAAATACATGCTCCAAAAATTTCAAGTTGTTTGGAATTGAAGAATATGTAGGAAAAAATTGAAATGTGCAAACATGTTTGCCAAAAATGGCATACACTTCCAAATTTGTAGAATTTTATATCTTCTTCATAAAAAAATTTTTACACAAAGTAAACGGTCATCACCTCCAATGTTGTCTCTTTTATCATGGAAATTTTTTGGCAACATCAGATTCTAAAATCTCGCCGATTTCTGAACAAGATTGAGTGCTCACACCTACTCCTTTGTAGGGCAGGCCAAAACAAGGGTATCCTCAATCAAAATGCCGGGCGACCAACGCCACCCTCAGGCCTCCAAAAGCTGGCCCTGCTTTTGGGGGGCTTGCCAGACTTCGGATTGCAGGTCGCCTGCCAACCAGGGTCTGGGCTGAAGGTGGCCCACCCCCCTCTTCCTGCTGCGCTCACCCCGCCTCTTGCAGCGCCTACCCCTCTTCCCTGTGGCCAGGTGGCCCTCGAGGAGCACCCTCAAGCTTCCCCCCAGCCCCTCCTCTCATTTGCCCTCCCCATTAGAAAAAATTTGGACCCTGAAAGAGGCCGTTTCGCGGCGCAGCGCGGTGCCAGTACAGAAAATATTTTTCGAAAAAAAAATTAAAAAAAAAAACTGCCAAAAAAAAAAAAAAAGAATTTAAAAAAAAAAAATCGCCATATCCGACGTGGTTGCACTCGTGCCACGTCATTTCAGAAAAAAAATTATTTTTTTGAAAAAAATATTTTTTCCCTAATTGCACCACTGCGGCAGCAAAGTCGCGGCCTCTTCCAGGGTCCAAATTTTTTGTAATGCTCACTCCAGGAGCCTTCCTTCTCCAGGAGCCTTCCTTCTCCAGGGGCCTTCCTTCTCCAAGGGCCTTCCTTCTCCAAGAATAGGAACTTCTTGAACCTGTGACTCCAAGCATTATATATCTTTAGGCCATTTGAAAATGTAAAATTACTCTTAGATCATTTTGGAGTTCATAAGTATAACATAAGACATTTTTTTCATGGTAAAAGTACTATCATAAGTATGGGAAAAAAATATAAAGAAAGGATAAAAAAAATAGGGAAGGGAAATGATAAAAAAAACACAAGGAAGAGAAAGGATAAAAAAATAGGGAAGAGAATAAAATGAACATACCCTCAAATGGTTGCTTGACGTTCACGGCGTGTGCCTCCATGTCCATAGTGGAACTCTTCAAAGCAACCACGGTTTAGGCAAAGGTATGCCCTATTGTGTGCACGACAATAAAAACGACAAGATGGGTCACCACAAAGTAGACAAGGGCGGCGTATGCGGCTCCATGTTGGCAAATGTCTCCTTGAATCCTCCTCCTCAATATCCATCCCACGTCCCTTCCAATTTTGTAATAGAGCATCACACAAATTTGCCTTGAATTGTAGGTGTGTCATTGGATTTCTACCACAATTATTTATCTGTAGAAAGCCTTTGTAAAAAATATACATATTGACCACCGTCGTGTCTAGGAGGAAAAAAAAAACACGGTGCCACCACTTGTGTGATCTAGTTTGGCATGAATATGATGCCCGCAATTGATCCGCAACATCCACCCCCCTCATATGGGTGGTATATTCCAAGTGCACTGGTGAAGTGGGGATGGGATTTTGCACTGCTCCATTTCTACGAGGCACCGTAGGAACCGAGACACAAGGAAAACCTATTGGCAATGCATGTGTGGAAATTAGAAGTACAGGACGTCTATCTTTCCAAAGGACACAAGTAATTCTTTTACTCTCATGCATTTTCCATTGCAGTGTCCCTTGTGGAGAATTGGTCCAATCCTTCAATGTCTTCAACTCAGAAGGTAAACCCACACGATTACACCGTATTGTCCCCGTGGCATAAGTGTGGATAGCGGCCAACTCCATGAATAACCCTATGCTAGAGAAGAAGCTATCCATGACAAGAACATGACCCTTGCCCGCAAGGCCTCGTACTAAATCCATCACAACATTGTGAGCTAATCGAGGTTCTCCACGAACTACCACTGGTACCTCATCCAATGCCAAATTTGGATTGGCTCCACAATAAATGTCAAAGTTGTATACATATTTCGTCATAGAGTCTGCAAGGCACCACACCTTGATGCCCCATTTTTGGGGTTTCTTAGGCATGTATTGCCTAGCAGGACAATAGGTCCCTTTATACCTAATCATCATCTCATCAATAGTTAGGTATTTTCCTAGTGTCCAATTGCGTTTGAAATTATCCCTTATATCATTCACTAGCCATCGGACTTGTCCCATTTTGTCATAGCCTGGTAGTTCTCTTTCCCTCACAT
Source organism: Straminergon stramineum (assembly GCA_963920665.1). Taxonomy (NCBI): domain Eukaryota; kingdom Viridiplantae; phylum Streptophyta; class Bryopsida; order Hypnales; family Calliergonaceae; genus Straminergon; species Straminergon stramineum. The sequence continues at coordinate 2,521,785 of OY987263.1, forward strand.
AAGTAGCTGGATTTGTAATATGAAGACATCTTGTGATAGCTTGGAACCTAGCATGTGTAAAAATTTGAGAAATTCGAGGACAATGGAAGAAAGAACCTTTTTTTGCCCAATATGTCTTCTTGTTTGGTTGTCTTTTCAATCCAATCAACATGGATGCCGCCATATACGCCTTTAGAGCCGCCACGGTCAAAGGCTCCCATGTTGTTCCTCCGGGTATAATTCCACGCTCATCCGGTGTCCTAGCATACCGGTTTGTTTCAACCACTATCTTGCGCAAAAGAGTATGAGGCCAAAACAAAGAGAACAATGTTATGAATGTCAGCATTCTACGTAAATTTGTATTAGGGCATGACATGCCTACAAATTCATGCGCTTTAGGGGAGTAAGTAAAATTAGATCGTGACCATGTTGAATCTCTAAAAAGATGTTTCACACCATTCCGATTACCGGGATCCCCATCATCACCACTATAACCTCCGTCATGTGCAATTTCGTTTACTCCATGGATACTCTCGTTTTCACTCATAACCATGTCATACTCTGAATTATATCCATCATTCATTATATCATAACCTTCAAACATGTGTACAAAATCCTCCTCTTGGTCTAGGATCCTTCCCCCATTTCCCTCTAGAGACTGGAGACCTTGCTCTTGCACTATGGAGGGAAAAATTTCATCTTCTGGCTCCTCCTGGCCCAGCTCTTCGCAGCCCAGCTCCTGCTGGCCCCCCTCCTCCCGCTCCCGACCCCCCTCTTGCTGGCCCCCCTCCTGCCAGCTCACCTCCTCCCGCTCCTGCCCCCCCTCCTCCTGGCCGCTCACCTCTTCCCGCTCCTGCCCCCCCTCCTGTTGGCCCCCCTCCTGCCGGCCCCCCTCCTGCCAGCTCACCTCCTCCCGCTCTTGACCCACCTCCTCCCTAAATTCCTGTGTCGATCTGACACTATCCCTCCCTTTGCCAGTCTTCCCGCCCATTGCCTTGCAGCAACGGTCACGTTCCTTGGCTCCATCAACTGCACTCACTTGTGTCTGGACTTCTCGGCGATAGAGACATTGCCATCGTCGCTGCAATGAGAGCGAAGAATGGAGCATTTCAGGAGGCCAGTGAAGACCTTCATCAGGGTCGGAGGAGTCCTCAGAGTCAGAGTCAGTGAAGTCGCCGCAACTTGAATCTCGGCCAGGAGCAAGTAAATCCATTTCTTGCGATGCATTGAAGTCGTCTTCTGCATCACCAATCTCCATTTCTCCACGGTCACTGATCGAGTCTTCTGTATTGTTAGGAAATAGATTTTTGTGTTGTAGCGACACTAGTGGGAGCAATCCATGATTGATGCGCGGTTCTCCATCTCCAATGGCTTCCTCACTATTGCTGCTGTCGGTGTGTTCCGGTTCGGATCGACGATCTTCTTCACCACTCCGATGATGTGGAGTGTGTCGCCCTGCTGCATTGATCCGAGCGCTTCTACGGGGCGGAATGTCATCCTGTGCGAGCTGCACCACATCGTAAGAACAGAAGTAAGTAACCACTAAAACTCTGTTTTTTGTTTTTGTTTTCGTTTTAAGAGATTATCATGAACTGAACAGTGAGCTGACATTGCTCATGAAACTAGAATTCCTCTAGTATTTGGTGCTTTGTGAACAGAAGATGTATGTTCAGTTCAACACTTAGATGTTAGTTTTTAAAAAAATGAAACAGATTCTACATTGTATGCATATGCAGTTAGCACATAATTCCTTTGGAACAGAATAGTGAGTTTCATGCCAACTACTCAATGGACCAATGTTCTCTTTGACTTTCTAAAGGTCCAACTAATTCAAAGTGGAACTAACTTCTTGTACCAGTAGAATGTCCTTTGTGATTCACCTTCTATCTAGTTATTGTAATATATTTTTTAATACAACTTACTGATTCAGCATACAAAACCTCGTTATCTAGTCTTGGCTATCATGAAAATAATAGGGAACAGACAATGCTTTAGCTGTGCCTAGACTTCTTCATTTACCTACCCCTAAAGACCTCACAGATTCTAGTACTATCTAGTATGCCAATGTAGGAGTCAAAAAATGTACATACCCATTTTCCTTTGAGAAAGCGTGGAAGTCTTGGCATCTCGTTTGTCTCCTACTTTGCTCAATTTGGAAGGTAGATCAGGCCACACGTCGTCCTTGATGAAACAATGAATGTCTGTATGAAATTGCCGTCTTTCTCTCCAACCTAGTACATGAGCTGCTTGTCTATAAAAGTGGTGTCGGAAGTTCGCTGCTTGTGGATGATGTGGCCACTTCGATATCCCTTTCTGAATAGGTAGCAACTTCAAGTGGTCAATGTCAAGGAGCGCCACCACTCTTGAAACTTGGGAGGAACTGGCTCCTTCATGCTCTGCCAATAATTGTTGTAGCTTTGTTTGCAAAAGCTCGAGACGTGGAACAAGAGCAGCCAATGTCGATGTGCTACATGTCGATGTTGATGGTATCGTCAATGGAGGCTGGTTGCGCGACCTCTCAAGCCTTGGGGATGCTGGAGCTTCCTGCAACAACGTTGGAACTACACTACCGGTCTCACTACTAGTGACAACAACTATGGATTCACTATGACTGCAATCTACGTGCAAAGACCCATCCATGCCAAAGTTATGGGATTGTGATACCCTCTCTCAAATTTCAGACTTGTCGCTAATATGTATTTGTGATGGGAAAGTAGGACACTTCTAGTTATGGATTTGTGAAGACATGTCCTTTATTGCATTAGTGATTTGGAGGCGCTCTTGAATTTGTGGTTTTCAATTTCATGTGTTTGCAGATACTATGATAAATGTCACCTTCAATTCTATGGAGAGATGGCGGTTCTTGATGTCAGTGATTGAGTACTCCAAATTTTAGAATTGTTCAAGATTTTGGTAAGTAGTGCAAGTAGAATCAGAATTTGATATGGCTGCTCATGCCTTGATTATAGTTGCCTTCAATTCTGTCGAGAGATGGCGGTTCTGGATGTCAGTGATTGAGTACATCAGATTTTTAGAGTTGTTTGAAATATTAGAATCTACTAGCAAGTAGATTCAAAACTTATATTGTCATTTAGAAACATAGGCCTAAAGTACTAATAACTAAAAAAATTGATTATATTAAAGATATGTGCATTTTTGTCTTGAATTCTTCATTTACTTTGCTTTTCTATGGCTTAGAAATTCCATGTGTAGCCCAATCAGTTGCCTTGTGAGTATGAACTTCACTGTGGCGGTTATATTGTCTATGTCATCGGACTTCAGCTGTCCCAACTGCCTGAACCGCATTTCTAGTTTATGGCAGTGAGTGCATTTACTTTGGCTACAGCATGTCAGACCAAACTCAAGAAAGGACCCAGGCATTACATGTTGGGACCCCCTGCCCCCTCCACTGCCCTCTCAATTGTGGGCACCTTTTGGAAATTTTGAGTGTAGTGTAAATGTCCCTGCCCCTGCTGCCCCAGTTGAGAAACAAACAACATATTGCATCATAACTTTTCACTTGTAGACTCAACTTCAATGAAATTTAGTGCTCATGGAAGATATTCCTCGTCCCCACCTTCTATTAAAATTTCAGCCTAAAATATGCAAATCTCCACTCACATGTACCTGCCCAAAATCGCTATGTTGCCAAAAAACGCAGTCTGGTCCTTTAGGGGTTAAAATGTAGCTGATCCATTTGCGGCAATGAGATAGTCAATTTGAAAAGGCTCTTTGAAGTGAACATGTGTATTTGTCGGGGCATTGACTCATTCCATGCAGATGACACTCTCTGGATATCATGGATGCAGGCTCCGCGAAAACCAGCTCCCATAAATTATGTGTTACAACTTCTACCTTCGAAATACATGCACCAATTTGCATAAGCTTCCATTTGCACCTGCTGATCTTCGAAAAGCGTTGAAATCTTACCACAGCATGCAATAAATAGTTGTAGTGCAGCGAAATTTCCCCGTTTAGTTGCAATTCCCTCAATATTTGTTAGCTCTCCTATTGCAGGATTTTGAAAGTTTAGAAAATTTTGATACAGGAAATTAAAACAAGGTTCTAATGTAAGTTTCAATTGAAAGACTTTCGAAAGATGTGCATTCACTGTGTAAGGGCCAAACATTGAACTCAGTGCAAGCCGCTTGTGCCAATTAAGGGTGCATATTAGCTCAGTTTCATTTTAATGCATATCATAAATGTACCATTTAACGAATTCAGCAGATGCAGCTTCTCCAATGCAGCAGAAATCAATAACTCAGGCTAATATGCAGCAAAAAATTACAACTTCTACGCAGCAGACTTATTGGCCAACCAGTAGTCTAACCAAACGCAGTTAGGCCCGGTTAATACTACGCGTGGGGCCGGATGAAAGGCTGGCCGGATTTGCCCTTCAATTTGGCCCACAATCTGGCCCTAGTTTTTCCATCCGGCCTGAGTTAATGTAAAGCCCTTGGGTCAGATTCTAAGGCCCAATTTTCAATTCATGTGCTCTGGGATTTTCTCAATGCTCAACTAAAAAAAATATGAAAACATGCATGTATACCTTTCTCTTCATTTTTTTTCTATTTTCCTTTTCCTTTTTTCCTTTTCCTTTCTTCCTATTTATTCTATTTCAAAAATAGAAAAAAGAGTGTTTTTATTTATTTTGAACCTTTCCCTTTCTCTTCCTACTTTTTCTATTTGGAAAAGAAGAGGGAGATTTTTTACTTCTTTTGAATCTTTTCCTTTCACTTGATGTAGAATCTAGAGTTGACATTGGAACTATAATTGAAGCTCTAAAATAGTTGTCATTTATTTTCATGAGGATTTGAAGAATTTCAAGAAAGAAATAATTTTTGTCTTGTCATTGTAGGGGTGTGAAAGTAATCACATAACTAAACAAATAATTCAAGAGTTTTTTTTATCTCTTTTATAAATCTATATTTTCAAATTTTTTTAAATAAAATTCTTTATTATGAGAAATTGAATTAATTCAATGATAAACGTAAACTATACATGTTGTTTCTAGTACCACAATCTTTCTTAATCATATTCTTTTTTTCAAGTATATGTCATTAGAAATGATAAATTCATCGGGAAGCTAAATTAACTATAAAAACTAATCAACTGAGGAGCTAAAATCTACTTTGGTAATGTAAAAGGTCTTTAACATACCAATAAAAGAAATATATGGTAGAACTATTAGGTTATTGTATGAAGATTTATTAATAATATTATTATTTTTAAATATTTTTTATTTATGATCATTAATTTTAATTTTAATTTAATTCATTAAACATTAATAATTTAAATTAGAACATTATATGTCAATCAGAACACATAAACACATTAGTCAGACCAAATAAACATTGCATATTGACCAGAGCAATTGTACATAATATTAAGCTTAAATTAAAATAAACATTAAGCTTATAACAAGCTTACATGCAAGCTTCTTCGACTCAACCCCCACTAGAGCTCCCAAAAATCCCCCCCCCCCCCCCCTTTGCAATGAAAACAATCTATGTGTTTCAAGAATAAAAATTAAAAAATTAAAAAAATTAAACAACATAGATGGGAAGAAGCATAAATGGGAGGAAGTTTCTTGAGTTCATGTACCAAAAAAGAAAACAAAAGACTTTGCATTGGTATACGGTGGAGATTTGTACAATCCAACAAAGGAGATCAATCCAGCCCCAATCCGGCCCTCGATGGGAGTTCAAGCCACCCAAAACCTTGTCCTCATTGCTCCCTTGGGGTCGAATGGTTTGGAGCCAAAACCATGCTACCTAAGGCGAAACATAGGATGAGTTGTAGTTTCGGCCAACCCCAAGTATAAAGCTCTTAGGCTGGATTTGGAGAAATTGAGGGACCCTATAGGCTCAAACTTGAAGAGTTCTGGCCGGCCTTCAATTTGGCCCCAAATATAAACCAACCCTTAGTCTGATGATGCTTGGAGCAAGTTAGAATTTGAATGGTTGTTCCGGGCTCCTCCATGACATGACTTGTTCGTTGGGTTCTAAAGAACCAAATATTACTGGATATCAATTCCAATAAGCAACTAGGGTTTCTATGGCGGCGGTAGTACTCTTAGGTTTAGGTTAGTATCCAAAGGTGGCGGCTTTAGGTTCTTGTAATTGGTTGTCCTTAATGTTTTTGCCAAGGGCTTAAGGTGCAACATTTGAATCCTCTTCATTTCACCACTGTTTCATTAGTATTCTAGATGTGGCTGGTGAAACCACTGTTTGAAACAAGCTCAAGTTCAGCAAGATCGCAACCTCCATACCCACTATCGGTTAGTACTTTAGTTCTTGTTTTGCTCTTACTTTGCTCTTGTTTTTGTTAATATGGCTAGTGCGCGTGGTTTAGTTTGATGGCAAGGGTTTGGTATGGGGTGAGGATTAGGGTTTACTTGGAGTTTAGATTGGGGTAAACGTTGATATGGTACGCAAGTGTTTGTGTCTAGCTTCGATATATTACAATCCGTGTTTGCGGTTTTGGCTTTGGGTTGTGTATTCGCTTTAGTTTGGATGTCTTTGGGTGTTGTGACTGAGTTTCTTAGCATAGGTTTTGATTGTTCGTTGGATGTTTTTTGTGATATCATTGTCATCTTTAAGTAGTCATCGTTCTCTTGTATTTGCGTTGTACAACAATGTTTTTACAAGTTGTTTCCATATTTGTGCATTAAGGTAGATCTAATTATTGTTTATCAATTTATCTCTTTTTGAGGTTCTAAAATAGAGAGCAGATCATGCGCATTTGAAAACAAATTACAGGTTGGTAGAGTGAGGGGAGATGCGTGGCTTTGTTTGAATGTAGGAATGGTTGTTCAGTGGCGCATATTTGAATAAGAGTAGTGTATGATGAGTATTAGTTGAGTTGCGTATGTTGGGGTGGGGATCAACGTGCAATTGCTTGCAATGTCATGAATTCCGGAGTAGGAAGGATTAGTGTTTGTACCAACTATAAGTTTTTTTTACTAGAGAATGTGCTAGTGTAGGCGCATTCTATATAAGAGCAAGCTTGAGGGTGAGCAGGGCAAGGCGAGCTCTAGAGCTTTTGCTTCACCTTGTTGTGCTCTTTGGCTTCTATAAGTAAGTAGAGAAAATAGATTGAAACTACTTACACATGCCATTACTTTGTATTCTTCGATTAAGAAATATTATGGTATTGTGATTCTTCTAGAATGAAAAATTACTTAGTATGTGTGTTTTTTGTGTGTATAGTGTCACGTTTAGAATTCTTATGACATTTTACAACTCCAGAGCCGACTAGTAGCTTGATTGTTAGTCGAGGGAACTCGATTAGAACGCAGTGGGAACTTCAGAATTGGCCAACCTTGTTGATTTGGTGGCAGAATTGTACTCAACCTTTCATGTGGCAGATTTTGTGTCTAAACTATACCTTGGAGTTGGCCGAATCAACCACTGAGGCTCTTAATATATTCATGTTCAGTGATTATTAGGATGTTTGGTCTTGATGTGTCAAAATTTCTAATGTGCAGAACTTCATCGATAAGTATAATGGCTGATGATTTGGACCTACCCAATGTAGAGGTGGAGAAGTCTAGAGAAGAAGTCAATTACAATCCTACCCTAATTGAGAAGATGCAGGAGTTAATTAAGGGAGGAGGGTTGCAGAAGCTTACTACCAAATGTAGAGTTAGAGAGGGCTAGGAGAGTCCCCTCATCGGCAAAGTCTCAGGTTGGTGATGTTTTCTGATCCAAGGCATTGGAAGAATTTGCTCATCTTATTCTAGTTAGAACGTTGGATATTTCTGGTCTGTACTTCGTAGATTTGTTGAGGGTTCTTGGTCTTTGACATGTCATGGTTTTATTTTGTTGTAGTGCTTTACACTGGGACTTTGCATGATGGAACGAAGTATGATTCAAGCCTAGACAAAGAAACCTTTTTCACATTCAAACTGCATCAAGGTTAGCATGTCGTACCTAGTGGAGGTTCTACTTAGTTTCAACTTAATGGTACTGGATGAACTCCATAATATTTGGATGAAACCCAATTAGAGTTGGATGAAACTCTTATCATGCAAAGTGTGTAGAATTACTATTGAATGGTTATTGTAATGCCTTGTAAGTTCCATATTTGGAATGTGTAGTGACAGCATATGTTTCGATAGAATATGGTGGGACAACAACCATTGCAAGAAATGGGATAATTAGATTTGTATTTGTGTTGGAGGTTTGTTTTATGATTGTATGTCAATGACATTTCTGGAGTAGGGACTCTTCTAGCAGTGATTTGAGGAGCGACCCTCCGAGGTCCAACCCTTCAAGCGATTCTCTGAGTGATTCTTGGAGCAACATGCAAAGTGATGTGTCTGAGGAGACTCTAGCAATGGTAGTAGTGGTCAAGAATTACAGTTAGCATTGGAGACAACATCGAAATTGGAGAACTGTGACTTTCTTTAAAATGGCTTTCGGATTCCAAGAACCATTCAAAGTTGTCTTAGACACCACTTTCATGCATTTTGTAAAAAAGCACCGACACTCTTTTGATGAATCTCTTTCGACCTTTCTTGGTTGTAGTGCTTATCCATGTGTCACCAAGTCCATCCTTAAGATGTTCTTGATTTTTGATAAATTGGCTCTGGTAGAAGTGCTAATCCTTCATTACCAAGTTTAGGCTTAAGATGTTCTTGATTTTTGATAAATTGCCTCTAGCAAAAGCGCTAATCCTTCATTACCAGGTTTAGGCTCAAGATGTTCTTGATTTTTGATAAATTGGCTCTCAATTGGCAGTAGCATTAATTTGTTAGTCATTAGGTTTGTCCTTAAGATGTTCTTGGTTTTTGATAAATTGGCTTTGGATTAGTAGTTGGGCTAATCCGGTTGTCACCAAGTTTGTCCTTAAGATGTTCTTGATTTTTTATTAATTGGCTCCCGATTGGTAGTACTAGGGTGTCGATTTGTTGTTTTACAATGAATTTTTTGGAACACAGATGTGTGAAAGCAGAGCTGGAGAAACTAGCCATGGCAGCGGAGGGCCTTCGATGAAAGGCGTTTTTTAGATCTGCTCATGCTACTCAGTGTCTCACAGAGATCAAGTAAGACTTCATATCATTGCCCATTTAGATTATTGTTGTTTTCTTTAGGGCTTATTTTGTTTCGATTTTGGTTTATTGTTTAATCTGTCTCTATTGGTTACAATTTTTGTAGTGTAGCCTTGTTAGTGTAGCTCTTGTAAATTATGTAGCTTGCTTCTACAACATTGTTTTATCTTTCTCTAAATTTTTAAGTAAGATTAATTATTTCCTTGAACATTTAATAACTAACAAGTTTTTTTATAATTAATTACTTTCTTAGTTATTAATTAATTTGTTAATTTTTAAAGGTTTCATTGTAAGAAACTAAAACGAAAGATTCTATTGTATGGGATATTTGTGGTTTAGGGGTCATATGTAGTATTGAAGGTTTAATTGTTAGTAATTGTTCTCAATAAATCTAAAAGGGAGCTTTGATTCTAGTTTGTGGCCTTGTAGTTGTGACTATGAAATTATTCTTCCAGCAGGGGAGTGCTTGGCTACTTTAGTGGGAGTTTGCAATGTCAACCTATATTTTGTGGCTACAGTTGATAAAGATTTGTAGAAGATTTTGCGCTAGGTGTATAAGAGACTACTAGTTTTTTTTCCCTTTTTATTTGTGTGCATCATTTTAAGGATTGTTAATATTTCACTTTTCTTTTGTTGGTACCAGATTCTAGGGGGGACCCTCATATATGCAAACAATACTTTACACTTACTTTGGAGCCCCCTTCGACACTTCAAGAGAGTATACCAAGATGTAGGAGCTCAAATGAAGTTCTATGAGTTGGTCTAAGAAATGCGTATTAGACTTGGGGGAGGAGAAGAACCAGAAATCCTATGGAATTAAAAGGAAGTGGAAGGCCAAGGAATCCAATCCTTTGTCCAAGAAGAAGACAACCCCAAAAACTAAGTTATAGAAAAAATATGAAAAAAAGAGGGGAAGATGCAAGCAAAAGAAGGAGGAGGTGATGAAACAATGAGTCAAAGGGGATGAAAAGTGTCCTTACATTGTCTAGCAGTTGAATTCAAAGTGCTATAACTTTTTCATCCAATGTTTGAATTCAATGGAACTAGTTGGAAAAGTTGTGCATATTAGTCTAGTTTCACCAATCCAAGATGTACTGAGTTTTTGAGAGCCCTTTGAAGTACTCAAGTTCAATTTGAATTCACCACATTGCACTCAGATGGCTGCAACTTCAGGGGCTTGTAACTTTGTCATAAAATGTTTGTTTTCAATAAAATTTGTTAGGTTTTGTTACTCTTAAGACCTAGTTTTTATGATAAAGTTTTCATGTCAATCCAAGTTATTTGGAATGTTTGGGAGCTTTGAAGTTTAAAATCTAGACATTTTTGCATTATAGTGAACTTCTGTGGCTTATAACTTCTTCATATATGGTCCATTTTCAATCATTTTTGTTGTAAAAGTTTTACATAATAGTGTAGGTTTTGTGGTTTAAAATTGTGTATCAATCCAAGAAATAATGAGTGATAGAAGCATTTTAGTAGAGGGAGGTTTAGCCATAGATGTGATTTTTTGCTACTTTTCTCACTGTTTTTTGGCATTTCAAAACAATTTTGTGGATACAATGATTCAATTCAGTGATATTTTTTTCACCAAAGAGTTTTTCTTTTGGTTTTGATTCACTTTATAGTTAAAAGTTTTTTCATTTGAGTAGGTTTAGAAATCGAATTTCACCTCCAAATGTGTTTTTAAGATAATTTCAACATTGAAACAATTAAAATAAGTTCTAATTATTGAAATGATACCTTTCCCTTAAGTCCCAGAGGACAAATGTCTATAGAATTATGGAATGGATTTGTACTTATAAATCCAATTTGAGCACATTTCATAAGTGTTTTTGACACAAGGTGCAAAAATATACCTCTTCAATAGAAATATAATCCTTTCTTGATCAAAAAGTCCTAGATCAAAGATCATTGTGCTCTCCCATGGGATAAACAACTACTAACAACTTGCACCAAAACCCTCTTCATTCTATTTCTAAAATTTGACAAATATATATTAAATGACATGATAAAAAATGTATTGGTCCCTTCTTCCCCCCCCAAAATATGTTTTAGTGCCAAAATCTCATTGAAAGAAGAGTCAAAGTCTTGGTGACCCTACTTGTTGGGTTTGCAATTATTTTTCCTCCTCACTTCAAATGTTGTAATCTTGCAATCTAAAAGATCAAAGTTTATGAAAAAAAATTCAGAGTTTTCATAATAGACTAGTGCAATTTTGTAGGGTTGATTTGTATATTTTATTTTTCTCTATGACAATTTTAGTCTAATAAATGACAACAAAAATTTGATAATTTTTGGTGCAATACATCCCGGTTTGTTAGGGTTACATCCCAAGACTTTCTAGATCAACATCGCCTTCATGTTCTAGAATGTATGAGAGAGCAAGATTGACACCATGGAACGAGATTGGGAAAATAATAGCAAAAATAAAACTACAGCAAAATTTTGTAGAGCGAACGCTGATTCCGCCAACGCTGATTCCTTTGGAAATCTTTTAATGGGCAGCAGCCTGGGCAGGGGGGCCCTCGCTTGCCCCCAGAGCCTTCGTTTTTCGTCATCTTCTTCGTCTTCGTCGTGGTGTCGTTGTCAATCGTCAAGCTAGCCAAGCTACTCGGAAGACCGTGCTCCTCTTTCCTGCACAAAATCTTACTTCTCCCGTTTTCTATTTCCACGCCGCCGTCTGTTCTCTGCTCCATTGCATCCCATTCCGTCGACATGGAGGCTGTCGCAGGGCTCCAGGAACTCTCGGATCCCCCGGGGACTCTGTTTTTCCAGGGTTCCATATCCGAGGCCATCGTCCGCGCTCAGGCCGACAATTTAGTGCTCGTCGTCTTCGTCACAGGTAGGGTTTCCGTGTTTGTTGCCAAAGTGGATGAAATAATGAATGATGGAGTTACAGACTGATGTTTCAGGGTTTGGGTGTTTCCACAGGGGAGAATGAGGAGTCGGTATCGCTGGAGTTGACAACTTTTCAGAATCCTGCGGTGCGTTCATGCTGGAAATGGAAACGGATTGAGGTTTCTAGGGTAGAGGAATTGTTTTCTACTGGAATTTCTGTAAGGGCTTTTAAGTCGGAGTAATTGACAGAACCGAAGGAAATTTGAGTAGCGTGTACTTTCAAGTCCTCTGGGGATGCTTGATCAACACTCAAATTAACGAATAATAGTAACTTCAGTATCTAGGATTACAATTCACAACCTTTCATCCAGAAATCCGAGATGACCTAATTTGAGATGGGTTTTTTGACAGGTATTGGATGAAGTGAAGAAATCGGGCCTGATGTTACGATTGCAGGAAGGAAGCACGGATACTAATTATTTCTCGGCTATTTGTATCCTCTCTATTACAATCAGTTGCTGTCCCTTGTTTTGTTACTTCTTTTACTTTTGGATTAGTCAACTGTCCTCGGAATCGTTTCACCGAGATTTGGAAAAGTGAGGCTGTTACGATCGTTGAAGTTTGGAATTTCTACGAGGGTTTCTGGTGAGTTGATAGCAATATTGAGAAATTATTCCTTAACAAGAACTTCCTAAGTTCCCATAAGACATATTCCGACGATTACATTCATCGGTTACAAAGGATCATTGCTTCAACAGCTCGGTATGGCCTCTGTTTCTGATACGTTAGCATTCTAGTTTTTTGCTCAGCCGTATTTAGCTGTTTGAAATAGTTTTGGATACACTCAGCTCTCTCTAATTGCACATTTCCAGTGATCTGTTTTGTTGCGTCCATATCTGATTGGACAGCTTCCACATGTCAAGTTGTGAACAGATTTGATATGAGCTTATTTGTCCGCTGAGGCAGTGCAATTGGAGAGCGTCGAGTGCAACCCTAGCAGACTTTTGTCACGAATGCTGTAGATATTCTATGTGCCGAGGGTTGTTATTTTGACGTTTGTGGTATATTCTAATCACTATCCCATAATTGAACAAGGTTTTCAGCTTTAGCGTCCCATTGAATGTGTTATCTTGGCAGAGGGCTACCAAGAAGCAGAGTCGTTTTTGACAGCCCTTCGACATGCCGTCACCACTTTTAACACTGAGGTTTGTCTACTTGTAAAACATATGTTATTGGTTTCTGGATGAGGCACTTCATCTGTATAATATAGGTCCCACGTCAAAGATGGACAACGTGTCTCATGTGCGCACATGCTTCAGTAGTATTAAATATTATTTCAGTCTCTATTTATTAATGTCACAAGGCTTTGTAGATAGTATTTTAGAATACTGAAATTGTGCTCTCTATCAGGTGCAGAGAGCTGTAGCAAGCGCGATGGTCGCCTTTCTTTCTACAGCAAACAACATGACAGCGAGTGGCACTGCTTCTTCTGCTCCTGAACCTCGGTCTGCAGGTGATGCCACGACAAAAATACATTGGTAATGCGGTTTTGCATGTTACAATTTGCCTTGTTGCCAGTATACATGAAGTACTATCGTATCATCAATGTTGCAAGACTGAAAACTGCTAATAGGCGATGTGCAAGTTTGACCCCTACATTCTCCAAAAGCCTAAATAGGCCTCATTATTTATTAGCAGTAATGAGTGGGGAATTTATCTTGTTCAATCATTCTTAATTTTTTATGAACATATGCAATGCTCTTCGCTAGTTCTGGTGATGTAAAATTTGGCCCCACTTGACATATTTTCACAATACAATCAACAAATTGGTCATTTCCAAACTATGAATCCTTCGTCATTATGATCTAAATTTAGCAATGCATTCTAAGGACACTCTGGTTATTCAATAACGTGCTTGCCAAGTGCAGGCAACTCTACGGTGGAAGATTCAGCAGTCTCATCAAGTTCCAGCACAGGGATGCATTCTGCGGCTGCCGAGCCTGTAGGATTGCTGCCTAGTGGAACTGACGAATCATCTATGGATGTGCACCTTACGGCACAAACTGGAGGTACTAGGAGCCCTCCAGAGGCACGTTTGATTCCAGAGTCTGGACCCTTGACGGTTGACAGTCGTGATCCCGGTGGTAGCACTGAAATAGGCCCCACCGCATCAGCTCCAACATCTAAGGCTTCGAAAAGTAGTTTGCAAGATTCGAAGACTGTTCAGAAGCAATCTGCTACAACTGGTGCCAAGCAGGGGAATGGAAAGAAGGCCCCTTTGCGGCGGGAACCGTCTGGGCCTAAACCAGTACGTGTCAGAACCGGCCCATTTCCGCTGCAGGTGAGACTCACGAATGGTGAAACAATCCAAGGAACGTTCGAATCATACCAACTGTTGCGGGAAGTGAAGAATTTCGTAGATCTACAGCGTACTGATGGGAACTTGGAGTTTCAATTGGCCATTCCTTTTCCTCGAAAAGTGTTTACTGAAGGAGGTAGCTTATTTCTTATTCAACTTCTTTCATTCCTCTTCATTTCTTGCTGTACAAAGTAGTGCATTTGTTGCCAGCTTGTGTGATTCTGCCAGTTTCAGGTTAAGCTGGATTTTCTTACAAACGACTTGCTCTCAATGACATTCATGTGCATTGCATTTCGTGTGTATAACGAGAGTTGTCCTAATTGAAGTGTCCATATTTTGTGCAGATATGGATATGAAATTATCTAAGTTGGACATTGGTCCACGCTCAGCATTGATACTAATAGGCAGTGGTAACCTAAAGGATACTCCACCTCATTCTAGGGCTTCAGTAACTAATGCTACGGACAGCCGTTCACAAAGTGAATCAAGCGCGCCTGGTGGCTCTTACGTTGGGAGGTTCCTGTCGTTTTTGACCCCATATGTATACGGAAGTCCTGCCTCTTCTCGAGATCAAACTAGTTCCGAGTCTGCATCTCAGAACGGTAAGCTTCGAAAACCCTTCTGGAAATCTTTCTCTTGAATCTTTGTTGTTGCATGTCAGGGTAACTTGACTCTTCGTGGGTGGAGGAATCTTTTGTTGGCGAAAAAATTAACCCAAGTGCGCAAATGACCAAAAGTGGTCACTGTCCCAGTAGAAAGAAGAAACCGTACCCTACATGTTTGGACGAAAGAAATGTGTTTCAAAAGTTACTATAATTGACTAACAGCTTCCAAGGTGGATTTTCTATCTTTAGCTTGGGCGTTGTCTAGTCAACACTATCACTCTGATATCTGTCATTTACCTTGGTCTTCATTTAGTTGAAGCTGGTGCTGGGCATGTCCAATAGAAACTGCTCTGAGTAGTAAGCTAGTAACATCTATGTGAAGAACACTTACATTGCCGTCATTGATGGAACTTCAGATGCAAATCCAAGTACGTCTAGAGCGCTGAGGCAGGGCTCTCAGCCTCCAATGGTAAATTCAAGCCTGCCAGAGCCACCATTTGTAACTCCATACAATGGTGGTTCTAACCAAGAGACTTCTGCACAAGCTGGAAGGTTGAGTCAGAGAAGGGGAGGTGGTGGTAATGTTCACACTCTACGGAAAGATGACGAGGGTGCTCCAACGGGAAACACATATTGGAATGGTAATTCGACACAATTTGGTGGAAATGATGAGGCCAAAGAAGATTAAGTTTGGAGATGTGCAGTAGTAGCTCATTTATCTTTTATATCAAGTTACCTCAAATATGGTTCACGTGTTTCTGTCGGTTGTTTGATTCTTATTGTGTTGTAAGGTACTACACTCTCTAACATGTGACAAGGAGTGTCTAGGAGAATAATGTAAGGTAGTTGAGGTTTCTCATTTAGATCAATTGGAGGTGGGTTACTGACAAAAAGTCAATGAACGCACAATTCAATTGAGGGAATTATTCCTGTCGTTTGAATTGACACTCTTTTCAATGCAAATGCCATCTAAACAATTGACAAGTAAGAAACGAAGGTAGATACTTTCAATTTTTCATGGTTCAAAGTTATTCTAGGCTTATGATTGGAGTCTAGTAGTTGAACAGGCAAAAATTTATAGATTACACAAATAACACAGATTGAGGCACATGTAACTCTCAAGAATGGGGCCCAAGCCACCTACATCAAAGCTGAGCAGCTGAAATTTGAGATGAAACTGTCACTTTTGCAAATCGTGTTACATGATGGTACAATTCAACAAGTTTGCCAGTAGTATTCCAATAATCGACTAGCAAAATCTTGATCATCTTTGCAGGACGTCAGTACTAGCAAAACATACTCCACCTAGAAGGAATAAAGAGTATCAGACCTGCTCCATGCAGACTCGGGAAGGGCTGCTCAATGATACAGCGGTGTAACTTCACGTCGTATCTAGTGAATACTCTACTTCAAACCCGCGCTAGCAACAAAAAGATCCTAGAAAACTCTCTAAATGTTATACCACAATGACTGTAATCTACTCTCATAAGACGCAAATTTTCCAGCGCAACAAAGACGCAAATTTTGATGCTAAGTTCAGAACCTGCAGCTCAAACCCTATCCGCTCACTCATAGTACGTAAATACTGCTTGGATGGTGACAATTCACTCCCACAGTATTGGTGGGTGATGATGTAGCAGTCCAGATAATGTTCACAATTAAGACAAACGGCACTCAAGAGCTACGATATCAATTTTGCTGACCCTGTGCATACTCGAATGGATCAGCATCTGCCGCCTGGCTCGAAGAATCGATTGCCTGCAACTTCCGGAAAGAGAGTTTTTGCTGTGGAAGACCACTCCCAGCAACAGAGGTCAGATCTGTGTCTACCAAGATTGTATCCTCCTCTTTAAACTCTCCTTTTAGAATTGACCGAGCTAACTCATTCTCTACGCTCTGCTGAATCACTCTCTTTACAGGTCGCGCTCCGTAATTGGGGTCGTAACCCAAGCTCGCCAGCAGTTGCACGGCACTCTCCGTCACCTCCAGCGTAATCTTCCGGTCCTTCAGTCTCTTTTGTACACGGTCCAACTGCGACAACAAACGCAAACATATTCTGTGAGTTCCTGAGCACGCAGAGTAAGACAAAAATTGCCAAAAGTCTAGACATTTACCCTGCAAACTTCTGCTCCGTTCTCAAATGCAGCAAATTCTTTTGTCCAACGCAAGAAAATCCCACGTTTCACATCAAAATGAGTTGTAAGACTTCAAATACCTGCAAGCTCACGATTCTGCTTATTTGGTCCCGATCCAGTTGCTGGAACACGATATACTCGTCGATACGATTCATGAACTCCGGTCTGAACGTCGCCCTTGCTGCGTCCATCACTCGAGCTCTCATGGCCTCGTATATTACCTCTTTGCTGCTGCCTGCACTGTCCGCGCCGCTCAAGACATACTGCGACCCCACATTCGATGTCATAATGATCACCGAGTTCGTGAAGTCGATCGTCCTGCCCTGCGAATCCGTCACACGCCCGTCGTCCAGAATCTGTAGGAAAATGTTGAACACGTCGCTGTGGGCTTTCTCTATCTCATCAAACAGAATCACGGCGTATGGCCTTCTACGAACAGCCTCCGTCAGTTGTCCACCTTCTTCGTACCCAACGTACCCAGGCGGTGCTCCAATCAGCCGAGACACGGCATGCTTCTCCATGTACTCGCTCATGTCAATCCTCACTATCGCCTCCTCCGTGTTGAACAGGTACGACGCCAGAGCTTTCGCCAGCTCTGTCTTTCCCACTCCCGTCGGTCCCATGAACATGAAGCTCGCAATCGGCTTGTTCGGGTCCGAAAGGCCGGCCCTGGATCGCTGGATTGCCTCCGCCACAGCCTTCACGGCTGGGTCTTGGCCCACCACACGCTTGTGAAGCTCGTCGTCCAGATGCAACAGCTTCTCAATTTCTGACTGCTGCAATTTCGAAATAGGTATCCCCGTCCACTTGCTCACCACTTCCGCGATGTCGTTCCCTGTCACTTCTTCACGAAGCATAGAATTGCCACTGTTCTGATACTCATCCAGGGCCTTCTCGGCGCCGTCCAACTGGCGCTGCAACGTCATCAGACTTCCGTACTTCAGCTCCGCAGCTCGATTCAGATCATAGTCGCGCTCTGCTTGTTGAATTTCTAAATTCACACGGTCAACCTGAGGATTGCAAGAGATACATCAATACCTCATCTTCAACTCTAATGCTGCATTATCAATAAAGCACACCATTCTATAGCCAAAGCCAGCTTTCATTCCATGCCAGATGCATTATTTCCTCTGAAAATTTTGTATGGAATCACTTGCCAGTGCACCAAATCCGAGACTCCAAACCATCGACTAGAAGTAACACATCAGGTACTGAAGATTTAAGACATAATGGTGGAATACATAAAGACTACAAACTACAATGTACCCACCTCTTCTTTGATAGACTGAATGCGGGTCATCACAGACTTCTCGTGTTCCCATTGATCTGTCAATTCCTTTTGCCTCGTCTTCAGAATCTCCAGTTCCGAAATAATTCGATCCAACCGGTCCCGAGATGCCTTATCCGTGTCATTCTTCAGCGATAGCCTCTCCATTTCCAACTTCAGTACTGACCTGTCTATTTCATCCAGAGCTGTTGGTTTTGAAGTAATCTCCATCTTCAGCTTTGCAGCGGCTTCGTCAACTAGGTCAATTGCTGCACATTGCCAACTTTCCAATTAGACTCACCACCTTGAACAAAATAACGGAGGTAAAAAAACCGTAGTGAGAATCCACTAACACCCTAAAATCATCCAGTATAGCTATGTAGGATTCAGAAAAACATCGCTAAATACCTTTATCAGGAAGAAACCGATCGGCAATGTAACGATCAGACAGCATTGCCGCCTCCACTAAAGCGCTGTCCGAAATCCGCACTCCGTGATGCAGTTCATATCGTTCACGAAGACCTCTCAAGATAGAAACTGTGTCCTCTACAGACGGTTGGTCCACGAACACCTGCTGGAAACGACGCTCCAGCGCAGGGTCCTTCTCGATGTACTTTCGGAATTCGTCCAAGGTCGTGGCTCCGATGCAGCGTAGCTCTCCACGCCCCAACATTGGCTTCAGTAGATTTCCAGCGTCCATTGCCCCACTCGTGGCACCTGCATGCAGTGATACAATTATCAAAAGACGGTAATAGAATGGAGCAGAGTGACTTAAAGTTCCTCACAACAACCCTCTCAATGAAATCGTACCTAGATATGGTATGATGACGACACTTACCAGCACCGACAACAGTGTGGATCTCATCAATAAACAAAATGATTTGACCATCGGAATCGGTCACCTCCTTCAGGACCGCCTTCAGTCTGTCCTCGAACTCTCCGCGGAACTTAGCTCCCGCTATTAACGATCCCATGTCTAGAGAAATTACCTGCAGAACAGCAAACAGAAACCAGTGAGACACTCATTCTTCACACTACTTTCACTAACACGCAGGATCACCACGGCTATTGGCTACTCCAGTCAACACCAGAGTCTGAATAAAACATACCTTTCGATTCAGCAGCGCTGACGGCACGTCTCCCTGCACAATTCTCTGAGCCAAGCTGTTCACACCACACCAAAGATTTTTCAGTCCTCCAGACCCAACGCTCAGAGCGAAGTAAAACTTGCATGGACTTTAAAATCGAGAGTTCACAACTCGACCTCACAAACGTGGCAATCCTCACCCAGATTTCTCTTTTATGTAGCGCCCTAGTGACATTCAGAGTGACTAAAGATCCTAACATTCAAGCCCATGCAGCGATCACTGGCCACTTAGGACTCACCCTTCAGAAATGGCAGTCTTTCCCACACCCGGTTCTCCGA
This sequence comes from Straminergon stramineum, assembly GCA_963920665.1. NCBI lineage: Eukaryota > Viridiplantae > Streptophyta > Bryopsida > Hypnales > Calliergonaceae > Straminergon > Straminergon stramineum. The sequence goes on from OY987263.1 coordinate 2,541,449, forward strand.
TCAGGACCGGGTTGTTCTTCGTTCTCCGAGACAAAATTTGTATACAACGTCGAATCTCATCATCTCGCCCAATCACAGGGTCCAGCTTTCCCTGCCTCGCCATTTCAGTCAGGTCCTTGCCATACTTCTCCAAAGCTTCGTATTTGCCTTCCGGGTCTGGATTCAACCAACCAGCAACCGAAGTTGGACATCAGGGAATGACTACGTCCTAAATTGGACAATCTCCCAAGAGGAATCTGCAAACCAAGACGACTTCATCTTCTCGACAGTCCTTGCAGTCTACTAGAGCAGAGAATCGAGGCTCATGTTCACCATTGCAGCTCGTAACATCCTCAGTCTCACAATTTCGACAACTTGAAACTTGAACTTGAAACTCGAAACTTTCGACAACATCGTCTCATTGCAGCATGAAAAAATGTAAGAAGGAAGCGTTACCAAGACCCGAAGTACAACTTACCTTGGTCGGTCACCTTCTGGGAACCTCGGATGGACTGGATTGCAGTATTGAGAGACCTCACGGTCAACTGGAAGTCCTTGAACAGTTGCTGCCCGAAACGCTTGTCTTGCGCATATGCCAAAACCAAATGTTCCACAGACACGAACGAATCGCCGTACTCCTTCTTGTGGCCTCGTGCCTTGTCGATCAAGCCCTCCAAATCCCGACCCAGCATGGATCCACTGGTGTCGCCCATCACCTGCGTCATCCAACAGTTCAGGGATTCAGTCAATTGGCCTATTCGCTGCTTCCATAAGCTTAATACGTCAGCCTCCCACTTTAGAATGTGAGACATGCTGGCTGAGTGGGAGAGCAAGTACGTACCTTCGGTTGACGCTGAATGAAGCGCTCCGTGGCTTGCAAAAGAGAAGTGTTGTCGACACCTGCTTTGGCGAAAATTCGGCGAGCAAGCCCATTCCGCTGCTCCAACAATGCCTTCATGAGATGCTCTGTCTCCACAATCTGTTGCTTACTTTCTTTCGCTACGTCAGGAGAGGCCACTATTGCCTGCCACGCCATCTCCGTAAACTCCCCCTGATTGATCTGCGCAATCCATTAATTTGATTGGAATTCATGCTAAACCCAGGAATCACAGTCCACTCAGAGGCCTTTCTTCTGAATGCGTCGTCCTCTAATCCAGATATCCCCCCCAAATGCTCATTTCAACCAAAAACTCGCAAACCCGACAAAACCCTAATTTTTTAGACCAAAATTCCAAGAAACCCTACCGTCAATTGTTAGACAACGTACCCTGCCATCTCGAGCTTCAGCCGATGCAACCGTTCGAAACGTCCGCTTCGTTTTCGCAAATTCTTTTTTCCTACCCACGTGCTCCGGACGCAGACCGGCAAATTTTCCCCAGGAACCAGCATTGGCGAAGCCCAGGGACCCAACAACAGCACTTGCGGGCGTTATCCCCCTCACAGCTGCGAGTGGCGCCACTCGCCTTGCGGACTTCCATCGCTGCAGCTGCAACTTAGGCGCAACAGAAACCAGAGCTGGCGACCTCGCCACAATTGCAGGCAAACCCCTCGAGATAACACTCTGCACCGCAACACGCTGCAGCGGCAGCGTCGCCACGGCCATGCTCACCATCCCCAACCCCCAATCCCCCAATCCCGATTTCCAAGCCTCAATTTCAAAAATCAAATCCTATCCTTCACCGCGCCCCTCGAGTGCGCTCTAAAGATCCGAACGGAATGTCCGAAATCAAATTGAAGCCAGCAGGATTATTCTTCGCTTCCGAACTAAACAGGGTGAATGAGCAGATGTCAAGCTCAGCGCATACAAAGGACTCCAATTCGAAGCTACTGTACAGTACAAGCAGGGAGATCTTCAGAATGCGCGGAGGGAAGAGCTGTCTGATATATACATCCACGCGGATTGCGGTGAAAGACGAAAGTGGCGCGGGTGGAAGCAAGGAATAACGCAATGGGATTGGAGGGATGAGGAAGGGGATGTTCTGGAAGCGTGGCGAAGCAGAGCAAAGAGGCTCCAGATCCCTCTAGAAGGAACCAGCAGCGGTGGTGATGCACAAATGAAATTGCGCATATGACGAAGCAAATGCAAACGCCAGAACGCAAGAGGGATGGCCGACGATCAACGATGATTGCGAGAGCATGAGCAAGAAATATCGTCGTGACGTCCTCGATCGATGCCAAGTGGGGGGCATTTCCTGGCTTGTGGGTTGGAAACTGGGATTGGTTTTGGGTGCAAGTATATTGCGGATAGCGTGCCTTTTGCCGGGCTCGCATTAGAAATCCGTGGAATACCCTTCCTGGGCAGCAGTTAGGCAAGCCCAAGGACGATAGTACTGTACAGTAGGTTTAGCATATGAGCTCAATTGGGCCATGTGCATGCTCTGTAGGATTTTTCTGGGGTGTCGCCAATGAGATTAAGGTGCATATGCATGATTTGTAGGATCTTTGTGGGGTGTCGCCAATGAGATGAAGGTGCTGGTTAGTGTGACTGGAGATTTGATGTGTGAATATTATATTAGAGCTCCAGACGTTGACGTTGGCCCACCATACACTTTCATAGTAAGCTTGCCCTGCATGACGAGTAAACCATTTTAAATTGTTCGTGAACAATGTTATAATTCCTAACTTTGTTTTCTTCAAACACCGAGAGGGACTTGGGTGCACGGGAATAGTGCTCACAATGTAGGCCAAGGATCAACAGTGACCTCTCACCATGGCATGTCAGCATTTGGCATTCTAGTATAGATTGAAGTCACCTCAACATTTTCTGAGCAAAGATTTTTGAATGCAACAATATTAAAATTATGACACAATTCAATGCCATGGCAACTCTAATTTAGTCTATTGTTGTTTACAATGACAAAGATGTTGGTGGTATGCTAGAACCACCCATTACCAACCACTCAAGCATTATGTGCATGATTTAGAGTAGTAGAAGGAATTGCTAATTTTTTGCCTTGTAGAAAGATAGAAATGACGGACATTGGTAAATTTTCATAATGTTTTTTCCTTAAATTCAAATTGTTATGAATTTTGGAAGCCCAAAGTTGGCTTGCACCCATCCCAAACATTTAGAGTTTTCCATAACTACTCATCCAAAGACTAATTTGACTCTGAAAACCAAGCATATGTGTCATGATCGTGGTAGTTAGGAGATGGCCAAAAAACAAGAAACTAATGGTGAGAAATCATTCCTATCTCTGTTGAATTTTCCCATACCTATATATTGGGCATGGGGCCTAATTGGTAATGGGTGGTTCTACTATAGGTGGATTCCACTTTGGATTGAAGTGGGCTTGTGAATTACATTGAAGGCTACTAGAAGAAGTCCTTGGTCATGGGATACTTCCATCCATGGTGAAGAATCCATTGTTGGGGCATGCAAGGCACATATACAGCAATTTCAATTTGGTGTACGCATTGTTTTAGGCAATGAACTTCATTTAGTTCAGAAGTTGAAAGCAATCTAGGTATGCCATGCCAATCCCAAACATGCATATTTTTGAGGCATTTGATGTTGTTGCTACAATGAAAAGAAGGACAAGAAATAAGGTGGTCCATGTACATTGATTCCTACCAATGCATATTATGGCTTATTTCTTTGTTATAGTATGTAGATGACACTCGTCTAACCACTCCAATGTATATCTTTCAAACTCCCTTGCATTGCTATTGGCAAGCTTAATAGACCTTGGCTAGGATGAGAAGTATCACATTTGGCAAGACATCGTCAAATGCACTGTTAGTAAGTACACTATTAGAGGGGATTTGAGGCCTTTGGAAGACTATGAGTTCCCAAATAGTAGGGAATTCACTATGGCTAAGAATGTTACCACATCAGTTGTCTAACATGGCTAGGGCTCTACCACATAAAATATTATTATTTAAATAATTATTTTATATTTCTAATTTATTTTTTTTCATTTTATATTTCATTTTTCATGTTTAGTATTCGAATAGTACTACACTAGTTCACAACCCTGAAACAATCTTCCAAAGACCTGAAATCTCCTCTAATGTAGTGGTTTTCAATATCATATAGCATGAATGCACAATAGGTGCTCTATATAAACTTTTGTTACGTGAGGTTTAGTTGTGAAGGACAACAATGGATGGCTTTGGATCAAGTTTTGATTCCTAACATATTGTGTTTAGGGGTGAGGAGCTATTAGTATTTGAAGTGGGCCAATTCTAACTTTTATCTCCAATTCAAAATGAAACTATTATTGTTTTGCCCTGCGAGGTCATCCCTAACTATTATGACGTTGTAGTTGAGTGCCTAGGTGAATCAAAAGAGAAGGCATGCTTTACAACACCTTGAAATTCTACTACCTATGTTTTCCTAATTCATCTTCTTTTCAATGTAAGGGTAAACATGTGAAGCTGTAATTTTATGTGAGTGTAGGTGAACAACTGCTTGGAAGCTACCATAGAGATTTAGTATATTGCCTGCAAATGCACTTCTAGAAAGTGTGAACCAATTTGCTAAAAAACCCATCAAACATCTATTGTTTTGGGTAGCAACAAGCATAAATTGCTAATTTTAACAAGTTCTTTTACAAATGTCATTTCCATTTTGTTGATCTAAGTGCTATGCATTGTGTAGTTTTTTTTAACATATTATTTTTGAATCTTTTTGAATCTATAGAAATTTGTAGGAATCTTTTTGAATCATTTAGAATTCTTTGAAATCTTTTGAATTTTTTTAAAAATTTGAATATAAAAGTGAAATTGTAATCAAATTATTTTAATCAAATTTGAATTAGATTTCGAATTTGGTTAGAATTCTAGTATTCTACTCAAATTAAATTTGATTCAATTCTAATTTGATTAGAATTAGAATTCAATTCCAATTGAATCTTCTATGGAAAATAATTTAATTAGAATTCAAACATATATTTTGATTAAAATTCATATTTTTATTTTGAAATGTAATACAACAAGTTTAGGTAGTTTTAGAATTTCTTTGGTTAAGGCCATATTCGTTATATTGAGACCTTTCGTAGTCTCAATTTTATCCTCGACTCGAGGATAAACCGTTTTCTCTCTTTATTGGTATTTTTTTATAAATAGTTAACAACACCAACTTTTAGAATTTCATTCTAGGATCACTATTTGAGCATTCTTTATTTTGGGTTTCAATTCCTAATTTTTCAAAATGAATTTTCTAATAACTAGCATTCTGTCTCAAAATCTACAAAAAGTCTCAATATAACAAATTTGACCTTGGTTGCTTTACTTTATAATATGACATTTCTACCTAAGTACTTTAGAAATATTTTCATTTTCATTTTGAATTCATTTGATTAGAATTCTAAGTTTTGAATCTCAAAAGTTCAAAATTCATAATAGTACAAATTTTGAACTATATATAGAATATTTGATTTGAAAGTCCAAACTCTTTTGATCCAATTTCTTTAACATTTAACATTTTCAAATTCTAAATTTTGTACTATCCAAATTCAAATTGAAATACTCAAATGAAACTATTTGAAATTTAATTTTTTTTAATTTTAAGTATTTAAGTATTCAAACACTAATTAAGATTAGAACTACTCAAATTTTAAAATTTTGAACTACAAAAGAAATGTGAATTTAGACAAAATCACCTTTTAATAAAATTCTTGATAATAATTTTGAAAATCTTAGAAGAATTTGAAATTTTACCACAAAAACTAGACTTAAACACAAAACTTTTCCAACGATTCTTATGAAAAACAGACAAAATTTGAAGGGGAAAATGGCCTTCAAAGTCTACCTAATAAAAAAGACCCCAAAGTAGTTAGGGAAGAATAAACAAAATCCCAAATCCTATAGTACACTTTGAAATGTACTCTTGGTGCAATGGTTGAGCCTTAGACCTCTAACTATGAGGCCCAAGGTTCAAACCTCATTACCGGGGCTACCTATATAGTGTAGAGCCTTAGAGTTTCAAGTAACATTAGATGGAATTCAGCTGCCCTCGAGGGCCGTTTCAGGCCAATTCCCAAGGCTGGGAACCAGCTAGGGCTGGCCAGAATTTAAAATTATTAAAAAAAAATTTAAAAATTTAAAAACAAAATAAAAAATATTAAATTTTTTTTTTTTCAAAAAATATATTTAAAAAATATTTTATTATTATCCGACGTGGCCGTCGCCTGACCACGTCAGCGACCTGCTCTGGCCGAGTTCCCACAGTCTTAGAACTTGTGGGAACTCACGGTCTTCCACAGGAGCTCATTCTCATCTAATGTAATTATGATCTAAGGAAAGATAAGTCTTGGAAAATTCTTGTCATAGCCTTATGTTTTGTGATATGGATAGAATTTAGGGTTAGCTTCAAATTTCTACTATCCAGAAAAAATCATAGATTCATTATGTTATTTTACTGTCGTCACTTCATAATATTGTCTTTCTTGGCCCATACTGTGGATTGGGCACCTTTATCCTTCATTCCCTTTTCGTTGAACTTCGTTTAAATTTGTAGTCACTTTGTCTATCTTGTTAGTCTCACTGGAGATTTCTTGAAGATATACAATATGCCATTCAATTGTCAAAAGAAAAAACAACCTACGAACAACTTATCATAATATTAGTATCTCAAATAGTAGAATGGAGCAACTACTTCAAAAACTCTAAATGCAACAATCTATTTCGAAGATTAGATCATGATATCCTTCAAAAGATCTAAGCTTGGGTGTATCGACAACATTCGACATAGGGTTGTAATAGAATCAAACAAAAGTACTTTCTTTTCAAGAGAAGTTGGCTCCTCAATAGGAAAATTACCTCTACTTATGTGGCTAAGATTGCCCATGTGGTGCCCATGCTTGCTTGATGGAGTTGCCTGTACAATGTGAGCTCCCAATTCATCACTTAGAACTCCTGGGTTTTTTTTTCAAATTTCTCAATTTAGGAGGTAATTTGATGCAAAAAGACCAAATAAAGCGTAAGAACAAAATAGGATGTGACATACCAAAGTAGGTATTTGGTCTAATAAAGTGTTTTTAGGTCTCAAACACCTTAGATGCCTACTTGTATATAGGTAATAGGTTAGAACCCAAAACACTAGAAATTAGAAGGTTTCAATGATGTTGTTCCAACATAGCTAAACCTACTAAGTCAATAACCTAGTCTAGCTAAGATTGAGCTGAGAGAAGTCTAGTGAGATCCCTAGGTACCTTCTAGAAGATAGGTTTGAGTTTCCCCATTTTACTGATGAAACCTTAGAAGCTCCAATTGTTAGCATTGCAAGGATTACTACATTAAGACAAGCATGTGGAGGAATCTATAGCCAATGAATAGTGATTTAGGATTAGAAGCATACCAAGGGATTGGAAGTGAAGTCCATTCATGAAGATTCTTTTGTGTATGAAAGATTCCTTGTTTTACAAGTATTTAGCAAAAAGTGGGATTTATCCCCCCCCCCCCTTCCTACATGTGAAAAGTAAAATTATGAGCTTACACAACCACTATGGGATTCTATTAGAGGCCCCATAAAATGTTTCAGAATTTTTTGATTTGCAAAATATCCTTTCCGAATGGTCAACTACCAAAATCCACGATGGCCGAAAAAATCTCACTAAAAATTAGAATAAATTATTTTCTGTTATTGACATGCTCTAACAAGTTTCAAGATATTCCAATAGCGGGAGGTACTTGAAACAAGAAGTTCCCTCCAATTCAAATGATGTGGCAATATTTGCAAGGATTTGACCTGTATCTCGGGAGCACATGGATTCAAAATGAATTTAGAAAAGGATATTCTCTTACCCCCTTGGACCTTTCAAACCACCCTAGACAATCACCTTTTTTAGAAAAAGGAACCTCCAAAAGTTAGATTTTCAACATTTTTCTAATTGAAGTTAGCGTTGGGTTTTGAAGGTTTTTTTATGAAGGGAATAAGAGGGGTTTTCATTTTGGCTAAAAATGTCCTTCTAGAGACAATGTTAGAATCCATTTGCAAATCAGAGTTAATTTCCAAAAGTTAGAAATTGAACCAATATAAGAGCTAGGAAGTCAACACCTGAGGTGTATGTGAAAACCTAGTGAAGATCTAAGGTTCTAGGGTTCCCATGTTTGAAATGGATTTCCCAATTAGTAACTTAGAGAGGAGGTGGGGTGCCTAGACAATTATAAAAGGGCATCCTTCTCCTCTCAAAACACCCCCATTGTTGTATTTTTGTCCATTGTGTCCAATTTATGTTGGAAATTTTGGTGTTTTAGCCAAAAACATTTGGCAATGCTTGTTTTCTCGTCTCTTAGGTCTTTAGTTAGTGATTTTTGCAATTTTTTTGAGATCTTGGGGTCCTTTTGCACCTTGTGTCTTCTTGTGTTGTTGCTTCTAAGTTTGGGGGTCTTTGTTGGTTACTTGTCTTAAGTTAGCTCAAATCTTGAACACCTAGTTCTACTAACCTTAAAAAGGGTGTTGTTGTCTCCTTCCTTTGAGTCTTGTCATGTCATTTGGAGGTCTTGTGGGTGTCTATTTGTCCTTTGCATTAATCCTAGAGCACACACACCCATTGTACCTTGGCGATGCTGCGTTAGGGGGCCTTTAGCTTGTTTTGAGTCTTGTACTAACTATTACGACACTAACTTGCATTACGAGTCTTTGAGTATGTCCTAGTCCCTATGGTCAACTAACCTTATTAGAGCTTTGCACATGTCATTATGGGTCCCACTGGAATGGTGAAGCTTTGGACCCCCTAGGTTATTAAAATCTTAGATTGTGTGTTAAAGTCCTACCAATGACAAAGCTTTTAACCTTGAGGTACCTTCTAGCTTAGAGTTGGTATTAAACCCAATATCAAATAGCACAATGATCCACATTTCAACAAAATATTGTTGTAATGGCTCTTTGATTTGTGGATTTGCATTTATTCTACCACTTACTTAAGTTGCATTGGTATTTGTACCTTTATTTATGGCATTTGCATCTTCTTTCACTTGAGAGCATTTATTTCACAAGAAGATAAAGGGAAAAAATCAATTCAAATCCACTCCATTTTCATAAACTTAATAGAAAGATGAGAAGATTTTCAAATTGCAAGCAAATAGATTATCTTTTAGCAAAATAGTTTATACTATTCATTTTTTAGGTCAATTTTGATGATTTTTCAAAATAAACTTTAGCATAGAGCATAGTTTGTTGGATTATGATACATTATTTTTCAATTTGTAATTCCATATCAAAGTTATTTTCAATTCAGTTTTGATTGATCAATTTAACATCTAAAAGAATGCAATGTTTTTCAATTTAAAGCAAGGCTAAATTTTTTTAATCCATATTTACTTATCAACAAATCCAAATGCAAGATCCTTTTAGTTAACTTGTTAGAATAAACCCTTCTAAAATTTCAAAGTCAAAAACCTTATCAATTGCAAGATCTTGATGCCTTAATTTCAAAAAAAGAAGTATTTTCAATCAATCTTCCCACATGGTTAAATATTGTCAATCAAAATTTTTACTAAAAAAATGTGTATGTCATACAACTTGCAACTCTCCATAATATGTTAAAAAAAATTCCAAATATTTAGAAAAATACCCCCCCCCCAAAAATCATATTTATTATTGAAAAAAATAGAATGTGAAAAGAGGTAATGTATGAATAGAAATACTCTATTGTTGAGAATTTAGTTTAGAATTGAAAAATTCCAATCACAAATTTTCAAAAATTGTAATGTTGTAATAAAAAATCTAAATCCAATGTTTTCAATTTTTTTCAAAATATTTAAAATTGAGTTAAAAATAGACTTCAAAGTTTATTTAAACATAGAGATTTTAAAACTAATTGCAAACTAAAACTCCTAATGACTTTCATCTTGTCAATCAAAATATAAGGATTCGAAGCTTTCCACACATATTTAAATCTAAAGAACCAAGTTCAAAATTTTATTCTTTAAAAAAGTAATTAATCTTTGTTGCATGGTTTGCCCCATTGATAAAAAAAACTACATATCATTCAATAATTTTTTAACCATGTAGTCAAAAGTTATGCAATTTATTGTGCCCTAAAGTTTGTATGAACCATATTGTATGAAAATTTCAAATGAAAAAGGAAAATACATTCAAAAAATAATGACCATAAACACTCTATTGTCAAAAATTGCTAGTTGGTCCTTTAGAGGTTAATGCGATCAAGTACTCAAGATTGATTGATAAATGATTTTTTTCGAAAATGTCACACACTTGAACTCCTTCCCAACTTATGGACTCTATTCAACTACATTTACTTCTACAAAATTTCTCAATATTTTATTAGGATACATTATTTTCTATTGGATCTCAAAAGTTTATAATAGAAGTCAAAGAAGATGCCAAAAGTTCTTTGAATTTTACTTCAATTATAATAATAATTCACTCTAGAAGGTCACTTTTAATGATTTTTTGGGGATTACTCTCATAAATGATCACTAGAAGAAACAAACCAAATGATAGATGTATAAATCAAAACACACACCTCCTATAGACCTTAAATTGATTTGGGTTTGAAATTTGGGGTCTTTTCCGCGTGGTTTTATTTTTTTCTTGAATTCAAAGACTAATTTTCAAAAGTAACCAATGTGGAAAGATGAAGAGTTCTTTCGAGGCAAGTAGTAAGTGTTGAAGTACTTCATATTTCAAGGATGTCCAATCAAAGGTAGTTAAGTATCAATAGTAGGTCTTTTCATGACTTCAACTTTGAAAATTTGTACTCTATTCACACAATCCTTGCAAATTTCAAAACAATTGCTTTTCTTTCCATTCATATTTTTTTTTATCTTTGTGTTTAGATATGTTGGATCTCAAACAAATAAACAAATATTTGTTTTGTTTTAGGTGCAAGTACCTTAATAAGTTATTGTGGCAGTGAGCAAGTGAGAAGTCCGGGGTGATTTGATGTGCATGGTGATCATAATGGAGATAATGGAGATAATGGAGTAGTGCATCACGCAAGATGCTAAATCCTGCAAACAAAGTGGGACCCGCAAGGGCATTTTGTGTTTTATTCATTGGTAAAAGTAAAAACTGTTCCCTATTTTGAGCCATGTCTAGGGTATGTTTTAGACCTCCCCGTGCTAATTTGGGGTCTCTGATTGCAAATATGAATTCGGAATTTGCAAAAAAAAAGAATGTGCAAAAAATAAAAAATTCTTGCGTTTTCCCCATGGTAAATCTGCCCCTGCGGGACCCACTTCGTTTGCAGGATTTAGCGTCCTCCGTGCATCACCCAGCGCATATGTTCCAATAACTTATTAATAATAAAAACTCCTCACGAATCCCTCCTTGCCACCTCACCCCTGGTCACTGTCCCAAGTCCCAAGTCATCATACTGACGAATTCAATGATTCACGAGCAGAGCTCCCCTACGCTGCCAAGTGTTGCTCCTCTCCAAGCCAGATCATTGGCTCGAGGGGCGAGGGTGGGGCCCGCTCTCTTGCTCCAACAACTGACCATTTCAAACGGTCCCAAGCTTATAAGACCAGCCTCAGCGCCTCACTTTCCCCAAGCAATCCACCGAGTTTTCGATTTCTAAAGTAGTTAGTGATCGACGTGCATCCGCGTCTCTTCAGTTACACATTCATTGTAGAGCCTACATTGGTGTGCTTTGAGCCGTTGAGGGATATCTTACATTGGTTTGTTGTGAGGGCTTGGAGAGGTATCTTATGGCTAGAACCGAGGGAGCGAAAGGGAATGCCAAGGGGAAGAAGCACACGGGGACAGCCGTGGCCAAGACGAAGGTGAGTCCAGCTGTGAGGTTCACGGACGTGAAGGCGAATGCAGGGCAGAGGTTTTCCGTCGCCGGAGCCAAAATGTCGGAGAGGATGACGCACATTCGTGCAAATTTGATGCTCAAGCTGTACCGCCTCCAGCACCCTGCGCATCCTGTCAAGCGAGTGGCAGCAACCGAAACCATCAAGGAGATGAAAGCTGCTGCAACAGGTAACTTAATGGCCGACCCTGCATTGCAGTGATTATCAAACGTGTCCGCTGAATTCTGTAACTCTTCTTTGATCTCGGAATCCTTATTTGTCCTCATTTTTGAATTATTGAAATGACCTTCACTTATAGAACAGGAAGTGCAAGAAGATTCTTGGCTTGTCATGTGTAGCGGTAGCTTTACTGCACGTACTCTTTGATCTATGTCGTGACGTACATACTTTTCTTTCGTTGGTCTTGATTTCTAAGCGACCATGTCTTGGAAGCTTTTCCATTCTGACAAGGCATATTGCTGTAATTTTACCAGAGAGGAGAAGGCAAAAGGTAGCCCGCGCAGCCGACAATGCAGCCAGAAAGCGCGCAGTAGTGCGTGAGCGTCGCGCCTATGACATGGCCAAACATACTTGAGCGCAGTGGACAGCAATGTTGAGCATTTTTGCTGAGCCTCAGCAGTCACCTGGTCGAGTCCGCGCTCCTCCAATTTATGCTTGTCCTGCCATCGGTGTTCCAAGTGTTGGGTCAAGAATGCATAGCAACATTCCAAAGGATCGTTGGGCGGGGCCGTATAAACTTTTTGACTATCGTCACCGACGCGGAATAAGCGTACTCGGTCTGCGACCCGCTTCTCTTTACAGATTCCGTAAAGCTTCTTATAAGCTGCTCTTGCGAATCTTGTCAACACTCCATGTACAGATTCCACAAAATGTGTACATTTTTGAATCCTTCATCCTGTAAATAAAATCCTTCGTATACATATAAGTTCCAATCATGCTTAACGCGAGTATCATGCCGTATCTGTACGCCGCATATAATGTTGTGCTTTTCTCTCCAGTGTAATGTTCTATGGTGGAATTCATAGTAAACTATGGCAGTCACGACGAAGCTATATGCGTTGGCTCGTAACGTCCTGCACATTGAGAAGCCGTCGGGCGTACGCCATGACCCTCGGCACGCGGGCTCGGGTCGTCATCCACGACATTGTAATTCCTAGCGCCAGGGCTGCATTCCAACACCATGGCTTTCAGAAATACCCGACATGTATCGGCGATGTGAACTCTCGACGTGAACCGTGTTGCTATCACAATCGCTGCCTCGACGGATGGTGTCGAGAGTGAATGGTATCAAGCGCGCTTCGGCCTGGACCGTAAATCCCGCCCAGGCGAAACATACGCACACAAGCTCTCATTACTTGAGCGAGTTCCATCCATTGCTTCTCAGACTCGCCATCGCTCGCTTCCCCACCGGTCGCGGCTCGGTTTCTTCGTCCACCTGCTTGCCCTGCCAGTCGCCGTAGATGCTCGTCGACGACGGGTAGCACGTCCACTTGGGAAGCTCCCCTCTGTAGCTGCTCAGCACTGGATTCGAGCCTACCGTAGGCGGGATGAAGCTCACAATGTGCGACGCCTCGAGAAACTCACAGATGGCCTCTTCTCGCAATTTTTCCTTTCCAGGATTGAACAAATGAGCTCGAAATCCTCGCACCTCCAACGTCGCTTGCTTCTCCTCGCTCCGGCACGTCTCAGCCACATCCCATCCTTGTCGCTGCAACACATGCGCCAGCGCTTGGGGATCTTGAAGTGCAAATTGAGAGTGAGCCTAAAATAAACTCACATTAATTGACCTCATAATTTAGTAGATACTAGTGTGGCCTGTGCCGTTGCCACAGTCAAAATCAAAGTAAAAGTATTTTTCTAATTTTCTATTTTCTTTGATTAAAAAAAACTTCAAAATTCCATAACTTTCACACTGTAAGTCCAAACGCCATGAAACAAAGCCCGTGCACCCCTCCTTGCCGAGGGCTTTCCAACGGTACCAAGCACGCGGCCGGGGATGCACGGTCCAGGAGATCTCAACGTAACAAAACAGAACAAAACAAACAAACAACCTGTCTTAATGTATGGATTGAAGTTTGAAGTTTTATTTGGATGAATTGAAAAACAAGGCAACTCACTTTGAAGGGCCGGGGTGAACTGAACCCCTTCTATAGGTGGCCCAGCATATTAGCACTTCTATTCCTGCAAGCAACATGTAAAGGCGTTACTTCTTTCCCATTTTAGGCATTGACATCAGCACCCTCCTCCGAAAGCGCATCTACAATGTCGCTATCCCCACCTAGAATGGCCAAGTGGAGAGCAGTAGTCTTGCAATTACCAACAACGTCACAAACAAGTTCCCCTTTTTTGTCCGGCATCGATTGTTCCAAGATCATCTGAACCATCTTGAGATCCTTCATCAGAACTACTAAGTGCAAAGAACTCGCCCCTTTCAGATATGGACTGAAATACGGTTGGTCGATTTCTAATTTGGAGTTGTACGTCCAGACAGGGATCCTCTCTTAGTTTCGCCACAACTCTCGCAAACCAAAGCTTTGCCTTGAGAACGTCCGGCATCTCTAATTGAAAATTGAAGTCGTCAAAGGCTCGTAGCCAATTAAGCGCCAAATTTTGCACTAGATGCTTCTCCGGGAGGGACCATGGACAAGGTACTCCACTCTCATCTCCTCCGCCCCTACTATAAGAAGGCGTCCGATTTGCAAGTCCTGACCTCCTCGATTCAGCCGGAGCACTCTCGGGCTCCTGCAAAGCGAAGGCAGTTGTCACCTCATCACTCAGCAACCATGTAAATCCCAACAGACACGATCTAAACACTTTCAACAAAGACATCACTGTTGTTGACATCCTCCTGCAACATCACGTAATAAGCTTGATGTACAGTACAATGCATACTATCAATCAAAGTTCAAACTTGCAAAAAAGTACAGAAACTGCTTGGGCCTGGACGGGTTAATCCATAACCCTTAAATGTCCAAATTCATCTCCAAAATTGACAATTTGAGAATAATCAAAATATAGTGCTCTTTGAAAGCATGTACACCCTAAGTGGAAAAATCTTTTTTTTCCAATTGGGTGCCTAGATCAAAAGTTTTGCTACCTTGAACGATTGGGGCAGCCCAGGTAGGGTACACGAAACTCCTATAATTATGAAATTTGGTAGTTATGTAATGTGTATGATACAAGGTGCAAATTTCCAAAAAAACTATGTACAATGTAAAAATCTTACTCTAGGAGGAGTTAAAGTTTGTTGGCCTTGTTAGGCAAGGTCAAAAAAAATTCTTCTAACTTCAAACATTATAATCTTTCAATCCATGTAGTCAAAGGTTTCTAAAATTGTTCCACACATTCCTATAGTAGTCCAGTAAAAATTTGTATTGTTGAATTTTGAAAAAAAAATCATTTCTTTCTTACTACCTTGAAAAGTGATAGATCTTCACAATTTGTGCCCAAAATGTGATTTCATCCACTTGGATGGTCATGTATTCATCTAAATACATTTTCATCCAAATTTGGGAAGCAATCTTGAATTTAAAATCCAATTCTAGCAAATTCAAGAAAATACCATGTTTCTTATACAAAGGGAGGTTTTTAAAAAAAAATATTGCAATGCTTGTTATACCAATATGTGTGTACAATGGAGGAACTAACCTACACACACAACTTTAGAGACCTGCTACAATCTTGAAGTAAAAGTACATCTTTATTTTGTAGGTAATTAATTTAATATTTAGTAACTTCTTGAGGACAATTGGTGGTCTACAATTCCAACTATGAACTCAAAATTTTTTATTATAGATGAAATTTGCAAAATATGGATGAAAATCAAATGAATCTTCCGAAGTGAATACATTCATCCAAAAAAGAGCTATATCTTATTAAGATTTTGGGCCAATTTAATAATTTTATCTAATGGAAAAAGGAAGATATTTAGTCAAACATTCCCTTGAAATTTTGTATCACTTTCGAGCAAAAAATTGCTTATAAAAACCTGACTTGCTTCAAATTAGTGATTTATTAATTCTAGACCAAAGGGAAGGAGGCTTTGCATTGACAAGAACTACATACTGTAGGAGGATGTTTGATGTGGAAGCATAACATTCTTGAACAAAGTACAATTCATGCAGTAGAGGAATGTTTATTGCACAAGACGGTACCTTATTTCGTCCACAAAGATATATTTTCAGCACTAAGGTCTCTTCTAGCTTATCCTTGCCAGTAATTTCTTCCACCGGCTTCTCCGCTAATCTCTTCTTCATTCTAATAACTCCACATACTCCACATAAGTCTACACGTGATTCTTCGTAAGACCAAAAGGATGGCTTCCAACTGCATCCAGAATGTTATGCTTGCAACTCATCCCAGATTACAAACAAGTGAGCCAGGGAAGCTTAATGAAATCTGTTGAGCATAGTGAGGTTGCAAGCGCTCTGCTAATCTCTTGGTTTAAGCATACAGTCTCAGCTGCAGGTATGTTCTCACACTTGTGAAATGATCTGTGTCTACAGTCACTTAGGCATTTGTCCATGCAGATAAGAGATGCGTCCATCAGGAGGTATAACCAATGTCTGCAATGGCGTATGTGCAGATTCCTCATGTGTACTGTACAGCAATAGCTTCAAATTTCACAACTACTCCATCAAAAAATTCACCCACTGGTCTAAAATGCTGGAAGTTCCGTACCACGGCCTCTCGACGGAGGCTCCAACTGGGGAATGGTAAACACCTTCATAAGTCAGGTTTTCTGCACCCTCCAAGTGAGCCGAAACCTCTGGGACAACACCGTCCCCCCAAACGTCGGCTTGGCCACAAACCTGCCCAGACAATAAACGAGACAACGCTCTCCGTCAGTTGAACCAGTTGGACCAGACTTTCCCCTAGTGCCTGGTGCCCAAGTTGCCAAATGTGGCCTCTTCCATGATATCTTTAGGAGTTGAAATAAAATATTTACGAAGCTTCAAAGAAGGTATTATAATGTATCAATAGACAGAAGAAATCCTGCCCTATAATTTAGAAAAATAGAAATCGGACGTTTTGAATGTTGCTATAATCAACTATAAGCTTCCAAAGTGTACTTTCTAGTTTTAGTTTGTAATACATTCAGCATACGGCCATGGTTGGTGTGTTTGTCTACGTGCCTGCTTGTAGCCTTGTCCAACGATACGCGCTCGTAGGGTAGGAGGCGCTGGCTTTACTGCACCATTTTCTATCACCTCGCCAACCCCTGCCTCCATCTTCCCCTCCTCAGCTGCAGATATGGCATCGCTGCTACCTGCTGTGTCCACAGTTCCGAGACCAGTAGGGGCTACAGTTGCTGCAATTTTTTTTGGGAAAAGCTTGTCACCTTTCAAGTACCTGCAAGTGCATTTACACTAGTATTTATTTTGTGTTTTGACGTGATTTTGAAAGTCTAGCACATGCATATTTGTTCTATTTAAGACACAAATTCTTCATGTAAGTGCAGTTCTGTACTCAGCTGCCATTCTCAATCAAACATCTCTGGATTAGCCATAGGATTGCAAGTCTTTAGAAGCTGATAGCTTTGACGTGAATCACAGAGGTGGGGCTTGTACCTGCCTGCAATGCAAACGTACTTCACGTGAGGTGCATGGAATGCACCTGGGAAATTCTCCTCAACGTAGTATAGAAGCCCTCTCGTTTGATCCACGACCCCAGGAACGTTCCTGGGAGGAGGTCTGCATTAAAACGCCAAGCTCGTATCAGAGAGTAAAAGTCGGAAAGACATACTAGTGTGCAGCTACATAGTTCCGTCATGTTACACCATTTGTTCTATTTAGTGTATTGACACACTATTCCGTAGACCTATGGTACACTGTGAACCCCGCAAATTAGTGTACGTATTGATGAACCCAAATCACTGAGCTTCAGAACTCGTGTTGACTATGGACTTGTTACTTAAGTGACTATTCAATCACAAGTTTCTTGTCACAACGTACACAATTTAAAAAAAATAGTTCATTTACTCTATTGCACAGCACAGAGGTGCACATGGATGAGATGGACAACACTGAAAAGAATGAACTGTGTAGCTCCCTGGTGTGACCCTTGCAGTTGTTATTCTAAATATTCAGACACTTGAGGTGAGTCATTACAAGGAAGGAACCCGACAGAAGCAGATGTAAGCATTGGGAACTGTTATGAGAGCTCCATTGCGATTCAGGCAAGCTAAGAATCTGGACATACAAGTGAGGACTCCCCAGAGTCAGGAATAAGGCAATATCGTCAGTTCCAAAGTCAGCCATGTATACTCGCCCCAACCATCCACCGGCTGAATGCGCTATGATTGTCACCTGTCCGCATTCTGCAGACACTCGTAAATCCGTGAAGTCGATCCAAAGTGAATAAAAAAATATGATGATAAGAGAGACAAAAAAAAGACTTAGAATAACCTGGAAGCAGTTTAAAATGCGTACCGGGAGCCATAGCCTTCGCTTCTTTAATAGCATTTTTTATCCTTTCCAAATACCTGCCATTAGATTAACTATTGAAATGAGTCTAAAAAAAATGCGTCCTGATGTCCCAGGACATGGAAGAAAAATGTGCGAAAAACTGCTACTTACCAGTCAAGCGTGGGCCGAGGCTGAAGGCTGCCTCTCCAGTAAGCAGCATCGAGAAGTCCAGCAGCATTCCGTAGCCAATCAGGACGGGAAACCTTGGCAGTTACTGCGGTCAATCCACGGGCTGCAAGAGAGGCCACAAGCTCGTTATAGTCACCCGTGTTGTTCCCTAAGCCCTGCATTCATATGGGAAACAAGAATTAGATCTTTCAATTCCGACTGCCTACTGACAGCCTGTATATAATTTGAATTCCATTAAGTCAAACTTCGACCGCTGACAAATGACCAACGCGAAATTCATACAAATCAAATACAATCAAAAACCACGGCCAAAATTCGAATGTACGATGGCAAATTTCTTCTTATAATTAAAAACAAAAAACAAAAATCATAGCAATAAATCTAGTTCAAATTTTTAGTAGGAACTATGCTCAACACCAAAAGTAGCGCTATTGCGAGTCCCTACTTAGATTTTCAGAACGCCGACTGACGGTTCAGATATACTTTAAATTTAAGTTGTAGCAAAACTAACAAAAAAATTCTCGGAATTCATAAAACCGTCGTATAGAATCAAAGATGCAGCTCACGAAATTCTAATCGTCTCTCAATCACAAATCCAGAGAGAATAGCAAACTCCAAGAAATTCATCAACGCCAGTAAGCGAGTGAATTTACGCAGCACAGCACGCACCGGCAGTATCACAATAGGCCGATACGACGTCTTCTTCAATTCAGACTCCTTCTGCGCAGTATCTTCACTGACAGACACCGCTGTAATCCTGAACCTTGAAGCACTCATTCCACAGCCACGGCCAGAAAAGAGCGATGGCAACATGGCCGGAGAGCTGAAATTGATGCGAGACAGCTCAAGTGGCAACGAATTGAAGTGACGACGCCGGGAATTGGACAATGCAGGCGGCGGGGAAAGAGCGCCAGGGAGAGACGCCATCGCCATCGCCATGGCAACCGAGCTTGCAAGCTAAGGACGAACTCAACAGGGAGGTGTGCTCGCTCTGTGGACTCAAAACTCATGGCTCTGCTCCACTCACCCGAACGAACGTGCGCTTTTTCGTCCATCTCTGTTACGATTTTCGTTCAAGGACCTCATCCAATGACTTTGTAGATTTCAGAATCCTAACTTTTAGATTCCGGGCACCTTGCAGGCCCTGTGAGACAGAGATTGGAACTTGGAAGGGGTGTTTCACAGTTTGCAATTTCAGACACAAGATTACACAATATAAGCCTCTGACCACCCAGGTTTGCAACCTTGGTATCTTGTGCAATGTGTTTCCTGTTGCTCATATTTTTCAGAGAAAGAATTAGTTGAATTGATTGAAATATGAGTGGAATCGTATGTATGTAATAAGAACTAAAATTGATAAGAATTTTCAAGCACATTTGATGTAAAACTTTAGAACCGTTAGTAGGTGGGGTCATGACCATCTTAAAAAGGTTCAAAATCAATCATCTACTACCCTAATCTTGTTTGATGAGTCTTTTAAAAGCACAAGTTCAACATTCTAAAAGCACTTCTTTATTGGCTAAAGCTACAACTTATTTTGACAAGCATTTATTCACTATTAAGCCCACCTAAACCAACATTCACTAACCCTTAAATGTCGACACGGACGTTTTGTGTCCGATGGATGATAAGGAATTCTCATGTGTAGGACAAAAGTGCAACTATTCATCTTTGGAATTAGGGGTGGAAAGGGAAGATCTTCTACAGTAGTTTGACCTCCAATGGATATTTTTGGTTTTTTTAAAGTAGATGATGTCACATGATTCCAAAATCCATGATTTATGCGGGCACCAGTCTGTCCTTGAAGGGCTAAACCACATTTTGTTCACCTTTAAACCATTCATAAATAGATGTGAACTTGATGTCATTCTTTGACAATAGCATCCAATTTGACAACAACACCTAATGAGGGGGAGAGTGGTGCAAATGGGAAGGTATTGGAATTGGATGATCGAAGGCATTGGGTTGTTCTACCGTATTTCAAAATTTGACCCACAAAATTCTGAGGCTACTTCACAGTAGTGAACTCTTGTAGATATGCGGAATTGAATTGCCCAAATTGGGGGGAGTACAAGTCCCGCAATTGGTCACCGCTTCTTGAACTCCGGCTTCACTTCGCAATTCAAGTCCGGCAAAACTTTTTCTTTTGTATATGCTAAGTGCCTTGACTTGAGGTTTCACAAATATCAATTGAGGCTAATTTGTGGTCAATCTCCCTTTGAGCAAGTCACAAATCTACCAACTTAGGTTGTAGACCCACCCTATTGTATGGGCTCAATTGTGTGACTCGCACAATTCTCCAAGGTCCCCAAGTCACCATATAGTCTAGAGCAAATTTCAGTGGGGCTATTTTCGGGAAAACAAAATAGAGCTAAATCACATCATGAGAGATTAAGAGAAGGCAAAAGGCCCTTGAAGTTGGAACTCTTGGAACAAGTTGCAATCTTATAATAAGTGATCAACTTTCTAAGCAGATGGTAAACTGGGATTAACCTCAAGCTTATATACATGTAGGTTAACCTATTTCAATTAAGGTGGATGACATACATCTATGGATGAAACCCTGAAGTCTAAGAGAGTTCAACACCCCCTCTCAATCGGAGATTGGGGTCTAACAAGAATTTGTACACCTGAAAGCTTTCAAGGGGAATCTGTTTGCTCAACGTGGTGGTATGGTGCATATGGGAATTTGATAGTTGGGGGCACTTCGAGAATACATTGGAGATGTACCACTGGCGTGTCTGGCTGGTTTGGTGGTGTAGATAATTTTTGCCTTCTTGTCATGGCTGACGAAGTATTGCTTTGATGTCGTCGATTCGATTCTAATGGAACAGATTGTGGAGGCAGAGGGGTACCCATCAAGCGAGGAGCTAGATCCAGCAGGGCTCGATAGGAAGTGCATAGGCATAGAGGGGGACAGAGTACATGTGTGTCGAGGAAATATTCATAGGAGTGGAGTGGCAAGCGGCAAGTTCTATGCTGTGAGGAAGGGCCGAACCCCCGGGCTATATTTTTCGTGGTAGGATTGCTCGAAAGAAGTAATTGGGTATAAGGGTGCAGAACATAAGACTTTCCAGTCGCTAGGATAGACGGAAGATTATCTCTTTCAAGCTATGAAGTTGTAATTTGTGGTTCTAGGGTTTCTATAGGAGAGGGAGGCTTGGTTGAGCTAGTTCTCAAGGTTGTTAGACTGTATAATCCTAGGGCATCTCAATGTTGACGGAATTTTACATGCCGTAGGGATTTTGTAAGCGCATCAAAAGGTTGTCCATTTGTATGAATATACTAGAGAGTAATTCCCCCCCTAAGACTCTCTCTCAGATGAGGTGGTAATGAATCTTGATATGTTTGGTGTGAGCGTAAAAGATGGGATTGTGAAAGAGTTTGATAGCACCTTGGTTGTCACAGTGAAGAACGATAGATGAATTCGATGCAAGAGGTGGATTGAGGTTGATGTGGGAGACGGGAGGGAGGAGCTTGAGAAGAAGTCGATGGAGCTAGACCGCTTCTTGGGCACCATTGCTGAGAGAATGATACTCGGATTCTGTCAAGGAGCGTGATATTGTCAATTGTTTTTTACTCTACTAAGTGATTGGGCCACCTGCGAGTGTAAAGATGTAGGCGCCTGTAGATCTTCGAGTTTCGAGACAGGACCCCCAATCAGCATTGGTATAGCTTGTGATTGTAGACAAAGCAGAAGAACAATAGAAAATGTCATAATCTATCGTTCTCTGTAGATATCAGAGGAGGTGTTTAGCAACATCCAAGTGGATTTGTTAAGGTGAGGTCATATAGCTGCTCAATCCGCTAACTACATAAGCAATGTCATGGTGGGTGATGGTAATGAAGATTAGCTTGCCAATTAGGCGACAATAGGAGTGAGATTTTGTTGGTGGAGATTGCATGTCGGTGGTGAGAATGTGGCCTTTAAGTAGAGGTGTAGGAATGGGATTGCAGTTCGCCATGTCGAACTCCTCTGATATAGACTTTGTGTAGTTGGATTGATGTAGGAACACACTGAGGATGACCTATTCGAAAGTGATCCCCAAGTAGCATTGAATGAGGCTGAGGTCCTTCATCTCGAATTATGTCCACAGAAATGTCTTTAGTCAGGAGATGAGGTCGGTGGTATTGCTAGTTATGAATAGATCGTCCACATAGAGGATTAGGATGAGGGTGTTGCCATTTTTGTATAGATAATACATATTTCTGTCTACTTGACTACGTATGAGGCCAATGCGGCAAAGAGCTCCGTCTATCTAGTCATACCAAGTGCAAGGACTTTGCTTGAGTCCATAGAGAGATTTGAAAAGGCGACAAATGAGATTATCTTTGCCACGGACGTGGAAGCCAAGGGGTTGGCTCATATCAACACGTTCTTTAAGTAGTCTGTTTAGGAAGTCAGTCCTAACATCCATATGGTGCATATCCCAACGTTTAGTTGCATTGAAGGCGATAGCTGTGCGTAGAGTGGCCCACTTAATAACAAGGGCAAAGGTTTCAGTAAAATCGATACCTTCTCACTATTCGAAATTCCGAGCGACCAGATGAGCTTTTTTGACGGGAGGTTGGCTAGTGAGGCTGAGCTTGACTTTAAACACCTATTTGCAAGTAATAGCACAATGTCCCGCGGGTAAAGGTTCAAAGTCCCAGGTATGGTTGTGCCAAATTGAGTCCATTTCTTCTTGCATTGCTTTACGCCAGCTTGGATCGTGTTTGGTTTATTTGAAGGTAATGTTGTCTTGGTCGAGTTCAGAGGAGGCAAGTTGGGGAGGAAGAGTAGAAGTAAGCAGACAAACATTGAAATCATATGTGGAGAGACAGAGTTCGCATCCATCGAGTCTAATATTCTAATGACAGGGACGTTGGGATCTGTGGATGGATGGTACAGGAGAGACAATCGGAAGCAAGGAAGGAGAGGAAGGCCAATGGAGCTGTCGGGGAAAAAATAGGGAGGGATGAAATGGAAGCAGGGTCTGTGAGAGCAAGGGAGTGAGTAGGTGAGGGAAGGGAGTGCAGAGTAGGACAGGAAGTGGTTGGGGAATATGAAGGTGCAATGATGGGGCGGGCAGGTGGATGTGGGATTGGGATGAGTTGTGAGGATGTAGGAGTGAGCAGGTTTTCCAAAAGGGTAGAATCTTAGAGGGGTTTGGTGAATTTGGGGAGGGGCAGGTCGAAGCGGTTTTCATCAAACCAAACGTCCTTGCTGACTATAATTTTTTAGGAGGGGGGGTGGTGGTAACATCTATAAGCCTTGTTGTTCTCATTATAGCTGAGTAGAATAGTTGGTGTGGCTTTCAAGTCAAATTTTTGTCATTTTACATCGAGTATATGGCAATAAGCGATATAGGCAATTACTCAGAAGTGGCCAAGATGAGGTTTTACACCTGTGAAAGCCTCCTCCGGAGTCTTGAGCTTGAGGGCCTTGGTAGGACATTGGTTCTGTATGTAATTGATAGTTTTGGCTAGTTCCTCCTAGAGACCTTTAGGAATGCGAGTGCCTATGACTACACTTCGTATTCCTTCTAAGAGGGTGCGATTTTTTTGTTTGGCTATTCCATTCTGGTGTGGTGAATACCCTACCATTAACTAGCGAGTGATGCCTTCTAAAGCGTAGTAGAAGTTGAATGCGGTGGATATGTATTCACCACCACAATTAGTTCGAAGGGTGCTAATTTTGTGGGAATTATTCTCAAAAAGGCTCTAAATTGTTCGAAACAGTCGAGGGGTTGGGATTTGTCAGAGAGGAAATAGAGCTAGGTTTTTCTAGAGAAATCATCAATGAAGGTAAGGATGTATCTATTTCCATTACGTGAAGGAGTGGGCATTGGTTTACAAAGATCGTTGTGAACTAATTGGAGCGTTCTAGTGGTCTATATGGTCTGTTTCTTGGGCATTCTATCGCAAGGAAGCTTACCAATCATGTAAGAGGGACATATATGTTTGATTAATGAGATGGGAGGTACCCCAGCTATGAGGTTTCTAGAGGTCATGTGATATAGGCTCTGAAAGTTAATATGGCCAATACGCCAATGCCATAGGTGAATGTTGGCACTAGAGGGTCGGGAGGTAGAAGTCGAGCGACTGGTGCAGACTGGAGTTGATAGTGTCTTCTGTGTTGGTGATGGTAGGATGTTGTGGGGTGGATTATTTGCCCTTGTTGGCTTACTGAGAGCAATAATGTCAATGTAAGCATCCAATGGAGGATATTCAAGTGGTATTGTTGTAGTTGCGAGCAAGTCCGTTGCTTGATCTCAATTGGTGTCAAGTCTAGGAAGGTTCATGACTTTATAGATCGAGGTTGCTATGGGAATCTCTACTGCCCCGCAAGAAAATCTTACTAGAGTTTTTGTTGTCATAGATAGTGCATTGCTTTACTTCGAACATTACTCTACATCCAATATCTATAAGTTTACCTATATAAAATAAATTTCTTCGTACTCCAGGGACATAGAGAATATGGTGAATTTCCTTTATTGCTCCTAAAATGTCAAAGTTGCATACAATGCCTTGGCCAACCACGGCCATTTTATGACCACCTGATGTGCTAATATAGAATACGCTAGATGGAATAATGTTGCTAAGTAGACTAGAGTTACTAGTGATATGGAATGAAGCTCCAAAGTCAAGGAATCATTCTTCCTCAGTTGTATTTGATATGACATAGGCATTGACGAATTCGTGAGAGTCATGATCATCTTGGAATGCGTCCAAAAAGGCTTGAGCGTTGTCGAGTAGAGAAGCCTTGCCTTGGGAAAATGCGGGGCTTCTAGCTATAACTAGATGTGGTTCAAATAATGGAAGATCCCGTGGTTAAAGTCACAAACATAATAATAAATCCCCCCAATGATGCCATATGAACCAAAATACTATCACCCTTCCATACACCCCTCCAAAGATATCATGAAGTCTCAATATACCCCATGTATGGTAAAAACTTGTAGAAACAAAGTCATATCCTTCATGAACTCCCCTTGAAGAAGTGTCTGATAGTTGATTGAGTGCCACGTTCACTATACAATTCTAAACTAAGAGTGTGATATGCCTCTAGAAAGATAACAAAAAGTTCTACAACCTCTCCAAAATTCACTCAAAATTAAGATATTGTCCGACTTTTATTGTTGGTCAAAGTTCACCCTTCCCAACTCAAAGGTAGCTCACCTATACTTCACTCTCAAGATCATAACTTTTACATACTACCTCCAAATCAAGAAAATAAACCAATTTTAAAAAGATAGCATGAACATCTACAAGCTCTCCAAGTTTCATTTAAATAAAAAGTACTGTCCACATTTCATAGCCTTTCAAAGCTCACTCTCTTGAAAGTTTGAGGCAACTTCACAACACTTCACTCCCAAAGTCATAACTTACACGTACTAACTCCAAACTTCATGAGTGATAGCTTTTTGGAAACAAAAAAACAAGATACACAAGCTCTCAAAACTTCATTACCAAAATCTCCATGTACAAAGTGCTATCCCCTCCCAAAGTGACAGCTTCCCTAAGTAAAGAAGGAGGAGGAGGAAGATGATCCTCAACCTCATGTGCCACCTTGACCTCCATGCCATCCACCTAAGTTAGTGGATTTTGGCTGCTAAGATGCCACATGGGCCATAATACCCACATGGGCCACTTCCTATTCTCGATAAGTCTATCCATATCATCTACGTGGATTTCTAATCCATTAAAAATAAAATAAAAATAAGGAAAAAGGTAAAACAAGCTTTACCTTTTGTTTTTACAACTTCAAACTAACTAACTAACATATTAAAATATCTTCTAGTATAGAAATCAAAGAACTAAATGTTTGTCAAATAGAGGTAAAAAAAAAGAGTTTAAGTGGAGTATAACCCCATTTGTTTCTTGAAACTCTAGAAAACCCCCCCTCCAATTTAACAAACAATTATGCATTTTCACATAATAAACACATTTACAATACGACAGCGTGTAGAGGTGTTGGATCGGAGTTAGAGTCGGTGTTGTAGTCACTGTTGCCATTATTCTCTGCGAGGTGAACTTGTTGTTGAGGTTGTAGTCGTTGCATGCGATTGAGTTGAAGTTGCATGTCCTTTATGTGCTCCTCGAGATTGCTCCTTGCACAATCTCGTACATAATGACCTTCTTTGCCACACCTATGGCAATAAATTGATGGATGGTTTGATGATGTTGGGCGTTAGGTTGGGATAGGGGTACAATCACTAAAGGAGGGGCCTTTGCTTATATTAGAGCATCCTCGAGATGAGTGTTGGCCTCCACAGGTTTGGCAATTCGTTCTAATGAAACTGACTTCTTCTAACTTGTCGTGGTTTTTTTCTAGATTTCTACTTTGCTCTTCTTGTCACAGAAGGCCCTCAAGTTCCAAAAATCAGTATAAGAAACCTGTGTTATTTTTTATCCTTAGATTCTGTGTTCGGATGTTGTAAATGATGTCTAGAAATGTCTTCGCGGACATCCAAAATTTTGCGTTGCCTAACATGTGCCAAAAACATGCAAAAAGACGTTGGACATCTACATGTTTTTTAACAGACATCCCCCAAGACATGGGTCATTGGGGTACTGAGAGTTTGCCATGTGGCTGCCACCTAAGCATCACTCGGACAAGGGAAGCTACATTGGAATTTTTTTCTTCCATGCCCATCTATGATGTGGCATCCAACAAGGCTAACATGGCATGCCACATCAGCATAGTTTTCTATTGTATGAGAATTTTATACCATTTTTAGAGACATCAACATAGACGTCCAAATGTTCTCTAAGATGTCTTCTGAGACATCAATGTAGATGTCCAAATGTTTTTGAGATGTCTTCTAAGAGGTCAACATAGATGTCTAAACGTTTACCAAGATGTCTACGAAGACAATAATTTAGATCAGTAGATGCCTTTTGAGACATCAACTTAAATGTTCAAATGCTTTGATATGTCAGATTAGGTGTCTACATTTCACCATGCTGACCTATTGGAATGTTGAATAAGATACAAATGTACAAAATGATGTCACCTTCGACATTGATGTGTTACAAAAATATTTCCACTATTTAACATGCTGACTACGAAGAGAATCACATGTTTTCCATAAAAGCCAAAGATGTACATATTGTCCTACATTGCATGGCATACACATTACATATATAGTATTTCATACATAATACATCATATACAATACACACTACTAAGTACATAGTATACAACACACCACACAAAACACATCATGCATAGTACACCATGCAAAACACACCACATATGACAATTACATCACATGGCTTCCAAAGGCTCTACAATGTGCTTTTACAAAGGTGTGAAGGCTAGATATTTATACAAGTGGGGTAGTAGAGGCATAGCAAACCACATGGGACATGTAAAACGCAAAAATCATATTACAAGCACAATTTTAGACCACATTTAGGAATAGTAGATTGATTTTTTTGGAAAATTTCAAACTAAGAAAAGTTGAGAAAACAAACAAACTTTCATCTTCAATTTTTTTTTGAGATTTCAAACATTACATCAAAAGTTATGGACAAATTTTCAAAGAAGGATTGGAAGGAACATTTTCTCTGACATTTTTTTGATATCCCTCTAAATTTCGTCCATCCTCATTGTGTATGGTGTACATGAAAATATGTTATAGAAAAAATGGTTGTCTTCAAGTGGATTAAATGTTGATTGAATTATTTGGTTCTATTATCTCAGTGTCTTTAGAAACATCATAGTTGCACAATGACATTACAGACAACATACATTTCTTTAGTATGTTGCTATACAAGATGTCCCAACATACATGTTGGTATTGTTCACAACATTCATGTTGAGACATTAGTATTTGTGAAATTATGTGCAATATGCTTTCAACTACTATAAGCTAAAACAAATTGTAGGGATGTCCCCTACTCGTCAAGCATTATCATGAGAGAAGTGAAGCACCTACTTCTACCTAATACACTAATTCATGTTCTTATGTAGCTTCTTCCAATGGCTTGGGGAGGTTACTCTATGAAAAATAGAAAACCACGTGAGTTAAACGATAGGATGGATTTTATTCATTGAAAGAAAATAATTTATAAATGGTTTGGATTTACTTGAGTCTAGATTTAATTCTTGAAACATCATTATAAGCAAAATAGAGCATTGAAAAATCTCTTGATTTCAATTGATTTTTAGATTTGTTAGACAACTTGTTATAAATTGGAGTGTTAACAAGGTGGGAGTTCATAATAACAAATTTCATAATTTGGGGGCCCATAAAATGTAAGATGATGAACTTGACACACCTATATCTCCAAATTAAATATTTTAGTGAGTTCAATATGAAATGTCAATTACATTATATTGAAATGAAAATTCCAACAAGAAGAAATTATTGATCAAAAGGGAAGTCCAAAAGGCAAAAGACACAATGTGAAAAAAGAATTTGTTCAAAGAGTTAAAATTGTATTGAAGACATGCATTTCAAGCTTGAAATGCAACAAAAGCCATAGCTAACATCATTCAATTGTAGAATGATGAGGACTTTGTTGGCTTGCAACTTGTGGCACAAGAAGCGGACCCTATGCATCAACCACAGGATGATGTTGAAGACTTTAGAGATGCACTAGATGATAATGTTGTGTTGGAAGATGAAGATTAGCACCTCTCAGTCTTATATATGTTAGTATAGAAGTACATTGATATCCTGATGGACGTAAAAAGAATATAATATATAGTCCATCTATATGTCTCCTGCGGTATAAAATGTCTTATAAACACATAGAGCGTCTGCAGTGGTGTTCAATGTTGAGCGAGATGTCCAATTGTCCATTTACATGAGTTGCACTCACTTATGTGCAAGACATTCATTTTTTCCACAGACCTAAAAATTTCCTTGTCTTTCATGTTTTCTTCTGTATTCCAAATAAAGTTTCAAATATTCCTTATCTTTACACAATGTAGTCACTATGTAGTTTGGTCCTTCTTTTTCTAGCCTTATTTTAGTGCCATTCCACTTTCATGTCCACTCATTTGCATGTTTCCTTGTCATTCTACACTCCTCTGGAGTGTGTAAGGTGGGGAATGAGTGCGGCACAATGAGGACATCGGAATACATGACTTCTTTGTTGTTGCCGTGTTGAAGACCCCTTAAGGGTTGCATGCATAAGTTTCTAACTTGAAGTATAAGTAATGTCCTATGATGCTAGACCTATAAGGAAGCTGCCCTCACTTGCTCACTCTGGATAAAAATCCCTAAACAAAGCATGTCTCCTAATGACTAAGATGAAAGGTGTCATTAGGAGGAAGTGTTGTCAAACTTCCTATTCAAGAAGCGTCTTCCAAAACATTATTATGTCTCTAGAGGTATCTCGGAGAATATCTTTTAGTCTAAAAGCACATCTGCAAAAACATCATCACTCTCTCACAACATCAATGTTAGCGTTCTAGTGTTAGAGAAGATGTCTCTGAAAACATATTCATGTTTTTGTAGACGTCTACAAAATAAACATTGAATATGCATTATGCAGACCCTTGGTGCTGACGTGACATGCCACATCAGCATTAGTCTATGCCACGTCAATCAATTCCACATGGCATGCCATGTCGGGATGCCATGTCATCGTTTGAAATGTTTTCGACTGCCCCTTCATTGCCCGTCCCCTTCTTTTTAGCTCGGGCACACGTTTTACCCAAAATCAAAGTAATTTTCTAAAACTGACCTGTAGTAAAAATGGGTCAACAAAGTTGACTTGGCAATCAATGTTTTTGCAAACATATGGATTTGACATAATCGTGTTCTCATCTATATCACTAAAAACAATAGACGTCAATGGGAAGACTAACGTGTTATGAGTGCAATTTTCCACCATCATCTGCAATATCTATTGAAAGGTAGCCTAGCTTGCAGTCCATACTCCAAACATTTAGATGTCCCTTTGGACAAAGTATGTTTTGCCTTGGACATCCTATGTTTTCTATCACGACCCTCATCACGAGGCGTGCTCGTGCCACCTTGGTGAGCAAGGGGGACATTGCGGGTGACTCCCCAAGCCTTGCAAAAGTTGAGGTGAGGGGGACTAGGAGTCCCGAGCAATCAGAGCGTGGTAGCGCTCTGGTTCGGATGAATTTGGGGCCTTGTAACACATGTTAGGAAAGGTCTCGAGGAGACGCTTCTAGCCGTCTAAAGAACGCATGATTTGGACTTGTGAGTCAAAAGTTATGGGTGTTCAAAGGTGGGGGTGTCCAAGTGGCGCCAGGACACTTAAGGGCTAGGAGGGAGGGGTTCATGAGGAGTTCCTCCATGAAGTATGTCATGTAGCATATCCTTTAAAATTTAAAAACACAAGGATGCTAGATTGACAAGCATTACGAGGTTCTAAGGTGGGAGCCTCAAGTTATGGCCAAGAGAAGCGCCTTGGTGATGGCGTGACGCCTCTCCCAATGGACCCGAATCTTTGGAGGGCGATAAATTTGCGAGTACTTGTCCAAATGAGGCAAGTGAGTAGTCCATCGACATCTACTCGTCGCGTAGATGTCGAAAATGGTCTCGCATGTGAGATTTGGATCCCGGAACGGAAAGTTAAGCCGGGGAGAAGTTCAGGAGTCCGAAACAAGGGCGAATCAGGAAAAATGGGGTGGTCTTTCAAAACCAAAGTGGATTTGGGAGTCCTCTTTGACATAAAAGGGGGGGGGGGGGGGTTGCTGAATCTCACAGAGAGTACTAAAGGAGGGGTTGGTCTCCCTCCTCACTCCCTCTTGGAGCCTAGATGAGTCTTGATGACTCAAGGTTGGTGGTGTGGGTTCACCACCACTACAAGGCACCATGGAACACTTGTGTGTGTCTTGTGGTACCGGTTGGGTGGAGTCCCACTCCTTGCTAGGCTATGTTGAGGTGTCCCGAATTGTGAGTCTTGATTAGTGACGAAGTGGAAAGTAACAAATACACAATGAGCTTAGTATGGAGTTGGGGTGACACTCAAAGGCGGTTAGAACCATGGTGAGCAGTGTCACCATGGATTCTTGTACAATAAGATGGAAGTCCCACCCTATGTTACCAAGTAACATGCCTTGGTGTTATGATGGGTGTGTAAGTGCTAGTAGTCCCGGTGACTGGGGCTTAGTGCAAAGAGTTGGAATTGAAGACTAACATTGGATGTGTGTAGCATGTATAGTGTTGGGAGAGCATGACCCTTGGTGCCACTAAAGTGTTAAGTGTTTGGAAAACATTGGAAGGTGAACTTAAAGTGGTAAGCGTCACTAAGGGGCGCAACATTTTCAATCAAACACCAAAAAAACCCTGGGTTTCTTATAGTAAATAGAGGTATGCGTTCTCGCCCTTTTTGAATTTATCTGAACGTTGACCAACTTTTCGGTAAGTTGTTAAGTGTCAAATCTACTAGGTCCTCGTCTGAGACAAGTATTCCTAGGTTTACTAGCTGAGTGATAAATAGGTTTATTTCTTGTAGGTGGTTTCCTACCGATTTTCCCTTAGTTAATTTTAAGGAGTAAAAACGTTCCTTTAGTGACAAATGTCACGATGAGCTCCTAACATCACACGTATTCCTAGGACACTTCCATATAGCATAGGGATCGGTGAAATGAATGACACTAAGGATGATTGAATCTCGTACCAAAGATATAATTATTCGTCCTACGCGAAATCGAAGCTCCGTGTCACGCGTTGTGCCGGTGTTGACTGTACTCACTAGTCTAGTGGTGGTTGCTGCACCTAGTACATTGTTTTCTGGCACTATGATCGAGGTTACGGCAGGTGCTACTTCAATTGTGCTCATACTCGATGATGTAGTTGTATCAATCGTTGGCTGATCAGAGTTATTAGGTTCAATGAATCTCCATAGACCTTCCTACATTAGTATCATTTTGACTTAGAACTCTAGATGACATAGTTCGAAAGTCTCGCTAGTTTTATAGACTCTGGAACTTCTCTAATACTGGGGTCCATTTCTAGAACTAATGAGCTAAGTGAAACTGTGTTTGACCGGACTTTGGTTCTTACAGCTCTACTTAGGTTTCTCTCTAACAACTCTATCGGTGCGTGAGACTTCTGAGAAGTTTGATGCAAGACTGTGATACTAGCATCATAAGTGTTCTATGACAACTTAGTAAGAACGACACTCTGATACCATGTTGGAACAAGTTGTAATCTTACAACAAGTGATCAACTTTCTAAGCAGATGGTAAACTGGGATTAAGCTCAAGCTTATATATACATACAGGTTAACCTAATTCAATTAAGGTGGATGACATACATCCACAGATGAAACCCTAAAGTCTAAGAGAGTTCAACAAGAACTAATGCCTCCAATCCTCTATCAATAAGGGGGTCGAACCTATATATTGCTACTCTACAATTGAGCACAATGCAGCCACTTTCCTAGTCTAAAACCCCTTTGTAGACTTTAGAATACAATTTTGACATTGCTTGGCTTCTTTTGCAAGAGAACTCAAGAACTCCTAATGGAAGAGTCACAATAAATTTCAATGCACCACTTGAATTCTAAATTCCATCCCTATGCTATTGCTCTTCATCCCTGTGCCATTGCTTTTCATCCCCATTCTCTTAGAGAAAATGGAGGATTAAGTGACAAGATTCCATGCATTCGCCACACAAACTTCTTTGGCTTCCATTCTTTATCTCCAATGCTTGGTGAATTGAATTTCAGCCAGCTTGTTGAAAGCCCTGACTGGAGGACTAGAGCCACGTTGCCCATTCATCGAGACTGCGGAATTGGGGAATTGGGGAAGAGCGACTCTCCCCAACGATATCACTGGATCGTAACTCTCTCAACCAATACTCCCTTATGCTATCACTGGAATTCCCTTGGTCAAAACCCGAAATGCAAGTCAGAGCTGGAATGAATAACGGTAACAATCTCAGTCAATCTCTTCACCAGCTCCGCCGCTATGATGACGAAGTTGGAAAATAAAAACGGAAAATTAATTAAAGCACATTCCATAAGAGAATTAAACAGCAACCTCTTCCTCTATTACTGTCGCCAAAACCTTCATTCAAGCAGACATGCACCCATGCTCTGAACCAAACCTATGCAGACTCTATAACATATCACAAATCTCTCATCCTTGTCATAGCAAGGTTCAAATCTACCCATGCCTCCAAACAATTCTTTTTGAAGAACTTAGCAGACCAATTCCTGCCTCATGCACAGCTGCATCTTCGTACCAATATCTATGATTGAAATACGAAAGGGAATGCCACGAGAATGATCAGCTTAATCCTGCATTAAGAGGACTTCAAAGTCCGATCTTTCCAACCATGGATACTTTTGAATGACCTCATTTTTAATTGCTAAGGCATGGTTTTAAATGACATGACCTTTGAAGATCAGCTCTTTGAGTAGATGGATACTTATCACTGTATCAAAAGCAATACTAAAGTCTCTCTTACATGAAATCTTCACAACAATAGGTAAGTCATTGCATACCTCACGTGTGCAGTAAGATTGTGTTCTCGTTTCGCAATCATGAACCCCTTTGCGTCGTGTTAAGTCAATACCAAAGCTGAAAGTACTAAGATCCATCACCGAAACAAGAACACAACTCATGCCGTTGAATTGAGCGTCCCAACCTAACATAAATGCACTGGTCAAATTGGACCATTTTGATATACACGATCCAAGCCCCAGAGTTCAATACTACGTCGATGAATTTGAGATGTGAGGTGATGAAATCTTGCTGAGAGCTTCTCAGATACAATCACCTGGGGATTTCGCTCTTGAGCTCTCATGCACATCGAAATTTTCTAGGAAAGATGCAAACGCCGTATTCCAGAAAATACCCTGGCCACTTGCAGTCCTGCAACGCTGAGCTGGGAAACCAGTCCCGGCTTCCTAGCCTGTCTGGTACCCATAGGAAGACCACTTTTCATACAAGAAAGAGACTTGATGATCTCTGTGAAAGATGGACGAGCACTTGGTTTCATATGCCAACAATCACGTAAGAGAGAGGCCAAATCTGGGGGGCACGACGATGGTAATTCTGGCCTTTTTCCTCTACTGACCATTGCATATACTTCCCCCTGCTTCAAAGAATGGAACGGTGGCTTTCCAGTTAGCAATTCAATACACAGCATTGCAAAACTGTAAACATCAGCCTTCTTCCAATCAACAAGTTGATCTTTCGCAAAAGCTTCAGGTGGCCGCCACTTGGTAGTTCCCGTATTCTCTCGACTGGGATTTTCCAAATCTTCTACCTTGATCTTGGCCAACCCAAAGTCAGTCAGTTTCACATCTGCGTAACCTTCATTACGGAGCTTTACATCTGCTAATGGGGCCACGAGTACATTGGAGGATTTCAAATCTCGGTGTGCAACGCCCTGTTCATGCAGATACTCCATTCCTCGCGCAATCTGCAACATGATGTCAATTACTGCCAGCATTATAAATGGCATGCTCGTGTGATTCTTCCACCGCGTCTTGATAAAATCGGTCAGATTCATGGGCATGATCTCCATCACAAAAGAGACCTCAGGCTTCAAACTCACACACAGAAGTTTCACAATGTGAGGGTTGTTCAGTTTCGCCAAAATGTTCACTTCTTTCATACACTCCTGCATCCATTCCTCCTGCTCCGTCGCACTGTAGTGTTTCTTTGCACAGGTCAAGCCCAACCACTTCACCTCGTAGACAGCTCCAAATGAGCCATGGCCGATAGGTTTCCCTAGAATTGGATACCCGCACTTGGATATGAAGAACTGCGGAAGCTCTTCATTATCGGTGTTGGACAAGCTCTCGCGTTCCAGAAGATATTTCGCTAGCAGCTTCTCCTCCTCGCATAAAGCTGGCTTTGTAGCCAATTCCTTCAGTGTTTTTCTAAAGCTTATCACATCTTCGACATAATCCACGTCCATTTCAATAAACTGATCCGCAATTGTACGAGAAGCTGCGGATATAGGAATGTCACCCAAGGAGTTTGAGAACTTGTAAAAGACCTCCATGCAGGACAAAAGATCCAGATTCAGTTGCCGAAACGCACGTTTGCAATGGGCTTGCAGGATGGCTGTTTCCAGCCAGGAGCGCTCGGAACTGAACTGCTGTTTGATGATGTCCGCTCGTGTTAAAATGATATAAAACTCTTTGAAGATAGGAATGTACTTGATCCATGTGGGTTGCAGGTAGAAGAGGCTCCACGAAAAATATTTGTGGATTGCTTTGATGTGTCGCCAAAGACGCGTGCACTGCAGCGCATTCAGTTCGAGAATTGTTTTATCTGGTAGTTCGGCACTCTCCCTCTTCTTTATAAGCGTTCCAGCAAGTTCCAAATATTCCGCCATCACCAGACTCTACACAATCGTGGAGACCTGAAACGAGCATTCCTATTTCAAAAATGGATGAAAAGCTACGTCACCTGTAAAACAAGGACAACGATCAAAGTTTTACCAGGTGTTTCCTACTGCTTTATAATGCAACTGAAGCTGGTATCTCAGAATGCTATCCCTTCTTAATCGCAATTACAACCCACAATAAAATCTGATGTAGAAGGCATACATCTAACGAAATTCAAGTGAACAAACTTGGCCATTAGGTCGAAGTGCAATGTTAAACTTTGAAGTCTAAATTTTTTGACTGTTATGGTCTTGTTAGATTCTTTAGGATACTTAGAATCAATGGGTTGAAATTTAGATTGCAGGACAAATACACCCTGGTCTTCTAGATCCCACAGTTAGGTTTCGCAATCTATGCACCAAAAATGAATTTGGGATGATCAGGTTTTGGTTGTAAATGAAACACCGTTCGCACAGGCATTATTTCCGGTAATGACATTCAAGGCCACGATTGACATAAATTATTTGCAATTTAGTAATTACGGTGCCAACCAACGGCTCGGTTCGTACCGCAATATTCTGATACCCATGCCCTCGACTGCCATTACTAGTCCATGAATCTTAGTCTGCGTCTTGAAATCTAACCTAAACCACAACTCCAAGCAACGTTTACCGTGCTCCTGCCTGCCATGGTGCTCTAAGGCGTTGTTTCCTATTAATCCAGCAATCAAAACAAAATCAAAAACAAAAATTCCCCTGCAAATTTTATCTGAATTAGTAAAGATTCTGCATGGAATGCTACTTCTGCAAAGCTAGTAAAAATGGCCACTGCATGAAGTCCTATGCCCAAGTCACCTACGATTCTGCAAAGTAAGCCTCACCAATTATAGTTGATCTCCACTTCAAAGGGCAGCTGTTTGAATCTCTTAACGCCGGAACGAAATGCAGTCTCCGATTAGGGTTCGAGAAGCGTAAACAACAACGCCTGCAGAAACACATTAGCTGCATCAAACACGATCCTAACGAAAGTACACGATCCCCTGGAATTGAGCAACAGGTATTAAAGATGTAACCACATAATCTAAAGAAATGAACTAGCGAACTAAATACCAAAACCAGCAACCAATCGACCAATGTCTGAATTGACAAAAACATACCGATCGAAAGGCAAGAGCATTCGTCCAGCGAGCGCTTCACTACCCATTGCTCCATTACACTGGAGAAGCCAGAGAAGAAAAAATCCTACTCCTACTGTAAGTAAGCAATTATAAACTCTCAAGGAATTCAAGAGATCGGTACTACTCGAGCAGATTAACAGATGGTAGAGCTTCAAAAGAATTCCAATTGATTCATTGCCATTGAGGAATGTCGTCACAGAAACAAAGGAAAATGTATGTTGCGATCGAGAAGCTCGAAAGCTTGCAGCGCCCTGCTTCGAGAAAGTGCGAAATTGGGCATTGAATGAGTCGGAGTTGAAATGACTGAAGAAGACGGTTTTCGTGGGTTCACAACAAGTTGCCTCGAAAGCCTTCATTCGGGAGAATGCAAAAGCTCTCAATGTAACATTCTTGAACCTTCTGATGAATCCCGGGGGGTAGGTAGGGTCTCACGTTCAGCCCTTTTTTTTCTAAGTTTCTAAGAAACAGCCAGGATGGCGATCACTTAAAATTTGGTGAAGCATTGTATTTCTACAGTCATCCATATTTTGGACCAAAAAACATTTTTCAATCAAATCCATGCACTTTTTCATCCAAATTTGGCAACGTCATCCACATTTTTCATCCACATATTTAATAGAAATAGAAATGGAAAATTTCTAGCAAGAAAAGATGACTTCTATCTTGTGAAAAGTAGAAATTTATTTTGAAATGG
Organism: Straminergon stramineum; assembly: GCA_963920665.1. Lineage (NCBI taxonomy): Eukaryota > Viridiplantae > Streptophyta > Bryopsida > Hypnales > Calliergonaceae > Straminergon > Straminergon stramineum. Next base: position 2,578,893 of record OY987263.1, read on the forward strand.
TGCAATCTAGTCCTATGGTGCCAAAAAAAAAGGGGTGGTTTCCTTGAAGTATCCTTTTAATAACAAGGTAACTAATGCAATGTCAAGAGTTGACTATGTAAATGTATTTACCCCTTAACCCCTAAAGGACCAAACGGTGTTTTTTGGCAACATAGCAATTTGGGGCAGCTCACTACAGATGGAATTTTTTTTTTTTTCTTTGAAATTTTCACACAACATGTACCCGAGGAGTAGCTTTAAGATCCAACAGTTTTCATAACTTTTGAATACATGGTTAAAATGTTATTGTATGATATGTTATTTTCATTGCTCATTGGGCAACCTAGGCAGCAAAAAAACTTCTTTAAAAATCATTTTTTTTAATATAAAAATTTGAAATTTATTTTCATGATTTATATATACATGAAAAGCTTTGAATCATTCCTTTTTGATTTATGAGATGAAAGTTATGCAGAGTTTTAGTTGTGGGTAGTTTGTGGATAGTAATGGAATCTTAACTCTAAAATAAACTTTGAAGACCTTAATTTAACTCAATTTTTAATATTTTTGAAAAAAAATAAAAACATGAGGTGTAGATTGTTTATTACAAAAATTTAACCATTGGTATTGGCATTTTTCAATTCCATAAATAAATTATTAACAATTTAGTATTCTTAATCATTCTCTACTTCTTTCAACTTACTATTTTTTTCCTATATGTTGTACAATTCCAAATGATCTAAAACGTTTTGAGCATGTAGCCAACATGAATTGGAAAATGAATCCAAAGAGTTACAACCACTTTGGACATTTTTTTCATATTGATCTGACCTTGTGAAGTGCATCTGCCCGAATTTTTGCATGGCCAAAAAATGGCTTTTTGTCACTTCAAATGCTAATATCTTGTAATCCAAACGGTGGAAATTTCTGAAATTTTTTCCACATCTTTCCAAACCAGCTTACTACAAGATTATACGGTTACATTTGTCAAAAATGTATTTTTTTCTAAAATTTGGTACTTGTACTAGAGATGATAGTTTTGGAGCGTTTTCGGTGAAAGCATAGTCAAATACCTTTAGGGGTTAAATGACCAATTGACAATTCTATGGTCTCCACCCAATTTGGGCCAGTAATTTCAAGAAAAAACTTAAAACAAATATTTTTTAATGCATACTAGATCGGTTGTCTTAGAGAACTTTGTGCTCCAAATCAAGATCATCATGGTCAAAAGTTTTTTGTAAGAAAAATAACACAAAGTGTTCAATATTACGTAATGTTAAGAAATTTTCTATAAGAAGAAAGTATTGATCTTTTCATCCTTAAAATCTTTTTTCATTTTGCACAAATCAATTAAAACTCCAATTCTATCCAATCAAACAAAAAATTTAGATTCTATAACTCAAAAATGTATTTTTGGTGAATTTTTAAAGGAAATTGTTCCAAAAGTGATTTGGAAGAGATCTATAAATATTTTCCAAGTTTTGACCTCACAAATAATTTCTTGTCTGGATGCTTAACATCTTGTCTTTGATGCAAATATCAAAACACTTGATGAAGCCATGAGTTTTATAGCACATCATAATTGTGTCTAGTTTTCCTTGGGCATTTAGGGGTTAAGGTTTCAAATTTATATAAGGAATCACATCACTTCAATATCTTACCTATCTACTTGTATATCTACCAATTCCAACCACTTGCACCAAAAACCAAGCCACTCTATATAGCAACAAATAAATTGCACATCAATATCATGATGATATCACTAGAAGAAATTCTCGATAATTGAGCCGATGTGTTTTTGTTAGAAATCATGAAATTGTGTTGGGAAAAACATAGTTTTGCAGTTTTCTAGTCAAAAAACTGCAAAACTGCATTTTTCCCAACATAGTTTCGTATCTTCTAACAAAAACACGTCAACTCAATTAATGAGAATTTCTTCTAGTGTATATACCCACAAAAAAAAATAGAGTTTTGGGAGCACTTTTGAGCATTCCAATTTCAATGTATGTATAAATTACCACCTAGCTAAAGTCTTTCATCAATCTTGTCAAAGGTGGCATTTTCTCAAAAATTGTGTCATTTCATTGAATCATATCTTTTTTTCATAGGAAAGCTATATAAGTCTTTTGTCGTTTCAATAGTAGAAATCATCAAAATTATTCCCCACCAATAAAGAATTATGTTTTTTACAAGAGCTAGTCAAGAAAACAAGAGCTATACTCATACACCCTAGTCATGTAGGGATTAACTCATGCGACGAGGAGGTATTGAACCTACTATTCACCTATGGTAATGATATGTTGCACTTTTGTTGAATTCCCTACTTGTAAAGTACTAAGGTAAACATTGCTCTATTTCTATATCCAATTCCATTCAAATGAACTCTTTGTGTTCATTCCAAGAAAAACAAATCTAGAAACCTACATGATCTTCTATTGCATAGTTCACTAGTGATAAAAGATCATCCATGCTCAGCTACATTCTTGAGGTTGAATTGAATGCTTGAATATGTATAGCTTGGTTGGATTCACGGAATAAAGTGAATGAACCTTGTGCTGCAAATACTTCCCATTCCAACTTGAAAAATGCTCTACTTGAGAAGAGAATATACATATACATATGTATATTTGTATGTGTACCTAATTATTAAGGTTGGCATTTCATGTTGAATAATTAATTAAATTTGTAAAAAATATTTTGGTAATTACTTTTAGAATTAATACATATTTTCCATTTTAAAATTTAAAATTTATTCCAGAATTTGACACATTCATTATAGAAACATTGAGAAAGTGGCAAATTTCTTATTCTTAGATTTGGACCATTTTGAAATTTGCATGACGCATATTTTTTGATAGTTTGACATTTGTAGCATTAATTTGTTTGATTTTCTACTCTCTCTTAAAGTAATTTCTAAAAAAAAAAAAACTTGCTTTTTTTATTTAATTCTATCCTACCTTGAAAGTTGGGTATAGTGTGTCAAGTTCTCAACTTGCAAAAAGAAAGATGGACTAAAGCACTAACAGGTCTACTAGAAGCAATCATTTACTACATATATTGAAATTGGGGTTGGTTGGTGTAATGGACTAAATTTTAGTGAATTTTTAGTGAAACGGAAGAACAATATCCATAGTGAATGCAAGAAGTTGCATAATTTTTAGAATATTGGGCATAATGTAGGCTACTATTTTAGTTCATAGGTGGTGTAACATTCATATGGCATAGTAGTATTCACATGGGACAATTCTATGAATGGGCTATGATTTATTCCAAAAGCACCCCCCTTGTATTTAAATAGCAAGCAACATGGGTTAAAAAAGTGTCCCTCACTAATTGAAAATAGAACATTCATTACCATATTTCTACCAATTGAATACAAAACATTAGTGACTTCTCATTTGGTTATTAATTTTTTTGTAGGCTATATTGTCCTCTCTTTTCATCTATCTCACGGATGAACTTTTGTCCTCCTCAACTTCCCATTCTATCTGGACACCAAGTGGAAACCAGTACCATATTGAACTCCAGCATATCAAATTTTCAGTTCTACATTAACCAAACTAGATCCTTTCATATGGGCAATTTGAAGACACTGGTCACTTTTAAATACCTAAAGGGCCCGTTTCCATTGGGCCTTCAAAACTCCTGCATATTGAATCACTTTTGAGCCTCCAGCCTCCCCTTCAGCTTTAGAGGGAGCTCCAGATTCAATTCCAGGTGCAATGGAAACCTTGTCACTGTGGAAATCCACCTGGAGGGGCCAGTGAGCTTCCAGCCCACCTCCAGTTCCGGGAGGTGAAGCCACGGGCCAGAATATAATAGAATTTTGAGTCCATAAATTACTCTCTTCTCTCCACTTTGCCCACAAAAAAACAATCTTGGAACATCTCTGGAACAAGTAAGTTACTCTAAGTTTAGTCACAACCAAAGTTTCCCTCTCTCCTCAGTCTCTTGATTGCGTATACAGCAACCAGTTTTCGCTCTTCAGTTTACTCAAGATTGCAAGAGCCTGCTTCCACTCTCAATGCATCAACTGCCGCACGACAAAGTGCGCAGACAAGTAACTTAAAACATATGCAAATCAAAAGGGCCGCATTACCATCAGTCGCCCACCGACACAGAGTGAATCCTCAGCACAAATGGTGCGAACCGGTCTTATTCAATGTGATACGTACAGTACAAAAAAGTCCCTTTAGGCAAGAGCACTCAATGCCAACAGAACAGTTCACGATTAAATTAGGGTTACAATGCCGACTAAAAACGCGAAGTTCCGAGAATTCCAGAGAACCCTTTTAGCTTTTCTCGGCTCAGAACAATCCAATGAGCTAGTGTTTCAATTCGTTACCTGTACAAGTCTTATTCAAATCTCGCGTAGAGCGCGCATCTGATGCACAGCAAGTCACAGTCCATCTCTTGGACAATATGGACGAAGTGAAACCTCGTATACACTCTCAATGAACGGCACCTTCCAACCCAAACATCGCACATTTCCGCCCTACCAGAGCAGTCAGGAGGAGAGTTTGAGCAAAATTTCGCCTTCCAGCAACAAATTTCGGGTGATTGGGGGCCCAAAATTGCTGTCGAATTCTGCTTGTAGGATTTCTTTGTGTCTTCTCGTATAAACGAGAGATTCGCGACCACGACCCCGGATGAACTCCCATGTACAAGTTCTGCGTGCATTTATCTGCAATTTGGATGGTGCCACTTGGTTTGAAGGTTTTTCAAACCCTAGCTATAGGATGAATGGCAGCGCTCCCACAGTTTGAAGCTCATAAGCTTTCACGAGATCGGCCGCCACGGCTACAGTCTCGTCGATTCGGTGGTTCTGCTTCCCGAGGCGCAGCACTGCGGTCTTGTTTTCCGGCTGGACTAGCTCGCTACAAAGCTCCTGCCGCTGGTTGATTGTGCCGTGGTAGTGGTAGTACTTGAGCTTGTCGCCTTTGGGATACAAGTTCTTCCCCTTCCGCATGTTCATCGACATGTGAACCCCTGTCGCTGTTGCGTACCGCGCTTGCAACACGTATTTTCGGTCGTAGCGCACGCCTCTCTTCAATATTTTCCTGAAGACGAGCTTCTCAAATGCCCATTTTCTGCACCATTGCAAGCCGACAATATTTCAAACCTTTGCATCACGCGGTGCAAAGTAAGAATAATTTCAACGTTTCAGCATATACGTTGGAATACTGGAGATGCTATTATTCTTTTAGAGAGGGAATTATAAATCATAAATTTTGAAGAAACCAACATAATATTCCGTTCCGATTGGTGGAGATTCATTACTGACACTCTCACTGCTTTCACATCCCTTTTCTCATATATTTTTAGGAACGGATTCAAGTAGCTGATGGGGGTGCTTCCAACTTAACCCCTAAAAACCAAGAACTCATGGTTTGAAGTTGACCAATTCAATAGATCATATTGTGAAAATTCTGATTCATATTGGACCAAATTTTATAGCACCAGAATCATTGAAGAACATTCCAAGTGCCGGTCGTTAGAGAATCAAAATCCGACAATAGAAAATCTCCATCAAACGTAATCAAAACTGCCCCAAAGAGCACAAAAACATGAGGCCCAATTCAGAGACTCCCCTGAAGCAGCAACCAGAAACACACCGAAACACACCGAACGATGACCTTAAACCCTGGTGATGGACGACAAGCATACCTTGCGTGTCCGCCAACAGTGTTGTTATCCGCGACGCAAAGCTCCCCGGAAATCGGCACCTGCTCGAACGTGATTTGCGTGACGTTCGGGTTCGAATTCAAAACCTCTTTAAGCGAACTCGTGGGCGCGATATGCAGATACTCATCCACGTCGAAGAAGAACGTCCACTTCGCCATGAACCTCGACCGAAACAAGCAATCGTTCACCACCAAGAACTGGTTATGGTAATATCCATCATACATCTCTTGCTGCCGAACATTATGCACCGAAACTCTCCCCGCCTTGATCCACGGCTCCAGCACCGTCCACACGTCCGGATGAAACCCGCCCGCGTCGTGGAACATGAAGTGCGAGCGATCGCCAAGAAAGAACGCGTGATACGCCAGCCACTCGCGCATCCGCTGCGGACTCACGTCTCCGTAAATCGAGGAGCCGCAGTAGACGTAGTCGTACGGGTACGGCGGCTCGAATTTCTTCGCATTGTACTCCCCTGGACTCTCCACCAACACCGCGAATCGTTCTGGAGCTCTGAACTGATCGCCGTAGCCGACTTGCAATAGCAATTCCCCGCCTTCTTTCCCAACTCCGACGTCTTGCTTGAACGAGCAAGTAATCACGACCACCGTGTAGAGCTTGCCGTAGTTCCAATCGGGAAGACTTTTGGACGCTTTCCCTTTGGTGGATGCGCCTGTCCGCTTGGACAGCCACTCGCACTGATACGCAGGTTCATGGAACGATTGAATACCCTTCGCCACCAAGCCCACGATGGAAAACTCGTGAGAGCTGCCGCGGTACGCTCCCATTTCGATGAACAAGTGCGTCGCCAGGCCATGCGGTTTGAATTCACGAAGCTGTCCTTGGTGGGAGGTGTCTATGGCGGAGGTGTTGACGTGCACCAGAGGCTGCGCAAGAGAGGTTTCAAAAAGGTCGGGAAGCTGGGTGAGGGAGCTCGAAGTGCAAAGCTCAAAATTGCGGGTGAGCAGCTGCGCGAGGATTAAGAAGAAGCCGCAGGCCACCACCAGGACGTATACCACGTTGACCCGCACGTCGGAGCAATTCGTCATGCGGAATTTCACCGCGGCTTGACAGCCGAGCTCCTTGGACCACAGATTCTCTTTCACTCTCGCCCCCTGTTTCACGGCCTCTCGGAAATCCTTCATGCTTCTCCTGTCACGAGCTCAGAAGAATCCTAATTGCTTGCCAATTGTGTCAAGTGATTGCAAGCGCATCAAACCAAGGATTTGTATCCACAATCGGTAGCCAATTCCGTGTCTGTTGCATCCGCAACTCTAGCTCCTGTATGTTGACAAGTCGCTATGAAAGTCTCGTGCACCGTCAGGCGCAGACAACTCTTGAACAACGAAAATTTCCATCCCTACGCTAATTCTACAAACGAGCTTCACTATCATGAAAACATCTTAGCGAGTCATAAGCTTAGTCCGCGTTCAGGTTTCGCCGGGGTAGAGAAACAGCGACTACCAACATGCAAATATCTCTCTCCACCACTCCGTTTCTTTACAAAACACCCCTCTCGAACAATCACAGAAAATTTGAACTCATCAGAAGCTTTCCATAGCTAGATGACGAAAAACGACTAACCTTAATCCATTGAAACTCTCACAAACTCAATACTGGCTTCCGATGGTGACACAAATCCAATAAAATAAAATATTCTTGAACCCTTCGCTTCGTCGGTGAGCGAAGCCCAGCTGCCTCCCCTTGTCACATCAATACATCACCCTCCAACGATACTCGTAGCCAAAAACCCTGTACAATTGAAGCTCTGTACAGTGCGTTCTCAGTGCAGGCTTCTTCATCAATTGCCGGAGCTAATGAAACTGACGCTCCCAGCCTGCAGTGGAGTATAAGCTTATTAGTTGAGCTATGACGTGATATCACCTCCGGCAAGTTCACAAACCGGCACCAGCAGGACCGAGGCTACAGCAGGCCACGGGCCACGTGTGGCGTTACGAGAGCAGCGCCTTGTTTGGGGCTTCTTCTTCTCTCTTTAAGCTTAGTTTCCTTTTTGGTTGAGCCTGACTGGTGCCGTTCTGGGGTCACTCGCCGGCAGCAAGCCCAAGGAAGGGGCCAAATCCAGGGTAGCTTGGACCTACTACTACCCTACGCTAACTTAGGCAGGTCCATGTGTGTGAGTGTGTCCTGCTCAGAAACGTAAAAAATTAATTTCTTAACTTAACTTAGATTGCAAATCCTGGTGGAATGCACATTCAGGGTCTTCCAGACGCCGTCGTCTCCGTCCTGCACACTCAACAATCCTGTCGGGCAGTGAGGGTCCTGCCGTGGCTGGCTCTTGCATTCTTTAACTTAGTTTCTCCCAGAAGACGCTGATCGATGACGGAGAAGCAGCTAACTCTCCGATTTGCTGTTTCTATAGCCTGCTACCCTGACCAAAATTGCAGAAGAATAAATAAAGCTTACCTGACCACATATTGTCAATGATACGAGCAGTGTCTGCACCTCCACGCCTATTAAATTTGTTCCCGATCTCCATCAAACCTCGCTTTTACCGGCCGCTGATTCCTCTTCCCCGGGTCAATAATTTTGAACCTTTTTCCCTGTCTTCTGCATCAATCTTGCTTGAACCACGACTTGTTTACAACTAAGTTCACGCCACTTGCGTGGTTATTGACATTGGTGATCGTTCTACAGTAGAACGTTTGTTTCCGCGTTCTACCTCGGTAGAGATTGAGATTTTGCAGCTTTTGAGTTGGGTAGTCCCGGTGTAAAGTTTTTCGAACAGTGCAGGAAGCTTGGTTGCCATGAGAGCTGCGATTGTTTCCAAAAACATCGTAGCTGGAAATATTCTAGCGGTTTGGGGGAACACCATTTGAAGTGGAAGAGTCGTGTTTTCAGTTCCTTGGTCGACTTGTTTGAATAGTTAATAGGCTTCTTAGGGCTGCAACTGAATCCTTCCCTTAACCATTTAGTAAGTAATTTATACAGAATATGGATCCTGTAGCTTTAGAAATGGAAACTACTGACTGGGTTGCTGAATTTCAGCAAGACAAGTGAAGGACGCGAGCTAGAAGTAGCGTCGCTGGGGAAATAGAAGTCCTTATTAGATTGTACTCGATTGAAAGTTTTGACAGTCGAGCTCGTAGGCCTGCGCCGTTGAATTTGGTCAAAGACTACTGGACGATAATCTTTAAAAAAATGTAAAATTCATAAAATGGGCAAGTGTAGCACTACTTTCGTAATTTTTAATTTTGAAAGAATGATACGGACTGATTTTGTTGTATTGAAATGGCGGAAAGGATGAGGTCCCTTGGTTGCTGTGGACTGTTTCCCCTTTGCAACGGAAATTGTCCATGTGTTTCAAGGGAAAAATAAATAAAAAATGGCAGAAAGGACAAAAGTCCCCCATAAACATTTCACCGGGGCCCGGCTCCTCGGATCCAGAAGTTGAGTTGCCATGATCATTTTTCACTGCTTGAAGACACACAGCGATTTTATTTCATTTCTTGTTGGGGAAATTTTTGGAGGTCCTCCAGCTGATTTCCTCCTACAAAAATGAACCAGGTTTTTTTCAATGGTCACTGGTTGTATCACGAAACATATCGGTTTATTTCCTTCAATCTCAATTTTTCAAGGCCAATTTCCTCCACATTGAAATTGACACTAGCAAAATTGCTAAAGTCTTGTACAATATAAAAACAAAAATTCTAAAAAGAAAGTATTAATTAACCCCTAAACGTCCAGATTCATCTCCAAAATTGATGATTTGAGAAAAATCATTGTAAAGTGCTATTTGGAAGCATATTTTGGAATTGAAATGCAAATAGAAGTTGTAGATTTTGATTTTTGGATTCCATATGTAGAGTTAGATTCACTAATGCTATCACCAATCTTTTTTTATAAATTTTGAAAGAGAAATTCCAAAATTCCTTCAAAATTTGATTGCAAGTAAAATATTATCATTTCTTGAGTAAAATTTGTTGGAATGGATTTGAAATGAGGTTCCATTCACATGGTGTTTTTTTGAAATTTTTGTGTTCTTCCTATCTATGACCTCATTTTGGCTAATCCAATTTTGAACTAAAGTCAATGTAGTTTGACCACTTGACATACTTGCACATTTGTAATTTTAGAAAAATATGAACTCTAGTAACATCAAATCCAACCCTTAGATAGGACAAAAACTTGATACCATATATTCAGAAATTAAAATAACTTTCATCCAAGTAGTTAGGAGGATGAAACTAGAGTTTCAATCTGTTCATCGTCCAGAAAATGGACGTTGGCACATTTAGGGGTTAATATTGCATCCTTGGCAAGAATTGAACCAAGCAAAGCCCCTTACCATTTGAAGGCAAAGGATCCTTTCAACCCATGCAATATGGAGTTGAAGTTGGTTGTAAAAAGTTTGCATGAAATCAAAAGAGTTTAATTTTAACCTTCTTAAACAGATTCTTTGGTTCAGCCTTTGTAAGGTCACGCTTAGGATTGGTGTGTAAATCGTGAATCTTAGAAAAATTCTTCCACAAAACAATGGCATCCCTAGAATGTTGTCAAAGTCTTTGTCTTGTCCTTCCAAAGCCAATTGCATGGTACTATCCAAATTTGATATTGTCATGCAATTTCAAAGCTCGAGCTTGATGAAAAGTCCTTTCATAGATTGCGGCACTCCTACATTGACACTTAGCAATTTCAATAGGTATTAGTAGGTTAAGATACTTTAATTTCAAAGATGGGCTTCAACTAATTGAAGTCTATATACCCTCAAAAGTTTTGTCCATATACTATATACTTCCTTGCAACTTGAAAACAAAATAAACTCTTGCTTATAAGCTATTATGTCATGGGAGTTTGATATCCAAGACAATTGACCTTCACCTAGTTGCCTAGTCAGGTAATAGCCACTGAAAATTTCTCCATGGCGGTTGAAAACCTCTAAGTATTGAATGGAGGTTGTAAATTATCCTCCAATTTTTTCTGGCCCTACAAATTTCTTTTGAGTTTTTCACCTTTCATTTTAAAAATGTAACCATTTTTCTCCTCACTTCCATCAACTAATTTTAAATTAGCCGCCAATTTTTTATGGCCATTGGGCCAAATACTAGTATGATTATGGACTACACAAAATAGTGAAATTAGGTTGCCTTAACAATTAGATTGGCTAATTCCAAGAAATTTACTTTATAAGCCATCAAAGTCAACAAATACCTTTACAGATATTTCCATTTCTACACATAGAAGTTTATGAGTCCCAATTACAACAATACCTAATTCAAAAGTAGTGCATTTTTGTATGATAATATTAAATATTTATATAGTATCAAATGTCAAGAAATTAGTTTGGGGCAACCAAATTTCACAATTTAGTGTAGGTAATGTTCATGAACACAGAGTCTCAATATGAGAATAATATGCTAAGTCTCTAGAGACTCTATTTTCACATTACAATCTGATATAACTTGAATGGTAGAATGGTTGGATTTGGTCAACCATGGTCAATGAACAATAAAAAAAAGGTCATCATACAACTAAAACAACCTCATTGTATGAAAGATAATATGTTTTTCTTTATCCACTTAGGGATTATCATATGCAAAGGAGGGCCATCAAGGTTATAAAAGGATGTATGTTAGTTGAGTAGTACTCTCCATAATTTTAGAAGAATTGTTCTCTAAATATATGAATTTTTTTATGCAAAGCATTTTTTTAAAGTTTTTTGGAGAAAAATAAGCAAAAAAAATAAAAGATTTTTGTAATCATTTACATGATAAGGGGTTGTCTTAAACTCCTTGTTAACCCTTATATTTTTTGGTGGCCCAAAATGGATTGATCCATTTCTAGAATGGCCATTTGTGGACTTACGAATGTAAAGAGTCACTTGAATTTGGGCTCAATCTCAAGAGAATCAAGTTAGCTATGAAGTGGTGAAGAAGATTCACTATTGAATTTACATAAAAATTAAAACCATGGGTGGTCATTGTGAGCCCCTAATTCGTAACCAAGGATTCACTCTTTCATTTTTTCATGTTTTTTCATTGTAAATGCAATTTTATATACAACCCCCCCCCCCCAAAAGAGTGTAGAACCAAAATGGGAGTGTCACATTCCAATATAGTATTTGGTCTATTTTTAGAATATTATAGCTAGAATGGCCCAACCACAAATTGTAAATAGGTTAGAACCCAACTAATCGCGACAAATTGATCAATTATGAGTAATGGGCGTATCAAGCTCAAAACCCCATATGGAAAGGACATCTCTAGGCTAGAATTGGTTGAAGGAACCTTGGTGAGGCAGAGAGGTCAGTTCCCAAAGATAGGTTCTAGTTTCCCCATTCCATCAACAAAATAGCGGAACCTCAATTGTTGACTTGTAGATGTCAAAAATACCAAGACAGGACCATGGAGGAATCTCAGGTCCATGGAGGAATCTCAAGTCCAAGGAGGATGACTTCAGGTTAAAACCATGCCCAGGAACCAATGGCAAAGTCAATTCGCCAAGATTCCCCCTGGTGTGGAAGATTCCCCGGCCATCAATAATTAAACAAAGGGGTGGATTTTGTCCCCCCTATGACGATGTGTAGAGTAAAAATATGAGCTTACATATGTATCGTGGGATCCCATGGGAGGTTCCATGAAAAGTTTCGGAATTTCTGATAGTTGGATGATGCCTTTCTGAACAATCAACTGCCCAAACCCGCGATGGGAAATTCCTAGAAATTCCCTAGGTGGCGGTAAATTTCCACTAAAAAATAGTATAGCTTTTTTATGTTAATAAGATGCCTCGACAAGTTTCACAACATTCCAATAGTCACAAGTACTCGAACCTACAGCATTCCCCGACAATTAACGGAATTTAAAATCCACGGTGGGTTTGACCGACAAAGCAGGAGCATACTAAAGCAAAATGGGGCCTAAGATAGGTCTTTTTTCACTCCCCATATCTACTTAGAAGCCCAGGCTAGTTACTTTTACTAGAAAAGTCAACCCCCCAAAGTTGGGATTTTTTCCTAATTTTGGCATTAAGTTGGCATTAGGTTTCATTGCGATTTTAGAGATAGAAAAGGGGGGTGGGTTGCTCTAGATTAAAAAGGGCCTTCTGAAGCCAATGGCACAATCTGTTTGTGATTCGGAGTTAATCTCCAAAAGTTAGCTAGTGGGCCAACATAGAATGAAAGCCTTGAGTTTTGGATGAAAATCCAAGAAGATAAAGTTAACTTAGATGAACGAGAGGAGGTGGGTGCCCGAGAAAGAGTATAAAAGGGCACCCTTTCTCCTCTCTCACCACCCCCTCTTTTTTGTAATTGGGTCTGTTGGGTCCAATTTATGTTAGAAATTGTGGCATTTTTAGCCACAAGCCTTGCAATGGTGTTTTTTGGGTACTTTTGGCTATTGTTGTTTTTTGAGCTTGCAAGGTCTTTGTGGGTCCCTTGCATCTTGAATGTGTGTAGCACTAATCTCTCTAAGCTTGAGCTTGGAGGCTTTACTAACTTACCATGTTACCAGAAGTTGTATTTACATACCTTTGAGAGACCTTTTGGGCCACTCTCCTTGTTTTGTCATATACTAACCTTAGATCAACCCCCTATATGACTGGCAATGCTGCTTTGGAGGCCTTTAGTTTGAGTCATTTATATTATTGACCCGTGTCACTAGTCCTTTGAGCATCAAAAGTCCCTTCCTCTTCTTTTATCTTGTTCTTAACATTGACATAGTATCCCTTGGTGAGAGACATGAGGGTGTGAGGATAGTGGGTCCCGCCCGTACGGCAAAGCTTTGAACCCCCATAGGGTAGAAAAGTCCCTAGTGGTGTGTTAAAAAGGGTAACGATGGCAAGGCTTTGAACCCCATGGGGGTAAAAAATCTTAGCGGTGCCTTAAAACCACCTTACAGGAGAACCGTGAGACCTCATGGTCCCTTTCCCCATAAGGTTTAATTCCCAAAACGTCTTGGGAACAAACCAAGGTTTAGGCCCTAAAAATGTAGGAACCAGATGTCAACATGAGCATGAAGGGTACTAGTAAAAAGTAGAGTAAAGTTGCAGTTACCCCAAGCCTAGCGCACCTACTGCTAGCAAAGCATACTCCTCTGCTAATTCTCCCTTAGAACTTAGCATAGAAGGGAGGGAGAAGAAAAAAACACCCTAGACCAACCCACACCCCACACCCCGATAACTAGGCAAGGGCCAAAGGTTGGGGGTTCGCAACAAGGGATGGGGGTCGGGAGGATTCGCAATAAGGGCCAGGCTAAGGGCTGGGAGGATTCACAGTAAAGGTAGGGGCGGGGGTTGGGGAGTTCGTAGAAAAGGCAAAGGTTGGGAGGGTTCGTAGTAAAGGCGAGGGCTAGGGGTTGAGGGGTTCGCAATAAAGGCCGGGGTCCCACGGTTGGGAGGATTCACAGTAAAGGCAGGGGCGGGGGTTGGGGAATTCGTAGAAAAGGCAAAGGTTGGGAGGGTTCGTAGTAAAGGCGAGGGCTAGGGGTTGGGGGGTTCGCAATAAAGGCTGGGGTCCCAGGGTTGGGAGGATTCACAGTAAAGGCAGGGGCGGGGGTTGGGGAGTTCGTAGAAAAGGCAAAGGTTGGGAGGGTTCGTAGTAAAGGCGAGGGCTAGGGGTTGGGGGGTTCGCAATAAAGGCCGGGGTCCCAGGGTTAGAGGGTTCACTGTAAGGTTGGAGGGTCGGGGGGGCTCGCAGTAAGGCCGGGGGTTGGGAGGTGGCCAATTGGTCAAGGCTTGGAGGTTGCCGAACTAGGCAAAAGGGGGGGGGGAGGCCATCCAACACACACAAAAGGAGACAAGAGGGGATCAACTAGGTCTAGGGTCTTGGAGAGTAAGGAAGGGAGAGTGACCCTTGTGCTAACATACCAAGTGGAGCGGGGAGTCCAACGTCTCCTCTAAACCGACACATGGGGAGAGAATACAAGCAAGGAAAGGATGGCGAGAGGCCGGAAGAATGAGAAGGAATGACAAGAGGGAAGGCCACTTGAAGGAAGGAGGTGAAGGTAGATAAGATAGGGCAAAATCCCCAAGACTCACTTAAGCCCTGAGATTAGAGGTAGGTAATCACCATGAGATTAAGTGTGAGACGTAAGTATAGGATGTAAGATGTAGGACATAAGGAGTAGCTCAACTTTAGAAGATGGTATGACACGTCCTTATGATTAGCTTGGTAGGTAGGAGCAAGGATAGTTGGGCCACCTCAGAGTGTGGGAGGGAAGAAAAGAAGGAAGGAGGAAAGAAATAGGATAAAATGAACAATTAAACTCTTGTACCCAAATATTTTATGATTAGAATGGTGGTCCGTTGTCTCATGGCACGAGAGTTCATGGCGAAGGAGGTAGAGCTTCCGTTGGGCGCGATCAACGACTCAAGTTCCAAGGTATGAGTTAACCCTTTTTCAACCTTTCCCTAGGTCCCTAATTAGAGACTAGTGACTTGAGCTGAGGCCCACCCCTAAGTCAGGCTCTTAAGACTATAGGTCAGGTCATTTCCAAGGACATAAACTTAAAGAAGGAGGCCATAGCTTTCCAAAATCCTAAGGCATGCTCAAATTGGGTAAAAATCTAGAAAGTTATTGCCAGATGAAGTTTAGGATCAACTGGGATGAGGAATAGATAATCTCCGAATTTGATAGAGAGTTAATTAGATTAGGAGGAGGCTACCAATTTGGGTCCAGGTCTGAAGAGAAAAGTTAATTCTGAAGTATAGGTTAGTAGAAATGAGTGGATGAAGTTTAGGTAGGGCTTGGATGAAAATTCCGAAGGAATTCCCGATCAGGGACCAACTCCAGATTTAGGTAGAATCAATTCTTTTGACCCATCCCTAAAAATTTCGGACCTTTATGAATTGGGGAGCTAGGTGCAATCGATGGATGAAGTTTGAGGAACTGAGTAGCAGTCAAACTTCATCCACCCATAACTTTGGCTAGGAAGGTCGGATAGGGTCGAGTTTTATGTTTTTAGAAATGGAACAAGATGAACTAGAGGTCTCTTGGGTTATTTCTGACCTGACATAGGTTCCATCTAAATCATACAGCAGGCCATCCCTTCAATCGGCCAAGCCTCGGAAATAGATTGAGCAAATCTTGCAATTTGGGATCACTTAGGCACTTAGTAAAAAGATCCATTGCTTGGAAAGCACAATGGACCACGCTTAGACACCCCAAAATAGGAGTCACTTAGCTGAAACTTAGAACCTCATTGTGTTCGCGAATTACCAAGGGTGGGTAATTTGGTGCTCATAGTCAACAATTTAGGGAACACTAGCCAATGAGGTGGAGGCATGTATTCATTGGCAGGCATGGTCATAACTATACCACTTGGTGTTAGCAAGGTTGGGCCAAGACAAACTTTGAAACCAAACTTTGTAGAAATGATAACAACTTGACTTTCCATAAGATTCCATGGTTAATTTAGCCTAAAAATGGCTCGTCTTACTTTGAGCTTCAACTCTTTGTACTCTACACTAGGATCAAATTTTTTTAAATTAATTTAAAATATAAATAAATATTGCATCTAATGAAATTTTCAAAAATTATAACATGGTATAATTGAATATTGGAAAAAATATTAGTAAAAAAAATTCTTAATCCTCCAAAAAAACACATGAAGCCAAAGTTGTGAGTATTGGTAAAGTCACAAGTATTGATAATGCCCTAAGTGTTGATAAAATTGTGAAACTATTAAAGGTCATAGAATATTTTCAACTTTGTTGAAGGTCATGAAATATTCTGAATCATGTAAAATGAAATTCTAGAAATTCTAAATTGAGCTAACTAAAGAAAAAAAAATTGAAAAAGAAATGATTTTGTATGGGTTATAATGAATCTAACCCCAACATATGGTAATTTACAAAATCAAGATTCAAAATACCTTGAAAATGGGCAAACAGTTAATTCACCCGCATTTTGTGTTACAATTGCTTATTAAATATTCATTATATAACATTTAAACCTAGAAATCAACAATAAAATACCAAATTATTGTTGTTATTGATGATCAATGATTTGTATACAATCATGGATAACAAAATTAGACAACAAAATACAAGTGAGTAACCATTAGAGGGATAATTGCCATAAATTTTATTTCAAGCTCTTGTTAAGATGATGTATTTTTCCCCAATTATTATTAGAGTGGAAAATGACTCCTACTTCCTCTAATTTTATTTTCCTACAAGAATCAAAGTCAGCTACAATGTCCTTTAACTAGTTATGTTCGACAAAACATATTTCATAAAAGAAATGCTAGAAATTTTGTGATATTATTTCTTCAAAACAAATCAAAATTAAAAAATTGTAGAAAAATTGAAATTTTCTTATTTTTAAGCATCTTCCAAATCACTTCTGGAAACTTTAATTAATTATTTGACATGGAATGTTGACTATGACTACCAAATATTAACCATGACCACCGGATATCAATGTTTAGGAAGTTTTTTTTTAATTTTACCGGATATTTTCCTTCAATTCCCAAATTGAACCATTTTTTCAAGTATAAAGTCCAGCTATTTTTTCTATTTTCCATTCAAAATCGATTTTTTGGATTTTTTTCCATCCTTTTTTGCCCATGTTTTGAAATTGCAATCCGATTTTTTACCAATTCCACCAGTTAATTTTGAATTCGTTGTTGGTTCTTTCCAAACATTGTTGGGTACACTAGCACCCAAATGGTACATTGACCTGTAAAGGTCTAGGCATCCCCAAAGTGGATGTGCCTTGGTCAACTTCGATTGCAACTTTCAAAATAACTATATCTGAAATTTGATTTTAAGTAAGAAAATGAAGCTTTGACAAGTTTTGTTCCTACTCTATTTTAAAACTTTGAGAAATGTCAAAAATTAAAAGAGTTATTGTAATTGAAAAGCTCCATGTGTTAGAATTCAAATAACACAATATGGTGTGTTTTTCATTCATATTACATTTTCTTAAATTTTATTTTAAATTTAAATTATAAAATTAAATTTCTGATTTTACCCTTCATTTTTGCTAAAAATTATAGATTATTCTAATATATACTATAATTGATATAGTTTTATTTCCACCTTTAGCTTTAAAAAATAACAATAATTTTATTTTTCTATAAAAATGATTGAAAAAATAAAAAATAAATAGAAATTTTCTTTTTCTAGTGGCAAAAAATATCAAAATTTTACACATCAATTAAATAGATGGATAAATTTGGTTTGATAGTCGAATTGAGTCTGAGGTCTTTGTTGTGTTTATTTTGGGTGTAAAAAATAAAATAACCAATTGAAATTTTTTTTCACAATAATCTCCATTTCTATTTTTACCTCTCGAGAAAATTTCAAATGATATGGACTATTTTTGCTATTTTTACTCATTTATTTTCAATTTTTGCAACAAAAATTATAACAATTATAATTTTTTACAAAACAAATTGAAATTTCTAGAAGTGATATAGAATTCAAAGTTTCAAGTATTAAAAATATAAGATTTGTTATGTGAATACAATTTAAAAGGCTAAATTTAGCTTGGATTGAATTTGACCATTTCACAATGGATCAAGTCATGTAGGGGTTAACATCAAACTTCAACACTACACCTAGGTATTTCAAGCATGACATTATATGCATAGTCAATAATCCTCTCCATATTAGGAAGGTATTATGCTTTACGAGATACCTAAAAAGGGATTTATTAGTTAAATTAAGGATTGGGGTAGGCTCAGGAGCTACATAAGGCACTTTTATTCATTGTAGGGGGTCTTCTCTTTTCAAGGATGCAAGAAAAGGTTGACCCTTGCTTCATTGGTAAACAATGTTACGAGACATCCTTCCTACTAGGGTAGAAGCATCTAAATGTAACAGGAATTGTTCACGGACACCTAAAATACAACCTAAATCCAAAGGCTTATGGACCCAAAGTAGACAAGTGGGGTTCTAAAGTAGACATGTGGGGTTCCAAGAAGTAGTCGATCACCGGCACTTAATCCAAGGTTAGAGTGCATCTTTTAGGGGTGTTTCCATACTTGCTTTGGTATTAGTCTAATGTCCACAATAGGTGCATCTACGAAGTTGTTTTCAAAAATTTGTATAATATTCATACAAGCTCATAAAAATACGAAACCAATTTTGTTTGTTTCCTAAACCATTTCCTAACACACGCACATCATTTTTTCCTATACACACCTTCCATATGAAGAGATCCAAAATAAGTGTTGCATTTAGGTGCTTCTACTTTATTGGTAGCGTGGCAATTGAGTGACTCGAGGGAGCAATTGCTGGGGATTTCTGTTTGCAACTGAATCAGCCTGACTGACTTTGGAGGAGAAGGTACAGAACAAATTGCGGAGTGGAGACAATAATTGGCAGCGAAGGCCCGCCTGCAACTGAAGCCCACTACAGGAGCATAATAAGCAGCTAGTGCAGGGCTGGAAGCACCTAAATGCGACACTTATTTCAGATCTCTTGATATGGAAGGTGCATATAGGAAAAAATGATGTGCATGTGTTAGGGAATGCTTTAGGAAACCAACAAAATTGGTTTTGTATTTGTCTGAGCTTGTATGAATTATACAAATTTTTGAAAACAACTTCGTAGATGCACCCATTGTGGACACTGGACAAAATATTAAAGCGGGCACCGAAACACCCTAAAGAGATGCACTCTAAACTTGGATCAAGTGCCGGTGATCGGCTACTTTTTGGAAGAGTGACAACTTCTTGGACCCCCACATGTCTACTTTAGGACCCCACTTGTCTACTTTGGGTCCACAAGCCCCTGGATTTAGGGGGTTTTAAAGTTTCTGTGAATGACTCATATTACATTTGGGTGCTTCTACCTTAGCTGTCAGTATTCTGCTTCTTTAGCAATGGTGTGTTCTCATTGGAGTGGGGATAAAGAGAGGTTACTTTGGAGCATTTCCTCCCATTGCTAAAACAATTATGCCAACGAATTTTGGAGATGGCAGGAAGGCCGGGCTAGGGGAAATTCAATCCCCAACAACATTGTAGTTGCATATCTAGAGGTGCAGGGCCTGTAGATTCATCCTCTACCCTAGTAAAATTTTGGTTTGTATAGGAGATCTTTACAACCCCTTGTTGTCATTGGATTTTGTGTTCTAACAAGTCAAAGGTCAAAATGCAAGCGGTAGTCACATTTGTGAATCAAGAGGTAAGTGAATCACTATTTGCAATAGAATCACGTTTTGTTCGTGTGAAAAGAAGAAGAGGTAAGTAAATCCAAAGGTAAGTGTTATGAAAGAGGACGATTTTGTGAATCAAGAGTTAGGTATTGTAGAAGTTTTAGTATGTTGTAACAAATGAAACAAATGAGACTAATGCCCTTGTAGGGCATTGATTATAGTGTACTAAATCTTCTACAACTTTCTAGTGGAGGGATTACATTTTCTTAGAATTTGAACATATTTTCTATACTTTGTAAGACATTTGGGTTCAAGTTTGTGTGATTATTTAGGGGACACTTTTAGATTTTTTTAGACTTTAGAATAAAATAATTAGGGTTTGGGAGAGGATTGCTTGTAAAAGAAGGCTTTGTAAGAAGCTCCTTGTCCTTGTAGCAACTTGTGAAAGATGTGACTCTCCACGGCAACCTCCTCCAAGCCATAGTGGCTCTGTCACTCACCAACTATTGCTAAACAAGTCCTTTACTATCCGTCTTACTTTGGATGGTAGGAGATTTTTTAGCATTGCATGGATCCTTGACTCTACCACTCTCCATTTGGAAACCTATATGGCAAGTTCAAACCAAGATGATGGCAAGAATCAAATCAATCCCATGGGATGCATGGCCAATCTTTTTATTGGCTTGGACTAGAGGTCAAAGAAGAGACTTTGCATGAATACACACTAAGTATATGTGAGGAAGTTTGAGTAGGATCTTACAAGAAAGTTATTGTAATTAGTAAATTAGATTGCCCGTCATTAATATAACATTGTTTACCAATGAGGCAAGGGGTCTTTTTCCATCTTTGAAAACGAGAACTCTCTAGTGAACAAAATTGTCTTATATGGCTCCTCAACCAACCCAATTCTTGAAATATTTGAAAGTTTCTCCCAAACATCTAAGGAGCCATAACACCTTTCTAGTATAGGTACTTGTTTTGTTTATTTTCACTCATGAATAGGAGATGCATGGTCCAAAATATCCATGATTGAAGATCATCTAAGATCTAAAAATAACTCAAAAATCTCTAACTTTCACACCATATGTCCAAATACCACCAAACAAAGTTTGTGCACCCCTCATTGAAAAGAGGTTTGCAATGGTGCCATGAATGCAACCGGAGGATGCACAGTCTAGAAGATCTATAATTTTGGATGATTTTAGATTCAAAAATAACTCAAAAAAATTCTAAAAATTATCACCATATATCCAAACACCACAAAAAAAAGTCCATGCACCCTTCCTCATTCAAGGCTTTCAAATGCTATTAAGAACATGATTGAGGGATGTATAATTCAGGGGATCCCACTATAACAAACAAACAACAAAAAAAAAAGCTAATTTAATGTATAGATTTTTTCATCCACTAACCACTTCTATTCCTAAATCCATTTTTTTCATGTTTTAAGAAGAAAAAAATCATTTTTTAAAGAATGAAATACAAATTAAAGGGAATAAATCTAGGGATCCACTCTTGAAGAATAAATATCACCTCTGTGTGCCACAAGGTCACTATTCCCACACATGATCAACATATGCTTCATATATGCCTAAATCAATATCTTTGTATTAACCAAAAGCATGGTGATTTCAAATCCAATTGCATATAAAAAATTTACTACATTATTATTCATATTTATTAAAGAAAAAGAAAAAGTGCCATGGACACACCTACAACTAACATGTGTATGCAATTCAATGTTAACAAGTAATTTAGTTTGAAACTTCCTTTGATGATTTATAGCTTGATGAAGTGACAATATATGTAAAATTGCACCACGTATGCCTATTTGTGAATACAATATTTTCTCAAAAGTTTATAATAATGTCTAAGAAAACCACAAATACCAAATACAACACTCTCATTGCTACTTTGTAAGTTTACAAAAAAATCAAGGCATTTGAAACTTTTTTATAGCTTCCAATGCATCTTTGTATCCTAAAATGCACACTACATGCTCAGAAGGGGAAATGTATTCAACTCCTTTAAAAGTTTAAGTGATGCTAAATTTGTGTCTTTTATGATTATATTTGGCATATGTGAAAGACTCCCTTGAGATTTAAGATTTAAAAAAATGTAATGCATTTGTATTGTAAAATAACATATATTTTTCTGATTAGTTTCATAGACAATTATGGTTGTGTACCAATCAAGTTTGGTTTTCTAGTTATATGTATAATGAACGGGATAAACCAACAGTTAGTTCAAAGTTAGCCAGTGGATTTGGGAAAATATCCAATTGCAATTTGAAAACATTGGCAAAAAAACGGTGAAAAAATCTAGAAAGTTTCCATTTCTAGTAGAAAATAGAGAAAATAACCGGGATGGGAACTTCAATAATCGGTTGACTATAGGAATTGGAGGAAAATAACTGGTGAAATTCAAAAAGTTTCCTAAACACTGTATTTATAGGTGATTAGATAAAGACTAAAAATGGCATTTGAATATTCAACGTATGTAAAAATTATGAGTCAAAATTCAAAATGCCTATGATAATACCTTAGATCCATGACTTTCTTTCAATTTTGTTGTATTGAAATTCTACAATTAGTATGTGTATCGAGGTAATTTTTTTAGGAAATTACTTCATTTTAACTTGTCTAATCTAAAATAAGAAATGGACTAAAATAGACTAAGAGAAGGAACTTTTAATGGTTCATGTTTGTTTTAGTTTTTTGATCTTGGTAAGTATTTACTATCATTAAGGATCATTGCATATAGTAGTGTCATTGTATATTTGTATAAGTAATAGGATTTAAAAATTAAGATAATCATGCTTATAACCTAAACACGGACAAAAAATATGATGGGGAATATGCATTAGAAGAGTTGCATCCATTTTTCAATAAGAAGAAGAAGAAGAAGAAGAAGAAGAAGAAGAATTGTTAAACTATTAAAAAATTAGATAAAGAGGATGATAGGAGATTGTTATAAGTTTGTCATGAAATGATATATTGTGGGGTCAAATTCTTCAAATTATGAAAGTATGATGGATCCTTAATTCCTAGAGGATTATTATTTTATTGGTTTATAAATGTAGCACAAGAGCTTTTGTTTGTTCTAGGCTCTAGCTTCCTAGTTTAGCTTTCTAAATGTTTAAAGTCTAGTATACAATGAAAGGTCAAAATGATTTTTCAAGTAACAAAATCATAATTAATTTACAAATTTTTCATGACACAAGTGAAAATAGGTTAGAAGTACCATTAAATTACCATCTAAACAATGCATATTTCTAATTTAGTGATATAATCCTAATTAAATTATTAATCTATAATTTTTCTTATGATTATAATTAGTGAAAAAATCAAACGGGATCTTATGATTCTAATTAATATTGAAGACCTAATAATTTAGAAACACTTAATCTATCTTTGGCCAAATCAACGAATATATGAAGAGGGTGTTATTTATAAGGGGATAGTGGGAGATCACTTTATCAACTCACTTAATAAGTGAGTGAATTAATAATACTATTTCATTACCCTCTATCTATATACCAATCATTATATTTTTTGAATATGCTAGATTACAATTAATATAGGATTAACTACCATATGATCTTTTATCCTATACCTTGTCTTTCATATTTGCACCTATATGTCATACCATAGCACCTCAATATTCCATATACCATAACCATAAATATTACTTATGTATTCCACATATTAGAGTGGATCATAAAGTGTGCAATGCACGACTATTAGCCAAAGTTTTAAAAAAACACAGGACAAAACTCCTTGGAGTACCAAAACTAGGGTCTAATGGAGTTTGGTATTGTGTTTCTTTTGAACTATTCTTAGTTAAACCTTCGTTTGATGCTATTGTTACAACTAGGGACGACCTTTATGATTAACCCTTAAAGAACATTTTATGTTTGAGCTTGGTCAAACTTCATGAAATTTCTACATTAAATCACACATTTAAAAAAATGAATTTTTTTAGTATGTAGTTATAGAAGTCTGAAATTTAATCTCTGTTTTCATATTAAAAAATAAATAATTGAATTGAATATAATTTCTTGAAGAAATTCTTTGTAAAAATTATAGTATTTATAAAAATACTTAAAATATTATGATTTTTTTATTAAAAAATGGAAATGATAGTGACAAACATCATAGTGTAATTGATGTACTCCTAGAGCTTACATAAAAAAAAATTGTAAAAGTGGTGTATTTTGAGGTTTGAAGGTGCTATCTTCAAAGTGACACAAAAACTACAATTTTCACAATTTTGAATTTTTTTTAAATGGAATGAAAAGTAGATGATTGGAACTACATTTTTTTAGTTAAGCTTAAAAATATTTAAAATCAAGATCTACTATTTGTGAAAATTCAAGGTTTGACTTTCAAAATGTTGATTTGGCTTACAAAGTCCTTCAAGGGGTGGCTTTCTTGTATCCATATCAAAGTTATTTTGGCTTTGGTTTTTGGTTTTGGAGGGTGGGGTGGGATGGGGTGGGTGCACAAATGAGATAGCTAGGACAAACTTGATACAAACCATGACTAATCATGTCCCTTCCCCATCAAAGACAAGTAGAAGAACAACCCCCCTCTCCGTACAAACAAATCTAGCATGGTATGGGGAGCCTCTATGTGATCAATGTGAGCTTGGGGAGTTGAAACAAAAACCTCATGGATTCTAGTGGAAGTCCCTATCATATTTGGCCATTGTCTAAAGTAGTTTTAAGTCATTTTGGATCAATTCATTTGTTTTTGGTTCTAGGGAGTGGTGAACAAGTAATTGGTCAACAAGCCATCTATTTATGTCATTTTGAGGGGATCACATAGTACTTTGGGAGTTACTTTGATAGTAAGGGACATGTATCCCCCCAAAAGACAATGGGATTGATTATTTAGTTCATTACCCCACTTACCAAATTCTATTTTAAAATTCACTCCCACGCATACTTGTATTTTTGATGAGCAGTTTATTTGGCAAACAATATGGGTTATATCAATATATTCAATACATATTCAGTACTCAGTAATTAGTATGTATATAATATGTATTCTGTATTTAGTATGTAATTAGTATGTATTAAGTATTCAATTAATTAATATGTATACAACATACAATATATTGTATGTATACAATATGTATTCAATATTCAATATAGATTTTGTATTAAATCAATGGCATTAAGGGGGGGTTCAATTTATTTTTTATTTTAAATCAATAGCTAGGAAAAAAAATGGGAGGGAGGGAATGGCAGGGGTGGGACTAGTCAAAAATCATGAAATCCTGTAATTTATATCCCCCCAAAATTGGAATCAACGACAAGGACAAGGGCTTCATCCCTCGATCGATGGCCCTCATTTTTCCTTGAAGGGAGAGGGGAACCAAATCTCTCTCTTTCTCTAATCACAAGAGATAGTTACTCCCTCTTTTGAACTCATTGTGTCAAATTGCACAATGAACTCAAAAGTTACTTAATTATTTAATGAATTAATTATGTTATCAATTAGTTCAATTCTTTTTAAATCATTTGTTTTTGTGTCTATAAATTCAACACCTCCTTCTTCCCCACCCGTTATATATATTTTTAGGATGCAATAGGGTCTACATTCCATATGGGATATATGACTGTAAAGATGCAATACATATTTTGTATCTGTATTTCGTATATAAATTCATATGTATTATATATATATATATATATATATATTTCTGTATATATCTCGTATTCATAGACATATATGTATCAAGATCAATGGATCGCAACCCACTGCATCAATGGTCCAACATTTTTTCACTTTTAAATATAATCAACAATACTCAGGGGGCCAAATTTCGCAGGATGTTGAATCCTCCATTTGAACTGGCCCCATAGGATAATTTTGTGGGTTATTATTGGGATAAAAGTAAAAAATGCCCCCTATTTTGAGCTATACCTAGGGTATGATCTAAGCATCCCCTCACTAATTTGGGGGCTCTGATTGGGGGCTCTGATTGCAAGTATGAATTCAGAAGTTGTAAAAAAAAAGAATGTGCAAAAAATAAAAATATTCCTGCATTTTTCCCAAGGTAAATCTGTCCCTATGGGGCCTAGTTCGAATGGAGGATTTAACCCCTCAAAGCTCAAGGAGTCATTTTTTGGCCTCTCACTTGTTCAGCAATTCAGAGTTATAACTTCATATTCATACATTCTAAGAAGTCTGTCTACGTAAATGAATTTCATATTAGGATGTTCATATTGAATGGGGAAACTCAAAAGTACAATTGACATCATGTAATAAGCTTGATGGACAATGAGCCCTGTGAATCATTTGAAGTTCAAACTTGTGCAAAAGTACAGAAATTGCTTGAGCCTTGAGGAGTTAATGTCCTCCCAGAATTTTTGTTCATGTCAATTGTCAATGGTCCCTGTTTTTTTGGCACCCAGAGGTGGCATCAGGTGGGGCAGGCTGCCTCTTTTAAGTAACTTACATAGTCTCCCCTATCCTCTATTCCCCCTTGCACTTCCTAAGTTAATCCCTTTTTTGTGATTGGTAGCGAGGGACCCCAGCTCCATGCCAGTCCCAGTAAGTTAAGTTATTCCAGGTTGAGTCCGGCCCCTCCTTGGCCCGGTCTGCCTCCCTCCCTTCCTCCCTCAGTCCATCCTTTTGTTTTTTTCCCAGATTCCCAAGACCGATGGAAAGGGAGGAAGGAACGGGACTTCCCCCATTCCAATGGCCATGGAAGGGACAAGTGGCCATAAGTTCAGTTAGCTTAGGTGTTATTCCAGCTCACTCACTGTTGTTCACATTTGAGGAATCAATACTGTACCGTAGTATAACTTAACTTAACTTAAATTACAAATCAATTTGCGGTCCTCAAGCCTTCTCACCGCACCCAACTGAATGGAGGAGGGCCTTCCTTCCCTCCATTCAATAAACTACTGTATTTTATATAACCTAATTAAGCTTACCTAACCTTGCCTTGTATTTTATAACTTCCTTCCTTCTGTCCTGCCAGTCATGCAGAAAAGCCTTGTGTGAGCTGTCATGAGAGCATCTGCATCGCAGGGCGTCAGGCGGGCCATACACGGGCAGTGGGTGTGCCCGGGCTGATTCTCTTCCCCACCAGAGACGCTCTAAGCAGGAAAACATCGTAGGCCATGCTGAAATTTGCAGATGACACTGGCAAATGGTGTGGCTTGAGCGTGCCATGCTAAGTAGTTCGTTGCTATTTTTGGTTTGGAGTTTGAAATACATTCTCTCAGTTGGTCGTAGGAAGAGCTGAAAATAGTATAAACTACGGTTGCATTTACTTTGCTTCAGCTCAATGCACACTTGGCGATCCTTCCTAGCGTGTCTGTTGTGGGGCAAGGGAGAGTAGCGAGGCTGCGGACTTCACAACCACATGCCAGACCTCTTCTTGGCACGCCTGGCGTGGGGATGCTCTGAACCATGGGGACCCTCTTTTAGTTATCCTCTATGGGAGGAGTGTATGTACTATACTGTACTTTCCATGTTTGCTCAACTTTCCAAATACCATACCTTGAGTTGGTGGAAAAACTTCAGAACTGAAGGTAATATGAATCCTATCTCATCACTTGCAGTGGGAGGAGACCATTGCAAACAGTGGCAACTCAGAACACTCTGCACGGATGGATGTGGTGGACACTAACTGAAGTGTTTGATCAATGGATGGATGACAAATGAAGAATCATGAACTAGTCTACTCACATTGGGAAAAAGCCCCTCCATTGCATCAATATTGTTGCAATACTGTTGCATTACTGAAATAGTACTATCAGCAATACTGTAAATAGTATTGCAACAATACATGTACTATTACAATACTATTTGCAGTATTGCAATAGTATTATTTCAGTATTGGATTGTTACCCCATTGCAACAATATTGATGCAATGAGAGGGGGGGGGGGGAGGGGGTTTAATTTTCCTGATGGGTATGTATATAGCACAAAAGTAGTAGATGTTCATCCTTGGGATTTTGTGTGAAAAGGGAAGGTTTTGCAGAGTAGTTGAACCTCCAATAAGTCAATTCTTGGTTCTTTTTTAAAGAAAATGATTTATACAACACTCCAAAAGATAATTTCTATAGTGACAATCAACATATCCTTATGGGGTTAAACATAGTAACATTCATGGACAATGTTATTCATCACTTTTAGAGAAGTCCCGTTGGACTTGAAGAGAGACCAAGTATCAAGGAGAAAAATGTTCCTTTTAAGAATTGGGTGGCTTGATTTATTCCATTAGCTAATGACACCAATCTATCCCAAGAAGGGTAATATTTTAAATTAGTACATGTTGAAATTAGTACATATTCTATAATCTATTAATTTTTACAATTCTATTTAATGAAACTAATTTCTTAGGTGATGCTAATTTAGCACCCACAATACAAGGATAAATTAGACTGGCTTAGATTTCCATTTGGGCTACTTTCCAACGACTATTAATCTTGATGAGTAACTGTTTCCCAAAAGTGCAACTTTTACAAGGCTGAAAGCACAGGGCCCCATCCCTCCATGTGAGTCAATTGGGATTCCTGCATATGAGTGTTCCTATCACAGTGCTACACAGTTGGATTGATCTCATAAAGAGTATATAGCCAATGTTTTTTGTTCATTTGGAATTCGTAATGTATCTTTTTGACCGAGAATTAAAGTGCCACTTGACAGCTGGGTAGGTAGGGAGTTAACCCTAGAAGGATGGGCCCATGACCACTGATTTCAAGCCTCCCTATCCATCACTTTATTTGCTGCCATTTTGCAACTAGATATGAATGAAATTCTTTTATTTTATTTTTCAGAGATGAAGTCATATGTACACTACAAGTCCTAGAAATTTGGAAAAAATTTGGAAAAAATTGAAATTATTGTGAATTTTTTAAGAAAAAAATGAAGAAAATTCATATCAAATATCAAATATACACTCAAAAAATCTGAAATTTTCAACGTAGATGTGTATTACAATTGCAGAACATCTTGGTATAAACCAAAGTTACCGTGTCACTCTAAAATTAGAAAAGCAACAAATCATGGTTATAGGCCCCAAGTTCAGATTGCTATAGAGCATGGAAATTTATGAATTTTTCAGAATTTCCAATTGGAGTAGAAAACTGAACTTGATAAAGCATCATTTCATTAGTTGGACTCAAATTCAAAAAATATCATTTTTATGGCTGAAATTCACATCAAGAGAAAATAGCAAGAAATGGTCAAAATAGTACACTACAAGGGTGATCTGTTTTTTAAGCATCTCCTTCTTCAGAAAAATCAAGAATACCATAATGAGGGACTTTGCAATATTATTCACTGAAAATGTACTCAAGTACCCTCCAAATAAAAAAATTGGATGAAAAAACATTTTCTTTCTATCCTATAGTCTCAGGTGAACTCATCTATCAGACACTTATTGTCCACAGTGTCCTTCTAGGATTAACCAAAAATTCAGGGAGTTTTGAAACATACTTCAAATCTCACTAGTGTGCCTACTGTCTATTGCCACAACACAAGCAAAAGTAAAAGCAATTTTCAAAATTTTTTAATTCTTAAAAACTTTGAAATTCAATCTCTTTTCTTTGGTGGGTCGGAATGCTACGTAACAAAGCTCGTGCACCCCTCCTCACTAAGGGCTTTCTGACGGTATCAAGAACATAACCAAGGGATGCACATTCCACGAGATCTCAATGTATCAAAACAAAATAAACAAATATAGCCTAACTTAAGGTGTGTGGATATAGCCATATTCCACCCAATTTTCACATGCCATACATAAAGGCCTAACTAGGCATTCAAGTGCCTAGAGACACAAGGAACTTGAGGAAAAGGTCAAGTTATCACCCAACATTATTTTCACAATGGTAGTAGAATTTCTTTGGGTTTCTAAGTTAGTACAAACATAAGTTAAATTTATTCACTCTGATGAAGAAGTTGATAATAATTATGTGAAGATTTTTTGCAATTGGTGTCAGAGTTTCACACCCAATTTTCACACACTTGTGACACTCAGTCACAATAGATTCTTGTGAAATATGCTCCTCAATTGGCTAGATGACGGTCTATACTCTAAATTACCTTGTCCAATACTCCAATGCACTTCTTTTGTTGAATGTTCAACATTTGACAATTGGAGAGTATTTTGCATCTGGCTTTTGTTTTTTGACAGGAGCCTTTTCTGCTTTGCTGAAGAATGTTATGAGCAGAAGAACTGCACCCCATGCTACTGTTAGATATCAACTTATACAAGTACAGTCCATCACAATTTTGCAACAGGACTATTGCTGTTTCTCTTTTGCGCTGTGCTCCTGCCTTTGTCAAGTCAACAAAACGCCAGTTAACTTACTTTCAGCAACTTTCCCTGTACTGTACAACTGTTCTGCTCAATAGTGACAATTTCTGTCAAAGATAAGTTATGAACCAGAGGTTTCCTAAGCAGACACTGATGTTGCTTACAGCAGTCTTACAGCAGCCACTCTCACAACAGTCTTACAACAGTCTTCAGTCAGGTTTGAATAATATCATGCACATGTGCATGCATCCCAAATCTAAAGGTACAGCATACTGAATAGAAGCTTACGACCCATTTCCAACCACTTATTGAATTGAGCATAGCTGCAGGATGGGTTTGGTGAGAGAAAATTTATTCCAGTGTAATGAAATAGATTTTAAAAGGATTTGAAATTTTTTAACATTTTTTTCTACATAATCAAAATTACCATGAGTTTTTATTGTTAAGATTTTGTAAAACCTATTCTTGTTATATAGGTCACTCTATGTTTGACCATAGGCCAATTACAAAATCAATTTAAGTGACAATTACGGCTTTCAATGTCCATGTTGTGATCATTCTATGCTTTCAATGTAAGATTCTTGGACATTTTTGTTGCTCTAGTGGTCTTGCTCTACGTGAGCTGTCAGCTGATTGGAAATAGAGCAACCCTACATGGCGGAAATGGGGGGGTTGATTGAGAATGGGTTGGCTACCTCATATTAAGAACCTTCTCCTATATTGAAGCTTATTGAAGCTTGTTACCAACAACTTTTCTATCCATACACTAGGTTGCAGCAATTAAAAAACAATGCTATTACAAACAATGCAACTATTGGTACAAAAATCAGAGTACTTTGGTGCTTACCTTGGTCATGGGGGCCACATCCTTCCAGGGTTAACAAGCAGCTTGAGCATGACTCGTTTACTGCCACTCATTTTGAATGGAAATGGAACTGTCTCCAAATATAATGGTCAACAAACTCCCATAAGAAATCCATACACAGTGATAAAAAGTGATCTCAACTGATCTGGTTCTTGTATCCCAAGGCCTCTCCACAACTCAAGACATCTCCAAAAACAGAAACACTAAATCTGCTAAAATGTTAGAAGTGGCACAAAACAGTAGTATCCTCTACCTCATTTAGATTCCAACGACACAATTCAGATTAATACATACTAAAATGAATGATGTCTGCAAAACTTTATTCCTGAGTGTCTGAAAGACACCCCTAGCGTTTGTTTCAACCCATAAAGTACAATTCAAGCTGATCAATCAAGACCATCTAGATGAATGATGTGAAACTCCATGTAAATGGAGTAGAATTGATATGCACAAATTTGTGTCTTGCAGTTCTTAATAGATGCCTGCAAGCACAAGCACAATGCAATATCTTGTAATTCTGATATCAATCTAAAATCGGCTGTGAAACACTCAAGAAGCTACTGCAGAAGCAGAAATGTCTTAAAATACAAACTCACCTCATTTTTTCCCAATGATCTCAAAACCGCTGCAGCAGTGACTATCTGCATCAATAAACTGCGGAGGGAAATGATTCTCACTTGGAGGTAAAGAATGTAGCGGTTTTATAGTACAACGAGGAACTAGATACAAAATCCTATTATGTCGATCAAGGCAGGGTTCTAGGTTTGGCACTTGGGATAAGTACAAGATAACTAGTGCAGAGCTGGGAGGTTCAAGACAGTTAAAAATAACCTTCCAGATTAAATATTGGAGATCTATAGCTCTCTGACGTGCAGGGGAGGTGGGGTTATGACTTTGGAACCTCATTTTTTCCAACAGCAACGCAACATGTGGCAAAAAGGTAAAAAGTGAGGGTAATGTGAATCCTGATACATCGACCACCCCTGCATATAAAATATTACAACGGTAATAGGCCACTTCATGGTGCTCTTGTTGGCTCTGACTCTTGTTTAACTTCTGCTCCATCCGTGTCCTGTGGTACAGAAGGCTTTTCCCAGGCAGAGGTTTTGGCCTCCAATGAGTCTTCAACCTTTACTTGTTCTTCAAATACTGGGGATGGAGGAGGACCCTCGTCCTCCGAAGCCTGAAGGCCAGTCAAGCGAGCAAGATCTACCCATTGCTGCATTCATACATACACATTAAAGTCAACGCATTTTCGGTCAGTTCAGCAATCACACGGCAGTCCAGAATTTCACTCTTTGTTAAATGTGCTGGAAATGGAGGAAGGTTTTCCTTGTTCAATTTTGAAATAATGCGTTCCAAATCTGACTCTGGACCTGAATCTGTAAGGAATTCAGGAATTATCACAAACTCAGATTTGCAGATGAATGTTGGACAACTTACCGCAGTTCCCCAATATGAGTTAGCAATTCGTGCAGCGAATGATAGCGCACTTCCTGCTAGAGGTTGCGATGCCAAGAAGTAATCTGCAATCCAGTGCTCAACAATTCCTGCAATTGCCTGAGAACAATCACAAGAGTCCCTTAGATCTTTGAAACACAACCCCTTTACAAACCTTACATAATTTTTTAAGGGCTATTTAATAGGACTCGGAAGGAACACAGCATACTATGAGGTTTCTTCGTTTCTTCCTCCAGGCTCGTTACTTGGAAGACCACCTGCAAATGAAGACCCGCAATCCGGGTTTCCAGGTGCTCTTCCGAGACCCTGATAAATCAACCCTACGGAGTAGAACAACTAGGGCTTGTCCGTTCCAATTAGGGCCAGATAGAAAATTTACGAAAAGCGGTCCCTAGGGATTGATCTCATTGACCTCTGCTTATTACAAATACACTAGGAGCCTCTATATACTTCGGATAGGACTTCGTTGCCATAAACATACCCTATAAAACAACGGGTCTGCACAGTGGGTCTTCTTTACCTCTCCGGTACCGTCTGATGACATGAGTAAAATAGAAAAACTGCCAGCTTACCTGGTAACGGAGATTGGCGGAGAGACCCAAAAAGCTTCCATAAACAAAGGCGGTCTTGAACATTGGGGATCGCTTAGTCGAAGATTTTTGAGACATATCACCCTTAATAGCTTTGCGAATGTTCCAGATACCGTTAGATACCGTGAGTGTCCCAATGCTGGATACAACCCCAACACCAAAGAGTTTCAAGCCACCAAGGAAAACAGCAAGCACCCTTGCCTTCAAATCATAACTTTCTCCTACCCTTGCTCTTTGGAAGGCATTATCCGGCACAGAACCGATCAAATCCCCGAACCCTTCGAACAATCCTCCAGTTACCTGTCAAGAGATGAGCAGATTTGGTAACTAGCTCATTTTGGTTAAGACTGAGCAAACAAGACTGAACCGTAAGCTTAATAGTGAGAAATGAAATATCCTAACCCAAAGCTATATTCTAGAAAACCTAGCCGCATTCCAATCTCTTGGATTCCTGCCAATGGTAACGTGGCTAGATTTTCTGGAGTACTCAAGGTGGTGAGTTTTCTACTGGCTTGTAATCATAGCAGACCTCAGCATCATTTGAGCGGAAGGAGAGCGTGGGTGCTGGTAGCCAGACGGTAAAAAAATCAACAACCGCTCCACGAACCGAGTCTGTAATGACATACTCAATCTCCTGCCAAAAGCGGTCCCCTCTACGTTGATACTGTGCCAATAAAGTAGTAGTGATGGATATCGATTCCTCAATTGCAAGCCTTTGCAGAAACCGGGGGTCAGCGAGAAACCTCTCCCTTAAACCCTGAAACCGAAACGCACTCAGTTAGCTTAAAAAAAAAGGTGATGCCTTTAATCAGACCAGAAAATCGCACTGGGCTTCGCAAAGAATCTGTTAAAATCTTAGGTGCAAACATTGGACAGAGTCCAAATGGCAATGTGATATATCCACTAAACAAAGATAATATGCATTAGAACAAATGACACTTTTCGTATTATAAAATAAGAAAGTGCCAGTAGCAGGTAAACCTGGAAACGGCCAGTCAGAGCCGAAATGATAGGGTGATCGTCCAATTCAAAAAAACTCTTCAGTACTTCTGGATCTACCAGCCCTCGCTCGAGTCCTGCTTGAATGTCCTGCTCGCCCACAACAATTGACAAGAAGTAATTGCTCAAACTACGAATAGATCATAGAATTGAGGACAATCGATACTGAATGCCTTGAAACTAGTTACCCATGCATCTTGGGATGGTGAAAAGCTTCGATTAACAGCTTAAGGCAAAACGCCATTATCTAAAGCTTCAGATATAAAGACATTAGCAAATGTCATATAACTTTATACTAATGTCACCAAGCGCCTGCTGTCTTACAAGTGTATTCAGTGACTCTTTCGTGTCTGCAATGTTCCTTAAACTTAACCATCGAGGGGCCAACGATTCGTGCTTATAATACGACCAATGTGACTGATCGTGTTGTGAAAAATATATTCAAATGTGCCCAAATATTACATCACCAGAATCAGTAAAGAACATTGCATCTGTTGGTCAATAGATAAATTAAATTTGAAAGAACAAACATCGTCATATGACCTACTAAAAACTTCTAGAAAAACATCAGGCCTAACTTGGAAGACTGACCTGAGGCAACGCATCACGACGCCTGCCTGCGGCACCCATTACGCGAGCAACCTCAGCTCGGTCAAAGCAATTCCGATTGCACGCTCTGGCAGCAGAATACCACAAGAAATCCGCTTCCGGCACATTGCCTTCCTTTCGTAATTTCTGTCGCTCAGGATTCAACAACACTACTGCTTGCGTTCGCTTCGTCAGTTTCTTTTGGACTCGAGCAGGCAGCCCGGTACCTCTCGAACCATAGAGTACGTGAGATGCCCCGGTGATTACGATCAACAACCCGACAGATCCGCCGTGCTCCATACCCTTCTCAACAACCTGTGCAGACACAGAGCAGAATCAGTAAACAACATTTGCAACGACTATCACAGATATCTTATTACAGTCAGCGCTACATGAATGACTGTCATAGATTGTACCGGAATTGAAGTGCGGAAGCCAACTACAACCACGCACAGCCACGATGATTCTGTGACTTGCTCCCCAAGCAGCAGGAAGTACACATAATTTGAGGTTTAGTGAACCCTAATTTAATGAGTATGGTAATGAATTTATAACTGATGGGAGTCAACAGAATTTCTGAAGTCTACACGCCATGAAATGCAAGTCCCCAACAGAAGACAAAAACCACACCAAAATCCAACAAAAGAGAGGCGGACAACTTCTTATCATTACTAAGCACAAGCAGTATGTGTGTCATGAGAAAATGTTATCTGTACCTCAGTCATCACATATTCAGCAACAATTCGGGCTTGAACATATTGAAAAGGGCCGGGGCCGTAAGGAATTGCTAAACTTGGAGCGACCTGAGTCAGAGTTAATTGGTCGACGAGACGGCCTGAGCCAGCTCCAAATCCTGCTCCAAGCGGTGGAACATATATTTTCTTCTCTTCTTCACTCAGCCCTTGTATTCCTTTGGCTTGAATTTTCCGCAAAACCTGAGTTCAGGTTCAAAACCAGATTCAGATCACTACAGAAATGGAAACATCACCACGATATCTCGACATATGAAATAAATGTGAGAGTTACTGCACAATTTTTCATAATTCTGTTCATTTTAAGGCAAAAGATATGACAGCCACCTCTGGTGGAGTTCCACAAGCCATGAGTCGAACACCATTTATACGGCAATACTGCAATATTGGCAAGTATTCTTCCCATAACCCCTCGGGCCAAAACGAAACCATGGGCTGCAGCTCAGCGTCAGATAGTCTGCCACCAAATTCAGCAATAAGAAAATGAAGAGATATCTCATAACCAGTCAATAGAGTTGAAATTCTCATACACAAGCAGTACCTAAATTTGACCCAAAACTCACAAAACATATTTGAGAAGTTACAGTTTCCACAGTAGCGACAAAAGGATCCGGAGCACTGAAATACTGAAAACTTGCCGACTTTTGAAACAATGTATTCCATTGCCAGACATGCGATCACTGTCAAATGAGCCCACATACAAATGTACCAACCAAGAACTAGAGGAAAGGAAACACAAATATCTACACTGGACTTCGCAAACATAACATGAGCTCGAGACTGTGCACAAAAAGAATCGAGATTCCTTTTCTTGGCTCAGTATTCGTTGACTTCAAGCGTGCTCAGGAAGCTCCTCAAGAAATTCATGAACTGCAACGGCCTTAACCTCAGTAGCAAATGCACACCCTGTAGCCTTTTTCAAGTGAGTGTTAAAGGGTGTAAAACGAACCTCATACTCATATACAGATCCAGTGAGCTCTGAAGGGTTGCTGGGAAGGAGTCGAGTGCCAAAGACACAGGACGTCGCTGTTCAAAACATGCATCACGAAGCTTGCGCAAAATCCCCAGCTCCAGAACCTATCATTTACAAAGCCAATACCACTGTTACATATTCACGAGATGTATTCCGCGTCACAAAGAAAGCAATCACCCCAGGGTGTCAGAGTTCAAAACTTATGCTCCAAAAATGCAGACACTTTGTGCAACAGAATTTGAAGTTTCTACACAGCGCCTAGTACTTTGAGACAAGATTACGAAGGTCAGAATCACGCAAGACCAGAAAGGGAAGCAAATGAGAGAGCTGCGTAAAAAACCATGAGCTGAGACACCCCCAGATCAAATAAAACCCTAATCACAATTAAAAAAAAGACGTAATTGCTAAGCACCAAAGCAAATGTGCACGAATTCTGGATACCCTGTCATCAGGATCTGGCACTCGCTCCGACTCGCCAAGGTACACCACCCGCGCTTGCAACAGCTTCTCCCACACTCGACCTCGATCGCCACTGACAACGGCCGGCTCGCCCAGCACACTGGCGTCATATACTCTCGTCTTCTCTCCTTCCTCTGCCACTTCCCCAGCCGTAATCGCTGCGGCTTTCCCATCCTCAGTGCCGTTTCCTTCCGCACGAGCCCACCCTGACGCACCCAATTTGCTCAGCGCCACCGCTGTGAACGTGCTGCCTAACAGCATTCGACGCCCTAAATGCACATCCCAGTCTGCTCTATCCACTTCAGGGATCCGGTCTTTCTCCACTACAGATTCGTGAGCCTCCAATTCTCTGTCCAGCGCGCCTTCATCGTCTCGAGAAACACTCACAATGGGGCCACGAGTTCTTGGCGATGCTGAATGAGTCGCGATCGATACTTTCTTCCCAACGATAAACCTAACCTGAGCCCAGGATTTCACCCTCGCGGTAGCGAATTTGTACCGTTTCTGAGATAAAACAGTAGTCGACGATTCAAGAACGGGACTGGGAGTCCCAATTCTCACCGCCATTGATTTCCACCCTCAACGCTCAAACTGAATCAACAAC
The DNA here is from genome assembly GCA_963920665.1 of Straminergon stramineum. Taxonomy (NCBI): domain Eukaryota; kingdom Viridiplantae; phylum Streptophyta; class Bryopsida; order Hypnales; family Calliergonaceae; genus Straminergon; species Straminergon stramineum. The sequence goes on from OY987263.1 coordinate 2,616,189, forward strand.
GCACTGATAGAGACTCTACTCCCACACATTGGCAGCTCCAATCCTCCAATCCTCAAAGACCCAGAAGAGGATGCCGATTGAATAAACAGAATGGGGTGATAGCGATTCAGTATCCACACATTGAAAACTCAATCCTGCAAGAAAAAAAGAAACAAGCACAGACCCAAAGGGTTTTGGAACGAGGGTGAGTGCTTATTGTGTGGGTGCTGAATTGAATGTCCAAAGACGATTACACTAGAAATCAGTGAGTGAGACACATCCACAGGAAGTGCGAGAGAGAGGAGATGTGGCCTGTTTTGGCTTGTGCTTACTTATGATTTCGATTGAACCAACGAGCTGATGTGCTAGAGATTCAGTACCCACACATTGAAAGCTCCAATCCTGCAAGAAAAACAAGGAACGAACACAAGCCCAGAGGGCATTGGAACGAAAGGGAGTCGTGTGGGTTTCTAAAAATTGAAGCTCCAGAGTCCACTCAGAAGCGGTTGCGGTAGCGATTTAGTTAGTAACTAAAAGTTCGACAAGCAACGAGATGCGACAAGAGAGGGACTGTTGTGGCCTGTGCTTACTTGTGAAGCTGGTGTTCGAGATTATCCACATTTCCACACTTGTTGTGGTTTTGTTGGAGCCTGTTGCAGCGTCACAGCACGCATCTTCGTTTCATTTGTTTTCTGTGGCAGATGCCGTGCCTTGAGTGGTTCCTGGCTCCCCGCTTCCCGACTCCACTCTTGGGCCTTGCTTTTTCGTTCTCTCCGCGGTTTTCCGTGGGGCTGGACCGTCGGCCGAACGAAAATACTGTACTGTAGCTGTTCTGACCACTGACGGGTGCAACTGAACTCCTGAGTGTGCATCCACAGCCTTGAAGACATTTTGAGCTTAGGTAAGGTAGACCAGCCTATTACCACCAACTGTCTATTTTCGCTATCCTATTTGTGGCCCCATTTCCACCACAAAACTCATCCAAATCCATCCATTTAATGACATAATTGGTGTGTAAATGACAACAAGGGATAATGTGCCATTCCTTTATTGGTAAATATTTAAGTACTAATAGATATAGATACATGGAATGGTGGTTATGGGTTGTTTCTAGGACATTTATGATTCCATTCTATAGGCGTTTTGGTAATTTCAAGGTAGTCCACTCCCAAAACTCATAGAAATTACAATTTTAATCAAAAAATTATAATTGCACTTAGTTTTGATTCGTGGAACACATGCACACCTCTGAAAAATATGTGCCCCTCTTGGAGTTGGCCCTAAGATATTTTGATTTTACATCAGGGTGGTAATTAGGCTTATCTACCTTCAAGTTGGAGGTCCTAAAAGGTTTGGGGCTCTTTAACCCATAAACGATGTGGCAAACATTTGTTTGTCGGATGAATGACAAGGAATTCTCTTGTGTAGGACAAAAATGCAACTATTCATCCTTGGAATTAGGGGTGGAAAGGGGAGATCTTCTACAATAGTTTGACTGTCAATGAATATTTGGGGTTTTTTTAAAGTAGATGATGTCACACCATTCCAAAAGGGCTAATTTCCTTGGTCAATAGCTCGGTGTTTAAGGGTTAACCCCTAAATGCCAAGGCCTTTTTTGAGCTTCTAGAAATTTGCTCTAAATTGAATAAAAAGACAATATTTTGTTAAGCTTTATCAATTTTTTTAAAAATGTAACCATACAAATTCAAACTAGATATATTAGACATCACTTAAGAAAAGATAGTACAACAATATCACTTATAGATTGAAAGATTATAATGTTGGATCATGAAGGTGTTAAAACTGCAAAAGTGATTTGAAGTCTTTCAATCTTCTTTTCACATGTCAAATCTAAAAAGTTGGTCACCAAAAACATATGAGGTTATAGGGCCTAACATGCATAACCCCAACCAATTTATGGTTTCTCAAAATCTACTCTACATTTTTTTAATTGAATTTCTAATGTGCTTTTTCCTCCAAGATTTAGTGTATTTGAGGCTCATTTCCAAGAGCCCTTAACACTACAGAAAATCAAGATTGCAATGAGCACCCTTGCACAAAATCTTGAATAGAAAAATCATCATCAATCATTTTCAAGATCAGGTTTTTGATGCTTAAACTAGAGTTCAAAAAAAAGTTTTCAAAAATACAAACAACTAATAATAGAAACTTGGTTAGGGTTTATTTAACTTCAAAGTTTTGCAAACACCAGATTTTGATGCCTTAGGCATTTAGGGGTTAAATCGTTCATGTGGTGGGTTGTGAAGGCAACCAATAGAGTTGAGTAGTTGAGTATGTAGGTGCATATTGTTGTTGTGGTCTAATGATGTTTCATTTTGTCATTGCAAATTTATGGAATTTTTTATTTTCTATTTTTCTAGAGATTAAATCAGATGTCTTTTGCATGCCTTAAAAATTTCAGAATTTTTTGTGAAAATTTGAAATTTTTATGAATTTTTGAAGAAAGAAAATAGAAAATTCACATCGAATGAAAAATAAGCTTAACAATCTGAATTTTTTTTTCCATTCGATGTATATTGTGATGTAGAACGTTATGGTATAAATCAAATTTTTGTGTCATTCTATAATTGGAAATATAACATGACATAGTGATAGATCCAAAGTTCAAATTAGAATAGAATTGAAATTAAAAAATTTTATTTCATAAGTTGGGTTCAAATTCAAAAATAATAAATTTCAAGGCTAAAATCCATATCAAAAGCAAAATAGATAGGCATTTCCAAATAGACTAGAACAACATCTTTTGTGATCCATGGATTTAGCACTTTCTTATCTAGAAAATTTTGTAGTCCTAAATGAGGGGCTTTCCGCCCCCCAATGATGCATACATCAGGAAAAAGTCCCCCACTATTGTAGTATTGTTTCAATGGGGTCACATTATAATAGTAAAACTATATAGTTGTAGTATTACAAACAATGTACTTTCAATGGAAATGCAATATATCCATTGAAATATATTGTTATAGTACTATTTGTAATATTGCAAATATATAATTTCAATATTATATTGTGACCCCATTATTGAAGCAATGGGAGATTACTTTCTTGATGTATACAATCAAAGAACTCTCCAAATTAAAAAATGGATGAAATCATCCATTTTCAATTAAATAAAGGCACATTTGACCATTTATCAAACACATTTTTGTTACATCTACTTTTCAAGGTTAAGAAAAGAATGAAATAGAGAGCGTTACCCTACGCTAAGATTAGATCCATTAAAAATTAATTCAAAATATAAATAAATATGGCATCTAATGAAATTTTCAAAAATTATAAAATGGCATAACTGAATAGTGAAAATTAATAATAAAAATCTACATCTTCAAAAAACCCATAAAACCAAAGCTATGAAAATCAGTAAAGTTGCAAGTAATGATAAAGCCCTCAGTGCTAATAAAACTGTGAAACTACTATAGGTTATACAATATTCTCAATTGTGCCAAAGGTCATGAAATATTCCGAATTTTGGAAAAATGAAATTCTATAAATCCTAGATCAAGTTAACTAAAGGAAAATAAACCAAAAAAGAAATGATGTGTATGGGGTTTAATGAATTTGACCCCAATGTAAGGTAGTGGATGATACAAGATTGCAAGATGACTGGAAAAGGATATAGTGTATTTACAATTTTCTAAAACACTGTCTGCAACTAGTAAAAAATAAAAATAAGAATGTTTTCCAAGTAAGAAATGCTTTATTTCTTGAAGTAATTAAAAATATATAAGAGGTTATAAATTTTGACATACTAGAATGGAGGCACCCAATAAAGACAACAATCCTTTGTTTTAAGTCACCAAAGTCCGACAATGAATATAAACAACATGCACTATTTTTATTCCTAAAGGACTAAGAAGCACATTTGGGATCTTTTTGAGAGCTATTGTAGGTCCTTGTTGACATCATGTATTGGAATTGTTGCATGAAACTTTTAGAATGGATGCTAATCATCTTAACCTATGTGTGAAGCTTCGCAATTTGGCATTCCAATAAATATTGCAAAAAATAGACAATTTTCTTCAATTTCAATCTCAAACTAGACAACTCAAAATATATATTTTTATTTTATTTTATTAATTTTACTGGATTGTATAGATTGATGCCTACTCAAAAATATTTGAACTACTCAATTATGAATAATGGATGGAAAGTTTTAAGGAGTTTTATTTTGCATGCAATAAAGTTAAACAAAACATAGAAAGTCATTTTTTGAGCCCAATTTTGAAAATTTTCAAATAAAAACAATGTGGAAGGAACCGAATTGTTTGTAAGAACATTTTCATCATATAAATTAACAATTCTCAATTATTTTATAAAAATTCTTAGAAATTTTTCTTTTTTCTTTCATCAAGTACCACCTTCTAGTTTACAATTTTCTTAAAGATGAATACAAAAGGATTTTTTGGTTAAATATTTTCACAAATATCCTCAACTCATTCTCCAATTTATTGAATAAAACACAAAAGTTTTAGAGCATACATGTTTTCTTTTTAAAATGTGGGAAGACAAAATTTCACTTTTCAAAAGGCCCCCTCTAGCCAATATTTTAGAGTTTGGGGCACATTGAACTTGCAATTGGTGGAGATATTCACTCGAAATTTTGGGAGGATGTAATTGAACAAGTAATTGTAGGATCCTACAATTAGATTTGTTAGAGAATAAGTATAGGTAAAGATTTTAGCTTTGCTTCAAGGGCAAGTATTTTAAGGGTCTCAAAACATCAAAGAACTTTAGGGGTTAAAACTTTTGCAAAACTTTTTCTTGGAGTACATCTCTCAATCGCCCAAATCCCAAATTTTATATGCTTGAATTCATACCAATGTAGAAAACATATAGTCATGTTATCTTCATGACCTTTGACAAATAATTCATGATAGATTTGTAATAGGAGTTGGTAGACAAAGTAAAAAATCTATTGTGAAGTAACTACAATTTACAAGAAAATTTCATTGAAAATATGTGAGTTGAATAAATTATGACAAAATATATTTGATGTCATATTATTGAAATTTTCATTTAAAGAATATGGAATTTATAGAAATTTTAATTATTGAATTTTTTATATTTATTAATTATTATTATAATTAATTCCACATTATTTTATATGAATGTCATTGAAAATATGTTTGTTGAATAGTGCCAATGTCTTTGCAAAATTATTTTGAAGCTTTTATTTGATATCTAATTTTGATTAAGTAGAAATAATATTTAGGATACAATATCTTTCATTTTTGATGATTATGAATTGAAGGAAACTTGGATATTTCTTATAGAAGAGTGTAAGATATTGTAATAGATTTGAATTGAACAATTCTCTTTCTTGTTTCTATAAACTTTGTTGAGAATACCAACCTATACTTATCATTATTGTAATGCACATTATAGAAGTTTATAGTATTTTAGATCAAATCAATATAGTATAGTCTATGCTCTTCTTATAAATAGGGTGCTTGTGTTTCAACATTCATCCAATTTCATCCAAATGTTTACAATAGTTGAACATCATTTATCCAAAATTCATACAATTTTTATGATTCAAATTATTGCATTGTTGGTATTTGAATAAACTTGAGTAAATATTTTATTTTCAAATGTGAATATTTGCCATTCAACGTTGAAAGTGAATTTCGTGTTCAAAACAAATCTAACTTCTTCCTTAGATTTTTAGAAATGTACAGTGACCATCAAAATTGAGTATAAAATTGAAATGTTTTCATTCAAACAACCATACAATAAGCATCAATGGACAAAGTCCAAAAGTGGATATATGAAAGTTCTAGTACAGTGTTTTTTTTGGACTAGTGTCCCTTGTGTTGGCTTCACTATACATGCTAGATTTTGGAGGGATGGATTCATTGTGGTCAAATTCTAATAGATTTGGTGAAATTTTGCTAGAAAAAAACCCATTGTTCTAGTATGCAATATACTACACATTACCATAGAAGTTTGAAGAATAAATTTAGTTGTGATTTGAAAGAAAATTAATTTCAAATTTAGCCATATCTAAAACTTGGTTTTGTTCACCATGATTTGGAATTACTTAATCTTTTGTCAATTTTTTCTAAGAGCTCTAAATTGTTTTTTTTGTGCCTTGATATGTTGGTATACACCATTTTCAATTTTTGTACACAAAAATTGAAGGAAATTGGCATTTATAGAATTTAAAATATCAACAATTTGATAATCATGCAAATGATGTTGGTTGTTATATTTTTTGAATTTTTTTGAATTGAGAGCATGAAATTCCATCAACCACTGTAGAGAGAATATGGGTTGCAACATGTACCATTGTTATATCTTAATGCCCTTGCATAGAGCAATGTGTTCAACTCATATTTTATAGCCGTATAATGGATTTTTAGGTTCAATTTATTTGTCCAAAGATTAGAGTTCATGATGCACATAATTGATTCAAAAAATTCAAAAAAAATGAAATTATCAATTTTAATATCATTAAAAAGTTGAAAAATTGCCAAAAACTACACTAACCTTTATAATTTGCTAGTTTTTTTTTATGATAATAACAATGATAATTTAATTTTTGGTCCCATGAGCTTACCTATTTTGATCATGTAATAGTTGGCCATCCTAACTCCTATTGTTTTGAATATATTTAGTGTCATCAAGATAATAATTAATGTGACTAAGAGTTCCATGTGTATTTTAAATCATTGCAAACTTGCCTTAGTTTGCATTTAACAACTCTTTTGAGATACGAACAATCTATAAATTCTATTCCAAAACAATCTCAAAATGAGTTGCCTTTTTTCTTTCATTCTCTCATCTTGTTGATCCTTCAATTTGAATTCTCCACCTCTAAACTATTTCTCTCTACAAACATACTAATAAATTCGTTTTCATACTATATGAGCTACACTTAATTCAATTTGTAGCAAAGATAGATCATTCTACAAAACAACAATGATAAGTTCAAATTTGTCAAAGTCTTCTCTTGACTGTAAGTTTAGCTTGTTGGTGCAAGCATGAAATAAGTTGTTTTCAACTTCTTTCTCCATTAATCTAGATGATTTGTTTTTGAAACTTTTAATTTAGCCAAACAACCTAATTTCTTCATCATCAATGAACTTAAAATTGTTTTGTATGGTATTGCTTGTGGATCCAAATTTAGATGTTGCATGATGGGAAGAGATGATTTTAGGTTCATATAAGGTAACCAAATCTATTATGGACCCCAACTTGAGTGAAATGCTAGCTAGTTTGACATCCAATTTTGTTCCCTTGCATCCTAATGTAATGAGAACTACATTCAGGGTGGAATTCGGGCTCAAAGGTTGGAATTGGGTTGGAAAGTCACCATTCTATGAATTCAATGGAACTTCTCTTAATGATAGAGGCTCATTAATTATTCCACAATCTAAAGGGCACTTTTTTGATTGCCATTGGAACCATGTAGGGATGAAGACTATAATAAGAGAGACACATCAACATCCCAAAGGACAAGAAATGTCCCCTTAGAATCTACAATGAAAAGTTCTATAATTTTGCTTTGACTTGCATATACTCATATTTCTTTTTTCAAAATGAGTTTACCCCTGCCCATTTCAAATATTCCTTGATTTGCCATCCTTTCATTAGAATCCCAAAATTAGGTTTGGGTTTGAACTGGAGTTAGAGTTTCATTGGTTCTTGGCTAAGGCAAGGTGAGGAGAGAGGATCATGGCATGTTAAAAGAGATGAGAAGATAATATACAAGAAATGCTACTCATTGCGGGTAAGGAACAATGGTTTTCAACAGAGTGCATCATGATAGATTGTGTGTAGATGGTGCATGTCACATTTGACTACTTTTGGGATTGTTAAAGTCCAAAATTAATAATGGAAAAAAAATGGTCATGAGACTATACAAAACATTAGTAGATCTACACAAAACACCAAAAGATCTAGACAAAACATCAAGAGATAACCATCTAGAATTCTTTAGATGTTTTGTTCAAAATTCACTGAATCGTCGAGAGGTCGTCAAATGTGACATATACCTAGTGGTGACTCTGTTTTTGTGATTAGTTAGTATTTGAACATGCATAATTGAGCTAAGCATGATTCCATGGATACAATTGCCTCTCCACTTTTACTCCTTTGCAATTTCATTGCTGTTCTCTTTGAGATTCTGCAACCTGGAAACCATATTGCTTACTTCCCTGTTCACATGCTTACCTTTGAATGTCCGTACGTTAGTGCACAGAGTGCCTTTTGCACGAGTATATATAACTGCTACGTGCAAATTTTAGTGTGAGGAGAGGTGCACATACAGATTCTACATTAGAAACCGTAGTGCAAGACACACATGTGCAGATACTACTACATTGGAAATCCTCAAAATTTCAAAATGATTTCCGTAGTGGCGAGTTCCTGCTATTTGAAATCATGCTTGAAAACTATTCTCGAGAGACAGAGCCCTCAGTTCTACAACAGGAGATCGTGAAGTCACGCAAGTTTGTCTTTCATTCCATTTGACCGATTTAACTTGTGTTCACAACTTGACATGAGACAGTTGTTCAATTAGATGTGCACACACCTTTACAGTTGATGAGGATATAAGTGGATTGAGAAAATTACAGAGTAGTGCCAAGTGTGATTGAAGTGTCTATCAATAAGAAGCAATTTGCAATTCCAAAAACTCTGGCCAATCTTTGAAGCTCGGTAAGAAATCACAGCTCATTTCAAAACGTCGATGCCATATGCTGTTGAAGATGAGGAAAGGGATTAACGAACTCTCAAACCTCTCTAATTGCACACTATAATGCATGTTCCCCAGAGTATCCTTAGAATCCTTGTGCTTATCCGATTAGACAACAGTGCAATTACATAGTGATGAGTGCAGTCATATACAAAAAGTTTTTAAAATATTGACCCTGCATTCAACTATCATGATCAACATTTCATCTCAAATAATTATTTGAAGTAGGGAAAAGCAGTTTGGGAAACACTTTCAAAATTGCAAGCCACTCGATGTGAGGACATGGGAGAGGGTAAGACAGTATATTATAAAAGTGGAGAGGTAGGAGGCACAACAATCCATGTGGGATATGTAAATTAAGACATGAATGTATTCCACCACTCTTAGTCAAAGTCAAAAGAATAAAATCACTATTTTCACAATTGAACTTCAAACTTCCATAACTTTCTATTAGAGACTCTAATACACGAATGGGTTTTTGGAGGTAAAACTTTGCTTAATTTCCCACATTTTCAAGTGAATCTCCTTTTGAAAAAAGTTGATTTACAATGTTTAAATGAGGTTGAAGTTCATATATGAGCACAATTACTTTGTTTATCCTTTGAACTCCCACCTTTCTTGAGATCCCCCATGACCTTTGAGGATTGATGAAGAATATTGAAATTCACGTTATGGACCTCTTCACCCTTTGATTGACATTACATCAATGAAAATAGTCATCTATGTCATCCAACCAAAATATCTTGATATTTGATGGTGCATGTGGTATTGTAATAAAAATGAAGCTATTAAAATTTTGACATTAGGTGACTTGCATTTCACCATTTGGCCCATTTTATGATATTTAGGCATTACTTTATTTTATTTTCTAGCTGCCTCCAAAAGTATTATCCAAAAAATTCCAACTCTACATTTTTTTTATTTAATTAATGCCATCTTTAATAGCTAGATATGGTATGACTCTACAACAAGTGCATCAAGGGAAGCTAGAAAAATCCAACCACAAATTCAAGAATCTATCACAAGGGCAAGCTATCATCTCTACAAATGTTGCTAATAAAAGATTACATAAAGAATAAGTCACATAGTTATAAGCAACACTAAAGCAAAAAAATTTAGATACCAAGAGGTCTTAAAGAATATATTCGTAGCCATTTCATGCTAACCTCCCATTTTGAGGTCATTAATTCCTCCCTCATGTTTATAAAATTGTTATGAGTACGTAGATCCTACAGAGAGACTTTCTTATGTCCAATTTTAGTTAGGTTGCAATGAACACATGCAATACTCTTCATTAATTCTACTGATATAAGATTTGGAACTCTCATGAATTTTTCTTTTCACAGTATGATTCACAAATATGGTATCATAATTTTTCAACCAAACTTGCGGACACTTATTTTTGCACGGATGGAGTACCTGATCCTTGACTTTAGAGGAACCACTAAAATCAAGCAAATGCCACAAGCATGGCATTACCTGCAACACAGGGAGACCTTGACTTCCGAAAAGCGTGAGCAACCCACTCACAGAGGCAGCGCCATGGACGTGACCCCCAAGCAGCTCACAAATGTCAATCCCCACAAATTGGAAGGTAAATTAATGCCTTTGCATCAATTGCATAATAAACTCTCTCTCTCACAAGGTTGACTTCGAAGTAGGGTGTACAATCATAGTTTTAATGTTAATATGCAACACTACATGTCTAGATTTATTGTCGTCGGTGATCTCCTGCTGATGCCTGGTGGTTACTATAGCTAGCAGTTGAGCACTGTCTTGGCGTGTTGCAAGATCGAGATATAATTGAAATTCTATGGCTCGCCAGTGGCTCCGAAAATCAGAGCTGCATGAGAAACTCTGGAAAGGAGACAGTTTTGCTGTGGAGCCGAATTCCGTGGCGGCCGGATTGTATTGCAGGCCAGCTTTGAGTGCGGAATCTCTGGCCAAAGTGTTTCTTCTGGTGGTGGTGAACTCCATCTTCCTCCTTGTAGCTCTGCATGTGCTCCACTCCAAACGGGAGTTCGGTGCCATTGTGAATGATCGAAGTGGTGACTGTGTCAGGAGAGATCGGCTTCACAATGTGCAATCCAATTTCTTGCCTGCTCTTGAAGAGCATCGCAAGAACATTCCCATCAAATCCAGATCCGTTCCCATGGTACTACATGACTTTTCCACTTCAATTGATGGCAAATTTGATATACACTCGCCCTTGATTTCAAAGAGAAATTTTCTCACCTTGGGAGATCGACTGTTGGATCCTTTCTTGTGGAGTCTATTCATTGACAGAGTTAGCAAAGAAACGCAAGAAACATTTTTTTGTGACCAACTAGTAATCATAATTTAGAGAAGTGGGAGAAACTTATAGCGTATTAATGGTTTTCTGGTAAAGAGAAAAAGCTTCTATCCAATGAGAATTTGGACGCTCATCATTAAATCCGTCGTAAAGATTTAGTACTTCGTTCTCGAACTTAACCATCTGCCTTGTGGAAGATTTCCATGAAGGTTAGAAGCTCATTCAATCATGGATAGTTGTAGGAGCTTTCTATTTATTTATGGTCAAATTTGCTAAGCTGGCATGTTCCAAAGCGCCAAACGTGTGACATTAAAGTCCCCAGAGCGCAAAAACTAGGAAATGGAGTAGATCTAAAAAGTGCCGACCAATCTCTTGAAATTCCGCCAAATTCCAAAATTTGATATTTGAACAAAATATTGAACGTGCTCAGGCATGTGAAACAGATTGTGTAGGTTCAATAGCACGTCCGCTATAATCATGAATTCGGCAATTGCATGACCTGTCGATTGTTCAGATTGCTGTGCAGATCATAGCGTGTCTGCTATACTTTACAACAATCGAGTTAATTCGGCACTATATTCATTTGTATTGATTCCCTGCCGCTTGTTCCAATTCCTGCGCAGAATTCTTCCCGCACCTTCGAGAACGTGCGTCACTTCAGCACCCACGGTGAGGCCGTGCACCTCTTCGTCAAGATGTCTGCCCACCGCGGCAGTGCGAACTCTTTCGCCATCGTCGGTCTTGAAGCCAAAACCCCAGCGACTCTTTACAACCACCCTCCCTACGAGTGCGTCTGGCTGCCCAGCTCCGACTCAAATGCAACGCCACCATCCAAATCCATCGCCACCAAGCTCCTCCCCGACATCGGCAACGTCTACAGCCGCCTCTACAGCGCCGTCATCCTCAACTGCACGTTCGCACAAGATGTGGGCGTGGACAGCAAGGGCGGCCAGCTGGTGCTGTACGCCAGCTACGGCGACCATCACCCTCGCAGATCCGAACGCATCGTCGCCTTGACGGAATCAGTCGACGAGTATACAAGCTCCGCTGCAAAGAGTCCGTATGATTATGTCTACTGCGGCTCACCCTTGTTTGGGAATTTGAGTCCGCAGAAGATTCGGGAGTGGCTGGCATATCATGCGTATTTCTTCGGACCAAATTCACATTTCTTTCTGTATGATGCGGGCGGGGTGCATGAGGAGGTGCGGCGTGTGATTGCCCCATGGATTGAAGCGGGGAAAGTGACGCTGGACGATATCCGGGAGCAGGAGAAGTTTGATGGGTATTACCATAATCAGTTCATGGTGGTGAACGATTGCTTTCATCGCGCTCGGGACCTCGCGAGGTGGCTGTTCTTCTTCGATGTGGATGAGTACTTGTGGGCGCCAGCGGAGGACGACGATTTGGCAGATATTGTTGCGCGGTATGAGAATCAGTCGCAGATCATTATCTGGCAGAAACCCATGGCTAAAAATCTCTGCGTCACGCAAGAGAACGACAGCGGAAGGTGCGGAAGATTCACATGCAAAGTTCAGCTTCTTTTTTGTGCTTTACTTTCGGCATGATGTAGTGTCAGCAACGAAGGTGCGGCAATAAGTAACCTCACTGATCGGTACAAGCTTTGGGCCTGACAGTCGATACCGCCTGTCGCAACCTCGGCAGTGGACGGAGGTTTAATGGGGTTCTGACTATGGCGGGAGGTTTTGTTTATTGCATGGAGCACGATTCTCCGGACCCTAGAATATCTGTCGCATTTAATAGGGTTTCATCTGGTTGGCCAATGTATCAGCTAATTACAATTTCATCTTACTGGTTCAAGCACCTCAACTCAATCAACTGTTAACCCTAAAATCCTAAACCCTAACCATGACCATAACTATTTCAAAGAACTACTGTTCTCAACCCTAAAACCTGACCTATCGAGGGGAGGCAATTAATGTAGGACAAGGCTTAGTCATTCCAGGCTGCTTCTTTGGGACCGACATTGTGAAGGGGAGGTGATTGAATTAGGCTAGGGCCTAGGGCTAATGGCATTTTCCATTGTGTGCAGCAAATGGACGTTTGAGAAGCTGGTATTCAAGAGCATCAAAGTGCGGGAGTCGAACGACTGCAAATACGCGATTCAACCACGGAAGGCGATGGCCACCGGCATTCACCGGTCGGAGCATTTGATCGGCGACAATGCCACGGCATACGCGCATCCGTTGAAGTACTACCACTACCACAACACGATTAACAAGAGAGCGGAAGTCTGCGAGGAGTATGTGGATAAGAATCTCGTGTACGTCAATCCTCGCAATCGCAATGATCTGTTTGCATATGACGATGGTTTGGCCAGGCTTGCTGATCGTATCAAAGCGTATGAGCTTGATATCATTGGCCCGCGACTGTTCCCAACTGCCCTTTAAAAAACATTGGCCATCCACCATCAACAATATGCTTATTGAGGAGCTCAAGAAGGTGGTTGAAGATATTGCCGCGATGGGATTCCATTTCATTTGTTTCAAAAAGAGAAGATATTGCCAACGTCAGTCTATACCATTTAAGGGCTCACATTGAAGAGACTCGTACTTTTCTTCGTGCACTTTAGTATTAATGGTTTTGCTATTAGGAGGGAGGCGTTAGTGGCCTACAGTCCCCCACAACCAGAAAATCGGGGATAATTTAACAGTGGAGTACATCCACAAGTAGGAAGTAGACAGGTACAAAAGAAGGGTTTCGAGTTACAACCCTCGTAACGAGAGAATGCCATGTTGCTTCGAAACTTGGATCTGGCAATATGAATGCTTTTTTTCATTCCACTTGAAAGTATTCAATCTTTACAAACCTTGTTGACAAAAGATACCGGTAAGCACAGTTACCGGCCTGAACGAAAATGCAGCTTGCCCGTCTACCGGTACAGCTTCGAGGTTAATTAATGGTAGGACAAAACAATGTACCATAAACCACTGAGACTAGAGGGGCTGAATTGCAAAACAATGCTCTGGCAGAGAGAGCTGGCAGGGGCTCTTATTAGGACGCCAGCCTGAACACGCATGGAAATACGACTCATTGAGGTCGAAATCTACCCATAGGGATCTTTGGGAGCAGTTCACGAGGCGGGACCTGCAATTTGCTATCAGAGACCCCCTTCACAGGAAAGTTATCAATGACGTCGGCCCATGGGTTGAGTTCCGTTGGTTTGACTGTTCGCAGCGCTCTCCATACTGCACTGTTGCACTTGAAGCCCGAGCCGAAGGCAATCTGCCATACGCGGTCTCCACGTTGCACTCGTCCCTTGGCTTCACAATATGCCAGTTCGTACCACAAGGAGCTGCTGGAAGTGTTGCCGAATCTGCACCACCACAAGATTAGACAACATTAATTCATCAACTTTAATTCAATTTCAACAACGTTAGACAGAATCAATAGAGAGAAAATGAAACAAACTTAGATTATTAGAAAAGTTCCAAGTTCGCATGTTATTTAACTTGATATTGAATCCAATCAATCATTCCAATCAATCCAGCTGTAGATTAGAAATGCAAAATCAAACCAGCTGTAGATTAGAAATGGAGTGTTATCATGTTACTCAAATAATGGTTTAGGAATCAATCATGGAACTCAAACACAGTCCGAAATTACAGTATACAAAGTGTACAAGGTTGCTTGAGGGTTCAAGATGTTGGATTGGAATAGGGGGAATTCACTATCAGAATGGTTTGTTAATTGTCATTTCGTACCTGTAGAGGGTCATTCGAGAAGGCTCCAGATCAGACTCAGTGAGCTTGAGGTTCTTCTCGATTTCGTCCAGCACAGCTCGACCGCCAGCGTGAATGCAGAAGTGCTCAAACGCAGTCTTGAAATCTGGGATGTAAGGCTTGTTGTTCATCTTCAACACTTTCCTGCAGACCAAGCTGATGAAGAACTGCAGCTGCTCCGTCATGGGAAGCACCAAAGGACCCAGTGTGGTAATGTTGGTCTTCAGTGCGTCTCCAGCCACAGTCATGAGCTCTTTCTTCAGCGTCACTCCCACGCTGCCATTCTCATCCTCTTCCTGTCAGTCAAACACCACCAAATAATAAATATGTCAGTACGTCGCAACATTCGAAGCATTAAAAACTCAAAAAGTCGCGTACCATATTGATGCATACTCGATCATTTCAGGTGTATTCCCAACGACCATAACTCAGATTGGATCAGTTTGGAGGAATCCACAGCCACAAACAGGAAGAAGACGCAGAGGCACTGTCAGTGCTGAAAGTCATATTTATGAGCCTTTTATGTATTTTATCTACCGTGGAGAAGAGTCTATGAGTTCTCATGTACACCTGATAAAAGATGACAGTTTTCCATATGAATAGGTTCCAAAATGTAAACGTGTTTGCTTTCAGAAAGTTGCTTAATATTATGTATTTCTGTTGGCCACCTCCACCCATGTTGTAACTTAGTGTAAGTCCCAATACTCTAATGGCGGAGTGTCTCAGACTATCTCACGTGGAAAGTACTGAAATACCCCTGGAGGCACATAGAAAGCGCAATTTCGGCAGCTCTGACTGACTATGTCAGAGCTGCCCAAGAGCATCAAAAATCTCAATTAATACCTTCCAGAGACCCATGACTTCATACATGTACTCTGATTTTTAAAGATTGCAATATAATAGCTAGCATTTATGTATGCACATTGCATCAGTCTGTCCAATAAGCATAGTTAAAAGAAATTCACTGACCGATGATTCCATACAAACGAATATTTAAATATGCCCCCCGCCCAGGCCTCACAAGAAAGGATTTGAAATATAATAAAAATAGATGAACACACAGAAAGGAATGAGCATTTGAATTACGTACCTCGAAAACACACTGGTAGCAGTGATCATCCGCTCCTTTGTGCGTCCTAACAGTGGTGACCAGCTCGTACTTGGCCCTCCATCCATCGCTACTCTTGTTCGACAACAAAATCGCGGCGCCCCCAAGCCTGAACAAGCAATTCGTGACCAACTTCGCCCTGTCATTCCCGAAGTAAGGACTTGGTGACAGCACCTCTTGACTGCACACGATCGCATACGAATTGCGATGCGCCTGCAGCAAGTCTTTCGCCAAATCAACAGCAATCAATCCCGCGCTGCATCCCATGCCCCCCAAGCTCAAGCTCTTGATGTCCCCGCGCATCTTGTACCGGTTCACCACCATAGCCGAGAGCGACGGGGTGGGATTGAACAAACTGCTGTTAACCACAAGGATCTTCACGTCCTTGGGGTTCACGCCCGTCTTCGCGAACAGCTGGTCGAGCGAGTAGAACATGTTTTCTGCGACTTCCGCCCTAGCAGTTTTCATAGAGCGGTCGACGGGGAGGGAGCTCATGGCTTCTCGGAAGACGAAGCAGTCGTCGCCCATGCCCGACCTCTCCAGGATCTTGCGCTGAAAGTCCAGGCTCTCGTAGGTGTACTCTCCCGTGGAAGCTGCGTAAGATAGAAGCTCCTGTTTGGTGATGGCATTCTTCTCGTCCGGCTTGTAGCACGCGAAGTCCACGAGGTAGACGCGGCGGGGGCGGACGAGGAAGTACAAGGTGAGCGCAAACACGAACACGCCGGAGCATACGAGCACGCTCACCAGATTGTACTGAAGCTGCGTCCATAGGAGCTGCAGGGTGAACTCCCGGTGAAGCTCAAGAGCGCACAACAGAAGCGTCGGAATGAGGAACACGCAGATAACGGCGTGCATGGTAACGGAGTGCGTCAACCCTCGCAGCACGTACTTCAGCTTCACCGACTGGAGAAAGTCAGGGAGTGCGTTCCGGATCTTGATCGATATCAACGTCGGCTCGGCTTTCACCTCCTTCACCGACGACGTCGCCATGGCGGACCAGTTACCTAGCGCAACCCCACGAGAGCTCTCAATCAATGGGAAGTATATAATAGTCAGTGTCGTCGACCGACTGTCCTCAAGATACTGCTGCTCATGTCCCAAACAACAGCCCCCAACTCGTACGTACCCTCTGAAACATACAGTGCAAAAACATGAAACTTGTTGCAAAAACTGGAACGCACATCCTAGTCCACTACAGCGTGTACAGAATCTAATGTTACAACAACTGGTTCTCTACAACAAATGCATGCGCGCTTCCGCAGTAGTGACCGATGGATCCCCAGTTGCATATATATATCCTGCACCGCAATGTACGTAGCTAGATAAATAAAATACGTACTTCCACGAAACCGACTCAGTGCTTTACAACTCGATGACTAGCTAGTACCTGAAGTCGGTCAGGAATCGCAATGACCAGTCTGCCTCCCTGATGTAGAATTTCAATGTTGCGCTACCGAATGGACGAGGAGTCCAGTCCCATCAACCACAGTCCCCTGCCAAGCATGCAACGAATGGAACTGTTGCAGCTCGCTGCATGCATGAGCTCCCTTTCTTTCTCTCTCTCTCTCCCCCCCTCTCTCTCTCTCTCTGCAATGTGATCAGTGAGCTAGCAAAACATGACCATCAGTGAGACTGATCTGGCTGGCAGGGTCCCAAGACTCCCAAGTCCCAAATGGGTGGAGCTAGTCCCCAGCCAGCCGCAGTGAGAGGATGAGGCGGTGAGAGAGATGTAAGGGAGCTAGCAGTGGGAGTACAGCTGATGCTGCTCAGAAACGACTGAGGCTGGGTGGAATTAAAGACGGGCTGAGCAGCGCTTCATGGGGGGTGATCGATATATAGCCAGGGATGACGTGCATAGCCTTTATACCCTGGATCCCAGGACAGTCCGGTCCGCAGGTTGAATCCCCAGGGTTTGAAATGTACATTTCGGGTAGATGTTCCCACACCTATCGTTGGGAAATGTACCCAGAGTTTACATTTCCCCCACTGGGGATTGAATATGAGCAGCGTGTGTTCGCTCCACTCAGTCCCTCACCGTCCGCGCTTCCTTAATTCGCGGGACTCCGCCCTTGATGAGATGCTGACAGATGATGATCAACTGAAACCGGTACATTACGATGACTCTGGCCAAGTTTGATTAACATTAATTCTGGCATTGCAGGCAGTTTGAATCCTGATGTTTGCAGGACACTTACTTCCCTTTAATTTAAGAAGGCACTGCAGGATGGGAGAGCTTGGTATGGGGACTCAACTTACTACTCCATCACTCGCCAATCGGATTCGGACGATATGAATCAGGCGACGATGGGAAGGCACCCTGAGCGTGGTGGCCACAAGCAGTCCCACTGAATGGGATTGTCGGAACTAAGTTAGCTCTAACTCAGTTGCTGAAAACACTGCAAATGGCTTGCAATGAAATTCCGTTTCATTTGTGTCAAAAATAAAAATGCAAATGATGAGCTTACTTAAAACCTCTACTGTACTGTGGTTCAACTGTGTCAACTGCACGTTTTCGTGTAGCATTTTTTTTGAAAAATTGGTAGAATCTTTGCTAAATTTAGCCACATTTGTGAGCACTGGCCACTAGTTATGATCTGACCCAGCCTTTGAAGATTTGAGAAAACATCAGCTTTTTTGTTCTATGCTTAAAGAAATAGTATGTTAAATCAGAGGAAGTGAAATCATGCTTTTTTTTAGAAAGTATGATTTAGAAATGAATTTTGGAAGTGGTATGTTTGAAAGTCCATAAGTGCCACTAAAGGAAGTATACCCATTATAGCCCCTCTTTCAATTGCACCATTCCTATTTACATTTTTCAATATTTGAACCTATAAACTTTGGATTGGACAAGTGCAAATAGGATCAAAGTGATTGCAAAAAATGCATGAACTATTTCCATCACACATACATGGCAAAATTTGAGGGATTTTACCATAAAGTGTGCACTTTTAACTACAAAGACAATATGAAGAATTTCATGTTATTGAGATGTGATTTATTGACTCAAAATCTCTAAAGAACATTCAAACATTCGATGGAAACCTCCCCCATCTGATGTGGCTAACAATATGTTGATTATTTGATTGATTATTCATATGTATGTAGAGACTTACCTTGTCTATATATTGCACAACATATACCTCAAGTAGGATATTCATTGAGCCCATAAAAATACAACTATGCAAGTAGTCCAACTAATTATATGTGCTCATTTTGGATTCAAACATTGGCACTATCCTAACTATTGGCACCCATACTTCCTTATGTTTACAACCATATCCAAATGGTGCCGCCTTTTTGCCAATGTTGGTCATCCATTTGAATCAAAAATAAGTTAACACCCATTTTAATCGTTCATGCCTATATCCCACCTATTAAAGCTCATATATGTTGGCGCTTATAAGTGGCACCTGCACCAACTGTTGGTGCCCAAATAATGTCATTGGTACTTGAAAACTACAAAAGATCAATATTCATTTTTTTCAAACCTTTAAACATAAGACCAAAAAACCCATATTTGTCAAAACAAAATTGTCTATTCAACCTTTTTCTTCTGAATAACACATTGGTGATCATGATCCACTTAAACCCTAAAAGACTAGTGATCCCTTGGGGAACAAATTGGATTTCATACAACTACCTACAGTCTCAATTTTTGTCATGATTTTTTGAATATTTTCTTAAGATAGAAAATATTTTATCTTTTTAGGAACATAATATTTATGTAAATTGGTGCCTAGGAGCATAACTAATGCCAAGTAAGCTCAAGATAGGGGAGACTGAGCACTACAAAAATTCACAAAAATTTAAATTTTTAAATTGTATTTATTTTTCTCGTAGATTACATTTTTGTCTACATGTAAAGTTTTGATTCATTTCATTTGGATGAGAGATGTGAAAGCTATGGAGCATCTTGTTTTGGGGGCAATCATAGCAGCTTCTTGTGAAAACAATGTTTTGGATTCGTTTTTTAACTCAAATTTCAAAATATTTAAAAAAAAGTTCCATTTGATTTAGTTTTCTTGCTAGAACAAGTGCACCATTGGAATTATCTTGTTTCAATTCCATCTTGGAGATATTAATAATTTAAAATTTCCTTCTATCTTGTGCCTACTTCTACTCAACAATTTTCTTAAGAATGAAAGTTAAGTTTTTTTTCTAAATTTATTTTCCTAGACTCTCAACTCAATTCCCTACATCAAAGATTTAAACTAAGAAACTTTGTAGTGCAAAAAAATGAAGTTTAGAAGGTTCAAAGTCAAATAATCTAGTAATGCAAGGTGCAAATAAAACTTGTTCATCTTTACTTTAAATGCAAATGTCTTGCAATCTATATGGTCAAAAAATTTGAAATTTATTCCACACATTCTCATACTAGTTAGATGTAAATTACTATAGTTAGATGTGTTAGAAAAAAAATTCTTAAAATTTTGTACACTTTGCAATAGAAATGGCAGTTTTGACAGGGGTTGACAAAAAAAAGGCCATGGTCTTGTAGGCGTTAATGTAATAGATGTGAGAGTTTCTTTAAGTTGGAAACAATGACCAATTAGATTTTTGAATTTCTTGAATTTCTTGACTATTTGCTTGGCTATAGTAGCTTGATTGTTTTTAAAGTGACCACAATGGAGTGGTCTACCTTGTAGTATGTGCACCCATTATCAACACTAATTAAATATCAATATTTGGAAAAAGACCAAGAATGTGCAAAAAAGGCATACAAGCAATTGCATAAAATACTTACACTATTTTCACTTACTCATTGTGTGCTAATTTGCGTTTTGGCCATGACAATTGTAACACCTTGTCTAATTTTTTCATACTTTTCAAAAATAAACTATCTAATAATAGATCTAATTGAATGTTACATTTTCCAATTTAGAGTTTTTCAACACTATTTCTAGCCTCAAAAAACAATTGGAAGGTGAAATTTGGAAGACTTAGTTTTCTAGTAGATTAGTATTTTTTGTGGGAAGAATTATAAAAATAATTAATTATATGTTGTAGGGAAGCCAAGAAATGACGTTTTCTTTTGCATTCATTTTGAAACATGGAAATAATTATTTTGGTACTTCTTTTGGTGAATGGTCATCTCCATAGGTTGGATTGTTAGAAATGGACAATTTTAATTTAATTTTTAAAAAATCATCCTATTTTTTAGAAACTAAAATTCCAAAGTACCTATTTTCTGGTGATTTTGCTATTTTTTATTTCTCCTATTTAGAGAATTATTCTATATTCTATCCTTCTAAGATACAATCTTCTTAAAGGCGTATTCATTGGTCATATTTTAGAATTGTTTTAGAATTGTTTTTCGAATTTTAAAGCACTCCAAAAAAAATGAAGACTATAAAATCACGTTAAAGAAAATTTGGGGCCTCAATAGGACCACCAAAGTTGGACCAACAATCTAGTTTTAAAATTAATATTTTTTTAGTTGGACTACTAGTCTAGCTCTAGTGAACCTCTTTTGAGGCCCCATTATTGTCTAATGCAACAAAATCAATAGGTGTTTCCTTGCAATTTTACTCAATAACTATCATATCTATTGATATTCACAGATGTTCTATGAGCATAATTTATAAGAGACCCTACTATAAACTATTGAATATCCTTTCAATGAACTATAAAAGTGAACATCTCACAATTTTTTAGCCAAAGTGTTCTACATTTTCATTTGAAGTGGTCTTCTTTTCACTTACAAAGAACCCTACATTAATCTTATCCAAATTCAAAAAAAATTTAATCCCTCAAGTCTTTTTTACTATGTTTTCCCTCCAAAAGTCTAAAATTACCATTTGTAGTTTCTAAGACCTAAACTGAAAAAGAAATATTTGTTTCACAAATTCAATAATTGTATAATATTGAACTATACTACCCTCACTATATGGAATGAAAATTTCATCTTCTTCAACCACACAAATTGAAAGATTTTAGTGTTTTAAAATTAGGTAAAGTTTTGGAGGAGGGACTTGTTTGGCAAGTTCAACAAACTTTTACCACCCTAAGAGAAAAAATTGGGCACTATAGGAACTTGGGAAATACAAGAAATTGCGTCCTTTTTCCAACTAGGTATGTATAAGCTATGTTTGAGGGGAATTCAATGATCCTAAACTACACTAATAATTTTGCAAAACTTTGGGTATCCAAAAAAATAACAAATACACCAAGCACTTTTCCCACAACAAAAATGGGCTCACTTTTACACTTTCTTGTTGTGTGAATGGTCAAATGAAAGAACCTAATTTATTCTCTTTACAAAGAAAATCTTTTTTATGGGAAGAAACAAAATCTCACTACCTTACACCTAATTGAATATTCACTTGTGAATTGTATATATACATATACATTTACACATGAATTTGAATGAATTTTATGTAAATAAAGAAATTTTACTTGCAACCCAACTCAAAGGCCTAGTCCGGGGTGCCTGAAAGCTATTAAGCATCACAAATTTTGCTCATTGGCTGGGAATCAATTTTTTTTCATTTTCTCATACATAGTACAAACATATAATGCCAATAAAAATTTTTAAAAATTGAATCCAAAATTGAGTTCATGATCACGTGACCAACATTTTGAAAAATTCTAGAAGAATTGAAAATTTATATTTTGCCTTTTGCAATGGAATTCTATTTCATTCATTTAAAAAAATAAAAAATAAAAAATAAAAAAATTTAGGAGAGCTTATAGGAGCTAAATGATTGCAATAAGTGACAATAATGGGTGCCCATATTGCAGCGGGATTAGAGTTTTTTGATGTATTATCATAATCAATGAAAAGTAGAGTTTTTAATTTTCAAGTATAGAATTCTGATTATTATAACTTGGTGCATACTTTGGGATCATATTTTCGATGAATGGCTAAAAATTTGAGGGGAGAAAAAATACTCCATGATCTTCAAAAGCATACAATTGAAATTGCAAGAATAGGTATCAAATTCAAATTAAATTCTTGTATGAAGGATCAAATTTGATTGTTAATTTAAATGCCATTTGCATTGGAAGAATGTCCTCACTCCTCATAGCTATAAAGACCATAATTATTGAAAAATTACTTGAAACCTAAAACTTGTTTTGCTATTAACTTTGCATTTATAAAATGTACATCCATATCCCTCCCCAATAAGATTGTTAAGAGGTTGGAAGGACAATTTGGTATGGGTAACTAGACCAAGGAAAAAGTTTATGACCTC
Organism: Straminergon stramineum; assembly: GCA_963920665.1. NCBI lineage: Eukaryota > Viridiplantae > Streptophyta > Bryopsida > Hypnales > Calliergonaceae > Straminergon > Straminergon stramineum. Next base: position 2,639,224 of record OY987263.1, read on the forward strand.
ATATAAAGGTCATTAGTTCAAATTCCCATAATTTCAAAAACAAGGATTCTGTGCACCAAATTCTATTCACCAAATTGTATGTGGTATTTTCCCCAAGAGAATATTTTCATTTTCCAACATTTTTTGCATATGGTTTTCAAAACACAATTGGTTAAATTTTAGAGCTTCTTTTTGCAAAACACACGACCTAAACTCAATAGAATTACACTTTAGACATTCTGGTTAATATTTCCACATATTTTATAACAATTATGAAGTTGTTACTTAAAAAAACACAAATAGGGTACAAATGCTTCTAACTCCATGCACAATCTACTTTGAATCAAGTATGTTTTGTTTTTCTAATGTCTAAATTAGTTAAAACAAAACGTTGTTAAATCATCTTCTAGTAGTGTCTTTTAACAAAATGACAAATATTGAATTTTTCATTTTCCAATATCATGATGTGCAAATATTTAAAGGTGACGACACATTAGGAACATCATGCAATTTCTAACTTCCATAAAAGATAACACAATCCACAAGAGTTCAATTTTTTTAATGGGGTAGATGCAATTTCCATTCATCATTTAGGAAAAGTAGTTTTCAAAAATATTGATCAATGTTCCAAATCAAGATTTTAGCCCCCCTATCTTCAAGCAATATTTTTTCTTTCTCTCTACAAGATACAAAAAAAGGCAAGTTTGATTCAAAAAAGAAAAACTACAAAGAGCACCCAACCCCCCAATTATGTGTCATCAAAAACCTAGAGGCCTTGATTTCAAAGAAGTGACTTAGGATTGGCTTCGATGTGAAGTTACGGCCCAATATAGCCCACCAATCAATGATGGAATAGGACTTTTTTTCTTCTAGAGTCCCCATTCTACCATTGATTGGTGGGCTTCTTCACTGGCCTTGAATCCATATGGAAGTCAAACTTGATACCGAGCCTAGGCCTTTCCAGACACCATTTTTCCAACCCAAATTAAGACATTTGAATCTTTGAGACCTTTTAACCCTTAACCCCTCAAGGCCCAAGGAGCCATTTTTGAACCTCTCACTTGTTCAATAAGTCAAAGTTATAAATTCATATTCCTACATTCTAAGAAGCACGTCTTAATAAATTTCATATTATGATGTTCATATTGAAGGGGAAAGCTCCAAAGTACAATCAACATCATGTGACAAGCTTGATGTACAATGTGCACTCTCAATCAAAGTTCAAACTTGTGAAAAAGTGCAAAAATTGCTTGGGCCTTGACGGGTTAAAAGATGCCATGGCCATTTTTTGTTCAATTGATGAATGACAAAGAATCCTTCTATGTGGGACATCCATGCAACTATTCATCCTCATAGTTATGAATGAAAAGGGAGAGGGCTTGTACAGTAGTTTGACTTCCAATGAGTGTTTTTTGCATTTTATTTTTGAAGCCAATGATTCACTCAGTAAGTTAGTAACTTACCACAAGGGATGGTTTCCAGGGTCACCAGCCTGTCCTTTTAAGGGTTAAGTTTGAACTTGAGGACCGAGACACCTATGGAGTGCTCTCAAGGCCCGCCAGCCTCCTTGTAACTAAGTTAGGTTGTCTCTGTAATATTATTATTGAGGTGGTGGAGGTGCAGGTGGTGCCAGGAAATGCAACTTTTATGAGGGCTTTGATAGCCTGAGGAGACTATTTCAACCACCTGCACTAAGTTAGGTGTTGCAGGAAAATGAGTAAATCAAATCTAAGGTTAACATACCAACAGGGGGGATGAATTTCGGTTCCACTACTGGGACACAAACATATCATGGTAGTGACAACGGAATTATTGCACACATGTGGTATGAGGGCTTAGCATATATATCTTACAAGGTAAGGTAGTCTGCTCTTAAAGTGAGGGGTTTAAGTGCTGATGGTTTATGGGGGGCAAAGCTAATAAAACTCCCTGAAACAATTTGGAGTGAATTTTTGTAGGAAGGAAAATGGAATTGGCATCTAACCCAACTCGTTTCATGTTTTTCAGACCCATATGGAATTAGTTACGAATTTTTGAAGTGGGGATGCAGTGGGCACTAAGAGCAACAACCTCCTGAAATGTACATTAATGGTACATGGAAGAAAGCAAGATGTACTTGTAATGCACTTCGCTACCTTATGAGAATTGCTACTTCCGTGAAATCTCATTGTCCATCTCTTATTGTATGGCTTGACATGATTTGACTGATCTTCATACAAAGTTGTAATATTAAAATGGATGCATTGAATTGACTATGACTCCCAAACTATGTTAGGAAAGAATCAATAGCTAGTTCAAAGTTAGCCAATGGAATTTGGAAGGAAAAATGGTTGCAATTTGGAAACTTTAGCAAAAACTTGGTGAAAAAATCTACAAAATTTCTATTTGGAGAATAAAATAGTACAAAATAACTAGACTCTACACCTAAAAATCACGTTCAATTCGGGAATTTAAGGAAATTAGCCCATAAAATTCAAAAACCTTCCCAAACATTGTTCCCAAATGTCCATGTCCCACGCATAAATATATAAATATGGATATGATATATTGACACATTTGACAAATATGGATACATTTGTAAGTATACCATAAATAAAAAAGCCACCTCTAATGGCACAATACGGTGTTCTAAAATGGATGATAGCTTGCCTTGTTGTTAATTGAAAAAGATTCAATTTCCTCACACTTGATTAGGAACAAGTTTCTAAGGTAGCCGTTTTAGGTGAAGCTATGAGACATGAATGGGTACAAATGAAAAATCTACATTTATATTGAATAAGAAAATCATCCTTGAAGGAAATTTTTATTTTTTGCATTCTTCCTCATCATCATTTGCACACATTGAGCTCAATTTCTCAACGAATTTCCCGTATCCTACAAGCTAAAATGCTTAAATTATCCATTTATGGTATTCCTACCTTAGATTATCCCATATCATTTGAAATTGTGAACTTGAGAGTGTATATAGAGATGTGGACAAAGAAAGTTGGCATTTCTTGCTTGGACCTTTCCCATTGAGTCAATTTTACACCAAATTTAATGTTGACTACGTACACGTTTTGACAATGAATTGAAAAAGGAGGGCAAAAGAATTAAAACTTGAGGTGTAGACAATTGTCCTACAATCCTTTTATCCCCCACGTATTGACAGTGAGTTGAAAAAGGAGGGCAAGAGAATTAAAACTTGAGGTGTAGACAATTGTGCTACCATCTTTTTATCCCCCACCAAGCAAACTTTGCACCTAAAATTTCTAAGGAAGGTGCCATGTTCATGAGCATGTAACAACATTGTTTTGGCTATAGACCACTCTTTTATTACCAATTAGAACTTGGAAGTGCCTAAAATCAAGCAAGTATCTTGTAGATTGAGAACACACTAGTATTAGATTTGTGGTAGATTTTGTAGAGGATTACAACAACTTCTAGAGCCTTCTAATTGTGATTTTAATTTATTATTTTTCATTATTTTTACTATTCCTTTTCTTAGTTTAATATGTCTCAAAATTTAATACCCTTTGTCTCTCTTCTGAATTCATAGCTTTTAGAATATAAATAGTTACTTGTAAAATTTGGTAAAGTAGTTAACTCTATAGGGAAGTGTGTCAATGAAGAATGGATCTCATTATCTCCGATTCAATATCAATTTTTGTCATGGTTTTAAAAAAGCAAGAGCTTAATTCTTAAAAAGACATTGCAAGCCCGACAAGTATTTTGAAAGTCAAATCCTAAAATTTCACATTGTTATTGATTTCAAATCTCTTAAATCCTAACTAAGGAAATGAATTTCTAATAATCTCATTTTTATTCCATTTGAATTTTTTTGAAAATGATGAAAATTGTAATTTTTGTGACACTTTATAGATTACATCTTGAAAGCTCAAAATATCCCACTTTTGAACTTTTTGTATTAATTTTTTCTTGGTGTAAGCCCTAGGAGTACATCAATTACATCATGATATTTGTCACTATTATTTCCATTTTTCACAAAAATTGTATACTATTATGAGCATTCTTGTAATTTCTAGGATTTTCACAAATAAATTTCTTTAAAAGATCATATAAAATTGATTTTGATTTATTTAATTATAAAAAATGAAAATAAAACTTAGACATATATTTATTATGTGTGAAAAATATCAAAATTTTGAAATATGTGTTTTAATTTAGAAATCTAATGAAGTTTGACAAAGCCTGGACATGAAATGTTTGTTAAGGGTTAAATACCTCAAGGATAGTTGGAAAAAGAGATAGCTTGTTCAATTTTTAAATGTTGCAAGATCAAAAATATGACTAGAGTAAACTTGTCAATGACTTCACAAACAAAATTCAAATCCTTTACCACATATATAGAGAGACTTGCATGTTTTGAAATTGGGTGTGATTATTAAATGTCATATTAAGATTCACCTTCCCAAAACAAAAATGTAAGAAGATTTCTTCCTACAAAATTTATTGTAATTTAAAGGCAATGAAGCTAAAATCTAGTTAAAAATTCCTTGCAACCCTTCTTTGAACAATGTGTGATCATTGGGTGGTGATACGAAATTTTGTTCCTAGTCCAATTGAATTGGTAGTTGAATTGTATAGTTATTGTCCAAAAAATGACAACGTTTGTTGTCTAGTTTTGAATGTGTGCAGTAAATGGTAGGTTTACTCTATTACTTAGTGGTTAGGTTTTCTAGTGCTAGCAATGTCATGAACAAGATAAAGGAATGGAATGTACTCACAACAAAAGGTTTGGAAAATCTTCTCTAAGGTGTTGTCCTTAGCTTTCCACCATTTGTTCTTGTTATTTTCTTGGAATGAACTTCGATTTTCTAAAAATATAAATTAAAAAAAGGTTTTAAAAATAGAATGTGACAACTTTCCATGGGAAGGTGAGTGTTTAATTGATGGGGTTACATTCACTAAAAAAAAGATGTATTGCAATGTACTATAAAAAGATCAAAACAAAAAGTGCATGACTAAATTGATATAAGTTAAGGTAGGTACCCCCTAAATTTCCACTCTTTGCTTATGTGCCTAGTTATTATTATTAGAAAGGTCAATTTTTCATATTTTCTTATTGTCAAGTGAATTGAGATTCCAATGCACCAAAGAATATGACATTTGGATACAATATGCAAAAGTTTGGTTTAAAAAAATTCTTCCACATACTTAGATGCATAATTGATTTTGGAGATGTACACAAAGTGAAGATGGTTGTTTAGGGTTGATGGCACATTTTTGGGTGTCCACCTTAAGAACATCATGAAAGGATGATAGTAAGCAACCCAACAAATATCTAACTATCCTTTGATTGGTTTAGGATTGGAATTTTAGTTGAAAATATTATCATTAGGAGCTTGTCAAAAAATCTTATAGAATAGACTAAAAAAAATTAGATCTGGACTTTGAACAATCCAAATAGATCCCAATAGAAGTAAGCCAATAGACATAAATTATAGACAACTACTGCAAATTTATCATGCCTAAAAACTAAAAAAATCATGAAAATGGTATGACAATCACTACAAATGTTTAAAGTTTTGATGACATGTAACTAAGGTAGTGTGTTCATAAACTATCCATTTAAGGGCTATTGGGCCTTTTTGATGGTTTTTAGTTGCTTAAAAATATTTTCACTTATTTTCCACTTGAAGAAAATTGATGTAGAATCTAACACAAGTGGTTTCATATTTTTGGAGCATTTATAATTACTTATGAATTTCCAAAGAATTCTATGGTAGACACCTATTCTTGATCACAGGCCTTACAAAACTCACACATGCAGTCTAAAAAAAATATGGCTTGACCCAAAACAAGTATTGTCACATTCAAAAAATAATACAGAAGGTTCCTAAATGTAGCCATTACTAAACTTAAATGGACCCTAAATTCTTTTAACATTTGTAAGAAGGAAATTGGGCAATCAATTCTCATTTACAAAAATTAAGTGGACACACCCTAGCTTTGAAATGGACCCTCCTTGTCTCTTATTCCACCCATTGGCAAAGTATGAATCAATACCTAACAAATCTTAATTACACTCTCACATTGTTGGCAGTCCATTTTAGAACCACTTCCTGTCCCTTTTCGAGGTACTTACTAGATTGTTTGAAAAAAATGGTCGCAATAACAACATACTACAATAATTTACCAATAAAACTTATATAAAGCTTTCATATGCACAACACGTACATTTAAGGCAAGAATTTTAAATGAGGGGTCCAATTTGGGCAAGGGTACATTGCAATTATAAATTATCTAAGTTACCTAAGTCATTTGTGTAGTGCAAAAGGTGGAAGCTTGAAATATGTGCTCTTGCTTGTCACATTTTGTTTCATATATCCAAAAACAATCTTTATGCTTGTAGGTGTGATTCCTTTTTATTAGTTGTAAAGATATTGTTTTGAATGCGTGAACCAAAAAATTGTAAATACAATAGGGTCACCTTAAATGCAAGCATTATTTCTAATTTATCAATATCTCCTTGTAAGCACTACAAGAGAAAAGGGTGTTTCAAGCGAGTTTTTAAATATAGTCCTCGGCATAAGATTTTAAGTAATGACCTTTAAGGAGATTTTCATTCAAAATTCACAAGAAACACCCCTTTCTCTTGTAGTGAAGATATATACATATATTTTGAAAATTCTATAACTCAAGGAGAATATCAATTTATTGGCAAGAAATAATAGCCTCATATTGAAACATCCTTATTATGTCCATAGTGATTTATTTTATACTAATAGCCCTCCTTGCAAGCAAAAAAACTCGTGGATGTAAATAATTACTGCAAGGGCTCCTTTAATATGAAATTTAACAAATATTTGTCAATTTTTTGTGTCTCCTAGTCATTTACAATGAAATTTCAAATTTCACATTCTTGTCAACTTCAAAGTTAACCCATTAGAGTAACTTCAAATATGAGACCTAGTCCAATAAAGCCTTGCCAAATAATAGTTTGTGAAATTCAATGATACAATGATAAAATTCATGAAATTTCTATTCAAATCTTTAAGCTTTTTAAACCTATGTATGGATCTAGAATGCACTACCCTACAAAGAGTTTCATGTCTCATTCTATACTTCTTTTTAACTAACTTTTTTTAATGTTACATATACATTTACTATATTTTATAAATAAAATTGATAAATCCATTTAGGAAAGTTGATAAAAATTTCTATCCATTCATTTGTAAAATCCTCCTTAATACAAATTTTGTAACAAAAATTTGCAAGCTCCTTCCAATCCTTAAAATATGGGCATATACTAACTTCTTCACTCATCATCAAATAAACTTGTAGCTATGCAATTATCTCCTAATCTAACTTTTGTTCATAATTCATGAATGAAAGAAATTTGAGTAATAAAAGAAAGAATGCCTTCAAATATATGAAGGTTATCCCAAAATGTTATGGACACTTGTTTTATTATATACAAGTATTATACTTTAATAGTTTAAATACTATGCACATAGGGTAATTATATTAGAATGGTACTCAATAGATTTTTTGGGTTCAACTTTTTGTCGTGTACTTTGATTACTTAGTAATTGGTATTTTGTCATACCAAAATTCTAGATCCCTTAGATTTCCAATAGAACAAGAACTTTGAAAGTTTTTTAATATTAAGTAACCTTCCTGTAGCTCTGAGGCAAAAATCTATGATGCGCAAGGAATAATATAATGACAAGTTGCAATTTAGTACTTGGTATTGGATTTTGCTTGCAACTATAAAATTGGGGGCAAAGTAATTGCACTTCTCTAATAGTAGTCCAAATAATTTTTGGCATTGGAGAGCAAATGAAATGGCCTCTGAAGGACACAACATGATCTATTGCTACGCCAATGAAGAATCACTACAAGAGAAAGGGGTGTTTTTAAGTATAGTCCTAAATATATAGTTCTACAAGTAATGACCTTAAAGGGGTGTTTTCACTAAAAATTTACTAGAAATACATGTTTGTTTAGTAAATTTTTAGTGAAAACATCCCTTTAAGGTCGTTACTTGTAGGACCATATGTCTAGGACTATACTTAAAACACCCCTTTTTCTTGTAGTGAATACAATGAATTTGACTACATAGATCCTCTATGAAGTATTAGTGTAATAACAAGCATATATATATATATATATATATATATATTGGTTACAAAATGGATAATTTGTATTCTCACATGGTTTCTTAGCATGGTTTGTGTACTGTGGTACTTATCATTTGCTATCTAGTTGAGTCATTATCCAAAGTTAAGGAGACCCAATTAATGAAGTGCTATTGATGTTGCAAGTTGCTATTATGTGAGTATAGGAGTGTAAGCCCATAAGCCTAGAAGACTATGTACCTATGTCATAGGCATCTATATTATAGAACACTACTAGACAAAGGGGTGTTTTAAGTGAGTTTTAAAATGTAGTCCTCGACATAAGATTGTAAGTATGACCTTTAAGGAGATTTTAAGTAAAAGTTTACTAGAAACACATGTATTTCAAGTAATTTTTTACTTAAAATCTCCTTAAAGGTCATTATTTATAATCTTCTGTCGAGGACTAAAAAACTCACTTAAAATACCCTTTTTCTCTTGTTTTCAAAACATTCTCTTATTATAGTATAACTATATTATAAATATCTATATTATAGGTGTTTATAACATAAGTACCTTCTCTCTCTCTCTCTCTCTCTCTCTCTCTCTCTCTCTCTCTCTCTCTCTCTCTCTCTCTCTCTCTATATATATATATGCTTAGGGCTCACATAGTCCCATTTTCATGCTTATTCACTAGCATCATTCATTTCCTAATATCTTTTTTGAGTTCATTAACCCCTAAAGGACCATTGTCCCTTCGGGGGAAAAATGGGATTGGGGTAGGTACCTATAGTCTCAATTTTTGTCCTGTATTTTTGATAATTTTTATGAAGATGAAAAATATGATTTAATTTGTGGGAATATAATTATTTTTTCATTTTGTGCCAAGGAACAAAAGTTATGCCGAAAACAGCTCAAAACAAGGGAGAGAGGGCACCAAAAAAAATTTGAAAAATTTGATTCCCTCATATATTAAATTTTTTTCTACTTGTAAATCTTTTGTTCATTCCATTTGGATTTGTTATGAGAAAGTTATGGACAATCTTGTTTTTTTGGCAATTAGAGCATCTTCTTGAAAAACATAACTCATGGGATTCATTTTTGAATGCTATTTTTACAATTTAAAAAAAATGTCCACATGGTTAAATTTTCTTGCTAGAAAATTCTCATCAATAGGATTGGTGTATTTTAATTCCATCTTAGAGATACTAATAATTTAGATTTTCCTTCTATATTGTACCTACTTCTACTTAACAAAATTTTAAACAATAAAAATTATTTTTTTTGTATTTTTTTCCTAGACTCTCAACTCAATTCTCCATTGTAAATATATAAAGCTCAAAACTTTGTAGTGAAAAAAATTAGAGTTAATAAGTTTCAAAGTCAAATAATCTAGTCCCAAGATGTACTTACAGACTTGTTTTTTTCACTTACAATGCAGATATCTTGCAATCTTTGTGATCAAAATTTCTGAAATATTTTCCACACATTCTCATTTTCTCACACATTCTCACATTCTCACACTTGTGTAAGATCCTATGGTTAGATGTGTTAAAAAACAATTCTCATTTTTTTTACTCTTTGCTATAGAAATGGTTGTTTTGAGTGTTTTTTCAAAAAAGAGGCATTGATCCTTTAGGAGTTAAGGTGTGAAAGGAGAAGGGGGAAGAGGGTATAATTTTATACATAAAACTATTGGGCATTTTGTGAAGAAAATTGACAATTGGTTGTCATATAAAGAGTAGAGAGCTCAAAATATTTACATTTTCCTACCTAATTTTTCTAGTGGTACTTCATTTAGATTTTATAAACAAAAATTTTGTGACTAAAAAACACAATTCTTTTTTGTAAGACTGCTATAAAAATCAAGAATAAATATATGCTACCAACATAATCTGAGCTCATTCTCAATTACATTGTTTTCAAGTAGAACCCAATTTACAAATCTACAATTCTTGACCTCTCTTAGGGCACATATTATATCCAATTTAAGCCTCGTACTAGTTTTTATTATCCAACCACATTCCTTTTTATTAGTTAAACCCTAAAGATTTGAGGCCTTCTTTTCTTCAAAAAATGCTCAAAATTGCTATTTCTATTGCAAAGAACAGAAAAGAAATAATAAATAAAATTGCATATCTACCTATAAGATCCTACACTAGTCTTGTGTAGATTTCAAAAACTTTGACCATGTAGATAAGGAAATATTTTTTTTTGTACCTTGTTTGACTAGATTATATGACTTTGAATCTTCTTAGCTTTAATGTTTTGCACTAAAATTTTGTAAATTAAATTATTTTTGTTTGAATTCTAATTTTGTTGAAGTATTGAGTTGAAAGTCTAGGGACTTAAAAAAAAAGAAATACTTGATTCTCATTCTTTAAAAATTGTTAAGTAGAAACAAGTATGAGATTGAAGGAAAATCTACAGTGGAATTAAAACACACTAATCCCAATGGTAAGATTGTTCTAGTAGCTAAGTATATTAATCTTCATAGAGCTTCTTTTTTTGAAAATTGTGAAAATTGAGTCTAGAAATAAATCCAATATATTATTTTCTAAAGAAGTTTTTTCAATTGCCTACAAAACAATAAGCTCCACTACTTTCACACCACTAATCCTAAAGGGAATGAATAAAAGCTTTCCATGTAGACCAAAAACAATCTATGAGAAATAATTTTTAACCCCTAAAGGACCAAGTGTCCATTCGGTGTCTGGGAGAAATCTTGGGTAGGTTCCTATAAAGTCATTTTTGGTTCGATGTTCATGAAATTTGGACACAATGTGTAAACATGTACCTACTTGGTGAAAAACTAGTTCTTCATTTCAATTGTGTACCTTGATCAAAAGTTATGTTGCCCTAAATTTTGTGGGCAACTAAAATAATTTAGGAATCTTTGGAGAATCTTTTTCAAAAAAGCTCATCTCCTTCTAAAATTTGACATGTATGTAACTTATAAAATATGACATACAATTATCCCCTCCAAAATAATTTAGTCCTCAAATCTCATTCTAAGAGGAGTCAAACTTTGTTAGCTATGTTGGGCCGGTTTCAAGAAAAAACATTTTCTTCTAACTTCAAGTCCTATTATCTTGCAATCTATGAAGTCAAAATTCTTGAATTTTTTTACATACTATAAACGTTTGTCTCTAACTTCTTGTTGTCATGATTTCAAATAAAAAATTTCCTCATTGCACAAAAAATCATCAAAAAATGACTAGTGTATTGCTAATTCACTTAATGTCCTTGCATTGCAAAGTGATTTGGAGTAAGCTAGACTCCATATTTGTTTCTGGAAATTTGCATGAGTGAAACTAACATCACATACTCATGAATGGTCAAAATTATCATTTCTTTATAGAGAAAAAGTTTACTTCGAAAGGTCCTAAAGTTCATTGACCCTATTTTGTAGGAATGAAAAAAAGTTTTTTTCCTACTTGAAACGTTATAATCTTTCAACCCGCATAGTCAAGTGGGCTGAATTTTTTTTCCCACTACATTTAAATACTTTACTTTAGATTTTTGTGGTTGAAGTTTAAAAAAATTCAATTTTCATTTTTGAATAACATATAGAAAAAACAATTTTTGACAACATCTCTCTACACCCCCCCTCCCATTTCTTTAGGGGTTGAATTCTTTATTTCAAGATTTTTATTGGAGGGTGGGTGGGTTCTTGGCATTTGGATTTAGGATAGCATAACTTTTGCTCCCGAACACCAATAGAAATAAATTTTCCATTCCCTCCAAACTAATGTGTTTTCCTATCTTAACAAAAAAAACTTAAAAAACTTTGACCCAAAAAATCGAGGTCATTGGAACATGTCTAAAGTATCATTTGCACCATGGCTTCTTTTTATGGCATTCTAATGCCAAATTGCACTAGAAAAATATAATTTGGCTAACAAAATGGGAACAAACTATGAAGTTTTTTGCCAAATAACTTCAATTTAAAAAAATAAAATTAGATGAAATTGTGGATGAAAACATAATTATGAACGCAAGATACATGTTAATGTGATATTTTCTATCCACAATGAATGTTGAAATTTGGAGAATCACTATATTTCATTTCGTATTGACACTTGGGCACTTCATAAAAAATGAAGCTTTGATTTGCACCCCAAGGGTACAAATCATGGCCTGAAAGTTCTCCCCACTTGCCCAAGGCATATGACCCATTTTCAACCACTTAAACAATTAAGTGAATATGGAGTGTGGGTTTTTTGAGTGGGAAAATTTTCCCACGCACAAAAATAGAGTTTGGAAGGATTCTATAACTTCTCTAAATTTTATTTCTAAATACATAATTACTATGAATTTTTTTAGCTCAAGATTTTGTTCAACCCATATTGGTCATATAAGCCTTCCTATTTCAGACCCAAATCAACCAAGGACTCATTGCAGTAATAACAATCATGTAGCCAATCATAATGTGCCACAACTGCACCGAGAACTGCGCCATAATTAATCACTACCTGAACAGAAAGAAAAAAGTGTGCAGTGCAGAAATGGGAGTGGAACGTAATTGACACTGAACTGCTTTTTGTTGAATAATTTGATGGTTGCTCATCCATAGTCATCACAGAGAGGGTTGGAAGATCACAAAGGAAGGGACCAGAGCCTAAGGACCCATGTGGTCCATCGAGCTTGAATCGATCCGGATAATCCGGCAGCTTGTATAACCGACAATTTACAATCAGGCGTGTGTACCCATCGTGTACCTCACCTTACCATACCGGAAAAAATTAATTAAGGCATTCCAAACTTTTGGCAAGTCATGATCGATTGTTTCCCATGAGGATAGTAGTAGGTATTGCTGCTCCTAACAAATTAATTGCCCGACTGTCACTCTGCCCCCCATTTGGCCCATTCATCATCATTTTTGTCCTTCAGGAAGACTTAACTCATTTGAGCTCTCAAACCGCTGGAGTTTTTGTTTTTGTTTCTACGCTTGCAGTGACAACCATGATGGAGGGGGGAGCTGCCTTGCACTCGAAAGGGCGGGCAGGCTGTTTCGAGTGCGTACTTTCAAAGTGGGTATAAAATTCAATTGCATGAACGTGAGGTCAGTTCATTGTGTCCTTGTTATTGTGAAGAGACACTCAATGGCAAATCTAAGTTAAGTTGCATCGTTGTGCTTGCTCGCTTGCACTGTCTAGTGGTAGCACACAATGAAAGTACTACTGTATGTACAATCAATGAAAGTACCGATGGATAGAAATATATGTATATGTTTATTATAAGTACCTCAGGTGCACAAAAACTCTGTCAAGAATTCTCTAACTTGTTTCCTACGACAACGAACAAAAATGCACTTAAGTTAGACCCACTTCAAAAGTAACTGACATTGGGGAAGCAGTGAAGCTCCCCTCCATCATGGTTGTCGAGAGTAAGAACAAAAACTCTAAGTTTATTGAAGTTGGAGGACAAAATGATGACTGCAGACAGACAGGGAAAGTACTGTACACGGATAGAAATACAATGTAGAGAAATGTTGAGAAATTCTCTGTTCCAACAAGTTTTGAGGTGATTTTCTGAAGTAAAAAATTTGTTCACCCTTGAAGGGCATGAGAGTCCTTTGTGGCCATTTAGTATAGTAATAAGAATTTGGTGGTATTTGTTCAGAAAAACATTGACCAAATAATTTTCAGTGTAAAGTATATACTGAATGATCATGATAATACATAAATAACAATGTCAGTAGAACAATTTATATATTTCACAGCAATTGAAGAGTTATAAAGCTAATCACATGTCATATAGAGGAAATCCAAGGGCCTTTCAAGGGTTATGATAGAAAAAGACATTAACTTTTAGGGAATATAATTTTTATTTCAATTGATGCTTGCAAGCAAAAGTTGTGCCACAATAAGCTCAAAATGGAGGAAACCGGGCAACACAAAAACTTGAAATAATTTTTTTTTTCTATTGGATTATATTTTGTCAATATGGAAAGCTTTGATTTGAAAGTTATAGGGCTTCTTGTTTTGCAAGCAATCATGGAAATTTCTTGAGAAAATAGCAAGAATTGAATTTGTTTTCTTTAGTTTAAGTGCAAATATCTTACAATGTACATCCCAACCTACCTCCCTCCAAATAGAAAAGTTATGTCAAAATTCCATTCAAAATTTTTTTATCTTTGATTTGTTTCTAAATTTTGAAGTGTAGTGATGAAAGATGATCATAATTGTGGGTCTTGTGTGTAAACTAGCATTCTTAGGGGCCACTTGGTCACTGGACATGTTATTTGTCTCTAGGCTTTGCCCTTGACTTTCCACTATTTGTTCTTGGTCTTCTTGGAATAAACTTTGGGTTCCAAGAAAAATATGATCATAGTATACTTTGCAAAATAGTTCTTTTAACCCCTAAAGGACAAAGCTGTGTTTTTAGGCAATATAGCAATTTTGGGCAACTCACTACAAAAAGAATTTTTCCTTTTTTTCTTTGAAATTTTCACAAAACATAGGGACAAGCTTTTTCTTTACAGCCCAACAATTTTCATATTTTTTGACTACATAGTCAAAAAATTATTGTATGATAAGTAGCTTTTCTCCTAGGCTGGGCAATCTAGGCAAATAAAAAAAATCCCTTTTTTTGTAAGAAAAAAATTTGAAATTGGTTTTCTAGATTTATATATAAGTGGAAAGCTTTGTATCATTCTACTTTGATCAATTATGGATGAAAGTTATGCAGAGTTTTAGTTTGTTGGGTAGTTATGGATTTTCTATTCTAAAATAAATTTTGAAGTCCTTCATTTAACTCCATTCTCAATATTTTTGGAGATAAAAGAAAATCTTAGGATTTAGATTTTTTATAACAACATTTCTACCGTTGGGATTGACATTTTTCAATTCAATAACAAAATTCTTAATAATTTTGTATTTTGAATCATTCTTCACTTCTTTCTATTTACTATTTTTTTCCTATATGTTGTACAATTCCAAATGATTTGAAATTTTCAAGAATGCAACCAACTTGCCTTGAAGAATGAATCAAAGAATCACCATCATTTCGGACATTTTTCCATACAATTGTGACCTTATGAAGAGCAGTTGCCCTGTTTTTCATTGGGCCCCAAAAAGGATTTTTATCAATTCCAACCCTAATATCTTGCAATCCACATGGTGAAAATTTCTGAAATTTTTTCACATCTTTTGAAACTAGTGTACTACAAGATGATACAGTTACATGTATCCAATTTTTTTTTTCTAGAATTTGGTACTTGTATTGTAAGTGGTAGTTCTGAAACATTTTTGGTGAAAATATAGTCATGGAACTTTAGGGGTGAAAATTTAAAAGACATCAACCTATTCAGTGCATCAACATGAATCTCACCAACACAAGAGTAATGCCGTGGTGCAAGGCAACGATCATGTGTGCATGGATCAACCCACTTTGGAGGGTTGGATGCAATCAATTTTGAAGATTTTGATGTCTCCATTTGGGTGTAGCTGTGATGCGGAAACAAACCCTTTGAAGTGGGTGGACATCAAAACCTTCAGAACGGCCTTCAAATGCCATCACAGCTTTTTCTTTGAAACTTTTTTCTCTAGAAAAATAGATTTGGTCATTGGGTTCCACTTAATGAAGGATCCATGAATGCAATTGTTCTTGTCCTCGATGAATGAGTATTTGTTTCTTGGAGTTAAATCTGGTATGTATGTGAGAATGTATTCATTGGCGAGGCTTCTAGGTTGTTAGCCCCTGTAGTTTGAAGTTTGAAGGCCATTTTTTCATGAATAAGATTCAAAATTGAAAAATTCAACATGAACAAAAATTGTAAAGATTTTTTTTTGTTGCACATCCATTTATAGGATCTTGCATCTAGACCAACATGAGAATGGCTTGAAGAACTTTCATAAACTTTAATGAGTTGATTATAAGATATAAGTGTCAAAAGTGAAGAAAATGAGTTTTTTTGCCCCTAGTCTGACTAGATAATACAACTTTGCATCTTCCTAACTTAAATTTTTCGTACTACCAATCTTGAATTTTAAAAAATTGTCAAAAAATATTGAGTTGAGAGTTCAAAATTTATTTCCCACCTTCCCCATTAGATTTTCCATTCTTCATGCAAAAAAATGTTAAATTGGAGTAGGTATAAGATAGAAGGAAAAAATTAAATTGTTGATAACTCCAAGGTGGAATTGAAACATGCTTGTCCCAACAATGAGATTGTTCTAGAAAGAAATTAAACCTCTAAATCATAATTTTAGAGTTCACATAATTTTGAACTTAACACTTTCATTGGCCTCATTGGGGTGGGATATCAAGGTGAATTTGGATTGCCATTTTTGAAGGATTTGATAAAAAAATTGTTTGTCATTTTCCATTTGAGTGAAATATTTGTAATTTTCTAGAATATTTTTTTTCCATTTGAGTATATTCATCTACACAAGGTAGTCTGCTCTTAAAGCGCCCAATTAAGAGTTGATTGCCTTTTCGGTGAAGTGAAATTCCTTGTAACAATTTTCAGTCAATTTTAGTAGGAAGAAAAATGAAATTGGCATTTAACCCAAGTTGTTTCATATTTTTTGGACCTTTGTGGAATTATTTATGAATTTTAGAAGTTGAAATGCAACTCTCATTGAAAGCGACCACCTCCTAAAATGTGCACTTATGGTACATTGAAGAAAGAAAAATGTACCTTTGTATCATGATTGCTTTTAGAGCATGGTCACTTTAGGAGCGGACTACCTTACATCACCTAAAATGGATGATAAAATTGCTCTTGACTATTGAAACTTATGCATTATGACATTTTAAAAATTTAACATTCATGAATTTGTACCATTTTTTATTGCTGAACAATGAATGTTCAATGCTCATTGTTAGTTGCTCCCCACTCACACTTTTAGCAATCATGTGATTAGAATCTAATTGTACCTACTTTATCCTTGAGTGTGGAAATAAAATGCTCACAAATATGAACTTGAGCCTTTCTTTTATTTCTTTTGGCCTTCTCTACTACTTTTTTCTACAACATGTATTTCATCATCGTCTCTTTTGGTTGTGTCCATCTCATAAGCTTGTGCAACCCTTAATGCCTTCTAACAATCTAGTGCCTTTGAATTCATTAAATTTTTTCCTTGACTTTGTTTAGTGTGTTGAATGACACCTTCAATTTTTTTCCTATAGTAAGAATATTGGATTACAATCCATATACCACATGCTATATTAAAGATGGAAATCCTTAGTTTCTAAATGTACAACAATAAGATGAATACATGCATTCAAGTATCATCTAGTCTCCAAGGTTTTTCGGGATATTTTCAGTTGTTTGAAACTCTAATTATCACTTCCCTTTAGACCTTATAGTGATTGATCAATAAAATTGAATAAAATTTCTTTTTTCTCATTTTTTCTCCCCTTGTTCATCTACCATGGTTTCTTTTGCTCCAAATATGTCTCTTGATCTTCAACAAGTTGATAAAAAATTGGAAAAATAGTTGTTCTTTACTTCAATTTTTTTATTAACCCCATCAAAACCTAGGAGTACTTTCTGCCTTGAAAGTGTTTTTGCATCCTCAAAGGGGTTGTTAACCCCTAAAGTCTCTTTATCCCCACGGAGGTAAAATGGATTTGGGGAGGATAGTTGTCTTGGCATGTTTTTCCTATAAGATCATTTAGTATAATCTTGTAGGCCATCTATAGGTATGCACCATCTAGATTTGATCCTATCTTCTATATATTAACTAACCTTCATTCCTTCTTTCTCATTACTTGGCACATATGTTGAGAGGTGAATTGCATTGCAACTTTATATGATAGTCTTCCTCGAGCTTATACACACTCCACTTAAAGAGTCATAACCCGACTTTGCAATTATCCACCACCACATCATTATTTTCACCTTTGTTTGCTTCTTCACTCCTTTAAGTTCTCCTCCCTCCCATCTCTCCTCCACCCAAACAAGTTCCTCACCCATACCATACCCAAGATGCTATCCAAACCTTTGGGACTTGGTTTCGGACTCTTCCGGCACATGTAAATTCTCAAATCCCACTTCCATGGGATTTGCTTTGTACTTTATACCTTTGATTTCTTTAGGTTGTGAGGTGTCAAGTTGCTTTTGGAGATTCCTCTTCTTCAAAAGTGGCTATTCTTTTTTCATGCTCGGTGCCATACCACACCATCCAACACTTTTAATGGAAAACTTTAAAAGGTGATGTATTTTAGGCTTTCAATATGTTACCTTCAAAGTGCCACAACAATTTCAACTCTCACAATTTAGAGTAAACATTAGATGAGATTTGGGCCAAATAGAAGATAGAGAGTTCCTAGCATTTTCCGACAATGAGAAACTTGTTGAACTGTGCCTCTGTAGTAGTGTTGATGTGGTTAGGCGTCATCCATGTTAGAATTTTTGCTTTTTAAAAATTTTGTTTTCAACTTTTTAAAAAGAAATTCTGGACCACAAAAAAAAATTTAGTATTTCTGACGGTTGACAATAGTCAATCATGCCCTCATTGTTATGGGAACAACATGGGGGACAGTCTTGAAATAGCCCCTTCTTTCCCCAAATCTCATCTAATGATTAAAAATTGTATAAAAAATAAAAAATACATTTTCTAAGTTAAGCTTAAAAGCATTTGAAATCAAGAGCTATGTGGAAATTGTGCAAGAAAGGTTACCCCTTTATTTGTGTCAAAAAAAGAAAAGAAGAGCTATGATGAAAATAGAAGTTTGACTTTCAAAATGCTCCTCGGGCTTTGTGATGTCCTCTTAAGTGCAAAAGGACAAATCCAAGAAGATTTGAGGTCAAAGATACCAGTACATTTGGGTACCAGGGTATTCAAGAAGCCCTCAAATTCAGTCAACTATCATTTTAGGTACAGTAGGTGAATTCTGTCAATTGAAAATTTTGTTTAATGAAATCCCATTTCATTTATGTAAAAATTAAAGTAAAAATTAAAATAAAATTGTTTGATGAAGAGATCAGTAGGAAGTAAAACACATGTCCTAGTTGTAACATGCATGTCATGATTTTCAAGGTAGCTAGTGACCAGTAAACCACGTGGCAACGCTGAAGAATGACAGAACCCGTCTGCTTGTCTGTCATCATGAATTGGGAAATTATAAGTTTTTAGGAGTAAATGCGATTGCTTTGAAGTTTGCAGGTTTGGGCAGAAGTGTAACCAAGTTATGTGAGCTTCAGTGAACTGTGTAATTGCCTCATTGGAGTCACTTCCATGGAGGAAGATTTGCAAGTTAACATATCATAGGCATACGACCCATTTCCAACCACTTAAGCGATTACGCATACATGGAGCGCATGTTTCTCGAGTGGGGAAATTTTCCCTTGTACAGAAATAGAATCGGGAAGGATTCCTTATTTTTCCTAAATTTTACTTCTCAAAACATAATTCCTATGAATTTTTTAGCTCAAGATCTCTGTTCGACCCATATTGGTCGTACTGGTTCTCCTATTCCCAATCAAGGGATGGTTGCAAAACCCACCAAGGACTGGTTGCAAAACTGACCAAGGGCTAGTTGCAATACTGACAGTCCTGCAGCCAATCATAGTGTGACACAATTGCACCGGGAACTGTGCCATGAATAATCACTACGCCTCACTACCTCATCGGAAAGAAAAATAGTGTACAGGGCGGAAATGGGGTCACCTCCTATCATACTCAGAAGAAACCGAGACCAACTTAAATCCAAACTGCTTTTCCATTTCATTTGTGTCAAAAAAACAAAAAACAAAAAACAAAAACATAAAACTAAAAAAACATAAAAACTAAAACATAAAACTAAAACAACTGCTGCTGCAATAAACGACTTACAGAAACCCAAACTGAACATCCTCTGTGAAAGTCAGTTAACTTACACATGCATCAACCTGCCGAAAACCTGCTGCAGAAACTGAATTTGAAGTCCACAGACATCATGTATAAAAAGCTTATAACTTTTCCATCAATCCATGTCCAGTCCTCCTAAGAGAAAAAGTAGCCATGGTTGTCAAGCTTTAAGAGGATGGGGTACCTTCTGGACTTGTTTGAATAAATTGCCTGTTTGGGGTACTTCTACTATGTTAACTACCACTGTCCTGCTTTGCAACTTTGCCACTAATGATTGTTGATGCTCCATGTACTTTCAAATTTAATTTTCAAAAGAATAAGCACCAATCAACTACTCCATTCTTTCTAGAATACTTGGTAAACCTATGGGTTGAGTAAGTAGTATTCTAAAGATTTTAATTTTGCCATCTCTTGCCATAGGTATTGATTTTGTTGTTCACTTCTTTCAACAGTAAACCTTGCTTGAAATTGATCGACTAAGCTCTAGATTTCTTATTCTCCGATAACTTTGTGCATATCTAATGCTATCAAGAAAAAATGACAATTTTCTTGCTTGTCAATGACACAAAAAAGATGAATTGATCTTTGTCTACAATCAGAGCTTACAAATTCAAAAATAAAAATGGCTTATTCTAAAAATATTGTCACACTATCAAAAATGGGACAATTGTTCTTGTTTGAAATTTGGTGCAAATAGAGACTAGTGAGAAATATGACTTGCAACCTATTACAATAGGTAATTATGCTAAAGATATAAAGACTTAAATATAAAGATGTCATTGAGATTGGAAAAAATGAAAGAATATAAACTTAGAAATAATTATAGGGTTGTTATACAATATACATAGTAATATTTAATAAAAAAATATTAATAATGAAGTTTTTTGTCATGAATTCCTTCACTACTAGTCTCCTTTCAAATGCAATTCTACGAAACTAATAAGAACTATTTTGAGTCTTTTCACCCAACCACAGTGATTAGTATACCCTTGTGTTCTAAACCATGGTTCTACTTAGAAGAAGAGACTTTTGATATTATCTACATTTTGACACGTTGATTTGTGGGAGCCACTTAGGACACAAATAGAAAAAAAAAAAATCACATTTTTAGCTTCATTTACCAATTCTAGAAGAGGTACAAAACTATTTCTAAATGTAAATTTTCTGAAATTGTGAACAATTTCATATGGGAGTTTATGTTATGCTATAATTTATAATTAGACTAGAGATCAATGCCAAAATTGCAAGCAATCCAAAAGCATTGCTTGGTCATTTTTTTAAGGAGCAAATGCACTTCCCCCAAATGCAATCCCAACCTAACTTCAATGGCTCATACAAAGGGTGGTTCTTTACATTGAGCCTATATTTTTTTGGATCTTCAACAATGATTTGTCCACATATGATGTATAGAATGTAATGGCAGTTTTAGGAATGAGTCACAACTACACCATGAAAATACCCTCAACCATCAAAATAAGCAATTCAATATAGTTGGAGGCACCTTTATCAAAAAAATAGAAAAAAAATTCTTGTAGTATTAGCAGTTGAAAATCATGAATTTCAACCCAAAAAAAGAAGAATTTTTGGATAAGACACATAATTACTACCAATTTTCAAAATAGGACTCCCTAGGCCACTAAAAAAACATCACTTAAATTGGTCTTAATACCCAAATTGAAAGAATCAACAGTCCACCGATTGCAATTATGTATGAAAACAATGTAATTGCACTTTTGGGGGTACACTATCAATCGAAGTCTACTTGTCACAAATGGGTACTCCTGCAACACAAACAAACAGTTTTGAGTGTTTTCACCTTAGGTGCAGAGTTACAATACAACACTGTCCCAGAGGTCTCTTCAATTGTCCATCTCTGTGAAGATTGTCACTCCTGCAGCCCCAAACTCGCAGGGAGTAACTTAACTTAACTTAGACGACATGTGGCCATCAATTGGACGCTTCCACTGCTCTTTGGAGAAGTGCAAATTGCTCCCTGGCTGGCAGCAGCAGCAGCAGGCACCTCTTGGTGGGAGTTGAGAGACAGACAACTTAAGTCAACTTAACTTACAGCGTTGGCAGGCCAATTGCAAACTCTGCAAACTCTGAAATAGGAAGGTGGAACTTAAGCAGTGATATTTCCTGATAACGTAGTGAGCTGATGTTGATGACGACTGAAAACAAAAGCTCACTTAGTATGTACCATCTCTGCATTCCAAGCGCACATCCCCTCCGTTGGTCCTGGCATGGGCCTCTTCTGGATGGGAAACAGAGAGACAAACCAACTTCAGTTAAGGAATTGGTAGGCATGTCAGTTTGGGGCCTCTGCATCTGGCTTGTTCATGGAACTATGGAAGGTTGGGACTCCCAAATTAATGCGCCCTCCATGACACCCAAAAATGTGCCAGTGGGGGAGTCTAAGCTTAGCCGCCCTTGAAGGATGGACTGGTGACCGTGGAAATCATGCCTTTTGGAACTATGTGACATCATCTACTTTAAAAAAATACACATTGGAGGTCAAAGAAATTGTAGAAGATCTTCCCTTTCTGCACAAAATTTGAAGGATGAATAGTTGCAATTCTGTCCTAAATAAAGAGATTCCTTGGCATCCATTGGCCACCAAATGGCTGTGTTGACATTTAGGGGTTAGTAGTACAAGCATCTCCACCGGGGTGCAGAATATTGCTGCCTCTACAAGAGGTTTGTTGTGCCCGGGTGAGTTCTTGAACTGGTCCACCAATAGGAGACTTGGATGGGTGTTTTTCAATGTAGGCCACAAGAAAATTTGGTCACCACACTTCAAGCTACAGTGCCTTGCATGTTAGACATATGCCACAAGCATCTGACAAAAACTCCAACAAAGAAACCAATTGAAGCCAATGCCTTTTCAAAGTTCAAGAAGAAATAGGAAAAACCTACATGAATTGGAACCCGTTTATATGTAGTCTGTTGGTGGGGTCCAGCATAGAGTTGGGGTCTTCATTGTAGTAGGGACATGTCAAGTTTTTTAAAACTGGCATCATTCTATCATTTGCTGGTGGCAATGCTTTAACTCAAAGATCAAACAACATTTTTTTGGCAACATTGTGATTTGGGGTAGCTCACTGCATATGAAATTTTCATTTTTTTTCTTTGAAATTTTCACACAACATGTGCCCAAGGAGTAGCTTCAAGGCCCAATATGTCATGGATTGGTAACTCAACGGCCAATACTCCGATCGCAACACCATCCTACAACCTTCAAACCCATAATTATGGACTCAACTGGGATGCAACGCAAACGTAGACTTGATTCATAGCAATTCTAACAATATCATAAAAATTGGATCGAATCATTCCTTTGCATTACAAAATACCGCTTAAGGGACAATCCCCCCCCCCCCCCCGCAAACCTTAAAGAGCACGAAGAGGCCTCACTCTCCTCCCATAACTACCGTAACTGCTAAGCAAAGCACCCTTGCTCCATTAATTGTCCAAGTCCACTTGTTATGACCGGATGGGATTCGTAACACAATAATTTCTATAGCTTTTGAATATACAATTAAAAAGTTATTGTATGATAATATTATGTTGTTTTCATTGCTCATTGGCAACAAGGGCAACAAAGAAATCTTCTTTAAAAATATATATTTTTTAAATAAAAATTTGAAATTAATTTTCTAGATTTATATGCACGTGGAAAGCTTTGAATCATTCCATTTTGATTTATGAGATGAAAGTTAAGAGGAGTTTTAGTTGTGGGTAGTTATGGTATCTCTACTCTATAATAAACTTTGAAGACCTTTATTTAATTCAATTTTCCATATTTTTGGAAATAAAATAAAAAATTTCGGTGTAGATTGTTTGTTAAAACATTACAACCATTGGAATTGGCATTTTTCAACTTCCTAAATAAATTGTTAACAATTTAGTATTTTGAGTCATTTTCTACTTCTTTCTACTTATGAATTTCTTCCTATATGTTGTACAATTCCAAATGAAGAATGATTCCAAAGAAGCACCACCATATTGGACATTTTTTCATACAAATGTGACCTTATGAAGTGCAGCTACTAAGTTTTTTGCAAGGCCCAAAAAAGGATTTTTGTCACTTCAAATGCTAATATCTTGCAATCTATGTAGTGGAAATTTCTGAAATTTTTTCCACATCTTCTCAATCTAGCACACTACAAGATCCTATGGTTACCTATGTCCCAAAATGTTTTCTTCTCCAAAATTTGGTACTTGTGCTAGAAATGGCAATTTTGAAGCGTTTCAATGGTGAAAACATAGTCAATAACCTTTAGGGGTTAATAATAGTAACTATGATTTGACACAAAAAGTGACATTTGCGAGAGTCCCCACTCCACAGTGTATAATATGATATATGATATTAAAATCCTTACTGTATACCATTTACTTATGAAGTAAGTACATCTATAATTAAAACTTCTCCATCTAGATTTTTTTTTGTCTATAATGTGAGTCCTTTAAAGATCATCTGTAAATAAGATCCAAGGGCCAATTTTAGGTTAGTGGCAATAAGACACGATTGCATGCAATCTAATTACATCGAGTTTTCTCCTTCTTAAATTGAGGTTGAGATCACACCCTTAGAAAAAGAGAAGATCAAACACAAATTAGCAAGTCAAGTGATGCAAAAAAATACTTGCTCTTCTCTTTAAGCAAGGATCTGAGCTCAACCTCAATTTAAGAAGAAGACAACTCAATGTGATTGGATTGCATTCGAACATATTTTTTTGTTATTCCCCCTAAAACACAAATAGATTAAAAATTCAAACTGCAATCTAGAATTAGAAGCAAATGAAGTAACAAAAAAAATGACTTCCTAGACTTTTAGAATAACTCTATTAAATGCACAAGCATCCTTAGTCAGTGCACTAGTCAAATTCAAAAAATGCCAGTGTTTGAATAATGCTCAACATGCAAGAATGTCAGAGTATGCTATTAACTTTGAAATGAGAGAATGAGAGAATGTTTTGTGTCCATTGTATTCTATAAACCTTTAACAATGGAGAGAAACATTTTTCATCCAATCCAATTTTATTAATAAGAGTTGTTTGAATCCAATTTCAATGATTGAAAGACAATAGATATTATCTCTTTGTAATATTTTTTTACTTTCCTACACACAAAAATGGCAAATCCGTGGATCAAAATGTAGTACATTTAGGCAATTTTTGCTCTTCTCTTTTGATATGAATTATAGCCATTGAAGTTATCTTTATTGAACTTGAGGCCAACTCACAAAATGACACTTCTCAAGTCTGGATTCTCCTCCAATTTTTTATTAAAAAAATTTGGAATTTAAAACTTCATAGAAATTTGAGCTTTGGACATAAATAATAGAGAGTCAATTTTTCTAATTTTAGACAATTGATCTACGCTGCAATGCTCTACAATATAGTGTAAACCTCCGTAGAAAATTCAAGATACTTTTAATCATATTTTGTACTTGATATGAATATTTTTCACTTTTTATTCAAAATTCCACAACAATTTCAAATTTTCACTACCAAAATTGAATTTTTTATGATGTACAAAAGACTTATAAATATAAAAGATTCTATGAATGCATAGTTGTGAAATGGGAGCATTGGGAGCATACGATGTCCTTTGAGGAT
Organism: Straminergon stramineum; assembly: GCA_963920665.1. Classification (NCBI taxonomy): domain Eukaryota; kingdom Viridiplantae; phylum Streptophyta; class Bryopsida; order Hypnales; family Calliergonaceae; genus Straminergon; species Straminergon stramineum. Next base: position 2,664,691 of record OY987263.1, read on the forward strand.
TCCCCAAAAAATGCTAACCCTAATTTTGTTTTAAAACATTGATTATGAACATTTCCTAGTTGTTATTGCCTCTAGAATTGTTGTGGTTGTGGTTGTAGAACAATGAACAATCCCTTTCTTTTACCTTATGAGAATATGTCAAGATGGCAATCACTTTAATTTGGTGAAGTATTGTATTTCTACATTCATACTTATTTTGGACCAAAAAACACTTCTCAATCATATTCATGCATTTTTTCATTCAATTTTGGCAACTACATCCACATTTTTTACAAAAATGGAAAATTTAATGAGATAAAATATTACTTTTACTTGGCAAAAAGCAGACATTTATTTTGGAATGGTGCAATTTGACCCCATGGTGCCAAAAAAAAGGGTTCTTGCAGAATGTCTTGGACGATGACAATCAAGAGTATCAATGACCATATTGATTCTTGTGGCACATGTATTAAGGTGAACCAACCTATTAATGCAACCCTTTTCTTCATGTAGTTGTAGTGCACATTTTCCTTATAAAATGTACTCCATAGGTACATGAACTCAAGGTGGAATGGAGAAGGGTGGCACTAATAGGCTAGTTCACATTATATAAAGCTCTTGGTTTTTGTTTAGGAGATTAGTATCATGCTATGTTGTCTCATACTTGTACCTCCTCTAAGAGCATAAGGGTAACTCGCTAACACTCACTAGTCACTATTTATATTCATGTTAGTATAAGATATATAACCTATTTTTGACAATGTTAAGCATTTTAGTGTATGTCTAATTGAGCGTTGGTGGAGGAATACTTTTCTTCAATCAAAATAGAAAGAATGAAGATTGCACTAATTTTTGCTAATTTCCATCACATTCAAAATGAAAAGAAATTAAAGAAGTATAGATTACAATCCAACTTGTTCTCAATGTATAGGTGAACCTATTTCTGAGAAGCACAAAACTCAAAACTAGTCTTTGTAACTTCATTAAGTGTCAAATAATTATGTGTTATTTGTTGCACAATAATGAAGTTGCTAAACTACATTGTATTCCCCTCATTCATGAAAAATAGGTCACCCAATCGGCCTATCTTGTGCAAATGGGGCCCTGGTCCAAAATAGGTCATGTACCTTACTTAATAAAACTACAAAAAAATAAATTCTTCATTCATATGCGTTAAATGCTTCTTCATGAATCATGATGTGTAAGTAGGCATTCATTTACTTCTGAGAAGGATTTTTAGATTGATGTGACTCATCTAAGGTACAAATTAGTGATTCTAGAAGTTTATTTGAAAAAGTATCAAAAAAATGAAAATGATGAATAAAAAAAGAATAAGAGGTTCAAATTAAACTACACTTTTTTGCAACATCTTGATTGCAAAACCAATTCATACAAATTTTGCCTAAAACATTCACCTTCAAGAGCAAAAGCAAATACAGTGAATTTTGGATCAAAATATTAGTTTCTTTGTATGGCATTCAAAATGTGGGTATTGCAAAACAATTGATTGCATGCACAAGGTGTCTGAACTCTTGAAAGGCCCTTGAGGTCCCTCTATACGACCTATATTTAGCCTTAGAACTCTTCAATTGTGGTTTAATATATGAATTGCGATACATTGTTATTTACGTACTATTGTGATCGATAATTTACTTTGCACTAAAAACTATTTGGTCAACGTTGTTTTTGATCAAATACCACCAAATTCGTAATAAACTATATGATCGCAAAGGACTTTTAGGCCCTTCAAGGGTTTTCACCCCAAAATGCTCTTTTATTTTCTAGACTATACAAATTAAGATAGAAGGGCTCCAAAATGACTAGAGATTTTCATTCGTGTACTTTTGTGCTTGATATTGAATAATTTGTGAAGTCTTCTATAGAGAATGCAAAGATCCAACAAATCAAATATTGTTTTGAGTGTTTGATACAAAATTAGAACTTGAAATTATTATCATAGAAAGTGCATGAAAAAGACATAAAATAGATATAAGGATTACAAGATTTGGACTTTCAACGACCAAAATAGATCCCATTGAAAGAAAACAAAATAAAAACTTGTAGGGGCCTTGGCAAATCATGCCTAAAATAGAAAACCATGAAAATGGGATAACAAAACTCTTGGGTCATATGCATCAATAGCATTAATCAGTCTTGGAATGCCTAGAGGGGGGGGGGGTCCTCCATCACTAATAACCTCAAAGTTTTCATTTGTGAAATGAAAGTATATTTTTTCTAGAATCATTAATTGAAAATCCTAATTGTAGCAGATCTTATTCATCATTGTCGAATTAGTGTGTTCTCCAATTTTCAAAGACTTTGACCACATAAATTCTAAAATATCTTCACTCAAATTTCAATTTTTGAAAGAAAAACAATTTTTTTCCTTTGGTAGAATAGTTTTGGGGGCCCATATCTCAATTTTTTTTCAAAATATACATTTGCCATTTGGGGCCAAATTCAATTGTGAAAACTTAAGAACATGCATGCTAATTTTCATAAGGATTGGAGCAATGGAAGATTGTCTTCAAAGCCTTACAATCAAGTGAGGTACATTGGAAAAACTAGAATTTCACCACATGTGCCCATTTAATATATGCTCCCACTAATCACCCCCTTGTCCACTTGCACACTCCTGGTATTCTTCCTTGGGATCAATGTTTTTTGATTGGCTAGGTTTCTCTCCCGAGACAATTCTCAATGAACATTTTTTGAAGCATTTGACATTGAAAAATCACCTGAAGGCAGAGTTATTGCCCAAATCCATTTTTTCTTTTGCTATTGAAAGATAACAAACTTCATGAGAAAAATATGAAATTTCAAAACTAATATTTTTGGAAAATTTATGAAGCTTGTGAAGTTGGACAACCACTATAAAATGGTTTATTGGGCATTTAGAGGTTGATTGTGTGTTGATTTATTTTATTAGTGTGTGTTACTAATTTTTCAAAGTCACACTATTTTGAATTAGTGTAGGTTGAAATTTACATTGATTAGTATTGATAGTATTAATTTCCACAAATTGAAAGCGATGATTATTTTGTAGGTGACTAACTATATGTAGTACAACTTAGTATAAGGTAGACCAATGCAATTTTGTTTGCTATCTAATTCCGTCACCCTATTTTTGGCCCCAATTCCTATCCCCCCAAAATCCAAATTTGTTCATTTTTTGACAAAATCATTGCATTCATGCCAACAATGAGTAACATCACAATATTGTAATGGTGGATATTTAAGTACCATTGGATATATGGAAAGGCAGTTATGGATTGTTTATAGGAAATTTTTGACTTCACTTTGTAAACAATTTTGTAATTTTAGGGCAAACCCCTTCAAAATCATACAATAACTACAATTTTAATAATTTTTTTTTTAATAATTCCATGATTTTGATTTGTAAAACAAGCACGCACCTCTAAAAAACATGTGCCCCTCTCAAAGTTGGCCCCGAGATATTCATATTGCTAATCAAGATGGTAATAGGCTAGTCTACCTTAGTACTTGTTGTAAGGGGAATTTATTTGCTCTAAGAAGTCTTTCATGTCATCATCTTTGACTAGTGACTTCAATCACAATGTAAGGTAGCTCGCTCTAAGAACAACCACTAACATGTAGATACATTTTGCTTTCTTCAATGTACCTTCAATGTACCAACAATGTACATTCTAGAAGGTGGCCGCTTTTACTGATCGTTGCGTTTCAACTTCAAAAATTCATAACTACTTCCATGAAGGTCCAATTAATATGAAACAACTTGAGTTAGATGTCAATTCCATTTTTCTTCCTAAAAAATTTCCTGAAAATTGTTTCTAGGAGTTTAGCTTCCCCGAAAAGGGGATCAGCTCTTAAATGGTCACTGTAAGAGCAGACTACCTTACATCATGTCATTGCAAGTTCCATTCCCTAATTCATGGCCTTGGAAGTTCTGCAAAATGGACATAAAGGTCTGTCTTTGCGTGTCCGGTGGGTAGTATGTTAGTTTGTCCCACTAGGCCACTTGTGGCTGGCCGTTTCATACTCTAACTTCTGCAATGAAATTTCATTTCATTTGTGTCAAAATTAAAAATTTTTAAAAATGGACATAAAGCATAATTACAATCTAGCCTTGTGATGTATCTGGACCAGCGATCCCAAAACTGGCTAAATTTTGCTCAGTTGCTACATAATTTCTTCATGCCTTTAGTGTTAAATTCAAAAAAATCTTTCAAAAATGAACATTTGGCTAATTTCCCTGAAGCAGTTCTGGGATCGCTGATCTGGACTCTTGTCATTATTTTTCACAGAATTAAATGCAGAGAGCAGGCAATGTGCCCACTATCCATGACGCTGGAGGGTGTAATCAACGATTTCATGGTCAAAGCTTACAACCTACACTGAGTAGTGAAATTTGGTGGCCTGAATAATCAAGGCAGGCAACCCATTTCCAACCACTTAAGCCATTATGCATATATGGAGTGTGGGTTTCCTGAGTAGGGAAATTTTTCCATGTATAGAATTAGAGTTTGGGAGGATTCCATGTTTTTCCAAAATTTTATTTCTCAAAACATAATTACTGTGAATTTTTTTAGCTCAAGGTTAGGTCTTCCTATTTTCAACCAAAGGTTGGTTGCAATATTGAGAGTTTTGTAGCCAATCATAATGTACCAAAACTACACTGGGAATTGCACCATAATTAATCACTACTCATCACTACCTGAACAAAAAAAACCAATCTACATGGTGGAAAGGGGGGGAGGTTGATTGGAAATGGATTGCCTTCCATAGGATTTGTTACCCTGATAAAGTTAGTTTACAAGCCATCAAAGTCAATAGATATTTCTACAAATATTTCCATTTGTACACAAGGAGGTTCATGAGTCGCAATTACGGAGTACAACAATACCTAATTCAAAAGTAGTGCATTCTGATTTAGTAACAAGGAATATTTTTATTGTGTCAAATGTCGAGAGATTGGTATGGGGCAACCTAATTTCTCTATTTAGAGTATCAATTCGCAACATTTATCTTATATTTGATTGCATAGTTCTTGAAATTCAAGTATAATCTTTTAGATCTTCATACTAGGTGTCTGGTAGATGACAAAAAATCCTTCTAAGCATACTTTAGAATTTAGTGTGAAAAGGGAAGGTCTTGCAAAGTAGTTTGACCTCCATTGAATGCTTTTAGGTAGTTTTAAGCAAATGATTCACACAATACCAAAAATGTTGATTTCCACAATGTTCAACTTGCCTTTCTCATGTTACCCCCTAAAGGATGGAGTCTGTGATCTTGTAGTCAAATTTGAAAGTCTTTCATTCTAATTCCTCTATTTCTTTACTATTTATCAGTGAAAATTTTGGATTTTTTTTCAGAGATGAAATCACATGTCTAAAATTTTTTTCATGAATTTTTTAATTTTATATGCAAAAAATTCAAATTACCATTAATTTTTGAAGAAAAAATAAAGAAAATTCACATCAAATACAAATCATATTCAAAAATTTCTAATGTAGATGTACATATTGCAAAACATTGTGGTGTAGAAAAAATTTAGGTATCACTCCATATTTAAAAACGCAGTTACAAAACTTCAACTTCAAATGTTACAAAAATGCTTATTTCAAGGAATTTTTCAAAATTTCCAAGTGGATTAGAAACTACACTTTAGAATTTTTGTTTTATTATTTGACTCAAAATCAATAGAAATAGTAGTGAATGCCAAAATCCAGTTTTAAGGGAAATAAACTTAAAGTACTAAATATAGTGAATAGTTTACCATTTTTTTGATAAACAGATCCATATCAAATAAAATAAATCTTGAGCTTAGTTCAATGAATGATGTGGATATAGCATCAATGAAGTTGTGCCATAAACAATTGAATGAAAATCATCCATTCTTTAATAAGCACAAAGTATGGTTGAGCATCCAAAAGACACAAACATTGTAAGAAACCCATGTTTTAGGTGACAAACCTTAATTTTTTAGAACAAATTTTAGGTGATGTACAATGCAACAAAAACATGTTTTTATGTCAAAATAAATGCCAACGTAACATCAATGTTGACATAAAAACATGTTTTTGTTGCATTGTACATCACCTAAAATTTGTTCCAAAAAATTAAGGTTTGTCACCTAAAACATGGGTTTCTTACAGTGAAAATGTCTTTGGTGTCCTTCTAAAGTTAATCCTAGAAGAATAAAGACTATGACCATGCAATCTCAGAGTTTTTGTTTTGTTTTGATTATCTATTTTGAAACTAAGTTTGAGTGATAGCTATTTTATATATATATATATTCACATATCTTTTGTCAATCATAAATTTTTTATTGGCAATGATTTGACATTCTCATGATTTTTTGAAGATTAAGTGAAAAAATTTCTTACCCAATAAAAATTTAGTTGATAGTTTTACTATAAGCATGTCTTTTAGTGAAGAACACCATAATGTAATCCAATTTTCTGCATCATTCTATAAGTAGAAATTCAATCAACCATGGTAATAGGACCAATGCTGAGATTGTAATAAATTGATTTTTTATTTTCATTTTTGAAGTTTTCTAATTGAATAAAAAAAACTAGACTTGATTTGCTTCATTTTAACAATTGAAATCAAATTAAGAAAAGATCATTTTCATACTGTAGGTGAAATTTAAATCCAATGTGTTAGACATTGTGTACAAGATCATTTGTGGCACACACATCAAAATTCATACAAAAATATGTAAGACACCTACGATGATATTTTTTTAGCACATAACAAGTGTCGAACACACCAAAAAAATTGATTAGAGAAAATTGATTTGCTTCCTATTTCCTATTTCTTTTGTCATCCAAAAGTCATAATTTGCACTTTTGAGGCTTGCTATACTCTTCATTCAATTTAGTGATGCTTCTCAAACAATTTTATTCCTACAAATATCGGGCTAGACTAAGTAGAGTTTTTATCATCAATTGTTGTAGATTGTATTCATTCTAGGTTTGTGGTCGGAAAATGATGTTGTGCTTTGGAGATTATCACTTTGATTGTTGGATTGTTACTATGATTGGTGTGTTATTTTCTACAAAATTGAGATTGTTGTGCATCCTATCACTACTATTTACAAATAACTTTGTAACACTATTCAAAGTAAAAAAAGGGAACATCATCATTAAATAATTTGGATTCCTTAACCCCTAACTGCCTTAACGACCATATATGGTCGATCTGAAATTTCAGGTCCATTTCTGTGCGGGCAGTTAAATTCTTGTGATTGATTTAAATTTTTTTTCGGGCAATTTTGAGGGCTAACTACGGAAAACTTTCATTTTTCATGGAGGGAAGTACATATTTAATTATTGAGTGATCTTCAAAGGCATATGTCTAATAAAAGTAGAGTGTAAAGCTTGCTAATTTTTCTTCATTTCCTAGCTTTATGCAAAGCTTGGCAATTTCATTTGATTTGAGATTTAAGAAACTGTACTTATCCATTTGCTTTGAGAATGGTCCCAATGAAAAGTTTAAAGTCTTTTCATGATTTTCACCATTGAAAATTTCAACATGCAAGTGTTTATTTGAAGCAATTTGCAATTTCTACTTATAAACAAAAATTGCATTTATGGTCAATTTCATTAAAATGGTGGTATGATGATGAAATGGCGCAACATTCCATTAAAATGGCATAGAATATGTTAGAAACTACACGGCATTCCATTCAAATGGCACAGAGTATGTGAAAAATGGTGCATGGCATATGCCATTTTAATGAAATTGCCCATATTTCAACAATTGCAAGGTGGATTGTGAAATGAGTTTGATGTTTTTTCATGTGAAATTAAGTTTTTTGGAAGTGCATTCTAGTGTGCTAACACTCTTTGAAGTTTTTCATGTTACTTCCAATCCCCAAAAACATTTATATGCAAATTTTTGAAACATTATGGAGAAAGACAACATACAAAAAATAGAAAATGTACATTTCCTTTGGTATAATCTCACAACTCCTAGGAAATTTTGCACTCAAAATTGGTGTGCATAATAATAAACAAGCTCTATTAACATCTATACGGTTAGATTTGGAAAAAAATACAATTTGCTTCATTGAGGATAACTACAAGCCAATGCTCTTTTTTCATAGTCAAAATACACTTGGAAAGGCTTAGGCACTTAGGGGTTAAATCACAAGAGCAAAACTAAACAAAATTATTTCAAATACTATAATGGTATCTATTTAGTATGGACCACACCAAAATACAATGAAGAGTGTAGCTCTAGTGCTACAATGAGTCATAGTGTTAAGAGGTTAAAAGCAACAATTGTTATTGACGAGTTTGGTGCAATCGAGAAAAACATGAGATGTTTTTCAATAGCTTTGGAGGGCCATTTCAAGCATGTCCCCCATACTATTCTTGGAGCAGTGAGGGAATGGTTGACTGTTGTCAGCCATCATCATAAAGACTAAAAAGATAATTCTTTTCCCTGAAATTGCAAAAGAAGTCAAACAATTTTTTTTCAAAAAACCCAAAAAATTGACGTAGCTGCCTCCCAACCACATCAGCATGTTGAAGTGGTGCAATTCACCGAGTTCCCCACTGCAGGGAACTTGCAGTCTTCTACATGGTTAGATTTCATCAAATGTAAGAAATCAAAAATACTTTTACGAAGATGTGAACAAAATATATACAAATTCAAAGAAGAATTTGGGAATGAAAGGGTCAAACCACTAAGAGGCTTCTTTGACTCTCTGAAGAATGTTGCTCCTTGTACAAGATGATTGTAAGAAACACCTGTCCTATTTTTTGTCCCCTAGCCCTTATAGAAGTGTTTTTTTACTCATAACTTTTGTGTCATATGTCACTTCTACATGAAATTTGAAATAAAGGCACATGTAGTAATCATAGATATTAAATTAAATTTTGCATTTCTTTAAAAGAATTTTATTATTTTTACCCCCCTTTCTAATTAGATGTCTAACTTGGCCATTTTGTGAGGGTTTAGAACTATTTTGGACCCAAAAATGAAAATTTAGAGCTAAAAATTGGAATACAAGGACTTCTAGTAAAGTTACACCAACTCATGAAGAGATTTTCTAAAATAGTAAATTTTCCACCTTCCGCATATGTTCAAAGTACTACCTTTGAGCAAGTTCAAAGAACACAATTTCCCCCCCCTAACGATGAAAATGGTTGACAAGGAGCATCATTACGTTAGAAAAAATAAGTTTTTTTTTCGTTTTTTTCATTTTTGAATACTTTTACTAATTTAAAAAAATCAAATTGACATCCAAGTGTCCATTTTCTTGGTATTTTTTAATGTGCTTTTTTGTGTACAAAACTTTTAGAGATAAAAGTTTTCTAGGTCTGAATATTCAGAGACGTACTATTCTCAAATTTCAATGCGTTACAAATTATTTATATTTTGTTTCTTTAAAAAAATATTATTCCAAAAATCTTAGTACTCAATGAAAGAGGCCATTTTGAGCCCCAAACGGTAGGTGTTTCTTACAACAACCTACACAGTATTATAAGCAAGTGATTTCCTCGAGGTCTATTTCTCATGGCACCGTATCCGATTCGTGTGTGTGACTCTCATTTACCAAAGCCACATTTATTTTAAGCTAATACAGGTTGAAATGTTACTGTATAATTGTACTAACTTTATGCCCTCATTTATAGGATATCAATGACTCACTGTGCCAGTGTTAAAGGACAAAAGAATGACATTTGATGTTTAATTTTAAAGTATCTTCATGTTACTTTCCGCCAGTCATCAATTCCATTACCATTCCTAGTCCTAAGCATGCAAACCACGAGCCTGGAGTGCTCTCGACATACATTTGGTCCGCACAGAAAGCTCTGTTCCACTGCTTTGATTATCAACAGTCTGAGACTGCTCCTCAGCGAGCACCCCCTTGAGTTGAGAGAAGACAACTGAACACCATTTGCAGGCCCAAACTCCTGTTAACTTCATTGGTTGCCATCTCCAGAAGTGACAAAGGCCCTCCTCATCATGTAATGTAGCAGGTGTTGATGAAGACTGGAAACTGATCGAGAGCTTAATTAATTGTGTGGAACCATCAGCCTAGCCTGACACTATATATCATGATCCAGTTACGTCCATTTGGCAGCTGAATCACGGGGTTTCAGAGAAGATGGATCAGAGATAGAGGTCCGTCCACTGAAAAGCACAAAAACAGTCGATTGAGACTGAAGTTTCATAAATTTTCCGAACGGAGATCGATCATGTCAATTATTGCATAATTATGTTGACGGAGGGAAATTCAAGACGTTGTCACTTTCCAATCGGGCATCGGAAATCGTAATTCTATAGCATTCAGTCCGAACTTGGTTTTAGGAGTTTCATACAGTCGAACGTTACAATTTTGACACTCTGAAGCACGCAGATAATAAGAAATCGACATGAGTTTTATGCATTTACAGTCACATTTTGATTTGATGCTCATGCCCTGCGGGACCTGGCTCTCGGATGGCTGGAAGGGGGCAGTCGTCATAAACTCCGTCTGCAGATATAACGGATATTTCGTTAAAATGGCGACATTCCACAAACTTGGCACTTTGAGGTTCAGACCGCGCGGTCTGAAATGTATACCCGTCCTAGATTTCGGACGGTGTGGTCTGAAATCTACACGTATCCTAGAAAATAAATGGAAAAATGGCGTACGAATACCGCCATTTTAACGAAATATCTGTTATATGCTCAAGCTTCAATTTCGGGGCTGAGAGCTTCAATTCAATTTTCGCAAAGATCACTTTGCACAAACCTTTACAGGGCCTAGAGCTTCAAGTTCCACAAAACTAGAAACACTGCTAAACCAGACAGTGTGCTAAAAACTCAAATTCAACACTCTGGTATATATTCCCTTTTTCTGAAGCGATAATTGACCACATTTGCGAACACAGCTCCAGGATGCGGACCTTCTTCTTAATTAAAGTTTGCTGTCGGATTTGAGGAAACGGAATTCTTAAATGCAATTTGGAAACTCGACGCAGGCTAGTAAACGAGATTCTGTGACTCAGAGTTGCGCTGGTCCAAGATGAAATGAAACAATGAAATCTTGCAGCTGCAGTAGAATTGAAGTGGCAAGCTCTGATATACCCCCGTACTACTTCATCACCTCCATCTGCTTCTCCAACTTGTCAATCTCGTCCTGCCGAGTGAGCTAGCTCGATCATTGTTAATGAGCTTTTCCATGTCAGGATCGTCAGTGTCAACCGTACCCCCCGGGGTGTTTGCATGGATCCCCGGGGGGTAAGTGTAAAGAATGTGTTTGTACTTTTGTGAAGAATTCCTGTTCTAATCCCAGTCACGCGGTGGGTCTGGCAAAGAGCTATTCCCCGAGCCCTGTCATCTTCTGAAAATGAAGGCTGTCAATTGCTGACATTCCTGTCTACATGCACGGTATCCTGGGAGAAATCTCAGTCACTCAGTGACTGCTCTGCAAGACTTGGCTGAATTTCAGACACCTTATTATTTAAGCCCTCCTGAAGAAATTGTCACTGTTGCGTGGGCCAGGGCTTGCAGACACCCAATTTTCAATTATAAAAATTTAAGTGAATTGGAAGACGAGGCAGCAGCAACAGTTTCTAACTAAGCTTGCATTGCACTCCCTAAATCCCATCCCTAAATTAAGCTTAATGTTGCTTCCTTCCTCACGTCAAACAATGATCTTCATTCCTCGCAGCTACTAGCTAATATCATATATAGTCCTCTAGCTTTGCCCCCGCTTCAGTTCTGGAAATCTAGACGATGTGGATTTTTCTAGCGCAAGGATCATATCCGGGTGCATATATACCCGAGCGAATGCAGTGTTCTTAGCTTGTAAATTTTTGCAAAAATTCAGCCAGCGTTGGAGGTAGGCATTGTCTTGCATTTAATAATCTGTGGGCAAATGGCGACGTCGCAAGGTACGTGGCAAGCAAAGAGTTTAGGTTCGTGGCGGTACCGTCCTACGATCATGGCCTCTGCTTACGTACTGTACTTTGGAAACACTTCCACTTGTCACAATCTTCTTCAAATCTTGTTTGAAATTTCTAGAAATTAGTACTTAGACTGTCTCTGATGGATGTCAACTAACGTATGATTGTAAGTCATGCCTTCTTTGGGGATGTATCCACTGAGACTAGTGTGTCCTGTGCCATTGCCACAGCCAAAATAAAAGTAAGTAATTTCATAATTTTTAATTCATAAAAATTTAGAAATTCAATATCTATCACACAGTAGGTCCAAACGCTTTGCTCCGTGCACCCCTCCTCGCAGAGAGCTTTGTAAGCTTTCCAACGGTACCAAGAACGCTACTGGGATGCACGGTTCTGGAGATCTCACCGTAACAAACGAAACAAACAAACAGCCTCATTTAAGGTAACTATAGATTGTTCTATATTAATTGAAAAAAAGAAAATGAAGGCTTCATTTGTAGTTTCGAAGAACCGGATCAGGAAAGTCCACCGTGGCCAGCGTGTTGATCAAAGGGCATGTGAACCCGCCTTTCAAGTTTCAAACCAGTTCATTGTGCGTGGACAGCCGATATCATTTCCAAGAGAGGAGAATGAAGATCGACCTGGTCGTTGTAAACACCGTTGGATTTGGCGAAGATGAACATAGTCGTACGTGTTTCAGATGCAGAGGCGAGGAATAAGCTGTGAACCTCAAGGAGGTCTAGAGAATTACGTACAACTACATTTTGTTTTCCTGTTCACAAGTGGGGGAAGTTGGATGAATTAGGTGCACGTCTGGGACTTTTGAAAGGAAAATTTTGCACGAGGGAAGGGTTATTTTGTGGTTACTTTCACTCACTGCCCACGCCCCCAAAGCCTTTGAGAAAACATGGCTGACGTGAGATCAATTTTCAGAGGATGCCAGGGGTTCATTTACATGGACTTCCCGGTTGCAGGGATGTCCAAAGACAGGTGTTTTGAAGTCACGAAGAAATGAGAAGGGTAAGGAGACTGCCTGAATTATAAAAAGGGTCGAAATTGCCTTCATCTCTCTACATGCGTTCAAATTTAAAGAAAGGAAGGGTAGACTACTTGTTCTGGGGCCTTCTAGAACTGCCAGGAATATGGTCGCCAAGTTGTTGATTGATGGAAATCTGAGCTTCCTAACAACAACAGCAGCAGCAGCAGCAACAACAACAGATTTTGAACGAAGTTGTGTAAGTTGCTGTGCTGGTGATTTGTGACCAAATTGGTGCGGCCTCGAAGAAGTTTGTGGCTGAGGAATTCAAGGAATGGAGCGAAGATTGTGAAATTCAACCTCCTCCAAGTTGCGATACTCCAGAGAACCTTGAAGAGATTCAACAGCAAAGTCTCCAAGTTTCAGAGGGAGTTTTGTATGCAGCTACATCAGACAACATTGGTCCAATGCATTTTCCACAAAAGCAGTATGATTAAAGTGACATTAACGGCGAAGCATTTCATCCTTTTGTGCCAACAGTTTACATCAAAACGCATCGGTAATGGTCAAGGATATTTTGAATATTTTAACGAGGAAGTTGAAAGGCTTCACCTTCCTGAAAAACGAACACCTTAAACTTGAAGACTGCATTATAATTAATTACGAGCCGGTGAATGCCATTAGATTGCGAATTCTTGATTGGATTGTGGAATTCCAAATCACAGATGTATGTAACTGTTGCCTGATATTTACGTATTCTCCTGGATTTCCATTTCTGTAGAGCTGGCAACCAATTAAGAGTTGGATACGGAGAGCTGTAGTTATATTTCCATATTCCTTTGCTTTAGCCTTACGGTGTCCTCTTTGTACTCTTGGTAGAGCATAATTGAACAAGATCCAAACCTTGATCACAGAAAGTCAGGGGTGGTGGGGTGGTATAGTTACATCATGTTGAAAAATAATACCCGGGGGTAACACTCTCCCGTTCTTCCTGTGATGAGGTTATCAGTCATGTTCTGATACGATGACTATCTGCAAGTTGCTCTCACAGGTGGTGAGAGCAACTTTTCTGTATCCAATGATTCTACTTTCTCCGTTGGACTCTTCAGAGATGAAATGGAGTTGAAGCAAAACGGCCAGAGAAAATCAAATTCGTGACATTCCAAGCCTAACTGAACACTGATGAACTATGCGTCACTTGATGGTGTGACCAATTTCTGAATTTAAATCTTGTCGAAATAAGAAAATGCACTAGGGCCAATGTTCATATGGCCACTGACTTAAAAAAACTTTGAGGAACCCTCCTCTCTAGTTCTTCCACTCGATCGCCTCTCCACTCTAAAAATCCCAGCATGTGCATGCTTTTAGACATATTAGCTCCAGATCCAAACGCACATTCAAACGAATATCTTCTGGGCTTGTGATATTAAACTCTGGTCAAATGTATTCGTCAGACGGTAAAGCTGTCGCTGGCCTACAGATCATGCTGGTTTTGAGAAATTTGAAGAGTGGTCAGGGAGTGGAGCCAGACACACAGAGATTGCACAGACGACGTCAGGTCATGTTTCCGAAGTCAGCCATAATGGTCCATCAATGAAATCTGTGCTTGAGAAGTTGGCAGCGTCAGCGTCGGATAAATTAATCATCCAGCTTACTCGAGTTGTTAAGTTTGCTCCTGGACCCGTGTTATTATACTCGGCGTAGTACTCATGTCTGCAGATATCCATTTTACAGTAAGTTTTTTTAAAAGTAGCACCAAATAGAGAATGTTTTTTAAGAAACTGAGCATAGTTTATATCAGTTACTTTTTTAAAGTTCTTGTAAGTAAATGACAGACAATTCCAAAACATTTTTCCATGTATAATTAATGAATTTTCGAAGTCTGACCTACAGGTGTACCAAAACTTGAGCCTATGCTATGCTGTTCATGTGTTGTATATCCTCATAATCAGTATGTAGCCACGATTTAGCGACGATTTAAAAAAAAAAATCAAGTACCTGATTGTTGAGTTGTCCAAAAGGCGGCGTGAAATGCTGCATGAATTATGCGACGAGGAAAACAAAGACAAATTCAGTTCAACTTCAAATACTAATCAGACTCCCTGGCGACTCATCCCAGCACGATTGATAATCAAAGAAATTTAAAGTGTCGGTTTGGAGGACGTGAAAATGAACATTCATGTTCAATTCAAGCTAGCAAATGAGGAATTTAGTTCGAAACGTGCAATAATATAGTACAGGATTTAATTTGAGGATGAATCATCACAAATCTGGAGCTAACTTAGGTACCTCATGGATTCGGTTGCAGGCCAGTCGCTCCATCCCACCGGATTGATAACGTCATCCATGTATGTATCAATGAAAACAACACGCGAGTACAAACCATAAGCACGGCCAAGAACACTCTCGCCAGTGCCCGTAATGGAGCCACCCACAAATGTAAAACCGGTGGTTTCATTTTCGGATGGACGACCCTGGGCCGTGATGCTCCCACCGCCGCTCCCACCTGCGGTTGAATTTATTTCGCAATACTGCGAAAGAAACCCCCAGCGAAACTCCAGTATTACAAATCCCGGCACTGGCTTGGAAATATCATAAAAGACTTCGTAGATTTAAGCCCCTCAATGACTCAACCATCCACTGTGTGAATTCTTGGTTACGGTATTGAAAAGCCCACTTCATCCGCAAGGTATTCAATTCGGAAGCGTCAAGATCTTGTAAATGTAAAGAGAAAAGAATGCTCTATATCCTTGAGAGGCATAGATATTTTGGAAGAGTTACTGCTTTTCAGTTCTAACATTCTTTAAGTTCTACTCCCTCCATTACGAAATAAGTGTCCTAATTGGACCTCATGTTTTTTAAGTTTTTTTTTGAGTAGGTCATGTGGAGGTTTGCATCCTGTCCAATTTTAATGTAGGTAGCAATTTAAAGACATGCAATGTTCTTCATTTATTCTGGTGATATAAAATTTGGACCCTCTCGAATTTATGCTTTTCAAAACATGATAAATGAAATTAGTATCAAATATTTTCAACAACTGTGGACACTTATTTCGGCAAGGAGGGAGTATTACTCATATTACTTCTAGCACTTGGTGATTAACTCGGAGGACCACGCGTCCAGTTGACTCTGTGCAAGTTTGCAACACAGAGCTAGCTACTTTTGAAGACCGAAAAATAATGGTTTCGATACTACTGCAATGATTTAGAGGAAATTCAGAGGTTGAATATTCCATGAACAGTTAATATATTGAGTACCTTATACAGAGATTGTCCGTTACCCCAGATTGTGTCAATATTCCCCTCAATGTAGCAGTCTCTGAAGTAGTGACGACCGGCTTCATCACAGATAGTATCCTGCGAGCTTACGAAGCCGCAGCCATAGAAGGCAGCCATGTCTCCAGAAATCCTCAGGGCAACTGCTTGCGCACCAACTTCTCCTCCTGTAGCATGTGGTGCCGAATTCTGCACCATTAGGATTCAAGGTTGATCAAACAACCTGGAAACATAGTTAAATAACTTGCAGCAAGGAATAAACAAAGGAGAAAAAGCTCAAGAAAAATTAGGCGACTAAATATTTGCATGACCTCCTGTAGTTGCGTTACCATATCCAGGTCACCGAAGCAATCCTGTGACCACAGACCAGGTCATAATAAATTCCATTCAATCTAGTGCAACAAAAACTTGATTTAGAGTGGAGATTGAAGTTGAGAAGTACCCGGAAGGTGACGTTCCGAGCGGTGAAATTGGAGGCATAGACAGAGAATGTGGCGCTCTTTTTAGTAGAACCAGTACTGTTGGCAGTATCATTATATGTGATAATAGTTGAATCCCTTCCAACTCCTTGGAGTGTAATATAAGGCTTGGTGGATGGAATCGACAATTTCTCCCTGTTCATTTGTTTAACACACCAGTCAGCAACCCTTCGGGAAAAAACATGGTTTTCAAAAAAATTTAGAAAACATCATTTAGAGATTGATCATCAAAAGATAAAATTTATGGGGACTAATCCAACAAGTATCCTCAACATGGAATTTACAATTGATGTCCCAAACTCAACCTTGTCAAATGCAACGCAAAGGAACTGGAAATTTTGATTTAGCTAACTTCAGTTAAGGAACGAGGATCACGAAAATGTACTCACGTATAAGTGCCGGAGAGAATCACAATGGTAACCAGATCCGTGTTGTTTTCTGCTAAGCATTGGTAGAGAGATGATTAGAAGGCGTTTACATCAGTTTCAAGCACAGGGTTATGGAAAAAATTGTCAAAATAACGAGTATCGGAATTTTTACCTGGGACTGCATCGATAGCATCCTGCACGGAGGTATAGGTCGTTTCAGGGCCAAATGCAAAAGAGCTAGGCATTACAATGAGTGTGGTACTGGTGGTGCTTGAGCTGGCTGAAGGTGGAGCTCCTGCAAAAGTGACTGTTGATGACGGTGGCCTGGCTGTCGAATAATAAACTGTGGAAGTGGAAGGTGATGGAGGTGGAGTGGCTTGAAAATTTGATGGAAAATCAGGCGAAGGAGGGGAAGCAGTTGACGAATACTCTGTCGAAGACGGTGGAGGTGCTTGCGTTGTAGTAAACCACCACTGACCATCGCATAGATACAGCAGGTTGCTTAGCATCAACAAAATTGCAGCACGGATCAAATATCTGGAAATCGAAATGAAAACCGCATTCCCTGCCATTGAATTAGCTAGACACAGATCAAGTCCAGCGCAATTTGCTAGGCACAATTTCTATCTACCACACCTTTCATTTGGTACAGACGAAAAGGAAACTGCTAAACAGGAGCCTGAATCCACTATCAAACAGAACCCAGGGAGTACGAGACAGAAGACCGATATATATCTAAGGCTCTGGAACCGAGATGAAATGCACATTCAATGAGCGTGGTTGAATGTGACCCAGGGCCAACCTTAATCACTACAACGCTCTGAATTGTCGGGTGAAAGGAGCCCCAACTTATAGTCCATAATCATGGAGCTGCGGATAAAAACAACAGCTTCCGCGATAACAGCGTGCGAGATTAGTGTGAGAAGAGGACTTGGTTTCTAATTCTCTGTCATGATGAAAGAACTTGTAAGTTCACACATTAATAATGCCCCTAAAGTGCTCCTAAACTCTCAATTAGAATGGACATCTAGACACAAGCACAAACCTGTTTAATTCTGAGAAGTTCTTCATTTGCCAAGGATATATTAGAAGGTGCCATTCCGTAAGTGGTCTACAACTTTCCACTTCGAAATTCTACATGAAGTTCACGCATAGCGTTAAATTTTTATGTCGACAGAGGTAGCTCTTGTACCCAAAGATCTCTCGACAATTCTATGCATCACCCAAAATTACACTCCTACATATATTTAAAATGCTCACGGAGACGTAAATAGTATCCTCTACCTTATAGTGAGTTACTAGTTGAGTTATCCTCATCCAGTAAGAGTGAACCACATTGACGTCATTTTGACAGTTTTGAGTTGATCATTTTCACAAATTACATGACAAAATCCAGCACGCAGTATAGCAACGGATGTTATACGGTTAAATATAAGACCATCGCACTTGGGTGAGAAGACTACTTGGATGCCTATAAACACGCTGCGGCTCACACGCTGCTTCGTAGCAGTTGCCATTGGAAGGCTTTAAGACGAGCACCCTTCGAAACTTCCTATTGAGAAAAGACAGCAACTGCATGACAATTCATAACGAGCACATGAGTGAGTGACATAAAACAGAGTACAAACATCCACTGCTTGATCATATTGGTCAATGACAGAGTGGAACAGAAATAACCCGTTGACATATAAGAAGAGTCAGGAAATCATCAGAACTCGATCTGCCATCATAAGAATTCGGTCAATCATGCCTTTATAACCACACAAAAAGTATGTGAACCGTACAGTACGTCGAAATCGAAACGTACACAACATGAGGTCTTTCGTAGCAATTACATTTGATAAAAAACTAGCAATATTATAGATCCGAGGTTTCAGTCAGGTGACTGAGACAGCACTAGATCAATATGAAGCTACACGACCAATTCGCACAGCTGAAGGACCCCCAAAGTAAGCCTATCTCATTCTCTGAAACTCCTGGACTGCAAAATCAGCACCAAGATTTTTCTCAAACATTTACAAAGCCAGGAATCCCACATTCACGAAACATACAGTGCCGACATAGTTAACGTCGTCAACTACTCTCTACGACTGCGATCATACGCAGCCGCTTCAAGCATTCCCAGGCACATTCGCCCCGACAGCATCCACTTTCCTTTCCCGCTTATCATCTGCAATCAAAACATTGGTCGCACTGTCCTATAACATGCAAATACTTACTGCAAATATCTCCTCATTCTTCCAAAGTAAAGCATGAACTTACAAAAAGCAGCCTTCCTTCATGACCGATATAATGAAATTGAGGTATTTGTAGAAAAGATAGAAGCCAGAATATGGAAAATTTCAAAAAGGACGTGTGTCAAAAAAAGATGTCAGAGGAACGGAGCTTCTTGGACGCTTTGGTTCTTCATTAATCATCAGGTGGGCTCAAGGTGTCGGGGTCCCCATTCAAGAATTTTATGCAGCCATTTCCAACACACAGAGAAGGCAAAGGTTGTTGCAACAACAGGTGGGACTTCCCTTGACGAGAAAAGACATTGTGAAACATCATCAAGCTTTATGTCGTTGATGAAGAATACAGAATAACATGATCCTAACATAACCTAAACCTCCAGAACCAGCATCAACGAGATGGTCTCCCATAACCCAAGCCTTCATCGAGAACTGCATCGATGTCAATGGAGCGTGCCCGCTCGAGCTCCTCCCAGTAAATAGAGCTTCCAATTTCAATCAAGCGCTGCTCCACATCATCCAAGGCTTGCCCAGGCACAAGTCCCAGCTGCCCTTTCTTGATCACAGTGACTTTGAATCCCTCCTGTTTGGCGTCCTGGTACAGATCCTTGGGAGCAAGGGGGATGACATCTGCCGAGTACTGCTCCGAGAGTAGCAACCCACAGAAGTTGAGAGCATCTTTCTGGTCTTGAAAAGCTACAGTGTGATTGTATGTCGACGTTGAGCCTTCTTCCATTCCTGCAAAGTCCGGAGTCATATCTAGAGAATAGAAACCCGAACTGCTATTGCCATCATCGGAAGAGGTGGTGAGCCCAATGCATAAAACATAGGGCAAATCTAACCACCATAGCTCTGGCTCCTTCTTTGTCTCCTTGTACTCCCCGTACTTGTTGAGCATTCCTCCCGATCCAAACATCTCATGCTGCTTACTGATCCTCTCCCTGGTCTTTTCATAATGCATTCGGACGTATTCTTGCTCCCCCGGTAACCCTTGCGACAACAACCTACTAGCCTCTTCAATTTCATCCTCTGTGATCCATCTGTCCAGGTCCTGACCCACCTCTTCCATCAGTGAACGTTTCTCTGGGTCAGTTTCTAGATCGTACTTCTGTTGAAGCTCTTGCGCCCACTTCTTCGTGTGCTGCCATTCTCGTGGAACAGGCTTGGCTTGTTTACCAGTGCTCGTGACAATCGTCTTGCTACCCGATGCATTCCCGTTCGATTGCAATCTCTCCTTTGCTGCATCCTTCTTGGTTATGTCCTTGGCAGAAGCAGGCCTTGGAGGGGACGGTGAAGCTGTGGATGCACTAGAAGGGCGGCCTGCTGTTTGAGAGGGTTTTAAAGCAGGGCTTGGCGAAGAAGATGGTGATGCACTAGAGGGGCGGTCTGTTGTTTGAGACGATTTTGAAGCAGAGCTTGGCGATATTGAGGCACTAGATGTATCGTCCGTTGTTTGAGATATGCCCATTTGCTTCTCGAGAATTCGTCTGCGGTCCTCTTGAAATTTTGCAAACCTTTTAGTTCTTTCAGGGTCTTCTTGATCTTTCCATCTTGCAACAAAGCTTTCCGGAGGGTCATCCACTCCCACGCCACCCATACCATAATCTAGATTCTCCACACGATCCTGAATCCAATTCTTCACAGCTTCTCCCTCACGCTCGAATTTGCGTTCCAGCCCTTTGAAGAACTTCTGCTCAGCCTCCGAGTCAAGACCATGAAAACTCTCTAGGCCGGCCTCCTCGTTGTCACGAACTTTCAACACAATGTTTCGCAACACTTCATCTCGCATCCACGCCTCTTCTTCCTCCTGCTCGGCAGACGTCGGCTCTTGTTTTTTCTCTCGCGAAGAAGAAGACTTCGAACCCGCTTTGTTCCCCTTAAAGGATTGACTATCTTCAGCACTAACACTACCGTTATCTTTCTCCATAGACCCGGATTGATCTATTGGTTGACTATCTTCCGAATCAGTTCCCAATTCACTTGCAACCGACTCCAAAGCTGGAACGTTTATCCTCGGAAACGTAGGCTTCGTGGAGGTTGATTTAGCAGAAGAACTTCCATCCTTGGCCTTTCTAGCAGCAATTCTGGCTCGAGCTTCCTCTGGGGATGTAATAACACGCATAGATTTGAACTTCTGCAGTTGACTTCTCATTGAGGGCACCGATCTTGCTGCACCGTTGAAAGTCGGAGTCACATTGCCCAAAATCGATGGCGTGGTTTTTCCGTCTTTTGCAGATACATTCAGTGTGGAACGGTGCGGCTTACTATTGCCGTTCAAAGACGGCACCACATCTCCTTTGAGGGGAAGCTGTGTGTCACCACTCCGAGCTGCAATCGAGTCTAGAGCCTCAATTTTAGAAACCTGGCTTTGCAAGGTCTCTGAAGTATACACGTTCTTGGTAGCCTCAGCCTCAACTGCTGACGGAGTCTCAACGACCGGTCTCAAAGGGTCAGCTGTTACAGAGGGTTCAGGCTCATGTACAAGCTTGGCGTGCTCATTGCCATCAATAGGCTTCTCTACTTTTGCGGAAACCTTGTTTTTCAAACCAACCGGCCCATCCTGAATCTCAAGGGGTATCTCCTTCCTTCCCTTCTTTTTCTTCAGCAAATCTTTCCTGTTGGTGGGAGCCGACGACTGTTTCTTCTCAGACTCTGGAATTGGGCCCTTCCCTGAGATGCTGACAAACGCGCTCTCGGATGGAGAGAACACTTCCTGCTCAGCGACACGAACTGCACGGGCCATGCCCTGAATTCTTCGCACCTTGTCTAGAAACTCCTCATCATTGGCTGACTGCACGTTTCGACCATTCACTTTAATTTCAGTGAAATCAAGAGGTGCTCTTGCGATAGGAGCCGACACACCTCCTTCTCTCAGCTTCTGAAGTCGAAGCTCCCGCCCAAACCGCTCTCGTGCCTCTTCAGACTTCTTATCGAAGAGCAAGATACGTGCAGCCCACACGACAGAGAAAGCGTAAAACACGAGAAACCCAATAATACTTCGTTTGACCACGGGCCGACTGGAAATAGCTACCACACTGCTGAACACGGATTCAGCAGTGCCAACCATCTCCGACCTTATCTCCTTGCCTTTCTTTGCCATGTACTGCGATAAAGGCTCCTCAATGCCAAGCCTTTGGGTCATCTCTTCAACCTTGGAATTTGCAGTTTGCGCTGCTCGCTGAGCCTGTGAAAATGTCTTCCACTGCTAAGTCAATGCGCTCCTAACTTCTCAAAACCAACAAGAAGCCAGAATATCTTGCAAGAAAGATGCAAGGTTCATCGGATTTTAAGAAAAGAATCTGTTCTGTTAATACTTAACGCCCGCAAGAAAAATTCCACCACTAAAAAATTAAACGAGGAGTTTACTATTACTTCACACCACGACATTTCAATTATTTTAATCAACACATTGACATAGAAGAGGTGCCGTTGCATATGAGAGAGCTCCGGAATTTTATCCAATCCATCGCAAGATATAATCATGAGCATGACTTTCCAAGCATTTATCTCTTTCTCTACAGGCAGATAAAACGACATCACTGCCGTCATAAGATGATGCAACTATCAATTATAAATTGAAAAAACATATTTCTGATTTTGACATTGTCGCCACATATAGAACCAAGTTCTATAGCAGAAAATATGAAAAAAACGGTGATAGAATCTGAGCTCTATCCCTCGTTCTCGATACAAAAGCTCGAATACAGAGTAAGGAAAGGGCAAGTAAGGCATGATTTCAATGGAGAAGGAACAGACATTCATACCTTGCCCTGCACATCGTCAAAAACCTGGTCAGCTTTCCTGCCAATAGCACGAGCTGCCTCGCCAGCACTTCGACGTGCTTCTTCCGCCAGTCCATTGAAACCCTTGCCCGAGGCTTCACATCTCGTTCCCCGCCGCACAAGCTGCTTTCTAGGGCAATTGATTCTCCAAACACTGCGAGAAAGAAATGTCGAAGTAGGACCACTTCCGGCAATAGTTCCTCCACTCTGATGCGCCGTCGCTACCCTAGCTTGCATCCCGGCAGCCACCGTTGTCGCCATGGCCTACAACGATAAGTACAACAGCTCAATTTCCACTTCTTCTACGGTTATACTCCCTCTCGACCTGTTTTCCTCCACTCTACTCTTTCTCGCCCATATTACACCACCTTCCCCTCTCAAAATCTCCTGAATCTATTCATACCACAATGGCATGCACGCAAAGGCGAGAAATGGCGCCTTCAATTCACCATCCACAACTCATTCTAAAAAATTACTCTACGCCCTAACCTTGATGTAAACCTCCAAGACCTCCTCAATCCCCCGATAAACCCCAAATTTCAACACGAACAGGCCAATGTACAGTGGAATGCTGCAGAAGTGAACGGAAAAAAACTATTCCACAACCATTCTCTATATCACAAAAGGCCTGTTGCCCAGGGAATGCCGCTTCCCACTTCATCATCCACAACCCGTTCGAACTCTGCGACCTAGACTAATATAATCCTCTAAAACCTCCACAAAACCCCTGTAAACCCTAAATTTCCACACAAACAAGTATAAATGGAAGCTGCACAAGTAAAGAGGAAAAAGATCATTCCACAAAAGAAGAGAAACTTTTTGCGTCGGTTCAATACACTGGCGCTCACCTCTTCCTCAGAACACCAGAAATTCTCGGTGTGAGAAGCGTGAGAATTGTGAAAATTATTGCACCTAGACTTTGAAACGCCGTAACATGCTGACAGAGGTCTGAATTACTACAAGACTGATGGCCTGCAAAGCGTGCATTGCCATCGCCAATGCTTGCCGTGCAGAACTTCAATTGCGTGCAATTCGATTGTCGGTCACTGCGACTCTTGCATTTCGTTTGGATTTTCGCTAGCAGACTGTTGCGTGTCTTGAGTCAGTTTATCCGCATCCTATCTGCGTTCAGGTGGGGCGTCTTTGCTTTCCTCTTCTCTAATATCACATCCTCGTTTGTTTAACCCTTTATTGCCACTTTGTTTGGCATGGTGTTGGAAAGAGGGTGGGTGGTTCAGAGTCATAATCTCATCTTTCACATATGGAGTACCTTGCATTGATTTTTCTTAATAGTTTATGTTACGAAATGAACTTATATACGGATATAGTTTTTTCTAGTGGAATTTTTTTTATCCATTATGTGTGTACTACACCAAAATGGTTGTTTAATATGATTCATTTTATTTCTCAAGAGCACATACTATTAAACCTCACACTAAAAATAATTGGACACTCTAAATATTCATCAATTTTATTTAACATGGATGTTAATTGTTGTGTGGAAAATTATTTAACATTTTTGATATCTACAATGGACTATTGTGTATTTGGATTGAATCCTGTAATGTTTCTAATATACCATGCTTATCAAAGAGTAAGTTGCAATTGTTACTATTTACATCCTCATTATCTATTTTGTGAAATTTAACATGAACCATACCAATTCACTAGACATCCAATTATTTACCTATACTAAATAACCATTTTTGTACTAAATTGAAGAATCATTACATATATCATTGGTAAAAATATTAGTCCACTAGAAAAGTTATAACTATATGTACTAAGTTTGTTTTGTAATACATACTAATAGGACAATTTAGTATGTTAAGATAGCCATAGAACTTTAACATTTGAAAGTCTCATTTTGGTTCAAAAGAGAAGGTTATGTTGATAATCAATTTGAGCTTAGTGGCAACTAGGGTCTTTGAAGTGTCAATATGGACTAAAATAGTCATTGTAGAATGTCATCAATGTTATATAAGGAATATCTTGGCTATAAAACAATTGAGCCTTTTAATGAGAGTTCTGAGTTGTTCTAATAATTTAGAGATAAAACATTGAAACACTTTCACTTTTCTTCAAGTCTTAACTTTGAAAATTTGCATAATATTTTATAAAAAAAATATGGACTTTTGTAATATTCTTTTGTTTACAAGTAAAACATAGTTTCTAATGGTACTTCTCACTCTATTCATGTACATCAACTTAAACAAATGTTTTTACAAAGTTTTACATTAACCCTTGAAGAACATACATGACATTGTTAAGCAATACTAGGGTCCCTTTTGCTCCCCCTAAAACACGAAGCCCCCTAGTGTTGCACTCAATCAATAGCTTCTTGATGACATTACACCAAACACTATTCACTTTCTGCTCAATTGGCTTGTCAATGGTTTCTCTTTTATTATAACTAAACTTCCTCCTTGGATACCAAGAAGAAATTATCCCTCCTTGAATAGGGAATGCATTTCCCCTGTTATTAATGTTACAATATGCCTCCATTTGGATTTCTAGATATTGGTTTTAGATCCAACTATATGACATGACAATTCCAGTGGCCTAGGGAGCTTCTACTTTGAAAATTCATAGGAATTACATACCATATCCCCCAAATTATAATTTTTTTTGAAAATTCACAATTTTTAATTGTTGATACCATAGAAATGTTTTTATCTAGAAAAAGGTGCCTCCAACAATAGTGGTTTTCTAGATATTGCTTACTTTAACAGTTTTAGGTGTTTCTACCTTAATCATGGTTGTAACACTAATAATGAGGTGAATCTTCATCCACCCACCATGAAGATATTTTCTCAACTTACAATAAGGTAGGAGGTCCATAAAGTGCCCATCCAAGAGCTGAAACTGAATTTTGGGGAGGTGAAACTTATTGAAATAATTTTTAGTAAATTTTCCTTGAAAGAAAAGTAGAATTGACATCTAATCCAAGTCGTTTCATAATTTTTGGAGCTTTGTGGAATTAGTTATGAATTTTTTAAGTCAAAATGGCATAGGGCTCTAAAATCGCCCACCTCTTCAAATGTACACTGCTAGTACATCCCTGTAAAGATGGAAAAAACCCATGTACAAAATGTGTACATTTGAGAAGGTGGGCAGTTTAAGAGCCTGTGCGGATTTCGAGCCTCCTACCTTACGTATCTCGCAATTGAGGATGAAAATTCGTGGATGATCTATTTTTTCATCCACGAGGACGGCCCAACCAGGGTTTCGTGATCCTAAAGCTTTCCATTTCAACTCGAGCTGTTTGAGAGGCAACGATGTTGCAAATCACATTTCGTGGGTGGGGAAGGGCAGGAGTAGAGAAGTCGCCGCTAGAGATAGATGTGCAGGCGTTTCTGGTTTCCCGAGCACAGTTCAGTGAACATTTCGAGGACGGATGGAGAGTACTGCAAAGTAGGGTGCTGATCAGCATTTCCATACAGTGCCAATATTTCCGCGGATCAGAGTGAGTCAACTTGTGTATACAGTTGTATATCAAAATCGATCCGCGGTGATTTTGAGCACTACATGGGAATAGCTGAAGGAAAAAGAAAAGCGAGGAGAAAATCTCCGACTGCAGAGGTAGCTAGTGAGAACCGCCGCGATTAGAGGAATGGTAATCTTTCTTCATTCTGTATTCTGGAGTGGTAATTCAGTATGCTTTTGTTGCATCCATATCACAAGCGCGGCCAGTAATATTGTCCCAGAAATGATCATTGCAAGATACGGGTCGTCATAGTGGGACTGTAGCCGGCATAACCATGTAATTCGTTTTGTGTTTTGTATTGAAGAAATTAGGGTTTCGAGGGCGGAGATTTTTGTAATGAGAATTTATAGAAATATGCTGAAGTATATTCCGTTTGAAATAAGCTGAAGTACATTATAATGGGCTCTAATTCCTCTGTCAGCATAATGCTCAAAAATTCGATTACTATTTGAAAGATCAAAATGCCGCAGCTCAAGGTCTTCAGCCAGTGGCTGATCTCAGTCAGTTTCAGTTTGTGGCATATAGATACCTGTATATTGTGAAGCCGACCTTTTGCTCTCTCTGTTGAATTCTCAACTTATGCCTTTAAAGTTTGTTGGTAACACCGTCAGTGCTGTTGGTCCTACCTATTATCCGGCAGACTAGCATAATATTGCATAAGTCCGCTATACATTGCCGCCAGACTAATCTCCGATTCTGTTAAGAAAACAAGTATGAATAGACTCCCCTGCTTCTTCGACTTCATCAGTTCCAAGCCTCACTTGTTCATGGACTTCCACCAGCTGTCCTT
The DNA here is from genome assembly GCA_963920665.1 of Straminergon stramineum. Classification (NCBI taxonomy): domain Eukaryota; kingdom Viridiplantae; phylum Streptophyta; class Bryopsida; order Hypnales; family Calliergonaceae; genus Straminergon; species Straminergon stramineum. The sequence goes on from OY987263.1 coordinate 2,691,952, forward strand.
CACTCGTGCTTCGACATGCTGCAGCAGCTTGGAAAGGGCTGCACAATTCCACCGAGCAACTTCTCTCAGCACCCAAGGTCAAGAGGAATGTGATTATCTCGGTTGACAATTTCTGCTGAGCAATCAAGGAGTTACAGTTGGGTGAACTTACTGGTGAACTTAACCATACAAGTGGCGCAGGTCCATTCCCAATTCTCCTGATCGAATCGGTCCTGATCACCTCTCAGCCGAGGGCTATCATGATTGACTGATCTATTGGGTGATTTTGGATCCACGGAACTGGGAGAAGTGGCGTTACTGCAGCAGCCGATGCCTTTGACATGCCCTAATCCACTGGGTTTGTTTTGCAACGCCAGGTCGTAGCCACCGGCGCTTTTGACATGCCCGAATCCACTTTGTAAGACTGAGTCATGAGGAGAAGAGTAACTGCTGTTGCAGTAGCCACTGGTCGTATTGTGCACAGAAGTAGTCCCACTAGCTGGCGATGGTGGGTGCCCAGTCTCCTGCCACTTGTGGTTCAGTGCTTCCTTGTGGGCACGCAATAGCGTCCGCCTGAACTCCTTCAATTTTCGAAACCTGTTTTATCCACAGTGAGGTAAAGCATACTAGCATTTCCTTTTATTTTAACCGAGGTAAATACACTCAAACCTCGTTCACCTGGGTCCCAACTTTTTCACTGTGAAATAGTGTGACTAGTGTGCTACAATCGATGATAGTATGCAGGATATTCTAGATTGTTATTTTCAGAGGAGTTCACAATGAAGAGCATAAGGCGTCAACTCAAAGCAAAAGTCGTTTAAATTCAAAGAAGCAGCTTACATGATCCCTTCAGGGCTGCATTTGATATCGCCATAGCTGCAACTGATAGGCGAGTAGACCGCGTTTGGATCAGTCTGGTCTTTCTGTCTATCCACATCTTTCACGTCTGCCTGGATTCGGCCCAAGGCGCTCGCCAAAGCCTGGGGTGTGACCGAGCAAGAATTCCTTGAACTCTCTATCTGCGTTAAAATCAGGTTTGTAACAAATTCGATTATCAGGTATGTAACAATCTGTAAACTTTAAATGCAGACTCTAACTACCCTTCAATAAGTTATGCAGACCATAATTTAAGAATACTTTGTACAGACTACGACATACTATGAAGAGACATTTTCTTAACTGACTTATGCATGCACTGCAAATTATTAATTTAATAGCTTTATAATGTAGGAATCGGTGAGCTTGCTTACGTGCATAGCAATGGCTGATGTCAGATTGAACGAGGCATGGCACTCAGAACAGAAGCTATCTCCGTGATTTGATTTCAAGTGCTCCTCCAGGTCTTCCTTGCTAGTGAAGTCTTCCCTCTTGCATGCTTTGCAGAGCACACGATGCTTCTCGTTGAAATGCTTTCGCATTACTCTTGCTAATCCCATGGTGAAGGGAATGGTTTCCTCACAACCCTCGTGAACGCACACGGCCTGGATTTTGTAGTGAGGCATCATTTGTGCATCCACATTGCAGATGTGAGGACCTTCAGCCCAGAGCTGGAGGTTGTTTTGAGCGCTTGATTCACTCATCCTGATTGACCGCAGAATTGAACAAGAGAATAATTTTCCGATCAATGCTAGCACTACGAAGTCACCAACCCTGCTGTGTGAGTTCGGCAGATCCTCGAAAACCAGAAAGAACTGTTTCTAATCCTCACACTTAACAGGTTGATCTGACTAACAATGCTCACAATGTCTTGACATGTTGTATGTATATATACGCAGACTGATCGTGAAAGTTGTAACGATTTAGCAGGTGCGAACAGAATGTGAAGCTCAACCGGCACTGAAACTGATATGGTTGATGAAAGAATTCAGAAGCAAACGGTTAATTTGCTGATCTAGAGGACGCACAGTCAAGAATAATAATTTCACCTAGTCTAGGTAGAGGTAGAGATATTTCAATGGAGATTTTCTCACATGATTTAACTCCATCCAATCAGCTTATGAATTAACTTACACTCAGACTTATTTATTATGACCTTCATGTGAATGACATTCCAGAATATCCTGCGCACATGCCACTATCAGTTGTCCCTAATCTTGCAATAATCTCATTAATCCTGTTGATCCCAATCATTTTTATGAAAAATAATGCAATTTTCAAAAAATATTCAATACATGTTCATATGGAACATTGAATTGTATATTGAAGAAGTGACAGAAAAACAAAAACATACCCATGTATAAACATACATAATTCTGAGAGGAATTGAAGTGAGTTAACCCCTATAGGCCTTGGGCTTTGCGAGTTTAAAAACATCGTTGCTTTAGAAGTGTTATAGGTTTTAATTTCACTGAAGTATAGAAATCTCAACCATACAATCTTGAAGAGTACATGTTGTAGATGATGTGAATCAAATTTGTAGTCATTTGGCCACATAGATTGCAAAACTATAATGTTTTAGTGTTGAAAGAGGATGTTGCAATTTTCCTAGCAACATATTTGGAGGTGAAATTTCATTTCTAAATCTACTCAAATGAAAAAGAAATTAAACTATAAAGTACTTCAAAAACAACATAAAAACACATTGGTGGAAGAAAATATCATTCAATTGACTAATTGTGTCTAGAAAATGGCTTTGAAATTTAAAAAAATAGCAAAATAAGCTGCAAAAAACACATTCATGGATGAACCTCCTTCTACTAAAATTCTTCTTTGTCACTCATAACTTCTTGGATTGATAGGAAATTTTAAATACACAAACTAGACTCGTATATACAACTTTTCCAAATTTTTTTTATTGGAAATGGACTGTGTATGATAACTTGAGATAAGTTAGTGAGTGTTACTATGTTTTTGTTTTTCCTTCTTCCGGTTGTGGTTCCCTAGGACTTCAAGGGTTAAACCCTAATTGCTTGAGGCACCAAATTCCGGTGTTTCAAAAACCTTGAAGTTAAGTAAAATCCAACCAAATTGTTATTATTAGTAGTTTATATTTTGGGAGAACTCTTTTTGAAGTCTAGTTTTAGGATCAAAAAGCCGATCTTAAAAATGAAGGATTACAATTTTTCTATTCAAGATTTTGTGCAAGGATGCCCATTGCAATCTTGACTTCCCATAGTGTCAAGGGTTCTTGGAAATGAGCCTCAAATACACTAGATCTTGGAAGAAAAATCACATTAGAAATTCATTTAAAAAAATTGTAGAATAGATTTTGGAGAACTGTAAATTGATTGGGGTTGTGCATGCTAGGCCCTATAAACTCATATTTTTTTAGTGACCAAATTTTTAGAGTTGACAAGCAAAAAGAGAATTGAAAATTTTTCATAGTTTTAACACCCTCATGATCAAAGATTATAATCTTTCAATCTGTAAGTGATATTGTTATGTTTTCTTTTCCTATGTGATCTCTAACATGTATAGTAACATGTCAAGTTTGAATTTGGACGGTTAAAATTCTCAAGAAATTAGTACAACTTATGAAAATGTTGACTTTTTGTTCAATTTAGAGCAAATTTCAAGAAGCTCCAAACAGGCCGTGGGCATTTAGGGGTTAACGTGACTCATACAAGCGAAGTCGGGGCAATGTCCCACGGCATCCGGCAGGGCCTGTAGAAGCGTCACCTTGACGGCGCGGCAGAGTTGTCGTTGCACTTTCAAACACCCCTCACTTCACAGATTGCTTGCTCCCTTCTTTCATGTCGCCTCTTCCTCATGGCCGCCCCTGTCCCCGAAGGCACTCGCTGGCACGTTGTCTACACGAAACCCCCTTCCAAGCTCAAGTTCGATGGCTTCCTCACGCTCCGCTACATGTGTGGGCACGTGGTCCGAAGGGTCTTTCTCTCTGATGTGACCTCGACCGATCTTGCAATTCAAATTCTCCGCAATGGCTATGACGTTACAGTCAATGAAACCCTCGAGGTCGGATTGTATGCCGTCGAGGTGGGGGAACCCGTGGAGGACGGTCTCCGTTGTTCTTCGACAACTGGTCCCCTGCCGCCGCGATCCTCCATTCCAGCTCGCACCAGCTCTGCTCTCGCTCCGCCTCGTCCGACGGATCGAGCTTCGATTGCAAGTGGTTGGAATTCCAACCCTCAATTTGTTTAGGAACCTGCATTTGGCTGTTTCTTTGAAAATTGAATTGGAGAAGTTCGTTCTGTGTCGTATGTTTTAATTGCGCATCATATTTTGAGAATTCACTTGCTTTTTTGTCACTTTGTCTCTCCTTTTTGTGTGCTGTGGAAACCTAATGGAATGTACTCTCCACTGTACCGTTTACTTTCAATTTCTCCAAGATGCGCTAATTACACTGCGGTTTTTCTACTAGAATATATATCTGATTTTAGGTGGCTTCAGTGAGATGGAGGAACATATTCTTTTCGCTGAATTAGTTTAGAGAATTTGAAATTGTTTTTATTGCATTAGAATAATGTGATCTGAAACAGTTAGTGCGTCCTGCAGTATTTGAAATAAACGTTGTAATTAGAGTCATGTCGTTTATTTAATTTCTTATTCGAAGAAGGGAATTCACATGGTTGTCATTTGTATCCAAGTTGTACCTTCTTCGTTTGTGCAGTGGGAACCGAATGGAATGTAACCTACACTAGCAATTCAACCAAGAAAGTGAAAAAAAAATTTGATGGTGTTGTTCGACTTGTACAGAAGAATTGTCGTGAACAGAAGGTACGAGTTCCGAGTTTGGTTATGTTATAATGGTATTTGGTAGTGTTATTTAATTATTTATTTATTCAGTAGTAGCATGTGGAATGGGGATTCTATCTATTTATCAGTGGCATTTTGACAGGTAGTCCTTTGTGACAATGAAGGAAAGGAGATTGACGAACTGTTTCTGGGAGGGAGCAAGGACATTACGTGTGGAACGACTCTTAAATTTGGGATTTTCGTTGTGGAGGTGGATAATATCAAAGGAATTTTCTCTTCTGTTCCTGAGGTCGTAGTAATCAATGACAGTCCGATCAACCAGAAGAAGCTTTCCCGGCAGCATCCCAAATCTTCCTTTCAAGGTTGTGTTCAGCCCCAGTCAATTGGTGTTTCTTAATCTGGCACAAGGAATTTGGTGTTGGCATGGAAGTTGTGGGCATTATATTGCGTGTCATTATAGTATATTATCACTTCTCTTGGTTGATATTGAACGTAGGGTTTTAAAAATACTATGCTCTATGAAATAGGTGAAAAGACTTAGATTTTAGCTTAATAGCACAGCTGACCCTTCAGGCTCACAGGCGATCACCAGTATGATCATGATTTTATGACTAACTGTTGCAAGTTGTGCAGGAAAGGCAACTAATCGAGTTTCAACGCTAGATCATGTGGAGCGGGAGATAGAGGAAATAGTTGAAGACTGTGAGCTTTTATTCCCAACTTTAGTCAACACTTCTTGCTACCATGATTTTGAGTCCGCTCAACCCACAGACCCTACTGTCTTTGCGGCAACGACAGCTTGTTGTCTTCCGCGATTGAAGGATTGCTTTGGATTTGAAACAGCTATTTGTTTACTTTGAAGTTTAGCCTTTTGCTGTTTGCTCTGTGCGTGGTTGAGTAACGCTTCTCTCTTTCGTGTCATTTGATTATCTATCGATTTTCAGCAGGAACAAGCAGGATTCGAGCTCCATCCAAGGCTTGTGGAAAACAGGAACTTCAGCCTCAGCCTAAGCGTCGTGACAGTATGTTCTCTTTCAAAGAATTTATTGGAATACTCGTGTGTATCTGAGGTTAGGTGGGATGACGATAGTGTACACAAGTTCTAACGTTGCTTCGGCAATTTGTTTGTCCTCATTATAGTTTTGCAGGTCATCAATAGTTGCAAGAGGCCAGTAAACTCTTTTTCTTGTGAATCATCAAGCACTGCGAATTCCTATACTCGTGAACCGGTGGAAAGGGAAGGAACATCCATGTTATCTTCTACATCAGGGCGGCGATATGAGGAAGAGAGATCTTCCACTCTGGATTGTGTTGACCGTATTCAGAAGCTCAATGTAGGCAGAGCATGCCCAGAGTCATATGATGAGGATTGCTTTTATATTGAACATGACTTGATACAGCAAGAGAGTAGACTCGGCAATAATAGACCATGCAGTGTTATCAACCTTGACGACAAGTTTGACTTTGTGGTGGACCAGCATGAAATGTTGGCGGAAAAGGTGGAGGGCGAAGCATCCCCTCACACAAGGAGAGTATACACCAAGTGCTCACAGGAAGTAAAAAATATTCTTGACGATGAGAATTTTAGGTTGGTGACTCGTTCCTTCGCCTTCAAGAGACTGTTACTCATTGCATATATCGTGTTCATAAAGAATCCAGGTGCTTTCCAATAGTATATTGTACAATGCTTCTTGTTTTTGAGGTGCTTCTACGAAGAGCTTTGAAGTGCATGATTACCAGGAGTAGTCCATTGGGATTGACTTGTAATCTTTTGAAACAGGGTTCAAGATTTCTGGGAAGGCTACAAGTTGTATTGCTTTGGCCACTATTCTCACTGCAGTAGGTCTAAAGGGCAGTTCTTGGCGAGCAAGATGGGTAAGCCTAATATATGGACAATCTTTTCCCTTTGTGATCTCTACATTTTGAATGATTGAAAGTAAGGTCTTCCTTACTTAGTTTTGAGAGTTTCACGATACTTCATCTATGAGCTCTTCAGTGCGACATTGGACTTATTTACTCAGTGAGTGGGTTGGCCGGTCATAGTGAAGAACTCTAAGCTGGATGATTAGCGGTTGGGTATTTGATCCATCATTTTGTGGTTTGTTGTTGCAGGTCGTGTTGTGTGTCTGTTACATACCGAAAAGGATGTTCGATGGGGATCAAAATTTGATGAGACAGTTAGACAATTGTGGGCCATGATGGAGGAATATGCAAAGGTTCGTCATGGCAAGGACTGCACAAACCTCAGGTCAGCTCCTTGTGGTGTCACAATTCTAATATTACATCTCTTCCTTTTGGACAACCTAAGAGCATTCTTATTTAAACTGATCTTTCAGGATTATGTGCTTTTTCATATCAGATATGTGCCTATTCCCTTCACATCATTGTGCAAGTTTGTGCACATAGAGCAATAATTGTTGTTGCTCTTAGATTAGTGACATCGAAGGAGAATATTAGCAATGCTGTGAGCCAAAAAGTATGCTAAAGTAGATGTCATCTTAGTTGTAATGTTGACTATGGATGCCTTTGTTGGTCTCTGGAATAGAATAATGACGTTGTGCTCACATGTTCAATTAAGATATGCTGAAGTCAGTTATTGCATCCAGGGCATTGATGGAAGAATTTGAGGATGTAAAGAAGCTTTCTACATCAGAGAATGGCTGCTTGCTGCTACAACTGATTAAGGTTACTTCTCAATATGTCTTTTACGAATAGTTTAAATATGGGTAGTGCCGACTGCAAGCCGATGAACAGCTCCTCATATATTCATGTGACATTTTTGAGTGGGCACAGCAGTCGTGACCTACTTGACAATCATCCATTATGTTTGCTGATGTTGGTTACGCTTGCGACTAGAGTTTTCCGACAGCTAATCAATTTGGAAGTGTCTAGAATTTCATGATCAACTGTAGCTTTCGAAACTCTGATTCTTGTCGTCATCTCAATATATACTAATGCCACTTCACTCACAGGATGACGAGCATGGGACTGAACGTCTTTACAGACACTCGCGCAACATTCAGATACAGTCCACGAACATATTTGATCAGTTCCGCAGTAGGCTCAACCAGGTAGGCTCCAACTTGGACCACCTCATGAAATCATCGGGGACAGCATCCGAGAACTCATCTGGGATATTGACCGACTTGGACAACCGCAAATTAGGTTCGAGAAACTCTTATGAAAACGACTCTGTAGGAAATGCAGCCAAATTTTCTGCTGGGAGCAGAAATAAATCAAAAGAGTGGTGTAAAAATGCACTGCCCAATTTTGATCTGGGAATTTAAAGGTATTAAGAGCTATACTTTTCTTTGCTTGTGTTTCACTGCTTCCTGATCTGCGCTTCTGGTGTGTTACCAATTGTTGTTAGCAAACTTGAGAACTGACGTCAGTGGATTTCGCCACCAGCAGTGGCAAGCGATTGCTTGTTGGTGATACTCTATTTCCTCACCAAGTTCTTCGAAATAGATGTATCTGATTTAGCCCCGAAATGCCCGAGGCACCAAAATATGGTGTTTGGAAAACTTTGAACTTCGGTGAAACCTAAGCAATTTGCTATTTTTAGTAGTTTATATTTTTGAAAAATTCTTTTCAAAGTCTAGTTTTAGCATCAAAAATCTGATTTTTAAAATGATTGATTATGATTTTTCTATTCAAGATTTTGTGCAAGGGTGTCCATTCCAATCTTGACTTTCAGTAGTGTTGGGGCTCTTGGAAATGGACCTCGAATACACTAGATCTTGGAGGAAAAATAACATTCAAAATTCATTTAAAAAAAATTTAGAGTAGATTTTGAGAACCCATAAATTAATTGGGGTTATGCACGTTAGGCCCTTTAATCTCAATTTTTTTGGTGACCAACTTTTTAGATTTGATATATAAAAAAAGAATGTTAAAATTTTTGTGGTTGTAACACCTTCATGTTCAAAAGTTGTAATCTTTCGATTCATAAGTGATATTGTTGTGTTGTCTTTTCCCATGTGATCACTAACATATCTAGTTTGAATTTGTACAACTACAAAAAAAATTTAAATGATACAACTTATCAAAATGACGGATTTTTGTTCAATTTAGAGCAAATCCCTAGAAGCTTAGAAATGGCCTTGAGCATTTAAGGGTTAAACAACAATCTTGATTTCTACTCTCACTATAGTACTTTGTTATGTCACACTAAGATGCAAATGCATATGATATTAAGAAGTTCAAGTAGTATGATTGTGTTTTTAATGTCACTTCTATGGTAGGAGGTGTGTAAATTATGGACATTCTAGAAACATGCCCTAAATCTATCCAATGTATACAACGATATTGAATTCTTCAGCAAAAATATTTTTTTCATTTGAGGGAATCAAAGGATGGTTTTAGAACACTATAGTTGTTGACTCTAAAAATTCCTCAAGGATCAAAATAACTTAAGACAGCTTGGATTGGATGTGAATTCCATTGCTCATTAAAGGGAAATTTATTGAAAAGGTGACCAACCTCCTTACATGCAAAAACTATTTGATTGTTTCAATGTTAAAGAATTTCATAAAATCACAATGTGCATTTTGTACTACCTTGGCTATGACATTAGAGAGGTCTTTGTTGAACAAGTCGAATGTAGTCACCGACTGTGTCCTTTATGCAGTCATTTACAAGTTGGTAACATAAGCTTAATGCATAGTGTTTCATGTCCTTTAATCAAACTTTAGAGTAGTCGATCTACTCTACTCTCACCCTTTGCAACAGGCTTGTTCTTTATCCACTTTGAACCATTGTCAATCGTTCTCTATTTGAAACACAATCTCACATTTAATTTGTTTACAGCAAAGTTAGTTTGTAATTGTCAAACATGACAAGAGTTATGGATTGATTGGCTCTACACTGAAGGTTAAAGGTTAAGAACCTTTGCATTGACAAAAGCTACATGTGAGGAAGTTGGATTTGGACGCATAATTACTCAAAAAGGAAATCAAGTTACAAGAAGAGTTACAAGAGAAAAGGCCTTATTCGTTAAATTGAGACAATATGGTTATTTTGAGACTTTGAAAAATGAGTGTGAAGCTTCATTTAGGTAATAGTTGTTGAACCCAACGATAAAAACCAAGGATACATAGTTTCGGATAAGGGTTGGATTCAAATGACTTAAAACAAGTAAGTCGAATTGCATCGATTACAATAATTCTTGAAAGGAGATATTAAGAAGTTCATTCACAAAATGTACCAAAGCCCTTGGAAAAAATGAAATGCAAGTGAATTTCAGTTCAATATGTTCAACTTATTTGGGAGATCGAATACACAAAGAGTATGTAACTTTTTGTTCACAGTGTCCTTTGAAGTGATTGAATTATGAAGGCAAACGATTGCCTAGAATGTAAGTAGAAACAAGGAGCCTTACCATACATGTAAGAATACCGAACTATTCTAGGTATTTTTTTGTGATTATTTTCTATGCTATTAATAGTAAATGAGACCCCAAAGTTCATTTGGCTTCATAAACTTCAGTTGGTCCCCTAGGCATCGCTATTGGCTGTACTATTGCTCTTAGTTGCTTCCATTGTTTTTATCTTTGCTAGCCCTTTAAAGATATCATCGCGTCGAGAATGATAGTGTCGCCCACTTCCACCGTCCAATGTGCCGCGCAAATCCAAACTTTGAGATCCATTGTCTTTCCGCTTTGGCCTTCGAGTAGCTTGCGGCACCTCTGAAGTGGAAAGCGATTTTGACCCTCGAGGAGGCAGCCTCGATAGTGTTGCATTGACATTGTCCACGTATGGAAGTCGAGCACCATCTGTTTTGGAGTCGAGCGACCGCCTGTGATCTCTGAAAATTCGTTGCCGGAAGAGAGTGTCGGCAGAAGGAGATCGTCTGGCTCCAGCAGACAGCGAGGTACAAGGCTGTTTATCTTGGAGCCAAGGTCCATGAGCATTAGTCGTGGGCAAGGGCAATGCACTCTTTGTCTCATGGTCGACCCCAGGTGTTGCCTTACGTTCGTCAATGTCATGAGGAAGGTGCTGAATGGCGAGCGATGATTGAAGTGCATCCTCGAGCCGAGGACGACTTGCCGATTCGACTAGTGGTAGGTCTAGTTTGTGACTGGTTGCAGCATCGGTCTGTGGAGTAGAGGAGAACGAGTCCCCTCGTGTCAAGGATGCCCGTTTCAGCGGCGAAGGAGAGCAGATGGGAGTCCTTATAGGTCCGCGACTGGGGGGGCTGTCCACGACGCCTTCTTCCACGTCCCCCTTGGAATAGTCTATGGCCGCAGATGCGGCGTCCGTGGCGGATTGCAACATGTATGGCTTGGAATACGGAATCATGTCGCAACTCCCTCCCTCGGATTCTGACTGGTCGGAGAGCGACCTCTCGGATCCGGAGAGCAGATTCCTGGTCAGCCTTTGCCTTTTCGGCGGTTGAACGAAGCGAATGCCTTCGACCTGCAATACGTGCGAATTCGAGCAGCCCACCCACATTACTCACCGCCAAATAAATATAATGCAAAAGCAACATCAATCGAGAATGGAAGACATGGATGGTGAACCCCCCAAGCACTTGGCAAAGGTTCAAGGAAAATGCTAACTCAATATATTATTTACAAAATATCTTAGCGTACAAATCGAGGACTATACACAAAATGGTATCTCACATCAAGAGCTAATCTACTTTATAGCGTACTTCCTCCGTTGGCCTCGCTCTATGACTATGCCTATTCCAGGAAGCTCGTATCTAGAACCCATGACCTTCGAGGACTCTTTCATCCTGTCTATGAGCGAGTCCACCTTGTAGTCCCCCACTCCCAACGGGTTCAGACCAATGCGGTTTTCCTCGACGTATATCCGCATTTGGCCTGGTTGGCAATTCGAATCTAGACGTCTGAGCCATGGCAGAAGTTCCCCCATGAGGACGTTGTCTCTGCGATTATGGTGCCTCCAAGAGTCTAGAAATATGGCATTCCCATTCTCATTGCAGACACTCTTGTTCGGAGAGTCGTCAATGAGAAGCATATTATCCGAGGTGAAGGACGTGCTTCCGCTCGGATTGCAGAACAAGGTCTCGGAGAGCACTTTCATACAATGCACTTGCTCAGCAAGATGAAAGAACTTTCCTGGAGAGTACTCTATCTTTTTGCACTGTTCCTGACTGAGTATATCGTAGGGTGCTCTACAACCGTTGAACAAGTGTCCAGCGATGGGTTCTGCGTTTCGCTTCAACATCGTGGTCCACACTAAGACCCTATCGACGATCGCGGACACCTCTCGAAGGAATTCGCCCAGATTTTGCCGAGCGAAAACTGCCTTGGGCTCGATGATCGTGGGATTTCTGTGGCAAAGAACATTGTCTTCAAGTTTGTACGGTTTGAATTTCTCCCCGTAGGACTTCATCACCGTTTGACAGAGTATGCCATTCAAGTCGAAGACAATGTTCAGCCCCTTCCTCCGCGGTGGAGGAAGTCCGGGAGGCACATTCCTGGGCACGATCTCTCTTCCGCCCTCCGCTACTACCTGATCAGAGCATAACAATAAAGAAATGAAGTTACCTGTTTAAACGCAGAAACGGGTGAGCCAGAAAGGGGAGAGATGCATTGAATTCCACTAATTGACTGCGGTCTCCCAGTGGGAAGTGCTTTCATTGGCAGTGGGCGGTGCACACTTTCAAGTTTTTCGAGCTGATCACCTAAAACATCAAAAAGAGGATCCAATTAGACTACAGGATATTTGAAAAATGTGGATATTTTATTTACATAGATTACATGATACAGATGAAAATTTTTTGTTTCAAATAAGGTCGCAAAATCTATTCTAACAAAACTATGGTACACTAGACTACACGAGAAGGAGCCGCAAACGTATACGTAGTCCATGCAGAAGCAATCAACGAGTGGCCACACCATCCTGCTACGCAGCATGGTTACAAATGAGATTCGATGTCTACTCAAAGCCTTGTCCCTACTCTTCATACACACAAACATGATCGACTGCAAGTTTTTTCGACTCAATCGAAACCGTATGGGTCAGAGGGTTGTACCTGAGCGGATCCATGCTCTTGAGTCTCATCCCCTTCCACTGGCGCCGGAGTAGGAGGCTCCTCTTGGATCTCCTCTGCCACATTATCCTGAGTCTCGTCCTCGCTCGCTTTGTAATTGACCCTTTCTTCCTCTGCGGATAAAGGTGATTGCAACTCCTCCATGACCTGAGACGACGTCCCACACACCAGTGTCTCCATCTCCTTCGGCTGTAAAACAGGCGCTGATTCCACATCGCCCTTATCATCACCTCGATGATACTGTTGTGGAACTTCAGTCTCTCCTGTTGCTTGAGAGACATCCGCATCTCCAGGAACAAGGACTTCGAAAGCCGCTTGATCTGGAGAGGAAACCCTTGGTAGTTGGGATGCTGGTGTTGAGCTCACCAGAACCTCATGCGCAAGGGACACACAGTCCTGGGTATCTTTGACTCGAGGATAAGAGACTACAGGTATTGGAGGTTGCATTTCCTGCAAGACAAGACCTTGGACTGTCGAAGGTGAAGGCTGAGGAGCTGGAGCCTTAAAAACGAAAGGGAGGTTGCCTTGAGATTGGCTGCTTTGCGAATTCATCGCTTGCAAGAGCATTGCGACCTGACTATTCAGCTGAGAGAATTGAGCCTACGACTCCTCCTGCATTCTCAACATTTTCACATTTGCCTCTGCATTTTTTGCAACTGCATCTGCTAGTTGCTTCTCCCTCCTCTCTTTCTCCGCCTTCTGTGCGATTCTTTTCTCTCGCTTCTCCTTGTCCTTCTGCCACCAATCCTTCTCCACCTTGACGACCACACCCGAGGGCGCCACGACGGGTTTCATCTCCGTCACCGACAAAATGCCTTCCTCGTCATCATCCGAGGAATGGGGATGATCAATATCATCATCATCGCTAATGATGATAACCCCAACCTCCTTCGATATCCGCCTAGGCATTCTCTGGGAAGGCTGTGGTTCATCAATTATGGGGCTGTCGTCGGGCCCAAACACCTCGTTCATGATCACTTCCGTATCCGCCTCGGTCCTTGCCGTTCTCTGTGGAAGCACTGCTACCTGCAGGTTCTCGCGTTCGAACTCCGAATCCGTCTCGATGTCCTCCTCATCGTTGGTAGTTTGCAACAATGGAGGCGTGACTGAAGTTGCCATCCAAGAATGAATCTGAAACGTATTCGTTCCAAATTCATCGATGCCTTCCACGCTCGAGTCATTACAGACATGAGGACCCACCGTCTCTCTCTCTCTGGTAACAGAAAGGATAGTTGCAGCCGGTGAATCAAGTGTCATCGGTGGCGACGGAGGCGAGTTCAAATGAACAATGACAGGTCCACGACTTTATGGTTTCTCGTATAACAGAGAATAGGGCGAATTTGAGAACATGAAATCGTTTTTGTCCATTTTCTTCGCCACATATGAAATTCTCAGATACGATTTCACCTCATCCTTGTCAACAAAGCCGTAGAAGTATGCTCCGAACATCTGCACGAATTACACAATGGATTGGTCCAAGATGGTGGATAGTATCCTCGAGTCGAGGATAAAATGAAGGATATAACAATACAGCAAAAATTCAAATAAAAACAACAAAACAGGAAAGCTATCCTCGAGTCGATGATACCTAGCCTAGAGTATGGAAATATACCTTGGCAGCGAGCATGAATTTTGCCCCCGAATACAAACCGAGGACATTTTCCTCCGGCTTGGCAAACGCATGCAGGATGTCTAAGTAGAACTCCATTCTGAGTTCACTAGCCTCTATCCTCCACTTCGCCTCTGTGTTCTTTGAGGGATCTAAATAGTACACGCAATTCGAGGGCGTGTCATATTTGGACTTCAATAACTCACGAGCGACGCTTGCAAAAACATTATCTTTCTTAAAAAGAAAGAGGAGAGGCACATTAGGAGCAATCCCTCGATTCATGACGTTGTTCAGCATCTCCACTTTGCTGGGAACGTATGTAGAAAGAACATGCTCATATTACTGGAGATTCTTGGATGCAAAAGAAGTTTCAACTTTGACGTCCTCCTTATCTTCCAAAATGAAGAGCCAAACATTCGGCTCAGTCATCTTTGGACTCAATTTTTGAAGAAGGAAATCCAGCACAGGCTGAATTGCGCCAATAGTATCTATAGGAGTAGTTCTATGAACCTCTCTAGCATCCAGGACAGCGAGGTTTATCTCTCGACTGTGATATTGGTAATTTGTACTAGTCACCAATGCTTTCGCAGTCATATCGATTCCTCGAACTTGGACCCCCCCGACCTGGTTTGGAAGCTGATACTTCAACTTCATGAATTGTGTAAACATGTGAAGAACCTCCGGAAATTGTTTTTGGAGATCCTTCGCACGCTTCAACCAGGCGTCGTTTCTGAGACGTCTTTTGAAATACTCAGCTTTTGGGTGCGAGATCAAGAAGTCCCATGATGCCGACGTGAATTTGTGCCTTGCCTTCCATGGCTTCCACACGTTGTCGTCGACATCGCCAGCTACATTCATGAATATCAAAGCGGGTTTGATGTCCATTAAATCCTGAAGAACAATTTTCTTTCGCTTCCTCCTCTCTACCCAATCTCCATGAGAAAGGTTGTCCGGCACGAGAACCTTTGTTCTCGACACTGAGACCTTAGGATACAAGGCCTGGCGTTTCGGAGTCTGTCCAAGCAGGTGTTGTGCAAAGACTCCAAAATCCTTATCGGTAAAATGCCCACAATGTTTGAAAAACTCCCATTTCAGTGACATTGTTTTGATTTTGAATCCCTTGATATCCTTAAACTTTGATAGGGAAACAGGATCAGTTAGCTCCCCCGCGGAATGCTTTGTTAGAAAGCTTTCCCAGTGCTTCCACAGCGCATCTAGCAAAGTTATTATCTGAATCTCGTTCTTCAGATCTGTAGTTCCACCAATTGAAGCGCCATCCTTTTGAGGATTTATATTTTGAAATCTCTCAATGATAGCCCCTGTAAAACTCTGCGGCACCAGAGTTGACGTCAATTTCTAATGAAACTCATATTATCCTCGATTCGAGGATAAATCTAACATGTTCAGAATAAACTCTGTACATCACATTTTACGGGGTTCCTACTCATCATAAGAATAAGATCTATTTTACAAGAAGGATGAGCTATCATCGAATCGACGATACGATAGAATGAAAGATATTTACCTTATAGTTGTTGACATTGAACACCGCCTTGTTACGTCTGCATGCATCTTCAGTGGGATCATCAGTTGGACGTTTATAGGCCAGCCAAATATTACGGCAACTAATGATTTGATTCCCCCATGTCGGCTGCGCGTGGTCCAGATGGTTTGTACAGTTGTAAAACTTTGAGATGTTCCTCAATTTGTTATGGTCTAGAGTCCAAACAATATAGGCATCCCACTTCTGCAGTTGCATCCTCCTGGCCTCTCCACAACCTAACTTTTGGAGCTCTTTTGAGGCGGTAATACTGTGTTGGCCATTAATAATCATGAATTTCCCATTTTCAATCTCTTTCCAGTTCTCGGGTTTCTTTTTCAGAAGTTGATTTTTATTGTCCACAGGTGTTAAACACACCTTCTGGCACTGCGTAATATCGATGAGCTGGATGAGTTCGTTCTTGACGGCCTCAACTATGTCCCTCTGCAAGGTGCGAATTACGTACTAGTCAGAAGCAATAATACATTGCTTAATGTCGACAGTGACGGTCTCCTTGTCAAGCAGAAAGCATGGCCTGTGCTCTACCTAAAAATTTCTTTGGAGAACCGCGAATCTTTCGTAGTCCTTCTCCGGTACTTCGGAGGTTAACCGGCCAGCTGAAACTGTTGTCAAAGCTGACCCGGAACTGCTTGTAGGTGCAATTCCAGTCGGAAGACTCTTCTTCCTTTTCCTGCTAGACTCAACACCTCCGGAAGCGGTTGAGCCTTTTCTTTTTGGCTCTGATCGGGCTTGACCAGGTGCTTTGCCTTTTCTCCCTGATCCAAAAGTTCCAAACGACTGATTTGGACGAGAATCCAAATCTTGTCTTCTAGCTTGGGACTCCTGTCGACCAAGTGCCGGCCTTTGTTCGACATTCTCCAATGCGTATCGGTCCAATGTCTGAAAAATTAGCCGTAGTCGCGTCGCGTTCGACTTGGCGGTGCTGTTCTTCCACGGAACATATCCATTCTTCTCAAATTCTTGGTTGAGAGACTCCATTTGTGACCCCTCCAGAAAAGTCATGAGATTATCCAGGTCAAACTTTCCGTGATGTGAGTTCACGTTGATGACAATTGAGTGACAGTGGCCCATATTGTTTCCATTCTCATCCACTTCCCGGAGAACTATAACGACATAGTTCCCGTGATGTTCCTCTATGAGGGTCACTTTCTCTTTCATATTCCAGGGGATATAGATTGTTGTCCCCAGAATTCAGTAGCGAAGGTAGACATAACTTTTCCACCTGTTTACACCAAAACTCCATGTGTGGATATGCTCCTTAAACTCCCAAAGCGTCCCATACGTGTCCTCCATTTCAGTGATGAAGGGTTCAGTGTTCGATGGATTTACGAATGGTTGAAGATGATGTGAAGTCGCAGAATAATCGTAGTTATCCGCCTGCTCCATTTTACCTGTCTGGTAAACATGCACACGTAGATGTGAGCAGTTTACTCATTTTTGCTTCAAGTTCCAAACTAGCATCTAGTTTCCTACAGTAACATTTGTTTGATGATCGTTACTATTGTCCTTACAAATTACTTAACATTCTTTTTTTGTCATCCCCCGATAAGAATGACGGACTTATCATCGCATCGAGGATAAACGACTCCAGTTATCGGAAATGAGTGTTTGACATTAACCTCAATTAGGAATTATGGGTTACAGGTTCAGGATTTTGACTAAGAATAAAATATTTGTTTCTATAGCTTAGCGTCAGAAATTCTATGACGAAAATTCCATATTCCATTATCATCGAGTCGATGATAATGGTTAGTTTCTGAAGTAATCGTTAGTATTTTGATTTAGTAAATATTTGTATCGGTGTCTCTAAAAGAGGAGAAAGTGGATGATGGTCATGAAATGATACTGATATTGCCTGTAAATTTTCATGTATTAAAAATTCTCTGACATTGGTTTAGTATATCGCTTCAGTTATCATCATATCGAGGATATGCGATTTCATCTTTTCACAATTTATTTTAGCCATGAATATTGACTTCCTCACGGTTTTCCATTCGTTTCTGGTCATAATGAAATGAATAAACATTAAAGGAGCTATTTATTTTCGTTCTATGTAGAAACCGTCATGACAGTACAGGCTATGTTATCGTCGATCCGACGATAACACTCTGACTGATCGAGAATTTCAGGCATCAAATTACACGTTAAGATGGATCCTATTGTGGGATTGGAGGGTGAATCTTATGTACTGTGAGAGTGAGTTTTGGAAATTTCGCTTTGACTTTATTCTCTACTAGAGGATACATATCCTCGAGTCGAGGATAGACTCATATAATCAGTGAATTCCAGAGTTCATGTGTTGAAACCCTAATTCTAAACCCTAAACCCTAAATAATAGTGAAATAAGATTGAGCGGAATTACAAACCTGGAAGTTAAAATTCTTGGACCTGCTCCAAACAATCTTCTATACAAAATTTCTGGGAGTACAACTGTGAAAATAAATAGTAGAAGACTAAGAAGAAATTCCCAACAACAAATCCAAGCATCAAAGAAATCCTTGTATACCCTAATTCAAACCCAAACCCCTAAAATTTTAGAAATTGCTGACAGAGAAATCGTTGACAAGTGAGAAAACAAGCACATAACTTCAAAAATTGCAATGAAATGGAAACCCTAAAACTATACTCACCAAACTGAAATGGAAACAAAGTTGCACCTCCAACAATGTAGGGAAACCACAAAGAATCAGAAACCCTCCTCCGCAACTCCACAAGTCCGCCACTTAGATCACACTCACACTCATACCTCCGCAAGTCCGCCACTCAGATCACACTCACACTCACAACTCCACAAGTCCGCCACTCAGATCACACTCACACTCACAGGGAATGACCTCCCGCTCACATTCACAGGAAAATCAGAGAAAATACTTTGAAATCGCTGACACTCGAAAAAGTATGAACACACAGCTGCAGCGCACTCACCAACACCACCTGCATCAACAAACACAAACAACCTCTCCAGAACGGAAACAAAACAAGAAGAGGGGGATAGCAGCGGCGCAGACAACAAACGCGGCGTAGACAGAGAGGCGCAGCGTAGATAGAGAGGTGCGGCGCGGGGAGGGAGATAACCTCCCAGGCCTAAACCGAGCCGCCAAAGGGACCCGATCCGCCCGTCCTCACCCGAGCCTCCTAAACCAAACCTCATCCTCAGGTCCGGCACTACCGAACCAGGAGGTATGACCCAAAGCTGTCGTTTGATTCTCTAGCCTAAAGGTTTAAAAAAAAGGAAAAATGTCATCATGCTCTGATGACCTACAATGTTCCTTTTTTTAAGTATCCCTAAATGCATAAATCAATGCAGTTTATCAATCCACATGAGTTATACTTTTATATGAAGGAAGCATTTTTTTGAGGATTTAACCCTTGACCACCAGACTGGAGACCATAGAAATTAAGCATTTTGGAACCGTATGACCTCATCTACTTTAAAAAAACCAAAAATATTCATTGGGAGTCAAACTATTATAGAAGATCTCCCCTTTCCACCCCTAATTCCTTGGATGAATAGTTGCAATTTTGTCCTACAGAGGAAAATTCTTTGATGTTCATAAGCCAAAAAACATCTACCGCATTGTTTAGGTGTTCAAGGTACTGATTCTACGAAACTGTAAATTGGCCAACTACAACGAAAGAAACATGTATGCCTAGAATGTATCAGTTACCTACTTTCATGTGGAGATTTATTGTAACGAGAATTTTGTTTTACTAGGGGCATAGACATTCTAATGTGTTCCGCCAATGTACATCCCCGAAACACTCCAAAAACTATTGACGTACAATGAAGTTAAATGTTTCTTTAGTGTGGAATGTTGATTAATTAGTATCAGTCCCCTTAATACCCCTATTCAAAACAATAACATTGTATATTTTCCTAATTTTATTTCCTAATAATTTAAGAATATAAAAGTGAAGATGGTAAGGCCCCTTCATTGGAAGATTATTTTAAATAAACTTTGTTCAAAAAGTAAAAGAAACAAATCCAACTTTAGCTTCACTTTGTAATAATTCTAGTAAAAGCTTCTAATGGAGAAGTTTACTTTTAGTTCTCAGAAAAGTAAGAGTAATTTATTGTTGAAGGTTTAAGGTACATTAGGTATTCCTGAAGTACCTATTTTTCTGTAATTACCAATGTGCAAGTATGTGAAGTGGTTGACCAAGTCAAAATTGCATTCACTATGTTTGTGAAGTAGATTTACCAAAATGAGGTAATAAAGTTTAAGAACAAAAAAATTATAGAAATCAATATGTGATATGAACCTCATTTCAATTCCATTTCCAACAAATTTCTCTATGAAATTCATAATATTTTGCATGTTTTTGAATTTAGAAGAAATTCTAAAATTCTCCTTTTTAGATTAAAAATAAATAAATTGTTTGAAGGTTCATGAATTTAATTGTATTGATGGGATCCACAATTCATACTCTACAAATTTTATGTGCATATGATTTCTAAAATATGCTTCCAAATAGCACATTAAAATGAATTTCCTTGAATTGTCAATGTTGGAGTTGAATCCCAATGCTTACAAGTTAATTGTTCCCAAAACTAAATAATTTTTTAGACTCATTACACCACCAAGAGAGTTCTCCACAATCATCAATGAGGTCATAAAACATAGTTTGTTTCATTCGACATATAGAAGAAACAAATAAATTCTACAAACTCAAAGAATTTAAATTAGATAGAGTCCATTAAAAAATGTATAATTTGAAAACGTTCTAGAGATTTAAAATTCATTCCTACATCATGTTCAAGACTAATTTGTGTAATGTACATAAACCTTAAAAAAAGGCGCCATATCCTAAATTAGATAGAAATCAAATCCCCAAACTCATGAGAATTGAATGGATGTGTCTGTAACATCTAATATATTTTCTAGACATATATGTTTAGAAATCATGATTTCTTCTAGTTTTATGAAGAAGAATTTATCTTTGTGAGAGGATTCATGAAATTAGACAATTATAATATTTTTGGAAGTTCAAGAGTTCTTTGAATAAGCTTCGTACTTGAAGTACAAACCCTACATCTAATTTTCATGTCCTAAACATATTTGTAGGTTTGTAGACTATTTAACTTTCGTACAGAAGTTCCTTTCAATGAATGCGTTACATTAGGGTCCCCTAATAATTTTATTAGTTATGGACAAATCCATAGTCCTCAATGAATATTGCATGAACAAGTGATCAATGAAAAATAATTTGAGTTAAAGCTTTTGTTTTTATTTAAGAAATGGATGGGAAATGGTCATTTGGGGCCAAACGGAACCCTAAATTAATAATGTATACACTATCGTTGTCTTCCAATTAATCCATTTCCAATTACAAATAATGTCCACAATTTGTGGATTAGTTGACAATTCTTTTGAATTGAAAAATATTGTAGTAAAAAATGTTCCTAAAATGCTAAGCTTTTCAACCCTAAAGTCCCAAGGTCATTTTTCTTTCATGAACCACTCAAAACTTCTACTTCTTTTGCATTCATGTAAGGAATCAGAGAAAATACTTTTCTTAGAATCTAATTGTAGCATCTTCTACCAAACATTTTTTGGATCATCCACAGAAAATTTCATGAGATTTGACCTCACACATTGAAAGATATTTGCATTCATAATGAAAGAATTTTTTGTTTTGAATAAGATGGTCCGATTGCTTCATAAATAAGAAACTCTATATCTTCCATACTAGTAGTCCAAATGGGATGAATCTAAGCTTCCCATTTAAGCAAAAATAAAATCTACAAGAATAAAAAGCCTAAAAGAAATATTTCAATTTCTTACGAATTTTGTTTGTTGTCTGCTCTCCCCATTTTGAGATTATTGTTGCACATCTTTTGCTCCCAACCATTGATTGAAATAAAAATTCTATTCCACCAAAGCTAATAAGTTTTTATATCTTACGAGAAAGTTTCAAAAAAAAATCACTAACACTTGAGCTCATAGGAACCTACCTGAAATCCATGTTGTCACTTGTAAGCACATTGGGACTTCAGGGGTTAAAGAGTATTTCCATACAATCAATCGATGAACTTCACATAAATTGCATCTCCTAAGAAACTTAGGAGACTTCTAATTTTTTCCCTACAAATCTGGAATTGTTCAGAATCCTAAACCCTAAACCCTACCCCTAAACCCTAAGGCGTAAACCCTACATTGTAGAAAATTAGGATCCCAAACTATCGAGGGAAGGATTTTTTAAGAAACCCTGACACCGGACAAAGTATAAGCCAAGAAGCAGTAATTAGGAATCCCCTAATAATGAGGGAAAAAATGAAGACAATGACATGAATAGCAGATAGACTATAAATGAACGAATTTTTTTAGTTGGTATTAGTAAAGCCTTTTTTTGGTTGTTATTAGCAAAGACTTTTTTTGGTTGATATTAGCAAAGACTGTTATCGGTTGGTATTAGCGAAGACTTTTTCTATTTGGTATTAGTAAAGCCTTTTGGTCTAGTATTAGTAAAGCCTTTTTTGGCTAGTCTTAGTGAAGCCTTTCTGGATTGGTATTTGAGAAAACCTTCTGGGGCTACTTTTGTTCTTCAACCGCATCTTCATGCCGCAAAGCTGACAGAAAGCGGCACATAAAGAGGCATTTAAGTGCTGCCACAAAAAGTGGACCCTGAACGTTGGTAGATGTCATGTATTTCCAAAGAATTTGAATTCCCGCGCCAATTCTTCCCTGCCCCTCGATTGTCGAAAGCTCAAGCTCTCTCCTTTGCAACTTTCACGTCGCAACTTAGTTTGTTTTGCCTGCACAGCCATGCCATTTGGTTGTTCTCATTTTTTGTTGCTCATCTCTAACGTGTAGGACGCTTCAGCATTTTGATCTCCGCATTTCCAACCCACCTTTGGTTTTCAATAGGCTTGTATTGGTAGTGGGAGCTTTAAGAAGATGAGTGCGTATATTGACTGCAGTTGCTGGTAAGTAGTATTGTGCCTTGACTTCTCACTTATACAGTATGCACTACGCATTGTTATTGTTGTACCTTACACCCCTTTTGTTTTTGATTAGTACTTTCATTAGCAAAAGAGTGAAACATAGAAATTTCATTGATATTATGTCATGCGAGAGTGTTGCTGTTGTGCATCATCGAGAAGGTGAGGAATACGTCTCCCGATATTTTAGCTGAGAATTACAGAGGATCCTATATTATATCAATATAGAGTATATCCTCGAGTCGACGATATCAAGAGAACTCATTATGTAATTGAGAATTGTAGAGTCCAAAAGAAGATAGAACTGCGTCGATTCCATAGACTCATCCATCGTATCCTCGAGTCGACGATAACTATTTAATTTAATAGTATGTGGGTTTTACCGTCGACAAGAGGACGGGTCATAGTTTTATATTCCTAAAGATGATATCCATCTTAAGGTCCAATAATGGAAGGTTTATATTTCAGGACGATTTATCGTCGATTCGACGATATGTAAGTCATCTAATTTGGATCCCTAGTTTAATAATCGTAAAATATTTTAGAAAAGGATTTTTGTAATTGTCTTATCGTCGACTCAAGGATAAGTCACAGTTTCATGAAAATTCTGTATTATCGATCAAATGAATGGGACTTAAAATTATATTAAAACGAAGGAAGATTAATATGAATTTATTCTCAAGAAGTTATCGTCGACTCAATGATATTCATATTGTCTTCGTGCATAATCCTCTAATTTTCATTTGTTTTATAAATTGAGTTTATAAAATATAATATACTTCCGTACATTATTCGACTATGTTTTGTTGGTGTTCCTTGTAATGTCTCTGACACTTTGTCTTAGACTTGATGATAGCCTTTATGCCCTTTTAGAGGTTTTGGTATCCTCGACTCGATGATAATTATTTTATTTAGGAATGCATTAGTCTTATTATCTATTTACTCATGAACGTGAAATTTATATATTCACAAATAATATCTTCTGTATATCGTAATTGACGATAAGACCTTCATATGATAATGTTAGAATTTTTACCTTTTTGGTGTCACACATGATTATCGTCGAGTCGATGATACCCATTTCTAAATTCGAGAGTCACATTCTAAGTCGTACATCACTAAGAGCTTGATAGGTAATGAAGAGTCATATTCTACGTCATTTAGAAATAGTCAGAAGTTCTCGCCCATTATTGGACCGATGATATTTTGTGTTAGGTCTTGAAGTCTTTCTGAATTAATTACTTTAGATGAAGAGCTAGTACATTTAGAAATTATTCAAGAGGAAACGTATTGTCGTTACAAATTCTGAATTAAAGACAATTCTTTAGTCTATCCTCGGTTCGAGGATAGACATATGTATTTTGTGATTATTGTGTCAGCCAATTTGATTTGTGTTATCTACAATTCCAATTGATTATGAGTGCACATCGGTTTGAGGATAAGAGTTTTCTTTGTAATATATTCAAAATAGATTGTGTATAACGTATAGTTCATATAGTCTTCTGTTTGAAATTGAGTGTGACACATTCAGACGATCATGTGTGGTTATCGTATCTAAGATAATTGTTCTCATTCACTAGTTGGCTCTAGCCCGCAGAATGGATATTCACGGATCTGAAGATTTTGCAAACCCGGTGCCTACGTTACACCCTGATGTCTACACATGTGACGGGATTCCTCGTGCGAAATGGAACTTCAAACCAGTCACTCTCCGTAATGAAGCAGGGGACGATGTTGCAAATGCAATCTTACAAAGTGTCGATCCAGATGTTGTGGTAGACAGCGATGGGAAGCCTCTTGGCGATGATCGAGTTTCTGTTCAAATTGCACAGTCCTTGTGCAAGGCAGAAGTCCCAACCGGGTGGATGTGGTCAATTCACTCCTGGCACATCAAGCAAGTTTTTCTCTTTGGTGTCAATTTGTATGACCATGACCAGACACATATTTACAACATGGCCATGAATGCTACTAATAGAAGAGTTCGTAAAGGGGTTCGATCCTATGAAAGCTTTCGAGAGAGAATGGAGCCTAATTATCCCAAAAAAGAGATCCTCTTGGTTCCTCAAGCGATCACTGAAGTCTCTACCAAAACTTGTTGTCCAAACAATTGTTTGCAGCCTTTTCCACGTGGGCAAATTCAAGCCATTCGTTCTCAACTCCATGTAAATGATGGGGTATATGCTCGGAAAAAGTGTCTTCTTGAGGTGCATAGGCAGATACACAAAGATCCTATTGGCAAGGAGTGGATTACCTTGAAAGGGAGAGAAGTGTGTCCCACTGCATGGTGGACCATTCATGGGATTTCGAAAGCTACCTTTTATAGGTACAAAGACATGGCGAAGGATGGGAAGCAAGCAGAGGCGCATGGGAATTTGGGGTCTAAGAAACCACGGAAACATACTGTGTAAGCTACTGCAACACTTCGGACACTAGTGGTTCTTGAAGCTGACAAAATGCCACACAAAACGACGACACTTGAATCAGGGGAGAAAGTCCCTGCAATGGTTTTGCCATTTGCATTTCGGTGGAGTGATCATACCAAAAATTAATGAGGCCAATGCAACTTTAAATTTGCAACCAATTTCTTCGAGTGGCTTGAGCAACATTCGACGTGCTTCTTTCCCAGAATTTGCTCCGAAAGCATGTGGAGACAGTTTCGCTCGATGTGGCTTGTGTGATAGATACAAGCTATTGAGGAGCGCATGCACTCCCCTTTCGTACGCGCAAGAGAGGTGGTCCGTTGCTTTGGATACCCACCTTGTGGGCCAAAGGGCCTATAGAGAACTGTACTATGCAAATCGACATGTTTCTGAAACATATCCTGAGAAGATGCTAACCATTATCCATGATAAAATGGATCATTCTAAGACTGCTTCTCCACACTTCTCTCACAAAACTAAATCAACGGATTCCTACATGAAAATACCCGTTGCAGTTACGGGTATGATTGCTCATGGGCATGGGGATGTTTGATATGCACACTACGGTTTAGACATTTTTCTGACAAATTCAAATCATACCATCAGGTTCATCGCGAAGTTGTTGCGTGATGTTGAAGAACCACCAAAGAATTCATCGCGCAAATTATTCTCTGAAGAGGAGACGCAATCCACATTAACGAAGGCGATTCTGGAAGAGGCAGATATTTGCTTGGACTCTCTCCTTCCTCCTCCGGAAGAAGCAATTCCAGCTCAACCTTTACCACCAATATTGACTTTGCAATTGGATAATGCATCAGGGGACAATAAGAATAGATGGGTTTTTGCTTTTTGTTCCCTACTTGTATACAAAGGGATTTTCCGCGAAGTGTACATCAATTTCCTCATTGTTGGGCACACTCATGAAGACATTGATGCTCTTTTTGGTTGATGGAGCACTAAATTGAAGACAAACAACTATCCAACACTTCCGAAACTCATGAAATCCTTCATGGGTTGCGAAACGCACCCCGTCATTCTTCATCTCATCGAGGAAGTTCCTGATTTCAAACAATATGTAGATGGGTATTTGGGCACAAGAGGAGATTTCTTGGAAGGTCATTCTAGGTCCCAACAGTTCAAGTTTTACATGGATTCTAATGGATGGCCTTTGATGGAGTACAAAAACCTGTGTACGGACAAAAAATGGTTGCCAGAGCATGGCAAAGGAATCCGCTTGTGGTCTGAGACTGAAGATGGACGTCCAATACTTCCAAGCGGTGATCCACCACCTCTAGTTCCGAAGAAGATGCGTTCTCTCGATGAGATCAAGAGAGGTTTGAACGGCTTCATTGCACATTGGAGCGGAATGGCAGACGATGACCAATCTGGAGAATTCAGGAGGAAAAATGGCCCTATAAAAGAGTATTGGAAAGGTGTTCGAGCAGCTCTTGATGCACCTCTAGAGCCGCGTGAGACATTACTACATGGATTTTGGCCGGCTTCGAGGATCATCCATGATGAGGAAGAACGCAAGGAGAGGAATGGTACACTACCTAAAGGGGATGTAGAGGATGCACCCTTTGTTGGACGAAGGCGTGATCGTCCCCGTGCTTCTTTCCGTGTTAATCGCGATACGTTTGCAGGTTATTTTGTCGTGGTGCGGCCTGCTAA
This sequence comes from Straminergon stramineum, assembly GCA_963920665.1. Classification (NCBI taxonomy): domain Eukaryota; kingdom Viridiplantae; phylum Streptophyta; class Bryopsida; order Hypnales; family Calliergonaceae; genus Straminergon; species Straminergon stramineum. The sequence continues at coordinate 2,718,813 of OY987263.1, forward strand.
TGGTAACTCAAAGCCATTATGGCTTGCTAGAGCCATTACGAATCCAAATCCGGATCCAAGGCATATAAATATGATCCAAATCCAATATTGGACGCCAGCTTCAGATCGACACATTAACATGGAAACATATGATGGATGGGACACAAAAAAAGGGAATGTGTGGCGTGAAGATCAAGCATTAACCCCAACATGGTCGAGCACAAATTGTATCATGACCGCTTGGAAACCACGTATGCGAGAGGGGACTTCAGATCCAAGGGTGGCAATTCCAAAGCCACAAATTGACATCATCAAAGCATCAGTGGAAGCCTTCATGGCTAATTCAGACAACGATGAGTCTATGGCAGAAGGATGAATAGTGTGTAGGTATATAAGTAGTTTTTGTTGTAGGGTGTGAAGTGCCATGGACTTTGCATTTACATGTTTTGAGATGTTCACATAAATATATTTTGTCCATTTTATTAGGGTAGTGTGATTGAGTTGCAATTGTTGATGTCTATTAATAGTATATTTTATGTTCTTATTTTTCTTGAATGTTTTGCATTCAGTGTATTCATTTGAATATTTTGTAATAAAAATGTTTTAGATGTTAAAGTTTGGTATCAACAATCTAAAGATTAGTCCTTTCATAGATGTACCTCTCAATTTCAAGAAATGTCTCAATTAATGACATCTTGCATGATTTAAAGTGTATGTTTTTAATGAAATGAAAATGTTCAAAAGATGAATGCGGCTTCTTCCTGCTATTTATAGCAATAGTAAATTAATTAAATATGTACTTCGAAATTTTTGAAGTCTCAATTTACTGAATTGTCTCAATTTAATGAACTCTTTTGTTTTCTAAATATAGAAGTGAATTAAAATGAGACCACAACTTGTCTCAATTTAACGAATAAGGCCTTAGAAGAGCATCTCATAGCATATTTAGCGGTTGTTTGTTCACATACACCAATACCTTCTTGTGGGCTTAACAACTAAACTCCCTAGATGTTGCGTTTAACACTAAGTAGGTGTCAAGACCAAGTTGAAGAAACGTTGTTTAAAAGAATAGCACACATAGTATATGCTCATAATTCTAGTATAAATGCTAAAAGCATAGCCCACATAGTGATAAAAGGCTTAAAAGAAGAGCATAGATAACATATGCTCATAATTAGTGTTCTATCTCTTAATATAAAAGCTAAAAGCATATCAAGCACATTGATAAAAGGTAGAATGAGCATAATGCACATGTGATAACAAAAAAATTAGCCTTCACTTGCACACAATCATGATTGCCAACCTTGGCAAACATGCAAGTTGCGCTCGTATGAGTATAAGCGTTTGCTTGCAAGTTGACACACATTACAATGGCATTTACCAGAGTAAGGTCACTTAATATACACTGGTGGAATTTTTAAAGTGCTTCACGTTATTTTTTTCATTGGTGATTCCTTCTTTGAACGGCTTCCTCCTTCAACTGATAACAAACTTCATCACCCATAATGTCAAATCTGCTATACACGGTAAATAATTGAATCACTCAATCATTGACGAATAAACAAAACTCAATACTAAAAACCGTAATCCTTCTACCTACTCATTCTAAGGTCTTCTATCAACCAATTGAAGATGTGGAGAACTGAAACAGCTTTAATTTCATTCGCATTGTACCCAATCCAATAATGTTCTCAAGTACTATCTGATCCAGGCAGCCTGACCACTCGATAGGAGAGTAACAAGAACGTGAAATTACTCTGAAGCTTTCAGTCGGATTCTGGCAAGTTCTCAAAAGTTCCAATCTTGCCAATGAAAAACTGTACTTTTCCAATCTGGCATGGAGTTCAGATTGTCCACGTCTTTCGGCTCCACCTCTTTGCTCCACCTCTTTGCCACTTCATTGGTGAAAATGAGATAAGGGAGGCGTGATACGTATGATAGAACCTCAACCATTTGCGTTTTCTTGGTCGCAGTTCAAGGTGGTTGCAGTTCTTTTCTCTTCATTCAATGTTTTTGACGAAAATGTTCCAAATCACCGTTCATTGCAAATATCTATGAATGATATGAGAAACACGATGGTCATAGCTTTCGACCGGCAGCGGAAGCCATTCAAGAGTTTTTTTCCCAATTATGTAACTTAACAGCCGGAGGGAGGCTTCCCACTAAAATCCACTCAACTGGAACAGACTCTGCAAACAGGCTCAGGCTCATCAAGCCTAGAAATGATGTGCAGACTGCAGAGCTCTTCAGTTTTAATTAAACTGCCAGCTTGGTCAGTCTTCATGTCCTGCTCATCGAAAAAACATTTCAAAACTTCAGTTTGGTAGTCGATAAGTTGATCTGGCCATGATGAAAGCTAGTGGACTTCAAACTGGAATGGAGAGGCGTCCTTTTGTGATTTTAAACAAAACAAAAATCACTCTTGAAGAGACAAACTGCATGCAGAATTGATGAAAAGCACAGGTGTCTGTTGAAGCTCCGTCATCTGGAGTCCAGACTTTTTATTTCACTTATTTGGGGCAGTGCCGAAAAGTGACCGCTTTATTCACTGGAGTACGTGATGGGCAGCCATTTTACATCCATGGACATGGATGTGTACATTACTTCACAGTAAACAAATATTTTCCCAAGATTTTTTCATCAATTTTCCAACTGAGAAAGGTAGAACATATCGCCAAATATTCTCCCAAAATTTTTTGAGTGATTCTTTGTACTCATACGAGACCTTGATACTGGTTGCATAACTCCCCCTTTTATCACCTTGATATATACCAGGGAGAATATTTATCACTCATGAAAACTTCTATGGAGTAGCAATTTTAAGATCGAGTAGTGTGTGTGACACTAAATATCATTATTAATTAGTGTACTTGTTTAAGTAAGCTTTTACATGTAAATTGCTTACTTAGGGATTGAATGTGTACTTTTCATGACTGCCCATGGGGTTTGAGGCCTCTGATGCCGGCTTGTACTCTCCTTTCTTTCAAGCATTGAGCTTTTCTTTCCTTTTCTTTCTCCAAAAAATGAAAAATGAATACAGTTTTCAATGTCCAACGCACAAGTTATTGGAATGAAAACGTTTTAATTTCTCAAGCCTACGGACTCAGTCACAGGAACCAGATATATACCGTCCCATATTTAAACACTTTCGAATTCTGACCCAACCAGGATATATACGACACCAGCTGTCTGCCGCTTCATCCGGCTCTTTGCTGCTGTAAATTCGAGTGGCAACACTGTTTTATTCCATTGAAACCAAATAATATTCTAGTCTCTGACTGTCTCAACAAATATTGAATTCTTCGGGTCCAAAGATCGATATCATTCCCAGCCTGGATAACATTCCTGAGCACGAGCTTGTGGGCAGGGAGCATGCAGCCACCGATGCCCCATCCCAAGCTAGTCCACAAAAAGGCCTGTGAATCTGGGATCGATCCATAGCGGACTTGATAGATCGATCGATCGATCAGCTGTGAACCTGGGATTGTTTTTAAGTTACATGCATTACATGTTCTCGACGTCCCTGCAGGACACGCTGGACTTGGTGCTCTGCCATCTATGATGGTTGAAGATAATTGACCTGCCATGTGCGCCTCTGTGCTAGTTGCAAATTAATACTACTTACTGGTGACAGAAGAAGATGGAAGACGAAGAAGCAGAAGCAGAAGCAGAAGTTATTATACAATAGCTAGTGTCCTCTCTAGCAGTACTGACCTTTACGAACTTTCTCTAAACTACTGTAAATAAGGGAGGTAACCCATTCCTGATCACCGCGTAGGAGGAGATGACAGTGATTAATTACAGCACAATTCCCCGTGCAGTTGTGGCACATTGTGTTGTTTTTACAACACTTTCAATTCTTGGGTGGATTTTACAACCTGCCCTTGTGGGAAACATGAAGGTCTACATGACCAGAGTGGAAGGAATGGAATCATCCACTCAAAAATTCATAGTGATTATGTTCTGCAAAATAAAAATCTGGAAAAGTATAGAAACCTTCTTAACTCTATTTCTGCACACTGGAACCCCCCCCCACACACACACACAAGAAACTCGCCCTCTCCAGATAGGTGTAAATACTTAAGTGGTTGGAAATGGGTTGCCTCCCTTAACCATTAAATTCGTAGCAACTGAGTGAAGAACTGAAGCACAGGGCAAGCAGCAGCTAAGTTAAGTTAGCTTCAGATGATGGTGTTATTTTAATGTAATTTCATACTGAAGTTCCAATTAAGTGATGAAGCCGATTACAAGCAGCATGTGGATCGTGTTATATCCTCAATTAATTAATGTCATTACACTTGAAATACCTGTCAATTAAAGAAGCCAACTGCAAGCAGCATGTCGATGGTCTTAAGCTTAAATGTAATTAAATTAAGCACACTCTTTTTCTTTTTTTTCTGACACAAATGAAACGGAATTTCATTGCAAGGGAAAGATACATACCGGCCAGCCACAAGCGGTTAAGCACACTCTTGAAATTTTAATCAACTGGAGCAGCCGGTACTCGGTTACTGTAAAGAACGTCTTGATGGTCACAAAGTAAAAGCACGGTAGAAGCTTACGACCCATTTCCAACCACTTAAGGAATTCAGCATATATAGCTGCAGGATGGCATCAGGAATTTTAGGGCATGTTAATAGGGTGCCATATTGCCATCAAAACTACATATTGTTAAGTTAATGTGGAGATTAATGTCAATGTGATGTCAAGTTAACATGGACTAGGTTAATGCAACCCAGGGTTTGGTAAGGGAAATTCTTTTCTCATGTAGTGAAATAGATTTTAGAAGGATTTTAAATTTTTTTACATTTTTTTGGTCAATATTAGAATTACTATGAATTTTTTTGTGAAGATTATGTGAAACTTATTCTTACTGTATAGGTCATTCCAAGGTTGTCATACCGGACGGATGTCCAGTTTGCTTGTCCGATAGAGGTCTTACCCGTCTAATGTAGTCAACACTAAGTTGACTTTTTTTTAATTGAAAAAAAGGCAAATTGGTTGCCACTTTGACGCCACCTGGGTGCCAAGTAGTATCCATGGCGCAGACGGAAATCAGGGTGGGGACGGAATTGTGTCAAGGTGCAAACAAATGTCAAAGCAAGGACTAGAGTGGGTCAGGGCATAGACGGAAGTAGTTGGCGTGTGGACGATTTTTTCAAAATTGGAGCCAAATTGAATTAATTTATTTTTGAATGAAGGGGGGCCTTATACAACCAAACCATTTTTTTTTCATTGAGGCCAAGTGGAACTAATTCCTTGTGAATTTAAAAGTGAAGGAAAAAAACCATGCTCCATGGACTCATATTTTTTTCCGTTGTCATGATGTGGGCCGTCTATTAGTTAAAATTAGGCATCTATATATTTTAAATTTAATTCTATAATTACAAGTTAGGTTTAATTCAAAGGTCGATTGATAGTTTTTTTTAGTTAGCTTGTAGTTTTCTAATTGCTTTTACTTTTATTAGTATACTAATCTAGTATATAAAGGTAATAGTAAGGGCAATTAGATTATTATGAGGGAGGATAATATATATTTGGGGATTATGATTTAGAAATATAATATAGGGGGGTAAAGTAGGAGATGTGAGATATATATATATATATATATATATATATATATATATATATATATATATATATATATATATATATATATATATATATATATATATGATGAAAGGGAAGGAGGTATGAGAGGAGGCAATAAGCAAATTGTTGGGGGTTACATTTAGGTTTTGCTTTAGAACTTGTCATGATGCAGTAGCCAAACTTCAGAGGGATTCAAGTACTACGTGTATCGTTCAAGTTTTGGAGATTTAAAGGTTAGTGTAAAGATTTTGAGAGGTTGATATTATATATAAATAAATAAATTGGTATTTAGATTATTGTTAAAATAAAAACAAGCACTACCACAGCCAAAAGCCTCGTGCTTTTTTGAACCGACCGCAATCATTATGACACCGTTGAAGGCGAATGAATTTAATTCATTATCCATTAAGAAGCAATAAAGGGGACCTCGTTCAATTAAACCATATTTTTTTGCATTGTAGGCAAAAAATTACTAATTCCTTTTGAATTTATGGGCAATAAAGGGGGATCCTTGCTCACATGAACCACATTTTTTTAACCCCTAAAGGACCATTGTCCCCTCGGAGGACAAATGGGATTTTGGGCAAGTACCTATGGGCTGAATTTTTGTCCTGATTTTTTGAAACTTTTTATGCAAATAGAAAAACTTTTAAGCTTCATGGGAATATAATTTTTTTTCAATCAATGCATGGGAACAAAAGTTATGCCCAAATAAGCTCAAAACATGGGAGAGGGGTTTCAGCAAAAAAAACATTTGCAGAAATTTGCATTTCTTTTTTTAGATTTCCTTGCCATAGATTATATTTTTGTCTATCTAGGAAGCTTTGATTCATTCCATTTGAATTTGTTATGAGAAAGTTATAGACAATCTTATTTTTAAGCACTTAGAGCATCTTCCTGAAAAAAATAACTTGTAGGACTCGTTTCTGAATGGAATTTTTACAATTTAACCCCTAAAGGTATTTGACTATGTTTTCACCAAAAACGATCCAAAACTGTCATCTCTAGTACAAGTACCAAATTTTAGAAAAAAATACATTTTGGGACAAATGTAACCATAGGATCTTGTAGTAAGCTAGTTTGGGAAGATGTGGAAAAAATTTCAGAAATTTACACCGTTTGGATTGCAAGATATTAGCATTTGAAGTGACAAAAAGCCTTTTTTTGGCCCTGCAAAAATCCGGGCAGATGCACTCCACAAAGTCATATCGTTATGAAAAAATGTCCAAAATGGTTGTAACTCTTTGGATTCATTCTTCAAGTCATGTTGGCTACATGCTTGAAAAAATCTAGATCATTTGGAATTGTACAACATATAGGAAAAAAATAGTAAGTAGAAAGAAGTAGAGAATGTTTGAAACTACTAAATTGTTAATGATTTATTTATAGAATTGAAAAATGCCAATCCCAATGGTGAAATTGTTATAATAAACAATCTACACCTCACGTTTTTATTTTTTTCCATAAATATTAATAATTGACTGACATAAAAGTCTTCAAAGTTTATTTTAGAATAGAGATTCCATTACTACCCACAAACTACCCATAACTAAAACTCTTCATAACTTTCATCTCATAAATAAAAATGGAATGATTCAAAGCTTTCCATGTACTTAAAAATCAGGAAAATCTATTTCAAATTTTGTTTTAAAAAAAAGTGATTTTTAAAAAAGTTTTTTTTACTGCCCGGGCTGCCCGCCGAGCAATGAAAACAACATATCATACAATAACTTTTTAACCATGTATTCAAAAGTTATGAAAATTAATGGGTCTTGAAGCTACTCCTTGGGCACATGTTGTGTGAAAATTTCAAAGAAAAAAAATAAAAATTCCATCCGTAGTGAGCTGCCCAAAATCCCTATGTTGCCAAAAAACACCGTTTGGTCCTTTAGGGGTTAAAAAAAGAAGTTCCTTGTGGTTTAGATTTTTTGCTATAACAATCTCACCATTGGGATTATTGCATTCTAATTCCATATAAAAGATATGAATATTTTAGATTTTCCTACTATCTCGTACCTACTTCTACTCAACAATTTTGTTAATAATGAAAATTATTATTTTTTTAATTTTCTTTTTTTTGCTAGACCTCAACTCAATTCTCCATTGTAAAGATTTAAAGCTCAAAACTTTGTAGTGCAAATATTGAAAGTTTAAAATGTTCGAAGTCAAAAAATCTTGTCCCACAATGTGTTGAAAAACTTGTTTTTTGTACTTCAAATGCAAATTTCTTGCAATCTGTTTGGTCCAAAATTCTGAAATTGTTGCCGCACATTCTCATACTAGCCAGGTGTAGGATCCTATGGTTAGATGTGGAAAAAAAAACAATTAAATTTTTTTTTACTCTTTGCTAAAGAAATGGCAGTTTTGAGTGGTTTTGGGCAGAAAATAGACCTTGGTCCTTTAGTGGTTAAATTGGAGTCAAATTGAACTAATTTATTTTTGAATGAAAGGGGGACCTTGTACAACCAAACCATATTTTTTTCCATTGGGGTCAAGTGGAACTAATTTCTTGTAAATTTAAAAGTAAAGGAAGAGGAACCTTGCTCCATGGACCCATATTTTTTTTCCATGTAGGCGAATGAATTTAATTCTTTCTCCATTAAGAAGCAATAAAGGGGCCCTCATTCAATTGAACCATATGTTTTTGCATTGTAGGCAAAAAAATACTAATTTATTTTGAATTTATAAGCAATAACCAAAGGGTTTGAATTCCCAAGGGTTTGAATTCCCAAATCCCAATCCTTGTATCTTCCATTAATACAAATGAACCCTTGAAGTAGAACCCAAAAATATTAACTTGTATTTGAAGGGATTTCCAAACCCTTATAACCCGTACTTCAACTTGAAGGAGTTGAAGCCCTTAAAGTACAAGCGCACAACATCTAACTTGTATTTGATTTGAATTTTTAAATTTTAAAACTTGGAACAAAAATTATTAACATCATAAAGCCTTCAACTATAACTAAACAAAACATAACTTCTATTTGATTTGAAAACAAAACCCTTGTAGCATCTAGTAACAAGACAAAAGCCTTGAACTTGCTTCAAAACCACTAGAACTTGCATTTTGTTTCCTTTCCAAATCCTTGTAGCCTCTATTTTCAAAAGTAAATCCTTAAACTACATTTGAATATATTGTAATACGTTAATGAACCCTTGTAGCCCCCATTACCAAAAATAAAACCATTCAATTAGAACTCTACAAAATATAAGCCGTGTTTGATTTGTTTTTGGAACTCTAAACCCTTTTAGTTTCTATTTGGAGAATTCAAAAATGCATCCTTCAACTTGAATTTAAAAAAATGTGTACCTTATCTTTTGTTATAAATCTAAAAACTTCTAGTGTCTAATTTGAATTTTTTTTTTCTTGAAGTGTACAAGTTAATTTTCATTTTCTGAAATCTCCTTTTTTTGGGTGGGTCCTAGTTCTCAAGTGCTTGATGAAGGCAAGAAGGAGAAGTCTAGCCCCAAGAAGGGAGTGACATGCTTCCATACATTGTCTTTGAATTCAAAAAGTGATTGGACCTCTTAATGCAACCATTGACTTGAAGATATTCCCCAAACTCAAATGAAGGGTTGGCTACATTAATGGGTTCCCCCTCTCCATGGGAAAGAAGAATCCCATAACCAAGTTTAATGTGAATTTGACTTCCCCCTCCACCATGGCTAAGAAGTCGGACGTCCGCGCCCCTGCATCTACACCTTGATGGGAAGTCCATGCCCTAAAGTTTGCACCCTTGCATCCGCGCCCTAAGAAGAAGTCCGTTCCCTGACTAGAAGTCCACACCTCTATGTCCGCGCCGTGATTCCAGCATGGATTGCTAGCGTAGAAGCGACTTGTCAATTTTAAAATTTTAAAAATGAAAGGCGTCCAGACTGTCTGGATTGTTCATCCATCCATCCAGTCTGATCACCTTGACTTGTCTAGTATGACAACCCTGGGTCATTCTATTTCCAATCATAGGCTTGTTACAAAATTGATGAGAGTGATAATTGTGGCATTCTATGTATATACTGTGATCATTCTAGGCTTTCAATGTACACTTCTTGAACATTTATATTGCTCTAGCTAGTACATGTCAGTTGTGAGCAAAAATGTAAACCACGACTGATTGGAAAAACATCAATCTATATTGTGAAAATAGAGGGTGGTCAAGAATGGGTTGGCTACCTTAACTAAGGTTGAGGCACTAGTAGTTGATTATTTAAGCAATTTTGGAACAAATCATGAGCAATAAGTAGGATGAAGTGGAGGACTTTTTTTACATGTAAGAAGATAAGAAATATGGGGATTGAAAAATTTTCATAGTTTTCTTCCCAAAATTGAAATTACTGTGAATTTTGGGAGCCAAGTAGTACTCATGACCCACATCCAATGTCTAGACTCTTCCAATTCTAATTATTCAAGAACTACTTTCCCACTCACTAGTTCCTACTTCTTGCTCACTACTTCAGAACATGTGTTATAACCTTATTGGTCCCAACCTTGAAAATGATACAAAAAACACATTCCAAGCTTCAATTGGATATTTGTTCTAGCTCTTGGTTGGAAATACAACACCCTACAAGTTGGATACTTAGTGTTGTTGACAATTGGTGCCTTTACCTTAGGCAAGCCATCCTAAAGTTGAGTGTATATATGACCATTGTGATCCCCGATATTGGTGCACATATAGTAGAACCACCCATAGCCGATCACTTCAACAATTCTATGCAATCATGCTCCAGAGCAATATAAGTCAGTGTAAATTGTTTTGTCGTGTAGAAAGATAGAAGTCACAGGGATTGCAATTTTTTTGGTAATTTATGCCTTGAACTGAAATTAGTTTGAATGTAAGGAGCCAAAAAGTGCTCCAAACCCATAGCCAATGTCTAGACTTTTCCAATTTCAATCATTCAAGAACTATTTTCCCACTCATTACTTTGTACTTTCTTACTCACTACTCTAGGACGTGTGACGTGTCATTACCTTACTAGTACTGACCTTAAAGAGGAGAAAAAAAACCATTCCAAACTTCAATTGGAAATTTGTTTCAACCTTGGTTGGAAATAATTACATCCTACATGTTGGGTATGGATCCCTAGATAGGAATGGGTGGTCCTACCATATTTAAATTGATAGGATTCACATTTTCTTGGTTGCAATAGAATGGACAATGAGATAATTTTTACATATATTTCAGTCATCTTATTTCTTTATTTTATTAAAAAAGAAGACACATTATAGGTGGTCAAAGCAAAAACATATAGCTACTTATCATTGTCCCAAGGGAGGATTATTCTTTCCTTTCAGATTCTTTTCTTGTTCTCTAGACTCCCTTCATGGTTGCAATGGTATTCCAAAAGTGTAACTTCAAGTTGTGGAATAATGAAGGAATTGCATAGTAATGTTCTTTGAAGTTATAAAACTATGACTATTCAATCCACTTCCACACCAATTCAACTCTAAAGTTGTCATAATGCCAATCCTTTAAAATTTCATTACATTAGAAAGCAAAGATGGCACAAGTGGTCTTCAACAACAATGGTCCCAATTGGATTAGGTGTCATTTTGGGTATACATACTTTAATTGTACCAAAATTGAGCCTATTTGAATTGCTATGTATTAGTGGTGTTTTTTTCAAAGTTTGCAATGCATACTATTCATACGTAGCAGCATTGATGAATAGCACACAACCAAATTGAGGTACATACAAACAAGGGCACTAATAGGATGGCTTACCTTAACTACATGACACGACAAATCAACTAAAGAAACAAACCATAAACAATAACTTGATTGTTTTAATTGATTTTATGTTGTTTGCATGCTGATTGTATTGTAGATTTACATTTCAAGCCACACCTCTGGATAAGTGCCAAAGTGATGAAATTCTACCCATGAAATTGACATTCCGTCTGAAAAGAGTACTAGTAAGGAATGTTGAGAAGCTTGTCAAACATTATTCTTAATCACGTGCAATTTGCTTGAATCTTGAACGTCCTAATCTATACTTTTTAGTTGATCAAAGGGCTCAAATTCAATACAAAAGTTGTGAAATATTATGTTTTTTAATTTTTTTTTTGGAAGGTATAATATTCTTCTTATGACTAGCCAAACTAAGAGAGAGTCACGGGGTTGCCTCGAAACTTGGACTGGTATTACATTTGTGCTTGCCAGAACAGCATGGGGCAAATGAAAAATGCTGTAAGTTGCCAGAGCTGTAACCCTGATAACTTAATATATGTAATAGCAGGCACCGATGGGAACTGCCAGGGATGCAAATGCCATAAAAATTCTTTATCGATGAGCTACAAAATATTCTTTAAATTTGCCTTCAATGGCATAAGTTTTGTGTGGCTCCTCCGACACACTCAGTGCATACGAGCTTATGCTCACTAACTTACTTGCACTTAGGTGCTCAGCCGAAACCAGTAATCTACACTTTCACCATATCCGTTGGTACTGAGCAATGTTTCTAACTTAGAATGATTGTGTCTATCGCGGTGGCTCTACTGCTACAGCGGGGGTGATGGTTCGATCGCATCAACTTACCCCAAAATGAAAAATTTGTCATCCTTCAACTGAACGGACAGTTTTAATATTATCTTGTTCTCCAGAATTGAATGTGTCTCAATTCTAGCCACTGTTTCAATATCCAAGACAGTCAAGCTGCTTTCTAAAATTTTGCAATGGAACCCTGCTTCATTTGTTTCAAAAAGAAACAAAAAACCAGTCAAGCAAAAACCACGTACGCACCACCACCCTTATCATGAAGAATGCTGAAGCAATGCATGGAAAATATCAAGTGAGCAATTAATGTACATGCGAGTTTCAGCGATCGTGGGACAGCCTGTTTGATCATGGATGAAATTTCAGTCGAGAACTTTACGCAGTAACGCCAGTTCATTTTATTTTATTTTATTTTATTTGGAACAAATGAACAGTTATGCTATTTTAGATGAAATCTGTCATCTCAACGAATATGAGATTCTAGGTCTCTTCAATTTTGAACATTATTGAGGCTTATCTCCAGTTCCACTTCAACTACCAAGTGGGTGCCTAGCCCATTCGCACAGAAACTTCATTCCCTAGAAAGTGAAGAGTACCAACCGTGCATTTAGCATTGCGAAAGTTGCAGCTAAGAACTGACAGGCTTACCTCTGCTCACTTGATGATATCAAACCTGACGCTCAAGGCAAGGATTGCAAGCAATGTTCCAATCACATTCCTTTCCACAACTGCAGCGTTTTCAGGGCATACTTGAGCGAAAGGTTCCTCAAAAAGTTAGAGCATTGAAGAGAAGTGGTTGCAACTGAAATGAAGGCTGCAAGCTACGCGGAGTTTCCCTATTTGTGCTTGTGGCATGAATTTTCCAAAGTGGTTGTCAATTTCCGTTAAATTGGCGCAATTCAGACGCCAGAAATTGTGACCGCATCTATAAATCATTCTACGTGAAGCTCTCGATCAAAATTAGCATAAGTGGAGATCAATCCCGGCCTTAGGTAGCGCTCCGACATCCCAATTCTGGATGACGAACAGAGAGGTACCGGTTCCAGGGGCTTCAGTTCCCCTTCCAGCAGCTCCGTCCGTCGTCCTTTCAGCGTTCATTTCCATTCCCCAAAGCTTGGTCGAGATCGACTAGCTAGTTCGATAGCGACACTATTTGGATAAAGGAGCTAGCGCTGATTCGCCAGCAAGGCCAATTCGGCAGCACCACCCATGACTGACCTTCAGGAGGAGGCTCCGACTGAGCACTGCAGGTCTGCCCAAGCCCAACCGACTTCATGGGTTTGGAACAAACCCCAAAGCAAATCCGTCTGCCAAATTTGCAGTCAGGACGGGCATTCAATCCTTCCGCCCCATGCACAGTTGCACACGCCTGTTTCTGCTACCAGCAGACACCCCACCAGTATCAAACTCATTCATTTCCGTTTCATTTGGTTAAAAAGAAACTAAAAAAACTCATTCATTCAGCCCCTTCCAGCAGTCCCTCTAGCTGGCACCTGCCATTTGACCGCCCTCCGTATCCTCGCATTCAATTCCGTTTTCATTATGCTTAACTTATCTGTCTCACGAGCCTGGACTCCCTGGACGGAGGACTTAGAGCATCCTTAGTGCTACCCTGTATATTGGCTCGGTAACTCTAAAACTAACTTTTGAACTGTAAATAATTAGAACTTGAAAATTGTCTCGTTGGAAGCGCATCTAAAAAACCTTGGAGAAGGTCCAAAATATTCAAATTTAGACATTGGACAAGTATCTCGAAAGCAAGGTAAAAATCAGAAATTACAGAGGTCTTAGCAAATCACGGTTACCAAAGCAATATTTGGCCATTGACCCTCTAAATGTGGCCAAATGTGGAGGGTCAATGGCCAAATATTGCTTTGGTAACCGTGATTTGCTAAGACCTCTATAATTTCTGTTTTTTACCTTGTTTTTGAGATACTTGCCCAATGTCTAAATTTGAATATTTTTGAACCTTCTCCAATGTTTTTTAGATGCGCTTCCAACGAGACAATTTTCAAGTTCTAATTATTTACAGTTCAAAAGTTAGTTGTACAGTTACCAAGCCAATATACAGGGTAGCACTAAGATGCTCTTAGGACTGCACTTCTCCCCAGAACACTGTTTGTTTTTGTTTTTGTTTTTTTGAAACAAATAAAAGTGATTTAATTGCAAAGAGTGTAAAATACAACACCCTCAGCCACAGATCACTGTCTTTTTTTTTGAAACAAAAGGAGCAACTGAAGCCCAATGTTTGCTGTCAAAGTAAAACGAAAGATACACCACCACAGCGAAAGGCCAAAGACTGAACAACCGGGTGTAAACAACAAATGAAATCAACTAACTTAACATGGGTTCCTGGGGTGGGGCGGGGGCCTCCGTCTATTCTCCAAACAATCGGCCAAGCGAGGAATGGCCACAATCTCTCAATTCTTGCAATCACCGCCTTATCAGCTCCCCAGAATTTAAAAAAATTAATACATGAAACAGACGTTTGAAGATGACGGAGCCTGGGAGATCAATATCGAATTGGGGGTTTTAGTGCATCTGTACTCCATGCCAGCAAGAGACCAGCAGGAGCGTACAGGAGAATGTAAGTTAAGAGCGTACAGGAATCATTCAGGGAATATCTCAGGTTCGTTGGCAACTACCGTACTCGAGTCCTCTCCCCACGAGCTGTGAGGATATTTTTGCACTACAGGAGAAACACCGAACATCGCTACTGCGAAGAGCCTTCCTCATCTATTGTCTTCAGATGGACACACCCCAAACCGCCATTTTGGCTACTGTACCTAGTCAATAATATTATTGGACTGGTCAAATTTTCAAATTTTCTCACAGGCAAGTGAAAGGCGGTTCCATTACACCCAAGAATGTGGCACTTGTATACCGTATGCAAAAGATATTACGGGTCAATAGTTTATTTGATAGATGTTCTAAAATTGTTTCTTCAACATGCATACATATTGATTTGGGAGGTTTATAGAGAGTGATGATGACAATTTTTCAGGTAGGATGTTATTTTTTTTTTGGAAACCTGGAATTTATTCCAAGAAATTAACCAAGAACTAACAACTGAAAGTTGAAGGCAAAGAGTCAAAGGCTAAGCCTTGAAGAAAGAAGCATGGTGTGATTTGGGGTATACTCACTTTAATTACATTAGAGATTTCTCAAGTTTCAATCTTTCTTGATGGCAAAAGCAAGAAGAATCCAATGCAATAGAGAACATGTTTGGGGAATGTTAGAAAATAAAATTTTATTGCATCGAGTCATAGATGTTCTAAATTTGCTTGTTTGACAATAATATATATTGACTAACTAAAGGGGAAGAACACCAATTGAGCAATTCATCACTTGAGTGAAACTTTTAGGTCCATGGCAATTTGGGAAGCAATGGAAATTAACTCCTCCTATAGATCTTTCTCTTAAAACAAGAATTTTTTTCCAAAATTGCATAAAAAAAACCCTTGTACTAAAAGAGTTTTTAAGTAAATTTTTATGCACTTTGAAGAACTTCTAACTATAGGATCTCATTCTTGAATTGATCTACAATGACAAATAAATTTTTTTGACATTTATTGAAGCATTAGGCATGAATGATTGAGATCACGCATGCCAAAAATCAACTTTTGCTATTTCTCTTACAATGAAAAAAGTAGTTGAAAGCCATTTTGGATTTAAAAGATCTTTAGAAGCCCCTACTGCTCTTAGCCATTTCCCTTTCCCTTTGCCATAGGAGGACTACAATAAGGTAAAACAACCCATTGTGGTCAGAATTAGGAGTTCATACTCATGCTATTGCTGAATTTTTTTCATTTTTTCCCCTCGTAAAGACATGTGTGAGAAATAATGTGAGCATTTGGAATTATGTATATTTTTTGACAAAGTATGAATTTGCTATGAATTTTTGAAGTGTTCAACCCATCATGGCCCCAAACAGTCTGTAGACTACCCCAGAACCAATGAAATCAGTACCCATCATGCTCATCTTACACACCTAAAGCAGTCACAATAATTTCTAATGTGGAAGGTTTAAAAAAGTCACTTCCTACAATGAAATTACACTATAAAAAGTTAGAAGTTCCTAATGCAGGCGCTACTAAACTACCACCTGAGACGGGGGAACAGTTAGTAAACCCAGTGGCAGTTTGAATGTCTGTCCTCGCCTGCATACATCTGGACCGTATTCTCATCGATCAGATGCATTAAATAAACCCCTGGGGACGCAGTAAATGGATTCAACTACCAGTTGTGATGCCCCCTTTCCCAAAGAAAATACGAACCCCTGCAATTCGCCAAGTGCAGGTAATTATTGAGAACAACCCTCATCCTAAGTAAGGTCAGGTAAGTTAAGTCCCATCCGAAGTTAACACCCGATAAGACAGAGTCCCTGAGTGACTCTGATCACCTGAGTGCCATACACTACCTTCCTACATATATAATCATCTGCGCTCTCCGTCCAGACAACATCATCGGAAGTGATCAGGCGCAGAGGCCCAACTGAAGGCTCATCAAGCCATCTATGTTGCAAGTGGAGTTCAGACTTCACAGCCGAAAAGTCTGCATTCATGTCGTGTCGACCTAGCTTAGCTTGCTAGCTCCTCCAACAAGTCCATCCTTCCTTGATCGATTTCCGAAGGAGATGGTGTCTGATTGCACTGCGATGTGGAGTGCAACATCGTCCATGTAGCTGCCTCCAAGTCTGCCCGTTCGAAGTACAGCAGCAGCTAGCTGTAGTCAGAATACAAAAGTGCTGAAGAAGTGGTGGCCATTTTTGCAACAAGTGCAGCTAGCCAGCTAGCAATGGCGAACTTCTTTGGTGCCAGTGCCGTGACTGTGGCTATGGTGCTGGTGCTGGTGAGCAGCTTCGTGACGGGAGGTTTGGGAATTCGCAACTTGACTTCGGGAGGTTGGCAGGCTTCCAAGGTCTCATTGGACAGCAAGTTGGTGCCGGCGTTTGTGATTTTTGGAGACTCGACGGTGGATGCCGGGAACAACAACTACTTGGCGACAGTTATCAAGGCCGACTTTGCTCCATATGGCTTAAATTTCGCTGGACATGTGCCTACTGGACGCTTCACGGACGGACTCCTTGTCACAGATTTCATTTGTAAGTCAGGCTTTAATTTCGATCTAACTGCAACTTTTTGCATTGGTATTTCTGACTTGGGAATCGAAACGTCACTCAAATTGTGTATGCCATCCACTTACTTGCTTGCTTCTATATCCCGACACTGTGTTTGTGGAGAGATTGACCAAGGTTTACGAAGTTCGTGTGTCGTGTGTTTGTTCCGTTTTTGTTGCAAAATGTGAGAGTATCATTTCTCTTGGAATTCTGTGAAAAGCTATGCTGTTGGATCAAGCATGGGTTCGTGCGTGGGAGAATGAGTGAGGATGAACAAAGCTTGTTAATATGATTGAGTATTATGGGACTTGTTGTGTACTTGTGTTGATGGTTTGGTCGTGATACGAGCTTCAAGCTCTAGAATGTATTGCTTTAGCTTGCTATGGAATCGTCTCGGAAGCACATTGTGAGTATTTTGACTGATTGTCTCTCGAAAGCATCGAATTAGCTAGTCTCTGTATTCAGACCTTAGTTCCATGAATTTGTGAATAAATGCAATCGTCTGGAGAGATCCAGCGATATGTGTGAGTATTTTATTTCCTGTTTGAGTTGGCATGGGAATTTGAATTTGAAATAGTTACGCACTTTGAACATGACAGACTACCTGGGAGCTAGCCTCAATAATATATGCGCTCATTAATATGAGCGTTATGGTACTGTCTTCTGTTCATTGTCTGCTCCTGCTGCGCATTAAGTAGAAGATAGTAACTTAACTAATTACCGATGTGAATGCTTGATTAAATGCAGCTCAAAGGCTTGATCTCCCGCTGCAGCTCCCTTATTTGGACCCGCGAGCCCACGGAGAAGCGATTCTCACTGGCATCAACTTTGCTTCGTCAGCTTCGGGATGGTTTGACAACACTGCCACCCACTTTGTACGTTGCTTTAATCTTCCATTCAACACATTGCCAGTACTTAGTAGTGTAATTAATGAATCATACGTTACAATTTCTAAAAATCCTGAGTACTGCCAAGTGTCAACTCTGTCATTGCCAGAAATCAAGAATTACCGTGTTGTCGATGCAATTGTTAGTACACTGTATCGGAAATTAAGATATGACTTGCTACCAGTCATCTGTTAACAACACTCCTTACTGTAGCTTAATGTACATTGCAGTTTGCACCGTTGCTACCGTATGGAGGATTCTAGAGTACACTGCGGCCCTGCCCCAAGTAATGCAAACACGTGATGATAGTCACCCAACTGACTTTTTTTTAATTAATATGCTCACTTAACAAAGAGAAGCTGTCAATTCTGGGAATCAATTATGGTAACTCAGCCTATGACAGTCCAAATGGGAGCCAACCCATCACATGCAAAATTACAGTAGTGGTGTACATTCTAGTTCTGAAATGTACACCTGTAGAATATTTTTGCCTGTGATGGGCTGGCTCCCATTCGAACTGTCATAGGCTGAGTTACCTTAATGTTGTCTTTGACCAAATGCCAGAATCGAATTCTGTAATGAATACTGTAATACGAATCCCTTCAACATTCCAGAGTACGATTATTGTTTAGATCTTAATACTGGCACAGGTAGATTCTGTCAGTTAACTGTCTTCATTTCATGAGGGGTTTACTTTTGGCGACTAGATATATTAAACTAATTTCGGGAACCGAAACGCTTGATCGAGAAGGTTATGGGAGGTAATTTGTACCGTCTACGATTCTCAAAATTAATGTCTAGATCTGCAATTCGGGGTGAGTATATTCCAAAATGTTCATACTGATTTCGAAGATTATGAGTTAAAAACTACGTCTGACCAGCCAACTAGAGTATGACACGTTAGACTTGGCATCATTATGTGTGCAGAATGTGAAAGGTTTGACCGTCCAATTCGAGTGGTACAGAAATTGGAGGGCCGAGGTTATCAGTCTTGCAGGGCAGGAAAGGGGCAACTTCATCATCAACAACGCTCTGTATGCGCTCAGCACTGGAACCAACGACTGGGTCAACAATTATTACCTCAACCTTTCGCTGCAGAACCAGTACACACCAGACAAATACATTGACTTCCTCATTGAAAACATCCGCAAATATGTATTGGTATGCATACATTCACAACACACGCGTCAAAATCTCATCTTTCCTCTGCATTATGCATTTATCATTGCCCAGGCATGTAACTATCATGCATTAGTATAATCATATTTTCACAGGAATGGAGTTATGAATGTCTGATAGGATTGACAATTGTCTTGCAGGAGCTGTACGCCTTGGGTGGTCGCAACATCGTTGTTCTGGGCCTGCCACCGCTTGGCTGCGTTCCCTCACAGATTACCCTGCACGGAGCAGTCGGTGAAAAAGGCTGTGTGAAGTTTATGAATGACGTCGCTGTCGCCCAGAATGTGAAGACTATCAATTTGGTGGACGACTTGAACAAGATTACCCCCGGAGCGAGGTTAATCTACATCGATATCTACAACCCTATTTTGGATGCCTTCCAAGATCCTCCCAAATTCGGTAATCCTGCACTTCTCATCTCTCCCTAATGCACAGTGAATGGGTGAAACATGGGTTTCTATGTGCATGTCCTCACAACATTCTGCTCACGATTTAACTTGGAAGGCATTGTCTAATCCACCAAAAAGATGCGGACATGAGGAATGACAGATTTTGAGGATACATGAACAATCATGTGCGATTACAGAGAGGGTCGAGTGCATTAGCTTTGGAAAGGCAATTACTGACTTGAATATTCGCTCTGTTACTAGATTTGTGAGACTCCCAAGAGTCTCACTATTTGTCGGGGTCAGTCCACTTGCTGTAGTGGTCTACATACCAGAACTACTACTCTAGAACAACTCAGGTTAATTGAATTTATTAGTATGGGAATTTAATTAGTGCAAGTTCTGTCACATTAATTGAACAAATTCTGGATGCATTAACTCTCACGAGGGTTACAATTTGGATCATGAATTTTATATGAATTTTAGAAGAAGGGAGATGAAAGTGGATAAAAGTTCTATAAAAGTTCACTGCATATCACATTGAGATGAGATAACTTAGTGGAAGAATAGTGTAGATTGCATTATTTTGATAATTATTATGTACACTGAATAGGGGTATTAAGGGGAACAAAAAATTAAAGGGACTGACTGTGGAAAACTGTCAGATGTTTGAAACATGATGTACATCCCTTGGACACTTCAATAACTATTGATGTACAATACTATCCTACTGACAAATATGGGTCCCCTTAAAACCCCTATGCAGTGTTCAATACTACCTTACTGATATATTAGTGCACCTAACAAATAGTAACATAAAAGAACAAATTAGTATTACTACTGCTAGGTGTCCATCGAATCTCTAAATTCCCCACCTTCTATTTAATGAACATTTTCTAAATTGTTCGTTTTGGTTTCTTCAGGGTTCAAATACGCAAGGGACGGGTGTTGTGGAACCGGGGATCTAGAAGTAGCGGTACTGTGCAACAGAGTGCTTGTGTCAGCTTGCAGCGACGCTGGTGAGCAC
Organism: Straminergon stramineum; assembly: GCA_963920665.1. Lineage (NCBI taxonomy): Eukaryota > Viridiplantae > Streptophyta > Bryopsida > Hypnales > Calliergonaceae > Straminergon > Straminergon stramineum. Next base: position 2,739,476 of record OY987263.1, read on the forward strand.
ATATTCTGGGATAGTTTTCACCCCACCTCGCACTTCTACAGCCAGTTAGCTGACTATATGTATAAACTGGCCAGACCCAGAATTCTGCTACCGCCCAACCCGTAGAGAGATCTCAAATTTAATTTATCCAAATAGATTAATTGCACTATTTACAAATCTGCTTGACTGTAACAAGCATATTATTTAGCATGTGCGCTAGAAAAAGATTTAGTTCATTATTTCTTTGCGTCTCCATCAGAAACTAGAAATTGTGTGTTAGGTTCGGGTATGTAATTGGCAGTGGATCTCGGTGAAGTGGATCTGTTTCTTCACATACAGATATGGAGTTGAATACCCTATTGAATAATATATTCATACAGCGGATGAAGGAAACCCTACCAGCTGCTTACTGCCTGTAGGCATAGGAAAAGTAATGCATATTCGGTATTCTGCTGCTGTTTGAGCACCTTGACTCCGGCGATTGTAACAGATTTACTGGGTTGCAATCCAATGTCCATTGACAGGATTACGATGTGGTCATAAATTTGTAAAGTCAAGAAACACTACAAACTCATCATCTCTATACAAGGACACGTAAGACTTCGCAAAATATGGAGTAGAGGAAGCTTTTTCTATATTTTCAGCAAATGTCTGCACACGATATTGATACTACTAAAATATGTAGCATAGTTTTATCTACTGGCATGTGAATCTCCACAATATTAACCTGTAGGGCTGGAAGGATTCTCTGGAAGATAGATATGATCTCCTGAAAATGCCAATTGCACCACAATTCGTCAGAGCGTGAGGACAGTGAATAAAGCTTCACATTATAAATCATGAAAGATAAAGGAATCCGATTAAGTGGACGTATCTTCCAATAAGTAGCAGATTAAAGGAGGAGGTCCTAAATCTGACCAAGCTGTAAAGTATCCACTAACGCTGAGGCACAGTTTTCTTTTTTCAATGCACCATCTACCATCAATGTACATTTCAGGAGATGGTCCATTTTACTAAGCACTGCGTTTCAACTAATTCCACGAAGGTCCAAAAAATATGGAACAACTTGGGTTTGGGATTAATGCCAATTCCACCTTTCTTTCTATGAAAATTTACTGATTTTTTTTCAAGAACTGAACTTCCCCCAAAATGCGATCAGCTGATAAATGGTCCGTTTGAGGACCTTCTACCTCGGCAACAGACACTGCTCATAAGAACCTACAGTGTAAGAACCAACATTCTCACTTCACTATATTTTTAGGTAAATTGTGTTGGATACAATTAGGCCTCCTCTCCTTTGGACCAAAATTAACAAATCATTACATGAGCAGTGCATGTAAGCTGGAATGAGCTACAGTAGCTAGTTCGGTTAGATCACAAGTAAATGCAATCAAGAGAACCCTCTAATTTCATATTCCCCGTATATTCTTCTGCCATGTTGTGCTAGCTTCTGATTGTACAACTTGACAAGAAACCATTTGTCACCTCAAGGCATTGCGATTGAAAGAATGAGAGCGAAAGAGAGGGAAGAGAAGAAATGGATATACCTTCATGAATGAAATTTGGGTCATCAATTCCATTTGCTTCCTGGATAGCTTCCATATTTATGCCGAACTGCTTCGAAATGGAATACAGCGTGTCACCCTGCAGTTGAAATCAATGAGTAGACAATAAGAACACTACAATCAAGAATTTGGAGAGGTCTATTTTACATAGCTACGGTAGTTCAATATGAATTTCCTAACACTACATTTCAAGATATGGAAGCATATCTCCAGCTGTTGGAGGATGAACTTGACGCAAAGAATGAATATCAGAGCTGGCCTTACCCAATTTTAATTATGTGATATGCCGCAAGGTGAACTTACTTATAAAAGCTAACTTCAAGAAGATTCTCTACGCATTAGGTGGTTTAATTGACTCGAGAAAGATTAATTTACCTTCTTAATCTGATAGGTCCGAGGAATCCAAATCTCCTGTCCAATACTTAAGTTGTGGGGATCTTCGATTCCATTTGCCTACACAGAACCAGATGCCATGTCAGCTAAATTCGCACAGAATCCAAACAAAAGACGTAAATAAGAAAACCTTAAGGATGTGACAATAATGACATCGTAGGCCTCACTAAGTGCATATATGCCTCCTTCAATGAAAATACAAAAATGGTTCTTGTTCACCCGTTGCTATCGTATCTAAGAAAATTGCACAGGAAGGGGATAAAAAAAATCTACTTCCAAATATTCAACAAGTCTAGGACCACAAGAGAATGTGGAAGAAAATGTAGATATTCTGTCGATACCTCCATAAGAAGCTCGAGAGAAGTGCCGTGTCTATCAGAGATTTTATACAATGTATCTCCTTTCTCAACCGTGTACAAGATGTCACCTTTAGGCTGCACACAACCAGCCCCACAGCCCAACTCTGTTAGTCCAGTCTGAAGCTTCAAACTCATTCCATGTCTTAATTCGAAAGCGTCAAAAATATATGGCAAGATATCGTCATTCAATGATTCAGAAAAATTAGCATATACGCATTGATTCTAGATTTGAAGCGTTCAAGATAATACAGAAAGAGAACAATTTCAGCATGAAGGAGTTGTAGCTGGAAGCAGGTACCAAATTTTTCTCTTTCTGCAGTCTCTTGTGATCCTGAAAAAGACTGTCCTTGAAATTCTGAAAAAATCGGAAGGGGTTGGGTCTGCAATCATGTCAAACCACGCATAACTCAATATCAAACTTCCTCCAAACACCTTCTCATTCATCGAAAGCAATTCTGGAATATTTAACAAATGAACTTGCTCTACGACCAATTCGATGAAATTGACGGAAATAATATATTTGTATAAGCAAAAATGTGTTAAAATTTAAAGAAAAATGAATATTAGTTTACCATTAGCCGTTTAAGCTTGAATGTCTTTATGGGGTTAAATGAAGCTGACAAACTAAACAGACATCATTCTTACTTACCCCGCACCACCACCTTCATTCAGCTTCTCAGGCTCCCGTCCTTCAGCCATTTCCTTAGCCTCCCTGGGATTCAGCGGCAATCTGGAGCTCCGAACAGTGGTGCTTCTACACGACCTCTGCTATTACACATTTCACCAGCAAAAAACCCAAATAAATCAATAAAAATCAATAAAAAATCCAACTAAAGAACCCAAGCACTTGAACCCTAACCCTCAACGCCCAAACCCTCTCTCCAGGTTCCAAACATTTCACACCACCCCCAATCACAAAGCAAGAATTACAAACATCCAACATAGAAAGAAACAAAACAAAACAAAACATTGGAGAACATTGATTTGGAGAGCTTACTGGAAAAAGGGAGAGAGAAGGGCTACGAGCTTGTCGTTGGAGATGTGCAGAAGAATCACCAGAAAGAAACAGAGCACGAGTTGTAGTTCTGGTGACAGAGCATCCCGCAATCACGTTCAACGCCATAGACGCTCTGAATCGTAATGCCCGAGAGATTCCTGTTTTGTGGTTTGGGACTTGATTGCGAGAAGGGGCAAGAAGAGGCAGATTTGTGAAAGTTGAAAAGCAAGCTTCGTAGAGATATGGAAGTCCTGGAGAGTGAGTGGCAAAGAGAAGGGGGGGTATGCCAAGTGGTGGATGGAGCTTGCGACACTTGTCGTGAACCCCATGTGTTTGGAGGAGTGCCTGTGGTTGGTTGGAAGCTGCGCTCGTCCAATTGGGATGCCAGATTTCTGCTCCGAGGTTTGGCTGTGGCATCTCCACACGGGTGGAGACGCTGGTGAAGCATAACATTCTTAACCCTTAAAGGACGGACTAATGACCGTGGAAATCATGGTTTTTGGAACCGTGTGACATCATCTACTTTATAAAAATCAAAAGTATCCATTAGAGGTCAAACTACTGTAGAAGATCTTCCCTTTCCACCTCTAATTCCGAGGATGAATAGTTGCAATTCTGTCCTATACAAGAGAATTCTTTGTCATCCATCGGACACCAAACGTCCCCGTTGGCGTTTAAGGGTTAACCCTTGAACGCCGGGCTGGTGACCGTGGAAATCAGCCATTTTGGAACCATGTGATATCATGTCCTTTATAAAATCCAAAAATATTCATTCAAACTCATACTGTTGTATAAGACCTACAATTTTCTCACAAAATTTTAAGGATGAATAATCATAGTTCTATCCTACATAGAAAGATTCTTTGTCATCCACCAAACACAAAACATCCATATTGACGTTTAACCCCTAAACAACAGATTGGTCCCCGCAGGGAAAAGGCGGGCTACGTTGTCATATTGTAAATGTGTTCATTATGTGAAAATGCATAATTGTTTGTTAAATTGGAGGTTTTTTTATTTTTAGAGTTTCAAAAAACAAATGGGGTTATACTCCACTTGAACTCTTTTTTTTTTACCTCTATTTGACAAACATTTAGTTCTTTGATTTCTATACTAGAAGATATTTTAATATGTTAGTTAGTTAGTTTGAAGTTGTAAAAACAAAAGATAAAGCTTGTTTTACCTTTTTCCTTATTTTTATTTTTATTTTTAATGGATTAGAAATCCACGTAGATGATATGGATAGACTTATCGAGAATAGGAAGTAGTCCATGTGGGTATTATGGCCCATGTGGCATCTTAGTGGTCAAAATTCACTAACTTAGGTGGATGGCATGGAAGTTGAGGTGGCGGATGAGGTTGAGGATCATCTTCTCTCTCCTCCTTGTTTGCTTAGGGAAACTGTCACTTTGGGAGGGGAGAGCACTTTGTACATGGAGAGTTTGATAATGAAATTTTGAGAGATTGTGTATCTTGTTTTTGTGTTTCTAAAAAGCTATCACTCATGAAGTTTGGAGTTAGTATGTGTAAGTTATGAGTTTGGGAGTGAAGTGTTGTAAAGCTGCCTCAAACTTTCAAGAGAGTGAGATTTGAAAGGCTATGAAATGTGGAAAGTACTTTGTGTTTGAGTGAAACTTGAGGAGTTTGTAGATATTCATGTTAGCTTTCCAAAATGGGTTTATTTTCTTGATTTGGAGGTAGTATGAGAAAGTTATGGACTTGAGAGTGAAAGGGTGAAGGAATACTTTCGGGTTTTCAAGTGAGTGAATTTTGAAAGGCTATGAAATGTGGAAAGTACTTTGTATTTGAGTGAAAATTGGGGAGATTGTATATGTTTATGTTAGATTTCCAAAATGGGTTTATTTTCTTGATTTGGACGTAGTATGTGAAAGTTATGAGCTTGAGAGTGAAGTATAAGTGAGCTGCCTTTGAGTTGGGAAGGGTGAACTTTGACCGACCATAAAAGTCGGACAATATCTTAGTTTTGAGTGAATTTTGGAGAGGTTGTAGAACTTTTTGTTAGCTTTCCAGAGGCGTATCACACTCTTAGTTTGGAGTTGTATAACAAACGTGGAACTCAATCAACTATCAGACACTTCTTCAAGGGGAGTTCATGAAGGATATGACTTTATTTCTACAATTTTTTACCATACATGGGGTATATTGAGACTCCATGACATCTTTGGAGGGGTGTATGGAAGGACGATAGTATTTTGGTTCATATGGCATCATTAGGGGGGATTTATTATTATGTTTGTGACTTTGGCCACGGGATCTTCCATTATTTGAACCACATTTAATTGCAGCTAGAAGCCCCTCGTTTTTCCAAGGCAAGGCTTAGGCAAGGCCTCTCTACTTGACAACGTACTATTGATTTTGCACTAACCGTGGGAGAGAAACACGTTTATGAACAGTATCAAAGAAAAGGGAGCTCTCGTTGACCTCATGAAAATTGTAGGAGGGGTAGCCTACAACCTAACACCATGCACAAGTATTTCCGTGTTGTATTCTCCATGTCCATGCTCCCTAAAATATGAATGCATCCAAATTACACTATTTTTGGCCCTTCATGATGCAGCACATCTCCATGATTGTGTTAAAAAGAAACGGATGAAAAAATGCATTCCTACATCCAATAGATTAATGTCTTGTTATTCATTGGACGAAAAACGTCCGCATCGGCGTTTATGGGTTAAGGGTTAAGCTTTGAAAGTCGGGCTGGTGACTGAGGAAATCAACCATTTTGAAACCGTGTGACATCATCCACTTAAAAAAAATAAAAAAAAATACTCATTGGGAGTCAAACTAATGTAGAAGATCTCCCCTTTCCACCCCTACTTCCGAAGATGAATAGTTGCAATTTTGTCCTACAAAAGAGAATTCCTTGTTATTCATTGGACAAAAAAAGTCCACTATGTCGTTGAAGGGTTAATCCTTAAACGCCGAATTGGTGACTGTGGAAATCATACTTTTTAGAATTGTGTGACATCATCCGCTTTAATCTAGTAAGGACGTTGCATACCAAAGTGGTCTGATGGATGACTTCACTTGGCCTTGTATAATGAAAAAAATATTTTTTCATCCAATTTATTTATTTAGAGGGTACTTGAGAACATTTTCAGTGAATAGTATTGCAAAGTCCCTCATTGTGTTCTTATTCACTTTTGTAAAGAAGAAGATGCTCAATCCTTGAATCACCCTTGTAGTGTATTTTGGCCATTTCTTGTTGTTTTCTCATGATGTGAATTTCAACCATAAAAATGATGTTTTTTGAATTTGAGTCGGAGTTATGAAATAAATCTAGTCAAGTATAGTTTCTACTCGAATTGAAAATTTTGAAAAATTCCTAAATCTCAATATCTTATAGCAATATGAACTTTAAGCCTATATCCATGGTTAGTTGATTTTCTAATTTTAGAGTGACATGGTAACTTTGGTTTATACCACAATATTCTACACTATAGTATAAATCTATGGTGAAAGCTACATATTTTTTAATTACATTTTGTATTTAATATGAATTTTCTTCATTTTTTTCTTAAGAAATTCACAGTAATTTCAAATTGTCTCCAAAAATTTTGAAAATTTTAGAACTTGTAGACAAATGACTTCATCTTTGAAAAATAAATTTAATTTTTTTCACTCATATCTAGTTGCAAAATGGCAGATAATAGAGTGATGTTAGTTGAGGCTTCAAATTAATAGTCATAAGCTTGTCCTTATAGGGCTAAAAAAACAAAAATACTCATTGGGAGTCAAACTATTGTAGAACATCTCCCCTTTCTATCCCTAACTTTGAGGATGAATAGTTGCAATTTTGTCATACACTGGATAATTCCTTGTCATTCACCAAACAAAAAATGTCCGCCATGTCATTTAGGGGTTAACTTTTAAACAATGCCAAGGACGTTTTTTGTCCAATGGATGACCAAGAAGCTTCTTATGTAGTACATACATGCAATTGTTCATCTTTAGAATTTTGTGCAAAAAGGAGAGATCTTGCCTAGAAGTTTGACCTTCAATAAGTATTTTTGGATTTTTTGAAGTAGATGATGTCATGCAATATTGAAAGGGATGATTTTCACAATCACCAACTTGGCGTTTCACCCATAAACAACATGGCAGGCATTTTATGTCCAAGGAATGACAAGGAATTCTTATGTATAGGACAAAAGTGCAACTATTTATTCTTGGAATTAGGGGTGGAAAGGGGAGATCTTCTATAGTAATTTGACTCCTAATGTGTATTTTTGGTTGTTTTAAAGTAGATGATGTCTCACAATTCTAAAAGGGATGATTTCCATGGTCACCAGTCCATCCTTTAAGGGTTAAGGGATAATTCTTAAATGCCCAATCAATCTTTTAAGGTCTCTATTGAAACTTTAGGGATTGTTTGGATCTCTAAAAAAACCTTTTGTTGATCAAAATTATGTATGTATCCCAAATGATTCGTCAAGTTGTCTTACTTGAGTCAATTTTTTTTGGATTTGGACAAAAATTTTGCCTTGCACGATTTTTGAAAGTCAAACATTGATTTCCAAGAAATGTTTGTTGTAAATTGTCTTGTGAGATAAACTTTCCCAATGAAAGGCCATCTCTAGAAAAGAATCTTGCATGTGTGCAAGTGGATAAGGGGGTAATTAGTTGGAGCACATAGTGAATTGGCACAATCAAGTGAAATTTTGGTTTTCCCTATATATTTGTTAGGGATAGAAGAACTAGAGAATAAGAAGTACAATAGTACACAAGATTAGCTTTCACAAAGTATATTGCATAAGATTGATAGCTGGACAAGATACAAGACATAGCATCACTAAAGAATTGCTCCAAAAATTGGTACGGGCAAGACTAAGGAGTCCTTTCTCTTGCCTTCTACTTATACTAGTGGATGGAGTTTTTGGGAGAACTCCATTCATACATTGATTGTGACCACAACTTCTTTCCGTATGACAAAACCCAAGATATTGCTCAATGTTAGGACCTTCTACTACAAGAGAAAGGAGTATCTTAAGCAAGTTTTTAAGTATAGTCCTAGACATAAGATTTTAAGTAATGACTTTTTAGGAGATTTTTAGTAAAAATTTACTAGAAATACATGTGTTTTTAGTAAAATTTTATTGAAAATCTCCTTAAAAGTTATTATTTAAAATCTTATGTCTAGGACTATACTTAAAAACTTGTTTAAAACACCCCTTTCTCTTGTAGTGTTCAAAACATCCTTGGAAGCTAACTTCTAGGTCATCGAGTTTGAAACTTCACTTGACTTGCAGTAAGATCATTAATGTCTAATATCAAGTTGAAGATTACCATGCCATGGCTAATCAATATGCAATCTTGTACGTTGTGGTGAAGATCCACCTTCATCTAACAGCCATGGTGGCAAAAGATTTAAGGTTGTAATGGTTAGATCAGTAATTGTGACATAGACCACTCAAGCTCAAGCTCGTACTCAGGATCTAAAGAGTCTCTAAAATACTTTTACTGTTTAAACATACTAGAGTTCGAACAAGTAAACTATGTAAAAGTTAAATAAGTACAAGATAGACAAAGAAGTTGTATCTAAATTCAAGAACTATTTTAAAAAAATCATTCAAATTAGGTAGTAGTTGTCCGAGTGCAGTTGGAAGGCCCAATTGTAGCACATTTTGTAGTCCTTTTGTCTCACTATTTTTGTAATAAAAAAAAATTATGAAATTATTAGCTAACTCAATAGAAATGCAACCCAAATGGCTTGGTAATTTTTGGACACTAGTAATATTTTATGAATTTTTAATGGTAAGAACTCAAGGGACCACATATATAACTTTAGACTAAACTCAAATGAAAACCCTTGAAGCATAAAATGTCTCTACTTTCATTAATTGCTTCAAAGAAAATCTAAACTCTCACTAGTTGCCTTTGAAAAAATTGTTGTGGATTTGAATCATAGAAGTATTCATTCAAGTTCATTTTCTAGGTGAAGAATAGAAGGTATTCAATAGGTACTTCTTTTTTAATAGTTTTAAAGAACATGCTTGGTAGAAATAGAGGAATGTATACTTATAAATTATTTTCAAATTTTGCTTGCAATGTCTCGGAAATGCATTTTAAAAAATTTAAGGGATAATTTTATTTTCTTAAAAACAGGAGAAGAAGTTATGACTTACATATGAAATGGAAGATACTAGACAACGAGAAGATTATTTATTTATGATTTGAACTTCAAAATTTTAGCATTAGGATCTTATAATTAGTAAGGGTTATCAATTTGATAATTAAGATATATATCAAAGAGTCAACTAAATTAACAATCTTCTATAGAACAAATTACTAAATACAAGAATGTTATCTTTGGCTACTTAATTTACCTATTGTTGCTAATAAACATATTTCATTTCATCAAATACCATTACAAATTGTACAAAAATTAGTTCAATAGATGGTATTAATGGGGCGCATAATCATTAAAAAAAAGGAAAATTTTTTTAATTCAACTTCAAAATGTCCAACATCCAAAATGGGCTCCTTGATCCTTTAAAAGTTAGGTGATGATTTCATCAAAAATGACTTATTTCAAACCTCAATCTAAGGTGATGGTGTACTTAGCTAGATCTATTTAATTCATAGCCCAAGTGATTAAAAGTAAACTTGTATATCAATGGATTTCTTTAATTTTTTGACAATTTTTTTTAATAAAAATAACATAAATAGTCAAAACATCCCTAAGAGCATAAATGGTCAAAATAATCACTTCAATATTTAACAATTGAATAAATAATTTTAAGAATTTTCGGAAGGTAATAAAATGTACTAATAAGTTAGAAATTGTATATTATATTTTAAACTATGATTGAATTTTTTTAAAGTTATAATAATTCATGAGTAATTAATTATTAAAATGAGCTTCTTATTTTAGCTTTATGACTTAGGATATAACCATGTTTTAGGGACAAGAATTTGAACAATGGTCCCAAATTCTTTCACATTGATCAAATTCTTAATTATCACATTTATATGTAGTTATAAATATATAATAAAAATATTGTAAGTAAAGGATTTGATCAACATCTCTTTACCTGATATATAATTTTTTTCAAAAAATAAGGGTCGACAAGAGTAAATAATAGTTCAAATAATAAAATTATTTCCTCGTAAAAATATTTTCATATAAATTTCTTTTGGAAAAATACATTGTTATACAATTAGGTATCTATTTTTAGAATTATTTTCCACAAAACCTATACTAAACCTACCCTATAGATATTGTAGTAAAAGTATACAATGAATTTTGAGTAAGAGATCTACATGCTATGGTCCACATGCTAAGACACTTGAATCTATTAGGGCATCCTTAGTCCATGATTGAAATAGAGATAATACCAAAATTTTCAAGTGGAGGGGTGCAGACCTCATTTCGATTCAATGATTTAAAAAAAAGAAATTGACCTAATGCAAAGTCAAAAAACCAAACCTCAAAATAATAGACCTTTTTGCAATATGGGGAAGGAAAAGATTCTACATTAAGAAAAGACCTTTCATGCAAAAAAGAAAATTCCAAATTTTTGGCACACATAACAAAGCTTATAAAATATGAAATTTAAGACTCTTCTTATTGTTACCTAATTTGTAGTCTCGTTGTATCTTGCCAACTTGCCTAACTTTGGAGGGAAAATAGCAGGGGCGCAAAATAGAGGGGTCAATTTTGGTTATATTGGAGAGTGTTTTTGGAATTGCCCCTTCATTATGGCATTAATGTAGTATTTTATGGTTGGATTGAAGATGGCCTTACTGAAGAGAATACAACTAGATGCCCTACAAAAATGTTAGGTGATAATTAACCCTAGAAGAACATTATAGATACTTAGTATTTAATGGATGACTTTATTTGAGATTGTAGTATGGAAAAATGTTTTTTCATCCAATATATTTTTTGGAAGTTGCTCGAGCACATTTTGGATGAATAGTATTGCAAATTCCCTCATCATGGTATTATTGACTTTTTTGAGGGAGAAGATCAGATCACCTTTCTAGTGTATCTTGACCATCTCTTGCTATTTATTCTTCATGTGAATTTTAGCCATAAAAATGATATTTTTGGAATTTGAGTCCACCTAGTGAAATGAAGCTTATCAAGTTCAGTTTCTACTCCAATTGGAAATTTTGAAAAATTCATAAAATTTGATATTTTATAGCAAAATGAATTTTGGGCCTATAACCATGGTTTGTTAATTTTCTAATTTTCTAATGACACAATAACATCCATTTCATACTATGGTATTATAAACTATAATATACATCCATGTAGAAAATTTCAAATTTTTGAGTATATTTTTGTATTTTATATGAATTTTCTTCATTTTTTTCTTAAGAAAATCACAACAATTTCAAATTTTCCCCCAATAATTTCAAAAAAATTATGATTTGTATTAGACATATGACTTCACCTCTGAAGAATAAATACATAAATTTTTGCATTCATATCTAGTTGCAAAATGGCAGCAAACATAGTAATGGACAGGGAGGATTGAAATTAGTGGTCATAGGCCCGTCCTTCTAGGGTTAAAAAAGGAATGGAGTAATTTCTCTTTCTCTCTTAGGAAAGACGGAGAGATTTGGGGTTTATCGTTTCCCATTCCACCACGACTTCACAATTCTTAAAAGGTAATGACTCAATGATGCAACACTGCAACTTTCTTATAAATCTCAAGCATCCTCAGTGATTCTTTTCTGAAAAATTTAGTGCTGCAAGTTGTTGGCTATCTCGCATTTTTGGTAATGACCCTTCTCATCGCTGTTTGCCTTTCAGTTTAGTCAAATCCTTTCTTGCAGTGGCCAATTGGACATGGACCATTTGCAACAAAGGATCGATTGAAGCTAAGGATGTGATCATGTTCACTTCGAAAGAACACAAACCCTATAACTGTTTCCCAATTCTTTCTTATGTGCACATTGTTCACAACCTTATTTCAGCCGTAGCTTCTTGTTATGTCAGAGCAGTTTCACAAAGCGATTATCAAAGAGTTTGATGCGCAATGAATAATTGGGGATAGAAAATGATAGCAAAGTATCGTTTTAGAGTTGTGGATTGCCATTTTGATGCTATTGTTTCCCTCTCGTAACAGTTCTGATGCTGAGCTTCTCCACCCTTCGGAGTAGGCTGCTTCCAAGCCAGATTTACCAGTGTCGAGTCGTCGAAGTTGCGTGCAGTGCATTCTTTCAATCCGGACCTCAATCGAACACGAATTCCAGAGCCCTAATCCGGCAGGTGCAGCCTTCAAGGACTCTCTGTTCTCTTGTTGGTAAGAAAACCGAGTTTATTACATCAATTCAGGATTATGGTTGTGGTGGAATTACAGAGCTCAGTTTGGGGCTGGTGTTTGTAATTCCTTGGTATGCTTGCATTGTTTGTATATGGTTGCGTTTGGCATACACCGTGTTAGCGAGAGTTGGGGCCTTTGAGAACAGTAAGCTCTGTGACTTCGCATGAGGCACTTTAGATTGCTTAGGAATTAAGGTAACCAAAACTAAACGACGCCTTAAGCGCTGATCATGTTTTCTGTTATCAGAATGGTCAAATTTGCAAACATTCTTGTTAACAAATCAACGAGGATTTTTAGCGCATTATTTGGATAACATATGCAAAGTTATAAGGTTTCAAAGTTTTATTTTATAAACTTAGATGACCTAAAACTGACTCAAGTTCTGATGTTAAGGTGACATACATTCCCCAAACCATATATACCCATCATGCAAGTTTTTGTAGTGTTGGATTTAGGTGTGTCTCGCAATTAGGTCCTCTAGGTGTGTGCGCCTAATTTGTTGGCATGACTTGGTGTTGGGTGTTACAAGGACAAGGCTCGCCCAAAGAAAGGATCAGAATGGCTTCCAATGATGCGCCTCATGAGGTGTCGGAACAGGTTGGCTACCATACTCTACTTGCAGGACAAATTGCACCTTCTTAGTAACTTATTTATATATTTTGTCCGACCTTTCTTTCGATGGCATTCCTATCACGGGACTTTTTTCTCAATCCTGCTTGTAACTTTGATTGAGTTTGCTCGTCAATATTGACGTGAAGCGATAAAAACAAGATGCAACACGTATTGCAAGGACCTCTTAACAGAGTAATGTTCTTTTTGTTCTGGAATTATTTCGGAGATTCTCCATGTTACATTTCTTCCCATGTTGATCTGATGGTATTTTTTATCTTTTCATCTACAAGCTTCGGGTTGAACTGGCAGGCTGAGAAGACACTCTACTTTGGGAAGTTCAAGATTGACCCAACGGAGGTGTTTTTTACCACACAACACTCATTTGCCTTCGTGAACCTCAAGCCTGTTGTTCCTGGTATGAGCTGTTGCCATCATGATACCTCTCTTCGTCATTTTGAAATTAGATTGCTTTTCATCTGATATTCAGCTTGAGGAGATTACACTGTCATAAGTCTCACTTATAAGAGCCAGCAACTTTCTTGTGGGTTCTACCCAACAAGAACATGAGACAATATCATTGATAAATGGATCATTGTCCAATTTGGTTATATGAACGCAAATTTGTGTATTAATATCTAAAGCAACTTTGTTGGGGGGTATATTTTGGGCGCAGGTCATATCCTTTACACTAAAAGAGATTGTTGCTTGCCAGTTCTATAAGATCCGGACCATCCCGAAGTAATTTTTAACAGAAACGGTAGCGAGGTTTTAAGTTCAGAACTGGCAATTTCCATGACGACTTCTTGCATTGCTGTATGGACCAAGGAAACTCAGGGTTCATTTGATGGTACTGCTGGAAGCGCAACGTTTGCATTGTCAATCAGTCTTGCAGAATAGCAACCCTAATACCAACTGCATGAACAAGCACTCTTTTTCCTTTTCCCCTTTTCTTCCCGTTCTTCTTGAGATATACTCGGCTGTCCATTTGGTGGATAGAGTACGACTTAAGCTTTGGTTTTTGCCTTGACGCGTAAAAACATGTATTGGTCAGTCCGAAGAGAGTAGTTCACAGGTTCCTGGATTTGACTCCTGAGGAAGCCTCTGACTTGTGGCTCACGGCTCAGCAAGTTGGCCGGAAGATTGAGCCCTTCTTCAAAGCAACAGCTTTGACATTCGCTATCCAGGTACGCTGACTGTTACCCATTACCTGGCCCTCCATGCAGTCCTGGACTATCTCGGACATCTTGAACCCCTTAGTGCCCACATGGCCAATGGTGTTGACTTTCATATTTATAAGACTTGAATTAGATTATTAAGGATCCTTTAAGTAACAAATTATAACAGCATTGGATTTTGAACAATAGAAATCAATGGTTTGGAAGTTAGTGTAGTTGACTGTTAGCTTCCAAAGTGGACTTTCTCGCTGTAGCTAAAAAACGTAGGAGTCACCCTCGTGGTGGATCTATAAAAATTCGGGAGGTTAGATCAAGCAATCAGTCCAATTGAGCAATTTGCTTCTCTCAAGCGATGGTACTGTCTGTTGTCAAACCATTCATTGAATATATGTTGTTATTGTTATTATTTCAGGATGGTGCACAGGCTGGGCAAACTGTACCCCACGTTCATGTCCACATACTTCCCAGAAAGAAAGGGGACTTCGAGAACAACGATGAAGTGTATGATGTGGTAAGATCAGGATTGCATCCACACAACCAACAGCATTATCAGACCATTGCGAAGCAAGCTCTACACTAACAGCGATATTTAGTATTTAGAGCACTAATTACGAACCTCCCACACTAATTTTCCTCCATTTTAGTAAAGTCGTTAATGAATAGCGAGACCTGTAGATAGGTTTCCAATAGATAATTAATAATAGTGTGGTCGGAAGTAGTTAGCTTCTCGTGAGATTTTCAGCACCTTCTGTCCGAAGATTACTTTTCAATCCATGGAGTGTTTAGTAACCAGAATTGGTAAGGATCTTGTCTGTGCATCTTTATGTCTGCTACAGCCTCTGACTCGACCATCATCTTGATCACGTTTGTGTTGCGAAACGCTGCAGATTGATGAGAAGGAAAAGGAACTCTCGGAGAAGCTGGACTTGGACAAAGAGCGGAAGGATCGAACTTTTGACGAAATGGCAGCTGAGGCAGCTGAGTTGCGAGCCCTTTTCTAAGTCTCAAGGTAGAGGATTCCAAAACTGTTAGAAACCCGACCCTTTCTACTGTTGGTAACACCAATTCATCTATTCATTCACTTGGCTAAATGTCTTAAATGGCTATGGCTATATGTGCATGACCTCTAAATTTTGAATGGAAATGGGGTTGTCTACTGTCACTGAGAAAGTGGTTCTACAACTTACTGATTCAAAATTGCGTAAGATCTATAGTGATAAAAATTTTTATTTCCGTAGATTTGGCTCTTGTACCTACTGATCTCGCCTCTCCGGCTCTCCTTTAACTTACGTACAGTAGCAGGTTTGAAGCTATCGCTGCGTCAGGCTTTTTCTGTAACTTGGTCTTGATTTTTTTTCCTCATCTTGTTTCTTTTGGAGAGTTGAGTAAATGTTTTTCTGCGCTGATAGTAAGTCTTTTGTTTCTTTACGCAAATTTCTGCTTGAAAATTGAAGTTGAATTACGGAGATGGTGCAATATTCTTTACTTCCAAGAACTAATTCTTTGAATGTGATGTGCATGTCTACAACAAAGTTCTCTCAAACTGTGCATATGTCGTGAGAAGCAGTGTACGTGGCTGGAAACTGAAGTGGCATCGATGGAAGAATGTTGCTGCAGAAGACTGTTGCTGGCAGATCTAGCAAGTTTCGTCTTTCTTTTCGTCTTTCCACAAGTTTTTCAATAGCTGGGAACCCTCAGATTAACCGGGATGTGTTTCTGGCACATCGGACATCGAAGCATTCACTTCTTGGTGGACTTTCATGAATTTAAAAATATTTCCATTTTTCACACAATGCATTCATTGTGTAACATTAGTTACATAGCTCAGGATGGTTGTCAAGGTTGGGCAACAAGTTGGAATGAAAATAAGCTGTGGCCATATCTTGAGCTGGACATTCCAGGATAATTTTCATGTGTCAAGTCATTGGATTTTCTTGTGGATCCAAATTTTACTCCTAAATAACCTTGATGGGGTCCAATTTCCTGGAAATGTGAAGATGAGTTGTAAAGTGCAAGCTTAGAGGAATAATTTAGGAATTGAATTTCAAACAATGTAAAGATGTGTTATAAAGTGCACCTTACGAATAATTTAGTGATGACTTTCATCTACAATTGTAAACAATGATTCACGGATCATGTCCGTACAGTTGGATTTACCATTGCACAAGAATTTTCTTGCTATGAGTTTACAAAGAATAATTCTACCACAGTGATGTTTTGAAGATTTTAGGTTACTTTATTGAAGTCATTTTTAAGAACCATTCTTTGAAATAAGAAAGTCATTTTTTGAGGTGAAACATGATTGCACTCTTTGAACAATAGAACATTTGCAAAGAAGAGTTCTGAGATACAAGTGTTCGGAAACGAATATGAGAATCTTATAAAATGGATGAAATTGGATGTGACTTATTGGGCACACTAGCTCTTCAAAGGATGCGAACAACCGTACTAAGTTGCTTCAGCTGGGTTGTTTCAGCGATCCAGGGTTAGAAAGCCATTGTAAAATAGGTAACGGTATACAACTTATTTAAGGAGCCATTGCGAATTAGGTACACACCTTCCTGGTGACAATATAGAATAAATCCCATGGCTGCACTGAAGAGAAAAGCTTTGGACTTGGTCTCCAATCTGAATCAGAAGGAAGATGTAGAGTATTCAAATAATCAGACAAAGAAATTTTCAATTCTAGTCAGGTGTCCACTAAATTGCAATCCTTCCCCCAAAGAGACCCCTTGTATTTTCTTAACAAAAATGTCCATGGTATAAATATAAGAGGCCCAGGTCAATTATGGATACAACTGCTATGAACAATTTCAAGATTCAAAATTTATTCATAAAATGGCGAGAAAGTACAGGCAAAGATGCATTGGAATCCTCTTTCTATCGCCAAAAAGACTCAGCAGAAATTAAGGGAGTCCCATAATATGGACCACACTCAAATCCTTATTTGGACACTTTTAGGTATACATACCTTACGGTAATGCTCACATGATCTTGAAGATTCGAACCTCCGTATGGAAGAAGACATACATCACACAGAAAAGCAGAAGTTGTCAAACAAGTTCGTGACGGACACAGAAGTGGGGTAATTTCAATTTAAAGCATCTGAATTTGCCTTAACACTTTCTGCTAAATCGCTAAAGGCTCTCATCTGACCGAACAGATTCCCACCTCACGTGTAAAAATCGACACTCAACATAATACAAAGATAATAGCTGTCAAATATGGAATAGAACAAGTCCGAGATGTGCAAAGAAGTGGGGTGATTTCAATTTGAAACATCTGATTGTCTTTGCAAGCTATGATAACAATTTCTACATCATCTGATTAACCAAACAGACCCCCACCTCCAAGATCTGGCTTCTTCAGCAACTCCCGCTTCCTCTGCTCCTCCAATGGATCGGGGCTCTTCAGAAGCCGCCGGATCCGTCTGTCGTGCTCGCTTCGAGCTGGAAATGTGGGCATGAACTCTTTTGCCTTGGGCAAGGGAACTTCCCGGAACCATTCATGGTCCAGAGCCTCCTCAGCTGTGATGCGCTTCGAAGGATCGTAAGTAAGCAATCTATTCAACAAATCAAACCCCTTCTCAGACAAGGTTGGTCTTCCAGCGAACGCCGTTGCTGGGAACTTCTCCCTTAACCTATTGAACGGCTGCTTCGTGAAATTACACCTTACACCAGGGAGTTTCACAAAGTCGGGCCAAATCTTCTCATTCGGAGTGCCCAGAGTCTTGAATATCTTATCAATCTCATCAAGAACTGACTTCCCGGGAAATAATGGCTCCTTTGCAAGGAACTCTGCCATTATACACCCTAAGGACCACATATCAATAGCCGTAGAGTACTTCCTTGCTCCAAGCAGAAGCTCCGGCGCCCTGTACCACAGAGTAACCACTTCATGTGTGTACTCCTTCAAAGGATCACCATATTGTCTAGCTAGACCAAAATCACAAATCTTCAATTCTCCACGGTTGTTCAACAGAAGGTTTGATGTTTTCAAATCCCTGTGCAAGACCCAGTTATCGTGCAGGTACTTCACCCCATCAAACAGCTGCAACATCAAGCACTTTACCTCACTCTGACTAAAAGGCTGCTTCATAGTCTCCATCAACCCCTTCAGGTCGTGCTCCATGTATTCCATAACCATGAAAATATTATCGAGCATGTTGCCAACCACAACCTCCTTCACATCAACAACGGAAGGATGATGAAACGACAACAACACATTAATCTCTCGCAACGAAGTCATGGGAAATCCACCTTTCTCCTTCTCCATCTTCACCTTCTTCAAAGCCACAAGCTCCCCAGTTTTCTTATCTCTGGCACGAAACACAACACCGTATGTTCCCTCATCTATCTTATTCAGCTTCTCAAACTCATCCACCGATCTACAACCCTTCAACATATCAATAGCTCGATGCTGGGGACCGGTTCCGATTGGTTCAACTTCGGGTTCAGATTCAAGCTCAGGCTGCTGAACCTCTCTGTCCTCACTTCCACTATCCTCATCAAGCTCCTGCAACTCCTTCTTGTTCAACTCTCGCTCATACTCTTCTCCATCCTGACTACCTTTGATCGCATTGCTGGTTCCCTTCTCTTGCCTGAACTCCCCAGGCTCAGGTGAAGTGCTTGGAGCTCTACCCTGTTCATCACTGTCTGCACTTTTGGATCTCTGCACACGAGTATTCTTTGGCGCTCGCAACGAAGGGGAGGAGTATTGCTCAGGCGAGTGAGGATCTTCAGCCCATCGTGACCTAGCTATGGTGATAGGAGCTGGAGTACCTCCGCCATCTTCTTCCTCTTGCCTGCTTGTCAGCATTGGACTGTCGAGCACTTGACCCGGTTCAAGAGCATCCTCTGAATCAGGTGTCCCATTAACCCTTCTCACATCCTGCATATGCACATCACCACTTTGCAGATCTCTCCCTCTCTCCTCACCATAAGAGGAAGATGGCGAAGAAGACGAAGATGGGGAGTTTGCCGTCTTTCCATTAAGAACAGCATCAGCTTGTGGCGAAGTAGACACCCGCTCGCTTGATCTGTTGATCTCGATAGCTCTATCACTAGGAGAGGAAGATGAATTCTTGGCCATCACACGAGCCACAGAAGGGGAGGCGGTAGCCTTACCCCTCAACCTCACTTGAGGAGAACTTCTTTCCATTGCAGGAGACGATTTGTGAGACGATGAAGCATTCGCATCGGCGTTTAGTGGAGAGGTCTTAAGGGATGCAGGCGAATTTGGGGAATTTGGACCGAACTTGGACGAAGGATGAGGAGGCCCTGCCTGTTGTTGAGAGGTTGAAGCTTGCGTTCCCGGAGCAACTTTCGAATCGTCCAAGTCCCAGACAATTGGATTGAACTTCCGCTTCTTCTGTGGAGAGGAAGCACTACTTCTGCCTCCTGAATCAGTTGTCACATTACGAGCATTATTTGGTGGAGCATTTCTGTATTCTCTCGCGTCGATTTCTCCGTCTTCTCTTCTGCTTGAGGTCGTCGTAATTTCACCAGGTTCTCGATCAGCCTCTCGAGCTCTCATGCGCGCTCTCCTATCCCTGTCTCGTTCTCTTTCCCGCTCTCGTTCTCGTTCTCTTTCCCGTTCCTTCTCAAGTTCTCGGTCTCTGTCCCTGTCCCGCTCTCTGTCTCCTCTCTCTCTTTCTCTTTCGCGTTCACGGTCGCGGTCATTGATCCTGTCCCTGCCTCTATCGTTTCTCTCTCTGTCCTTCCTCTCTCTATCGTTGATCCAGTCTGCGTCCCGCATACGCCCTCGTGAATCATCGCGCGCAGGCCCGCGCTCTCTATCCCGCTCGGACAGCCGGTCGCGCACACTCCCCGGTCTCTCCCGCTCCCGAATTGGCGACAATGGTGGCGTTCGGCCAGGAATACGCACGTGCGACGACGGTAGCGGCATCGTGCATACGCCGAGCTCCCTCCTGCTTCACAAGAAGCCCTAAAATGCCCTAAACTCAACACAAACTACTCCCCCTTCAGACTCACGTCAACCCAACAAGCACCACCGCCTGTACTCCTCCCACCTCTTCCTCAAACCCTAATTTCTAATTCCAACACTCCACTGACTACGGACACCTCTAATGAAAAACTTTCAGATAACTTCTCAAAACGATAATTCTACAAGAAACGAACTTCAGAACCCAAGCCCTCGAAGAAAACTTGCTGACCACGAAGACGCCACATAACCTATTTAAGGACCCTTGCAGACCACGAAGACGCCACATAACCTATTTAAGGACCCTTGCAGACCACGAAAACTCAAGCTGCAGACTCTGTCAACGAATTTGATCGTAATCGTCTAAAAATGAAAGGCAAGAGAAGCAATGGCATGAATGAATTTAAACTTCAAAAAAGGTTCCACGTTCACCTTCACATCACTTCAAAACTCTCCTCCTCCTCAAACCCTAATTGCTAATTCTGAAACACCGCCAATCTAACTACGGGAGAAACAAAACGACTACTTCAAATTTAAAAACATCGGAAACAACTAGTAAACCACTCGAGCTTTTGTTACGCCCTCGAAAACGAAAAGGTATTGAAGTAGATTGCTTGCTGACAAAGAGAGCTAAAGCTTCGAGAAGTGCACCGGCAAGTACCGAAAACTTGACCAAATTCGATCAAATTTCTCTCAAAATGCAACAATTAAAAATGTAAGCTAGTGAGTAAAGGGCGAATCGTGAGCAAACCTCATGAGAATATGCAGGAAAGGGCGTCGGTATGAGAAGCTCGAAGGCATGAGCTCCGACCTTGGGAGCTGAGGAGCTCCGTGCGAGACGACGATGAAGACGAGTGTAGGCCTCGAGTGTATATACTCGGGCAACGATTTTCATCCGATTGGGCTAATTTTGACGTTGGGTACGATAACTTTCATCCATAGTGGATGGAGAAATGTGTTCGTGGGCGTCAGCTCGGATGAAAATCGGAACATAGGCCACGGGTTTTTAAGGTAGAAGCATCCACAGACTGTTACAGTGTAAGAATTTTAGCATCCTCAAAGAAAGCAAATCTAAGTGATTTGCTCACATTCATATAATATTCTATAATTTTTCAAAATTAAAAGAATAGATTACCTAATCATACCACTAGATTTCTTTTGAATGTCCACCTTTAGAGCAAAAAATACCCTCCAATTAGTTATGCTTGCCATGAGAATTTAAGGTGGTTTGGAGTGAATGAAGGTAGAGCAAAAAAAATGATGGTTCTTTGGGATGGATGCATATTAGGCCTTACTCACTTCAATAATAATAAAATTAGTAGTAGTAGTAGAAAAAAATAATTAGTACTTTAAACACACATCTAATGACAATAAGTTTTAATGAATTAAAAAATTACTTTAATTTTGGTTGTGGCAACAATACACACACTTGGTTGTTTCTTTGTTTTATTTGTTACATAGAGATCTCCAGAACTATGTTCCCTAGTTGCATTCATGGTATTGTGAGAATGTTATTTGCAAAGAGGGATGCATGAAATTTTTTTTGTAGTGTATAGACTCACAACAAAAAAGATGTAAAAGTTAATAGTTTTATAAATTCGAAAAGTATTTACTTTTATATTATTTTATTATATTGTGATAACGGCACAAGGCATACTAGTAGGTATGAAATTATGGCATGTCAATGTTGAATTGCAAATTAACCCCTAAAGTAGGAGTTGCTTTGCCATTTTATCAGACTTTGTTTTTCAGCTCAATTTATTTTTTCAAGCCATATTAGTATGCCACGTGTTGTTTGCCATAGCCATTGGTATGTCATTTGTAATTGCCACAAAAGTGATGGATAAGCCCTCTTCAATCTCCTTTCATACCCATTAGTGTATCCCATGCCATTGCCATAGTGTAATAGAATAAAAATAATTTTCTAATTTTTTGAATTTATAAAAACTTCAAACTTCAATATCTTTTCTATTGTGAGTTGCCACAAAACAAATTCCGTACTCCCTTCTTTGCATAGAGCTTTCTCATGGTACGACGAACCCAGCTAGGGGACACAAAGTTTTAGAGATTTCCTTATAACAAAATAAACAAAAGAAAACAAATAAACAACCTAGAGTGCCTTGTGTCATTGCTACAACTAAAATAAAAGCAATTTTTTAATCCATTAACACTTCAAAATTCAATATTTTTCTATTGTGAATTGAAATGCTACAAATCAAAGTTTGTGCACCCCTCCTTGTAGAGAACTTTCCTAGAGTACCAAAAATATGAAAGGAAAATGTATAATTTTGAAGATCTTGCCATAATAAATAGACAAACAAAAGCATTTTAAGGTATTAGACTAGTTCCCCTTGTATTGTTGCTATAGTATAATAAAAAAGTTTAAAATTTTAAAAATTATTCATAAAAAATTCAAAATTCAGTATTTTTTTCTACCATAAGTTGGAATACTACAAAACCAAGTCCATGCTCACTTCCTCCCAAAGAGTTGTTTGACAGTACAAAGAATGAGACAAGAGGATGCATAATTCTAGAAATCTCACTGGCCAAAACACACAAAACAAATAAACAAAACAAAACAACTCCATTTAACTGCTAAAGATCCATGACTATGTTTCATTGGAAATGCTCCAAAATTGCCATTTTCAGTACAAGTACCAAATTTTTGAAAGAAACAAAATTTGATACATATAATTGTAGGATCTTGTAGTATACTGACTTGAAGACATATGGTCAAAATTTCAAAATTTTCCACAATATGTATTGCAAGATAGAAGCATTCAAATTCATTGCAATCATTTTTTTGACCCTACAAAAAACAAGGCAACTGCACTTCACAAGCTCACTTTTCTATGAAAAATGTCGAAAATGGTGATCCTTCTTTGGATTCTTTTTCCTAGACAAGTTGGCCACATGCTTGGAAATTTTCAAATCATTTGGAATTATACAACATATAGGAAAAAAATAGTAAGTAGACAATAGTAGAGAATGATTCAAAATACTAAATTGTTAAGAATTTAATTATGGAATTGAAAAATTCCAATCCTAATTAATGATTGGAATGTTGTAATAAAAAATCTACATCCTCTGATTTTATTTTTGCTCCAAAAATATTGAAAATTAAGTAAGATAAAGGACTTTGAAGTTTAAAGTTTATTTTAGATTAGAGAATCCATAATTGCCTACAAGTAAAAAAATCCTCATAACTTTTGATTCATTGATCAAAATGGAATGATTCAAAGCTTTCCATGTATAAGGTAGTAGGCTCGTGAACCGCTCATCTAAGGATTGGTGTGCCTTTTCATATATTTCCTTTCATGGGAATATTCTTAGCTTATTTTTCAAACAAAGATAAACAAATGTAGAATGTAATGCAAGTGGTTTTCTATTTTTTGAAGCATTATTGAAATAGTTATGAATTTCAAACAAGTTGTGTTGTAGGTCCCTATTTTTGACACTAGGTCTTCCACAAATTGTTCACTTGAAGTTTATGAAGAGAAATGGGGAAAACAACGACAATGATTGGCTTTTGCAGTAAATTATGTTTTTATTTTCAATCCATTCAAATGACTATAGAGGTTGATTTAAGGACCATCTTATATCCATTTTAGAACTAAAGTAGGGGCGATTCTAAATGCCTGAGCGAAGTTCAAGCCTCCTACCTTATAAAACTCTAGAAAATCAATTTAAAATTTATTTTTTCTAAAAAAAGTGATTTTTTTTCTAATCTTCCAGACTACCCATTTACAAAATAGAAATAACACATTAGGCCATAATTTTTTACTCATATTTCCAAATGTCATGAAATTTAGTGCATATGAAACATATTCCTTGTCCCCACCTTCTATTAAAATTTGGGCCCAAAATATACAAATCTCCAATCACACATACCTACCCAAATTTGCTATATAGCCAAAAAAACACATGTTGATCCTTTAGGGGTTAAGATATAGATGTTTCCATTACATGAGATTGTGTTATTTATCAATGGCTAAAATTTCTCATTAGTTTTGTAAAATATTAGAATTGCTGTAATTTTAGAACTAATGAGTGAAAAAATTGATAAATGTATCAAAAACAATCTAATTAGTTTGAAATTTTTCTAAAATGTAGATAATCCATGAAGAATAGTACGATTTTCTTCTAATAAATGTTTCTTGTTTAACACTCAAAACACCTTTGACAATAACCCTTGAGTCAAATCACCACCATAAACCCAAATTGAGCCTTTAAATAATTGATTGGTAAATTTTTGATAATTTCTATGTATGAACAAATATCTTTTCTTCAAGTGTTTTTACTATTGGTCGAAATATTTTGAAATAGATACAATTTAAAATTTTAATGTATGAAGCAACCAAGATTTATTGATTTTTTAGATTTTTTGACCAATGTCCATCCATTTTGGGGCACCATTGAGGATTGTTTCAAAAATGTCCTCTACAATGAGTACTTATCTAAGAGATTGTTGAGACCAATGTTTTTTGGGAGGTGATTTATTGCTGAAAAGCTATACAATTTTTTGAAGGAATATTCAACAATAGATTTTCTTATTTCAATGGAAACAACTCACTCAATTGTTACATTATTTAGGGACAATATTGCTCTATTACAGATGACCATAGACACTTTTAGATGAATATGTTTGCTTTCATCCGTATATTGTTTATTTTCCCCATATTAATGGATGTAAATAGCTTTACTATTCTTCTAGAGATCAATTTTTATGTTGCCTAGAAAAATGAAAAAAAATACATTGGTTGAGACACCACTCAACATCCATTCCGTTTCCTTGAGCATGTCACCTTGATGATACATAGTTACATATCTTAGGACATTGACATTTTGACACTCCTCACTAATTCCTAAAGGACAGAGTCTATGACAATGCAATCAAACTTTAAAATCCTTCACTATCCACTAAAAAGTAGCAGGTAGTTTTGCCTGTGCCTCTTCTCTGACCTAAAAAAATCCCATCCATCAATCTCAATAGGAATAAATCTCCCCCTTCCAATGTTATTGATTCAATATTAAAAAAAAAATAGTGTACAAAAGAACATTTGATTCGCCTACCCTACTCCCAAACAAAACCCAAAAAATACTTTGATACCAATCTTGTTTTCAAAATACACATGATTAGCTACTATAAAATAATGTATGGATATATGTATTGATATGGGGTACTAACAATGTTATATTGAAGGCATGTGGATACTAATATTGGTATTTTGTTATCCCATATCCATTGTAGTCTCACAACTTCATAAAAGATATACATCTAGGGGGGGATTCAACCATTTCACAAGCAAAACAAATGTTCATTAATTAATTCATAAACAAGAGTTCATTTGTACACACTTCAACATTGTATAATGTGAAGTTTTTTGGTATTATTTTTCAAAGATGAAGTTACATGTCCAACATTTGTCCTAAAATTTTCAATTTTTTCTAGTAAAAATTTCAAATTACTATGAATATTTGAAGAAAATTCATATCAAATATAAATGATATTAAAAAAATGTAGAGCTTTCAGAATAGAAGTACATTATAGTGTAGAAAATTATAATATAAAGAAACTTTCCTTGTCACTCTACATTTAACAACATGGTTATAGATACTCAACTTCAAACTTTGCTAAAATGCTTATTTAATTTAAGGAAACATTTCACAATTTGGAAGTGCAATAGAAACTACACTTCATAAGCTTCATTTTCATTGTAATTTTGCTCAAAAGCAAAAGAAATTGTTTAGAATGTCAAAATCAAGTTTTGAAGGAAACAACTTCAAAATATTGAAATACATGACTGCATTTAAAATAAAATTAAGAACTAAAATGTGTACCATTTTCTTTAATAAACAACCCCATACGAAATTTTCAAAAAAGAAAAACAGCAACTAAAATGCCTTGAATTTCACTCAATAATGTGGATATAGCATCGATAAAGTGGCACCCCAAAATGAATGAAAATCATCCATTCTTCGATATGCACAAAGCCTACTTACTAGTTGACCATCCAAAGGGCACAAAACGTCCTTGGTTCCTCGGTTTGCTTCCATAATTAGTTAGCATAGCAGCTCTAAATGTAACTGTCTGTCTGTCGCATCACGAGGTTGACTGCCCTGATAATTTATGATGCCATTTCTTTGGAATGACATTCCACTGCAGCTCCCACATGGCAATTCAAACAACATGATGTGGTCTACCAATAAGATCATGCCACTTACAGGCAATGCAAGTGGAGATTATCTCACAAAATTCCCACTTCCATGCACACAGTTTCATGCTTCATAAGCCTAACTTACTTGGACGGTGGAAGCACCCAAAATTATCAATGGAAGCAATTCTGCATAGGTGAAGGCACCTTTTGCTAGAAAGAAAATATTTTTGTAGTATTAGCAATTGATAATCATGAATTAAAAAATTAATTAATTTTTTTGAATCTGGCATGTATTTTCTGTGAATTTTCTAAGTGGCGACTCCTTAGACTATCAAAACTATCACAGGTGGACATGAAATTGAAATTTGACAAAAATCAACAGTCAACTAATCAATAGGAAGGAAGGGGAAATTTCAGTGAAACTATACATGAACACTTTAATTGAAGCCTACGGACATTTCAAAGAAACTTTACTACACATAAATGGAAACAAGGACGCTCTTCGATGTTTCTACCTCATGAAAGAGGGCCGAAATGCCACAACTAAGTTAAACTAAGATAGTTTACTCTTAAAGTGACCTTGAAAGAGTTGGTTGTATTGAGGGGGAGCTAAACTCTTTGAAAAAAAATCAAAAAAAATTTGCAAGAAGCAAAATAAATTGGCATTTATCCCAAGTCGTTTCATATTTTTTGGACCTCCATGGAATCCGTCAAATTTTTGAAGTTGAAATGTAGTGGTTACTAAAAGCAAGCACCTCATGTGATGTGAATAAGGTAGGCATCCCCCTAACGGCATCAACCCTTAAACCGCCATCTTCAAATTGTACACAAACGTTTTTTAAAACAAACTTTGACCCTCCATAACTTTTGCATATTGTATCTAAATGGCATGTTCTTTGGAGCATTGGAACCTCCTTTCACTTGCCAAGAAGATAATATGAAATTTTGAACAACTTAATAATAGTAACTAGACACACTACCAATTTGTGGCACTTTTGGGTGTACCCACCTTATTATTGGCACATCAAAGAAAGCAAAATGAAACCTTTATGTTAGTGGTCTCTTTTAGTACAAGGTTGCTTTTAGATCACCCTAAGAGCATTGCCACCCTTACTCTCCAAGCCATTTGTTTTGTCATTGACATTTGGCTTGTTAGAACTTTAAATATTAAAATTTCAGCATTATTGTATTTGAATTTCACTTGGTTTGGGCTATTGTAGTCATGGATTTCTTATCAAATTGGCTATATTTTAAGAATATTTATTGTTAGACGTGCTCTTTTGCTAGAGTGATATAAAGGAGGTTGTCCTAGTCCAAATCAATTTCTAGGGGCTTACAAAGAAATGAGGTATTTGGGACCAAAACTTCAATTTTAGAAATGCCAAATTTAAATGTGACTAGAATCCATGCAACCATCTTTGGCTATCATTCCAAAAAAACATAATTATAAGTGGAAAAAATAAACTCCAATTCATGAACTAAAAAAGGACCAAATGAAGATTTACACTCATTAGAGGAGATTCAGATGCTCAACAAGATTGTGAGTTCTTCTACGTTTCCCGAACTATGGGGAATTGTGCCACGACAACAGTTTGACATGGCCAAAGTTTAGCCGTGTCAAATAGTATTATACAATTAATTATTTAAATCTTTATATCTATTATTATTATTTAAATATTTTGAACAATATTGGTTGGTTCACAAAGCAGGGAACAACCTTGAAACGGTCTTTTAGAGGCCTGAAAAAACATATAATGTGTAAAATAAGTCTTATAAGAGGTGGTAAACATCAAAAAATATATGTGAAATGAAATTATATTATCCAAGATTACATTGTTAAAATATTCCATACCTAAGCAATATTGGTTCTAATTCTACTAAAACTAGCTAATGAGGATATAGGTAGTTGTTTGTGAACCATGAAGTGAATACTCTGCAGGTGTAAGTAAATATAAAAAATTCTAATATCTCAACAAAAATTCTAACTATTTGAAAATTTTTAAAAAATCTAGAAAATAGCTAGTCAAAACTTATAGCTTTGTGAAATATGATGAGTCTAAGTGACATGTTTAATGCATAAGAAAGCAATTTGTGGGAATGGGAAAGTAAAATTAGAAATTTAAGGCAAAATAGTTAAGGCTTCACTATATTTACAAAATGAAGGCCTTACAAGTTTTCATACTTAAAATGTTTTTTTCTACAAATCTTTAAGTGACATAGTTTGGTATGCAACTTTTAAAGTTGGATGAGCTCATGATTGACTTCCATCCTCCATATTTATTACTCTCTACCTCCAATATTTTCTTGGTTACAAATCTCTAGGTTTAGGGGTTCATTAGTCTAGAATAATGTAATGCACTTTACAGTTGGTTATTTACAACTTAAAGGTTTGTAGAGAACTATATATAATATAACTTATTTGACTCCTGAAATACAAGGTAGGTACTAAAAGATGACAATGCATACACTATTGAATTGATAATCTAGCAATCATCATCTTTTCAATTGTTCAAATGTCATTTTAACTTCTAAAACTCATGCATCAAGTTCACAATAAATACCATACTTGTAGAATATATGGATATTTTCTAGCTTTTAAGACATGTAGGAGGTGCAATAGTGATCTTAATTTTTGACTATTTTGTTTGATCATATTCAACATGAATACAAACTTTTATTGCTATTGTATACCTCAATTTGTACATTTCTTATGTCAAATACACAAAAAATTCATCTAGCATATTGGGTTCCCTTTAAAGATTGATATACACATTCTCAAGGAGTAAAAGGAAGAGTAAAACACAAAAAATAGTAAAAAATATCTCTATTGGAATGACCATGTTAAGGATCATCATAATCTTCTAGGGACCTAATTGAGCCAAGTCAAGATTACAAAGGGCAAGAAAACCCTGCATATTCACCTAAACTAGAAGCAATATGTTTTTTCTTTAACTACACATAACATATCTTTATTTCTTTGAACTTTGGTTGACTAAAATATATATAAGAAAATTCTTCAAATTATCATTCGTTTAGATAAATTGAAAGAATATTGCAATGAACCTAAATATGTGCAATGATCCCAAAGCTGTAGTAATATCGTATCTAGTGGTCATGTTCATCATTCCAAGTGGAATAATTAAGTATAGTTGGCAAATGTAATTTGACAAATGCCTAAAAAGAAAAAAAATCGTTTTTCTCATGAAATGGTTTTGAATGAACCAAATCCCTCTCAAAGTAAAATTTATGTATGGAATTTTTTCTTACCTTTACCACTCATCTAGTGGTTTAAAGTATAAGACCTATTTTTGATGAAGGCCCCATTTGCACAAGATAGGGTGACCTATTTTCATGAATGAAGGGATTATGATGTTGACTAGGGCCTTCATGATTGTATGACAAATAACACATTGACACCTAATGAAGTTGATAAGACCAATTTTTAGTCTTGTGCTTCTTAGAAATAGGTTTGCCTATAGATCAAGAATGAATCAAATTGTGTTCTCCACATCCTTCATTTCTACTAAAGAATTCCAAGCTTGATGGAAAATTAACAAAAAAATGGTACAATCTCCAGTATTTCTATTCCCTCACTTGAAAAAATTATCCAAACCACCATTGCTAAATTAGACATATGCTAAAATGCTTAACCCTCAAATGAATTTGACTATGTTTTCACAAAAAACACCTCCAAACTACCATTTCTAGAACAAGTACCAAATTTTAGAAAAAAATACATTTTTGGACATATGTAATCATAGGATCTTGTATTACACTAGTTTAAGAAGATGTGGAAAAAATTTCAGAAATTTCCACCTTGTAGATTGCAAGATATTAACATTTAAATGGGCAAAAATCCTTTTTGGGGCCCTACAAAAAAATGGGTAGCTGCACTTCACAAAACTACATTTGTGTGAGAAAAATTCCAAAATGGTGGTGCTTCTTTGGATTCCTTTTTCAAGGAAAATTGGCTACGTGCTTGAAAAAATTCAGTTCATTTGAAATTGTACAACATATAGGATTAAAATAGTAAGTAGAAAGAATTAGAGAATGATTCAAATTACTAAATTGTTAAGAATTTAATTATGGAAATGAAAATACCAATCCTAATGGTTGTAATGTTTTAATCAACAATCTACATCCCAGGATTTTATTTCTTTTCCAAAAATATTGAAAAATCCATAACTACCCACAAACTAAAACTCTTCATAATTAACTTTCATCTCAAGAATCAAAATGGAATGATTCAAAGCTTTCCACATATATATAAATCTAGAAAATCAATTTTAAATTTTTATTTCTTTAAGTAGATATTCTTAAAGAATTTTTTTTGGAGTTGCTCGGGCTACATGTTGAGCAATGAAAATGACATATAATCATAGAATAACTTTTAAACCATGTAATCAAAAGTTATGAGAAATTGAGGATTGTTAGGCCTTAAAGCCACTCCTCGGGCACATGTGTGAAAGTTTCAAAGAAAAAGAATAAAAATTTTGTTCATCGTGAGTTGCTGAAAATTGCTATGTTGACAAAAAAACATAGTTTGGGCATGTAGGGGTTAACATTATTGGAAATAGGTAGTACCTATAGCGGCCTTATCCTACCTCATCTTGACATGTGAATGGAGAGATGCACAAAACTATATAGAATGCTTTGTCAAATACCTCTATATTGATATCTTTGTGTGATGTGCAATGACATCTATTACATTAAGTACAGAGTGTCACGATTCATGTCATGACCAGTTACAGTTACAAATATGATCACATTCTCATCCAAAATGTTTCATCATGTCATCCTGAATGTTTTTCATTTGGTTTTGTAAGACTTCAATCAAGCGGCTATCTAGTCTAGTCTATATTCTCCTCGGTTCAATGTTGCATTGCAACAAGTTTGTGCTAACTACGTAAGTTCCACTTTTAGCCTCACATTAATTCTAAAGTGTGTTAATAACTTACTTCCAATGGCAACTTGAAGCTGCACTTGCACTTGAGGCATCATTCAATGTCCAAATCATTTGAGTCAAATTAAGAGAAGGAACTCATGCTTCGCAGTTGAGCATCTCCAGTTCTCCACTACGTTAAAAATGAGAGTCTGAGGAGCTCATTCATCAGCTTTGGCTGTAAGCTAGCTGGCCAAGACCTGCTGTAAGATATGAGAAATTATTTGGGGAAAAGGATCACTAGGAATTCATAAAGCTTAGCTTAAATCCAAGTCAAGTAAACTTAAGCTTCAGTGAGCAAAGAAGTGAGGAAGTGAGGATGAGATTAGGAGATATCCTTCCTGTAACTTAACGGAAGCTCAGAGTTAAGTTAAGTCAAGTTAGTGAGCTTGCGGGTACCGTAACTCAGTGAGTACAGTTGGGCATGCACGTACCGATTCGTGTGGAATTTGAGAAATGAGAGATTGAGAACAAAGTCCAGTCCAGTCTAAGTTAAGCTTAGCTGTTGACAAACACTGCTGCAAACACTGCTGCAAACACTGACAAGCCCTTCATCCCTTACACAAGATACTGTACGGCATAGCAGATTCGTCCTCCACAGAAAAAAAAATAAAAAATAAAAAATATCATGCATTTCGGAATATGGCCATATCAAGGAATCAGGGGGTCCAACCAATCACGTCGTGACAAGCGTTACTCGTTTCAAAAATAATAGTAATGGAGTTTTTTAGGGTGAATCATTTAACCCTCAAACAACATCGGGGACATTTTTTGTTTGATGGATGACAAAGAATCTTCCTATGGAGGACAAAAGTGCAATTGATCATTCTTGGAATTTTGTGCAAAAAGGAGAGATCTTGCACAAAAGTTTGACCTCCATTAGGTGTTTTTTTAAAATAGATGATGTCATATAGTTCCAAAAGAGATGATTTCCATGATGACCAACCCATCTTTTAAGAGTTAATTTGTAGCTTTGATACAATATATTATAGATTTCATTGGATCCAAGTCTTAATTTGCTCTATCCTAAATTGTATGGGGTCCAACTACTTTTTCTTTAAGTTATTGGCTCTTGACCAAAGTTAACATGAAGAAGCATTGCATCAACAAGCTACATTTTCAATGAATTGAAGAAGTTTGAGTAAGCTATGTACCTTAGAGCATTGCCACTCATTCATTGGGAAACTCCCTGGCCAAATGGCTTTTGGTGGGCTCAACTCTCCTTTTGGGCTCTACTAACAAATAATTCCCTATCTTTTTTCTCCATATTTTCAATAGCTTTGCATTCTCATTGGTGGGAGTTGCTATAGTTGTTAGACTTTTCAAAAAGGGAGACAAAAACATTGTCAAACAAGGAGAATCCAAACTTGGAGAAGAGATGATTGGGCTTATTAGGATGGAGGGTTGACTACTTATTTGGGTGGGGGTTGAGCTCATTTTGGAAGTTGTCCGGTATACGGTGCTAGACGTTTCCAACGGTGGGCTCTATATTGAGCTAACAAGAATTGTTCCCCATGAAT
The DNA here is from genome assembly GCA_963920665.1 of Straminergon stramineum. Taxonomy (NCBI): domain Eukaryota; kingdom Viridiplantae; phylum Streptophyta; class Bryopsida; order Hypnales; family Calliergonaceae; genus Straminergon; species Straminergon stramineum. The sequence continues at coordinate 2,772,418 of OY987263.1, forward strand.
GAGTAGCGATGTTCTTATGTCACGTATTTAGTCTAAACTCACTTTTATTCCAAAATAGAGCCTTAGTTTGTTGTAAGAAATTTTAATTGTAACATCTACAAAACACATATACTATGAAATAAGTTACAAACCCTCTAATAGCTATGTAAGGTGGATGAACTTTCATTGCATGCAAACTGGAAGTCTTTATCTTGAAGCTTTCATTTTGACCACTATTCATTCCAACATTGATAGCCTAAAGCTCAATCATTTAAGAATTCCTGCTTCAAACTAAATGCATAGTTTGAGTATTATAGGCCAAATCCCTAGTTGCATGGAATGGTTAAAACATCTACATTGAATTGGGATATTAGGGGGACCAAAAAATTAAAGGGACTTATTGTGGAAAATTGTAGATGTTTGAAACATGATGTACATCTCTTGAACACTTCAATAACTATTGATGTACAAGAAAGGTAGATATTTATATAGTGTGAAATATCAATTAATTAGTATGGGTCCCCTTCAAACCCCTATTTAGTATAGAATTGGCCTTCCAATCATACATGCACCATAGAAGGAACATAACCTCTTTTTGGAAAAGCTTTTTACTTTTACAAAAATGTACAAAATTATTTCCTTCAATTTATAAAATTAAATTTCTTTTTGTCATTGCTAACAATAACTTGCCTTCCTCTCACAATATGGAGCCACTACTAGTCAATTGGGTTGAATTTTTTGTAGCAAATACTATACACAACTCAAAACTCACTTCAACTAACTAACCAACCTTTGTAGCAATATCCCCCCAAAATGAAACCAACAAATCAAACAAAAAAAATTAAATAATTGAAATCATGGAAATCACACATGCTAATATAGCTACATTTTGGTAAAATATAATTAATTAAAAATATTTATCCCTAAAGCTCTTTTAAATCCAAAATGATTTTGGATTGATTTGGTCACCTTTAGTGACATAGCAAAATTGATCTTTTTTGCATGTATGAATCTCACTCATACAATACCTTGAAGACCTAAATTAATATTTTATATGTCATTGCTATACAAGACAGTCAAAAAATGAGACCCTGTAGTTTGAAGTTCTTCAAAATGCATAAAATTTTATTTACAACTCTTTTTGTCCAAAGTGCTGTTTCGGTGCCATTTTGAGGGGTTAATATTCAAAGCAGATAAAACGGACAGCAAGCATCGTTGAAGGAGCAAGCACTTGATTCGAAGTGATTCTTCCTCACACCATTCCGCAAGGCCGCACACCACTTCTTCTCCTCAAAACACGACACTCAATGAGTTCAACTTTGAGAACATACTGCAGAACAGCCTCAATTGCCAAAACAACAACATATATTATTAAGTTTCAAGCATGAGTTCAAGCTTAATAAGTTACTACAAAGTCTGTTGCATGTGGTCACACAATGTGGAGCTGCCGACGCAATCTCCACTTCAATCCTCTCACGATGACACTCAGACGTACTCTGGTCAAAACTGGCAGACCTGCAGTAGGGAGAGTGTCAGGCTTTCATCAAAGCTCGTTATGTTTCTTCCTCATTGCCCTGTCCTTTCAAAGCTGCGCTTCGCTCTGCATCATCTCTTTACTGCTACCGATGATGGAGCTTGCTGCTCTCGGCACTTCAATCTGCACGCAATTTTTTAAGTTGGGAAGCTTGCAAATCGGTTGCAAGCTCACTCAGAACGCTCACATCGGCATTATGTTGATGGACTCTGTGTCTGACTTGCTGCTGGAGTATGTCTTCCTGGTGCAGAAATTCGATGTTACTCTAGTCTGGGGTAACCATGCATGAGGTTTGATAATGCAGGCTGTAGGACTTTTGTATTTCTGCAAGGTTGGTTTCACTGGGGTTTTGGGGAGAAGATGTATTCCAGGGTAATGTCGGCCTCGTGAGCTGTGAAGCTCATTGGTGAAGTAGACAATCACCATAGCCTGCCTTTCGTGTTTATTTCTTGTAGTCACCGGCCTAGCTACTCATTTACAGTTACCTTTCAAAGGCTGTAATTGTCGTTCATAGTGTACTGTTGGTCGCTTACCTGTTAACTTCCTCCTCGACCAGCTGTTTGTGATGGATGCAGCAATGTGGGCCAAGAGAAGTGGGGACGTGGGAAGCTTTTGAGTCATTAGCCCTTGCTCGAGGTTGTACGTTGCAATCTTTCTCGCCGGTTTCAGCTTCTCCCCCATGCGTTGATGAGACTTCTTGGTCTATAGCCAGGTCTTAGCCTGTAGTAGCGAGAATATACCCCTGTCACTAGATGCTTGTCATATCCACTGCAGTGGCAGAGACACTGCACAACTAGCACATGCTCCACATCGTCCATCAGTTCAAGAAAGCAAGAACGGCCGTCTCTTTCCACCTCCTGTTTATCTTCCTTTCTTTCTCATGGAAGAATGGTTCCTCCGGCTCGCGTTTCATGTCTGACAAGTATAGGTATCCGGGAGACAGTCTCTTCGTGCTTGTTACAACTCCTTATCACTTAAAGAACCCATACTTGGGGTGTCCAGACTAACCCTTCCTTCGTGGCAACCTTGGAAGCTCGACGTTGTGGCAGTGCTTTGGCGGTAGCGACATTGGCAATGGCGCTCTTTCAAGGTTGACTCTTGGGGACTCTGTTCACAATGTCTGAAACAGAGCAAGCACTGGACATTTAGCGCAACTTCGAGCTTTAAGGCCTCAACAAATGCTTGGGAACCAAGAGCGGGGTAAAGGAAGATTTCTTTTTCTGCTGGAACCTTGGAATTCCATGTTTCAGGTAGCGATCCCTCAAGGCGATCTTCAACGAATTGCACACAGTTGAAAACAAGGTACCATATTCTATCCGGACTTTTCTGTTCTTGCTGTAGCAGGGACCTTGTGACTCTTAGACTCGAGTTTGGTATCTCGTCGTCGTCGTACCTTTGGCTTCGGGTTCCCCTTCACTGTACCGTTAGTCTAGGACCATTCGTAAATTCAGCAGATGTGGTATCCGTCAAGATTCAGCACCGAAAGCTTTCCCTGATAGATGATTTCATCCGACCTGTTTGCTTGGGAGGATCGGTTGTTGACGTTTGACATGCCTCTGCTTATGGAGTCGTCAATTAAGTGATCAGCTTGTCAAAAAGAGGGACGAGAATGGACATTGCAGTGTCTTTAGCGGGACAGTCAAATAGCGCAATTACTCAAGTGAAGCAATTAGTTGCGTTTTAACATACGTGATCTACCTTATGTTATAATATTCTGATAAGGGTGTGGTACGTTGGTTACTGTACCTACAGTGATTGCAAAATGGGGAAGAAGGGAACATGGTTCAGCGCTGTGAAAAAAGCATTTCGTTCTCCATCGAAGGACAAGGACAGAGACAAGGAGAAGGAGAAGGAGAAGGGTGCCATCAAAACTGTTCCCAAATTTGTCAACACTCTTCCAAGGGACATTTCCCCAGTTGAAGTGCCTGTAAGTATCGTATCCTCGTAAAAGAACCTCTCAAATTGCTCACAATTCCATTTGTAAGTGATTTGATTCGAGTATTGCCCTGACGTACTAACTAATACATTTTCTTCCTTCTGGCAGGTCAAACCCAAATCCAGGAGGAGATGGAGCTTTGGTAAGTCATTGCATCAGCCGTCTTGCATGGAACCAAAGGCTTATAATGCACCAGACAAGAACGACGAGGAGTACAGCAAGCAGGAACTGAATTCCCACCCGGATCCTTACAGGACGCCAGACATATCTTTCGCAACCAGCTGTAGTACCACCCCAGTGCACTACATGGTGGCACACATATACTCTCGTGAAGATTTGGCAGCCATCAAAATACAATCAGCATTTCGAGCATACCTGGTATGCACGAAAACAACGCATTTAAGCACTACAATGAGACCTATAACGCGTTTCTGCTATCAATTTTTATAGATATAATTGCTACGTGTTTCAGTTTGAGGTGTCGTAATTTGCAATTCTGTCTTGAAGTAAGTCAGCAGCGCCCATCTTAAACTTAAACTGTGCCTGCGCTTTCTACCAATTACATACTAATTATATGCCACATTACAGCAAGTTAATGACGTGCTCGGGGTAGACCACGTATGTAATTCTGTTAGTCTTCTACTTGACTTATATATCCACGGGAGACTCGAAACAAAAATGATAGGAGTTATTTTTATATGAGGCTTGTAAAGAATAGAAATATGTATACCTCCAGCATTGTGATACTATGAGAGGAGGCTCAAATCAGTTGCCTGCTGATATATAGTATGTGATCTGCTTCTTTTCATTTCCTGCCTTAATCACTCTTGAATGTGCCTGGTCCTGTAGGCACGTCGAGCATTGCGAGCTCTCAAAGGCTTAGTAAGATTACAAGCTTTAGTTCGAGGACACACAGTGCGTCGTCAAGCAACTATTACACTCCGTTGCATGCAAGCATTGGTCAGGGTACAGGCCCGTGTTCGTGCCCGCCGAGTTCGAATGTCAGATGAAGGCCAAGCTGTGCAGAGGCAATTACTGGAACGAAGACAACTGGAGTATCGTCCCAGGAAATCCACGGTATGTTCTATTGTTATATATGGCCCCGAAAGTCATATACATTTCCTGTTAGATTTTAAAATTCTGGCTGCACATGGTGAGCACCTTCAGTTCCATGAGTTTCACTTACTCAGATTATGAATAGCAGGATGGAGGCTGGGATGACAGTACTCAAACCCCTGAGGAGATTCAAGCAAAATTGCAGTTCAAACAAGAGGCCGCTTTGAAAAGGGAAAGGGCATTAGCGTATGCCTTCTCACATCAGGTATGCATGCCACTACATCGCTCAGTTTATACATGTACTAGTCTCATCTGTGGTTATTGTAACACCTAAATAGCGTGCCATAGAGTAAACTAATTCTTTTTGCTAAATTGTGTATCTTGGAAAGACCATCCAGAAGCTTTTTGAGTGAATAGTGACTCGAGCAACAAGTGCCCAGCTAGCAAGTGGTCAACATGAGAGAGATGCAAAGCTTAGTAAATGGGTTCACTGATCCATTGTGTTGCGGCGGCACCATAAACTAAATAGAAGAAACGGTGTAGCATTCAATAATCACATGCCTACACAAGGATGTTCTGCCTTCCCACACTGCTGAGATCTTTTCAGCAGTTTTGTTGTCGGATCTCCACTGCCCAGATAGAAAGCTCCTTCACTCGGCTATTAGGTTGATCTTGTCAGTGAGTGTTCAATTCCGTGCAGAACCTGGAAATTTAATTAGTTGTACATATGTAATCTCGAGATACGATGGGTAGTACACTTGTACTGACAGTTGTGAAAGGCGGCCCCAAATCAGATGTCCCAGCTGTATATCGATTGCGAGCCAGATAAACCTCATTGGGGTTGGAGCTGGTTGGAGCGATGGATGGCAGCGCGACCATGGGAGAATCGCGTCTTTGACAGCTCCTCCGTCTCCAAAGATGTGTTCGACGGCTACTCCGTCAGAAGCCCCGACATGGATCAAACTGCACAACAGAAGCAACCAGCACATGGCGATCCTCGACTCAACAACAAGCAAGTGTCGTACAGGAATCAGCCAGTAGTACTTCCTCAAACAAGAATGAGCTTGAGAATTAGCCCTGAAAGTTACTCTCGCAACGGCACCACGCCATACGCAAACGGCCAATATCGCACCCCAAGGTCAGTTTCGACACTTGTAGTTGATTTTGTCATTTGGAAGTTTAGGAAAAATGACTCATTCTTGAGTTTCAGAGTTCACAAAAAACATGCAAATAACAGTTCCTTTGTTTTTAGAATATTTGTCTACAAATTTATGAACATGCTGCATTGTTTTCGTAAATATGTTACGAAATCTGATCTGCAAGGAGGGTGCAGTCCTATGCAGAGAACATCAGCTCCTGTAACACCTCCCTCAGCCTACAAAACAGTCATCCGCTCAGCCAGCCCTCGCCCCATCATTATTCGGAGAGAAGACATTGAAGAAGCTGGAAGTCAGACCTCCAAGGCCACCACTCGTTATGGAACTCGCCAAAGCCACGCTGGGTCTGTGAGGAGCCGTGACGATGAAAGCTTGGCAAGCTCTCCTTCGGTCCCCAGCTACATGCAAGCAACGCAGTCTGCCAAAGCCAAAGTGCGCTCTCACAGCACACCGAAGCAACGCCCAGGTATGCTGTCATTCGTTTTTTGGCTAATAAATATCACCAGATTTTGACAAATTGTTGGCTTCACTTACAAGCCAGTAGGAAACTTAAAGAGGAAAATGAAATCCCATAACCAGATGTCAATGAACATTTGTTGACAACCACAAGAAGTTGTGTTGTAGCTACCAAATTAACAGATATGTAATGCAAATCTTGCCAGCCTCGAACTGAATTCTTGGAGTCACCAAAGAGAAAACTGAAATTGAGTAATACATTGTTGCAGGTACGCCAGAGAAGGACCACACATGGGCATCGAAGAGGCGATTTTCTTTACCAGTTTCTCATGAGAATATGATCGGGATCTCAGGGCCCTTCGTCCAGCAACGGCCTTCTCGATATGCTGCTCCACGTAGTCCCAACCTCCGCGCTGACCAGCGATCTGTGTCGTCCATGGGCAGCCGTCAAGGTGATGTAACACCGCCCACTTCTGAAGTTAGAACAGCGCTGTACAGATAGACCGTGAGTATATTTACCCATTGAGCTAAAAATAGAAGTCCTCTTTGGAAGCTAATAGTCGATTATACTACCTTTCAAAACATTGATTTCTGTTGCTGAAACATCTAGGGTATGATATCTTGGTCCTTTTGTTACCTTCCTAAATGATTTATTTAGAAATGGAAGCTGTCATTTGGGCACTTGGTGGTTAAGGTTTGCAAGTCCTTTGAGATCTTTGAGGTTGCAACCGCCACTGTGATCACTCTTGGTGCTCAGATTTAAGGAACAAGCCTCCGCATAGTCTACTGAACACTATATCTCTGTAAACTTTTGCCTTAGAATGGATTCGTCACTTCGTGAGATAGCCTTTGAAGTCGTCAAGAGTAACTTAGCTCCTCAATGCGATCGTTCGCTAGATTGGCTTCAGCATTTGTATTCTCGTCAAAAAAGTTTTGGTATCAGAAGCTCCCTCATGCTGATATGTCTGGGATGGCTGATTTATTGGTTTTCTAAGAAGAGCATTCATAATATTCAGCACTCATACTCATTGCAGAATATGCAGCACTAGAATATTGAAATTATGGCTCAGATTTGAAAAATGTTTCAATTGAGCTTTGAGGTCTTATTACTTTTGCATTTAATATTCATATGTCATTCCTAAACTTCTCCTAAGCTTTTCTAAAATTTAATAATGAACATTATTTTCCATGCCAGAAGCAACTTTGTGTATTTGAGCAAGGTTGCTTCTGCATTGTAGTTCTTGCTGCAAGAATTCCAATTCCACCATCGTACATTAGGGTGAGCTCAAAAAGATCACAGGAGACTTCAAATAATTGTTTGTTGGAGCAAAATAATTTTGTATGCTTCATTGCTAACTCTTTGTTGTAGAGTAGTTGATTTGGTTAAAGGTTAGTAATAGTTTTGTCACCTTAAACAAACGATACATCTAAGTATACTATAAAGTCTCCTACTTGAGTTCCCTATTTTGAGTTTGTCTTCGTCTTTAGAAGGGAAGTATTCTTATTTGGAAATTTTTGAAATTGAACTAAAATATTGAACTCATTGAGTCAAGTCTAGATGTCTTAGTGCCTACTATGATAAGTACCAAAATTGTTGCATTTGGATTTGGTTAAGTTATTGAGTTCTTGTAGATTGACAAATATATTTTCAAGTGGACTTTGATGAAACAAATTCATGTTTTTGAAGGCAATAAGAAATGGTATAGAAATTGATTCAATGTTGTAAGGTAGAGAGAGTTTCCTTTGGAAAATATAGAATTTTTGGTTGCAACTAGATTTGGCCCAAAGGCATGAGGAACCTTGTAATCACATGAAAGTAGAAGTATAGTAAATGTACTTTGCTTATACTCATACATTACTAGGTATAAAGTATATATGGATAGATGTATAACAATGATCATGTAATATAAATCAAACACAATATATTCATACAAGTATACTACATATAAATTGTTGTGTATATATATATATATATATATTTGTATAAAAATTGTACACATGGCTTTCATTTTCTAACACCAAACTAAAATTTCTAGAAAGACAATAATTCAATATATAGTCATACTAAATTTCAAAACTAGATATTTTCTAACCAAACTATTATGGATGTTTGAAAATTCTACCTTCAATCTTCATAGTAGTTGACCCTTTCTCATTCCATCAAGCATAACTTTTACATAAAAACTTCAAGTAGCAATGATGTTTTTGTGAAATCACAATAAAAAAGATAACATCCTTCCGAATTTTCATTCCAAAACTTATAGTACATAATATATTATGGCTTTCAAAAAATATACAATATGAATAAGGAAGAAGAAAAGTCCCTTCCTTATTCTACCTCAAGGAGGACATATCAATCCATACCTTTGCCACATGGACTTCTATTTATCTATTGGCTACTCCTTTCACCCCCATATTGTATCTATATCCTTATCTTAGCCACAAAACCTCAAAGATCAATGAAAGGTAAAACATACTTTAGTCTTCTATTAAACAACTTAAGAAAAATAAAATAAAATGTGAAAATCTCTTAAAGGATAAAGATTTGAGAGAATGGAACCTAAGAGTCTTCAAGTAGAGGCAGTAAAAGCCTTGTGAAAGCAAAATCAATCACCAAGTCATAAACTTTGTTGACTAGTTAAATTTTTGTTGCTACAAATGGAATGGGTTCAAGCTTCACTGGACTTATTGAGTGGCATACATGCAATTCGTGGCTTGATATTGTTAGTGAGATAATGCAAGAAAGATATACATCGAGCCCATTACCTATCCCCTTGAATTGTGACAAGATGTAGGATAAACAAAATAGGTTAACAAGCTTCATCATTGAACTAAACCATAGTTCTCACTACAACCCTTTCTTTTCCATCCATCTTCATTAGGTGTACTCAATCAAACCCAATCTAAATAATGATAATAAATATTTTTACATAACAAAAAAAATTCAAATCACAACAACACTTGGGGCAAGAAGTACAACATGAACATCTTAAAGAAGATTGAGGACTTCCATTTGAAGGATCTTGTTTAACCCTTGAACGCTAGACTAGTGATTGTGGGAATCATGGCTTTTGGAACCATGTGACATCATCTACTTTAAAAAAAACAAAAATAACCATTGGAGGTCAAAGTAATGTAGAAGATCTTCCCTTTCCACCCCTAATTTTGAGGATGAATAGTTGCACTTTTGTCCTACATAGGAGAATTCCTTGTCATCCATCGGACACAAAACGTTTGTGTCGACGTTTAAGGGTTAAATCTTGCTAATGTACTTTTGGAAAATACACATAAAGAATAAGCAATGCTATTCCACTAAGAGTCTCATAAATCTTGGATCATAGCATTATAGAATTCATGGTAGGATACTATGTGCTTCCTTTAATATCTACAATAGAATGAAATTTTCTAAATCTAGCTTAAGTGGGTGTCATTAACCTCAATATTTTAGATTTCAAAGATGTCTTTCCGGAAAAAAATTCAAAGATAAAGATAACACCTAAAATTTGAGCTACGTTATGCTTCTTGGAGTAGATTTCTATGAGGGGACACATACAATTTTCACATTCTAAAATCCAACATGGATTAATTCAAGTAAAAATGGAAAAATAACCTCTACATATCAATGGATAATTGTGTAATTAAAGAGAACTTGAGATTTTGGCTAGTTTGCTCAAATTTCTTCCCAGACATTACACCATATCTTATATCCCCCAAGTCATGATTTTATTCATAATTTCAATAATGTAGGGGCAAACTATTAGATGTTTGTCTTAAGCTTTTAATTATTTTATGGTTTTTTTTGAGTTTTTTTTAAGTTCTTCATCACTCTTGCTTTCAGTTTCAATTTCTTTAGTCAATGTAAGTATGGAGTTTGTATCAACAGCAACACTAACCTTGGATGAACCACGCAACTGAGTCAACAATTTTGCAGGTTACAATTATGCAGGTTTTGGGTTTAGGATTTGCACCATGAGCCATTAATTCTGGAGGTTTCACCCATGCCTACACGCTCACAGAAATCATGGCAACGGAATCATCAGTGACGAACCTGGATGCAATTAGAAGTTCATTTGATACAGCAGGAAAACCGCTGACAATTCCAGTGACTGTTTTTCATTAGCAAAAGCAAGCAATTCCTCATCAAGACAGTGCGCAATAGAGCATGTTGGAACAAAGTGTCAAGCGAAGCTTACAATTGAAGGAGTTGGAGATTACACTTCACTGTTGCACGAAATATGAATTTCGCGTTTTTTGGGTTGAGTTCAAGTGCGGAGAATAGGGTACGCTAGCTGGATTTAAGCAGTAATCCACAATAATTCAGAACAAAACAAACAATGTGATGGCGATGGCGATGGCGATGGCGACGGCGATGCAAGTGTTAGGGAACAGAAAACAAAACCGGGTTACACTTTTTTTAAATCCGAATGTGGATGTCTTAGGTCTTCCAGAAAGAAGAGCTTGAAGTGAAAGGAAGCACGTTCTCTCAGTGGTCTCCGTAAGTTGGCTCTTAGCGTGGACTTCCATGCACACAAAATCGGTCAAACCTTGAAGGAAAATGACGAAAGACAATTCCGAATTCAACATTAAAGAGTGCAATAGTTGCAAGAGGAGTTGTTGGTTGTTAAAAAACTTCGGGGAGGCTCATGATAACTAAGCGGGGGAGGCACGCTTCTGGTTTCTGCAAAAAACTATTTTGGACATTGGTAACGAAAAACTATCGTTTAGGTAATGAAAAACTATTTGTTAAAAACATACACACTCTTCACAGGCGAGCCTTGAGGGGTGATAAAGAGAACCATGAGCAAATGTACTAAGCTTACAAATTGGGTCCTGAAGTTTGTTGAGAAACAACCAGGCATGTGCTCTGTGTGAGCATAACAAATAGACGGACAGCTCCTTCTGTTGTCACGTACACTCGAGCTTCGACTCTCTCTTTCTCTCACTTGCTCGCTTGCTCTCTCACAATGGCTTCAATCATCCACCCCTTCCAGTCTTCCACAATGTCACTTTCTGTCTGCGCTGCTGCTGTAATGTCACGTGCTGCTAGTTAATTACGGCAGAATGATAGCCAAGTACAGTCAGGAGTCTCTTACACGCTGTTAAATGCCAGTCCTGATCCGACCGGCGAATGTAGGAGTTTTGTGCAGCTTATCCAAGTGAGGTTTCCGATTCTTTACGTTTATTGCCACGGTGGGTCGCATGCGTTCATAAACGAATGGTCCATGATACCCGGCCCGTGCATATTTTTTGAGCTTCTTTAGATCAAAAGGATTTTGAGTTTCCCCGTGAGTCTGTCCTGGGAAGCTGCATTGACAAGAAGCAATGCTGCCTATATTTTCTCTTGTCACCTACCACCTGAAATTTGTTACTACTGGAGAATGTGAGTCGCCATTTATGGTGGAATTCTTTTGACCATTCATTTCACGTCCATTGCCGAAGAGGTGATTCTTTGAGTAGAGCTAGAGTGTCCATATCGAACTTTAGCTACATTTAGGCCGCAGTTCCATCCTTTTCTTTTATCACAGTAGGTTTACTACCATGGGCTTTCGGACACCGTTGAAGAATGGCAAGCTTGCAGTGGTGGCATTCTTGAGCTTGCTCACATTATCTCGAGAATGTGAGGCAATGAGAGTGAAGGATTTCATTCCCCAGCGGAACTTGTTGCAAGCCATCCCGCAACAAATTATTGTAGATGCGAGCGGGCGAGGGGATTATACTACCGTGCAAGCAGCGGTGGACGCAGTTCCCGATGGTAATCCGCAGCACCTCGTCATTCGGATCTTTGCAGGCAACTATGTGTAAGTCATTCTCGATCTTTTCCTACACTATCGAAAATTTTGATGATGCTATAGAACAAGCTTGGCGGATCGGTGACTTCGTGAAAGTGAGCCTTCTCTAGGAGTTGTTTTGTGACTTACATCAAAGGGAAAATTAATCGAGATAATCTTGAATTCTGAGCTCGGGTTTACGGCTTACGGCAGCTAACGAATCTATTTTTGATGCCTGGCAATGTCATAATTACTTAGGTTTGAGTTCAAGCCTGGTACATGCTCAGTCCACAATGATGAAAGCTTCGGAGGATTTCATCCAGACCTCTATAATTTCACCTCTCCCTAGGCGCCTAGAGCAGCACTTGATTAGCAATGGAGTTCTGCAACATTGCGATTACATTTGTGTGCAGCTTTTCATGACATAAAGAGAGATTGATACTACGGTACTATGATAGTGAGAGTGTTGAACTGGGTATGCTCGTTTCGTAAGTGAACTGAGGATGCGATATAAAAGAGGGTGATATTAAAGACACCTGGGGGTAACTCTATTAACTTGAAAATGTCGGGCACTGCAATGAAATTCCGTTTCATTTGTGTCAAAACAAAAAACAAAAAAAATGTCGGGCACAATCACACATGCATTTGCACAGTACAATTCTGGATTGCAGATTCTGACGTAGGGTTGGGGCAATAAGGGAGGTTCAGACTTTAGAACCGGTAGTCTCAAATGTGATAAGTTTCACTTCCTCAAGTTACGAAAAGCACTGCAAAATGTGATAAACTGCAAATTAAACACAGTACTGTTCACATTTTCTGTTGCATTACTAACGAAATTGGTAGCAATTTGCTAAATGTAGTCACATTCGTGAACACTGATCAAAACCTCAGTGGCTCTTAAAGATTCCACCTTCCTCCATACACGAAAACCCACAACTTGTAGGTTATACACTTTCTAATTGTACATTTCTTGTGTACATGTCTTGAGAATCTGTCGTATAGACATCTGATTGGAAAACTTCCAAGGAGCGCATATGAGTGCGATTGGAAGCTTGTGTTCCTCCTTGAGGAAGTGTCATTACAGAGGATTGAGAGGTGTGCTGATTGGGTAGAGTTGGACTGGGGTTTGCAGGGAAAGAGTGAATGTGCCAAGCACGCTACCGTATCTGACATTCCAGGGAGACGGAGCGAATTCCACGTCCATATCCTGGAATAGTGTTGCCAGTGACATTGGCCCTGATGGGCAACAGCTGGGCTCCTATGGCAGCGCTTCCGTCATGGTCTTTGCCACCAACTTCGTGGCCAGAGACATCGCCTTCAAGGTACTCCCACGTCTATTCGTTGCTGTTAGTATCCGTTTGTGGACTAGATAAGCTTTCAGAGCCTGGAGGGAGACAGTTATAGGACATAATGCTGAGTTGGAAAACTTCTGATTTTACAAGTGTACAATGGGATGCAATGGTATTGACGACTGTATTCTTTAAATTTTCCAGGAGGATTCATATTGAATGAAACGGTACTGATTATTACATACACCACTGAATCCAAAAAAACTTAAAACAATTAAGTTGAGTGGCCGGAATAGTATTATCTGAATCTTACATTGGATAGGAATATAGACTACATAACTTTTGAGAACTAGGAGGGCTTGTGGAGATATTTGACGTAATGCCTACGTTTTTCATTGGATCTGGTTATAGAGATATATCTACACTTTTTGGGTGATTTAAGGGCTCATATATCTACACTTTTATAAGGGAGGAGGACTAAGTTGTGATGCTGATCTAGTTGCGACATAGAATATGATAGAACCAAGTCAGATCTCTCACTCAGTCGAAATGAATATGATTCTTAAATGTGTTGCTATCAGATTAGCAAGCATTAAAAGTGTTGATAATCGGTGGAGTTATCTCAGGGTAATCCTTCCAATCCAAGACTCTAACGTTTCCTTTTGAATGTGTGTCTTTGTGAATTGCATTACAGAACACCGCAGAGGTACCACCACCTGGAGCAGTGGGACGACAGGGGGCAGCATTTCGAATTGCGGGCGACAAGGCAGCCTTCTACAACTGTGCTTTCTACGGAGGGCAAGATACTCTTTGTGATGACTCCGGCCGCCATTACTTCAAAAACTGTTTCATTCAAGGCTCCATAGATTTTGTCTTCGGCAATGGGCAATCCATGTATATGGTACAAGAATTCGTCCGCCCTAAACCCATAGCAGTGTTAATTTTACAGGCAAATTTTCACCAGAAGTCGAAAATTTAGGAAGGAATTTCCATAATAATATCAATGAGGCCAAACACTGTAAAGGTGGCAGGCAAATATTCAATAAAAGAGTCTGGATTATAAGTTCAACTAATTCAATTTTGTTGTAAATTAATTTCTCAAGATTCGATTTCTTCACCATGGAGTCTACCACGATCCTAGTGTCTTCATTAACAGTATGCTTGCAAGCCTGTAACTCAAATCTTGAGTCTGATTGCAGAAAAGTAACCGCTTTTGCTACTTGCACAATTCAAAATGTGCAGTTTTCGACAACTAGGCTTAGGATTTGAATTACCTGGTACAAATCACTTAGTAACAGACTCTGAATCATATGATCAGCACTGATTTCTTTGGAAATAATACTCTTTGCAAGCAGGCATCCACGTTTAATTCCATAGCAACGAGTACAGGATCGATTGCGGCCCAGAGGAGGGAAAGTCCAGATGACCCCAGCGGCTTCTCCTTCGTGGGCTGCCAAATAACAGGCTCCGGGAGCAATTACTTGGGAAGAGCCTTTGGGACATACTCACGCATTATCTACTCTGAATGCTACATTGAGAACATTGTGCAACCTCTAGTATGGGATGCAGAATGGAGCCACGGCAGTGCTAGCCGTCAGCAGTAAGCAATTTTCTTGCACCTTCTAATCCCTCATCCTGCAATTCATTCTTTGGGTTATCAAGCATCACTATTTTTGCTCAGTCTGCAATTTGCAGGTTTATATAATCCCATAGGGCACACGTAGTACAATTCTTCATCCTTCAAAATCCCATCCCCCTTCTCGAGTATGAAATTGCCTTCCTCTGTGCATGGGCCAACGCAAACACCTCTTAATGCTGTGGCACACTCCCAATAGCTTCTTCATTCTCATGATCTCAAAGAGGCATTCTAATCTAAAGGTGGTCGGCAGCTATTCGATTTATAAACCATAAGCTCTTGTGTCTTTAAGTTTCATTAGGATGCTCAGTTTTCAAGATCTACCATCGGAGCTCCCGCAATGAAAACATCATTCAGCTTCATATAGATGCTCTCTTCAGTCAGTCATTTCCAATTATCGGTGTCAATTAAAGTAGTAGTATGTACTATTTTCCACAGGAGGCTGAAAATTTGAGTTACCAAGTTCATGATGCTGACCTTGCTGTCTTTGTGGTGGTGGTGTGGTGATGGAATATTCATAACAGGACAGTGACTTATGGAATGTATGAATGCTGGGGTCCGGGAGCGGCGACCACAGGGCAGACATGGGCTCTCAAAATGAACCAGTTAGAGGCCATGCCTTTCACCGAGCTCGACTTCATCAATGGACAAGAATGGCTGCCAGAATTTTAGCCAGCTTTGGATTAGGTTTAACTTTCGAAGAGCTCTCCATTAGTTATTCAATGTTGGTAGGAGTGAGTGTCATTGGGAGGCCATGGATACTTCTTCTTTCTTCTTTCTTGCTCTAGGTCTCCCATGAAGCCTTCGGCATTGACAGCCTCTTCAACCTCCAACCTCGAAAATACGTTGGTGTTGTATATTTTTCTCTCCAATGAAACGTTTTTCGAAGAAAGATTATACCGTTAAATGTCACAGTTTTTAAAAAAACATCGAAAAGTTCGTCCGAGGAGCTGGCTGTCATGTTGAAGGTCTAAAACAAACTTTGTATTGTTCATTGAGTTTACTATTGAAAGTGGAGTCAAGAGTAGCATTCACTATCAAGGTCCCCGTGCCTTAGTGAATAGAACTATCCGCTACAAAGCCTCAGTCTTCATTGACGTGAGCCTTTAGTTATTCTCCTTCTTCCAGGCTCATTGTGGTTTGACGAGTGCTCCAGAATGTGCTGCATAAGAACACAATTCCTTGGATGCACATAACATGAAATCCTTGTTCAAACAACGATAGCCATTGCTTATTGTAGATGATACATTAACTATGCTTTTTGGTGTTGGTTCTTTCCACATTCCAGCTTCATGAAGTGATGTCATTATTAAAGTTTGCCTGAAGTAGTCGGAGGTTTGGTATGTTTCACCCAGCTATTCTCGGTGTACGTAAGCTTACCTAAAGTGCAGGTGACTTTGCTTGTGTCCCATGTCAGATAGGACGATAGATTGTTTCATGGGAGTTTCAGAAAAGAATATTCTTATTAATATTTTGTAAAGAACTTGAACAAATCTTGCAAATGAACCCCTAAAATGCTCAAGGCCTTTTTTGAGCTTTTTGGAATTTGCTCTAAATTGAACAAAAAGCCAACATTTTGATAAGTTTTGATAACAATTTCTTTTAAATTGTAACCATAAAAATTCAAACTAAACATGTTTAAAGATCACATGGGAGAAGAAAACATAGCAATATCATTTGTGGATTGAAAGATTATAATGTTTGATCATGAGGTTGTTCAAATTGTGAATCCTCTTTTCGCATGGCGAAATTAAAAAGTCAAGAAAGGTCACCAAAAAAAAATGAGGTTAAAGGGAAAAATATTCATAACCCCAATAAATTTAGAGCTTTTCAAAATCTACACTACAATTTTTTTTAATGTGATTTTTTCCCCAAGTTCTAGTGTATTTTAGGCTCATTTCCAAGAGTCCTCAACACTAAAAAATCAAGATTTGCAATGGATGCTCTTGCACAAAATCTTGAATAGAAAAATCATAATCATTCATTTTCAAAATTGAAATATTGATGCTAAAACTACACTTCAAAAAGAATTTTTCAAAAATATAAACTACTAAAAAAATAACTTGATAAGGTTTTGTTTAACGTCAAAGTTTTGTTGACACCAGAATTTGGTGCCTCAGGCAATGAGGGTTTCACTTGCTAGAATTAGTAATACAATATCTTTAGGTATGAACACATCTTAACCCCTAAATGCCCAAGCCTTTTCAAGTGTGTTTTGACTTTGAAAAAAGAGCATTGGCTTGTAGTTATCCTCAACGAAGCAAATTGTGCTTTTTTTCCAAATCCAACTGTATAGATGTTAAGAGAGCTTGTTTATTAGTATGCACACTAATTTTGAGTGCGAAATTTCTTAGGAGTTGTGAGATTATACCAAGGAAAATATACATTTTTTAATTTTAGTGCATTGTCTTTGTCCACAATGTTTCAAAAATTTGCATATATATGTTTTTTGGGATTGGAGGTAACATGACCAACTTCAAAGAGTGTTAGCACACTAAAATGCACTTCCAAAAAACTTAATTTCACGTGAAAAGACATCAAACTCATTACACAATCCACCTTGCAATTGTTGAAATGTAATTTTTGTTTATAAGTAGAAATTGCAAATAGCTTCAAATAAACACTTGCATGTTGAAATTTTCAATGGTGAAAATCATGAAAAGACTTTAAACTTTTCATTGGAACCATTCTCAAAGCAAATAGATAAGTACAATTTTTTAGATCTCAAATCAAATGAAATTGTCAAGCTTTGCATAAGGCTGAGAAATGAAGTAAAATTAGTAAGTTTGCACTATACTTTTAGAACACATATGCCTTTGAAGACCTCTCAATAATTGAATATGTATTTTTATCAATGGAAAATGAAAGTTTTCCATAGTTAACCCTCAAAATTGCCCGAATTTTTTTTTAAACTGGTCACAGGAATTGAACTGCCCATACAGAAATGGGCCTGAAACTTCAGCTCAACCATATATGGTCGACTGGGCAGTTAGGGGTTAAGCTACAACACCTTCATGTAAAGCTTTAATTTAGAAATATCAATAAATCTTTACTATTAAATAATTTTGATATGGTTGTAAAGGGGATTAGCAACATTAAATTTGTTTGTTGTACATATGCTTAAGATTTATGCTCTTCATACCCAGTGCATGGTTGCCCTCATTAACACTAAAGCAAAAGGACAAAATTATAAGATACAGCCATGCTCTTCGCATCCAATGCATGCAAATATACCATAATTATGGACTCCATTGAGGTTATGAGAGTGAATAAAACCATGGTACTTAAGTTCAAACTTGGAATCACTCTATGGAGATATTCTGGATGGATCTCGACTTTCAAGGGAAGGTGGTAGATCCGCAAGAGCCCAGCTGCATCGACCCCATCCCTACCTTCACCAGGTCTTTCAGTTACAAATCCAGAAGAAAAACAACACTTCATTGCCATAGTTCAAACAGGAGACGAGAAACTCAAAGGGAGTACTTTAGATTTATCTGTACAAACGATCGAGAGTTCCTCAATTTGGAGTCTGCTTGCATGATTGCAATTTGCAATCAACCCACGGGCGATTCCAAGAAGGGAGACATTCTTTGAAATAGAAGGTACAGGCTCATTTTTTTAATTACTGGCAGAAGCTGAACTCGGTTCACTACGCTGACTTCAAAGCCTCGTTAACTGCCTCTTCTTCATCCTGGAGCAGGAAGACAAATTGATTACAACCAAATGAGGAAACGGAGGAAACAAACTTGAAACCGGAGATCGGAATGAACAGGTCGAGAGTTTACTGGCATAGAATCCAATAAAACTTACCACAAGAGCTTGGAATTCATTTTCTTCATCAATAGCATCTAGCACTGCTTCGTCATCCAGTAGGTCCTGCATATCAACCAAAAGCTTCAATGGATGAACAAACTATGTACTCCGCAATTGCAGAAGACAATGCTTTACATTGCTCGTATAATCATAACAAAATGACAACAATCACTTTCCCACAGGCAACATATTTTCCAATATAATAAGGGACTCACATCATCAGCAATCCTTAACTCTCCCGTTGCTGAATCCTGTTACAAAAACAGTAGCAGAGTCACGTCAGATTTGCAATGTTTGAAGCACTTCATCCAGAAGCATGCAAAACACCAAAATGTAAGGAAGCAGGTAGTGAGCGGACCTTGTGTGCAACGAACATAAGGGGGTCAAAGGGTGTAAACATAAGATATTGATTGTTATCCTGCGCAAGGTATTCATAGAAACATATATCAGTTGACATTATCCAGTCAAAAATTGTGCGCTATCCACACTCGGCACCTCCTAAGAAAGAAGAATCTGTCCATCAGAAGAGGGTTACGATACCATTTGGAAAGTCGCAACCTCTACTCCTTCGGCCAGAGAGCCACCTAATCCCTCTCCATACTCTGCACAAGAACAGAATATCAGTGAATATTTTTCTTATGCACGAGGCTAAGTTCGTTTCACCACCCTGTTTTAAGGGGTGGGTAAGGGTCTGGCAGAGACATAACGACGCTTGGTCCCTTTCCTTTAAAACTCTTCCTACCTTCTCAAAAATTATTTTAGTTCAGGAAATGCTTTAAAAGAAGGTGACGTAAAATACCAGTATTCAAGTCTATGACATCCTTCTCTGTGTAGCAGAAACCTCCTCGAGCGGTCAGACAGAACCTGACACAAAGTATACAACGGGAAACAAATTATACAACTCTTTCAGAGGGCATTCAAAGAGCAAGGAACCGATAACCAGACCCATACACACTAGCAAGATAAACCCAGGAAATTGTATTAAACTTACCCACTAACGATAAGATGGAGACGACTTTTGGCAAGTGCATACGCTGCATTAGGTAGCACCTCTTCCAACTCCGCATCACTCAGCTGTAACAGCAGATATCCAGGTTAGGTCCATGACTACTAATTAGTCTAATTTTAGCCAATCAAACAGAACATAGTATAGCGCATACTATGACACTTGCAAGGATGGAGAGTTACCTCAATCAAACCTTCGCGTTCTTCTTCTATTTTCAAAATTTGTAAGGGCCTGCATGCACAGAATTACATTTTCGGAAATTCGTTACTAAACGACAAGACCAACGCAAACAAGATTCGAGTAAAAATCTAGAACTGCACGTTTGATGCATACTTTGTTCGTTTCAAAACTGCATGTTTGAACTGCATCAAACTCAATGAAAAGTTTGAGGTCCAGCACCAAGTTCAATACAGTCCTGGAACAAACAAACATTAACCCAAAGAGCCCCAAAGGCCAAGAGTGGTCACTTCCATATCTGTATGAGTTGAGATAAAAAAATCATTTAGGAAGCTTTAAGGAAGTTAACATGTACCAATTGAAAGAAGATAGGAGTCCCTTACATATCTAGAGGTAAAAGGAGAAAACATTGCTCCCCACTCGAGCTTGAGAAAGCCCTTCTTATCATACATTCTAGTGGTCTTCTAGTTGCTGGATCCACCTGCATTTTAAAGCAAATCAACCAGGAAGTTCAACAAATGTGGGATAATTGTGCGAATGCAATCAGTCATCGAAACGAAGAGTGTATACCACCACGTCTTAGTGAGTAAATAAAAACAAGGCTCTGGTACTTTCAGTCAAAGCTTCTCGTTAGGTTGAGAAAGTACTCACAATTGTTACAATCCGATTCTGAGGAGGAGCCATAAACACAACCTTTCCTGAATCGTCCAGAACGAATCCAGCTAATGGCTTCAACAGAGATACCGGTGGTATGGCACTGCCGGCATCATCATCATCGTCCTCAATTGCAAATCTCACCTGCATAGTGAGGAAACGTATTCCATGGCATGAGACAATAGTCATGGAAATCCGAAGTTAACCCTATTGTAATTACCATTCAAAGTCCCTAAACCATAATAATCACTGATCTTCACCATCAACCGCAGGGTTTAAGGCACATGCCCTATCCAAAATGGATAATGGTGATTGTGAAACATGCAGCTGCTCTCTGCAAATCCTAAACCACGCTACATATGAACACTCAAGTTCTTTACTCTAACAAAGCAACAAAGTTGTGCATCTTAGCTAATTAGGGTGTTAAGGCTCATTCGTTAGTTGGAAGCCTATTGTGTACCTGCACTTACAAGGAAACTAATGGGGAGTTGGGCTTTCAAGTTAACTAACTAATTGCTGCAGGTGGATTTAGCACTTCAAACCATTGATGTAGACACAATTAGTTCCCTTGTCCAAAATTGGGGGGTTAAGTTAACTCATGGAAATGAACGTCAATTCATTGCAAATTACACCGTTCATTCTATTTAATATCATCTATCATTTAATGTGCCACCAAAATAGCATGTCGCAGGGTAATTGAACTTTCTTTTGTTCCCATACTGCACCTTAGGACAACCATCAAGAAGCTTCTTTTGAGAGACTAGTCACTCGATCAACAAGCACGTAGTCAGCAAATGGCCATTACAAGATCCAAAGCTCATTAAATGGTGTTCCAAACTTATCCATCAATAGACATACTAATACATGATGTTCAAATTACCATTAAATCTACAAAGTTATGCATCACACACTAGATAGAGTAAACGGTCTTGGTAACGGGAGTTAGCCCCAAGTTTCTAGCTAATTGGTGCCTCTGAGCCCAACCAAGCTCTAGCGAAATTTTTTCCTTCTAACCGTTGCTTGGCCAGTCTACATAGCCAGAGGAAACTTGCAAGAAAAAGACCGAAGCTTATTCGCGAGATTAAAATCATTTCATCTGCATGCAACAACACTGAAAAATAACCTCCAACAAAGATGCGCCTCACCTGATCTTTTTTCGAAACCTTCTTCGTCTGTCTCCCACTACTCGAAACTTCCGCCACGGACCCATACTTCTCAGCTTTCTTCGAATCACTCCTCTTGGGAGCACTCTTCTTGTACCCAGGGTCATACTTGTTGGCAGCTGCCTGACAGCCACAACTCCCATGCTGCCCTAACCCTAATTTCAACACCACCTGCTCTGAGGCTCTCCTCCCTTGCAGCTCAGTCTTCCTGCGCAACCCCGAATGCACCGGCAATGCGAACCCCACGCACCTCGACGTCGCCATGGAAGTGCTCCGAATTTCTGCGTCCTATGTCGAATTCGGCACGCACCCAACTACCTAGAACACTGAAATTCACCTGCAGAAAACATAGTGGCCTCGCAAACGAAAACTGCGTCAGGTCCACAAGGTTGTTGATTCACGAAAACCGCATGAACGTTAAGGGGACTGTCATCACGGAAGAATAATGCGCAATCCAGATGAAAGTGAGAAATGGAGGAATCTCTAACTTAGAGCAGGAATTCAGAGTTCAAATTGTTGTTGTGGAGGGTGCTCTGGTTGCCAGCCTTTGCTCACTGCTTTCCTTTCCCGGTTTATCCTGAGAGTTCGATACCCGAAGGGCGGCGGGTATTTGAAACCGGTCCTCAATAGAGACGGGGGCGAAACAGGGGAAAGAATCACTCTTGAACAGCATAAATGAGAGTGTCAGATTCAGCATAAATTCAGCATTTTTCGTGAAGAAGTGCGACATGGCATCTTGTGATTTGTATAAGGTCACATGAAGATTTCACAATCCAACAACAAAATATAAGTTTGACATTTCTTTGATAAAATTGACCCTTAATCCCTAAATGATGCGGTGGATGTTTTTTGTCCGATGAATGACAAGAGTTCTCCTATGTAGGATAGAATTGTAACTATTCATCCTCTGAGTTAAGGGTAGAAAGGGGAGATCTTCTATAGTAGTTTGACTCCCAATGAGTATTTTTGATTTTTTTTACAGTGGATGATGTCACACGGTTTCAAAATGGCTGATTTCCATGATCACGAGCTTGGCATTCAAGGGTTAATTATGTCAGATACTATGCTTAGATTTATGTCAAACTTTCATACCCATAGGAATATCCTATACTTTCATCCCAAAGATGGTTGTTTCATTCTTCTAGATTTTTTCTAGAGATTTCATCTTGTCTGAATTGATGATCTTTTTGCAAACTACTTGTTTGTTTATTTTAAAATTGCCATTACAATTGAAACTTTGCTAAAAAATAAGATCCCCACATTGAAAAATGTAGTTTTGCTAGCACATAGGCATCACATTCAAATTTATCAAAAGTCACAATAATCAAAATAATGAATTTTGTATTGTTGGCTTAGGTTTAAAGGGGTGGACGCTAGCATTGACACAAGTTAAGGAGGAGGACATATTTTTATCCTTGAAGGAATGTTGGCCATGATCACTAATATGAAAAATCTGAAAATTTTAGGTAGCATAGTACATGAAGAATGATCAATGTTTACACAAAGAAAATTCAAACTTCATTGTACATATTTTAAAAATATCACAAACAACAAACTGTTGAATTGATATCTATAAGACTGTAACCACCTTTCTAACACCCTTGTGAGATTATATGTCCATGTTGCAAGTTGAGATAAATCCATCTGCTTGCAGCAATATGGACCTCAAATTTTCATTCTCCCATTGCAGTCCTGAGTTATGTACCTTTGATTCATGTAGCTTTTGTTACAACTCAACGTTTGATCCAACTACAAATTGCTCATGTTGAGAATTCATATATTGTTGAAGTTGAATCTGACTAGAATGTGACTCCAATTGTTGAAATGTAATCACAATGTTCGAGTTCAATTGATGATCAATAATCTCCAAACCTTCATCTCCACCATCAAGTTGTGGTAGTGTAGCGAAAGGTGTAGTTGTTGGGATGTTTAAGGCATTTGACATTAGAGCTCCTCAAATAAACTTGAAACCAAATTCCACAATTGGTTTTGAGAGATCACTTGCAATAGTGCCAAGATTGTCTAATGCTCGAACACCATCAATTTCATAGTCAAACAGCTAGGAGGTTCGAAAATAGATTTATAGTTGGAATTGACTCTAGCCCTCACTTCAATGAAGCAACAATTGAAGTATTTTGGTCAAAACAATATATACATGCTCAAAACTATCAGACCTTGTATATTTTCACTCATCCCAATGACTGAAATACTTCAGTTGAGATTGAATGCTCCACAGTGAAAGCCAAATCAATGCAAAAGTTGCACCAACTTCATTGTAAAGCAATCAATACTAATTGATACACTCATTTCTGTCTCTGGTATTGATCTCCTAGTTGATGTGTAGGATGATCTAAAGGTTGACAAAATTTGTATTTGCGACCAAAGGTAGTATAAGATACATGTCTAAACTTTATCAGCCAAACATAATCCCAATGCAATTGAAGAGAGTTTCACCATTGTGGCATGTTTCCATTGGTTAAGGAGAGTCTGATTAAGAATAATAATCCTCGTTGCTTGCTTTTGCAAATTTTCAACAAGGAGGGTATGAAGTAGAAATTTTATTAGTCTATTAGTGAGAGAAATCTAAAAGAAATCCCTACTACTACCAACCAATTTTAACCATTTAACACTTGACCATTTGGCTACATACCAAAAAAATCTACATATAGTATATGCTGCAACATCAAGATTTTCCGGGTGAGGGTTTTGCTAGACAACTCAAGTGAAAAGGCAAGAAGTTGCTCAAGCAAATGGATGCCAAAGATTGAAAAATTTGTGGATCAACAACAAGGAAATCTTTGGAACCCTTCCAAGTAGCTTGAGTTAATGTTAGAATTTGAAGCTTGTTATCATTTACAACCAAATCACTTCAATGGGAGCATTCTTATAGCTCCTCGTAACCTACATCAACTACAAAAACTATAGTTGGATAGTAACGACTTCTCAGGTGAGTCTCGATGTGCATTTGTTTGACTTAGAAGGAAGATTTCAAGTGGAATTTTGAACCTTCGTGAAATTGTCGTGCTAATTTCATGAATCTTCACATCATTTTTTCATTGCTAGTGATGCATCAAGTTATTTACAATTATTTCCAAAAAAATATTTAGTTTTGGCCATGGTACACATGGTTTTTAAGTCTTATCAAAATAAGGTTGATACTTCCTAACCTAAATTGCAATTACTTTTTATAATTGAAATATCCACAAAACATCAATTTGTGTTTGCAAGTCCCATTCCAAGTAAATTAAGGTCACTACACTACAAGAAAACGGGTGTTTTATGACTACAAAAATATGATTGAGGATGACTGGCAACTACTCGCAGTCATATTTTTGGAGGCCAATTCTTTGAAAAAAAATATGACTACAAATATGACTGCTAATCATGTTTTGGCCTTGTATGTTGTGGGCGTATAGTATAAATTTGTTGGGAATATCGAAATACTTCATAGAGCTTCGTAGAAAACATATTTGAGGAAAGCAAAGTCATATTTTTGCATCAGTCATCTTTTGTAGTCATATTGTTATGATAGTCACATTGTTTTCTGTTGGGCAACTTGAAGAAAATTTGGGCAGGAAATGTATTTGGAGAGTGCTAAATCATATTTTCCAGTCCTAATTTCACTTTAGTCATACTTTGCAGTCATATTTTTAACTCAGTCATATTTTATAGTCATATTCTTATGATAGTCACATTATTTTTCTTTTGGGCAACTTCAAGAAAATTTGAACAGGGAATATATTTGGAGAGTGCTAAATCATATTTGCTAGTCATAATTTCACTTTAGTCATACTTTGCAATCATATTTTGCAGTCATATTTTTATAATAATCACATTTTTTTTCTTTTGGGCAATTTAAAGAAAATTTGGACAGGGAATATATTTGGAGAGTGCTAAATCATATTTGCCAGTCATAATTTCACTTTAGTCATATTTTGTAGATACATTTCTTTGGTAGTGTTTTTTTCTTTGGTAGGAGCCTAAGGAAAAGGTTGGCAATCTAAGATCAATCTTTTATATTGTGCCCCTAGAGGCCATTCTTTGGGATGAAGGTATGACTTTGTCTAATACCTATTAAAATAAATTCTTTTCTTTTGTACGATGTGTCTATTACAAAATTATTGTCCAAATAATTTGGAATGGCACATGTTTATATTTCAATTAATATATTTAAAATTTTTATAGGAATTAGAAAAAGGAGTAGAGAGGAATAAAACAATTAATAATAGGAGATAATCAATTTTTATTTGAGTATTTAAGGAAAAAATTAAAGAGGAATAAAAGCCTATGGAAAAACCAAAGCACCAAGGCGGGACTAAGCTTGAGAATCCAAGATAGAAATTCAGCCTACCGTGAGTCACTACTAGAACTTGTTGTGGAATTGGCTAATTATGTTAATTGATTGTGATGGCTAATGCAAAGCAAAATCTAATGCATTTAAACTAGTAATGTAGATTGAAGGCTGTAGAGTTTAGAAAAATTACTTGAAGATTGGGAAAATCTAATCCAAAAAGAAGAAAGAAGAGTGTGAGAAAAATTCATGCTCAAGTGGTCATGGAGCAAGAGTAAGTGAGGAGTGCGATTTGTGTTGAGAGTCTCTAAGTGTTTGAAAAAGAAACGTAGGTTCCAAGTTGTTACTCTAAGCTTTGGATATGGTTAGGAGACTAATATGAACCCCTTATAGGAATTTTACTATGTATTAAACAAAGATTGTTGATTATAATACACATAGTTGATCAAATGAAGTTTTCAAGTCTTAAGTAGATATTTAGTTAGCATTTACAAGGTTGATGTCATTACAATTGTTTGATTCCTAGAGTAATTAGAAATCAATTAGTACTAATAGAAGTCAAAGATTGCAATTCTAAACTATCCCAAAAAATGAAGGAAAAAAACAAAAAATGTGGAAATAATTTGGAGAAAATCAAGAGGGGGAAGTAGAAAAAAATAGGTTGAAAGAAAAGAATGAGATCATATATCTAATTTATACCCGTTGTTGTAAAATTTGTTATTTAAGTTGTATCCAAAAACACAAAAAATACAAGAAAAATAGATTAAAGCAGACTTCGTGATACAATTACAATATACATATTGGAGAATGGGGATTTTGTGGAAACAGAATCCAAGGCATGTTCTTAAATTTGGCACTTAGTTTATTCTCTTCTTGTAGAAACTATAGTTGTGCTACAAATTAAAGGTTTAAATCAAACCTCTAAGAATTTATTAAATCCAATTTTGAATTCAAGATCATATAGTTAATTTGTAGAGGATTCCAGTATTATATTATACTTTAAAAAATAGAGAAAAATTATTGAAGATAGAGTACGATAAAATTGGATAATCTATGGCATTAATTTTGGATAAAAAATACCAAAGTTCATCTAGTTCAAATAAAAAAGGAAACTTGAAATTTAGTGACATTTGGAATCCAATTTTGAAAGTACAAATGAATTTAGAATTATAGGCTACGAAAAAATGTTGGATGAAATCTTGAAGGATAAATTAGAAAAAAACCCTTCATCCATCTATATTTTTTTGATAAAAATATTTCATTATAAATATCTTTACGATTTTAGAATAGGCCTGTAACATTCTACAAGTTAAACTAATAAATTTTTAAATTTCTCAACTAGGATTTGGAAGTGTAGAATTTTGACCTTGATTGGCCAAAACCATCTAAAATCTTTAACTTTTATAATTTGTGTGTGTTTTAGTTTAGATGTGAACCACTTACAGTTTATCATTAGAAAAAAATTGTTCATTGCTTAGAATGCCCATTGAACAATATTTAAATATCCAACTTAGGATTTGAAGCCCAACAACAAAAAATATAATTGTGTTTGTTTTATCTTAAGGATATAGATACAACACTCACATATATCATGTATTAAAGTTTGTCTTTTTTTTAAAAAGATTATCTGCAATGTCATATAAGCCGTATTTATAAAGGGTCTCTATAGGGCCATTTAGAAGTCACAAAATTATTCATATGAAGATTGAGGCTCACCGTGATATACATGGTTGAATTGCAATTAAAAGATGGTTATTTAAATGTTCTTACAAGGATATAGTCTATAAAAACGTAATCCTTTTTTTAAATTCAAAGATGTTTTTCAATAGTACCTTCATCAAATACTTTTGCTCTTATATACTTAGTGCATGGATGTAGATACTTTGATTGATACATGACATTTTCTTGGTTGTCTTTTTTTTACCATAACTATATGTGCTTAAGGCCTTGTAACTTCCCTTAAGGCCTTGTAACTTCCCTTTAAATATTTTGTAGAGTTGTATTGCAATACACATGCACTTTGTAGCAAATTTTGTTGTTAAAATAGCTTAATTGCTTAATATAGTCATATTTATTGATTCGCATGACTACGTCAAGTCGCATGACTAGAGCAAGTCATGTACATGACTAGGGTATTAAAACCCTAATTGTCACTTCTATGTAGCTACCACCGATTTAAGGTTTTGAAACCCTAGCCACCATTTTTTTTTCTTCTTTGTTGCCTTTTACGTTTTGATTCTCGTTGTTTTCTAGCTCTTGGTTCTTCTTACCTCCTAGTCCTTACTTTTTGTTTCTTCTTATTTCTTGATCTTTGCTTCTAGTTTCATCTTGCTACCCCTCAATTCTTGCTTCCTAGTTCTTACTTTTTGTTGTTTCTTAGTTCTTGATTTTTGCTTCTAGTTTCTTTTTGTTACCTCTTCATTTTTGCTTCCTAGTTCTTACTTTTTATTTCTCCTTAGTTCTTGATTATTTCTTCTTGTTTCTTCTTGTTACCTCTTAATTCTTGTTTCTTAGTTCTTTTTTTTGTTCTTTTTTAGTTCTTGATTCTTGCTTTTAGTTTCTTCTTGTTACATCATAATTCTTACTTCCTAGTTCCTACTTTTTTGCTTTTGAGTCCTTGATTCTTGTTTGTTCTTGTAACATCTTAATTCTTGCTTCTTAGTTTTTGTCTCTTCTTGCTTCCTAATTCTTACTTTTAATTCCTTCTTGATTCATTTTAACTTGTGTTTTTTGTTATTTATTGCATTTTATTGCATTTGAAATTGTGTTTTTTGTTGCTTCTTGTTGCATCTTAGTTCTTTCTTCTTCTTGTTATTTATTGCATCTTAAATTATATTTCTTGTTGCATCTTAGTTCTTCTTTTCTCTTGTTATTTGTTGCATTTTATTGCATCTTAAGTTGTGTCTCTTGTTTTGTTTTGATGCATCTTTACTTTTATTTTTTCTTGCTTATTATTACCTCTTAATACTTGTCACCTTCTAGTTTTTGTTCGTTTTATCACTATTGTTATTCTTTTTTCTTATTTATTTGTGATTTCTAGAGATATAGTAGTTATGAATTTTTCTTACTTTAAACTTGTGCTTCATATTTTTTGTTGTTTTAAATCTTTGAAGGTTGAGCTATATTGTTCATTCACTAAAAATTAATCTCCTTCATTGCACATGTAGGCATTGAAAGCTGAATTGAAGTTATCAGAGGCTACTTACAACATTGGAGAGACAACTTCTTCACATTTATGTAAGGAATATAGGTCTTAGAGCATATAGAAATATACATTTACAAAGTGTTATTGCGATATGTTTTTTGTTACTAATTAATTAATGTCATTGAAAAGAGTCACATTTTTTCTTGCATTTTCTTCCTTTAATATAACTATGTCTTGGACATCTCTAAAATCATATGTACTTAGTTTTTATTGGATGGAGTTATTTATTTAGCTACTAAACCATGTTGATGCATGATTACAACGCCTCAAATCAATTTAGAATGTATGGAATGTGATTGTAGTTTATAACAAAAGCTACTATAAACCTCAAGTCACCCCAATTACAAATATTACTTGATTAAGCCATATTTCCTAATATATCTTGGTCAAAATATGACTCGTTGTAGTTGTATAATGCTCACAATCATGCCAATAATGTGACTCTATACTTTTAAAATTATGACTACATTCAATCATAAAATTACTAGTAATATTCCATGTGAACTATTACATGAGCCAAAATATGATTTACATTAATCATATTCCACATCAAAAAAAAATTATGACTTTCTAAAGTCATTTTTACATCAACATGTAGAACATATGACTCATGAGAGTCATTTTTCATATTGACAAAAAATATGACTCACGAGAGTCATTTTTCACATCAACCAAAAATATGATTTATGAAGGTCATATTCCACATCAACAAAAAATATGATCCACTAGAGTCATTTTGACATCAACATGTAGAGAATATAATTCATGAGAGTCATTTTTCACATCAACCAAAAATATGACTACATAGAGTCATATGCTACATGAACCAAAATATGACTCGAAGTAGTCATATTCCATGTCAACCAAAAATATGACTATATGAAGTCATATGCCACGTAGACTTTTTTTTCTTTTGCCCTGGCAATTTGAGGAAAAATCAAGACTCCAAGGATAGTCAACATAAATGCCACATAAGCAATATACGGCTAAGTATCCCCCCAACACAAATGAGTGCAAATATGACTCATGAAAAATTTGACTAGTCGGTAATGATTAGACCCAATCATATTGCCCATTATGTGCAGTGTTTTCTGCCTAAGTCATATTTTGAGATTTTATGACTCATTGCAGTCATTTTTTATAGTCATAAAACACCCATTTCGTTGTAGTACTAATGAAGCTTCAATGGCTTATCCTAGAGGAAAACCATCTCAGTGGCAAAAGTCCTTTTATGGTCCTTTAGAACCTTAAGCGAGCTACAAGTGTTGGTTTAAAAAGCAACAATTTGACAAGCTCTATTTCCCCTTTCTTAAGAAATTGTACATACCCAGTGAGTTTGATGTTAGGTTCCAACAACCTCATTGGAATCATACCAAAATAACTTGGAAACTTGAGTAATATCGAACATAGTGGCTTTGAGTTCAACTAACAACTTATCGGCCTTATTCATGGCTTTCTTTTCAAGTATTCCTAGTCGAAATTTTTGTTCCTCGATACATGTGGTTTCACATGCATAGCCCTAGAGATATGGAGCTTGAAATATTTGGAACAATTATCCCTCTTTTCAATCCATTTGATTGTTGAGCTACCATTAGAAATTGGAAACTGTATGGTCAACTTTAACTAGTTGGATCTCAATTGGAATGGTTTATTAAATTCCAAGCTATAAATACTATACTAGAGAATGCATATATCTTTCTTGCCTCCATCCAAAAGAAACCTCACTCAATGAATCTCCACATTGCAACATATATTCTATGTAGATTTTTTTGTATTGTAAATCATAGGCTTCATTGGCTTTAAACGGTTAACATATCTAAGTGAGTTGTACTAGGTTGCAAGTTTCAACTCTTCAACCCTAAGATCATTCAACCCATATTCAATAAAAGCTAATATAATAATATTTCATATAAAAGGGACACATAAATCTACAATTGAGCAACAACAAGAAAGGCAAATCTATTTGTTAAGAAAGACACAATCTTTTCTATGACCAATGATAACGTTTCCTTATCTAAGCCTCAAGGAGATCACTCCTTGTAATTTAATTTATACACATGAGTTAAGAAGGTATTTGATGTATGGCTATTTACCTCCATTATTGCTTTTAAGATGACTGTATTTTTACATACAAAGCTATAAGGGTGTATTTTCAATACCCTATATTTTTTTGTAAATTCATTCATGCAATTTTTTCAGTGGGGCTATCTTACATACAATATTTGAGTGTCCAAATTTTTCCCATTGCCGCTCTTCTTTACAAATTTTCCCTTCCCTCTACTACATGCATATACACCATGAAACCAAGAACGATCAATTCAATTCAAGTGCCATTAATGAAGTGGTGGTTTTAAATAACAAATTTATCATTGAACATTTCAAAATCCCCACTAAAAGTCTGAAACTAACTTGTGAACATCCCATTCAATATTTGTGTGTTTAACACATATGTCCTCAAAGACTAAGGTTAAATAGACTATAAATTTTATTCTTGTATTGTACAAATTTCAAGTCATTGAATCCACTAAGGTAAACCTCACTATTTGTGCAATGTAATAAATTAATAATTTGTGCCATTTGTAGTCAATTTCTTACATTTACACTTAAGGTTTTTGATATATACACTGTAAGTACCATGGCACAATTTCAATCAACCACCAATCATTGTAGATTTTCTTGATTGTGTTTATTTTATCATCCACATGAAATTATTTATCCTTATCTATATTCATAGTACTAAAAAAGTTTGCATTGCCTCTATCTATTAAGGCTAACTTATTAATAAAAAATTCCTACTACATGATGTTTTCATGTAGCCTAATTTATATATATTAGAGTATATGGAATTTCATGGACCCTATAGTAGCCCTACATATTATATAAATTTCCCGCCCTTTGAATTGAATGGATCCTATCTTTTAACTCATGTAGTTTTCTAAGAACTTGAGAGTGATCTCCCCGGGATCTAAGCTATGAATGATGTATAGAAATGATGCTATAACATTTCAATTATGGTTGTTCTTAAGTCAAAATGTATTTTAAAGTTTACTTCTTTAGATTAAAAAAACTATTTTCATTTGCTTGGTATCGAAAATTGTTTTGGACAAATGTACTCCATGAGTAATTCCATTCCTTATTCCATTTACCTTTGGTTTGAGGTATTGTTAGTCATGCTCACTACAAAACCAATAATTTTGTAGCTATACACAACCAAAGAGAAGAATGTGATAGATTATTATTTTTGTCAAGAAGAAAATGAGAAGTCTTAGCATTCTATGAATCCATGAATATCTTAGAAAAGATCACTTTATCATCTTCATCACTAGCATACAAAGATCATTTTATTAGTTGTACTTTAATTAGTAGAAGAAATTGTTTGAATGTCACAATCAAGTTGGTAAGGAAAAAAAACTCTAAATATTGAAATACATTGGATATTGTAGTATTTTTATTTTATTAACAACCTCATATAATTTATTTTTTTAAACTAAAATGTCTTGAACTCAATTTTTTGATGTAGATACAACATCAATAAAGTTGCACACCAATAAACGAATGAAAATCATCTATCCTTCAGCATATACAAAGCCTCATTAATCATCTAGAGGACACAAAAATGTCATCAACGTCCTTCTAAGGTTAAAATGGTCAACCCTAGAAAGACACTACCTTATTGATAGGCACTCATTCAAAAGTGATTCAATTTCTTAACCAATAGATGTATTCTCAGTTCCTATAGTAACAGAGAAAGTCATCCATTGGACACTTTGTGTCAATGTGGTTTTAGGGTTAAGAATGTTATGTATTTGGAAGTGAAGAAGGCAAAAACTTAATTTTTCATTCCCATAGAAGACCCAAACAATTCTTCCAGCCACTACTATATAAAATGGGGAAGCAAAATTAACAGAAGAAGCTAAATCCATCCTATAAAGTAGGCCCTCCAAGATAATTGTAAGAAAAAAAAACCTTATTATGTACTATGTTAATTTTATGTTCTTCAAATGTCAGTCCTAGCTAATTTAGGGCCTTCAATTGCAATCATGAATTCCAAATTTGCAAATTTTATCTTATGTAAAAAATTAAAAAATTCATGTGTATTCACTAAGGCTAAATTCACCATGCAGGGCCACTTTATAGGACAGGTTTAGTGTCTTGCAAAATTAACTATTGATTCATGCATGCCTCACCTCTGCTATTAGTAGCTTTAGTTGGAACACCTACATCCAATGCATTTGAAAATCCACACTAGAACTATGAAGAGGGAAAGTATTTCACCCTTAACTCCTAAATGCTTAAGGCTTGTTTTGAATTTATTGGAATTTGCTCTAAATTGAACAAAAATCAACATTTTGATAAGTTTTATCAATTTTTTTGAATTTTAACTATACGGATTCAATCAAGAGATATCAAAGATCACATATATAGGAAATAGAATGCAAAAATATCACTTACATTTTGAAAGATTATAATGTTTGATCATGAGGGTGTTAAAATTGCAAAAGTGATTTGAAGTCTTTTGATGCTCTTTTCACATGTCAAACCTAAAAATTTGGTCATCAAAAACATACAAGCTTAAAGGGCATAACATGCATAATCCCAATCAATTTATGACTTCTCAATATCTAAAATACAATTTTTTCAAATGAATTTCTAATGTGATTTTTTCTCCAAGCTCTAGTGTATTTGAGGCTCATTTTCAAGAGCCCTCAAGACTATGGAAAGTGAAGATTGCAATGGACACCCTTGCACAAAATCTTGAATAGAAAAATCAAAATCGATCATTTTCAAAATTGGATTTTTGATGCTAAAACCAAACTTCAAAAAGAATTTGTCAAAATAATAAACTACTAAAAATAGTAACTTAGTGAGGTTTTATTTAACTTTAAAGTTTTGTCGACACCACAATTTGGTGCCTCGGACATTGAGGGGTTGAAGGATGGACTAGTGACCATGGACATCATCCATTTTGATACGGTGAGAATCATTGGTATAAAAAAAAATACAAAAGCACTTATTGGAAGTCAATCTATTGTAGAAGATCTCCACTTTTCACTCCCAATTTTGAACATGAATAGTTGCACTTCCGTCCTACACAAGAGAATTCCTTATCATTCATTAGATAAAAATGCATCCTTGGGCACATGTTCTGTGAAAAATTCAAAGAAAAAAAATAAAAATTTAATTCATAGTGAGCTGCCCCAAATTGTTATGTTGCCAAAAAAACGCCTTTTGGTCCTTTAGGGGTTAAAAGACTAATGAATCTACTTTCGTTTATAGGAAAATTTGGATAGACTCTATTGATTTCAAAATTTATAAGTTTTGCTTGACATTTTAGGACAAATGCTCATCATCCTAATCCTCGTGCAAAGTTTGTTTAAGGTCATTTCAATAAGTATTGGAAAGGTTAAAATTATTTTTAAAATTTTAATGTCAAAATGGGTCGAAAAAATATATATTCTAAAAAAATTGATTAATTTATTGATTTTGTAGATTGATATCATTCAATTTCAAATAATGAGGTGAAACATATGAGGATATTCTATAGACAATGAAGGCAAAAAAAACCATACAAATTTGTATTTGCACTCAGATTTTTTTTTAAATTCTAATAAAAACAAAAATAAAGGATACCAATTGTTTACTAGAATGTATTTCAACTAATAATCTATGCAAATTTGATTCATATGGCATTTAACCCCTAAAGGACTATAGTCCCTTCAAGAGACAAATTGAATTTTGGGCACAAACTTATGGTCTTAATTTTTTTCATGATTTTTTGAAATTTTTTTGAAGATAGAAAGACACATAAGATTTGGGGAATATATTTTTATATCAATCGCTATTTGAAAGCAAAAGTTATGCCAAAGAAGCTCAAAATAGGGAAGACTGGTCAACAAAAATAATTCACAAAAATTTGAATTTTTGAATTTTGAATTCTTTTTCTCATAGATTAAATTTTTATCTTCTTGGAGAGATTTGATTTGTTCTGTATGGATAAGTGATGTGAAAGTTATGGAGCATCTTGTTCTCCCAACAATCATAGCAACTCCTTCAGAGAATAATATGTTGAAGTCGTTCTAAAAAAAAAATTCTACACGGTTTAGTTGACTTGATAGAAAAATCTCACCATTCTAATTAGTGTGACTCAATTCCACCTTAGAGCTATTAATAATTTAGATTTACTTTGTATCTCACAGCTAATTCTACTTAATTATTTTCTTCAGAATAAATTTTTTTTTAAATTCTTAAATTTTTTATCCTAGACTCTCAACTCAATTTCCCACTATAAAGCTTTAAAACTCAAAACTCTATAGTGGAAAAAATCAAAGTTAAGAAGGT
Source organism: Straminergon stramineum (assembly GCA_963920665.1). Classification (NCBI taxonomy): domain Eukaryota; kingdom Viridiplantae; phylum Streptophyta; class Bryopsida; order Hypnales; family Calliergonaceae; genus Straminergon; species Straminergon stramineum. The sequence goes on from OY987263.1 coordinate 2,807,877, forward strand.
TCAAAGTCAAATAATCTAGTCACTATGGTGCAAGGTCGAAAAAAACTTGTTTTCTTCACTTTAAACACAAATATCTTGCAATTTGTGGAGTCAAAACCTATGAAAGTTATTCCACACATTTTCATACTAGTTAGGTGTAAGATTCAATGGTTAGATGTGCAAAAAAAACAATTTTCAAAGGCTTTTACTCCTTGCAATAGAAATGGCAGTTTTCAGTGTTTTTTGACAAAAAAAAAGGCTAGGGCCCATTAGGCATTTTTTGATTTACTATATTTACATGTACAAAAAATGCTGGATTGCCATTGAATAAATATATTTCCTATTTTAATTTTGTTTTAAAAATTCTACTATAAAAATAAATAAAAGCATAGTATTCAATATCATTGAAGTGTTAAAATTTATTGTTTTGGAACATTTTGTCAAGATAAAATTCTCATCAATTATGAAAAAAATTCACAAATTAAAAATAGAAATTTCCATTTTGGTGATTTTCTTACGTGGATTTTTTAAATTTTCATTTAAAAATTATTTAAAGATATTTTTCCAAATTTGACCTTATAGATAGTTTAAATTTATGATGCACAATATAATCTATCTTGACAAAAAACTCAAAAATATTTCATGAAAAATATTGTATAGCATATCTAAAGTTTATCTTAAGACCCCTTAGGATCATTATGGTTACTCTCAAAGTCAACTATCTTTTAAAATTAGGTTTTGAAGACATTGTTCAAGAAATTATGAAATCTTTTTTTATAGTTGGAGAAGGTACTTTGTAAAAGTCTTAAATTACTTGAGTCCAAAGATTGTAGTCTATAATTAAAAATTGTATTCCCCCCAAGCTAATGTGCTTTCCAATCTTCAAAAAAGAATTCCAAAAATGAAGTCAAAAATTGAGGTCACACAAACCTATCCGAAAGCCCGAGAGTCTTTTATAGGGATTTTGGGACTTTAGGACATAAATTAGAAAATATGAAAAAATATTTCATGTATTAGTTGCAAAATAGTCTATAAATATTCAAATTTTGTAAAATATTCTTAGGATATTTGTATTATTTCATGTTGTACCCCTCCTTGAATGCCCATGAAACACATGTAGGTCAATTATTTCATAGTAAGTGTGCACTTCTCCCATAATTTAAAATATTTTGAAGTGAATGTCATTTTCCATAACATATTTTGAAGGTCCCAATTATCATTGATATCTTATCTTCATGTACAAGATGATTTTTTAGTCCCTGTAAATATTGGTCAAGGAAGTGCATAACATTTTTGAGCAATTGCCTTTGAACCTTCATAAAAATGCTATAAAGGATGAGATCCATTGCCAACTCATCTAAGTTTATTATAGTCTATTAGATTGTGCTCAAATATCAATCCTATATATCTATTACTTGAAAATATGAATTGTATATCATTGTGAGAAATTTCAGTATATTTTGTGAAAAATTGGAATTGTTATGATTTTTGTTGGAAAATTTGAAAATAAATAATAAAATATAGCTAAAGCAATCCAAATTACTTGAAATTTTCTCAAGAGGTACAATAGCAATGAAGATTAGTGTGATAATTTCTCAATTGGTTATTTTTTTTTCACCCAAAACAACCACAAAAAGACTTAGAAGTCAAATTCAACTATCAAACAAAATTTATCCTTTTATATAATTGATGTATAAAATTTTGATATTTTTTTCTAGTGGAAAAATGTGTTTTCTACTTCTTCTTTTCAAAAAAATGGATGGAAAAATAAAATTATTGCAATTTTTAAAAGTTAAAGGTAGAAATAAAATTACATTAATTATATTATATATCATAAGAATCGGGAATTCTTACCAAAAATAAAGGTTAGAATGAAAAACTGAATTTTTTTAATTTAAAATTGAAAGTATATTTTTAAAAGAAAAACAATATGAATGAAAGTCATAGCATATTGTTTTATTTGGATTTTAACACATGGAGTTTGAAATTGCAATAATTCTTTCAATTTTTGGATTTTCTCAAAATTTCAATATGGAGTAAAAACTAAGAGATCTTGTCAAGCTTCATTTTCTTAGTTTAAATTAAATACCCAAAATGGTTATGTTGAAAGTTACAATCAAGGTTAACCCCTAAATGTCCAGATTCATCTCCAAAATTGACAATTTGAGAAAAATCATTATAAAGTGCTATTTGGAAGCATATTTTGGAATTGGTATAGGAATAAAAGTTGTAGGTTTTGATTTGTAGATTCCATCTATATAGTTAAATTCACCAATGCTATCACCAGTTTTTTTCAATAAATTTTGAAAGAGAAATTCCATAATTCCTTCAAAATTTGATTACAAGCAAAATATTATCATTTTTTGAGTAAAATCTGTTGGGATGGATTTGAAATGAGTTTCTTTTCAAATGGTGATTTTTTGAAAATTTTGTATTCTTCCTATCTATGACCTCATTTTGGCAAATCCAATTTTGAACTAGAGTCAATGCAGTTTGACCACTTGACATACTTGCACATTGGTAATTTTAGAAAAATATGTACTCTAGTAACACCAAATCCAAACCTTAGATAGGACAACAACTTGATAATGTATATCCACAAATTACAATAACTTTCATCCAAGTAGTTAGGAGGATGAAACTTGAAATTCAATCTATTCATCGTCCAAAAAATGGATGTCAGAGTGTTTAGGGGTTAACCAAGGAGAATTCACTTTGGGGATGCATAGAACCTTTGGGGTTAAGTTGTATTCAATATTTAGAGTCTTGCACATCATTTTTTATATACTATACAAGGATATCAAGTTATTTTTAACTATAGGCAATTTGACTGCGCTATTTTTGGGTGATTGGATTACTTCCCAACAATTCCTTGGCAAAATGAGAATTAATTTTCTCATCCAATCCTTCGAGGGGAGTTTCTTCCATGGTTCTGGAAATTGCCTTTGATTGACAATTTGATGACTTTTCAACAAAAAAAGATGCTTAAAAAATGGATCACAACAAATTATCTTTTAAGTGTATTTTGACAACTTGGAGCTCTTTGGTCTTGATTTGAATTTTATCTATAGGAATGACATTTATTGAATTTGATTACAACTAATGAAATGAAGGTCATAACCTCTAGTTTCTACTCCAAATTGGAATTCTGGAAAATTCCCCCCAAATTGAACATTTTATTGCCATTTGAACTTTAGGTCTATTACTACAATCCCTCAAATTTCTAATTATAGAATTTTATAGGAATTTGGCTTATACCTTGATGTTCTACATCATAATGTTCTAGACCCATAAGGCCTACTTTAGACAAGTGTTTGGACAAAATAATTTCAAAGATCATTGGTTAAAATAACACCCTTGTCCTGTTGTCCAGTGAAGTGTTATGACCTATATATGTTTTGTTTCTTCTTCTTTAACCCCTAAACGACGTGACGAACGTTTTTTGTCTAATGAATGACAAGGAATTCTTTTCTCTAGAACAAAAGTCCAGCTATTCATCTTTGGAATTAGAGGTGGAAAGGGGAGATCTTCTACAATATTTTGACTCTCAATGAGTATTTTTTATTTATTTTTAAGTGGATGATGTCACATGGTTCCAAAATGGATGATTTCCATGTTCACTAGCTAGGCATTCAAGGGTTAATCTACCATGTCACCAATCAATATAGCCAGCTCAAATGACAGGATGGAGAAGTTTTGGGGCTTGCTTGGGGGATAGTTACATGGCTCCAAACTGTGTTGGTGGAGTGTTCCTGCTTTATCTTGCAAGGTTTGAAGCTAGGGCCAATGAACTTGACAGCACACATGTGCAATGGCCGACATCCGGGAAAAGCCCCTCATTACATTAGTATTGTTGCAATGGGGGAACAATCCAATATTGAAATTGTATTGTCGCAATATTGCAAATAATATTGCAATAATACATTTTCAACATACCTACTGCAAATGTATTGTTGAAATACTATTTGTAGTTCTACGACAATACAATTTCAATATTGGACTTTTCCCCCATTGCAATAGTACTGATGCAATGCCAAGTTTGTTTCTTGATGTGATGACATGGAAGTACTTTGGGAGGATGAAACATTGACCAGGGGTGATGAGTGAGTAAGTTATTCACGTACACTTTCTCGAGTTGTTCGTTTGAACCTGGCCAAAGTTATGATATCTTACTGTAGAGAAAAACGTAGAAACTTTACAAACCAGCCATACACCAGATCAGGAAATATGCATCAAATCTGCTTCTCAGCTCTATAGTAAGTTATGATTTCACCAGCCAACACTCACTCCAGCAGGCAGGGGGAGATTCATCATCAGAACAAGTAAGTTAGGCTGAGTCAATTAGTCAGTGTTAATAACTTCGACTTTGTGCCAGAGAATGACTTCCTGGTGCTTGAAGTTTTGGATCTGCAAACTAACTTAGAATCATCTGACATTGCAAGTGTCTATCAAGTATGTATGTACTTCAACTTGTTGGACATACAATCCTCTACTAAGTGTAGAAAGTAATCAAGTATAGAAATTAAATCATTAATATATTGTGTTAGTTAAGGTATGTGCGCACCTGGCATTGTCGTATTGTAAATATGTTCATTATGTGAAAATGCATAATTGTTTGTTAAATTGGAGTTTTTTTTTTGTAGAGTTTCAAGAAACAAATGGGGTTATACTCCACTTGAACTCTTTTTTTTTACCTCTATTTGACAAACACTTAGTTCTTTGATTTCTATACTAGAAGATATTTTAATATGTTAGTTAGTTAGGTTGAAGTTGTAAAAACAAAAGGTAAAGCTTGTTTTACCTTTTTCCTTATTTTTATTTTATTTTTAATGGATTAGAAATCCACGTAGATGATATGGATAGACTTATCGAGAAGAGGAAGTGGCCCATGTGGGTATTATGGCCCATGTGGCATCTTAATGGCCAAAATCCACTAACTTAAGTGGATGGCATGGAGGTTGACATGACGGATGAGGTTGAGGATCATTTTCTTCTTCCTCCTTATTTGCTTAGGGATGCCGTCACTTTGGGAGGGGATAGCACTTTGTACATGAAGATTTTGGTAATGAATTTTTGAGAGCTTGTGTATCTTGTTTTTGTGTTTCCAAAAAGTTATCACTCATGAAGTTTGGAGTTAGTATGTGTAAGTTATGAGTTTGGGAGTGAGGTGTTGTGAAGCTGCCTCAAACTTTCAAGAAAGTGAGTTTTGAAAGGCTATGAAATGTGGACAGTGCTTTGTATTTGAGTGAAACTTGGGGAGCTTGTAGATGTTTATGTTATCTTTCCAAAATGGGTTTATTTTCTTGATTTGGAGGTAGTATGAGAAAGTTATGGACTTGAGAGTGAAAGGGTGAAGGAATACTTTCGGGTTTTCAAGTGAGTGAATTTTGAAAGGCTATGAAATGTGGAAAGTACTTTGTATTTGAGTGAAAATTGGGGAGATTGTATATGTTTATGTTAGATTTCCAAAATGGGTTTATTTTCTTGATTTGGACGTAGTATGTGAAAGTTATGAGCTTGAGAGTGAAGTATAAGTGAGCTGCCTTTGAGTTGGGAAGGGTGAACTTTGACCGACCATAAAAGTCGGACAGTATCTTAGTTTTGAGTGAATTTTGGAGAGGTTGTAGAAATTTTTGTTATCTTTTCAGAGGCATATCACACTCTTAGTTTGGAGTTGTATAGCGAACGTGACACTCAATAAACTATCAGACACTTCTTCGAGGGGAGTTCATGAAAGATATGACTTTGTTTCTACAATTTTTACCATGCATGGGGTATATTGAGACTCCATGACATCTTTGGAGGGGTGTATGGAAGGGTGATAGTATTTTGGTTCATATGGCATTATTGGGGGGGATTTATTATTATGTTTGTGACTTTGGCCATGGGATCTTCCATTATTTAAACCACATCTAGTTGCAGCTAGAAGCCCCGCGTTTTCTCAAGGCAAGGCCTCTCTACTCGACAGCGTTTAGAGTCAAAGTTGTGCTCGCTGGTAGAGAGAGAAGTATCAAATCATTCGCATTGCCGCTCTTTCAGAAATGCCAAACCTACATGGATGATGAAGTGGCACACTGAAAGAGCGGTGGATTCTATTGCATTGGAGGTCCCGATTTTTTAAGCAACGGTAGTTGCGCTTGCATTTATGAAGCACCTTAAATTGCATGAAATGTAGATTTCAGTATTCTACAAGCGCTACTAGTTAATGGGGGTCTGTGGAGGCGATTAACTGCCCGTGCCGCATTAGGGCCGGTTTTAGTGACCGAATTTAATACATACGCCGTCAGAGCTCATAATCGGCAATGCCAGCAAGATAGAAGCTATGCCATTGAATTTGCTGGCGCTGGATGCCAGAGCTTCACATAAAAGGTTCACGTGAATGGTGTGTGCATATTGTTTTCCAACACTGTTTGCACAAGTTTTGCTATGAATTGAGTAGAGAGCTAGATAACTTCCATGAGTTTCATTACGGTCAATACAGTGTGCATGGTTGGCATGCAACACTTCCAATGCGTTTGTGCAAGTATATTTAACTTGAACGTGTTGTTAATGCAATTCTATTGTTCTTTCATTGTAGGATTTACAAGATGGATGACCGCCATGATGGCCACCCTGTCGCCAGCAATAGTGCAATTGTTGCAGAAGAAGGTAAGTCCTCTGTACACGCTCTCCATGACATACCTTGTAAATGCCCACTCACCTGGAAAATATTGTTTAGCCTTTAGACATTTTAGTGAGTATGAGATAGAGAGACAAATATTTCATGAATTTTGCATACAATAGAAGAGCATCGATAAGATTGCAATAGTGACATGCATTGTTGGGCCTATAGTGCTTGTGACAGAAATGTAAGGTAAAGTCTATATACACAATCAGATTTTCTCACGTCATTGATACTAGCAAACAACACCTACGTTGAACTCCAATTTTCAGCAACTACTTACGTTCATGTAGTGACATCTATGAAAAATTTCTCGTCCTAACTTTCTAGTTTTTGTTTTCTGCAATCATGTAGCGAGTGAGCTCCTACGCCCTGCTTCAGCCCCTATACATGGAGCAGTGAGAGTACCTACGAACGTTATTGCTACAAATACAACAACTTCCAACCCTGCCAAGCGACCATGGAAAGATAGAGGGCCGAATTGACAAACTTCCGAGATTGCAGCACTGATCCAAGCTAAGAGAGATTTATATGTTGAAGAGAGTGCCGCAGTTGATGGACGCGATCTCATGCATGCAGAGTCTACCAAGTGGATACATATCAATGTCCAAGTCATGAGAGCATGCTGCTCACCTTGCCTCCGGGATGGTCCTACTTGCAAAAGCAAGTGGAATCAATTGATTCCTGATTATAAACGTGTTGCAGATTTCTTAGCACAAAGTGGAACCAATGCACCTGACTATTAGAACATGAGCGCTGCTAACAAGAAAACTCAGGGTCTACCACGTTCATTTCTAGAAGACATCTTCCGCAGTATCCATGACTGGAACCACAACCGTCCTATCATGCAACCGCCCCACTCACGAGATTTGTAGTTAGCCGATGATAGCAATTATTGAAATCCTTCAAATGACAAGCACAATGTCAACAACGACATTAGCGAAGCTGAGAACGAGGATGCCATGGACGTCGCCTTTGTAGCAGAGGACATTGGAGAGTATACGTCCATCACTTTCTCACCTGTACCTGCCCCCCCGCCTACTCGCTTTTACACTATTTCTGACACCAGTGGACATACGTCCAGCACTCCTCCAAGTTCTCGTCACTTCACTACCCTCCCAACCGGAGTTACAGCACAAATGTTGAGCTCCAACGATACAGCGGAGTGCATTGCCCAGCGACGCCCCGACAACACTAGTGTTAGTCGGAAAAACCTCTTTGGACACACAGTTATTGTAGAAGCTACAAAAGCTACAGGAACTGTTATGGCAAATCAAATGAAGGACATGGTGGAGTGCAGCCAGGAGTTGGAAAAAACCAAGATAGATGTGCAGTTAAAGCTCTTTTCTCAACAGATGGAATATCAAAAAGAGCGTGATTCTCGACTTCATGAAAATGCAAGAGTAGCCAATGACAATGCAAAACTAGCCATACTTAAGCAAGGAGATGTAGTTCAGTGTTTATCAAACCTATCAACTGTACTTAGTGTAGGCATGCAACGTTCTAGAGCTAGCATGATGGATCCTACTTTGTACATGGCCATGCAAAACACTGTACAAGATGTGGCTGGACCTAGTGTTGCCTCTCCTATTCTTCCAACAAGAAACGGCCGCAATAGTGTAGAAGGTGAGCATGAGACATCACCATCTCGATAGATCAGCAATTCATCGACTGCAACCTGCATACTCTATAGGCAGACAAGCATCAACGTATAGTCCCTTTTTGTCTTTTATGTTTTTGTAATTCCAAAGGCCAACACATCCCGTGCATTTGTATAGTTGTAAAAAGCAATGAAGGCCACTGAAATTAAAAAATTTGTTTGTTTTATGAAAATAGAAATTCCACTATCACGTACCTTGTATCATCAAAGTGGGGCAATACATTGAAGAGCAAGGTAGACTCCTAAATCACGACGCTTCTGGAGCCCCAATTGCTGCCTAGTTTCATCATCAGGATAGTTTGCCGCTTCCATTACATGAGCATCCGTTGCCGCTTCTTCATCTTGGAAACCCTCTATCCGTAAAACATTGAGTAGGCAAGTTATGTCTACATGGGACTGTTGTAGCAGCAAGTTGTGTAGGATGGCACATGCAACAATAACATTAGGAATGAAGGTCACATGGAGGTCTAATTTGATAAGGAGTTCACGAAAACTTTGTTTTAGAAGTGCAAATGTGTTCTCAACCACGCCACAACCTTTGCGCTGCTTCTTATTGAATAAAGAGTCCACCACAGGGAGTTGTCTGTGACTATTGTGCGGGATCATTAGCGATGGTAGCAAAGGATAGCCCAAATCACCGAGCAAGTAAGGGCTGAACCCTCATAATGCTATGCTATCATCCGACAAAGTGTTTTGCATTTCTTTCTGGTAAAGAGAGGACGGTCTGAGCATTCGTGAATTGTTAGTTGATCCCGACATGCCAACAAACAAATCCAAAAATCTCTTATTGCTGTCAACAACTGCTTGACAGTTCATGGTATAAGTGCCAGACTTGAAATAGTAATAATCGGCAGGACCAAATCTTGGTTTTGAAATCCCAATCTGCATACCATCAATTGCACTGACTACTCTTGGCAAGCCGCAAAGTTGCTGGAATCCTTACTCAGTGTCCATTAAACTTCCACCATGTGGCCAAGAGATCTTTGAGCGAAGCACTACATTAATGGCATGTACGACATCTCGCAATAGCATTGACACGGAGCTTCAACCAACAGCAAACATTTCACTACATATCAAAAGGCTTGCATCGTGAGTCAGCTTAAACAAAGTACAAGCAAGTCTTACAACAACTGGGATAGCCAAGCGGTACTTGGTGTCTTTCTTCTTGATGGTAGGCCTCAGCAATGCAGCCAACGAAAAAACAACACCTTTTGTGAGGCAGAACATTTTGACCCATCTATCATCATCATATTGCGCTATAAGAAATTGTGAGAACCACGTCGTTGAGCGCGACTTAACCCAAAATCCCAAGTCTCCATCAAGAATGCCAGGGCTATTCCTTAGACGCCAAGCATGCAAGGCTATTGTGGTGACAGTGTTGGCATCAGAAGTGTAGGCCTCTGATAACTCCGAGAAGGCCATAATGTCACTGTAGTAATCTTCATCTGACTCCTTTGTTATGTGCAATTGAAGAGCTCGGTGGCAAGATAAGAGCAGAAGGAGAGCCACAGTCGTCATAGACAAAAACTCTACAGGGTTTTGAAGTACATCCATGCTTCCTATGCACAAAAGACACATTTAGTTCAACTTCCTTGAATGGGGCCATGAAAAAAAATTGGGAAAATGAGAGGAGCAGGGTTGAAGAAAACCTGATTTCTATGTGCATATACAAAGAAACGTTGCTCAATTCATGTTCCAAGTCACACACATCACGTGGAGAAATTTACAGTTGTATAAATGATTAATAATTCAATGACAAGCTCACCTCGTGAATGATATAGTCGTTGCGTGCCTAGCTGCAAATACTTGTAGTTTCGTCCACAAGAAAAGCTTAGCATTGAAGTCCTCGCCAAATAGTGTTAACTTGATGAGTACAAAATCGTTCACAGTTGCCTTGCTCCAGCAATGAAGTCTACACCGCAGCGTCATTGGAATCCAAACACAGATGATGTAAAAAAACAGAAGACACAAAAGACAGCCTTGGAGTGTTTAATGCGTTAGTTGGGCCCCTGATCAGTCGTTTTGCATACAATGCAAACCAAGGACGAACCCTAATGCGATTAACAAATCGCAGACGAAAGTGCTTCTCTTGCTGCAACAGAAATTAAACAAAAATGGTTGAAAAATCAAAGTTAAGAGAAGTCGTACCTTCCATAGGAGATCCTCCTCACTACGCACTTTGTGCGGGGAGCCAGAAGTTCATTCTATACAATGGTTTCTACCTATGCCCTCAAGACTATTGCATTGCCTTCCGCTTCCCACAGCAAATACTATCTGCGCTTGAAGCCAGCCCTATCATCACTAATTCAAGGACCATGAATGCATTGAAATAACTAGCTCGCACACTATACTACAGTTGAGAAACGCAATCAATTCCTCCAGCATTCAAACAAAGATGTCATATTCCTCAAGCAAAGCTAGCGCGCCAAATATATCCAACAAGCAAGACAAATAGGAAACAGGCAGCTGCAACAGCAACTAAGGCCCACTAGCACATTAATAGCATCGTTGTGGTGTGAACGAGGCAGTCTTAAGTGGATGCTTTCATCAATGCTGACAGTCTAAGAATAAGAAGAAACCAAGCAATCTGAACACCTGCGTCACTACATCTGCTACAAATTACACCATTGCTCTGCAAAGTTTGGCCCGGCTATTAGTGCCATTATTTTATTTTTATTTTTCTATCTTCCCTTGCTTTATCTTTCAACGCTTCCTTCTCCTTAACACCAGGTGCGCACATACCTTTAGTCAGTTAGCATTGCAATGATTTAGTTTGTTAGGAAGTTAACTGGGGTTCTTTCCCCCTTCCATATTCTCTGGTATTTAGATCTTTCAATCTGAATTCTATCTTCACTTGTGTGGTGGACACATACGCGTTATAGTGCAGTCTGAGTGTTTGAATTTCCTACATGGTATTAGAGCTTCGATTCATTGTGTGAGAGAAGTTAGAGAGCAAGTTGTGGTGGATATAGAGAGAAAGGGTCAAATAGATTGAATGATTGGTCTTTAATACTGTGTGCGAGTGGAACCGTAGGTCATACCAAAGGGAGACAGATGATAAATTTAGGAAAATTGGTGAAACAACCGATTCACAAAATATTCATTTGTGATATGTAGGATGGTTTTGTCCAAGTGCTGATACCAAAAATAGTCGTACCAGAGTGGAAGTAGAAATCCATTGAACTACCTCAATGTCCAGTTCAAGTCATATCGCTTAGTATTACTTCTCATACCATAGATCATTAGTCCATTTAGTTAGCATACACGCAAGAACCACAAATTTGCTAATACTGGTATCGGGAGAAACAAAACATATCCACCTCCGATGTCTTGCCCGATGCTTATAAGCTAATCGTAGAGAACTATCAAACATGGAAGGGGGAAAGAACCCCAGTTAACTTCCTAACAAACTAAATCATTGCAATGCTAACTAATTAACTAACATAGTATATTAATGATCTACTTTCTACGCTTGATTACTTTCTACACTTAGTAGAGGACTGTATGTCCAACACTCCCCCTCAATCCGCTACTCGAGTCGGTTGAGTTTAATCCTAAATTCCTGATGGGAAGAGAAACCCATTTTGTCATTTGGCAATGTCCCATTATACCATTATACCATTTAGAAAACTCGATGCAGGCTATTACTCATGAAGGAGAATACCTAGAAGTATGTAGATCCCACAGGCACCAACCATCTTGTAATAAACGAACCAGAAGAAACGTCTAGGGATAGAGCTAGAGCTTTATATTCAATCACCATGTCATACTGCGAGTTAATGTTTAATGAGCTCTCTGAGATATCCGACCCAAGAACTACTTGGAACGTCCTAAAAGAGCGATTTGAAAGGACCAACAATGCCTCACAGCTAATGTTGTTGGACAAATTGAACTCTATCAGGTTGCCAGAAGGAGGCTCTATCAACGAATACATACAAAAGATCCAAGAGACCAAAATGAAGCTCAAAGGCATTGGGCACACCATCTCAGAAACGGACTTAGTAGAACGCATGCTCAACACACTACCACCAAGCTATGAAGCCGTCTATAATCAAGTCAGTACATTGACAACCATGCCAACCTTGGAGGGGTTAACAACGTTACTTCAACAACATGAGCAACGCATGCAATTTCGTCAGGCAACTAGGATTACGTCGCCACACATTGATGCCCTTGCAGCACGATATCATCGACCCAGCTTTACATCGGGGGGATCAAGTAACTTTCGTCTTCCTTTTTCAATTCCAAGCCCCTCATTGGGAAACTCATCCCGACCCCCGTATTATCACACTCCACCACTGCCGCGCACTTGCAACTGGTGTGGGGGTGAAGGACACTTTATGCGGGATTGTTACCATTTTGCACAAGAACTCGCCAGACGGGCTCAGGCTCGTAGATCAAGCAGGAAAAATATGGCAAGGCAACATACTGGTCCAACCTACCATGCGAATGTCATGTTGAGCGATCCCGAATCAACTTCGGAAGCTCACAGTCTCACCGCAAGTTCAAGCTGGGCAAACTCCAACGACGACATCAATATAGCACAAGAATGGGAAAACTACAACAATCAAAGCATGCCGACACAAGAACCAGAGACGGCTTGGATCATCGACTCTGGGTGTACACAGCATGTGAGCGAAGATCCAAAACAATTTTCTCACCTAAAGCTAGCTCCAAATCATGCCATGGTACAGATAGCTGGCAAGCAAATGCTTTCAGTAGAGGGAAAAGGCAGTGTTCGTATTGATAACAACAATGAAATAAAGATTCATGATGTCTACTTTGTGCCTGGGCCCTCATTTAATCTTCTTTTAGTAGGTGCAATTACTGATCTTGGCTTAACTGTGGTATTCGACAATAAAGAATGCATTGTGTATCATGGCCCCAATAACGTGGTTGGACGTAGAAAACGAGACCCCAAAATAGGTCTCTATCAGTATATCGTTCCAAATCTAAAATTTCGCATTTGTGCAGTTGCTTCACCGTTGATCGCCTATTTATGGCACCAACGACTGGGACATATTAATTTTCACAACTTGCGGTCCATGAGGGATCACAACATTGCAAAGGGGGTTCCGCTTATCACAACTTCTCACGAGCTTTGTGGAAGTTGCGCAGCAGGGAAGCAAACTCGAAACACAATTCCTAAAGAAGCATCCAGGCCAAGGGCCAAGTCACTGTTGCAACTTGTGCACTCTGACCTTTGTAATCCAATTAGACCCGCATCATTGGGCGGTAGCTCATACGTAATAACCTTTTCAAACGACTATTCACGGTTCACATGGATATATTTTATGCACCAAAAATCGGACACTACCAAGTTCTTCCAGCGATTTAAAGCTATAGTAGAACTCGCATTCACATCGACAATACAAGTGCTTCGAAGCGACCGAGGAGGAGAATATATTTCATTGGAATTACAACAGACCCTACAACATGCCAGCATCCACCACGAAATGACACAAGCATATTCTCCACATCAAAATGGAGTAAGTGAGCGCAAGAATCGAACCCTCCTAGAAAAAACACGTGCAATGATGTCAGAAGCCTCCACTCCATTGTTTTTATGGGATGAAGCAATTGCTAGAGCTAACTACTTGACCAACCGATCACCAACCAAGGCCAATTCTGGCATCAGTCCATTTCAGTGCCTTTACAATACAATCCCTGAACTTCATCACCTTCGCGTTTTTGGATGTGTGGCGTTTGTACATGTGCCGAAGGAAAAGAGAACCAAGCTGGATGATCGAAGCGCTAAGTGTATCTTCATCAGATACTCAGAATGCACTGTTGGTTACAGGTTCTACAATCCAAACTCTCGTTCTATTATTGTTAGTTCAGACGTGCAATTTATAAAAACTCAGTTTTGGGATTCTTCAAAGTCCAATTGCGCCCCTAGAGTATCCCTAGAGGCGCTCTCAAACAATTCAGCGGCACTTGAAGTCTTGGACCCTGTTCTAAGCCCAGAGAATTACCCGACTACTAACCTCAGTAGCTCTCCCCAAGGCGCAGCCCCTCCCGTAGGCCCAGTCCATCAATTGATCTGCATTGAGCTTCCAGGGTCCGATCATTGCGATCAGACCTTACCCATAACACCCATGCGTGCTAACCCTAACAGTCCTGAACCAAGCGATTTCCCCACTCCAACAAACAATGTTGAATTACAGTCCGACTGTACGAACCCCAATCCACCAAGTCCTTCAATACAACCATGTCGATCTTCTCGGATTCGCCTTCCTAATTCGAGATTCCTGGATTATGCAGCAAACGCTGAATTTTTGGGCGATCTGACAGCCTGCTTTGTAGCCTTCTCTGAGCCCATATATCTGCAAGCCTTTGTAACTGCTTTGGACGAGCCTATATTCTATAAAGACGCTGCAAATAATCCACATTGGGTGAATGGGATGGAACAAGAGATGGCATCGATTCATGCCAATTGTACTTGGTCCTTAGTAGACTTACCCCCTAGTCATAAAGCAATTGCTGTCAAATGGACCTATAAATTAAAATCAGGTACCGCCTCTACTTCTCCAAAATATAAGGCACGATTGGTGGCCCGTGGCGATCAGCAACATCCCAGCTTTGATTATCAGGAAACGTTTTTCACCGGTTGTCAAGTGGTCCACAATGCGTACCATCGTTTGCATGGCAGCAATGAAAGGATGGCCTTTATTTCACCTTGATGTGAAAACAACGTTTCTCAATGGGGCCATCACCGAAATCGTTTTTGTGCTACAACCTCCTGGATTCATAACACCCGGGAAAGAACACCTTGTTTATCGGCTTCATAAAGCACTTTATGGTTTACGCCAATCCTCTCGTATGGATAGATACATATTTATTTTCCATAGGACTACGGCCCTGCTTAGCCGATCCCAGCCTGTACGTGTTTCATCACGAAGAGACGGTCATATTCCTCATCATATATGTTGACGACCTCTTATTAACAGGAAACAACTCCGAACAGATTGCTTCCATTCAGGACAAGCTATGCCATGAATTTAACATGACCATCCTGGGTTGCCTCTCCTTATATTTGGGTGTAGATTTTCTCTACAGCAATCACGGCATCCTAATGAATCATCACAGATACAGCACTAAATGTTTAGCAGACATGGATGTTTCCAAATGTCTTCCTGCTCCAACCCCAATGGAGCCTAGCCTCTACGGGACTTTATCTCTGTCGATGAATTCTCCCCTGCTGGAAAAATACGACATTCTTTATTACTGAATGGGCATCGGGAAGTTACTTCATGTTACAAATACGCGCCCCGACATTGCCTTTGCCGTCGGCATCGTTACGAGATTTACATCAGCTCCACGTGAGGCTCATCTCCAAGCCGTTCTTCATATCTTCAGGTACCTCAAAGGCACCGCTGACCTCGCCATCCACTATCCGCGAGGGGGAGACATTATACCATTTGGATACTCGGATACTGATTACTTAGGAGATTTGGAAGAACGGCGATCCACATCCGGATACATAATGAGTATCGGTACTTCTCCGATCTCATGGAGAAGTAAACTACAGGTTGAAGTTGACCAATCAAGTTCGGAAGCTGAATACCGAGCACTTGCGAAGGTCACGAAAGAGGCAATGTGGATTCGGAACTTGTTTGAAGAAATTCATTTCCCAATTGCACGGCCCATAACTATCTTCTGTGATAATCAGAGTTGCATAAAAATGGCAAAGAACCCAGTGTTTCAAGGACGGACAAAACACATCGAAAAGACATGTCACCTTGTCCGAGACCACGTACGTAAGGGACGGATCACTTTAGAGTTCGTAAGAACTCCACAGCAAGTGGCAGACATTCTCACGAAACCACTAAATAAAGTGGCGTTTCATGAGATGAGGAGCCAACTCCGATTATTGACACCAACAGAGTTTAAGGGACAAGCTAATCCGGAGTGAATCAACATCCATGCCGCATCGCATTCCGTGTCGATACTCACACTCACTGGGACATTGCCAAATGACAAAATGGGTTTCTCTTCCCATCAGGAATTCAGGATTAAACTCAACCGATTCGAGTAGCGGACTGAGGGGGAGTGTTGGACATACAGTCCTCTACTAAGTGTAGAAAGTAATCAAGCTTAGAAAGTAGATCATTAATATACTGTGTTAGTTAGTTAGTTAGCATTGCAATGATTTAGTTTGTTAGGAAGTTAACTGGGGTTCTTTCCCCCTTCCATGTTCTCTGGTATTTAGATCTTTCAATCTGAATTCTATCTTCACCTGTGGTGGAAACATACGCGTTATAGTGCAGTCTGAGTGTTTGAATTTCCTACACAACTTCCTTTAACTTATTTGGTAGCGAACTCATCAGACTTCAATCGGACAAAGCCAGGACGGGATTGACACACGTACTGAACCAATCCAATTTCATATTGCAAAATTTAAAAAATGTTGCCTGAGACAATTCCGACACAGATACTCACTGCAAGAAGCTTAAGGTCTACAGGTACAGGTACAGTATAACTTCAACAGAAAGTAAACAAAATTGTTGCCAAAGTTTCATGATTTCAAAATTTCAATGGCATAACAGGGAGAGATTGATACAGAGGAAGCGCGGTAGACTCCAACGTCTTCAAGAAGACAGCTCGAATGTTGGCCCACTTCTTAGGTATTTGCTGTGCCACACCTTCAACAACAGCCTCAACATTTGCAACAATCTCCTCCCGTGGCTGCGAAACTCTCGCAACTTTAATAACGCTGCAGGTACCCCCACTCAAATAAACAAAAGTGGAATTTAAAGCAGCCGTAATCTGGCCCGTCCACTGCGCCCGCGAGAGGTTCACAGGGATCGGATGCTTCTTCTTCTTGTAAAAGGCTTTCCCTAGCAGTTTCGGCAACTCCGCAAGAATGCGATCATCCGCCAAAAACATATCATAAGACCCGCACAGCTTCCGCTTCGCCTCATATGCGAAGTAATCCGTCTTCAGCTTCGACAACGGAATGACTTTCGCTATTTTCAACCCTTCCTTCTCGATCCGCTCCTTCGCCATCTTCTTGTCCAGCTTGTTCTTCGGAGTCGCCCTATCGCTGATGAGTAAACAGACCTCGTGATTCTCATCGTACAGCGGGTGCGGGAGTTCCACCCTATACGGATTCGTCCTGCCCTTCTCCGGCACTTTGTTCATACCAACGACAACATACAATAACTGGTCATCCTCTAGGAGCTGCGCTTTCTCTGCCTGCTTCTGCGTCCCGTTCCACTTGAGGAGCGCGTCCACGGCCTTGCCTACCAAGGCGGGGTCGACCTTCCCGCTCGTCTGCGGCGCCGACG
Organism: Straminergon stramineum; assembly: GCA_963920665.1. Taxonomy (NCBI): domain Eukaryota; kingdom Viridiplantae; phylum Streptophyta; class Bryopsida; order Hypnales; family Calliergonaceae; genus Straminergon; species Straminergon stramineum. The sequence goes on from OY987263.1 coordinate 2,825,467, forward strand.
ATGGAACAACTTCCTCCGCGTCCATCAGCACCGCCATCTCTGAAACCCGAATTGATTCCGCCTGCAATGCGACTGCGTGGGTCTTCCTCCGTACTCTCTACAAGACTTGATAACAAAATTGCGACGGAATTCTCTGGCTATGACGTATCAAAACCCTAGGCGAGATTGCATGACGATCTCCTGGAGGGTTGGTTAGGGTTTAGGAAACCTTGAGGCTAAAACCCTAGGAGCAATCCCACCGTGGCAACCTTGAAGCCTTGACCCCGGCCGGCGAACCGACCCCCCCTCGCTCGTCCCCAAGGGAAAACCCAGAAATTTAATTTTTCATTTGCCACGCATGATAAAATTTGTAAGTTTTGAATTCACATTTGTAATCGAAGGCCCCCCAAAAGATAGGAAAGACATAGAAGATAAATTAATGAAGCATAAAATAGGGGGTCTTTTTTTATGCATGCTCCCTTGGATTGAACTAGGGGGAACAAGCGAGAGGGTGGATTCACCCAACCTTGATACCTATCTCAAGAGACCTTTTGTGAATTTTGCTATTATTTATGATTTACGGTAAGCAAGTTAATTCAATTGCGGGATGTGAATAAAAGTGTTCATTCAAAGTTTTCATTTTCTACATCTAGGAAAAACACTAGAATTTTTTATTTGTCACTCATGATCAAATTTGGAAATTTGAAAATACAAGCCCCAAGTTAGCTAGGAGAGGTGAAGAATGCATGACATTGAACAACCATAAAATAGAGATAATTTTTTTTAAATTAATTTACCTTTGATTGGAGGAAAATAGATGCAAGACTCAAATTTTGAATGACCACTTTAATATTTAACAATTCAATTACCAGTAGTGCATGAATCCTCACATAAATTGAATGAATTGTGTATGAATTTCATCTCACTATAGTAGAGTGAATATTTGGATAAAATTTAGACAAAATTTGGATGAAAGCTCATGAAATCCATGATAGTTGAATTAAAACATGTATACAATTTAAATGAATTTTTAAATGGTTGAAGGTAGATGAAAGTTGAATTGAAATTATACTATTTGAAATAGAATGAAAATAGTATGGGTCACATTAAATTGATTTTATCTAAAATATTGTGATCAGTGTCACAAATTTACTAAAATTCTAAATTTAAGCAAATTAGTGCTATTATTTTAGGGTGCACTAAACAATCAATTTCTTGAGTACAAAATAGAAGGTGAATATGATTACATGCTTAATTATTCAAAGTACATGTAATTGTCCACCAACATTGTTTGCAATACTCATAGTCAATTACATTTGTCAAAGTACTGAAATTTTTAATATTACAAATCCTTCAAGTTTAGAATTTAAATTCATAATTATAGAGTCAACGTCCCAATTTATTAAAATAATTCAAATAATAATAATAATTTACTCATGAAATATTCAGTAAAATTTTATTTTTAAATGATAAATGTTCATTTTTATTAAAAATTGAAATAAATTATATTTATTCGTGCATTTTTGGTCATTCAGTATTACATTTTAAATGAAAAAATTCAATTGATGACAAACCAAAAAAATAAATGACCATTTTTATTAATAAAGAATTTTGCAACAATCTATATTATTTGCAAAATGATGAAGTTAGCCTCAATTTATTAAAATTGCTTTTATTTTTGCGTAAAGACCCTATTTGGGATTGCATTTTGTAATGACAAACATATTTATTTCATTTTCACTCAAACCTTCAATTCCAATCATGAGGTATAATAAAATAAAAATAATTTTAAAGTAGAATTTTAGTAAAATTAAAATGATTGATTCATTGCATTACCATGAGATATTGATATTATAAATATTTAGTACTTTGAGATTCATGAATCAAAACATTTTGAAGATTTAAAAATAAATATAAAGAAATGATAAAACAATAGTCTTAGATTTAAACACAGTACACTCAAACTAGAGATTGAATGCTATCTAATAAAATTTTACATTTGAAATCATCTTCAAGTTCAAGGTCCTAGTTTTTTCAAAATAACAATATAAAAAATGTACACTTGCAAATTAGAATTCTAATTTTTACTTTTTTTTTTTATAAAAAAAAATTTGTAGACAACAAGAATTGCTTTGGGAACCTCTCTTTTTGTTAAGTCTTTGTCATCTAAACAAACAATGTTGACACTCATCGAATGATTGTGCAATATTCCTACAAATTTTAAGTAATTTGTATGACACAAAAGAGTGATTTAACCATTAGGAAAAATTTGAGGTCAAAAGAAGGTTGTCTGACGGTTGGTTCCCCAAACTGTGAACCTTTGACTACTAGCCTAAATATTAAATAATAAATAATAAATAATGAATATAAATTATAAATTATAAATTATAAATAGTAAATAATAATAAACAATAAAATAATCATAGTTTGATGTGGCACTAGGAATGCTACATCAGATATTTGATAGTTTTGTTTACTTTTGTAATTTTGTATTTATTTTATTAAAAGAAAAAAAAATTAAAAATTTCTTTAATATTTTTTAAAATTGTTCTTGCAGGCCCTTCAAGCTCACTGAATTTAAAATTAATTACTTAATTTTTTTCCCTTGTATCCAACCAACATTCCCAACTGTTCTTTTGACCTCAAACTTTTCCTCATGATAGCACAAGTGAAAGTAATCAACATACACTTGGTCAAGTAGTAATTAAATTTTGTACTATCTAACAATGCTCTAAATGGGACAAATAACAAATTAGATATTTGATGTATGCATAATGAGTTCGATTGCACTTATACTAAAATTTTATAAAAAAATAATAGTACACACGTCGACAAGTATCATGATTATGCTATATCTCATTTGTTGTCCCCTTCCAATATTTTAGATGACTTTGGGTATTGAAATTCATTACATCACTTGTATTTTTAAACTTTGGGTTTTAAACGATTTTGAATAGATTATGTTACCCTACCAAATCCTAATTTAAGTGTATTTGGTTTCATTTGATTTCTCATTTGAATTTTAGAATGTAAAAATTATGCATGTTTCCTTATCTAAGTATTCTCCAATGGCAACACAAATTAGGTTTTAGGTATTGTTTTTATCTTTGAAATTCTTTTTTGGAAGAAAAAAAATTTTGAAGCCTAATTTTCATAAATAAATGCCATGAATTCACTAATGCTAAATTTGAAAAACTTGACTTTATTCTAGATATTGTAGGGAACACATATCATGCTTCCATGTAGTCCATCATTTTACTACTATATACCATGCCATGACCCATAAGTATTTTATTTGATATACAATTCCATTATAGATTATAATAAAACATAGAGTAATTTTAGAACTAAAGGTAGTAATGCTTTGGTATTTTTCTATAGACTTACTAATCATTATAGAAGGGACATGAAAAAGAGATGAAATATTGAGCTTACTTTGCAAATTCACTAATGACAACAAACTATTGCATACTTTGAATTGGAGAATTGATGTAAGGAAATATTTTTTAAACTTCTTTTAAATTAACTAGAAAAATAAATAAATTTCAAGAAATGTATAATAGTGGTGTGTGATATTGGTGTGTAATTGCTTGTAATGCATGTGAATACCTACTGGATCCAAAGTTTTGAAACTTTTTTCATGTGCACATTCCTTTGAGTAGATTTAGTAGTACAATTTTGTTTATGCAAACAAGAGAAAGGTGTGTTTTAAGTGAGTTTTTAAGTATAGTCTTAGAATAAGATTTTAAGTAATGATCTTTCAAAAAAATTTCAGTAAAAATTTACTAGAAATATATGTGTTTTTGGTAAATTTTTAATGAAAATCTTCTTAAAGGTTATTACTAAAAATCTTATGTCTAGGACTATACTTAAAAACTCACTTAAAACACCCCTTTCTCTTGTAGTATTGGTTAAATTTAGAAAATAAAAGAAATATTTTTTTGCTCAATCCGCTAGGAAATAGTCATTATAGAATTTCTTTTACTTGAATCATATCCCAACTTTAACCCCTAAAGGACCAAGGTGTGTTTTTTGGCAACAAAACTTTTTTGGGTAGGTATGTGTGACTAGAGATTTCCATGTTTTTGGCCCAATCTTTAATAGAAGGTGTGGGCAAGGAATATCTTTCATATGCACTAAATTTCAAGGCATTTGGAAATATGAGTCAAAAGTTATGGCCTAATATGTAGTTTGTTTCTCAACTTGGGCAGTCTAGGCACATCTAAAAAAATCAATTTTTTCAAAAATAAAAATTTGAAATTGATTTCTAGATTTATATGTATATAAAAAGCTTTAAATCATTCCATTTTGATCAATGAGTCCAAAATTATGAGATGTTCTAGTTTGCGGGCAAGTATGGATTCTCTACTCTAAAATAAACTTTGAAGTCCTTTATTTAACTCAATTTTCAATATTTTTTGAAAAAAATAAAAATATCATATGTATATTGTTTATTACAACATTACAACCATTGGGATTGGGAATTTTGAATTCCATTAATAAATTGTTAACAATTTAGTATTTCGAATCATTCTCTACATCTTTCTACTTACTATTTTTTTCCTATATGTTGCAAAATTCCAAATGATTTGAAACTTTTAAAGCATGTAGCCAACTTGCCTTGAAGATTGAATCTAAAGAAGCACCACCATTTCGTACATCTTTTCATACAAATGTGACCTTGTGAAGTGCAACTACCCGTTTTTTCAAAGGGCCCAAAAAAGGATTTTTGTCACTTCAAGTGCTAATATCTTGCAATCTACACGGTAGAATTTTCTGAATTTTTTTCACATCTTTTCAATCTTGTGTACTTCAAGATCCTATGGTTACATGTGTCCAAAAATGATATTTTTCAAAAAAATTGGTACTTGTATTAGAAATGGCAGTTTTTGAGAGGTTTTGGTGATAACATAGTCAAGGAACTTTAGGGGTTAATGTTTTACATCAATTAGTCTTCCAAACTTCAAATCACTTCTGCTTCCAATCTACTCCCTCCATCCCAAAACGATCTTCCTATCGGTTAACCATTAATTTTTTTTCCCAAAATAATCTTCCTATTGCATTTTGTAACATTGTAAATTCTGCAAATTTTGATTTTGATTTTTATCTACCACTAGCAAAACAACTCTAAACATCCATGCATGCAATCATCAATCAAAAGAAAAAGAAATGACTTAAGGGGTCAATCAATACTATGTATTCTTATTTTTTTGCATCTCTTTGAGTGGTGCATGATTAAAGGAGATGAAGCTTTGGGAGGCAAAATAGAGGTCCACACATAGTCTTGGGCCCATACTAATTGCTCACATAATGACAACCACACACTCAAAATTTATGTGACCACCAGTGCTCCTTGAAAATGCCTACAAAAATCCACTTTTCAATACTCCCAAATTGCACTTTGAAAAAGGCTCTAAAACTCAAATTTTTTAGGATGCTAGTAGTACGTTAAACTCTACTAGCAACGCAAAACAGTTATTTAAAATGTTATTTTTTGCCTGAATCTAGAACATTGTATTGAATAGGAAGATCATTTTGGGACATAGGGAGTAAAAAACTTCTACACAAGAAGTTGAATTCAAGTATATTTTCTAAACCTTCAATGTGGCAATTTCCAAAGTATATTTATTTTTAGTTGACTTAATTTGAAATATTGGCTATTATCTTTAACTCTCTAAAGACCATAGATTCTCTTGTTCAAAATGACTATTTTTTATTTTTTCATAACGGAAAAAATACAATTTCTATAGAAAACAAGAATGGTGTGACCATGAGGCTCTTTCCTAGGTAAACAATAATATTAGATTATTAATAGTGGATAGTAGGAAAATTCAACAAAGAAAATAGTAAACTAATGATAAGAAAAAAAATTATATATTAAAAATTAAATATTAATTACTTGAAATATAGAAACTCCCATTCGACCTATTGGATCTCCCAAACCCTAACCAAACCCTAATCACATTGTATAATGTGAATGCAATTGTAAATAGGATTTCAAAACTTGGATTTAGAACCTATAATCAATGCAAGAATTGATGTCATAGTTCTTGTCCAAAGGACAAAGCTAATAAATATACATTCTAAGACTTGGTCAACAACATAGCACCCATTGGTTCAAAAACTAATATTTTGAACAAAAACATATTTCTAAATTATGATTGAACTCTTCATAATAAATTTAACCCGTAAAGGATTGGCCTTGTGTTTATGGCAACATAACTTTCTTGGGCAGGTACATGTTAGTGGAGATTTGACTTATTTAGGCTGAATTTTTTTACAAGGTGAGGATGAGGAATATTTTCCATGCGTACTAAATTTCATTTCATTTGAGTATACAAGTGAAAAGTTATGATGCAAAATGTTGTTTGCTTCTCAACTCGGGCAGCTTGGGCAGATAAAAAAAATTCATTTTTTCCAAAATAAAAATTCGAAATTGTTTTTTTAGATTTACATGTTAAGTAAACCAACCCATGACAGGCAAACTGCCTAATACAATCATCTAGAAAACCACCCATTAGAGTCTTATACCAACCCATGGCAAAAAAATTCTGATAAATGAGATTAGAACTATATTAGGTTGATTTGTGGCCATAATCTTGTCTTGGGGAGATGGTCATGGAGTTATTAGTGGTTGTCATATGGCACTTACACCATTCAAGTGTAAATTGGTTATAAAAAGTTATTTTTTTATTCCTTCATGTCATGGCCATGTTAGGAAATATTGTAGCCATGTTAGAAAATGTTGTGATTGCTTTAGGTGGTAAGATGACTATTATGGAAACCCTTTTTACTAATTTGGGGTAGTCTACATACTATGTTGGGCCAATTGGGCTGAATACTTCAAAAATTCATTAAAAATTCTGATTTTGTCGAAAAAAACAAATTTTCAATTGCTTCCTTCAATTCTCACATATGTCTATGTATGGAAAAAAATCTGAATCATTTTGCTAATGGAAAAAATTCAGACCACTCATTCTGCCTGTCATAGGCAGGTTTACCTTGTGGGGAAAGCTTTAAATCAGTCCATTTTGATCAATGAGATGAAAGTTATGAGGAATTTTAGTTTGTGGGCAATTATGGAATCTCTACCCTAAAATAAACTTTGAAGTCCTTTATTTAACTCAATTTTTCATATTTTTTGAAAAAAATAAAATTGCAAGATGTATATTGTTTATTACAACATTACAACCATTGGAATTGGCATTTTTCAATTCCATAATTAAATTCTTGACAATCTAGTATTTTGAACCATTCTCTACTTCTTTCTACTTACTATTTTTTTCCTAAATGTTGTACAATTCCAAATGATTCGAAATTTTTCAAGCATATAGCCAACTTGCCTTTAAGAATGAATCCAAAGATGCACCACCATTTTGGAGATTTTTTCATAGAAATGTGACCTTTCGAAGTGTTGCTGCCCGATTTTTTGCAAGGCAAAAAAAATGATTTTTGTCACTTGAAATGTTAATATCTTGCAATCCACTCAGTGGAAATTTCTGAAATTTTTTTCACATCTTTTCAAGACAACTTACTACCAGATCCTACATTTACATATGTTCAAAAATGTTTTTTTTCTTAAACTTGGTACTTGTGCTAGAAATGATAGTTTGGGAATGTTTTTGGTGAAAACATAGTCAAGGAACTTTGGGAGTTAAGAAATACTTATAAGACCAAAAGTAGCTTATTGATCTTTGAACCCTATTTTTGATCTCATGTAAATATTTTAAATAATTTTGAATAAGGATAATGTTTCTATGGATTGTATCTTGGGATAAAGACATAAAGCAAAAAAAAAACCTATAAGGCAAAATAAAATCAACCCAATTGAGAACAAGATATAGAATATGAATATAGAACAATGAAAGCACTCTCATCAACATGAATACTAATTGAAGTTCATCATTAGTTTCATTGACATCATCAATACATTAGTATCGTTGCACCAAACTTTGAAGTTGTTTTCTCCTATCAAAAATGCTCAACCAATGGTGCTTCAAACAAGAAGTTGGCTACAAGATCAAACTCCACTAGAAAAGTACATTTACTATTGCAACCAACTTAGGACTTCAAGTCACAAAATACATGCCCTAATACCTCAAAAAAATTGCAATTGACAATAATAAAGCTTCACCAAACAAGAGCTTCAAAACACTTGGTTGGTATTTGAAGTATTATTGGCACTAAAGATATAGGTAATCCATGTATAATAGCTTCTCAAGGTGAGAGAATCAATCACTTATTAGTTCATTGGCAAGAACAATCCTTAACATTTGAATAAGACTCACATGAAGAATGAACTTATCTATAGAAGCATTTTGGCTCTCAATCTTTGCAATGGAGTGGTTACACAATATTTCTTCTTTCAATTTGCAAATTAAAGAAAACAAACACAAGGATCTTAATTTTTTTTCATATTCACTCAAAATCATCCAACATTAGCACAGAAACATGGTTACTAGATTTATGGCCAACATGTTTGACACTTTAAACAACAACTAAACTTTTGCCATGTCAAATAAGAAGAAACCTTGTTCCTATCTCTTTGACTTTATTCCATCATGAATAAAATTTCATTTCATGAATAAAAAAAATTTACTATTACAAATCTATATATGCCTTTGTCCACACCAACACACCACAACTTCAATACTATACCCAACCACTTCTCTTTACCTTGATTTCTAGAGGAGCTAGTAAGACTTCCCAAAAATCAAATTGTTGGGGAGAGTTCCTATAGGAGACTAAGTCAATATATAATGTGTATGTGAAGTAATATATATTGAGCACTTGTGGGAGGGACAACAAATTGATACCCTTGAGCACTAGGGGAGCAAAAATTTATGTCAGTCTTCTCTTTCTCTGGTTGTTGCTTTTCAAACACAAAAACAAAATGACACCAAATGAATAAAAAATTCAATAAAAAATTAAGATTCCTTTTGCATGCCCATTGAGGTGGCACTCATCTTTGCTTCTTTCTCCTCCTTCCCCTTGCAACACTTAAACAAAGTTTCATTGGAAAAAAATGGTATGAACAAACAAAGTGCATTACGTCAATAGAGTTCACCTTCACATTTGGCACCACCCACTTTGCCCTTGTGTGCTACCACCCACTACAAGCTGTAAGAAGGTTTGTATATATTAAAGAAATATTTTCATAAACTATAAAAATCTAGTAGTATGAATAGAGGTTCCTAGAAGAAGTGAACTCAAAAAAAAAATTGGATAGTCTTCGTCTCCCATGGGGGCATATCCACTAAAAACAAAATCTCAAATAAGAAGATACACTTCTAAGAGGCTTTATCTTTGTGTAACCCTAAAACGACAAAGCCTATAACAATATGAAACAATCTCAAGATACTATACTTTGTATGCTCTGTTTTTCCACTAAATATGAGTGGAAGTTAATTTATATTATTTTGCAAAAATGAAATCACATATTTTCCAAAAAAAACCCTACAATTTCCAATTTCTTTAGCAAAAACTTGAAATTATTGTGATTTTTCCAAGAATGAGTGAAAGAAATTCATAACAAATACAATTTTTGCTACTAAATTCTGAAAACTTCACCACAAGTGTATGATTTATGGTGGAACAACACCGTGTAATCCACATCCAAATTTCTGTAGCTACTCAAACTTCCTCTCAGCGTGGCTTCTGTCGATCAAAGCCTCACCCCATTTCTTCCAGAGTCCAGAGCCCCCCTCCTCCCCTAAAAATATCTAAGGCCACAGAAATGGGTTGCCGGACGTTCAGTTGCAATCCGAAATCTGCCACTTCAGCTGTGACTCTGCAATTCGGCTCCGCATTGTGAAATTCATGCACACGAGTGAGTTTGAGTATGTATTGTAGAGTTCGTCACTCTGGGCAGAGATTAGTATTTTAGTTGTTCAATTGTTCAGTGAGAGGGACAGAGAGATGGTGTTCGAGCTCGTGAAGCTGCTGACACCACTGCAAGCAGGGATTGCGGTGGTGGTTTGCATAGCTTTGTCTTCTCGTCACATCGATCAATATAACAAGCACATGGAGAAGTACGGGCCGTTGGGAGGTCTTCTCATTGACAAGAGAGCTCACAACAACAAGCGATTGGAGACACAGGAGGTCGCACAGGGTGCCGGTGATGACGCATTGCGCCAGCCTGCGGATCGCTTGGTGTAGCGGAAGAGGCACTCGTGGTGATCGTTGAACCTTGAAGGAATTTTCGGTTGCTGAGAATGCCCTGTTGGGATTTCAACGACTACTTGATTTAGGGTTTGGGTTTGGGTTTAGATGACGATTTTTTTTTCTTTTGAGGTTTTAGCAAAGCCAGAGGTGGATTTGCGCATCGAGGCACGGAGTATGCTTAATTAGGAATAGTTCTTGTTCATCTGAGCGGAACAGAGCATTAGTTGATCAGGTATACTTCACGATGAATGTGACTATACAGTCAATATTCCCTTTGTGATTGGTCTAACGGAGTTATTGGAATCATCCGAGCAGGAGTCCGTGCGGTAAAGTTGCTATTTTTTTTGGTGAAGGAAAATTTCGGTGGTTGTGCTGAATCCTTTGGCGGATGCCCTAGTATGCTTTCACCAAGTGCATTATTTCGAGTTTTGAGGTTAGAGGACACGAACGATTTTTTATGAATTTTTTGAGCTTTTAGGAAATTCAGAGGTAGATTCGAGCCTTAGGATGCGGGATTGTGCCTCTGGGAATAATCTTGTGCATCTGAATTGGACAGAGCATTTGTGGAATGCTCATCATTGAATGTGACGATAAGGTGAATGTGCGTTTGTAAAATTGTTTTAATGAACTTCTGCAGAGACGGAAAGATAGAGAAAGAAGTTGAGCTGTGAGTTCTTCGGTGGCATTTATCAAACCGAGTTTGACCCCAGCTTCTTTCGGAATCTTTCGAACGACAGTTCTTGCGATTTTGGTCCTGCTGTACCCTTGTTTTGATGGAAATAGGGCATGAAATTGGGGGAGAAGCCTTCACTCTTGATTCGAACAGGTCAAAATTCGCTGATGCTGTCAAGGTATGGATATCCAAAATCCCCGATTCTTTTGGTCGCGTTGAGCATTATTAGGCTTGTCAAAATTTATATGTGTCTTAGGAATGAAAGAGGATTCCAATGCACGAAAGAATGCGTTGTTTTGGATGAGGTATGCAAAAAGTACGAAGGTTCAAAGTTTTGGTACATGACCTAAATTCGACTCTTGATCTTCATGTGGTCTTACAATCTCGTAATCGATATCTTCCCATTATCTAAGATTTTAGGGTGGCAATATTGGGTGTCCCTACGGCTCCACTTAGAAATAATCAACATGGACATTCTCTTTGAAAAATTCGACAGTTTTTCCTGGATTCAGTTGGGATTAGAATCACATTTATGGTGCATGCACTACCTGAATTTCGTGACAAAGAATGACCATGCGGTTTACCCGTGATATCCAAATACTCCTGATTTCAAATTATTCTGGACTCTTGGTTTACGCCACTTGTGTCGTGCACCTTCTAGTATGGACAGTTTCTACTGAGAATTTTTTTGGTTTGTAGACCTCTCTGAGCAATGCTGGACTGGAACAATGCTGCTCTGTAGTTGTCATTGTACAATTATTTTGTTTTCATTTTCTCCTCGTGGGTACCGAGAGTTAAGATTTGAAACGTATAGCTGACACGGTGACTGAAAATATTTTGCTTTGCTTGGGTGGAATTTTCTTCCAACCTGATATTCGCTGATGCAGTGCCAGAGAGTACCGAGTTGGGTTGGTGTGATCCACCATTGGATGGGGGTAGACCTCTTAGAAACCTTTTTTCAGTAAATTTTTCTTGAAAGACAACTCGAAGTTGCATCTACTCTCACTTTGATTAATCCTTAAAGGACATTGCAAGTCCCTCCATGCATTTTGAAACTCAAAATCAGAATTTTCACATAGTTCTTGATTCTAAATGTTTATAAGCTTACATAACATCCAATAGCCATCAAGAAGGTTGCCTTTTCCTATCTGGAGTCCTCATCCAAGGAATTCATTCAATACATTAGGACTCTTGAAGTGAGCTTAAGTACTAGGATATTCATAGTGGCATTACAAGTCAAAATAAATAACAAATAATGTTATGAAGGTGTTCCTAAAATCCAAAGAATCCTTTGAATCAAATACAAATGTCATTTGACCATCTTTTGTCAAAAAAGAATTTTTGTAGGCAAATTGAAGAAATTGCTTCTTGCACATTTGTAGGAATGAAGTAGATATGTCATTTTTATACAAAATCCATTGTCCACCATGAATCCTCAAAAAGTATGGGCTAATTTAAAGATGTGAGCTTGAATACTCATTGTCAAAATGTAGGAATTATGTTTGAAGTAGAATTTTAGACCTCATTTAGGCATAGTAGAATAATTTATTTTTTTTAATTTAATTATAATTTTTTTTGAAATCAATATAAATTTCATCTCCAAATATCTATTTGTAATTTGAGCCTTTTATCAAAAGTTATGGACAAAATTCAAAGAGAATATTAAAAAATGTCAAAAAAAAATGTCCCTTTCAACCCCTCTCTAAAATTTGTTCATAACTTTTGATTGGAGTCTTAAAATCTCAAACAAAGTTTTGGATACAAAATTTTACTTAATTTTGCAACTTTTTTAAGTTAAAAGTTTTTTGAAAAAAAGCATTCTATTGTGCCTAAACGAGGTTTGAAATTCTACTTCAAAAACAATTCATGCTTTAATTTGCCTTAACTATGAGTGATTAAGCTCATACTAATTCTAAATTTCATATCCCACATTGTTTGTTTTAAATTGTATCACCCCAGAGAGAGAGATGTATATAAAGAGTTGTCTTCTTGATTCTAATTACAATCCAAGAATGGTTTACAAAACTAAGCATGGGAATTTCACGGTTGAATGCATTGATCTTCGTGATTTGAATGTTTATTTGTTAGAGATTAATTTGTATAAAGCTATTTTGCTATTGACCCAAATAGTTCCAACAAACCTCCAACTTGGTGCCCTTTACTATTCTAACAATTTCCGAAATGTGTACCCATAACTAATGTTTGAATGTGAAATATTCCACACCATTTCTTTTTTTTGGAAAGGGAGGAGACCATTAAAAGGAAAAGAGAGAGAACAATTAGTCGGGCTCTCTAGGCCGGTTTAGCTTGGGGAGCAACTAAGAGAAAGATGCCACCTAGTGGTGAAAATTACCCGAACAAAGAACATTGTTCTTGCACCAGGTGTAATTAAATTCTTGACATTCCATACCATTTTATCCCTTAGATAAAATGATGTAGAATATTCCACATCATTCCATTGGAGGGAAGGCAGTACCAACAATTGCTATTGAATGTTAGTAACTAAGTAAATATAGCTCCAAATATCAACTTTTTATTCCATTCAAATTTTTTCAAAATGGCTAAAATTGCAATTTTTGTGACAATTTGAAGATAGCATATTGAAAGCTCTAAATACGTCACTTTTCAACTTTTTTTTGTTGAATTTCTCTTGGTGTGAATCCAAAGACAACTTCAATTTACACCATGATTTTGTCACTATTATTTCCATTTTTCTTTGAAAGTTCATACTATTTAAAGCATTTTTATAATTACAGTGATTTTTATGTAAATAAATTTCAATTTGATGTTTCTAATTATGATAAAATTAAATTAAGTTTTCGACATGTATTACTACAAGTGACAAATATCAAATTTTTGAAATGAATGTTTTAATGTAGAAACCTAATGAAGTTCGACCAAGTCCAAATGTGAAATGTCCTTCTAGGGTTAACATTATTTGAAATCTTGTGCATTTAATTATGAGTTTTTATATTGATGATTTTCATCTAAAAATCTGCTTTGAAACTTTTTAGAATCTTGTCAATTTTAGTAAATCTGATTTAGGAGATGAACTTCTCTCTTTAAGAAGAGTATTCCTGGGGGATGAGTGCTTGAGTAGGACTGGAATGACATTTAGGAGGCATCCCATATGAAGATATTCTAGTAGGACTTCTTTTTTCTTTCTTCATTTGTCTCCTAGGTACTTGGGAAGAATTTAGTTGAGGTTACCAAATTGCTCACACAATCTCATCTTCCGATTTCAATTCCTTTATTTAGTCTTTTCTCAAAACCAAAATAATTGTTGAAAGTTGCTATTAGAAAGGATTTGCCGGTTTTCAAGATTAGAAAGTTATGAATTCATATCATTCTAATTGTGTACTCAATTGCATATTCAATTGACACAAAACCAAATCAAAATCAAAATTTTTGCAATGAAATATTGTTTCATATGTTTCAAATAACAAAAGAAATTAAAACCCAAACCAAATAAAAAAGACAAGACACTTGCCTCAGTGTTGAAATATTCATCAATTGTATTGTACAGTAGCCACCAACAAGTTTACGTTCAAATTTTCGAACTGTGAGTGTCATTGAAAAATAGAATTGCATTGTCTACACTTCAAGTTGTGTTTGTAGCTCCTACATTGTAATGGCAACATCAATGCTTCTTGTGCCAACACAATTCAGATTTTTGTCAATTTGAACTTCATATATGGAAATCCAACAACCTCTCAATGCAAAACATGCTTGGGCCAAGCAATGTGGTAACTTGAAAATACATTGTGTGTGTGTTTTGGTGAGTGGGTATATCTCTAGAGGCAAAATCAAATTGTGTGAGATTGTAAGTGTTCTTGATTGTAACATGCAACTTTAGTGGTGGTATAGGATGTGCTTTAGAGCTTTGAACACCATCACTAAACTGCATTTGACTAGAAGAATGTAATAAGGATAAATGAATCTTCATTTGAAATTGGAAAAGATCATCACAAATTAAAGTATGACGAAAGTCATATAAATGTTTTTCTTTGGATTGTTTAGCACCATTTTTTGAATCTAGTTGTTCATTAGTGATGATATGGGTGCATTCACCAATTTCAATAAGTGCCTCCTTGTTAGAATGCCATGTAATAGATGGAAGAGGTAGGGACTTTGTTGTTGTAGTCTATTAAAGTCAATTGAGTGGCTTTTACTTTCTCTATAATCACCCTAAGACATTCACACTCATGGAAGATGGTACTCTAGTGCATCAAAACAAGGAATTAAGCAATTGGAGGCCAAGCACATCTCATGAAAAAGCTTTCACAGCCAACAAACCCTCCTAACTTAAACCCCATTGAAAACCTATGAAAGATTGTGAAAGACATTGTCTAAAATGAGGTGTTGCTGCAAAACAAAGAAGAATTAGTCAACACCGTTCAAAGTATATGGGAAGAGGTGTCTCTAGAGATGATTAAAGTTCTCCTTACTAGCATGCCTTACCATATGAATGTTATAATAAAAGCTAATGCTGGTAGCACTAGTTGGTAGATAGTTTGTCAAAAAATGCTATATTTATATAATTTTATAATGGCTATGGAAATACTTAAGACATCAATAAAGTAGACTTCATTATCTTTCCAATGTACTTTGTGGTTTGTGATTTGGATCATTTTTGAGCATGTGGTGGCAATTCGAAATTGGAGGTTTAGACTCTGTTTCTGTAAATTGACTGCTGTGAACGTAAACTTGTTGGTGGGTACTCCGGTACTGTACAGGTCTTGTATCATAAGGACTTGATGTCTTCTGTCAATACATTATGGTTCTCTTGTCAGAGTGCGGTGATTTGTCTGCGTCGTGCCATTAGTGTCAATCTATAATAGAACTGGCGACTGCCTGCCCAAAATTATTGTTATCTTATCACACAGCTTTTAACTCACTGAACAATTGTAGATACCACACAGTCATCTGTGGCAGCTTACTTACGTTAAGTTACAATTGAATCTGCCAAGTAAAAGAATTCCGTCAAGTAATACAGTCTAATTTTGTAGTCAGTTGAACGATGCAATTCCCTAGTTCTGTTTTTGTTTTTTTTGACACATATGAATCGGAGTACAGTAGGAGGCTCATGAATGGACCATCTAAGGGCTGGTCCACCTTTTTCATGTGTTTTTTCAGATGGGATTATTTTTAGCTCATTTTTCAGACAAAGAGAAATAGATTCTGATTGTAACACAAGTCGTTTTGTATTTTTTGAAACATTTTGGAATTACTTATGAATTTTCAAACAAGATGAGTCATAGGTCCCTAGTTATGTCCCTAGGTCTTCTATAAACCGTTCACTTGCAACTTTTAGAGAGAAATGGGGAAAGCAAAGAGAATGATTGGTTCTTGCAATAAATAATATTTTTTTTATCAATTCATACAATGACTACAGAAGGTCCATTTAAAGACCACCTCGCTTCCATTTCATGCAAGTCTACATGGGTGGTTCAAAATGCCCGCTCGCTTTCAGAGCCTCCTACCTTAAGTTAAGCTTAATTCCCTTGTTTAGGGTGGAGAACCGCCTGGAGATGGACGGAGCAGAGAATTGCAATTAAGATGGCCTGCACATGTTGGGCTCACTCTCTGTGATCCTTACCCAACTCACATAGTCACATCGCGCTGACGAGCGTTGGCAGCGGCCAAACTACCCTTCTACGGAGTAAGGTACTGTAGTGCTCTGGCACGCATTGAGATTAGACTAAATGAATGGTGGAGTGCAGGACTACCGGTAAGTTAGCAGGAGTGTGTCCGGCACACTCTGCAGTCTGCACTTAACTTTAACTTTAACTTATGCGTACAGCATGCACGTAATATCTGTAGATTGCAGATATTACAGATATTTCAGACAAGCCTATTGGCACCCTGATTTGCAATATGAATATCTTGGGTCCAACTCCAAGAAGGGCACATATTTTTCAGAGGTGTGTGCATGTTTCACAAATCAAACCCAAGTGGAATTATAATTTTATGATTAAAATTGTAATTTCTGAGAATTTCTGAAGTGGTCTGTCCTGAACTTACCAAACCATTCATAGAGTGGAGTCATAAACATTCTATAAACAACCTATAATGGCCAAGACAAGTATTGAGTATTCACCATTGAAGGATTGACATGTTACCTTTAGTTCCTATTATTGAATTCTTCTAAAAATCACTATGGGATCATATTGGTAGTCAAAAGGGGGTTTTAGGTTCTCGTGGAATGCATTTTATGTCCCCTTCTGAACAAGTCATGAATTTTTAAAGTGCTAAAAATAGGTGTATTCATAATTGACCATAGGTTCTCATGAATAGAGAATTTACAAGAACATGTAGGGATTGGTTTCTAAAACAAGTTATAATTAAATGTAATTACCTTATCCTTCCCTTATTAATTTTTGACACAATGGAAGAAAATATTATGAAAAAAGGACATTAGAAAACATTACTATCATTGGTTAGGCCCTACCAACCTATTTTGATGTAGCCTGTTAGTTGCATTTTGGCACCATGCATGGTTGATGACTAGTTTAGAGTGTCTCAACTTCACTCCATTAAAAAAAATTGATTAAATCTGATATTTTATTTGTGTTCAATTATAATTAAAAAATATTATTATTTGGAGTGTATTAGAAAATCATGTGAAATAGTCATCTAAAAAGTTTGGATTTGGACATACAACATAAATCCCTTACAAATATATGCTCTTTAAAATAAGCAATTCACACTAAAGGTCGAGTCAGTAGTTTGTCAATGGTCCCTTCAATCATAAATGTTAGCACATAACATTTATCATCACATGTTTGCTATATTATATAGTAAAATCATCCCTAGATTCTAACCCAAGTTTTTCATTGAAATAAAGTTGGGATCCTTATTTTGAATGACTTTAAACTCCTTACTAACAATTTGGTCACTAAATGACTTGTTGAAATTTGGATAGGTTCCTATAAAGGTGTCTTAGGTTTCCAATAAATTGTGCCCAAAGTTTTTGGGCAAGGCGTGCAACTTCTAGTAGCCTTTGCAAAACTCTTCTTCTAGTTCTAAAATTTGGAAAGTTTGTATCTAAGATGATATTGGATCCACTGCTTGATCATGAGAGTGTCAAAATTATAAAAGGTCATTGGTCTTCTTTCAACAAATCGAAATCTAAAATAGACATCATGAAAAAAATATTAGGTAAAATAACATAACATGTATAACCACAATTAATTTGTGGCTTTTCAAAATCTACTCTATAATTTCTTGAGTGAATTTCTTATGTGATTTTTCTCCAAAGATCTACTCAATCCTATCCCCAAAACAATATAAAAAATGTAATTTCTATTTATTCAATGTTCAACTACAAACAAAGATACTTTTGAGTTTTGCCTCACAATGTAAACTACAATGAAATTTAAATGCACATTGAATATGAATTTTATAGATCATTGACCCCACATAACTTCAATGAAATTTTGAAAAATTTGAAGTGCTATGAAGGTGTCCAAAAGTACGAACAACTAGAACATGGATGCAAGGAATAAGGGTTTAAGGGGAGCCATGTGCCTAGTTGAATTATGTGTTGATACACTAATGACAAGTACCATGGGGCAAGGCAAGGATACCAAAGAAATATCCTTTTTTCTTATTGTGCATAGTTTCTATAATTAAATTAGTTAAATTTTATAGAGAAATAACTTCAACAACTTCAAGTAGTTGGCACATATAACAAGTCAATTTGTCTAGGTACCCAAGTTGGGCTCCAAAAATCCATTTGTCAGTTGGGCTAATTTGTTATAGTTATATAATAGAGTGTGATGAGCATATAGTTGGGAGCAAGGTGGTGTAAAGACTATTATTTTTTTAGGACATAGTAAGTACACAATAGTGGAGTAGCATATTTAATGGCAATGTTATTAAAATTAGAAATGTATATTTTTTATAGCTAGAACAAGGATTTCAAGATGTTGTAGTGAAGTAATGGCACAAATTTATGGTGTATGGATCATGCCATAGGAACCTACAATAATTACCATTATTTAGTAATTGTGTATTTCAATCTAAGCTTTGAGTGTTGGTAATAAATGAACAGTATATCTTGTGCCATGGTTGCTAGCATGTGAGTTGAGGTTCTTGAGCCCATGAGCTTAGGAGCCTAGGCTTCTATGTTATTGGTACCTACATTATAAGTATCTTCCATAGTTATAGGATGTTTGTAATTATAGGTGTTTATATTGTAGGTACCTATGTTGTAAGGACCTTCCATGGTTACAAAATATTTATCTTATAGGTGTCTATGTTGTAATTACCTATGTTATAAGCACCTTATATGGTTATAGGATGCTTATATAATAAGTGCCTAATTATATTATGGATGTCTATGTTTTAAGTACTTATGTTACAAGCACCTTACATGGTTATAGGCTACTCATATTATAAGTATGTATCTTATAAACAACTTCAATAGTTGTAGAATATCTATCTACACTAAGCTCAAGGCTCATAGGCTCGCATTTCTAGGCTCACATGCTTGAGTCATTGTTTCTTGTACTAATGTGCCACAAAATTTTAGGAGAATTTATTATTGCAATATGTGAATTTGGTGAATTGAATTTTGCATCGTTGTGATTGGGTAGTTGGAGGATCATATTGGAAAAGTCGTTCTTTGGAAGCATAGCATATGAAGGCATAAACATGCATTACATGTATAGTTCATGGGATTAGGGTAGTAACAACAAGGGTATGAACCCCAGGTTGAACCGCCTTGGTGTCCTTGGTTGTGTAATTTCCTCTCCTTTCAATTAATTGTTCCCTGTTTTGTGTTTTAAAAACCAAAGAAAACAAGGGTATGAATACAATGGAATGGTGTCCTCTAGGGGGGGGGGGGGCTTTGAAATTTCATGCATTCATGAGTATGATGCATTGGAATTCTATATGTTATAGTATCATTTTTTGGAGCTCATGTATTGTTTTGTCAAATTTTATAAATCATAATTGGCAAACAAAACAAGATTTTAATGCACCAAAACATAAACCATTTGGATTATCTTAAACAAAAGTTGTAAGGGGTCAAAATTTTATTAGGTAAATGTTCAAAAATTATTTTGTCAATAGTAGATACATATTGATCTAGGAGATGTACACAATGAGAGCATCTGTCAAGTGTTGTTTTATGCACCTTGGAGCTTTGGGGCATCTTGATCTTAAGGTAAACCATCCCATTACAAGCAAAAGATTCATTCCAAATACCACCATTTGAATGTTTCCTAGGTGTTTGGAAGGAACACCCAGGGAACATTCATCAAAGTCTAGCATCAACACTTACACAAATTTCAATAAGTGAGACTTGGGCTACATTGGGTTCAATTCGTGCCTACAATCTAAGTCTTAGGTAATTGTAATGGAGTGACTTGTGACCACAATTTTGAGTGTGAATCCATTACAAGAAGTGATTTCCAAACCTTCAAGTTATGGCCATGTTGGAAATATTGTGACTCACCACTTTAATTAGGTGAATAAGATAACTATTATAGATACACGTTTTTGTTGGTTTGGGGGATTGTCTAGAGACTCTTTCAAGCCAATTGGGCAGATATTTCAAAAATTCATAACAAATTCATCATTTGTCAAAAATAAAGAAAAAATTCAGTTGCTCTCGCCATTTTTCATAGTTATCTTTATGAGGAATATTTACATATACAAAATTCAACTTTGGTGTGAGGGCAAACTAATAATTCTGCTACGAATGGGATGGTTTACCTTACATCGTGTTGAACCAATTGCAATCCTGCAAGTTCTCTACCGTAAAATCTGTTGTTGTTGACCATTTTTTAGGGTTTAACCTACCATCCGGGAAATCGTAAAAAATTGATGCTGTGATCGAGTTTGCTGTAACCTGGCACATGCGACAATTGTTGATGACTTGTTGCACTCAGGTCACAATCTGTAAGGTTGAAGTACTTATTTGAAGGATGTTAGTTCTGATGTGAATCGTACCAGTTCCAGAGTCCAAGCACGCATGTTCACAACTTCACATAACCGGAATACTTACGCTCTGTTTCTTTTCTTCCCTGCCTTCAATTCGGATTTTCATACACAAACCCTTATTTTTCCTCTCCGCTCGAAGTCCGAACTTGGCTTGGGAGTGTAACAGCCTCCAGGCAGTTTTAAGAATCAGTATCTGAAAGAGTCCACCCTCGAGAGTCTCTCCAACCTGGGTAGCTAATGCTGACGCAGACCTTGTCAACAAATAATTTACATTTGAATAGGATGTATACTCATTGCAAAGCCACTAATTGCACACCTGTAATTACACATTTCAGAATGTGCAATCAGAGGGTGAATCCTCAAAATCTGCCGTATCTTGTGCACATCGATCGGATTGGGCACCTTCCACATGCCGCGTACAGGAGCTCATTTGTCTCGCCTGGAGGCAGTGTAATTAAAGAGGGTTGGATGAAGAACAGAGTTTCCAAACTGGTGCCTCCCCTAGTCAGCTTTCTCCGTTTTTATTCTGTCCTCTGCCCTCTAGACAGACTACAGACTACAGAGCTCATTAAATTTGTCTGCCACACCTCGAGCATTTCGACATTTCGTCAATGCTCCACATTGTGAGTTGTGATACAGTCAGCAAGACTACATAATAATGAGGACCTGTGCGCGAATTGGACATTTACATCCCAGCAGCAGCAACTGGTGTTTCTGGAATTGATGAATTGACTATTCGTAGCTGGACTCACTCAAGTCTGAACATCACTCAATAAGCTTGGATTGAATTCGCAACCTACTAGTGCGGTTGACAAGTCCATAGATAGTATTCTAGGATATTCACATGACAGGTCCATAGATAGTATTCTAGGATAATCACATGAATCTGGATGTAGATATAAAGCTCATGAAAAGAGGATTTCTCAGAGGAACGAGTAGTAGGAAGAATCAGAGATGACGTTGGTTTTATTCCTTTGAACAAAATTGACAATGAACTTTCCTAATAGAATCGCGGACCCTCAGCAGGACCAACAAGCAGCCCTTAAGGGTTACTTGACCGGGATCTAACAAACAATAATCTGATTCAGAGTATCAATATAGGATTTAAGGGGGGGGAAATGAGGATTATATGCATATATTGCTATTATTTCCGCCGTTTCACTAGTCTGTAATGCAACGCAATGAAGCTCAAAATGCGGTACATCACGGCAAAGCCCGCCATGATGCCCACATCCACCCACTTATTCTCCCGGTCCAGAACCATGGTCTCCAGCACATTCTGCCCCGTGATGAAGCAGCTCCCACCGTATTTAGGTCCAAAGCACCGATCCGCCACATGCGAGTATTCGTTGATGAGCAACGCATCCAACGGGTATTTGAAAAGAGAGATGTAATGCAGCCACAGCCATCCCTTGGGTATGTAATCCTTGGCAATGAAGTACCCGGAGAACAAGAAGAACGCGCCCATGACACCCGTCACGACCGTGTTCCCCATGATGAAATCCGACACGAGCGCACTGCAGAAGGACACGAAAGAATTCGCCGTGACGAGCACGAGCCAGATGACGAACAGGAAGAATAGAAACGCGCTGAGTTGGGGCGCCAGGCCCACCATGTAGTATACGGGCGCCGCGTACAGAATCGCCATGAAGAAGAGAAACGGGAGGAACACGAGCGTGCTGGAGAGGGCGTACGAGGACACGCGGTACGCACCGCGCGAAGTTTCCCTGGTGAGAATGTTGCGTTCTTCGAGAAAAATGGGAAGCACTTCGATGCTGGAGGTCAGGAGAAAGGTTAACGAGAACGCGAGGAATCCCACGCGCTTCTGCATTCCTGGTGTGCCATAGCCCATGTGGTAGTAGATGGTGCCAAGCCCCACGCCGGTAATAGTTGCTTGCAATGTACGCGCCAAGAGCAGCTGCTTAGTTCGGATTATGTTTTTAAGGAAGCGGTGAGACAGAATCCCGATCTCTTTCACGCTGGAATTTGCGAATCGCACTTTGTCCGGGACGTCGTCGTCGCTGCGGCTCGGGGAGGCTTCGCTGCTGGTGGTGTCATAACTGGGGGTCATGGGCGCGCGCGGTGGCTCGAGCTCGAAGAGCGCCTGGAGGGACAGCACGGGCAGGTCGGTTTTGCCACGGACAGAGAAGATGGAGCTTTGTTGCGAGGAATCCAATGTGTCGATGGAGTCAATGGCATACTCCAGGACGTTTACTTGCGCTGGAATATTGTGCCCCGCGGCCGCGAGGCGAGACGAGAGAAGCTCCAGGCTGCCATGATGTACCACTGAGCCTTGAGCGAGGATGAGCACCTCATGAAATTGCTGCAAAATTCGGTACCCCGGTTGGTGGATGCTGAGAATGATCGTCCGGTTGCGGCAGACCGCCATGGATCTCAACATGCAGCAGACGTGAAGCGCGGCCGCCGAGTCAAGCCCCGAGGTTGGCTCGTCGAGAATTAGCACCGCGGGGTCGTGGATCACGTCCACGCCGATCGAGACGCGCCGTCGCTCGCCTCCCGACACGCCGCGGATGCTTTCGTTCCCGATCCGTGACGCCGCGACGTGGGTCAACCCGAGTTCGCCCATTAGGGCCTCCACTCGCGCCAGCTTCTCCGCCATGGGCACCACGGATGGCAGCCGCAGCCGAGCAGAGTACAGAAGCGTCTCACGAACTGTCAGCATTGGAAATAGCGCATCGTCTTGCATGACATACCCGCTGATTCTCCGAAAATGCTGCCTGTCCATGGGCTGCCCGTTCACGAGAATGCTCGCGGACGGAGAGCTTGGTCGGATCTTGCCCGCCAAAACCTCGAGCAGGGTGGATTTCCCGGCGCCGCTGGGCCCTGCGACTGCCATAACCTCCCCGGGACGCGCATCGAACGTGATGTGCTTCAAGATATACTGCGACTGTGACTTCGCGTTGAAGGGCGCGCTCACCGAGTCTTGCGTCTTCTTGGAGTCCACTTTCTGGGATCGGACCACTTTGTAGGAGAGGTCGCGAAGCTCAATGGTGTAGGTCTTGGAGCGCGAGGGGGAGGGAGAGGGGGATGGCAAGATGGCCACTTGGGAGGCTTTGATGTAAGGCCTGTCGTCGCTAGAAGCTTTGATTCCAGTGCACGTCCCGGTGCAGCAGCAGACGACGTGATTGCTGCGAGGGGGGTCTCTTCGTCGCTCGAAATCGGCCATGGTCGATCGGATCGGAGACAGCTGGTTTAGGTCGCGCAGATCGACACCTGTTCTCTTGAAACTTCTACGATTGAAATGCGAGATGGAGAATCACAATGATAAGAAACAGCTGGGCCGCTTTCCTGTGCCAGCCATGTCGCCCTCGATGTCCTCCTGCACGGATGCACATTACCGCTTCAATGGGGAGCCTGTCTTGCCGGCACTTGGAAGTTCGAAGCGCGAATGAGTCACTATGTGAGCATTGAACTTCCAATGCGACTCATCCTTTACCACATTCCGGATATAATTTCACCGGACCCCATCCCACATTCCGGCTGTCTCGCGTAAGGTCATGGCTCGCTCAGCTGCGAACTTCCAATGCTGGATGGCCGCTGGGCATTGGTGTGGCGCGCAATGTTGGATGGCAGCTGGTCAACATGCAAACCTGCAGATAGAAAAGAGGAAGCTCAGACAAGTAAGTCCATGCTGGCGCAATGGGGTACAAACTAAGGGAGAGCAAACTTCGATTTCGAGACAGCAGACGTCAAACTTGAAAAAGCTGAACGTCAGGGAGTTGAACATCAATCGACAGCTCTAGGACTCATGGCGACTATCTGTCTTCGTCGTCGGAAGTGTTAGCCCTGTGGATGAAGAGAAATGCTGCAATGCAGGGGGTGACATGCGTGAAGCAGAATCGTACAGGACATATGTAGAGCAGGACAACGGGCCGACAATCAAGTGATCGTCATCGATGTAGCGCTACAAAATGCCATGATGATCAACTACTCCGCAATGCGGCCTAATATTTCTACAACCCATTGATGTACATACCAGATATATATCAGCTAGCTGCTCGCGACGTCCAAGCGGGAATACTGCTGAAAAATGACTTGCAATTGCCTGCGCTATGACGAGTCAACTCTACTGTTCACAAACCGAACTCTTAACCTGGAACAAATGGCATTTATCCATCAAACCGCAAGTACATGAACTAAGACATCAAACAGGAATAGGCAGGCAATGTATGCGAGCGCCAGTAGCTAGTCTCCTCTACGCTCAGCAGCTTCAATCGACAATGCAGCCAACTCTCACTCCCTCTCTCACTAAGTCACTGCTGCAGGTCGTCCTCCTCCATCACATACCGCAGTAAGTTGCCTCAAATATCAACGTACGAGCGCGAGCTCCAACTCTCCAATGAACCTGAACAACTCTCGCAACAACTCCCCAAAGGCGGGGCGAATACCCCCCCCAACTTGCTATGTCGCCAGCTAGTGACGCGCATAAACATTGACCGGCACCAGCGCATACGCACCAGTGGGTCCACGTTTGGTAAAACTGCAGCTAGCAAGCAAGCAATGCAAGAACCGCTTCACGGAGTTTTAGTTGGGCCTCGTTTTCAAACATAGTAATCGAGCTGAGGCGCTCGTACGTCGGTCTATAAGCTTAATAACATGATTACGGGAGGTAACCACCGTCGGTTCAAGTCCACGCAAACCCAAACTCAGTGACTGATGACCTGAGTACAGTCCCCTGCAGCGTGTGGCGAAGACAATCACCAATTAGCCAGGATTAGTCTTGCCCACTGACTGCAAGTCTGGAACCATAAACACGACCCCGAATCCATCAGTTGGGACTTGAGACTTGGGACTTGGGAGGGGGAGGGGTCTTGAAGTATACGGCTCACCTATTAAAGAGGCCAGTAAAGGGTCGACCTGGAAGGTAGTTGAGGAGGTGAAGAGCGGGTTGGTTTGGTGGAGTGAACGCGGCGGGTGCGGCCTTTGCTGAGATTACTCTGACGAAAACTTGTATGAACCCAAGCGCAATTAATTCAAAGCCCCTCTTCCTGCTGCAGGCAGTCTGGGGCTTCAGCGTCGCTCCTGCCACTAAGGCCAGGGATCAACTGGCGCCACTCTCCAGTTGCCTTGCCAACTGATCTCGCTCACAACTTAATAATGCTTGGTAAGAGCTCTGCGTGGACGTACGCATGCACGGGTTGGTTTATAATACAGTCACCGATTCAATTAATAGCATGCCTGGTCGTGTTCAACTACCAGAAGTGGACCATATCATTCTGCACAAACCTTGTGGCAAACTTCGATGACTTCAAATGTTTTTATCATTTTAATTCTTCGGAACAAATGAAAGTCAGGGGACTTTTCGGTGCAAGAGTCATGATGAAGTACGAAGAGCTCCAAACCTCGGACGGGTAGCCGTAATAACTTGAATTTTTTCAAGTCAATGTGCTTCGACACAAATTCTCTCACATCTTGCATAGCATTCTTCAGTAATTGAAGGTAGATGGCTTCTCTTAATAAAATTCTAGATACAAGCTGGAGGCGAAATGTAATGCAGTTGTCAGACACTGAAAACTTAAGAGCGAAACCTCCCTCTGGTTCGCTGTACTGTTTCCTTCTACAATGGAAATTGTCTGTATGTCAAAAAAACAAAAACAAGAAAACAAAAACAAAAAAACAAAAAAACTCAAGGGTGAAACACTGATACTCGGTCTGTCTTGTTTCTGGTTCCCCCGCCAGGCCACTTGCGGCTGGTGGTTTTGTTTTTCTCCACATTGCAATAAAATTCCGTTCCATTTGTTTAACCCTAAACGCATTGATGTCCATTTTCTGGACGATGAACAGTTTGAAACACCAGTTTCATCCTCCTAACTACTTGGATGAAAGTTATTTTAATTTGTGAAGATACATTATCAAGTTTTTGTCCTATCTAAGGGTTGGATTTGGTGTTATTAGAGTTCATATATTTCTAAAATTACAAATGTGCAAGTATGTCAAGTGGTCAAATTGCATTGACTTTTAGTTCAAAACTGGATTAGCCAAAATGCAGTCATAGATAGGAAGAACAAAAAAATTTCAAAAAATCACCATGTGAAGAGAACCTCGTTTCAAATCCATTCCAGAAAATTTTACTCAAAAAATGATAATATTTTGCTTGTAATTGAATTTTGAAGGAATTTTGGAATTTCTCTTTCAAATTTTATAAAAAAAATATTGGTAATAGAATTGGTGAATCTAACCATACAAATGGAATCTAAAAATTATAATCTACAACTTTCATTTGTATATCAATTCCAAAATATGCTTCCAAATAGCACTTTATAATGATTTTTCTCAAATCATCAATTTTACAGATGAATTTGGACATTTAGAGGTTAAAAAAACACCCATGAAGATTGATATTCAAGTAAGGTAGCCAACCCATATCTAATCACCCCATACATTTCCATTATGTAACCCATATCTGATCACCCCACACATTTCCATTATGTAGATTGTAGACTGCTTTCTTTTTGTGAAGTTGTGGCGCAGTTCACGAAGTAGTTGTGGCGCATTATGATTGGTTGCAAGGCTCTCAATATTGCAACTAGCCTTTGGTCGATTGCAATTAGCATGTGGTCACAAATAGAAAGCTCTATACCACCATCGCACGTCGAAGAGAATCTTCCACTAATCAATTCATAGTAATTACATATTTTGTAATAAAATTCTAGAAAAATATGCAATCCTTCTAAAACTCTATTTTCGCACACGGGAAAAATTATGTGTTCAAAAAAACTCTGCTCCAAGTATGCATAATTGCTTAAGTAATTGGAAATGGGTTGGCTACCTTAGTTATTATAGACAAGCGTCGCTAGTCGCTACTACCAACCACGGTGCAGCTAGAACAACCAGAAGGGTAGGAAGTCAACACTATTTTTATTAGCACTATGGACAATATCCTCTGAAATCAGTCCCATTCGAGGTTGACAACAAGGAATAATTGAACCTCAACTCACCAGCTTGAATCTCAAATCTAAACTAGCTGTAAATTTGTATTCATGGGCACTGGAATGTCACAATTGGGAGGCTCCGAGATTTTCCTCTTTGTCTAGTATGACCATCTTGGACTAGATTTTGAACTCTCACCCAAAAATTATGGGAGTCTGAAATGTGCCATTCAACTGAGAGTATGACGTTGTTAACTGATCTTACTGTATATTAGATGGTCAAATACTGTGGTTATAGAGTGTGACTGTAATATCAAAATAATGTAATAAGCAAATAAAATATTAAAGAAAAGAAACCTCTTGGTCGACTATTGTAAGTTACGGAGTAGTTTGATAAACAGACTAAGCATCAAGTTCACTCAGACTGCTGCCGCTGCTGTTGCCGCTTCAATGCAAGCTTATGGTTGCAATCAAGTCGATCTCTGCAGACTCAAAGAGATTGTGAAGCAGCTCAATTCTCTGCAGACAGAAACTCATAGCCAGAGCTGCTTTTGTATTAGAACTTAACTTACAATCTCTTTGAAGTTTGAGCCTGCGCTCGTCCCGAATTTTCTCCTCGCCTGGCTTCTTTACATGTGATTTCCAGCTAAATAATTAATTTTAGTAGCTGTTCCACCTACTGCAAATCCTCTGGAGGTCAGCTCTTGGGTGCAAGACTTCCTAATGATAATGATCGGCTTGTGGCATTTATCATGGTAAGGTTCTCGCAATCAAGTTTCTTTCAAGGTATCGTTTCAGGTCGACTGCCTCAGCTGCCCTAAGAATTCAAATTCATCAATCTGATCGTAGCAGATGATTAAGTTAGCTGAAGTTGTTTGAGATAACTAATAAGGGATGCTTTACACTTAGAAGCAGGGCCAATTTGTTGTGTCAGTGGTCAAAAATCTTCCCTTATGATTGGACTAAAGGCTGAAATTTGTGCAATCAACCTCAAGGGGAATGGGCCAACCTCTAGGTGTAAATCATCCTTAATTTCCACATATAATCATTTGAATAAGCATTTGAGGTCCAAGGCTAGCTCTCATCTAGTCTTGGGAACCTAGATTGGAAAATACAAGAAGGCTTGTTTCTTATCACAAGTGACAAAATTTGGAAAACTTGAATTCATGGTTTGGAATCAAGGTTTGAATTCATGGTTTGGTTTATAAGATAGCATAGGTCAAGAAATACAAAATTAACAAAACTAAAAAATTTAATATGTTTCAAAATGTATTTGTATCCTTTATAAAATAGCATGGGTCAAGAAATGAAAAAGTAACAAAGCGAACAAATTTAATATGTTTCAAAAGGTACCTATACACACCAATATAACCCCTAAATGTATTTGACTATGATTTCACCAAAAACACTCTAAAACTTCCATTTCTAGTACAAGTAGCAATTCAGATCCTTTGGAGTTGTTCAACATACAGGAATAAATTAGTAAGTAGAAAGATGTAGAGAATGATTCAAAATACTAAATTATTAAGAATTCATTTATAGAATTGAAAAATGCCAATCCCAACGGTTGTAATGTTATAAGAAACAATCTACACCCACTATTTTTTTTCCCCAAAATATGAAAAATTGAGTTAAATAAAGATCTTCAAAGTTTATTTTATGGTAGAGATTCCATAACTACCCACAAACTACCCACAACTAAAACTCTTCATAACTTTCATCTCACAAATCAAAATGGAATGATTCAAAGCTCTCCATGTATATATAAATCTAGAAAATTAATTTCAAATTTTTATTTTAAAAAAAAGTGTTTCTTAAAGAAGTTTTTTTTGCTGCCCAAGCTGCCTACTAAGCATTGAAAACTACATATCATACAATAACTTCTTAACCATATATTCAAAAGTTATGAAAATTGTTGGGTTTGAAAGCTACTCCTTGGGCACATGTTTTGTGAAAATTTCAAAGAAAAAAATAAAAATTCCATTCATAGTGAATTGCCCCAAATTGCTATGTTGCCAAAAAAAATGCCATTTGGTCCTTTAGGGGATAAAAAAGCATAGGACGGTCAAAAAATTAAAAAATTAGCATGAGTAAGAAAAAATATTACCAAAACTAATAGAATTAATATATTTTAGAATGTACTTGCATATGAGTCTCAAAGATTAAAATTAAACTCCCTTTGTCTCAAAATAAATTAGTGGTATTGTCATAGTTTTCTACCAATATTATCATAATTTAAGAGGAAGTCGTCAAGTTGCCTCTATAATATTGACTATTTAGGATGTATTTGAGCATGTCTCTCATGGGGACACATGGTTGGAGAAAGTAGATGAGAAAGGGCTTCCAACTTGAAGCAATTGCAAAGTAATGAATTACAAGATAAATTTGGATGACTACAATATATATCTATAAATAACATTTCCTGGATAATGACAAAATAAAATTCAAAAAAATTCAAAGGACCATATTGGTTTAGGATAAATTAGTCAAGGCTACCAAAAAATTCTTAAAAACAAGGTACGTATACTTTATTAAATGTAGAATTATTGAGTGAATTATATATTTTAGATACTCTTGTGGGGAAGAAGGTTATTCTCTCTATGAAATCTAAAATTCATTATGTACATGAGACCAACTTGTAGAATTATTTATAGCAAGGGAATAATTACAATGTTCTATATGCTAGAATTCTCTATGTTCTAGTAGAATTCTCTCTACTTCATTTCACTTGGAAAGAGGATGTATCCTAACTAGTCTTTCCATCAACTTTAACCATAATGGTGTACATATGTGGTTGTTCCAAATAAACAAATTCCTTTAGCTAGCAACTCATGTACATAAACTTGATAATTTTGTCTCATTGAACGCATATTTTCTATACCCACATTTGTGTTTTATGGACTACTATTAGGGTAAATCATCCTATGATAGGCACAACTTTGAACAAGCCTAATACAGTCCCAAAAATTATTGTGTGGTACATTTTATAAGACACGTGTACACCAAGGCTTTTTTTCCTTTTTTTATGAAGTGCCAAAGTGGCGATACAAAGTATTATAGTGGTGCTCCAAATTTCAACATTCATCCACATATTAGATAGAAAATATCAAAATAGCACATGTCACATGTCTATAATTATCTTTTCATTGACAATCTGGCGATGTCATCCAAGAATTTTTCTAATTCAAAGTCTTCTAGCAAAAAACTTCACAAATTTTTGCCATTTTTTTAGCCTAGTTATTTTTTTCTAGTGCAATCTAGCATCAGAAAGCCAAAAAAAACTAATGTACACCACAAGAATTTTTGGGACTACAATAGGCATGTCCAAAGTTGTGCGGGTCATAGGTTGAGTTACCTAAGACACACAACCTAAGACAATCTACTTGTAGAAATAATCTAAACACACTCAAAAAGTTGGTGCATGGTCTCTAAGGGGGCAATACATTTATGAAAATGAATAAGGTTTGTAATATGATTACATGAGAATGTTTAATCAAATTAGAGTTTAGAAAGACTAACAATTTTAGACTAGTTAAAAAATTAAGATCCTTTAGATTCTCATTTTCAATGTGAAATTTGCAAGCTTGACTCGTAAAGGACCAAGGCCATTTTTCTATCCAAAACACTCAAAACTACCATGTTTGATGTGTTCACCCAAAACGGAAAAAAAAAATTAAGAATCTAATTGTAGAATATTGTACTTTACTTGTCTAAGACCAAGTGGTAAAAATTTAATGAAGTTTGACCATACAGATTGAACACTTGCTTGCAATTTCAAATGACTTTGACCACCTTTTGTTGAAAGTTTTTGGACTATGGACTTTGATTTAAAAAAAATTAGGTTGAAGAATTGAGTTGATATTCTAGGTAATTTTTTTTAAAATATTGATTTTCATTCTTTAAAAAATTGTTCAGTAGAAGTAGGTCCAAGATTACAAGAAAATCTAAATCATTAATGGCTCTAAGATGGGATGGAAACACAATAATCCCAATGGTCAAATTGTTCTAAAAAGCAAATTTAACATTTTCAAAAAAAAATTGTTTTTAATTTGTGCAAAATGGCATTTAGAAATGAATTCTATTACTTATTTTTTCAAGAAGTTGCTCATATTCATTAAAAAACAAGATTGTTCGTAACTTTCACATCACTAATCCAAATGGAATGAATCAAAGCTTTAGATGTAGACAAAAATAGAATC
Organism: Straminergon stramineum; assembly: GCA_963920665.1. NCBI lineage: Eukaryota > Viridiplantae > Streptophyta > Bryopsida > Hypnales > Calliergonaceae > Straminergon > Straminergon stramineum. The sequence goes on from OY987263.1 coordinate 2,857,323, forward strand.
TATGAAAATTTGGGCTTTTTGTGGTATAACCTTTTGCTTTGGGGCACCAATGGAAATAAAAATTATATTCCCACAAAACTAATCAGTTTTTCTATCTCGTGGAAAAGTTTAAAAAAAGAAATTTTAAAATTGAGGTCATAGGAACTTGTCTGAAATCCATTTTGTCCCCCAAAGCAACAATGGTCCTTTAGGGGTTAAATAAGATAAAGTGTGTTGTGTTATATATATATATATATATATATATGATCTCACCTATTTTATTGGAAATGTCTTGTAATGAAAATTTGAAGAGATTTTAACAAATAATTATAGTTCAATTGGATGAATTATTCTAGTAATGACCTTTAAGTTTATACTCTGATGGATATAGGGTTCATTTGTAGTGAAGACCTATACCCCCTCCAAAACAATTCAAGTCACACAACTAAACCTATATACTTTGAAGTCACAATTGTTTAGACATTGTGTATGGGTATCCTAGTTTCAAATTTTTCAACAATCATATTATAGCTTTTAAGAATTTATGATTTTCAACTTTCAACATTTCAAATTTCACAACCTTGGTAGTTGGTTGTCATTGGTAGAATTGATTCTAAACATTAACTTTCACATCTTCATGCACTTTCAAATATTTATATTTTAAAATCTGAAAATTTTATATTATACTCATAAACTATTAAGCTCCTAACGGACCATTGGTCCCTTATATGCAAACAAAAGTTTGGGTGGGTTCAAATGATCAACTTTTGATACGATGTTTTGACAAAAAATTCTTTAGATAGAATGACAAAATAGATTTGTAGGATTACAATACTTCATTCAATGGTACCCAATTGCAAAACTTATGCCACACTCAATATAAATGTGTGAGTGAAGACACCAAAAAAGATCTACAAAAACTCAAAAATAAAATTAAAAAGAATTGCTTCTCATAAAACATATCTAAATATCCATTGAAAGCTTTATCCATTATATTTGGATTAGTAATGTGAAAGTCTTGACGAATCTTTTTTTTTGGTCCATTGAAACACCTTTCCTACAAAAGAAAATATATGTTTTGTTTTGAATTCAATTATCACAATTTTTGAAGAAAGAATGATTTATGGATTTTATATTGTGTTTTGTAATAGTTTCACCATTAGTGCTTAGGTATTCCAAGACCATCTTAGAGCTATTTACAATATATTGTTTCTTTTTGTCTCATACTTGATACTTGAGATTGGAAAAAAAAATTTATTCAAAATCTATAGATCCAATCATATAGGTTGGATCTATGTATGAAAATTTCCAACTTATAGTGTATATAAAAGTCACCATTAGATTATTCTTAAATAAATTCAACTTTATAATACATCTTCATAATTTTGGAAAATTAAACTAAACCATGATCTTGAAGGATTAAAGGCTCAAGGAATCATACTAAATACAATATTTAATTTGGAAGTACTTACAAATTCCATGTAGGATGAAAAATGCATCAAATCCCCCTTTATATGTGAATGGTTCATGATTTTAATGCAATCTCATAACAAAATTCAACACAAGAGAAAATACTGTTGGTCAAGAATATTTTGTGAGTTTGGGTTACTTGATTCATGATTTAGTTGCCATAGATTGTATTTGAATCAAGTGGCCAAAACTCACCAAATTATTTTTGTAGAGAAATTTTATAAAATCCATTGTTGTCTCACTTTCTTCCTTGATGCAATTCCCCTTTGTTCAAGAGAATGTTGCAATTTGTATACAAGATCAAGGAAAAGTGGGAACTAGTTTAATACGTGGGGATTTGCAAATAATCTCCTTCTAAAAATTATATCAATTGAAGTAAGTGCACCTATAATCAACAGTAATAGCAATTGATCATATTTGCTATTACTAAATAGAAATTACTTTGATTGGATCTTATTGGCAAGTAAAAGATGATTCGTCCATGTGTTTCAAAAGAAAATATAAAGGATTCCAAAACGCTAACTTTAGAATGCATTTTTTAGACATGATATGAATGAGTCATGAAATTTCAAAGTATTGTTTGTAGGGGAACCCAAAGTAAACACTTGACTTGCTCATTGTAGGTTCTCATGTTCAAACAGTGTACATTTCTTGCCATCAATAGGTTTTCATGTTCAAATTGTGTACATCTTTTGCCATCAATAGATTCTCATGTTCAAATTGTGTACATCTTTTGCCATCAATAGATTCTCATGTTCAAATTGTGTACATCTTTTGCCATCAATAGATTCTCATGTTCAAATTGTGTACATCTTTTGCCATCAATAGGTTCTCATGTTCACACTATGTACATCTGTTGCCATCAATAGGTTATCTTGTTCAAATTGTGTACATCTTTCACCATAAATATTTAGATTTGAATGCACACTTTGGTCCCCAAATAGGTGTGACATTTTTGGCAATGATAGTTATTGGTCCACATACCTTACAATGAAGAAAAAACATCACTCACATAACTTGTGTCAAATTTGTCAATATGTCAAATTTGTCAATTCCCAGACTGTGTAGTAATGAAGGCTCCGGACACATGTTGGTGGAACATAACCCTGGCCTTATGTCACGTCCTCTCAGATTTCCAATCCCTCGTGAAGCAGCCCATGTCAGGTCTCTGCTCCCTTCTGATCCAGAGCCCAGAAATCAAAAACAATATAAGTTAAGCTTACTGGTATCAATGGTGCTTCTGTCAAATTTGAAGCCCAGCTATATTACCCTTGAAAATGGTAGAACATTGGGCACCGTCCTTATCCAAAATAAAATAAAATGGTAGAACATCCATTCAAGCAATCATCCAAAGCGTATCTTCTCCCTTCCATCCCTCCCTATCAGTTCTTTGGATAACAACAACTTTACCGTAGAACTATTAATAACGAAGAATTCATAGCATGAATTTGACACAATTTAAAAAAAAAAATGTAACAACTATGGAAAAACATCTCCACCATTGCACGGTCTAAATGTCATGCCAATAGAGCTTGCCCTGACTTATTATTTGAGAATTTGGAATGGTTTGGATGGAACCTCCACTCATGTTCGATGTAATGGACCGGCAAGAGTTCAATTTACTCAAAGGGAGTTATACTCGATTTTGTTTGGTGTTTGATTTGAGGGAGTTTTTTTTTCCAAAGCTCTAGAGGCATATTTACTAACCATTCTTCCAAATTTAGACTCTCTAATAATAAAATAGAGTGACGACAAGATGATGCTTCCCGAGATCTAAGATCTAGGTGAAATGCTTAGGCACAACATGTTTTCATGAACAACATGGTCTTTGAGGAGTTTGCTTTGGAAGTGGGCGATGGCGAATTCGTAGTGGGGTACAAATTAGCCCCTATAATCCCATTGTTCCTACAAGGGACAAAATGGATTTTGGGTAGGATGCTATGAGCTCAATTCACGGTGAAACTTTCTCACAAGAGAGAAAACTTATTAAACGTTTAGGGATATAGTTTTTATTTCAATCAATGTTCATGAGCAAAAGTTATGCTACAATAACTTCAAAATGGAGGAGATTGGGTAGTAAAAAAGTTTTTAAAAAAATTTAATAAAAAATTTAATATTTTTTTCCTTATAGGTTATATTTTTGTCAAAATGTGAAACTTTGATTCATTCCATTTGGATTAGTGATGTGAAAGTATGGAGCTTCTAGTTTTGTGGAAATCAAATCATCTTCTTGAAAAAAAATTCTTTCACTTTGAATGCGAATATCTTTCAATCTATACAATCAAGCATCGTGACATTTTTACTCCATGGTCTGAGCCTAAGCGTAGTATAAGGTCTTTTGGTGAGATTCTAATATTTTCTAATTTTTTTAGATGAACACAATAGAAGTGGCAATTTTTAGTATTTTTTGACAAAAAATGGCATTGGGACTTTAGGCAAGATATGAAAGTCTTCTTCCACAATCTTCAATTTTATCACAAGGAAAAAACACTGGAACTATTTATTTGCCGTGCATGATGATGTTTGGAAATTTTGAATTCAAACATGGAATTAGAGGCACCAAATTAATCTAGGCAAGGTAATGATGACACATGTAGGAGAGGTGAAGAACATGCACAAGACACTAAGCAACCACAAAATAGAGGTAACTTTTTACATTAACCAATGGTTGGAGTAAATATATGATGCAAATTTCAAATGACCACCTTAACCCTTAAAGGTGGCAAGACGTTCCTTGTGGAAATCATCCTTTTGGGTATCATGTGAACCATTTTCTTAACCTTTAAAGGACAATTGTCCATTGAATGAACAATTGAAAATCCATGAAGGTTCATGTGAAGTCAATTTTGGTTGGATGTTCTTCAAATTTTGACACAAGGTGTGAACAAGCCCCCCCCCCCTAAGTGAGAATTTTAATTTTTGATTGGGTGCCCATATCAAAAGTTATGATGCCCTAAACTTTTCTGGTAGCTTGGGCAACTTTAGGCAACATGTGTAGAATTCCTCTTCTACTTTTGAAATGTGTCAAGTGTGTCAAGTACATGATACAAGGTGAAAATGTAAAAAAACAAACCATATTTAGTATAAAAATCTCACTTCACGAGGAGTAAAGGTTGTTAGCCTTGTTGGGCAAGGTAAAAAAAACTTTTCTTCTAATTTCAAATGTTATAATCTTTCAATCTATGAGGTCAAAGTTTTTGAATTTTTTTCCACACATTCCCATAGTAGTCTAGTACAAATTTGTGCAATTGAATTTTGGAACCCCCCCCCCCCCCCCCTTTTTTTTTCTTTTTTTTCTCATTGCCCTACAAAGTGGCAATTTTTCACAATTTCTGCCCGAAATATGGCTCCGGGCTATAGGGGTTAAAAGAAAAATCCAAGAGCACTCATCGGCATGAGGTCTAACTATTGTGCAAGACCTCCCTGCTTTTCACCCAAAATTCCAAGGATGAACATTATCACTTTTGTTGTACATAGAAGGATTCCCTATCATCCATTGGACAATCAATGTCTGTGGCGTCGTTCAAGGGTTCACTTGCCATCCAGTGAAGTGAATGGGTAGTATAAGTTATTGCAAACAAAGGAAATGCAACTCTATCATTGAAGTTTGGAGTCTGCTGCAAACTGAAGATTCATTTGGGGGTGAAGCTTGTACAGTGTCTGGACTGTATCTTGGGAATTGAATGCGCATGTGGTATGAGCATGGTGAGATGTACTGTACAGAACTGAGCAAAATGATGATACAGTAACTTATACGAGCACGGTCTGGAGCTTAACTTAGAGCATCTCCACTCTTTCACTGGAAAGGGGCCTGGTCCGGTGCAGTCTGTGGTGAACATGGGCTTTAACCCCTGTGCGTCAGAGCGGACATTTTTCAGATGCTGGGATTCAAATTAAATTTTCCCTAGCGGAAGGTTCATTTCAATTGAACAAGTGTTCAAGAGAGATTTAGGGTTGCTCAAGGTGGAGAATCACACTACTCCATGCGCCGGATTGGCTTGAGGTTGCTGTAATTTCACTGTGCCGAATTTGGTGAACGCAAACTGTTCCACGCTAGCAAAGGAGACTGACCTTGAATCCTGTAGCTTTCGGGGAGAATAGCAGTCTGGATCTGTGAACTTTCTCCAAAAAAAATTTCCCCCCTATATTCTTACCTAAGCAGCCTACGACATACTTGATTCCCACAGACATTTGATTCGTGCTCAGCCCTCCACAGATTCCTGAAGATTGAACATGCACAAAAAATGCCCTGGATCTATGGAAACCCTATTCATCAAATATTATAATCTCCACATCCACACAGTGGATTCTCGCAAAATTGCAGATCCGCACTCACAAGGTTATTGGTTTGAACATGCAATGGTGAAATTTTCAGCAAATGAATAGACACCAATTTATTGCAATTGTTTTTAGGGTGTGTTGAAAAGCTCGTCACTAATGCTATTTTCTTTGTGATGCACAAGGGTTAACCCCTCAAGTCCACAGGACATTAAAGTGGTCATTCAAAGTCTGTGTCTTGTGTTTATCTTTCCCTTATCAAGGATAGTAAATATATAAAGAATTACCTCTATTTCTGGTCCAAGATGACCCTCAACTACCAGATGATGGAGGAGAGATACCCAAATCAAATGGCATGGTTGCGAGTTCGACACTTGTTTATGATAGCTTGTTTATTCAGTGTGAAATCACCCTCTCTACTATACCAAAACCCCTTGTAGTGTGTTGTTCAACATGCTTGTGTCCAAAAAAAGAGACCTCTATTTCATGGTTGCTTAGTGTCTTGCATTATTCACCTCTCCTACCTCTGTTCATTGCTTCTCCTGAAGTAGCAAAGTTGTGACCTTTGATTCCAATTTTGAATTCCAAATTTCCAAATTTCATCATGGCTGGCAAATGAAAAATTCCAGTGTATGATATTTCCCAGGGGTGCAGTAAAAAGTGACACAGACTCCAAACATGAACACAAGCAAGCAATCTGCCCGGAGTGTGTACGTACTGCTGTAATTTCATGCTATCTTATTTCGATTCTTCATGCTATCTTATTTTGATTCTTCCGAGCAAATACACGAAGAGAAGACAACTTGTCACTGCAAGAAAGAGGAATACAAAAATGAATCCTGGATGCATGATAAGTTGCGTACATCTCATGATTCCAATGCAGAGTGGATGATTCAGTTTCTGCATCATGCATGGCCGAATCAAGGGTGGGCAGTAGTTTCACTTCATGGATTCATTGCATCATGCATTGAAAATGGGAAAAAACAAATATCCCCGGATTTTTCGGGCCTTGCTAACTTAGTGCAAACATAGGATTGGCCTTGGTACACTGCTGACAAAATGATCACAAGAAGACACACTTATTCAAATTCAGATCATTGTGGGTGTTCTCGAGGGTCATTTTTTTAGTCTACATAGCCAAAGTTTCTACTTTTGAGGTCACATCTACATCAAGGTTTTTTCATTTTTTTTTTCATTTTTTATGAAGTGTCAAAGTGGTAATTTTAGAGGTTATGGTGGTGCTCCAAATTTCAACCTTCGTCCACATACGGGATAGAAAATATCACATTAGTACTCATCAGGGAAAAGCCCCTCATTGTTGCAGTATTATTTCAATGGGGTCATGATATAATATTGAAAATATATAGTTGTAGTACTGCAAATATGTCCATTGAAAATACATTGTTACAATATTGTTTGCAGCACTTCAGCAATATTCTTTCAATATCATACTATGACCCCATTGAAACAATATTGCAACAATACCAAAGCAATGGGGGATTACTTTCTTTGTGAATGCATATCACATATCCATAATTCTATTATCATGAACAATTTGGCCATTTCATCCAAAGTGTTTTCTTAATTTGAAGTTTTTTGGCGATATTCAGCCTTTTCAATACTATTTTGTTCTAAAGGTGTGGTATTGGGCTCATTACTTTGGTGCAAATGGTTGACAAATTGCCGAAACCCCCCATTGATCTACATGTGCTTGAGGCATATTATCAAAGAGTCTGAAACTAAAAACTTTGAAGTTAAACAAAAACAACTACAAAATTAGTATTTTAGTATTTTCTTTCTTGGCAAAATGATAGTTCAGATCTATAGACAATATATTCAATTACATTTGATGAAGAGTTGTTTATTATTAGTAGTAGTATTAGTATTACAATAAATTGTGGAATGGGATCCATATCAAGACATCATTTCCTAGTCTAAAGAGCTTTTGGAGATGGGCCTCAAATTAACTTGTTTGCAATTTCATCTAAAAAATTGAATACTTAGCATTAATCCCAAAATTCTACAACAACACTTCACCAAAAATACTAAAAAATGGGTATTTCTAATGCGTTCAAGCAAAAAACAAAACTTTGCCAAATATTTGGGATTTAACATTATACATTATAGGACTTTAAGATTCTTGAATACAAGGATTCTATAATTCAAAAGATACATTTTCATATGTTTCATTTCAAAATTTATATTTTCTAGTTCAAGAGGTGGTTCTACATCTACATCTTCAAATACTAATACCAAGATTAAAAAATCTTAAAAGAAACATCATTATTAGATCTACACATTTTAATCTTAAAGGAAATTTTTAGTATGAAAATTACAAATATTCAATTCACAATCAATTTTAGATGGAACTACCATTGCATTAGCCAATATTTATTAGTGAAATTTTGGTAGAAAGTCATCATGGATGACTTGCATTGTTTGTTAACCCCTAAAGAATCAAGACCATTTTTTTGTGAAAAAACACTTAAAATTGCCCCTATGACTGTGTTCATTGAATATTTCAACAAAATGTTTTTCCAAATATCTAATTGTAGATTCATAAAAGAAGAAGTGTTAAAAATTGTGTGACACTGCCCAATTACAAATTGAAAGATATATACATAGTTTGAAGGGGAATTTTTTTCCATTGTACTCGACATTTTCAAATGCCTTTAACCATTGATTGTGGAAAGCTTTTGTACTATGGATTTTGAATTTAAAAATCTAGCATACTCAATATAATGTTAGTCATATCTCCAAAAAAATTCAATCCTACAAAAGAAGCACATCCCAAAAAATCTTGCAACACAACAATGTCCAGAAGTTCACAATGCACAATATAATATTGGGGGCACATTTGTCACCACATAAATTTGGAACTTGGAAATCCTAATGGTAGATTGAAAGATATACTAATGATTTACAAGGCCTAAATTTTTTTTGGAAAAAAAAATTCTCTACTTTCTATAGAATCATTAGAAGGACTATGTGAATATTATATAGGCAAAGGCTTTGGGCAACCTTTGGAAAAACTTGTGTTCTTGATCTCTTCCCCTCCATTGATTGTTGGTGTCACCTGCTACCTACTCTAGGTGTCATTCTTCTAACCATCACAACCTATGCATGTGCCCTTGACCTTCATCAACCAAATATTGGCAACTTAGACTACTCCTCAAGTTAAATTTTGTCTAATACAAACTATAACTTCTTCACATGGCATCGGATTCAAATAAAAATTATATATTCATGAAGCTTTTGCAAAACTACACATCCTAAAAAACATTCAAAAAAACAAAGTAAAAAATTCAACTTATAGGAACCTATATGGGCTCCAAATTGTCCCTCAGGAGGATGGTGGGCCTTTAGGGGTTAATAAATAAATGTGTGCCCTATAGATTACAAAAGATATCTATCTCTATATTTGACACTTCCTACCTCCTTGCTCTTGATTGGAATTTGAGCCATTCAAATGATCAATTTTTTTGGATTTGAACCCAACTAGTCAAATGAAGATTCTTGAATCTAGTTCTTACCCTAGCTTGAAATTTTTGAAATTTTCTTAAACCAAAAAACTTAATTATTTACGATATGAACATTGGGCCTATCATCATATTCTAAGCCTACTAGTTTAATATTTCTAGAAAGACAAGGAAATTTTGCTTACACTATAATGTCATTCACTACAATTTACCCATGTGGAGAAATTTTCAGTTTTTTTGCACTATTTTGAAATAGATATGCATTTTCTTCACTTATTCTTCAATAAACACGACCAATAAACGTGAAAATTTTATAACTTATAGAAGACATGTGATTTCATCTGTGAAGAATAAAATAAGTATCAAAGGATGGACACTGAGGAAGATTACATGGTCATTCACTCATAGGCTTTGTCCTTTCATAGTTGAAAAGGTTGTCTTTTGAGTGGATAGTGAGGAAGGCATGTTGAGGCAATCAAATTATTTTTCAAAACCTACTACCCCCCTCACTCTTGTATTTTTGAAAACGAAGTTGTTTGACAATTGATATAGGATAATCTGTATCCGTTTTCTGTATCCATATATATATGGTATACATACAATATCATAATATTCATATCAAGATCAACGGCATGGAAGGGGGATTTTTTATTTTTTTTCAAAAACGATCAATGGCTACTAATTTTTTGGGGGAGGGGGGAGGCTAATTAATTGAATAGGAAGTGGAGGCTCTCTTTTGAGTGGATAGTTAAAGATAAGACAATAACATCTTGTTTTCAAAGTTAGTGAATGTACATGCATCATGTGATAGCCTTTAGTTGTGTGATGCTCATACTTTCTATACTGTATCATCTAAGGCCCTGGAAGGATGCTCAAAGTGCAAGGCCTTGTTTCACCTTCAAAAAGTCAAACTTACCTCCTAAATGTGTACTACATTCCAAAAATAGATGACCCTTAGTCAACCTTGATTGTAACTTTCAAAATAATCATTTGTCGTATTTTATTTTATATGTGATAATGAATCTTGAAAAAAAATCTTTTTTACTTTAGTGAGATTTCAAGAGACACATAACATTTTTGGTCACATTTGGTGTAAAGATTTGTTTTTTGAGTAGAATTTTTGCATTTTGACTCCAAATGACTCTAGATTCATAGGTAAGGTAGGCATGAATATTATACACCTTGCCTCATTTTTTTGCAATTTTCAAAAAAATTTTACTATCGAAAAATATTCCCCAATGGTATGTCACACTTGCCAATTGGGGGATTTTAGAACTATTTAGTATTCCAAAAAACAAATTTGGAGTTGAAATTTGAAAGAGACGTTCTTCTAGAAGAACTATAGCTATCCCATGAAGGAATCCTAAAAATAGTTAATCTTATGTGGTGTGAAGTTTACAAAGTGAGCTTCTTTCAACTTGTATTTTGAAACATGTAAAATATTACTTTGGTGGTTCTTTTGGTGAATGACCATTTCTATAGAGTTATTACAAATGGCCAATTTCTATTTCATTTAAAAAAATTATTTCCTATTTTAAAGTAATTATAACATAAAAGTATCTATTTTCTTAAGATTTGACATTTTTCAAGTTCTTCTACGAGGGTTGCTATTATGTGAGATTAGAATCGTGAGCCCATGAACCTATAGGGCAATACACCTATGTTATAGGTGTCTATATTATAGAAACCTTTCATAGAGGATGTTTGAAAAGGTAAAAACAAATTCCCTTCCACCGCCTCTCTAAAATTTGTCCATAACTTTTGATTGGAGGATCAAAATATCAAACGGATTTATGTATATGAAAGTTGAATTGATTTCTCAACTCTTTTAGTTCAAAGTTTTTTGCACAAAGTTATTTTACTATACCTAAACAAGGTTTGAAATTCTAGTTTTAATACAATTCCTATTTCAAACTTAACTATGAGTAGTTGTACTCTTGCAACTTCTAAATTACATATCCCACATAGGTTGTTCTACCTCCTACCACCCCATCTATATACTGAGAGCTTTACTTCTACACACAACTTGAGTTAAGATATCTATGGCAAATGATAAAAATGTACATGCAAAAGGAACTTAATGGAATCTCCTAGGGAGATCACTCCTTGTAATTTAAGGTATACACATGAGTTAAGAGGGTATTTGATGTTGGGCTATTTACCTTCATTGTTGCATTTAAGATGACCATATTTTTTACATAAAAAGCTATGAGAGTGTATTTCCAATACCCTATGTTTTTTTGTAAATTCATTCATTCAATTTTTTAAATGGGGCTATCTTACATATAATATTTAAGTGTCTAAATGTTTCCTAAAACTATTCTTCTTTACAAATTTTTTCTTACCTCCACTACATGCATATATAGGCTAGGGATACTCTATGAAAACCAACAACAATCAATTCAAGTGTCATTGACCTAGTGACTGTTTTTAATAACAAATTTATCATTGAATACTTTAGAATCCCCATTGAAGTAGTTGTAAATATCCCATTCAATATAATTGAGTGTGTTTAATACATAAAACTTCAAAGATAGAAGTTAAATGAACTATAAACTCTATCTTCATATTGTATAGTTTTCGGGGCGTTGAATCCACTAAGGTAGACCTCCCTATTTGTGCAATGTGACAAATTTTGCCATTTGTAATCAATATTTTACATTTGCACTTAATTTTTTTCATATATAAGCTATTAGTACTATGGCACAATTTTTGTCAACCACACTTCATTATAGATTTTCTTGTAGTTTTTCTTGATTGTGTCTATTTTATCATCCACATGAAATTATTTGTCCTTATCTATACTCATAGTACTATGAAAAATTTGCATAGCCCCTATTTGTTCAAGCTAGCTTATTAATAAAAATTCCTACTACATGATGTTTTTATGTAGCCTAATTTATATATACTAGAGTATGTAGAATTTCATGGACCTTATAGTAGCCCTACATATTATATAAATTTCCCCCCCTTTGAATTAAATGGACCCTATCTTTTAACTCACATAGTTTTCTAAAACTCAAGAGTAATCTCACTAGATGGAATCTTTGAATTTTTGACAAATCATCTATTTTAACAATTATGAGTGAGTCTACATGTCATCCATGAACAATTGTTACTTTGAAAATAGGGAGAAGAGAAACAAACATCAATTATAAATATGACAACAACTTGACAAGTTCTTACAAATTGACAAGATGAAGTAGCAATAATATAGCTATTGTCATTTCAGACAATTCTCTATTAGAAACTTGTCATCTTAGACTGCATTTTTTTGTAGTGATAGGATCTAGAAATGTGCACATGATTATTCTAGATCAAAGAGAGTGGTTATCTGTACTATCCTGCATCAATGCCAAAAGTGAAAGTTTGCCTAACTTTTATATTTTTAAAGGCAAAAGAAGAACTAGAAATTTTCTTAAAAAAATAGGTGAGTTTGGAGTTGTCATGGCAATGCAATCCAAAGTTTGGATGCCACACTACTTGTTTAGAGCCTAGATGCACCATTTCCTCTTCAGAGTTTCAACATGCATAGTATTTTTCCATCAAGTAGGCACTTACTTATACTAAATAGTCATAGCTCTCATGTTACTATGGATGTGATAAAATTAGCAATGTCTAAAGGCTTGGATATATTGAATTTCCCTTCCCACATGTCCCATGCATTCCACCCATTAGATGTCACTTGTTTCAAACCTTTCAAATTGTCATTTCGGGCTTATAGAGACAAATAGAGTCTAAGCCACAAGGGTACACTACCTATGAAAGAAGGCTTAGCCCAATGGGTCTCACATGCACTTAGGAGGGCCTTAAACAATTTGAAGATTACTAAAGGCTTTGCAGCTATAGGCATTTATTCAATCAATTCATTTGTCATGGTTTCAAAAATAGGACCCAATGAAGTTTACAAGCGGATACTAAATGGACTATCCACAACAAAAAAGGAAGGAGATGGACATGAAGTTGAAGAGATCTATACATTGGAGGAGTGGAAAATACAAGAGATTTATGAAGTACCCACATATCTGCCTATTTGCCAACAATATTACGGGGACATTGATGGTGAGGAAGAGGATATGCATCTAGACAACAATGCTAGTCAAGTGTTGAGTGATGTAGGGGATGCAATAGATGACCAACAAACAGATGGAGAGGGCATAGCACATGACGAACAGAAAGATGCAACAAAGTATGCTTTTAGTGAATTATTGGAACTTTTGAAAATACAATTATCACTCATTTTAAAGATACAAACAAAACCAAGAGTTGATTACCAAAACTCTATCCTACTCATTGCAGAGCAACATGTGCAACAATTGGACAATTTAGCAGCCAAGAAGGAACAAGCTGCAAAAGAGAAAGAAAAAGGCAGTTAAAGAAGGAGGCCAACAAAGAGCACAAAGCACAAGATAAGAGAAAGAAGTTGGAAGCCAGGAAAGCAAGGGTTAAGTTAGCTTCATCCAAGAGAAAACAAAAAGAGATGTAGAGCTTGAAGAATGTCTAGGCACTAGGAGATAAACTACATGCAACAATGAAAGAGAATGCCACTATTGTTGGATACCGGGCACCATATAGTGGCATTATTCCTGAAGTCTACAAAAATAACCAGAGACTTGCATTGGAAAGGAGACAGGCAAAGAAGAGAGGGAAGGACATGAGCCACTTACCCCCTCTATATGAAGTGTGGCCTAGGCGTGTGACTTCAAGCAATAGACTTTCACCAACAATGTTACTTCTATCCACTTTGGAAGCAACATGTACACCTCTCCTAGTCTTTTATATATAGCTCCTCCAATTCCAAGAACATCAACAACATTAGACATACATAATCGAATGGCAGAAAGTTACCATAGGATATAGTTATTTCCATGGCAATCTAGAATTTGAAGGGGAAAGAAGAAGATGCATCCATGTGAAGGAAGGGTTGCAATTTGAAGGGAAGAATAAAATCACTAATGGCATGATGATCATTAAACAAGGCACCGTGAGTCACAACATTCAACCATTGGAGTAGCAATATAGGATAGGTTTGCAGTAGAGACAATGGTAGCAATTTCATAGCATTCATGAGTCCTTGTTGGTGGCTCCACACGACTCATTGAACACAAAGCTCACATTGGAAGAATGCTAGTGCATCTACATGATATGGGTTTGTGACTACTGCAGCATTTCAAAGGGGGAAAATGAATAGATTTTACTAGTTGTTGCGACGCTTGCAAAAGAAAAAGTTGCTACACGTTGTAGAGCGTGCTGCTACAAGGAGAGTTTGACTGAAGGGAGAAGAGTGGCGAAACCCCAAGTGGAAGTTTAAGTCTTGGCAATAGTGAAGAGTAGCAATAGCGAAAAAACTAATGAGTAGACATAGTAAAAGAAAATGTCATAGCCAACACTGTAGGGACTAAGCTTACAAAAGAAGAGATGAGCAAGGAGCAACAACAATATGGAAATCTAGGTATGTTGTGGTCACTTCTTATGGAGTTACATTTTGCGTTAGTTCACCTCGAATGACATCATTTCCTTAAAGCGGACAAAGATTGTTGTAGAGAAGCTCAATGCGGTAGCCAAAGGGGAGGAATGCACACTGTCAAATTTAGTAGGCTATTTCCAACAGCTTCTTGTATGTTGAAGTTCAATGCTATCTCACCACTATGCACCAAACCTTGCACAAATTTTCAAATCCCGCATAGCCATTCATGACCTCCCTAAGTCAAGATGGGAGCACTACTGAGACACTTTTGAATTCTAAATAGTGCACTTTAATAACACCATATCATAATAGCAAGGCCTGATTTTAACGTTGGATAGCTTAGAGCCCTAGATGGAGTATAATAGATTTCTTGGGATGTTTTTCCGACTTAAATTGCTCGCTTTTAGGATTGACGTGAACATCTAAAGCACTATTGTAATTACTTTTTGGACTTAATTTGTCATTTTAAAGGCATAATATCATCCATCACTATTGTAGCTAGCGAACATGAATAGTGCCCTGTGCACATATCACTTGGAAATTCCAAATCTAATTCAATTCTACTCAGAAATTTACAAGAAAATTGCCAATCACCACATTTCAATTTCTGTCTCTACCAAAAAAATTGGAACATGTTCTAGTGCACTGATTATCCCATAGATGTCCATTTTTTTCTCAGATGCTCCATTCATGAGCCTCCTACCTTAGTGCAAAAAATTTCAATAGAAGGCAGGCAAAGTCATCTGAAATTGCAAGCCAATGTTCAAATTTTTTTCCCCAACTTTAAATGCTAATATCTCTCAATCTATATGGTCAAACTTCATGAGATTCTTACCACTTGGTCTTAGACAAGTAAAGTACAAGATCCTATGGTTAGATTCCTAAATAAACATTTTTTTTAAAAAAATTCTTGGATGAACGCATTAGAAATGGCGTTTTTTGGATTTTTTGACCAAAAAAAATGGCCTTGGTCTTTTAGGGGTTGGTCTAAATGTAAGGATTCAAATCTTTACACATATATATAAATCTAAGATAATTTTTAAAGAAATTTGGTAAAAAAGTGATTTTTCAAGAATTTGTTTGAATTGCCCAGGTTGCTTGCTAATTAAACAATGAAAATTACATATCATACAATAATTTTTTAACCATGTAGTTAAAAGTTATGAAAATTCTTATGCCTTAAAATTACTCCTTGGGCACATGTTGTTTGAAAATTTTAAAGAAAAAAAATAAAAATAATGTTTATAGTGAGGTGCCCAAAATCACTATGTTGCCAAGAAAAACCTTGTTTGGTCCTCTAGGAGATAAACATTGTTTAAGAAAAACAATAGAGTCTAATGGACAATATGACAAAATTGTGATAATGATAAAGGAATATGGAACCTTGGTATTGACAAAATTGGAGGTATGTGCCTAAAATTGCCCTTCTCATAGTTGTTCTTTTTGGTAGGAATAGTAGTTAAAGTTAAAAGCTAGCTGGTTAGTCAAACCTTTTTTGGCTAAACGGGATCAAAATAAAGGTCTAAATAACCAAAATCCAAATTTGCATTTAGTTATACTTAAGTAATTTCTAGAGAAATCCAAAAACATATGAAACTTCAAAATTGGATAGAAATTTAAGAAGATATGCATGGATGAAGTTCAATAGTTAAAGAGGTTAGTTTTGGATGAAAAGTAGGAAAAATCATCCAGGTGAAATGAAAGGGGAGTATTCAAATCTAGATAAATTCAAAAATAAAATCTCTAAAGTAAAAGTGAATTTGGAATTGTAGTTTAGTAGAAAATGTTGAATGAAGTTTCAAAGTTTGTGCTAATTAGAGGCAAAGCTTCATCCATCTATAACTACTAATTAGAAGTTCAAACTTCAAGTTTCTTAATATTTTAAAAAGTTTGTTTTATGATCTACAAGCTAGAATCTAAAAGCAAGATTAAAAATTCAAAGTAGTAGTCATCAAATAGATGTTTGATGCATTTAAAGACAACTCAAACCCAATCTAAATTTTGAAACTCTTAAGAAGTTTCTAGGGGATTCCATAAATGTCTTATATTTAGAGAATAGAATCAAAACAAAGGAGTTAAAATAGGATGAAGTTTGGTCTTAAATGAGTCTAAATTTGGATGAAAGTTGTAATCATTCATCCAAATCAAGTGAAATTTAAACCTTCGGAACTAGGATCCATCTTAAACTCAACTCCAAAATAGAAGTGAATTTGGACCAATTAGTTAGGAGAAATTGATGGATGAAGTTTGTTTAAGCAATTTAGAAGTAGCGCTTCATCCATGTACAGTTTTTGATAACAAAGTTCAATTAAAGTATGCTTTGTCACTTCAAAAAGGGCATGCAATTTTCTAAAACTTAGGCTAAAACTTAGAAGTAAGGTTTTATTAACTTCTCTTTTAAGGTCAAGAGTTTTAGGTCATAGTAGCCAAAACCAACCAAAATTTCTAATTTTGAAGGTTACATTGTTTCAAGTTGATATTTGAACCATTTAGGGTTTAGCATCACAAAAGAATTGTTCATTTCTTGGAAGGCCAATTGAACAATGCCTAGACACCCATTTAGGATTTGAAGATCAAGACACAAAAAAACTGGTTGTACTTGCTATATCTCAAGGGTGAAGATAAATGCTCATAGTAATTTGGCTATTGTGTACTATTGGTGTTTCCATTTGAATCAAGATTTTGAATTTTTGTTTTGAACAAGATATACTAATAGCACAAGAATTTGGAAGCATTATTTTCTTTTTGGATTGGTTGTTATGAAGCATTGAATTGAAGGATGTCTAGTGTCTTAGAGGTTTTCTATTATATGGTTATGAAATTTGCTGAAAATATGGATTTTTTTTTAGCATTATATTAAAATTTCACCAGTTTTGGTCATAATATCAATTAGTTATGGGCAAAATAGAAACCAAGAGACAAGTTGTGAAGTAGGGACAATAGTTTATAAGTTAGTAGTGGATAAAAGTCCACCAAAATTGGGCAATATTTTAGGTTGGGGTGAAAGTTGATATTTGAGTAATTGGATGGTTGATTTACATTATGGTGAAGTTTCAAGTCATTTGTAGTGGTTTTCTATCTCTTACATATGCTAGATCTTAGCTAGGTATAGCAATTTCTAGGTTATCATGAGAATTAAGCATAGGGATTTGAGAAAAGGGAATTTGTGAATAGGTTCAAGGGATTTAAGGATATTTAGAGATTAAATAAAGAAAATTTCTACTACAAAGGTCATGTGTTATTCTATACCTATTCACAAATATTTGTGACAATGACAATAAACAAATTTAGTGGAGATGAGGGACATATACAAATTTCTACAAAGGTTAAATTGAATCAGACACATACTTAGTGTCTACTTAGGTTGAATATTCCACATTGGCAAGATAATTTGTAGATACACACCATGTAGAGAATAGTTCGGAATTGTTGAGGTTGACTATGTCTCAACTACAAAACCATTGCAATAGTGAGTGTGTGTGTACCGTCAATAGCTTAAAAATTGACATTATATGAAGTGCTAAATCTTAGCCTTCCCCTCAAGAGCAATCATAGTTCTAAAAATAGCTTTACTTGGAATGGATAGGTTCAAGGCAAGGATCATCTCCCATGTTACACAATAATAAAGCCATGTATTTGCACAATGTGCCAATTTTCATCCTTGCTTTCAAAGAATTTCATCCTTCTATTTGGGCCA
Organism: Straminergon stramineum; assembly: GCA_963920665.1. Taxonomy (NCBI): domain Eukaryota; kingdom Viridiplantae; phylum Streptophyta; class Bryopsida; order Hypnales; family Calliergonaceae; genus Straminergon; species Straminergon stramineum. The sequence continues at coordinate 2,875,693 of OY987263.1, forward strand.
TCATCAATGTCCAATTGCGACGTATTGTGTGAGAGGGGATTTGGGATGGTTATGAAGGTAGACACAATCCATGAAGTAACTTTGAAAAACACAATAATAGAACTTTGCATGCACATAGAGACTTGAAGTGTGTCCACGTTTTGCAAAATACAAACCTAAGCCAAGAAAATTTGAAACAACAAGCAAAGAAGGTTATGGCAAGTCTACTTTGTGTAGCTCAAAGCTACTCTAACTACTTTGGCCAATTGCTCATTTTACTGACATATTTGGTTTGCAGATGGAGTTTGCTATAGAGTACAAGAATGAAATGGATACATTAAATCTTCATTACAAAGCACTTCAATACAACTGAATCCTACTTCGGAGAGGCACTAATTTACTTCTTCTTGCAAGCTCAATTTTTTATAAATCTCACAAAATTGAACCCTAAATCCTTTAGTTACCATCAATTTTGATAAAATGCCAAATACATTACAGAAAGTAGGTTCTAAACTTTTAGGCTTACCATCTCTAGTCACTCATCCCACTAAGTTAAGGACCATGTTCAATTTGATCTCTATTTTTATTTCAATTCTTATTTTGGGTGGAGGGCGGGAGTTAGTTGAATTAACTTAGTTTTCATGTCATTCTCTGAGTGATCACAAATCTTGTGGTTTTAATTCCCTGCACTCTTAGTTCTCACTATGTTATGTTTCCAATCCATTTTGCATTAGCTTTGTGACCAATTTCATGTCATTGTTATTTAATATTAGTATTGTTTCATTTCATCAATGTTGTATTACAATTGTCCACCATTGTAGCATTACTTTGCATGGAGATTCTTGACATTCTAAACAACTTGAGATCTCATTGATTGCCTTCAATTTTGATTTGTGACTAAAATTGGATTTACGATTTAATATTGAAATTTGATTCAAGTTTGCTTCAACATTTGCTAAGTTTTCCATTTCTCATATCGCTTGATTATAGTTTGATGCTCAGGGGATTTGTTTTTTTCCTAGATTTGACCCTTACAATGAGGACAAGAACATTAAGCACAAAAGAAAGCTCTAGTAGTTGGAATTGCAAAAGAAATGAGCTTGCTACGTTCTATTGTTTTGAAGAAGTGGATGGTGTTTGAGTGCATGGCAACTCAAAAACTATGCCATAGGCCTCAAAAGTTGTTTGATCATGCAGTTAGAGACTTGTCTCATCTTGTCAATTGAGATTAACTTCAAACACTTGGAATGCTTGCAACAAATTTTCATGTGCATTGTATACATTATGAACAATCCATATATATGTAAGCTTGACTTTTATAACTACACTGCTCCCAACAAATTGCACATGTATGCTAATTGCATGACAACAAGATTACTATTTGCATGCAAACACTTGCATTAGATAATAGAAAATTCTTACAAAGTTAACTGAACTCATGATCCTATGAGTGTTGAAAGAATTATTGGCAGATTAGAATATAGTGGAAGATATATGGAAAATATGCATGGAATTGGGTGGCACCTAGTTTAAAGTTAATTTGGTTGAACAATTTGCAATGGTTTGGGGTGCCTTACATAGGTTTTAACAAGAGTCCTTCAACCATTATGTTTCAAGGTGAAAGAAGACAGTGCAACTAATTTTGTTCACAATGTTTACGAGGGCATATTGAATGGTTTCTATTTTATACACAATTAAGCTAAATAATAAGCTTATGCTTCTAGAAGATGGTACTCTAGTTTGTTGAGGTAAATTTTGAGAGAATTGGAGGCAAGTTGATAATATGAAGAAATTAGATTGACCTCCTAATTCATTTGATTTAAATCTCTTGCATAAAAAAAACTCTATTGGAAGATAGCCAAAGATTTATTGAGGCACCAAAGTACTTAGGCCGAAGAACAAGCAAGAAATGATTTAATTAATTCTAGTAGTATGGGATCAAGTATCTCTTCAACAATTGACAAGTCTCATTTCTAACCTATCCCCAATAGAATGTAAGTTTCTAATTTTAGCAATTGGAAGGATGGTAGCATTAGATGGTAGACAATGTATAGAAAAGATCCAAATTGTTGAATTTTTCATGCATATATGATCGTCTGCTCAAATTCTACCTGGGCATTTTGAATCGCTCATGTAGGGGCTTCTAAAACAGTGCAAACAATGATTAAAATGGATGAAAGTGCGTGTACTATAGAAATGTCTATCCATGTGCGTAGGTTTTAGGGACTTGATGAATTGATTGGGGGTAATGCCAGGAGTGTTTTCTACTCACAGTGCAATTCAAAATAACTTTAGTGTAAAATACAAATATCTTTAAGTGTGGATGACACACACTGATTTTCAAGTACTATTGAATAGAATATAAAAGTGCAATGTTTTTATTTGGACACTTTAAAGACTTCGTTGAGCAACTTTGATATCTATATCTATGACTTGTTGGATTCACTTGCTCTATTCGTAGGAACTTCTGAGTTCATAATTGTTGTGGGCTATGAACATTAATAGATACCTAGACACTTTTAGCTTCCATAAGTCGTATTTAATTCATTCTAACTTAGAAAATTCCACTAAAAATTGTCAGTGAAGTGCTCCTTATTCTTCTTGTCACCAAAAATATAAATATCTTGTTCTAACCCACTGGTTTCTCCGCAAAGCTGTTATTTTCCTTAAATGGGTGCTTTAAGAGCAAACTACCATAGTACTATTTGTTATGATGCTCAAGTACTCTTCACAACAATTTCACTCTTTACTATGTTCTTTAGAAATTTGTCCATTTTTAGTATGCTTAAACTTCTTGAAGTTCATAAATTTTTTGTTGAATTTGCATGAGAACAAAATTTGTAAGATAATTGGACATGACTGTATTACATGCTCATGTGAAAGATTTGTCATCAAAGGTCTAACACATCTTGTCACAAGTTCAAAAATTGCCTTTTGCTAATTCAACATTAGCATAATTAGAAAACTCTTTAAAATGCAAACATACATAACTTTAAATATGTATCTTTTTCAAGAATGGATTAGTGATGCTTAAGGTGATTTTTTTAGTACTTATTACAAATACAGTTCCATCTTTTGAAGCATTACACTATTTGTAAGCAATAGTGGTTACTTAGAAAAACCACTAGATAATAATGTTGCTAGCATTGAATCACTAGTGCTAGCAGGGTGATTGTAAGAAATACTTCACATTTTTGGATCAAAAATGCAGTTTCTGACTATAGGATTGGCAATACTACGAAGACCTATTAATTCTACACATCAACAATGCGCTTGTAAATCTAAACCATTGATTTCGATGCTTGTAGATCTAAACCATTGATTTAGTACTATAGACTACTATACTGTACAGAGTATTATAGACTACTACAAAGTACTACAAAAGCCACTGTCAACAAAAAATAACAAAAAAAAGGGTGTGTTGACTTTTTCATTTTTAGTAATTCAAAAAATATTCAAAAAATTTCCATAAAAAAATCTATTTTACTAGAGAAGATTGCACTCCTATTGCACAAAAAAATTCATGTAGGAAAATTTTTCCCTCTTTATAGCCTTCGTGCAAAGGAAGGTCACTTTGATCCCATATGTGCAACTACCATGTTGCTATTTTCACAAAAACTCTTCATCAATCCTTGAAAAGATAGTACACCTCCAACATATCCAATTTCTAGCTTCCAATTCGCATTTTTGGGTCAAAGATAGTATTAACCCCCTCCCCCCCAATGGCCAAAATAGTCATCTACTCGAGGTCAAGTTAATAATCATAAAAGAATTTTTTTTAAATTGGAAAAAATTATGGAATGTTTGAAACTCTCACATCTACCTTCCTTCCAAATTTCATGCCAAATGGACAAAGGATGCCGAAGTTATGAGCACAAAACCACTTGTCCAAGGCAAGAAGACAAGAAATAGGACAAGTGTTTCTTGCAATCACCCAACATTGAATCTCTTTATAATTAGAATAATTCCACAATAATTGCATTGAAAAGAACCAAGGAAGAAGGATTTAATATGGTAGACTTCTAACTAATTTTTCATAAAATGTTTAAGTATTAAATGCCAAAATTTAAGAATTATTTAATTCAAAATTTTCAATGGTAAATTAGACAATCTTCAAGAATATTCACAAAACAACAACATTTCCCTAATAGCATTCTTTGCAAAAAATATTTTATTTGTCACTTGAGTGAGATGTGTTAATAGTGTTCTTTGTGGCATGAATTTGTCATGAATGTAGTGTCCTAATAGCATTCTTTGCAAAAAAGATTTTATGGGCATTTAGTATGGGCCCAAGACCATGTGTGAATCTTTGTTTCTCCCTCCCAAAGCTTCATCTCCTTTGATCGGGCAATATTCAAAGAGATGCAAAAAATAAAAATGAACAATGTTGATTGACCTCTTCATTCATTTCATTTGTCTTTCAATTGATGATTGCATGGATGGAGGGGGAACTACTGTTTGGAGTTGTTTTGTTGGTTTTGGATAGCAATCACAAGTGGAATCTAACCAACTTGCAACATCACAAGTGCAATAGGTAAATCATTTTGGGATAGAAAATTAAAGACTACAAGAAGATCATTATGGAATGGAGGGAATAATATTCATGCTAAGTGGATTGGGTTGATAGAATTGCTACACTATAGCCTCAAATAGCCACATTGGCCTAATTGCAACACTTCCCATTTTCCGACACATAAAAAAATGGCTTTCAATGAACACTTCCATGGTTCAAAACCACCACAACTTTCTGGAAGCGATCAATGAAAAATGAAGAGTTTTTTGAAGCAACCAATGAAAGTTAACCCTTGAAGGGCCTGAAAGCCCTTCACAACTATATAGTATATTATAAATATGGTGGTATTTGATTAGAAACACTTTGACCAAATACTTCTCAATACAAAGTAAATTAATGGTTATGATAGTACGTAAATAACAATGTATCACAATTCATATATTACACCACAATTGAAGAGTTAAGGCTAAATACAAGTCGTAAAAAAGAAACCGAAGGGCCTTTCCCAAAACTGTGGACAAACCAAAAACTTGAAAAAGTTCTCTGGGAAGTCTTTACGAATCATGCTCGGGTTGCATGGCTCAAAGCTACCAAACTCTGTGAGCTTCACCCGGTTACCCTGACAAGACTGATATCTTCCTCCGCCTGGCTTCAAATCAGCTTCGTTGGAGTGCGAACCAGACGTTCGATGCAGTGGAGACTTGCCTTGCCCACGATGGGGCTCTCCAATTAATTTAGCGTTTGCTTCTTGCTGGACGTCGACCTCCTTCTCCCTTCGATTGAACTGTAAAGTTTTTCGTTCAATGCTGTCTGAAAATGTTAAAAATGCTTCCGCCGCAAACTGACTCCCTTCGTTCTTTGTACTTTTTTCTCAATCAATGGAATTGATCCATGTGTTTCAAGAAAGAAAAAGAAAGTTAAGACATTTCATGCTTCAAGGATGTCCATTCAAGGTAAGTCTAAAGGTCTGAATAGGCAACCATATGTTCTCAACTTTGAAACTGGAAATTGGTAGAGTTTAATAGAGCATTGGAAAATTACGAAACCACTTCAGTTACATTTCTCAAGTTTGCCAACAACCTCAGCAAGTTGCTTATAGATGTTGTAACCTTACTCTCCTGTCGTTTGGAGATGCCCTCATTGTTTGCATCAATTTGAATCTCCCATGCTACGTGACACGAACTGCAAAGTCGGACTAGTGGCGAAATAAAGCATGTAAACTACATTTAAGAAATCTAAAGAGACACCAAAATCAAATGTTTTAAGAGTGTTGTCAAGGTCTTTTAACTCCAGTTTGATTCTCCAATTCGAACACCAACGCCAAGGTCTGACATTGGTGAGTATGGGGAACTGCCACGCCAAAAAGACTGACTACCCCATTCAAATAACTTGAAATAAAGCTCTGGCTATTTTCAGGAGATTCATTTTCGAAACTGATCTGCCTACCAGTCTGACAAAATTATTACTTGCGCATCTTGGCCCTACTCAGCTAGTATTATTATTTTCTCTGATAATGCCGAAGTGAGGGTTTCTCAGAAAACAGTACAATGGGGAAATTCTTTACTGATCAGGTCTGGGCATGGAGAAAACGACGATGAGGACCACCTCCACTGGGGCAGATTATATTCAAAGCAAAATTTGAGACATCACTGGACAAATACTATGAGAAAATTCCATGGAAATATGCTAGAATTTGCTACAACCTGCCAGACACACTCTGAATCAAAACACATGACTCCATGAATTCTCTACGACAATCACAACTGGAATCCTTATGACAATATAGGTGAGTATGGAGTGAAGGAACGAAAAAACCATTAGATACACGACCCGGACGGAGACCCACAAGAAATATGTTGATGGCAAATAAGTCACTTTACTAAGTATGTTGACTCAGGTCATGGAACCTAAGATCGTGGCTTCTCCTTCTTCTCCTTGAAGAGAGCCAACAAAGACACACCGGAAACCTTCACCACCTTGAACCTAACTCCGGGAATATCTCCCACAGCATGACCCTTTCTTCCGAATCCAGCAATCAAGACCTCATCCTGCAGGGACAATAAACCCAAGCATTAGAATAGGGACATGCACGTCACTGAATCTGGGAATTTATCGTAACACATAATAAAATTTTACGATTCCATGATCTTACTAAAATGCAGTTCATATGTAAGTCAGTCTCTGCAGATAAGCTCTCCATCATATGCAATACGATAGTCACTTACATTCTCCTCAATGTAGTTCAAACAACCATCGTTGGGGACAAAAGCAGCAATCTTCTTTCCGTTCTTGATGAGCTGCACCCTAGCACACTTTCGGATAGCAGAGTTGGGCTGTTTCGCCTCAATACCACTGCATAAGAGAGTGAACTCATTAGGAAAATGAAGACTTATCTAAGGCATCTAAGAAAATTAGGTTATCAAAATGAGAAAAAGTAAGGAATATCGTGAAGATACATCAAACCAAATGCATATCTAATACCAACAGTCATATATTTAGACGTCTTAAATGTATGGCAGTACATTGTCTTGGTTTTGATTATGTCTACCTGAAAGACACGCAATGCCAAATTGGATTCACTTGTTCAAAGAGGTGAATTAGATCAAAATATTCAGGCAGATCAATTAAAACGTACATTTTCTCAAGAACAATGCCCTTGGCGTGAGAAGAGCCAGCAAAAGGCTTCTTCCACTCGTTACCCAAGTGACTCTTCTTGTAAGACTTGTCGGCCCAAAGCTGGGCTCTTCGGTGGTTCTTGAGCTTTCGCCCGGCTCCCATACCACGAGTCTTACTACAAAAACCAACGCGGTATTCCATCAGTTTCTTGAGAATCCCGACACATTAACATTTGGAATCAAGACCATTGGTCCGGACAAAGATTGCAAATCCAAATATAATTTCTAGAGACAGTCAAGCATACTGTATTCCGCTGACTCATAACCATGACATTACTGCAGAGTACAAGAAAACATGCCGTGGGCCATGGTATAATTTTTTGGCGACAAAACCTAAAAACGAGATACTGACAACAGAATTTCTTTAAAGTCTGTAGTGTCTAATCTCGCACCCAACAACATAGAACTTACAACACACATTTCAAAACAATAGAAATGTCAAATCAAACCCAACACACCTCGTCATACAATAACCCACAGCAAAATCTAACTGCCATCCTCCATGCAGGAAACACTAAAAAACAGGATTCATAACAGCCCCAATCTACGCACTACCTCAGGAATCCAACACCTGAATCATCAAATAACAAGCATACCCCCTCCGAGAAAGCCCATGGAACCTGGAAGGTCCAAAGTCCTAAACCCTAAAATCCTAAAAAATCTCCGTCGACCGCAATCCACCGAAAGCTTCATCAAAATTGACAACGCGAAAATTACAAAAATTCATTCTGGAGAGGATTTACGAAAGAATAAGCTCCATAGCTTACCCCATGGTGGCGTGCGGAGATCAAGACCCAAAGGGCGATGGCACGGCGCCTGAGTTCCGGCGTCGAAAGACGATGCAAAAGAGTTGCTCCTTCTCCCCTCTCCGGCTTTAGGTCACTCATTCCACGTTCCCCGAGTTCTATTCGTTCCATTTCACGTTCCCCTCCATAATGATTCTTTTAAATTTTCGAGAATTGAGTGGCCAGCTACTTCTCCAATACTCAAGTGATACTTGGGTGGTACTTCGTGATACCTACGTGAAACGTAGGTGATACTTGGCTAAAACTTGGTCGTTGGTTTAAAAATGATGTATGAATTTGTTGATTATGTAAAAAGATAATTTAATTTTGTTGTTTAAAAAATGAAAAATAGCCTTCATGTTTTTTCTATAATAAATTGGCAAAAAGTTGTAATAATATAGCTTCTATAGGTTGGGAAAGTTGAATCACCAAATTTAGAGTGTGCATCAATTTATAACTCCAAAACTTACAATAGTTTATAGGAGCACCAATAGATAGTAAGATTTCTTTTGAAAATTTTGAATAAATAATTGAAACATGTACAACATAAATATATCATAGATTTACAAATTCATGTAGAGCATTCTTTCTTCCTATTATTGATATACTACATGATTTTTGAAGCGCCTTCAATGAATATTAATAAAATAAATTGCATTTTTCACAACTTTCATTATGCCTCTAGTAGATGGTTGAGCATTGAGGGCTCAATACAATATGGGAAACAAAACATTGAATATATTACTATATTTAGATTGGTATAAGTTTTGAACTTTGGAGAATACTATCAATAGAAGCGTATTAAAAATCATGTGTGAAAGACAAATAAAATACGGATTTAGACTTTAGATCATGAAAATAGAGTCATTAGTAGCATGCTAAACTGGGACAAAGATTATAATGTGCCATGACAAATCATGTATAAGAAAGATATAACATGATAAAGTTTGAAGATTTCAAGTTCCATTTCCACAATTTTTCTTCTTAAGGTGATTTCTTATGCCCTCTAATGATATATAGTATTCTCAAATTGTAATTCTAGACTATTCAATAGACAAGGATATATTTTAGAATTGTTTTTAGTGTTCAATGGTTGATATTCCAAGTGATCAATGACCAACTATTCAAAAGCTAGTGATATATTTTAGAGTTGTTTTTAGTGATGGTTTGATCATATTCTAAGTGATTAATGACCATGTAAATGGTTGGTACTGGCACTACATTCTCTATGTGAACATTGCCATGTACCCCAATTTGGCCAAATCAACATAGCATTTCAGATTTACATTTGGCAAGCCCTCAAAAATTTTGTCCACCTATTCTTATACATCAATTGTATTTTATAAATAGTAAATTGACCTATCACAAAGGGTATGGAGAAAAATAAATAAATAAACTTAGATTTGGTGTGTCTATCCTTGATACTATAGGATGGAGTACTAGGAGAATATTTAGAGGTTCCAAGGTACTTCCTAGAGCATCTCCAATTCCACTGATATATTGGCTCAATAACTATATTTCTAACTTTTGAATGGTATATAATTAGAATTTGAAATTTGTATCATTGGAAGCACATCCCAAAAAACTTTGAGAAGGTACAAAAAATTCCAAATTTAGACATTAGACAAGTACCTCAAAAACAAAGTAAATATCATAAATTATAGAGGTCTTACCAAAGTTTGATTACCAAAGCTATATTTGGCATTGACACTCTACATATGGATATATTTAGAATGTCAATGGCCAAATTTTGCTCTGGTAACAGTGATTTGGCAAGACCTAGATAATTTCTAATTTTTATCTTCTATGAGCCCCCAATTTGTCACTAGGGACTTCTTGTGGGTTTTTTTGGGGTGGGTGGGGTGTTTTGTAATTTTGAGTATAGTTTTATATTCAAAAAGCCCTAAATGTTGCGCCCTTTAGTCACACTTATCACCTTAAGCTCACCTCCTAGTACTTCCCCAAGTACTTAACTCTTTCATGACACCAAAGGTCATGCTCTCCTAATACTACATATGCCACCCACCCACAATATTAGGTTCCAACTAGTCATAGGGCTCCCCATTCCTCCATAAATTCAATGCTTCCATTCCAACCTTTAACTCCCACAAGACATCGGGCATGTCATTTGATGACATGGGGCGGAACTTCCATTGACGTCCAAGCACTCTATCCCAATACCACTCTCCACCGGTACGAATGCCCCTTGAATGGGACTCAACTCCCTACTAGGCCCAATCTAATTTTTCTCGAGACTCACTAATTGGGACTCATCAAGTGGGACTCACACCATGGCCTAGTGTGGAGTGGGACACCACCCAACTAATATCAAGGAGTGCACAAGCACTCTATGGTAACACACAAATGATGGTAAGGCTTCAACACCAACTTCACCACCTAGGGCCACTTCAGTTCACTATGGTACCATCTGAGAGGGAGGAGGGAGACCATCCCTCCTCATAGTACTCTCTAAGGGATTCGGCAGCCCTCTATGCTAGAGGTCACTGGAAACCCCCAAGATACTCCTCATCTTGAAAGATCACCCTATTCCAAGTGGTTTCTCCAAAACTGGACCCCCAAAGACTTTCGATCTTCTAATCAGGATAACTTTCAACTCTAAATCCCAAGTGCGAGTCTATTTTCAAGATCTACATTTTTTGCAAATCACCATGGACTATTTACTTTTTTCCATACAACAAATATTGAGGAAGTTATGGCCCTCCAAAGGTACGAGTCCCTGGGAGATGTAATTATCCGGGACTCTACCCTCTTTAGATGCCCATAATGTTTAGCTCACAGTTCATCTTTTCATAAGCCTTCGCATTCTAGGAAACTTATCATTTTAGCTTTCTAATGATATGCGGCATGTCCTATTTGTCTAAAAGAATTCCTCCCAAACCCTATCACCCACATTTCCATGCCTTCGGACACGGCCGGGACACTAACAACTTTTAGGAGCCATAACTTTTGACTCACAATTTAGATTCTTGCATTCTTTAAACCTATGAACACATTTTCTTATAAGCTTTCCAAGCATGTATGGCATGCTGTCTAATTTGTCCGGATTAAAGCACTATAATACTCTGATCATTTAGGACTCCTAGTCCCACTCATCCCATCTCTTGCAAAGCTTGAGGAGTCACTTCAAACATCCCCCTTGCTCCCCAAGGTGGCATAGACATGCCTCTTGATGAAGGGCGTGACACTAAAAAGAATGTAGAACCAAAATAGGTATGTTACATACCGATATAATTTTTGGTCTAAAAGTAGACTGTTATAACTAAAATATTCTAAACCACCATCTATATATAGGTTAGAACCTGACTAATTGTAGTGAATTGAAGGATTATGTGTTATTGGCAGAACCAGCTCAAATTTTGCATTTGAGAGGCATGTCTAGACTAAAATTAGTCAAGGGAACCCTACTGAGGTATTAAAGCAGTTTTTTAACATTAGGTTTCAGTTTTTCCATTTCATCAATTAAATAGCAGAACTCTTGTTGTTGGTATGTAGGAGTTAATTATAGCAAGAGTGAACTATAGAAAAATCTATGGCCGAGGTAAGGTGACTTTGGATTAAAATCTTGTCAAAGACTCAACGGCAAAGACGGTTCCCCAAGATTCTTTCTAGTGTGAAAGATTCCTTGAGCACTTGTATTTAAATGAGGAGGTGGATTTTATTCCCCCTGGGTCAATGTGTAGAGTAAGAATATGAGTCTACATATGTGTAGTGGGATTTTATGAGACATTTCACTAAACAATTCAGAATTTTTTGATAGTCAAAAGATGCTCTTCTCGGCAGTCAATCGTTGAAATCTACGATGGAAAATTCCTAGAAATTACCCAAGTGGCGGTAAATCCAACTAAAAATTATTCTAGTTTCTTTTATGTTAATAAGACTCCCTAACAAGTTTCAAGACATTTTGATAGTTAGAAGTACTTGAATCTGTGAGATTCTTTGACAATTGGCATAATTTGAAGATTATGGTGGAGTTGACCGTCAGATTTGGAGCATATAGAAGTAGAATGAGGTCAAAGATAAGTCTTTTTTTACTCCCCCATAACTATTTAAGAGCCTAAGCTAGTTATTTTTTTCTAGAAAAGTCAAACTTCAAAAGTTGAGTGCTTATTCGATTTGGGTGTTAAGTTGGCATTAGGTTTCATCGAGATTTTGGAGTTACGAAAAAGTGTAGGGGATTCTTCTATTCTAAAAATGGCCTTCTAAAGCCAATGGTGCAATCCGTTTGTGATTTGGAGTTAATCTCCAAAAATTAGGTTTTCGGACCAACCTAGATAGTGAAAACTTTTTAAAATGACAATGAAAATCCAAAGTGATAGGGTTACCTTAGATGATTGAGAGGAGGTGCATGCCTAGGAAAGACTATAAAAGGGCAACCCTTATCCTCTCAAACCACCTCCAATTGTTGTATTTGGATCCACTGGATCCAACTTATATTGGAAATTTTGGTGTTTTAAGCCCGAAATTGTGAATGATGTTTTTGAGTCATTTTTGGTTCGTTGTTCCTTTTCAAGATTTTTTTTGAGGTCTTGTAATTCCCTTGCAGTTTGAGGCTTTTGCACTAACCACCTTAAATCTTTTAGAGCTTGGAGAGTTCATTCTAGTTAGCTTTTGAGAAGTTTGTAGCATTATATTATCCCTTGAGGGGATCTTTTGGTCTCTTTCCATGTCTTGTCCTCATACTTGTCCTCATACCAACACTAGAATAATCCCCCATATGTCCTCGTAATGCCGCTTTGGAGAGCCTTTAGATTGAGTATTAACATTATACTAATCCACATGTCACTAACCATTAGCCTCTAAGTGTTCTCTTGTCCCTCCCATCTGGCTTAATGCTTCACAAGTTGAGCCCATGTGTGTGTGAAGTTTGGTGGGTTTTGCCAAGACGGCAAAGCTTTGAATCCCCCAAGGTCAAAGAGTCTTAATTGTGTGTTAAAAATTGCGAATACGATGAAACTTTGAACCCCTTTAAGATGAAAGAGCCTTATTTGTGTGTTAAGGTTGCCTTGAAGTAGAACCTTAATTCTTGTAATTCCCACCTTCAAAGTTTAGTTTTTAAAACATGTTGGAAACTACTCAAAGTTTAGTCTCTAAAAGTAGTCAATGACAACTAGATAAAGTTAGGTTAATATGTGTTAGGGTCATCTTCCATTTAGTCGTTCCTTGTCGTTCTCTTCCTTAAAGAAACTAGACATGCCTAACAACCATCCCACAAATCCCCCAATAGCTAGACATGATAAGAATTGTCATTAAGTAAGGCCAACAACACCTAGCTAGCTAGATACCATCTAGTAGCACTAGTAGTTAGCATCAGCCCATTTGCGGCTAGCTTGTTAGGTCCAAAGCTAATACCATCGGGGTCCAAAGAAGTTGGAAACTCATCGGGGTCAATGAGTTGAGAAATCATTGGGATTTAGGGGAGTTGGGAAACTGAGAGGGTCCACTAGAGTGGAGAAACTAGAGGGTCTAAGGGAATTGAAAAATTAAGAAGAATTTGAAGGGTGAGAGGTGGAAAAATGGAGTGTTGGGAAGAAAAGGCCCCCCTCTTGGAAAAAACAACTTGAAAATCCCTCTAAAATCCGGTGTTGGAGTGGGGAAGCCAACTCCCTATTTCCTACAAAATAAGAAAAGGGAGAGAAAAAGAGAGACAACTATGTACATAATTCACTCCAATAGGAAGAGGAAGCAAAGGTAGAAGTAGTAGGAAGAATGGAGAAGTGACAAAGAGAAGGAGACTACTTGATGTTAGAACATTGAGAAAGATAAGATAGAAGAAGAATCTCCCTACCTTGTTTTGACCATCGGATTAAAATTAGGTGACTATCGAGATGCTTGACATAACAGGTATATCAAGGTATAAGAGACAATGACATGTCCTTAATTTTGCCTAGAAATGTGGAACAAGAGCAGTTGGGCCACTTCAAGGATGTAAAAAGAATAAGGTAGAAAGAAAAGGAGACAAAGAAGGAAAAAAAAAAAGAGGGTAAAGTTGGTAGGAGTAGGAAAGATCAACCATTGTATTGACTCACCACTTTATCAAAACAACAATCAATTGCATCACATCATGGGAATTCATGGTGGATGAAGAAGTACCTCTAGGAGGCATGATCAATGACATTAGCTCAAAGGTATGAAGCCAAACTCCTCCTTAACCCTTCCAAACCACCTAATTAGGGAATGCTAAGCTTGGCCGAGGCCTAGTCCTAAGTCAGACCTCTAAGATTAGAAGTCACGTCTTTTTTGAATTTAAAACCTCAGAGAGAAGGTTCATAGCTCTCTAAAAATCTAAGGTACATCAAAATCGGAGTCAAAATGAAGAAGTTATTGTTGGATGGAGTTTAAGACTTAATTTGGATGAAAGGTAGTTAGACCGAAAGCTTTGGGACAAATTGAGGAAATTATGATGAGATTACTAATTAGAGGTCATAGGTGAAAAGAAAAATCAATTCTAGATTGTAGATTAGAAGGAATTTGTGGATGAAGTTTTAAACACCGATTAGCAGTCAAAATTCATCCATCAAGAACTCTTAGTAAGAAAGTCTGATTAGCAAGTGTCTTACCAATATGGAAAGCTAGAATTATTGTTTACAAGAAGAAATTTTGAAACTACTAAAAAATAAGTTGATAGAAGATGAATCAAAACTAAAACATCAAGGAAGCTTAATGAGAAGCTTAGAAGTTCGAGTAGAATAGGAAAATTAGAACGATAGGCTTCTAGGGTAAGTTCAATAGAATTCATAGAGACCCCTCACTTATGAAAAGACTAAAAACCCAATAGGATGACATAGGATGAAGTTTAGTCTAGGTTTGAATGAAATGTTCCTAGAAGTGTCCAATTGAAACCAAACTCGAAGATTAGGTAGAACCAAGCCTCTTAAGCACCTCCATGAAATTTCAAGTTATTTGGAATTAGGAAACTAGACTTAAGTCATGGATGAAGTTCAATGAACTGAGTAGTGGTCAAATTTCATCCCCCCATAACTTTGGCTAGGAGGGTCGGATTGGGACCAATTTTATATTTATGAAAAAGGAAAAGAGTCATCTAGGAGTTGGTAAGGTTATTTCCTTATTAACTGGTCCTCCACCCAAAACCACAGTGGCCTACTTCATCTGGCTAATTACCTTAGTTCACATTCGAAGTTGCATGTTTTGTGTTTTTTCTGCACATTTGGGTACACTTAGGCAATTAGTTAAGATCCATTTCTTGTAAGGCAAAATGGACCGCTCTTAGACATCCAAAAGTAAAGACCGCTTAGTTAAAATCTAAGAACCTGGTTGTGCTCGTGATATACTAAGGGTGGATAAATTGATGCTCACACCCTACTTTTGAGGTACTTGTCCAATGTCTAAATTTGAATTTTCTTGTACATTCTCAAAGTTTTTGGGGATGTGCTTCCAATAATACAAATTTCAAGTTCTAGTTATATATTGTTCAAAAGTTAGAACTACAGTTACCGGGCCAATATACCAATAGAATTGAGGATGCTCTCACCCACTTGGATTGTAGGTCAAATCTTTATCCTCTGTGAAAATTTAGGTGTGTTGAAGTGGAGGTACTATGAATCTAACTACCTAAGAGAATTTCCACCGGTACACTTTGAAATTGCCATACTAAGTAGGCAATGGAAGACTCTTCAATCTTAGTTTGGATATGTAGTTCAAAGTCCTTCCCCCCTTTGCCCTCTCCTTGTTTTCTAAAACTTGCACTTCAAATGTCAAATCCTAGTCTTCATAGTAAAAGTAGTGCCCAACAGAAAAAAATCAGGTGAAAGAAGATCCATTGTTTGGGCATATGGAGAACAGATGTTAAAAGCCACAAGTATGGTATTTTGGACATTATTTTGGGGAAGTCACTCAAATTTTTCTAATGGTGTATCTATGAGAGGCCTAGTCCAAAAAAATGAGCACATCAAAAGCACTTACAACCTTGCATAACATAGAACAATGGAGATTCTCTAATGACATGAAAACTTGGCTTTTATCAATTTAGTTACTAGATTAAGTTTTGTATCTTCAAATAATATTACTAATTAAAGAATAGTATAGGAAGGTGATTGTAAGAAAGTCTACGTAGATGTTGTGTCACCAACTTGCAAGAAGTCAAAGTGTATTTTGGCCATGATTTTAGCATCATATAGTCTCCAAAGAATATATAATATGACAAAAAAATGAACAAAAGATTATATTACACATTGAATTTTTTTCCACATTTTTCAGAAAATATTTGTTTATTTCTTCATCTCCCTTGATTCAATGTTACTTTCACCATTTTGAGGATTATAAGTAATACTTTTATTTACAAAAGGCAAATTTGAATTTGAAAATTGAAAGAAAATTGATCATTTGTTACTATTGTTAATATTACAATGATAA
The DNA here is from genome assembly GCA_963920665.1 of Straminergon stramineum. Classification (NCBI taxonomy): domain Eukaryota; kingdom Viridiplantae; phylum Streptophyta; class Bryopsida; order Hypnales; family Calliergonaceae; genus Straminergon; species Straminergon stramineum. The sequence goes on from OY987263.1 coordinate 2,892,036, forward strand.
AGCTATTTTCCAAAATCATAAAATATTTGTCTTATACATAGACACAAGTGAAGTCCTATTGAGGGTACTACAAAAGCTATAGCCCTTTCATTGGAGAAATTATAAAGCATTATTTTATGAATCACTTCTATTTGTTTCTAAGGGGAACTAAAGAAAAAGGGAATATTGATTGAAAAACTATCGGACTATTTGTTGTATTCTTTCAACAACAAAATGATTATTTTTGGAATGTCAAGGTAGATAATTATGTATTCCAATTTTGTTGATTACACAAATTTAATGCCTTCTTTAAGATAACAATAGTGTATAAACTTAAGGATTAACTCTTCTTCATGAGTGTCATTTAGTGAGGGGGTGCTAAAAGTGCTCAAATTCTAAAAGTTTCCACTAATTCAAGGGGATAAATTGGAGTTTCTAATGTACCTACATTCAACATTTTAGAGCATTCCCTAATTCCAAATTTCAAAGCATCTCTAATTCATAACTACTTCAAAAATTCAAAAAATATGAATCAAAGTATATGAAATGAGAATTCTTCTTATCTTTGGATGATTGCAAGAAACACCTCTTGATTTTGTTGTGTTTTGGTATTTATTGGGAGTACTATGAACTCTTGAAGTATAGTTTTAAGAAATTAAGAAATTATAACAAGATCAAAACTAATGTATTTACAAAAGTTTACACCTAAGAAAAATATTCTCCAATATCCATTTACAAAACAGACAACTTGAAAATTTCAAGAAAATAGATATTTTCATATTTGAATTTTTAGAAAATAGAAAAATTTTCAAGAAAATAAATCCAAAATTGGACATTTTTTCCAACCTAAAGGGGCCTTCTAATCAACTAGTTACATCTTGAGGAAAAACAATTGCAAGATCCCTAATTCTATACAAAGAACACACATTTGGAATACATGTGCAAGATTATGGAAATATATTCTTTTTAGAAACCATTTGGTTAACCCTTAAATGTATTTGACTATATTTTCACCAAAATCTCTCCAAAACTGCCATTTTTAGTACGAGTACCAAATTTTAGAACAAATACATTTTTGGACAAATGTAACCGTATGATCTTGTAGTACGCTGGTTTGGAAGATGTTGAAAAAATTTCAGAAATTTCCACCATTTAGATTGCAAGATATTAGCATTTGAAGTGACAAAAAGCTTTTTGGGGGCCCTACAAAAACCCGGGCAGCTACACTTCACAAGGTTAGATCATTACAAAAAAATGTCCAAAATGGTTGTAACTCTTTCGTTTCATTCTTCAAGTCATGTTGGCTACAAGATTGAAAAGTTTTAGATCATTTGGAATTGTACAACATATAGGAAAAAATTAGTAAATAGAAAGAAGTAGAGAATTAATGGTTCAAAATACTAAATTGTTAATACATTACTTATGGAATTGAAAAATGCTAATCCCAATGGTTATAATGTTGTAATAAACATTATACACCTCATGTTTTAATTTTTTCCCAAAAATATTGAAAATTGAGTTAAATAAAGGTCATCAAAGTTTATTTTAGAATAGAGATTCCATTACTACACACAAACTACCCCCAACTAAAACTCTTCATAACTTTCATCTCACAAATCAAAATGGAATGATTCAAAAATTTCCAGGTACATATAAATCTAGAAAACCAATTTCAAATTTTTTTTAAAAATAAAATGATTTTTAGAAAAGTTTTTTTTGCTGCCCGGGTTGCACCCCGAGCAATGAAAACTACATATCATACAATAACTTTTTAACCATGTATTCAAAAGTTACGAAAATTGTTGGGCTTGAAAGTTACTCTTCGGGCACATGTTATGTGAAAATTTCATAGAAAGAAAAATGAAAATTCCATTTGTAGTGAGCTGCCCCAAATCACTATATTGCCAAAAGACACCATCTGGTCTTTTAGGGGTTAATTGATGTAATCCAAGTAGATGACCTCATATCTCAATTTCAGGCTTCAAGTTTTCTTTTGGGGCCAAAAATAGTACTATCCCTCCAAATGATAAATGAGACATTCAATTAGGTGTTGTTTAAGTATAGCAAATTAGTTTTGATAAATATAAATTTTAAAATAAATAAATTGTAGAATAGTCTTCTGTACCTTGATTATGAATCTTGGATCTTTCAAGGGTATAATGCAAAACTTACTGCCAAAAATCGTATTGACTTGCAATATGTGACAAGAAAATAGTAACTTATGAAGTGTTTCTTGCAATTGCCTTTCTAAAGTTAATGTACCTATTGTTAACCATGACCCATACCCAACTTATAGGGGACACTATTTCCAACCAAGGCTTGATTAGGTTTCCAATCAAAGCTTGGAATGTGTTTTTTTCTTCCTCTTTAACCCCTAAATGCCCAAACTGCATTTTATTGGCAACATAACAATTTGGGGCAGCTCACTATGAGTGGTGTTTTACTTTTTTTCTTTGAAATTTTCACACAATATGTGTCCGAGGAGTAGCTTTAAGGCCCAACAATTTTCATAACTTTTGACTACATGGTTAAAAAATTATTGCATGATATGTAATTTTCATTGATCTTTGGACAACTCAAAAATTTCTTGAAAAAACATTTTTTTAAGAAATAAAAATTTGAAATTGGTTTTCTAGATTTATATGTACATGGAAAGCTTTGAATCATTCCATTTTGATTCATGAGATGAAAGTTATAAGGAGTTTCAATTTGTGAGTAGTTTTGGATTCTCTACTCTAAAATAAACTTTGAAGTCCTTTATTTTACTCAATTTTCAATATTTTTTGAAAAAAATAAAATCATATGATGTATATTGTTTATTACAACATTACAACTATTGGGATTGGCATTTTTCAATTCCATAACAAAATTCTTCACAATTCATTATTTTGAATCATTCTACACTTTTTTGTATTTTTTTTTCTCATATGTTGTACAATTCCAAATGATTTGAATTTTTTCAAGCATGTAGCCAACTTGCCTTGAATAAGGAATCTAAAGAGTAACCACTATTTTGGAATTTTTTTCATACAAATGTGACCTTGTGAAGTATAGCTGCCCATTTTTTCACAAGGCCAAAAAAAGGATTTTTGCTAGAAAATTTCTGAAATTTTTCCACATCTTTTCAAATCAGTGTAGTACAAGATCTTATAGTTACATGTGTCCAAAAAAGCGTTTTTGTTTTTTTTGTTTTTTTTTCTAAAATTGGATATTCATACTAGAAATGACAATTTTGGAGCATTTCAGGTGAAAATATAGTCAAAAACATTTAGGGATTAATGTTGGGACTAATAAGGTCACGCACATGTCTTGAAGTAGTGAACAAAAATGTAGGAAGAAGTGAGGGTAAAATAATTCTTGAATGATAGAAATTGGAGGAGTCTAGACATTGACTATGGTGGGTACACCCAAAATGGTGTAGTGCCTTAAAGCACACCCTAGATTAAGCCCTTAAATGGTGTAGTTATCTACTGAAAATTGTTAGTAAGTGAATATGGTAGTTCATCAAAGAACCATTGGCCATTTTGGTATTGGTAACATGCTTCTAAGCTCACATCACATGTTCATTTGTTTCTTTGACAAGGTAATCATTCTTTTCTCCTCTTTGAAACAAATCGACAATTCCCATTGATTACGGACAAGCTTTTCTATTACTTGTTAGTTGCTAATTTGTTGGTTTTTTCCATTGTTTTAAACATGATTGCAACTCCATTTCTTTTCATTCTTATACCTAGGGAGGGGAACTTTGTGCATGTGACTGCTGATTTTTAGTTTAGCCTATGAGCGCTTTTGAATACTCTACTTCCAAAACTTTGTACCCCTATTGTGGTCTCATATTTGTCAAAATCTGAATTTTTTTATGCATTTCTTCCTCTTCTACACATCTCTTTACAACCCTGTATTCACTATTATCTACTTAGCCTTCCAATTACTCACAACTCAACTTGTGGTGCTTTTGGGTGTACCCACCTTATAGGCTCTAAGCACTTCTTGGCTCCCAAAGTTCGTAGTTATTTCAATCTCAAAAATGAAATTATGAAAAAATGGCAGTCCCCATATTTCCTATCTTTCTACATTGAATAGATTTGTTGCACCTTAACCCCTCACTGCCGAAGGAGATGAAAAGTGTCCTCAAGTCAAATTCAAAGTCTTGTAACTTTTGCATCAGATTTTTGAATCCCATAAAACTTGTTGGAGAATTTGCGCTCCCTCTTCTAGTTTGTGTGGTAAATTTTTCAGATCAATCCAAGATGTACTGAATTTTTGGAAGCCAATCGAAGTTCACAAGTTCAAAATCCCGACATTTTTGAATTAGAGTGAACTTCGGCAGCTAGTTTCTTCTTCATACAATGTTTGTTTCCAATAATTTTTTTTGAAAAAGTTGCGCATACTTGTCTAGTTTGTCTGTACAAAATTTCATATCCATATAAGAAGTTATGAGTGATTGAGAAGCATTTAAGTAGGAGGAGGTTCAATTTTTGATGTGTTTTTTGCAACTTTTCTTGCTGTTTTTTGACATTTCAAAGCCATTTTGCAGACACAATGTGTCAATTCAATGATATTTTTTTTCATCAATGTGTTTGTATGTTGATTTTGAATCACTTATTAGTTTAAAGTTTCTTCATTCGAGTAGATTTAGAAAATGAATTTGGCCTCCAAATGTATTTATGGGAAAATTTCAGCATCCTTTTTCAACACTAAAACATTATAATCTTTCAATCTATGCGGTCAAATGACACCAAATTTGTTGCAAGCCATCTACAACAAGTGCACTACAAGATTGTACGGTTGAGATCACTATAACTTATTAAAATTTATATTTGTAACACTTCAAAAGGAATGCTATTTTTGGAGCCATTTGGGTCTTCGGCAGTGAGGGGTTAAATTGTTCATGATCTGCTCCAAAATCCCTTAAGTGATCAGACATGGGTACATTTACCATAAAAGCCCTTCCAAAGAAAGATTTGAAGTGTACTATACAACTGCTCTGAAAGTCCATATCAGTGTCAGAACACTGTTCTTCATGGACACCCCACAGTGATATTCACAGTTTCACCTCCAAATTGTTCCAGCACGCAGAACTTGACACGAAAGCACTCTAAAGACAGTTCCTTCACTAGGAGCTCCAGGACAACGATACTCTCCAAGCCTGGTCATCGATCGCTGATCAGTGATCACCAGCACTTACCAAAAGTTCAAAGCAGAATATACTTGTGAGAGGCTTTCAACATTTGCATACGTTTGCTTACGACGAGAGGATATTATATATATTAAGAAGATTTGTCTGACATATGGGATCCAGCACAGCAAGTGGGGTGAATTTCTGCCAGTCAATTGAGTACAAACTCACTCAAAGTGCTTGAAGAGATGTATGTCTGTCTTCTTCATATATATCTTAATAAGTTAGAGATGATATAACTTAACTTACACCAGCTAACTTATTTATAGATTCACCAGCTCTTGCTTGCTTGCTCCACCGAAACTGTACTAAACTTACTCCTGTCCCACAGAGGTCAAGCACTCAAGCACGATTGCAAGGTCAAGCATGAGTCTCGTGATCACTGTATGTATGACTGTATGTATGTACAGATGTAATATATATATGATCTATGGGACCTAATATGAACAGAACAGATATTTTGTTGAAATGGCGGTATTCATATGATCTATGGGACCTGATATGAACAGAACAGATATTTTGTTGAAATGGCGGTATTCATACACCATTTTTCCATTCTTTTTTCTAGGATTGATATAAGATTTCAGACCACACAGTGTAAACTTGAAAGGGCCAAGTTTTGTGGAATACCGCCATTTTAACGAAATATTCGTTGCATGCCCTAAAGGACTAGCCTTGTGTATTTGGCAACATCACTTTTTGGGGCAGGTATATGTGAGCAAAGATTTGACTTATTTAGGCTGAATTTTTTTTACAAGGTGTGGACAAGGAATATTTTCAATGAGGGCTAAATTTCATTTCATTTGAGTATATAGTCAAGTGAAAAGTTTTGATGCAAAATGTTGTTTGATTCTCAACTTAGGAACCTAGGCAAATCAGAAAAAAATCCTTTTTTTCAAAAAATAAAAATTTGAAATTGAATTTCTAGATTTACATATATGGGGAAAGCTTTGAATCATTCCAATTTGATCAATGAGATGAAGATTACGAGGAATTTTAGTTTGCGGGTAATTATGGAATCTCTACTTTTAAATACATTTTGAAGTCCTTTATTTAACTCAATTTTAAAGATTTTTTGGAAAAAAATAAAATCCTAAGATGTAGATTTTTTAGTATAACATAATAACCATTGGGATTGGCATTTTTCAATTTCATAAGAAAATTCTTAACAATTTAGTATTTTGATTCATTCTCTACTTCTTTCTACTTATTATTTTTTCCTATATGTTGTACAATTCCAAATGATTCAAGATTTTTGAAGCATGTAGCCAACTTGCCTTGGAAAATGAATCCAAAGATACACCACCATTATGGACATTTTTTCATACAAATGTGACCTTTTGAAGTGTTACTACTTGGTTTTTTGCAAGGCCAAAAAAATGATTTTTGTCAATTCAAATGCAATCCACATGGTAGAAATTTCTGAAATTTTTTCCACATCTTTTCAAAACAACTTCTTACAAGATCCTACGGTTACATGTGTCTAAAATTGATTATTTCTTAAATTTGGTACTTGTGCTAGAAATGGCAGTTTTGGAGTTTTTTTGGTGAAAACATAGTCAAGGAACTTTAGGGGTTAATTTACACCAATCCAAAGTATTATATTTGATTCTCTCTCTACTATGTACATGAATAGATGATCCGACACTGTCCTAGTACATAGAAACTAGTACACAAAGTAGCGGAAATATATTTACTATTTCAGATGGTTGTAACTTCAATGATCAGCAATTAAAGTGCAGTCTGCGGTGACAAGCCTAAAGTAGACCGGATCGGACATGAGATGCTTGAAGTATTTCGACCTGCAGATCCTAGCTACTAAAACTACTAACTTTGCTCTCGACTGTCTAATGTCAGAGTCGATTCAACTTAGACGCGTTTCTAGTTTAATTTACTTGCAAATGGGGTTGAATTGAATCAAGCCTGGCTATGTCGAATCCTCGAAGAGTTGATCCGCTGAGATGTGTTCTCAAAGTAATTGGTCTCACAAAATATCTAATTATGCATTGACACTTTTCACCAATAGTAAGGCAATTCTGCAAGAGATTGGTCTTCTCATGGCGTCGTCTTCCCATGTCTTTTGTCCTGGTGCAATTGCATAGGTGGATCATCGCCTTTTTATAGAACTAGGCTGTAAAATGTGGTTTGAATGATCATGTGTTTACGACTTTCCTGATGCATGACCATGACTTGTGCAGGTGCATTTCTGGCGAAAAGTCACCTCGGGAATCTTCTCCTTTTGAGATCAGCCGAATACTCTGAGAGATTACAAGACATTCCCAGGCCAAACATGATGAATATTGGGTCCAGTGGAGCGGCAATTGTTGCCGAAAATGGAATACTGACTCCGAGAATGGAATACTGTCTCGACACGAGTACCTGGTGGGATAATATTGATGTACTTTATGTGTGAGCTCAGAGAAAAATTCTGGTTTAAATTGCCATAGTTGTTGCTGAATAAACTAAGATTTGCAGGGCTTACAGTTAGAGTAGTTTATTGTCAAACTAGAGATTCCAAACTTGCTGGGGAAGAAGTACTTATGCCCTGCATTATAAGCTCAACCTCTACTTTCAGGGTCTTTCGTTTCCAGACTTTTACTTGCAAGGCCGTTCTTTCAAAGTTTGAGAGTGCATTTGTTAGAAATATTCGGAAGTTCTTCTGTGTCTGAAGAGGAGGATGAGTAGTGATGGATACCCGACGGGACCCCCGACTTGTGGGAGCTCGGAAGATCCCACGTGTAAAGTATGGATCACAGCGATGTCACAGAGAGAGCCTCTGGCGGTGTTTAGTTTTTGGATTCTGGTCTTCGTTGTTACTGTGAGCTTCCAATTCTACAGGGCAGGGTATGCAAGGAAGCATTCGCACCCTTCTATTGTTAAAGGTGGCCATGATGCCAGAACTCGGGGTCAGAAAACACGGAGTGCAGGGGCAGCAACCCAGAACGGCAAAAATATTGCAGCTGCAGCACAATCGGTGATTGAAGTGTCAGAGCCTGAAGTTCCAATGTTGCGGTTTACAGGCTACCGGACAGTGCTTGCAGGAGAACTGTGCTGGTGGTTGCTGATCCTCACATCTTTACATTGGATAGGCCTTTTTGTTCTTGTCCTGGTGGATGCATATTGGGACTGTCAAATGACAAGCATTGACAACACTTGCTTTTATGGAACCTACTTCATCTTTGGCTCTTATGATCGAAATGGCACGGTGAGTAAATCAATCACCATCCACCGAATATTGATTCAAGCTGTTGTAATGACCGACGTGCTTAAATGGGGGGTTATAAACAGAGTTTTCAGTAAATTTAAGTAGCCTTAAGAATTATCCCCATGATTAAGGGGAGGTCTCCCTGCGATTACGGTGATCATACTGATAGAACCTCAGCTTAATTATACCAGTGGATAATAGTTGTAAAGAAGCAATCTAATTTTACTTCAAAACTTTGTTAATAAGTCTCTCTGCACTACGTGTTGTACTAAGCTGATTTACTCACCGTGACATAATTATATTAATTCTCTTGCTGACTTAATTATAAAAGACATTGAACATGATTTTTCCCTCAGGTGTTTTTCGCAATATGGTGCATCTCGTTGGTATGGTTCACGGCGTTGGTGGTGTTCAAACGAGAGGTGCATAACTGGTTCAGAATGCCCTGTGATCTGTCTTGTGCACATGTGGTGCACGTTTGGGCAAAGCATCAACAGGAGGTTCTCTCGGTCAATGCCTCACCCCTAGTCCGTTTGGTACGCAAACTCAAGGTTCGTCTCAGTCGACCCTTAATGCATTGATTGCATTGCAGCGCGCACCAGTTTGCATCAAGGCATTGCTGCTCCTCTAAGGAAGCAATTTCCGTGCCTATGTTCAGAAATGAAAGAGCATGTTGGGTTTTTTTGCTGCAACAATCGCAGGATTCGTACATTCTGTCTCGACCTGACCGCAAGGGTCACACAGAAACAATAGTGGTGATAAGAACAGAGCTGGGCACACCCCATATTCTGTTCCAAGGGCAGCGCTACCTGATTGCAAAGGATGGATCGCTGCACTTAGCGAGGATTGAAGTGGGTCACACATGTGCAGATTTTTACAAGGTTGGTGCATTCTTGGCTAATAACCCTATGCAAGCAATTTAGGGTCATTGCATTCGCAGACACGCACAAGTGCAGGAGCCAAACTCTTTGGAGATCGAGTCTTTCTCACTCAATGTATGAATTTCTTGCGCAATTTCTATTTGGGAGGTTGAAGAACATTGTAACTGACAGTAGGCCACCTATTTCCATTCGAGACCAGTGGCCATAGACATTGAGCCAATTCAGGCTTACACCCAATTTGCTAATTGAAGCCAATCGATTGTATGAAAAGATGAGTTGGTGTCGGGAACCGGGGTCTGTTAAAACGAGATGAGATCAAATCCTTTACTGTATTTTTCTATCCTCTACCATAAGTTATTCTACATTGATTGCATATGGATTTGTGTGATGCAGTTGTTAGGGGGGCTCACCGGCCAGGAAGCGCTGGCGAGGTACGACAAGGTTGGACCCAATGAAGTGCCATTCAAGGCAGAGAGGTTGTGGGTATCCATTGCCGAGGAGTTGTTCACATTTTTCAAGGTGTATCAGTTTCTCGTCTACTCCATCTGGCTGTGGTTCTCCTACTTGTTCGTCGGCGGCCTTCTCCTCGGCGTTGTGCTTACTGCTGCATCCATCACTATCTTCAATCGTCGCCGAGCTCAGTTTGCAGTTGCAAAGGTGATCAGTAGAATTAGTGAATCAGGCGTATACATGACTGAGCGAACGAGTTCCTCATGATCTGTCGAGGTCATGCTTGCACTAATAATTTTAACTTGTACGCATTCCTGCAGCTGACAGAGTATGAAGGCATAGTGGAAGTCAAGCGAGACGGCACTTGGAGAAATGTGGATTACCGCAATCTGGTCCCTGGAGATGTCATCAAAGTCAAGAGCGACTGGAAGCTACCCTGTGATCTTCTCATTCTTCAAGGTACCACACATGTTTCTTGTTTGTCCCGGGCTTAGGGTTTTAGGTTTAGGCACCATACATTCTTGTTGTATCAACTGGCGACCCTGCCTCTTCATAAAAACGCAACTTCAATCAAATTAGAAAATTTTCGATTGCCAAAACTGAGATGCATAGGACAGGCATAGCTTTAAGATTAGAACAATTGTACTAAAATTTTCCAATTAAATAAAAATTTCCTTTAAAGTGGTTCTCGACAGCCGTATGATTGGCAATGTCGTCTAATATGAGCTTGTCTTGTTCGCACAGGAGTGTGTGTTTGCAATGAGAGCAACCTCACAGGGGAAGCAATGTCCGTGCACAAGTACAAAGCCACTGACGATGACGAGGTGTATGAAGCTGAGGGGCCCAAGGGGACGCGGCACACTTTGTTTTCGGGCACACAAGTGTTGCAGGCAGGGACGGGAGGCGGCAGGTCTGCGGAAGTATTGGCCATTGTCACAGCCACAGGTACCCGATTGTGCTCTTCCACTAAGTTACGGTTGGGCTTAGGCAGGCCTGGCTATCTGCAGCTGTTACGTCATGGAGTGGACGGTATTACAGAACTCTTTGAATATTCAGACATTGAATTGTTGCTTTTTGGTTATTTTGGCAAAGTTTTGTGCACGTGTTCAACACTAAGATCTACACCTCTAATTGACTTCTCGTTTTCAGAGGAAGAATCACTTGTGCATCTCATTTGGCAATTGAAAAATTGCAAATTTAATGAATAGTTCCTAATTTGTACTCCTGGTTATGCAACTTCCATATTATATGGCCCTCATTATAATCACTTATAATGCATTTTAATCCAATCTTAAGAGATGTAATTTGTTTTAATGTAGAATAATCTTGTAGCCCTTTTAACGAGGAATCCAAATATGTACTTGTGTACATGAAACAAATATTTTTGAAGACAATAATAGCATTAAAAACTTGATTATATGAGTTTTTTTAATACATGTATCATAGGCCGAGCTAGACAACTTTTGGGACTTTCTAATAAAAATTTCATTTTAACTAGACCCAACTTTTTTGTATATATTTTTAGAAACTATGCATAGGTGTTTCAATTCTTCATATATATTGTGAGTTTTTTTCTCAAATGTATGTAATTCAGCATTTTCTACACTTAATTTTCTTTTAATTTGGTCTTCACCTAGCTTTTTGGTCTTTTTAATTTGATATAATTTTAACAAAAGCCGTCCTCTAAGCTATTTTAATGCCGAAGACCCCTGTATATAATACAAGAGTTGCGTACCTGGGTTTGTACTTTTTTTCTTGCCAGGAATGAGTACATCCAAAGGCAGGTTGCTGTCCAGCATCCTCTTTCCCGCGCAAATGGTGTTCAAGTACGATGAAGAGCTCCCCATCGTTGTGGGACTGCTGATGACTTATGCGCTTGTTTGCTTCGCGTTCGCTCTTTACTTCCAGGTCCGTAAGTACGAACTGCAGCTTAGTTTTCTTTTGAATTGCCATCCCAGAATAAACAACTCATTTCGTAATATCAATCCACTTTCAATTGGCCTTCTTACTCGTTGTTTTTGCTGAGCTTATCTATGGAATGAGGGCTGTTTCTTTCCAGTATCGAACCGGGCAAAAAAGCACCTGGATTACGAAATGGAGCTACTGCATTGCCCTCGTCAGTGAGATCGTGTCGCCGTTGCTTCCAGTGGCCCTCGAAATTGGGCAAATCTATGCATACGGGCGCCTCAAGGTGCGATTAGGGCATTTACCTGCATTGCATCTAAGTTTGGTATTAATCGGGGTGAAGTGCTTGATAAGATATTGGCCGCTAACGGACCACGAAGTCCAAAATGGGTTTCATTTTTTTAATAGGTCAAACTTACGGAGATATGTTAATTTAATATCTTCTTGATAACATGTATCAATGTTCTTCTCTGATTTCAGTAAAAAATTAGTAATAAAAGATCTGCCACATCTGAATTATATTCTTACAACAGGATCGAATTGGTCATTTTAAAACCATGAATCCTTGGTCTATTAAGGGTTAATCTCATTTTTTCTTCTCTGGCCTTTCCTCAGACCCGTGGTATATACTGCCTCAATACGAAGAGAATAGCGATTGCTGGGAAGATACGAGTGTTCTGCTTTGATAAAACCGGCACCCTCACCAACAATGACTTGGATTTTGTTGGTATTCAAGGGGTTGAAAACACCACGCACAACGGACTCCAGTTTCGTCCTAGGCAATTCCCTTGGAAACACGATCTAATCGACGATGTGATTCTGCGAGGCCTTGCGACTTGTCATGCTGTGACTAAATTTGGTGCTCAATTTGTGGGGAATGAAGTTGAGGTACAGTGTCGAAACCATGGGAGATCTTTTTGGGTATGGCATTCTGTATGCACTAAGGAAGTGGACACTAGGCGTATTTGCGTAAACTCCAAGCATATTAACCAGTATGTAGGAGTGTGCTTTCATTGGGAGATCACTATAGGGCTCACTGGAGAGATCACTTTGAATAAGAATTCATCATACAGAGTGATAAAAGTTTGCTCTCAAGAGATTGTCTCTTGTTCCCAATCATTGAATATGTGAGTTTGTAAGCCACTACCGTATTGAAGTGATAGTACACAACCCCATTTTCATTCAGTGATAAATGACCGTAGACATTTAGCCAAGTCCTGTTTACACCACTTGCTAATAAGGTATGAGCAGATGAGTTCAATTGTTAACAGGGGTTGGTATAGGACAATTTTCTCATAATCATCAATATTTCATAGGGTTCAAAAGTTTAGAACTCGGATGCCGAGGTTGAATTGATTGTTTTGGATGACCAGGTGAAGATGTTTTCTTCCGTGGGCTGGGACCTAGCCGAGGGACGCACTGCTGCGCATCACTATCCCACTGTCTTCAACAGGACCGGGGATGTGTACACCATTGTGAGGCGAAATGAGTTTGAGCACGCTCGTGCCACCATGAGTGTTGTTGTACAAGACCACGCTGGTGAACTTCATGTCTATTGCAAGGTAAGTCACTATGTGCTGCAATTCAAACTACTGTTTATACTACTTTCTGATTTGGGGTGATTTTTTCACTCCAATGCAGCTTGCTTTCTCGTTGGCCTCCCCATGCATTACTGCCCTGACAATTTGTTGTCTTACTGTTAAGATGCGTAATTGAATATATATGCAGGGTTCTTTTGAAAAGATTCAAGAGTTGAGTACTGCTGCGAGTTTACCGCTGGACTACTTACAGACCGCTAAGGCCTGCGCTCTTGACGGCTGTTACGTGCTGGGCCTCAGTTACAAGTACGTTTCTGCGCTCCGCACACACATGAATGACTAGAAATTGGTAAAGAGCTATGGTTTTCTTGAAAATTAGACTTTTCAGGACCTTTTCGGCAACAACAGAAGGAGGACCTTTTCCATAAATCATGACCTCTCCATATGGAGGCCTTTCTATGTATCATGGGGAGGCATTCTCATGATGCCTATGAGCTTAAGGAGATATTCCCCTTTATCACGGGGAAGATTTTCTCAATGATCTTCAAAGTTCGTAAAACAATCATACCTTATTAAAAACATTTTTGTAACTCTTCTCTGCCGAAGTTGGTGATTAGTTAGTTTTTGATTCGACACCACTTCTTACGAACATATGCAGAAACACTCCAACATTTCTAACTCTTGTTGGTTTTTGGATTGGATATTGTTGTTCGTGACAGGAGCTTAGGCAAGGATGTGTCCCTGGATGTGGTGAAGACGCTCTCCCGAGATGGTCTAGAAATGGATCTGACTTTCATCTCCCTTCTTCTCTTTCGGAATGAGCTGAAACCAGACACTCGCAGTGTAATTGAGAATCTCCGTGATGGCGAGGTATTCTAATGCAACTCTCACTATTCGGCAGAGATCTCTGCCTTGTTTGTTTGTTTGCTAACTAGAAGAAAACCCCAAACCCGCGGGGCTGTCCTAGAAACTTAGCTGCGTTACAATTGACCGGGTTTATGTTAGACAATGCTATGGCGAGAGTTTAATGCTTCTAGGTTCTTTAGAGGTGGTTCTTCTAGCTTACGTATGGTATGTTATATGAATCATTCTAAGGCTGACGTGACCCCCCGAATATTGTGCATTTTTTATGTCTTCATCTGACTAATTATAAATTTTGCTCTACCTCCAATGATATTCTCAGCGTAGATGCTTGTGGTATTCTTCAGTCCCTCAGAAATTCACATGCTTACATGTCACTTCCGTGACATTCGTGATTGATGTTTGTTCATTGATGAAGGTGCGACCATTGATGATAACCGGTGACAATGCACAATGTGGGTTCTACATTGCAAAGGAGTGTGCCATGGTTGCGGCACACGTGGATGTCCTTTTAGCTGAGATCAACCATGAAGGCAGGTGAGGCCTAGGTTTCTGTATTGCGCGCAGGACAATATTAAACCATTAAAAAGAAAAATCCAGCACTCACATGGATTTGCATTCTTATGCTTCATTCTATGCAAGTTTCAAATCAAATTCTGATTTCAAGAATGTTGTCTCAAATCAAACTCCAGATAGTAAGTGAGTTTCATTCCCGGTCTTCTCGATCTCGGACTCACTCAACAAGATTTTTGACAGCGTGATATGGCAATCAATGACGACGAAGGTCTTTGAAGGTAATGACCACGCCCTATCCACAATCGACATGTGGAAGATGCACCAGAAGGGATTGGAATGTGGCCTCACTGAGTTGGCTGTCACCGGCAAGGCGTTCAATGAGCTTTGCAGAATTGGCAGAATGAAGGAGTTGCTATTGTTCACACGCATATATGCTCGATTCACTCCTGAAGACAAGGTACTATCAATCTCCCCAATTTTGGTAATCAAGGTTTTCAGTACATATATATTGTGCAAAATGGTGGGATGGCAAATCAGTAGGTTAATCGTGAGAAACATCACCGTCTACTTCACTGAAAATTCGGAGCGTTGTGAGCTATTTTTTTGGATAGTGACATACTAAGTAACTTTCTACGACGTCCAAGTAAGTGATCATGGGGAAGCATCCTAATGAATCGTGAAGAGATTTGCCTACGATTTGTGCCATGCTGATCTTTCTTCTCCATGATCGATCGATCTATGATGTTTTCTAATAGTTCTTGAAGCAATATAAGTTATTGTCAGTAGGAAATTTATGAATGATTTTTTGAAGTTGGTAAATTCAATCAAATGATGTTTACATGATGGGGCTCAGGTTCAGGTGATCAACATGCACAGGGACGTTGGCCTTGTGGTGGGCATGTGTGGTGATGGTGGAAACGATTGCGGGGCTCTTCGCTCTGCTCATGTGGGACTAGCACTCAGCGAAGCAGAAGCCTCGGTTGTGTCTCCCTTCACTTCCAAAGCGAAATCAGTAAGTTTTCCTCCTTATGGTCCAGAAGCTTTCAGCTTTCAGCTTTTGAACTTGTGGGTGAAACAACACATAACATTTTTTGAGGAGCTGCTGAACGTCCTTGGAATAAATGAACACCGAACCAAGAAAAGGATCTAGATTCCTTTGTGCACAATCTTGAGTTCATGTTAGGTTTGCGACAGATGTGGTAAACGTTAGAACTATTTATTTCCTTTCATCCAGTCCTTAATCAGCTTGATAGCAGGTGAGCTCATCTAGTAGTGATTGCATTACCTGTAATAAAATAAATTGCTTCCGAAGTGGACCAATTATTCAATATTTTACTGCTCCAAATTTGTTTTGTGTTGCCGTCGAAAATGTGCAAGCTGTATACTACTCTCGAATGTTATGCAGTTCTTGTAGAATTTAGCAAAACCAATGACTCACAGTGGATTAATCGCATGATTTGCACATGTAGGTTTCATCCGCAATTGAAATAGTGCGTGAAGGCAGGGCGGCTTTGCATACTTCTTTTGCATCTTTCAAGTTTCTCATCATGTACGGCTTGAGCTATTCCATCTTCAGGCTGGCGGGGACCTGGTACAATCTTCCACCCTCTACATCACTCTCTGTAAATTTATTCCCTATCATCATTTGAAATGCAAAAGATGTATTCAGCTCGTGTAGAGATTGCATCTGACATGGAATGATGATGCGCTGCAGGTATGGGTCAGTCGCATGCCAGTTAGATTATTTTTTCATTGATGGTGTGTCTGTGCTGGCCTTGGGTTACGCCATGAACCTGAGCATTCCTGTGAAGACACTTCGCAAGGTTAGCCGTTGATTTTTTCTTTCATCATGTTTCATTTGTTAATGTTTTTCTGTCTCTAATGAATGCTGGTTAGGTTGTGAAATTGAGGGTCTATCGCAATGTTCATTGAATTGGCGAAAATGAATGAATTCTAAACTTTTCTAGACGACTCTCTGGAACCTCAGAACCTATTTCTTAGCTTTTAGTCACAATTCTGCCGCTCTGAAACCCCCCAGTTTAACGAACATGACCATATCTTTGCAAGAGTTAGACTCAGCTACTCTAGTGATGCAGGAACGACCAACTTCCAGTTTACTTGGATCGGAACATCTGGCATCTGTTCTGGGAATGTGGAGCATCAACATTTTGTTCATCATAGGAACCCTCTCGTTCATGACTGACCAAAGTGACTACGTGAAGTTTCCTGCGCAGTAAGTACAAGCTTCCCTTTTCACACATGAATTTTTCTTGTCTCTGAACTCACTAGGAGACAACCCCATATTCGTTAGAATAGCAGGCTTTTACGAAATAGATGTGCATATTTAAGGCTGAGTTTTGGGAAACTGGAGCACTTTTGTTGAGCCCAACTGAATACGGGAGACCAATTGGAACCTAATTTCTATACCAGTCGTAGACGTTTAGATATCATGGTTCAGCTGTCCACCTCAAAACCCACTTGGGCACTTGAAAGTTCTACTTTTCAGAGGTTTAGGCTTTTGAAAGTACTATTTTTACAGAGTTTTGAGCACTTGAATGTCACATATTTTGGGGCCCTGGAAACTGCCATTTAATGTGGCCATAAATGATATTATTCTTGAGAACATGGTTTGCTTTTGTGTGGCTCATGTCGACTTGGTATCGGCAGATTATCTGATGGGCAAATATGGTGGACCCTTGGAGACAACTGGGAATCGACCATAATTTTCTTCACAGTATTTTTCCAGTTCATTGCATCTGCAGTCGTTTTCACTTTTGGATCCCAATTCCGCCGAAATGTTATCCGCAATTACTTTCTCATGGTAAGTTGCTACCTTCTCATGGAGCAGGAATGGCAAATTTGTGAGAGCTTAAGTTAATTCGACAGAAGGACATGAATGTGGGGTGGTTTGAGGTCAAGGCACAGTAGGCCATGGGATATGATTGATCAAATGATGACATTGTGTGTCCTGAAATGAATGGGAGCAGGTTTCATGGGCAAGCATCTTCTTGGTGATCTCCCTGGCAATTTTACTTCCCCATTCTTACTTCACTCATCTCTGGCACGTTGCGAGCGAAGAGTTCAACAGCCCTAATACTATATCCCCTGTGTGGATAACATACCAGCAACAAGGAGGAGATCCAAGTGCAGCCATGTCATTCTCATTTCGTCTCCAGTTTTGGTTCCTCCTTCTTGGCAATATCGTTGTGGTTGCACTCTGGCAGGCGGTAATCTTATCTTCCCCTTCTCATTGTAATGTAGTTTGCCTTGAACTGCTGGGAGAAGAATCTGACAAGTGTGCACGTGGTGGAAATCACTGTTGCAATTCTATGCTGTAGAAATATTCAAATAGAACTCAATTCAAGTCGTTTTGTAGCGTTTGGACGTCTATTGAATGAGATGTGAATTTACAACGACACAATGGTGTCTTTCCCAAATTATTACCTTGACTTTGCTTGATCATGACCTTTTGTAAGCCTTCAATGAGAAGAATAAAACAAAACCAATTCCGTAAGAGAAATCTTACTATGAGATAGTTTTTGTAGGTTTAAGGTTGCCAAAGAGATAGTCTACATTCATGTCAAAGGCATTAGTTGAGAGGACTCTAAACCTCAGTTTAAGAAGTCATACTAAATTCACTTGTAGTGTATACCTTAATTTAGTCACTTGTGTTTGACATATACTCAACCTTCTATAATGACACAAACAACCTTGAGGGGACAAATAGGCTTCTATGAACACTATCATAATTGTTCACAATTCAACATGTGGAACTTGTCCAATCATAAGTGTACATAATATGATAGATTCAAAGGATAGACAAGGAATATGCTATTATAGAGTGTATTTAGGAAGAGTGTTGATTGTCATGTACCCTTCTTATCCAAAAGTCTTTATCTAGGGATAAGATTTTTGACTCCATGCTTTGGGATGTTGGTGTAGGTGGTGGTGGAAGGCCTTGTGGCAAAGATTGTACGAATAAAATTTCCTTCTATGCAAAAGCTCAACTTATAAGGGTAATTACAAGAATCCTATGTTGATTTTGTTGCATTTAGGATAGAATTGGGAGTACTTTTAACTTTTAGAAAACAATATTTAAAAATAAAATAAAATATGGAAAATTAGTATAACACTACAAATAGTGGACTATGAGAAATTTAGATTTACAAAAAGGTTTTCCAAAAGTTATTTAGAAAATAAATCAATGAAAAATTTCAAGAAAATAGATACTTCAATCTTTAAATGATTAGGAAATAGTAAACAAACTCAAATTGAAAATAAGAAATTTTCCATTCTTAAGAATTTTCTAGGGATAAGATTCAACCAAAAAAATGATGGAATTTTTTCTAAATATTCTAAAAATGCACTTGCAATAGGGCCTTATTTGCACCCATGTGAAGGACGTGAATTCTTTTATTTTTATTTTTCCTTCACAATGTAAGTACACACTTATGGTGGGAACATAATCTCAAGAGTTGACTTTGAGATATCTCTTTTTGGTTACTCAAAATTCTTTAAAGACAGTAAAAGTGAAAGTGTGAAAAATTAGAAAAGTTTTACTTTGAATAGAAAATGATTTTTCAAAATCTCAAAAAGATAAGAATTTCAATTTAAAAGATAGTATCCACCTTCAATAAACTTTTTTGGCTCTATTGGATCACTACCTCCAAAATTATGACACAAGATACATCAGATGCACACAGTGTGACATCAAAACAGGACAAGTGTTTCCTTGCAATCACCTGTAACTAAGTTATGTATGATTTTCAAGTGGTGTTCAACAATGTCTTCCTGTCAGATGCATTGTGCAGAGTGCAGACATCTCATGATGTCATGGTGGTGATATAAGTTCCAACATTGAAGCTACAGTAACCTTCATTAAATAAGTTTCTTACTTCTGGGAAACATGAGGTGCTTTGTTTTGCTGAACTTCGACAGTGTGTCAAATGCATTGCACAATGCATATTCATGTTCAGTAAAAGAACTCACGTTTTCAGAGGAAGTCAAATGTACAAACTATTCTTACATTTGCTTGCAAATGCTTTCTTCCAAGTTGATGTAGCGCATCAATACATGATAGGGCCAGTAAATAATTAGGGCTATGTATCCTTTTACATGCAATCCCCACCTTTCAGGCAAAAATAATCGGTACTAAGAAATGGCCTGTCTTCCAGATGATGCAGGCAACATTGCAAATGGAAGGGCTCTTGCACTGCTTTATCAAGTGAGCTGTGTAGAAGGTTCTCAGTCCTTTTTACAATTAGACTATTGACTTCAAGCTCCCTCCCAAGTAGGCTGTAGTATTCTCAATTCTCACCCAAATATGCAATAAGCGTTGTATTGGAGCTTCTAAGAATCCCAAGGATTTGCTGGAGATGCTCTTAGGTTTGATCGTTTGATTCGACAGCTGAAACAATTGAATCGACTCAAACAGTAAGCGTGCTCCTGTTGGGGGATTGTACAGATTTCACTTTGAGTGCAAAATGGAAGAACAGAGGTCACTCTGTTTAGTGTTAAATAAAAAGGATCTGAAATGTATTATTACATTAAATGGATGTCTTTCAGCTATTTCGAGGGGGGAAAAGAGAAGTTATACACTAATACAAGCTTATAGTCAATTCAGGTGACTGAAAAATTGAGGGTCCTCCACTTCTGCAAATAACTTAGAGGTCACCAGAATTGATAAGCTAGCAGCATGTGCCAGGACAACTACCACATAATAGGACCTGGATGAAAAGAGTCAGCTAAGGGAGCCGACCCAATGTACGGGGAGTATTGGCATTTAGTTACGACCTAGCTGAATTTTTTTGAAGATTTCCGAATGACATAGAAATGTTTAGGATGAAGATTTGATGGAAAAAAAGAGATATCCGGAAATGGATTGGGTAGGAAAATTAAATTTTGGCATTTTGGCTATTTGTCCTTGGAGTATGTAGGAAAATTACCAATTTAATGGCCTTTTTTTCGGTGGGTAGTCGACCGGGCACCTACTTTCTAGGAAATGTTTCTAATGTGTACATAGGAAAATAATAGAGACTCTAGTAATGTACCAAACTATAATACTAAATTACAAATGACCCATTTACCCTTTGTGGTAACTAGTAAGGCATTTGAATTAATTGGCTTTAAGTATTTTGGGGGGGTTTAGAATCACAAAATTCTATGAAGTAACTAGCATTTACTGATTGCATAAATGCACTAGTACCGTCGATCAATGCCATCTGCCATGCCAATGCCGTCCACCAACAATACTTGTAAGAAAAAAAAATAGGGAGTAAAAATTAAATCCCCTCTTAAATATTGAAGGATATTTTATAGAAAAAAATAGGGAGTGAAAACTACCCCCCAAAACACAAAACCGGACCCATTTTCCACATTTTGGAAATTAGACAAATGAAAATGAAAAAATCCTACAAATTGCCTAATCAAATTTGAAAATGTAGGATTCAACCGAAATTTTTTTCACTTTTTAGGCTAGCTTCCGGCTAAAAATTGAAAAATCCAAGCGAACTTCTAGAATGAAGGAAATGGGCCGGTTTTTGTAAAAAAACTTCCCGGACTGTGAGTTGACCCCTTACTAATCACAGACCCAGTCTGGCTACATAGGGTGGAGTAATTTCAATCAGCAAGTGATTAGCAACAATTAATGCTAGCACAGTTCCCAGGTAGTTCGTGGTGCATTATAATTGGCTACAAGACTCTCAAATTTGGACCCAACCCTTCTTGGATTTTGCAATCAGCCCTTGTTGAAAAGAGGAAGGTCTATATGGCCAATATAGGTAGAACAGAATCTTCAGCTTAAATAATTCGTAGTAATTATTTTGTGAGAAAAAAAAATCTTATGAACTCTATTTCTGCTCATGGGAAAAATTTCCCCACTATTGAAACCTCCCTTGTAGTATGTGTATCTGCTTAAGTGGTCAGAAAGGGGTCGGCTCCCTTAAGTTACTATGACTATGTATGTTGTGACTACTTTGAGGTCTTATCATTTTGGCTTGCTAGTGCTTTTGAGCTGGTAGGAATTTTGACCAGGTAGAGTTAATGGTTGGTCTGGCATGATTATTTGGAAATGGTTGTTGCATTGGAAATTATATGTTTCTCATGTGTCAATTTCTTTTCAAACATATTTTAATTTGAAATGTTGTACTCTAAGTTTGTTAGAAATTGGGTTGCTTGGACAGACTGTAAGGGAGCCAACCCCTTTCTGACCACTTAAGCAAATACACATATTACAAGGGAGGTTTCAACAGTGGGGAAATTTTTTCTATGAGCAGAAATAGAGTTCATAAGGTTTCCATAATTTTTCAGATTTTTTTCCTCATAAAATAATTACTACGAATTTTTAAGTTGAAGATTCTATTCTACCCACATTGGCCATACAGAGTGGCTGGGTCAAAATTTGAGAGTCTTGTAGCCAATTATAATGCTCCACAAACTGCCCGGGAACTGTGCCAGCATTAAATGTTGCTAATCACTTATTGATTGAAATTACTTCACCCTATGTAGCCAGACTGGGTTTGTAATTAGTAAGGGGTCGACTCCCTTAAACATTTGATGTATCACCTTCTTGATAGCTCTGCCTCATTGTATTGAACCTACAATGTGCAATGGCTGCAGCTTAGACCAACTCCAGTGAGACACTAACTAAGCTCATAACCCACACAAACTGATATTGAAATTTCATTCAGACTAAAGAACCTGCTAATCTACATTAGAAAAAATTTGGGCCTTTTAATTTTGACAATACTCCAATATATGGAGCCTAGCTTCAGTACATTGGAATGCATGTGAGATGTCACTACCTTGCATGACTTTCTTGAAGTACAAGAGTTGAACACCATAATATATATCCATTAAATAAAGTGTCCCATAGCAAACTGAGTACAGGCAACTCCTATTTCATAATAACGCTGTCACAAGTACCATCATAAAGCATTGTTTCCAACATTTGGAGTCATGACATTGTAAGCTAAGGAAATCTTTTGCTCCATGCTTGATTACAACACAAGGAGGAGGAGAATATCCATTTCATAGTGAATAGGGATTAGACATACTGAAT
The DNA here is from genome assembly GCA_963920665.1 of Straminergon stramineum. Classification (NCBI taxonomy): domain Eukaryota; kingdom Viridiplantae; phylum Streptophyta; class Bryopsida; order Hypnales; family Calliergonaceae; genus Straminergon; species Straminergon stramineum. Next base: position 2,914,609 of record OY987263.1, read on the forward strand.
GTTGAAACACCCAAGATGGAAAATACCAAATGCTGATGGCATTGGTGACCCCAAAATTGTTATGTTAAATACAGAATCCAATGTCATGCAATCTTAAATCACAGAGACAACATGGAGATATGAAATTAATCTGAAACTTGAAAATTCAATTGCTTAACCCCTAAAGGACCATTGTCCCTTCGGGGGACAAATAAGATTTTGGGCAGGTACCTACACTCTCAATTTTTGTCTTGATTTTTTGAAACTTTTTATGAAGATGGAAAAATTGATTAGCTTCGTGGGAATATAATTTTTTTTTCATTTGGTGCCCGGGAACAAAAGTTATGCCCAAATAAGCTCAAAACAAGGGAGAGGGGGCAGCAAAAAAAAGTTTCAAAAATTTGAATTTTTTTATTTTATATTTTTTTCCCTTGTAGATTTTATTTTTGTCTACACAGAAAGCTTTGATTCATTCCATTTGGATTTGTTATGAGAAAGTTATGGACAATCTTGTTTTTTGGGCACTTAGAGCATCTTCCTGAAAAAATAACTTGTAGGATTCATTTCTGAACGCAATTTTTAACAATTTTTCAAAAAAAAAGGTCCATATCGTTTCAATTGCCTTCCAGAACAATCTCACCATTGGGATTAGTTCATTTTAATTCCATTTTAGAGATATTAACAATTTAGATTTTCCTTCTATCTTGTACCTACTTCTACTTAACAATTTTTTAAAGAATAAAAATTAACTTTTTTTGTATTTTCTTTTTTTACCTAGACTCTCAACTCAATTCTCCACCATAAAGATTTAAAGCTCAAAACTCTGTAGTGCAAAAAATTAAAGTTAAGAAGGTTCAAAGTCAAATAACCTAGTCCCGCAATGTGTGGAAAAACTTGTTTTCTTCACTTTAAACGCAGATATCTTGCAATCTATGTGGTCAAAATTTTTGAAATTTTTTCCACACATTTTCATACTAGTTAGGTGTAAGATCATATGGTTATATGTGCAAAAAATACAATTTTCAGAATTTTTTACTCTTTGCTCTAAAAATGGCAGTTTTGAGTGTTTTTTTGCAGAAAAAAGGCCTTGGTCCTTTAGGGGTTAATCCCTAAATGGTTGAAGCACCAAATTTTGGTGTTGGCAATACTTTGAAGTTAGATAAAACCTAACCAAGTTGCTATTTTTAGTAGTTTATAATTTTGGAAAATTCCTTTTCAAGTGTAGTTTTAGAATTAAATATCTGATTTTGAAAATGATTGGTTAAGATTTTTCTATTCAAGCTTTTGTGCAAGGGTATCCATTACAATCTTGACTTTCTATAGTGTTGGGAGCTCTTGGAAATGAGACTCAAATACACTATATCTTGGAGAAAAAATCACATTCAAAATTCACCTTAAAAAATTAGAGAATAGATTTTGAAAAGACATAAATTGATTGGAGTTATGTATGCTAGGCCTTTTAACCTTGTATTGTTTTGGTGACCAACTTTTTAGATTTGACATGTGAAAAGAGGATGTTAAAACTTTTGCAATTTTAACACTGTAGTGATCAAACATTATAATCTTTCAATCCATAAATAATATTGTTGTGTTTTCTTTTCCCATATGATCTCTTACATGTCTAGTTTGAATTTGTACGCTTACAAATTTAAAAAATTGATATAACTTATCAAAATGATGGATTTATGTTCAATTTAGAGCAAATTCCTTGAAGCTCAATAGTGGCCTTGGGCATTTAGGGGTTAAAAGGAGTACAACAAGTTTCAAAAATCATAATCTAATATGCAAGTGTTATGGTCGGCACTATTGCTAATTGGTCTTAATCCTTAAAGGATGGACTAGTGACTCTGGAAATCCTTCATTTTGGAATTGTGTGACATCATCTACTTTAAAAAAATCAAAAACATTCATTGGAAGTCATACTATTGTAGAAGACCTACCCTTTTCTCACAAAATTCCAAGGATGAATAGTCATAGTTTTGTCCTACATGGAGAGATTCTTTGTCATCCATTGGACACATAAACATCCACTTCAACGTTTAAGGGTTAACCCTTAAAGGACAATTGTCTGTTCAACAGACAATCAAAATCTGGGTAGGTTCCTATGAAGTCAATTTTGGTCAGATGTTCACGAAATTTTGACACATAGTGTAAACATGTACCCCCTAAGTGGGAATATAAATTTTTTTCCAATCGGGTGCGTGGATCAAAAGTTATGCTGCCTCGAACTTTTTTTTTATCGGTTAGCTTTTGCAAAACTCCTCTTTTACTTCTAAATTTTTACAGGTATATAATTTACATGATGTAAGATACAAATGTCAAAAAAAATAACCATATATAGTGTAAAAATCTCACTTTCACAAGAGTTAAAGTTTGTTGGCCCTGTTGGGCACGGTCAAAAAAAAAAATTCTTCTAACTTCGAACATTATAATCTTTCAATCTGTGCGTTCAAAGTTTCCGAAATTTTTTCCACATATACCCATAGTAGTCTAGTACAAATTTGTATGGTTGAATTTTGAAAAAAACTTTTTTTTTTCATTTTTTTCTTATTGCCCTACGAAGTGGCATTTTTTCACAATTTGTGCCCCAAATGTGCCTCGTCTTTTAGGGGTTATACAAATCCAGACAAGTGGCGAGTTAGCAATTTACCTAAAAATTTGGATTTGTGTAGAAGACCAATGGAAAATGCATGGTACAGAACAGACATGGCATAAGCTTACTAGCTTCAGATACACTCATACACTTGAGTCAAAACAAGTAGAATAACCTAGCAAGAGACAAGCTTCAATTTCTTAGAAGAAAGAATATCTCTAACACCTAAAACTTTATGTTATTCGCATTACAAAATTTAGAGTCCAAAACTGCAGTTGGAATTTTATTGGATGTATTTTTCCTTTTGTCGTTTCTAATATGTCCTTGCACTAGAGATCAAGATTCTTAAGTCACCGTTCCACCCTTATAAAATGTTTGTAGAATGATGATCAATCTTTTACAATTAGAGACTACTGCAATGTTGGCATTTGAGTTACTTAGACTCTTGTAACACTTTCACTTTTTTATGCTCTAGTAGTTTCTACTGTATAATATAGTAAATAGTAAAATTGGTTGCCTCCTCACTATTTTCTCTCCATTTGACACTATATAAATATTGACTATTATCGAACAAAAATGCACTACTTTTGAATTAGGTATTGTTGTAATTGTGATTCATGAACCTCCATGTGTACAAATGAAAATATCACTATAAAAATATTTGTTGACTTTGATGACTTGTGAAGTAACTTTCTTGGGGTAAGGCAACCTAATTATTCAAGCAACATAATTTCACTACTTAGTGTAGGTTGCTTGAATAATTAAGGTTTAGGGTACCTCAAGAAAGTTAATTTACAAGCCATCAAAGTTTACCAGTATTTCCATTTGTATAGATGGAGGTTCATGAGTCACAATTACAACAATGCCTAATAGTCAAAGGGAGTGCATTTTTTATAATAATAGTAAATATTTATATAGTGTCAAATAGACAAAAATTAGTGAGGGATAACCTAATTTCATTGTTTCGTGTACAATAATTTCATTATATAGTGTAAGAGTAAAATCTATGCTCATGATAAATCAACAATGTGGAGCATGGGTCCAACCCTAGTTTACAAAGAAATGATGATAATGCAGTATGATCATTCTGTCAACAAAAGAAAAATTATAAGAGCCCTCAATTACTGTTTTGCAGTTGGGCAATTGGGGCTCAGTTATTGTCAAATGGCCCAAAACAATAGCCCAAAGGCCTCACTTGTTGACAACAAGATCCACATATGTATTTGAAACAATTCAGTTAGCTAGTACATGGGGGGCTCAACCAATATACAATATGTTCCAGTTTCAATCCCAGTACAAGACCCCAAACCTGAAACCCAATAAAATAATTCAAGTCAGAATTTTCATGCAGACTTCTTCTTTGTACCTCAAACTAGGAGCCAATGGGAATCGCCCACACCATCCAAGGCCATTATTGCATTGGTGAGCAGAGATAGGGGAGTACTTGGCCATATTTCTCAAGAAGTACAGTTTTATAAGCTAACTCGGGTTGCTTTTGAGAGGTTGTGGGGGGCTCTTAGAGGGCTCAAATTTTTCCTAATGCCGACACAATGCAGGGAACTTGCTTGTGGCTCACAGTTTTGAAAAAAGTTCAGAGTAGCCAGGGAAACACGAGCCTGATTACCTCACCGACATGATTTTTTTCTTTCCAAATCAAACTAAGTTTTTTTACGCAAATAAAAGAAAACGCAGCCCAGCCCAAATTATGTCAGGAGTGTGCTAACCGACCTGAACTCAACGTCTCGAAGGAACACTGCTGCAGTCATTTGGACCACATTGACCAATTTCTAGATGTAATAATTAAATGGATATACAATTTGTCAACGGGCCCACTGAGAATGCGTCAGTAAGCTTTGACAATACAAGTTCTAGACACTCCAACTAATATTATTTGCTTCGAGTAGGAGTGTCCGCAGTGTCAACTGCCTAGCTAGCTGAACCTTCACCAAAGTCAACATAAGGCTGGAGCTCTAGAACTTATGATATGGATTTGGGCATCACCAAGAGTTGTTCATCACAGATGCTGTCGTCTTTGTCAACTCTACGCGCTAAAACCGGAGTTACAGACAATATGATTTGCCGCCAGTAGGCCTGCAATTCGGCGATCTCACATGCTTCGTAGCTTTGAATTCCCATTATCACTCTTTTCTTTTCAATTGATCAAATTCTTGAAAACCGAACTTACATTAGAAGTGGTGACATCTACTTTCGGGCATACATGTTTCCATGAATTTCAATGAACTTGGTGAATGCAAATTCTGTATATGAAGGAAATATGCTCCAATGCAGGTCATTGAAAGTGGATTCTGCACCCATTAATTATGTATGAATCAATTCCAGGTGGAGAACATTTCATCTTTGCGCGCAGAGACTCAAATATAATCAACTCCCAAAGTATCCAGGAAATGGAACAAGGATTGGAACATGATCCCGCTTTATAATATAATATAAAGTAGAAATAGTAGCTTGTCTTTCTCGCCGTGAACCTAGTCATTGCACTGGTCAACGAGTTCAACCCTAGTGGAGGGTCAAGTGGCTACCACAGTCCATTGTCGCTCCGTACGTCCATTCTTGCCTGTGAGCTGCTGCAGTGCTGCTGCAACGTGGTCAACCTCTCTGATCAAACCAGTTACACCAACTCCTATTAATAACCCTAAATTTATCCGGGCAGATGAAACGGGCAGGCTCCCTCCACAACTGGACAACCAAACATTGAATGCAATTGACCACTGCACCTGCGGGTATCTGACCAGCCTGCCGCCAGAAGGAGTTTGGACAATTGGACCCTCACAGAGTCACAACACGATCCACGCAATCTCAAAGGGAACCCCAAGAGGGACCCTTAGTCAACCCGTTGTTACCCTACACAGACGTGTGCCCTTCAATTCATCAACTATAAATCTCATCCTTTCCCATTCAGTAAAGCACTGCATGCATTGTATGATTTGTATCCCCCATTGTATCGATCTTCTGAGCTACTACGTACGCAGATCGTGGTCAGGAGTTCGTAAACGCTTTCAAGGCCAAACTCAGCTTGGTAGTTCGTTGCCTGTCCACAATCAATACTTCCATCTAGCAGCTTCGTTAGATACCATTAGTTATTCCTCGACCAACAAGGGAAGTGGTATATAATACTAATTAAGATTGAAACTCTCACAAGCCAGCGTTTCTTAATTACTAGAGTGGCAAGAATGGCAGGAAGTGGGAGAGTGGGAGGACCTCGCCAATGGCTGCTGTTGATAGTGAGCTTGATGAGTGTTATACACGGCACAGCCGGATTGCAGGTGGGGTTCTACAGAAACATCTGCCCCGGAGCTGAAGCCACTGTCAAAGCGGCTGTGCAGAACCGGTTCAACAGCGACAAGACCATCACTCCTGCTCTTCTGCGTCTCTACTTCCACGACTGCTTCGTCCAGGTAACAATCAGCGTTTCTCCCATCGAATAATGTGATCGAATTCAGTTCTATGATTATAGAAAATAGTTTCATAATATTGGCCAATGTCTACAATTGGATTCATTTTCCTAGGTTTGCCTGTGTACGTACGTTTTTGCAGTGTTCGGCTGATTTTCTTTTATCTCTCTGACTGGCGAGATCGAAATGGCTCCATTTTGCAGGGCTGTGATGCGTCGTTGCTGATTAATAGCACGCCCACTAACCAGGCAGAGAAGGATGCGGGTGCGAATTTGACTGTCCGAGGGTATGATCTGATTGACACTATCAAAACTGCTGTGGAGAAGCTCTGCCCAGGGAAAGTGTCATGCGCAGACATCATAGCTCTGGCTACCAGAGACTCCGTTGCTCTGGTAAGGACTTCTTAATTAGTACAACTTCGTTAAGTTACGTTACACTTCTATTCTGAAACGGCTTCTGTTTTTATGATGCCGAGTTTAGCTTTAATCAATGTAGTATAGGTGTTTCGTTGACGTGCCACCAAAATTAATCCAGGAATATGCGATTAGTTTTATATGTATTCAAGCGTGCATACGTTGTGAACTGCAGGCAGGGGGACCCATCTTCGCAATGCCGACCGGTCGTCGAGATGGGCGAGTGTCCCAAGCAACTGCTGTGAATTTGCCAGGTCCCACTTTGAGTGTAGCTGATGCAACACGGGCTTTTACTGCCAAGGGCTTGACCCAAGCTGACATGGTCACCCTTCTAGGTATTTGGCTCTGCTCCAAAAATGACTTTCTTTTTCCTAAATCTCCAAGATGATTCCATATTGACATCATGCGCATGGTGATTCATCATACATAGCGCTGGCTATCTCTAATCTGATTTTTTGTTTCGTATTTGAATTGCAGGAGCTCACACGGTGGGCATCACCCACTGCAGCTTCTTCAACGACCGGCTATGGAACTTCCAGGGCACCGGCAAAGCCGACCCATCCATGGACGTTAATCTGGTGATCCGATTGAAGCAGGTGTGTCCCCAAGTCGGGTCTGGACTTGGAGCGCCCGTGAACTTGGACCAAGGCACGCCTGCCATTGTGGACAAGAGCTTCTACAACCAGCTGCTCGCGAAGAAGGGCATTTTGCAGCTGGACCAAACGCTGTCTACCACCAGGGCGACCTCGGGCCAGACCGCCTTTTTGGCTGGACCCAGGTCTCCTTTCACTACAGACTTTGTGACCGCGCTTATCAAAATGGGGAATGTTGGTGTCATGGAAGGTGCCAGGGGCGAGATTCGAAGGGTCTGCAGCAGAATCAACTAAGAAAAAGAAAAGACAGGAAAAACATGGTGTAGGCCGGTCATGAATATATACTCAGTTGTCTTAGTGAAATCGAGACTTTTGTGTCTGAATAGCACAATTAGCTCGATATCAAACGTCCTCATTATGATTTGTTCAGAGCAGATGGCTAGGGAGCACTGTCATAGTCACTAGGCACAGCGAATTTTCCAATAAGCATGGTGGGATGCGAAGTTGTGGAGGCGCAATTTGCTTTAGTTGCAGGATGACACTGTTTCGGAATAAAAATTATGCAACATTGCTATTCCTAAGAAATTCCAAGCTCCTTTCAATGCAGTAAAAAACAGGTTTATATGATAAGTTAGTACGCTCCTCTGTTCTCTATTTTGCAACATTTGACTAATTACATGTGCATCAATACTGGACTAGATAGTCTTTGCTCAGGAAGTACGTCACAGGGCACAATGCGAAATTGTACTCCTAAATTGAGAACGTCCAAGATTGTACATACTTTGATTATCATTCATCAGAAATCTCACAATCATTGACGCAGTTGTTATAACCCTCTCGTAGGTACAAAGAAAATTTGACACGTCTTGCTACTATAAAGTTTAGCATTTGGTAGCACTTGCTACAGTCTGCCTTGCCTTCGTTAGATATCGTCTACTGTTCTCAAGTGAATGGCCTGTTAGGAAATCGGCAGTTACGGCGCACTTCCCCCTTGTTGTCAGTCACGACACCTATGGACCCCATCTTTAACATCGAACGTGAAAAATCCCTGAAGAAGACGCGTTCATTGTTTGCATAAATCGACACCAATTGGTTGGTCTGGCCGCTGGTGGATTGCAGAACAGCGTCCGAGTTGAGCAGCCCCTTCGCAGCTTCTACGTTTTTGAAGTACTGGTTGTCGAAGTCCGGCGGTGAGAGGGGGTCCAGGTGTGCTGTGGTGTTGCCATCTCCATTCTCGGGGCAGAGTGTTTGCAGCTCCACAAGGTATCTGGACTCCAGAAATGGTCCGGAGCCTGGAAACTGTGAGTTCGGTTGGTTGGAGTAGAGCCTCGCCTGGAAGCTGGTGCATCTTGCCTTCCCAAATGTGTGAGAGCCTGGGTAGAGGGGAAAAAGAAGTTAATATTCCATCAGAGAATTTATTTTTTTGGGTAAATTATAGGTATGTGGTCTTTTTTCTAACTTATTTCTCACAGTCTAAGGATAGTTTAATTCTATTTTCAATGTAACAAAGGTTTCCCAAAAAGCACGCGAGGTTGAGCATGAGTATTAGCTGGTCAAGTAAACACACAGAAAAGCACCGACAAGTCTAAATGATAAACTCTGGAGGTTACATCCTGTGGAAATAACGAGCCATACCCTCTTTGAAGCAAGCCTAAGATAAAATCCCCAATGTTCTTGGAAGCCATCAACATTGATATCCTTCTCCAAAGAGACGAATTGTAGATTATAGTCAATTTCATTAAATTGGTGGAATCTTAGTTTATAAAGCTTTGTGCACTTGAATGTCACAATCTTTGGAACCCAGAGTCGCGCAAATTTAACGATGATATTTTTTTTACGATCTGTTGAGTGCGTAGAGAAAACTGAAGGCAGTTGATGCTAGTTCAGAGGTGTACATTTATGATTTACCTGACAGGGCGACGACATCCCTTTCGTTGAGCCCCACTTTGTTGAAACTGGCCACAAGCTGAGCAACGTTGAAAGTGGGCTTGGGGATGGAATTGGCAGCAGCAGTCTTGCTGGCTCTCAGACTGTCTCTCCGGCCCAACTTCACCTCCCAAAATGGGCCACCACTCTATCACCCAAACAAGTCAATGCATAAAACCAACCCTCACCAACCAATAGAATTTTTTAATCCATACGTTACTATACTAAGGCTCTGTCAAAATCTGATATCAGAAGAATAATATGTTCAGTTTATAAATGCACACAGGTTGTTAGGAACATTGCTATAATTTTCAACAACAGCAAACCGGGATTCTACACCGTACACACCAAACTTCAACCCCTGCGTCAGTCCCAGACATCTTCTGACATGAACTTGAAAGGAAAAAGAGAGTTCGATTGACTTTGCTTGAAATATTACTGGTAAGCTACCTACCAGAGCCAGTGGTCACAACTGCAGCTAAATTTCGAGAGAAAGTTCTATCAATTCTATCAATTTTTTATTTATTTTGAAACCAGAAGTTCAATTCTATCAATATTTTTTAAGCTACAAAAAAAGTGAATAATAGAGTGTTAATTTGAAATTTCAACGCATTTTCCAGTACTTGAAACAGCTTGAGCTAATCATGAAAATAAACTTGGGACAACTGACCAGAACAACCGAGTCCCGAGCCGCAATGGCCAAAATATCAGCACAGGAAACAGTCTCAGGACACAAAGTCTCCACTCCTTGTTTAATATCATCAATCACTTCAAACCCGCGTGCGGAATTCAAGTTAGGAGCAGCAGTCTTCTCTCCCACAAAGTTCGGTCCATCGTCCAATAAAATGGACCCATCACAACCCTGTCACACGCATCCATCGTGGTAATCACAAGCCAATCTACTATTACTGCACTGAATTTCTCCAATAATTTACAACCACTATTTTTCCTGAGAATTAAAAAAAAACATTAAAAACTACTTTGCTTTATCTCCTCTCATTGTCAAGGAGCTCCCTCAACACCCCTGGAAATGATTCTTTTGTGCACGATCTGAGCTCATGGTAGTTGAGGAGTACCAACAACTCCATAGACATTGGCCACTCACTGAACGTCATCCATTTTCAATGCCATCAAAATGCAAAAGGGTGAGTTTTCACAATGGCTGAATGAAAATCAAGGCTTCATTTCTATCAATAGCTTATGTACCAAACATGCATGCCTTAATTGCAAAGAATTATAAGTGTGCCTACATTGACGAAGCAATCATGGAAGTGGAGGCGCAACAGTGAAGCTGGCATGCGCACGTCCCGCTGCATGGCAGCTCGGACCTTCCCTTGGACAAGCTTCTGTAGGTCCGGGCATTTCGAATCATAAAAAGAGGGATGTAGCCCACACTCCGCAGCTTCAACAATTGCTGCTGCGACTAACATAGCCATGCAAACAGTGCCAAAGGTTCCCTTGCTGTAGGAAGTAGCCATTGCGGTAGCTCACAACGCAAGCAAAGTGTGGTATACGGTATCTCTAGGTAGTTGATAAAGTGCATATATTACTTGCACAACTGGCTTGAGCTTTTATAAGCTGTGTTGAGGGTCCTGGAGGAAGCTGATCACAGTGACCTCCCCTTGAGTACTTGGTCAACGGAGGTACCTGGTTTAAAGGGACTGTCAATTTGAGAAGCAAATTGGGCAGCTAAGGTGAAGTTCTAGAGCTAAAACGCTATCAAAATTGACTGTGGGCTCTCATGTGCAATCTCAGAAAGTGTACATTTATGGGAAGAATCCGTGTAGGGTGGATGTACCACAGCTTACTTAAAAGGGTCAGTTTTCTTGGCTGATCTCCTGTATAACAACCAGGATCTGGCTTGCATCATTTGACATCACTTGCTCACTGTTAAATTTGACTATTTAGTGATCTCCACAGTGAAGGTCTTGATTGTCCTTTCAGATCATACGCTGGAATGTGGAAAGTGCAAATCAACCTTCAGATACAACAAGCATTCAGATAGTATGACGAACATGTAAGGTATGAAGTTGAAGTATGAAGACCTAACCGTTCTGCTGACCATGAGTGACATATTCCACATTAGAGTGAAATCAGAAAGGAATGAACAGACCCAAAATAATGAAGGTTTATTCAATCAAGGTGATGAAGGTCATATATAACTATTGACCATAACATCCTTGAGCAGTGCCGACTGCCCACCTTTTTCACTCAAATGCCGCGAGCCAGTAACCAAAAGCAAAACAACAAGAACTGCCACGAAATAATCTAATCAAACTGGAGGTCCATAATAAACACTCCCCATTCCCGTCGTAGTCCTTCGCCTTCCAGCTCTAGGAGCCGAGTGTAACTCTTCAAAATGGTCAAATCCAAAGACAGAGAGGCAAGTAAGTTTTCTGGACTAGAGCAGAAGTCAATCGGATTGATATTCCTTATCCAAAAAATTCCGTAAGCAATCAACAATGTTGTCGGGTATCACAGAAACTCCAACTAAATCGAGATGAAAGCCATCCAATCCCGGATAAAAGTTGACCACCCTTCCAGGATCTGAACAGAACGGTGTGGTCCGTCTACCAAATGTGCCATAGGGTTCGTATTTCTGCTTGGTGGTGATAAAGATAAGAGACCACACACGTGGGAATAAGCTGTCCGATCGTGAATGCGATCCCTCCACTTAAACAAGATATTCGAACCTGATCTGTGCACAGTGCAAAACAACACAGTAACTTACAATATGCAGTATTTCAGATCTTAGCCGGAGAATCAGACAAAAGGAATCTCTTTTGAAATGGCACCTGTAAACAGGAACCAAGGTGCGGCTCTGAGCGTTACTGAGTCCATTTCATTCGACAATCCAGAAGAAATTGGACCATTTCAACTCCAAACCCAAATTAGAATATGTGGCTACATTACATGCTATGGAGCTGGATTGTAGCCATCTTGCATCCACTCGGTTTTACTAGTTTCGATTCCCTGGAATTCTAGAGTGACCTTCATTGCGCATTTCCGGAACTGTCATGTGGAATCATGTATTGGAGAGTTAAGATGAGTTTGCAAGGAGAAAGGAGTGCTCACTCAGTCAGTGCTCACTCAACCTGCACCTACAGTTTTACATCACGCAGCAGCTCGTCTACAACAGAGAAAGAAACCCCTTGGAGCTCAAGTTTCTCTTTCTCTGAAATAAACTTGGAAAGCCCTAATATCACCCACTGGGCCACTGCTCCGCCAAACAGGTGCAATACAAGCACTGCAGGAGCCCTGCTTCTGCGAAATCCAGCTGCGAATCGCCCAGTGAGTACAAGAAATTCTCAATACAAAACTCTAGGGACTGGTATATTTAGCGCAACCTTATGAAGCTGGATTTAGAGTGCGCCGCAATTGAACAAAGGCACACGGAAGGAATCGTGTGACAAGTGGTTCATGGACGAATTGGTATTGCATTGTAACTCATTAAACACATACTCACTCCACTCTCAATGAAGGATATGCAGCATGAGTTTGCTCTAGTGAATCTTACCTGCACCTCCACTGTCAATCCCCCAAACGGCTAGACCTAATCTATCGCCAAACACTTGCTTTCATGGACTTCTGCATTGCCAAATAGAGAGAAAGAGGAATCAACCTCAAAGTCGGCTTCCAGAGGGAACAGAAGTGGTTGGGAGTATAGATAGAGTGCTATTGCATACCAGACAGAAGTTGGAGGTCTTTCAAATACCTCAACACTCGACACACGTCTACAAATGCAGGTCGCTCCCGAGGATCCGCATCCCAGCACGCACAAACCAGGGAAGCCAGGTTAGTAGGGCAGCTTGAAGGAAGTCGTGGCCGCAAAGGAAAGGGGACTGTCAGCTTCGAGTACAAATCCATTACTGGCACATCCCTGAAAGGGTCCTCTCTGACAAGATTTTGAAACACACAAATCCATCATCCGCAACACCACCGGACAACGGGTTTACAAGAATGTTCATTGACATGAGGTCACAATGGGCCATTTTCCGAGAGTGCATGTAGTAGCTCACAGCATCCGCAATTTGGAGCATCAAGTCGATGGCGGCAGGAAGAGAGAAAGGCTGAACCCTAGCTCCTCCCTTCATTCGGCTTCTCATGAACTTGTGTAAGTCCGTATACATTATATTCATGAGAAAGGAGTCCTCATAGTACGCGAATACTTTGACGATGTGTCGATCATTAGAAAAAACGATTCGTCAAAGTATTCGCGTACTCTGAGGATTCCCTTTCACCAATGCATTGGCCTCAGCGTGATTGAAAATTTTCTGAGTGTAATTGAATCCCAGCCACATGGCTTCTACAACCTGACTAAATGAACCTGAGCCTATGGCCGAACATACTTCACAACGCCTGGGTCAAAACTCCACAAAAAGGATTTGTGGTCCTGCCCCCCGTTCAACTCCTCGGGGGAAAGTCCTCTCAATACTTGGCCAGCAAGACAAAAAGATGGATTCCTGTGCAAATGATTCTTGCCACAATCTTCAGCACTGCAAGGGTGATCCCGCTTTCACTTCTCCAGCTCTCCCATTAGCTGCTACCAGTCTTCTCCCGCTACGTTCTCCAGCAGAAAGTGCTCCTGGTACCCAAGTTGGGCTTGTTAAGGAAAATCTTTCAACGCCGCCGAATCCGACGCGAGATTCCTACAAACCATGGTGTTGAACACCACCGATGTGCACTAGTGAATTCCTTTCAAAATGTTGGCATATGCTTGGGACCGCTCGCCATGTTGAAGATCCGCCTTCTGCGGAGGCAACTCCCGGCAACAATCTTCACTTACGCTTTTCGCATGCGCCAGCATCCGTTTCAACTCCCGCTTGACTTGCATCGGGGCAGCTGGCTCCCAACGACTCTGAGCGACATTGATCCAATACGACAAAGGAACTTCGTCCGATGGGCCCCAATTCTGGAGAGCATGCCGAATTTAGGTCACAAAAACTTGGTTCTGGCGACTACAGCACTTGACATCCACACCCAATGAGTTATAGGTTGAACCAGATTTTTCTGCAAGGTAAGTAAGTGAATAGATTAAAGCTCCAAATAGTCCTGCAAAAAAGAATACCCTAACACCAAACAGAAGGCGGGAATTTGACAGGATTGTCTAGTCGGTACATAGGGAAAGTAAAAATGCTTACTTCGGCCGTTGGAGCGCCGTTGCCCACAACTCGTGGATGTACCAGCATCCGTAGGGGCATGCCACAGCCAAAGATCTCAAAGCCAATCCATAGCGAGGGCCAAGAGTATTCGCAACAGCACCAAACACGAAAATTCAAAACAATCGCCTCACTTGCACGGACAACGTCATCTCCAAGCACAGAGCTTGCGCTCCATCGCCACTTCAAACAATCTAACAACCCAACACCATGCGCAGGCAACGCACGAACCCTAGCAAAAAGCCCAGCCGACTGCCAACTTCCAGTTCAGGGCAGTGAGGGCACTCTGTCCACCAAGAGCCCAACGAATCCAAGTATCCAACGCATTTCAGTACTTTGCGTACCGACAATCAAAAACGGCAGGGATCTTCACAGGTAACTTAGACCGCATCTTACGGATCATGAAGACGCGAAGTCATGCCACAACAGCTTTGCAATGGACCATTTCAAGTGTTTGATCACAGCCACCAGTATAGTGGATCAGCCTATGAGCACCCAGATTTGCAATGTGGGTATATTGTGCAATGTGCTAATTGTTGCTTATATTTACCCAGAGAAAGTATTAGTTGAGGAGACTTAAATACAAGAAGAATCATAACAATCCAATAAGAACTGAAATTGATATGAATTTTCAAACACATTTGATACAAAAAACATAAATTGTTAGTAGGTGTGCTCATGACCATCTTAAAAAGGATCAAGATCACTCACACACCACCCTAATCCCATTTGATGAGTTTTTTGAAAGCACAAGTTTAACATTCTAAAAGCACCTATTTTATAGCTTGAAGCTACAACTTGTTCTGACAATCATTTCTTCACAACTCATCCTACTTGAATCAGCATTTGATGAATCACATTTTTGTCATTCAACCTTAAATTGTCTACAAATAGATATAAACTCGATATCATTCCTTGACTATAGCACCCAATTCCTTGCCCAAAGAAATGAATTACACATTTTCAAGGAAATAGATGGGTGACTAACACCAATGGGAAGGTCCAATATATAGATATTGGAATTGGGTGACTAACCGTATTAGACTAATCTACCTTAATTGTTGAAATGAAAATTTTGACCATTGATAGCTATAATGATTTGTCCTAATAGTGAGGTGGTAAAATTTATCAACACCAAATTTCATTGAGGTGGAAATTTCTACAATATAGACCTTGCAACAACAATGTGGTCGTCAACACACTACAAGAAAACCAGTGTTTTATGACTATGAAAATATGACTAGAGATGACTGGCAACTACTCACAATCATACTTTTGGAGCCTAAGACCTTGGAAAAGAATATGACTACAAATATGACAGTTAGTCATATTCTAGCGTGGTATTTTGAGGACGTATAGTATACACCCATTGAGAACACCAAAATACTTCATAGGGAACGATAGGGAACATGTTTGGAGAACGTCTAGTCATATTTGGTAGTCATATTTTTACAACAATCATATTTGGCAGTCATATCTTTATGGTTGTGAATATTTTCTTTTTTAGGGCAGCCCAAGGTAAATTTGGGTGGGAAACATGCTTGAAGAGGTCCTAGTCATATTTTTGCTTCAGTCATATTTCATAGTCATATCTTTATGGTTGTGACTTTTTTTTTCTTTTAGGTTGGCCCAAGGTAAATTTGGGTGGGAAACATGCTTGGAGAGGTCCTAGTCATATTTTTACTTCAGTCATATTTCATAGTCATATTTTGTAGGCAATCATATTTTGTAGTCATATCTTTATGGTTGTGACTTTTTTTTTCTTTTAGGTTGGCCCAAGGTAAATTTGGGTGGGAAACATGCTTGGAGAGGTCCTAGTCATATTTTTGCTTCAATCACATTTTATAGTCATATTTTGTAGGCAATCATATTTTGCAGTCATATCTTTATGGTTGTGACTTTTTTTTTCTTTTAGGTTGGCCCAAGGTAAATTTGGGTGGGAAACATGCTCGGATAGGTCCTAGTCATATTTTTGCTTCAATCATATTTCATAGTCATATTTTGTAGGCAATCATATTTTGCAGTCATATCTTCATGGTTGTGACTTTTTTTTTCTTTTAGGTTGGCCCAAGGTAAATTTGGGTAGGAAACATGCTTGGAGAGGTCCTAGTCATATTTTTACTTCAGTCATATTTCATAGTCATATTTTGTAGGCAATCATATTTTGCAGTCATATCTTCATGGTTGTGACTTTTTTTTTCTTTTAGGTTGGCCCAAGGTAAATTTGGGTGGGAAACATGCTTGGAGAGGTCCTAGTCATATTTTTGTTTCAGTCATATTTCATAGTCATATTTTGTAGGCAATCATATTTTGCAGTCATATCTTTATGGTTGTGACTTTTTTTTTCTTTTAGGTTGGCCCAAGGTAAATTTGGGTGGGAAACATGCTTGGAGAGGTCCTAGTCATATTTTTGTTTCAGTCATATTTCATAGTCATATTTTGTAGGCAATCATATTTTGCAGTCATATCTTTATGGTTGTGACTTTTTTTTTCTTTTAGGTTGGCCCAAGGTAAATTTGGGTGGGAAACATGCTCGGATAGGTCCTAGTCATATTTTTGTTTCAGTCATATTTCATGGTCATATTTTGCAGGCAATCATATTTTGTAGTCATATCTTTATGGTTGTGACTTTTTTTTTCTTTTAGGTTGGCCCAAGGTAAATTTGGGTGGGAAACATGCTCGGATAGGTCCTAGTCATATTTTTGTTTCAGTCATATTTCATGGTCATATTTTGCAGGCAATCATATTTTGTAGTCATATCTTTATGGTTGTGACTTTTTTTTTCTTTTAGGTTGGCCCAAGGTAAATTTGGGTGGGAAACATGCTCGGATAGGTCTTAGTCATATTTTTGCTTCAATCACATTTCGTAGTCATATTTTTTTTTTGTGTGTATGGGCAACCCAAGGAAAAGGTGGGCAATCTAAAATGGCCTTCTCATATTTTGGCCATAGGGACATCCCTTGGGGTGTACACATCACTTTTTTTTATTTCTATTAAAAAAAAAGATTATTTTTTGTTGTGTATTTTGTCTATAACAAAATTGGCATCCAATAAATTCAGGTGCGACATGTTCATATTTCAATTCATTAATTTATGTTACTCATAGGTTTTACAAGTGAATTACAAAAAAATAAATCAATTAATGGTAGGAGACAATAGATGGGTTCATATTCAAATCATCTCGTAGGAAGGGATTGAGGAAGGGTCTCCAAATGCATGTGAAACGTATTTTGATTTTAAGGTTCACATACACTTTTGGTGACAACAGCAATCCTCAGAAGTAGTATTTCAAACGTAGACTTCATTATTATTACATAGAGGGTTTATTCTTTCATATACACATTAGGTCAAGAAAAGATGGTCAATCTTGCAAGAGAGTGCAATGGCAGCGCTGGTGCTTGATGTATTATATAATAAATGCTATTCATTTCATTGACATTTTCCTACAAAGATCAACATGATTACATGGTGTGTTTCTATGTGATGTGTTGAAGAGAATTTTATCTACAAAATTCAAATTAAAACATGAAAGACAACTTCATTTACAACACTTGTAGCCATGATTGGGGAATCAATCATAATCTGAATCAAAGTATTGTATGTCATTTGCTTCTATGTCATCATTAATCAGACATTGCAATGCAGTTGCAACCACATTGGGCTTTACTTCCACTGCATCGTACATGATGGGTGTCTTTGGTATGAGGTCTTCATGCAAGGTCGTGGCTTCTAGTCCATGAAAATTAGTTGTCTTATCCAACACTAAAACAAAATGGATGTTTTCTAACTCTGAAAATATGATTGAGGATGATTGGTGACTACTTGTAATATTTTTGGAGGCCAATACTTTGGAGAGAAATATGACTACTACTTATATTTTGGCCTTATATATCGTGGGCTTATAGTATACATTTGTTTGGAACACCAAAATATTTTATAGGGCTTCATGGGGAACATGTTTGGGAACGCATAGTCATATTTAATAGTCATATTTTGCAGTCATATTTCTATGATAGTCACATTTTTTTCCTTTAGGGCAGCCTGAAGAAATTTGGATGGGGAATATATTTGGAAAGTGCTAAGTCATACTTTCACTTTAGTCATATTTTGTAGTCATATTTTGTAGATATATTTCTTTGGTAGTTATTTTTTATACTTTGGAGGAAGCCTAAGGAAAAGGTGGGCAATCTAAGATGACTCTTTTATATTTTGCCCCTAGAGGTCATTCCTTAAAATTAAGGCATGACTTTGTTTAATACCTATTAAAATAAATTATTTTCTTTTGTATAATGTGTCTATTAAAGAATTAATGTCCAAATAATTTAGGATGGCATATGTTTATATTTTTATTAATATATTTAAAAAATTTATAAGAATTAGAAAAAGAATAGAAAAGAATAAAGTAATTAATAATAGGAGATAATGAATTTTTTTTGAGGATTTAAGGGAAAATTAGAGAGGAATAAAAGCCTATAGACAGACCAAAGCACCAAGGTGGGACTAAGCCTGAGAACCCAAGATGAAAACCAGGCCTCCCTTGACCCAATATTGGAACTTGTCATGTGTTTGACTAATTATGCTAATTGATTGTGATGGTTAATACAAAACAAAACCTAATGCATTTAAACTGGTATTATAGATTGAAGGTTGTGGAATTTAGAAAAAATACTTGAAGCTTAGGAAAGATCTAATTCAAGGAAAAGAAAGAAGAATGTGAGCAAAATTCATACCCAAGTGGTCATGAAGCAAGAGTAAGCAAGGAGTGTGATTTGTGTTGAGAGTCTTTAAGTGCTTGAAGAAGTGTAGGTTCCAAGTTACTATTGGAAACTTTGGACATGGTTAGGAGATTAATATGACCCCCTTATAGGGATTTGACTTTGAATTATACAGAGATTGTTGATTACAATACATATAGTTGATCAAATGAAGTTTCAAAGTCTTAAGTAGATATTTTGTTAGCAGTTATGAAGTTGATGTCATTACAATTGTTTGATTCCTAAAGTAATTAGAAATCAGTTAGTAGTAATAGAAGTTAAAGATTGCAATTCTAAACTATCCCCAAAAATAAAGGAAAAAAAAATATTGAAAATAATATAGAGAAAGTAAAGAGGGAAAAGTAGAAAGAAATAGGTTGAAAGAAAAGAATTAGATCATATATCTAATTTATACCTCCTGTTGTAAAAGTTGTTATTTAAGTTATATACAAAAACACAATAAATGCAATAAAAATGGATTAAAGCAGACCTCATGATACAATTACAATATACCTATTGAATTGTTGGAGAATGGGGATGTGGTGGAAACAAATTCCAAGGCATGTCCTTAAATTTGGCATATAGTTTTTTCTCTTCTTATAGAAACTATATTTGCGCTATAAATTAGAGGTTTAGGTCAAACCTCTACGAATTTATTAAATCCAAATTTGAATTCAAGATCACTTAGTTAATTTGTAGAAAATTCTAGTAACATATCACACTTTAAAAAATAGATAAAAATTATGGAAGATAGAGAACAATGAAATTGAATATTCTATAGTATTAATTTTAGATAAAAAATACGAAGGTTCATCCAATTCAAGTTAAAAAGGGAACTTGAAATGTAGTGACATTTAGAATCCAATTTTGAAATTAAAAATGAATTTAGACTTATAGGCTAAAATAAAGTGTTGGATGAAATCTTGAAGGATGAATTAGAGACAAACTTTTATCTATTTATATTTTTTTTGTTATTGGGCTTCGAATTTCCTAAGTTAGATATTTAAGTATTGTTCAATGGGCGTTTTAAGCAATGAACAATTTTTTTTTTTTAATGATAAACTATAAGTGGTTCACATCTAAACTAAAACAAACACAAATTATAAAAATTAGAAGTTTTAATTGATTTTGACCAATCTAGGTCAAAATTTTAGACCTACAAATATCAAGGATATAAATAAAATACTCACATATATCATGTATTGAAGTTTGTTTCTTTCTTAAAAAGGTTCTCTGCAATGTTATGTAAGTCATATTTATAGAGGGACTTTAAAGGGCCATATAGAAGTCACAAAATTATTCATATGAAGATTGAGGCTCACTACGATACACGTGCTTGTATTGCAATTAAAAAATGGTTGCTTAAATGTTCTTTGAAGGATATAGACTATAAAAATATAATCCTTTTTTCTACTTCAAAGATACTTTTAAATAGTATTTCTATCAAATATTTTTGCTCTTATATACTTAGTGCATAGACATAGATACTTTGATTGATGTAAGGCATTTGCTAAGTTGTCTTTTTTTGCCATAACTGTAGGTGTTGAAGGCCTTGCAATTTTCTTTTAGACATTTTGTAGAAATGTATTGCAACATACATCCACTTTGAAGCAAATTTTGTTGTTAAAATAGCTTAGTTGCTTAGTATAGTCATATTTAGTAAGTCGCATGACTACGTGAAGTCACATGACTAAAGCAAGTCATGTGCATGACTAGGGTAAGTCACATGACTAGAGTTTGAAAACCCTAGCCACCACTTTTATGTAGCCACCATTGATTTAGGGTTTTGAAACCCTAGCCGCCGTTTCTTCTTCTTCTTCTTCTTCTTCTTCTTCTTTGTTTTTAGTTGCCTCTTAGGTTTTGCCTCTTGTTGTTTTATAGCTTTGGCTTCTTCTTTCTTATTAGTTTTTACTTTTTGTTGCTTCTTAGTTCTTGATTCTTGCTTCTAGTTTCTTCTTGTTACCTTTTAATTCTTACTTTCTAATTCTTAAATCTTGCTTGTAGTTTTTGCTTGTTACGTCTTAATTCTTGCTTCCTAGTTCTTGATTCTTGTTTCTAGTCTTTTCTTTCTACCTCTTAATTCTTGTTTCCTAATTTTTGCCTCTTCTTGCTTCTTAGTTTTTGTTTCTTGCTTCTAGTTTCCTCTTGTTATGTCTTCATTCTTGTTTCCTAATTCTTGCCTCTTCTTGCTTCTTAGTTTTTGTTTCTTGCTTCTAGTTTCCTCTTGTTATGTCTTCATTCTTGTTTCCTAATTCTTGCCTCTTCTTGCTTCTTAATTCTTGCTTTTAATCTCTTCTTGATGCATTTTCACTTGTGTTTCTTATTGCCTTTCAATTCTTGTTTTTCTTGTTATTTGTTGCATTTTATTACATCTTAACTTGCCTCTCTTGTTGTTTCTTGTTGCATCTTGATTTGTTTTTTCTTGATATTTATAGCATCTTAAATTGTGTTTCTTATTGCTTCTTATTGCATCTTAATTCTTACTTCTTGTTTCTTTTTGTTACATCTTACTTCTTGCTTATTATTACCTCTTAACACTTGTCACCTTTTAGTTTTTGTTCCTTTTATCACTATTGTTGTTCTTTTCTCTTATTTTCTTGTGTTTTTTAGAGATATAGTGATTATGAATTCTTCTTACTTTAAACTTGTGCTTCACATTTTATGTTGATTTAAATCTTTGAAGATTAAGCTATATTGTTCATTTACTAAAAATGAAACTCTTTCATTTTATGTGCAGGCACTTAAAGCTGGACTAAAGTTATTGGAGGCTATTTACAACACTAGAGAGACAACTTCTTCACATTTTTGTAAGGAATTACAAGTCCTAGAGTGTGTAGGAATATACATTTATAGACTGTCATTGTGATATGTTTTTTGTTAGTGACTAATAAATGTCATTGAAAAGAATCACATTTTTTTTCTTGCATTTTCTCTCTTCAATATGATTATCTTTGTGCATCTCAAAAATCATATTTACTCATTTTTTATTGTATGTAGTCATTTATACAACTACTAAACCATATTGATGCACGATTGCAACGCCTCATGTCAATTTAGAATGTATGGAAAATGTGATTACAATTTATGACAAAAGTTACTATAAACCTCAAGTCACCTAGTTACAAATATCACTTGCTTGAGTCATGTTTTATAATATATCTTAATCAAAATATGACTTATTGTAGTTATATAATGCTCACAATCATGCCAATAATATGACTCTATACTTTTAAAAATATAACTACATTCAATCATAAAATTACTAGTAATATTCCATATGAACTACTACATAGCCAAAAATATGACTTACATCAATCATATTTCACATCAATAAAAAAAGCAACTTATGAAGGTCATATTCCACATCAATGAAAAATATGATCCACTAAAGTCATTTTCTACATCAACATGCAAAGAATATGACCCATGAGAGTCATTTTTAAATCAACAAAAAATATGACTCACAAAAATCATATTTCACATCATCCCAAAATATGACTACAAAAAGTCATATGCCTCATCCGCCAAAATATGACTCACCATAGTCATACTCCACGTCCGCCAAAATATGACTCATCATAGTCATACTCCACATCCGCCAAAATATGACTCACCATAGTCATAGTCCACGTCCGCCAAAATATGACTCACCATAGTTATACTCCACATCCGCCAAAATATGACTCACCATAGTCATAGTCCACGTCAGCTTAAAATATGACTACAAGCAGTCATATGCCACGTAGACTTTTTTTCCTTGCCCGGGCAGGTCAAGAGAAAGTCAAGTCTCCAAGAATAGTCAACGTATACGCCACATTGGCAAAATATGGCTAATTATACCCTCCAAATACGATGACTACAAATATGACTCATGTCCGAATCGACTAGTCGGTAATGACTAGACCCAGTCATGTTGCGCGTCATCTACAGTAATTCCTGCATGAGTCATATTTTCAAATTTTTTGACTCATTGCAGTCATTTTTTGCAGTCATAAAACATCCATTTTGTTGTAGTGACAATAAAGTGGTCTTTTTATCTTGAATGGAAGTTGGGGTCAATCATGCTAAAGTCACTAGAATTGAATGTCACTTTTTTACCAATCAATGGAGCACCTTCACCTAGTTAGAGTAAACTTGTCATTTACCGCCTGCATCCAAAAACCACACAACAACCTTTGCCAATTACCATACACTAACCACACAATGCAACTACCAATTCAATTGCTATAAGAACAAAATTTTCTATCACCACCCAATGACAGCACACCGTGTGGTGAAGGGTTGCAAGGAATTTTTAACTAGACTTTAGCTTCATCGCCTTTAGATTGCAATAAAATTTGTTGGAAGAAATCTTTTTGCATTCTATAAATATAGAAATTGCAAGAAAATTTTGTCCATGTGGTGATTGGCAAGTTTACTATACATTGGGGAGAATAAACCTAATTTTGATTTTAGGACAACGAGTCCTTCTAGGAGGATGCTCATCAATATGCTCAAAGGTTATGGGAAAGAAATCAATTAGATTGAAGGGAAGCCAAAGCCACTAGAGCTATCGATTCATTGTAGTTGTAAATAAAGAGACTTGGTTAAGCGACATCATCTCAATATGACATCTAGAAAGGATGGAATCCATAAAAACAATATAGTTTTCATTTTGTTTTTGCATTGTGTAGCAACTAGCAAAGGGATTACAAATTTCTTTTTGTATGAAAGACATCTTATTGTCAAATTTACGTAAATCCTTCTTTGCATCAAAGTATACATAATGCTCTGAGGTCCAATCACTATACAAGCAATGCTTCAACATGGTTTATAGTAACAAGTATGTTTTTTAACACAATGTCCAAATAACAATGGCTTTAAGGATATTATTAAGTTAAAAATTTTTTGCACATTACCACATTAAAAACTCACAAGCACTTTGATTGTGGGCCTTGTTTTGAATGATTCATCTCCATTGGTTGTTGAACACATGCATTAATCTACCCCTTGTCCATTGTCTCTCATTGTATATTTAATTGAACCCGAGATTGAACCTAGTTGATGTCATTATCACTACGTTCCACAATTGGAAAAGAATAGGGTTTTAGAATGGAAGGAAATCCAATTGTTTCTTCTAAATAAATCTATAATTTTAAATCCATAAAAAGACGATCTACCATTATGACAAGGGCAGATAATTGACATCACTATGGCTCATCATGTGTTTGTTTGCTCCTCGGTTTGCTCATAATAGTTGATTGTATACCAAAACTTTCATTGTTTAAATTCAAAAATATTTGGAGAATTGGAATGTTATGAACATCAATATCTTCATTCTTCCTTGAATTAGGAATTGGATTCAAGATATTGGTAGTTGCTTTGAAGAATTATATAGACATGGATTGATTGTAAGTAATTGTATTCAAGAAGGTGTACCAAAGTTGTCTAAATAAGCATAGTTATTATTATTAAATTGAGTTCATTTTTTTTTTCTTGTTGGCAATCAAAAGGCCATTTCAAATGCATCTTTAGAATGTATTATTTCAACAATCTATGAAGAAAGTATGAATTTTCAAGTGTTGATTCAAAAATAAACTCTAAACTTTGATAATTCAATTGTATACATTTTTAGGCAATATCTATAGGGTCCACTCTTTGATGAGAATCATGGTAAAATGTATAGATACCTTGCATGTCCTAATGACAATGACAATCTCTTACTCCATACATGACATTCTCTACCCACAAGTTTTTCAAAGTTTATATTCTAGAAGTTCAAGAGAATATTTTTAGGTATCATTTTGTTCAAATAACTTCTCATTCACCCAAGATGAAGCTTGCTAGAATCCTAAATACAAACTTCCTTATAATTTGATGAAATTGAGATAAGCAATATACTTGTAAAGAAATATAAGTAAGAATGTGCAAAAAAATTAAAAAAAAATTCAACCGTGATCTATGAAAGGACATGGCTTATCACCAAGAAATTTTGCTAAAATTGCTTTGATGTTTGAACCAATACATGCATGCTAATCTTCATTTCTAATGTAATCTTAAAAGTCAAACATTGACTAATTCTTGACCTCAATGTCCTTTGAAGGTTAACCCTTAAACACCAATGCAGATGTTTGGTGTTCGATGGATGACAAGGAATTTTCTTGTGTAGGACAGAAGTGCAACTATTCATCCTCAGAATTAGGGGTGGAAAGGGAAGATCTTCTATAGTAGTTTGACCTCCAATGGATATTTTTGGTTTTTTTAAAGTAGATGATGTCAGACAATACCAGTTCGTCCTTTAAGGGTTAAGGATATGTGAAAGATTCCACTAGTCATCATATAGAAGGAAACTTTGCCATCCTTGCATAGCCTAGTACCATAACATTCAGTAGCATGTACTATCACCACCTTCACTCTACAATAGATGTTGTGGAATATTCCACTTGATCCATCCATAGGTAAGTGGACATGTGGAGGTTGAATGTGATGAGCAGGATGTATGAACAATGGGGCATGAAGACTACAAATGTTATGACCTTGAATTCAAGGTTTCAATCTGAATATCAAACTGCCACACTGGGCTCACCAAGCACGGGAATATCCCAAATTAGTCTAAAAAAATTGAAAGGAACCTTCACTTGTCTATATTCGAGAATGGTATATAGTGCCAATATATATGATTACTTTATAGGAACCAAGTCACATATGGCTTACTATCAGAATCCTTCACTGTCACCCCTCATTACTTCGGGAGTCACTCAAATCAGAACCTCCAACCAGTGAGAAGAAAAAAGTCACATGAACCTCTTCAAGGAAGACCTTCAACATTACAAGTACATGCAAGGTAGTTGTCGTCGAGACGCTTGTAACAACATTTTAAGTATATTGATACCCCAAATTAATGAAACACCTGGAAGAAGCGAGTACCTTCACTTTCAAATAGACCAAGAACGATACTATACCACGACAACATTCGGCGTTCTACAGCCAACCTCGTTTTGCTGAGAAGCACGAGTATGCAGAGTATGTACAAATGGTAACTGTGCCATCCAGATTCGGTTGTCACTTATAGTACAAGGATCATGTGCAAGCAATTCAGAAGCCCGCAGACAAATCCAAAAATCAGCATAGGAAGAATGGACGCAGCTGTGCTTGATCTCCCCCCCCCGCTTCCCTCCCTCCGAGTGGCGCAAATTCCTGTGTCGGGGATGATTCCACATTTACAGCACTGCTGGCACAAATTATTTCATGACTGTACATGATCTCTACAATTTGTTAATACAAAGATTGCTAAGGGAGGCGAATGACTGCGAGGTTGGGCAATGAGGTGGCCTGAAGACGTTCCACTGCTAAGAGCGTCACCTTGCAGCCTTGCAAAGCCAAAGAGGTCAAATTCGTCAATGGCCTCAGATGCTGTAAGCCAGCATTTGTGACCCTGGAATTTGCCAGGTTGAGAGACACTAGATTCTTCATCCCTGCATCGCCAGCCATGTCTCAAAGTCAGGTCTGAATCATACAACACGAGTCGAGATCCAGTAGGTAAACTGACTATATTCTTTTCATTTTTTTCAAAGTTACTTTCCATTTGAATTGAGAATCGTTTTGAACAGTCAAAGAAGACTAATACGCTCACCGGAAAGGTACTGCAGGGCATTGTCTGTAAGGCGCACGTTTTGTGACAGGTTGAGAGAGGTGAGCGATGTGAGATCCTTGATGCTCCTCACCCCTGCATCTGTGATACCACCACCGCAAAGCTCCAGGTTTTGCAGATTCTTGAAATCTGTTACAGAGATGAAAACCAGTCAAATTCAGACAGGCCAATTGAAACTTTAGGCGTCAACCAGAATAGAAATTAAATACTCACAACATCGAATAGACAAGGTCACTGCCAGCATGCCAAGGCTTACACGAAGTTGACCTCTGTCGAAGACTCAGTAATACGACAGGTGATTAGAACAAGTGAATTTGAAAAAAAGACACAGCCAATCTTTTAATGAACCTCCACTGAAAGAGATATCTAAAGTGGTCTCACGTCTAAGGCAAGCCATGCCATGATCAGTTATTTTTGCACCAAAAAGATCCAGAGCTCTCAGACCAGTCAATCCTGCACAAGCAAATTACCAACTGTCAGTATATTCAGTTCGGAATGAGTGAACATGACTCATCGAGATAGTTGGGTATTGCCAAAATAACATGTGCAAGTTTTTTCTACTCCTCCTTACCTTTCAGCGCATCAAGGCCTGTATCAGTGATCTGCTTCGAGTCAAGGTTCAGAGACGTCAATGACGTGATGGTTGCAATTGTGCAAAGGCCACTGTCCATAATTCCTCCTGTGAAGGAAAGGTTCAAACTCTCCAGCTTCTTCAAACCTGGCACCATCACAAAGAATTAGCAATAACTAAGACTAAGACTAAAGAACTCTGGAGATTGTAAAGTAATTCACGAAAAATCATGATAAAAAACGTGATTGATAAAGACTTGATTATGTCGACTTTAGTACATTTCTGCATAAAATTGTGGGCTCAAAAAACAAGTAACAATGCTTCAATGGGATCTCGCACTAGCAATGTCGACTTGAAGATTTACCAGTGAGGCAACGCAAACCGGCATTCTGAATTTCCGAGTCCGAAAGGTTCAGCATTCTTAGGTTCACAAGCCCTGTGACCAACACGAGCACGTGACAGTAAAGATTCAATTGAGTAGGATATTTCGAATCATCTTCATAACCCCCCATTCGACTCATTTCATTCAAATTATAAAGAATTTTTATGACAACCCAATGGTGTACAATGTGTAGTTCACAACTTCAGAAAGCCCACGCACCAACACTCAGGAATAAACATCCAAATGTAGAAGCTACACCGTACGCACTACTGCATATGTGCTTGCAATTTTGCAAAGAGTCTAGTATTACCTTTGACATTTTCAATCCCCTGGTCACTGATTTTGCACGAGTCAAGATTCAAATACTCCAGATTGGTCAATCCTACATCATTATAGAACTCGTCGTGTTAACGGAGCTATCACTCTTGGCTTCTTTTCTCTCCAAATGCTGACGTCCCAGATCGAATTCAACAATTACATTTGCAAATGAACGAGTTCAAGTTCATAAGCTGAAAACACCAATATAATCAGCACAACTATATGTCTAGTGATGTCATCAGAAACACACTCTTTGATAAATCAGTGAGGCCATCCGTCAACGAATCGGAAGGTCTTTAACATATCCGTAAGCAGTCGTATCACATATCTCGGAGAACATAAGTTGCATCAGATCGTTGTCCCGATTCATTTATCGGCGAGAGAAAGAGGAGGGCGGGGGGAGACAATGAACCGTAGCATATACCTTTCAGGAAGACCATGCCAGCATTCGTGGCATTGTTATAGCCCATGTTCAGCGTCCGGAGGTTGACAAGACCTGCGACATAAACCCCAAGAAAGCAGAATTAAATTACTGGTGTATACCACATCTCTGTGCAAGTTTATCGACCCAGCTAACAAGTGCCCTATTCCCATCTCTAAAGCAACAATACGCCCAATGCAATATGAATTAAGAACCATTTTATTAAGTCTTTAGACTAGGGGAAGTTTCGCACTTAGATGGAAAATAAGGTGCTGAGACTGTCACTTCTCATCAACAATGGTTCAATTATTGACCGGAGTAAAGGCCAGTACGTGCGAGACCGAAGCTGCCTAAGGTCATGGAAGAATGAAGGCTTCCAGTTGGCAAACGGATAGTAGTTTAATATAAACTCCAGAATGACTCACCTTCAAGCTTCTGGAAACCGGAGTCGGGTAAGTAGCATGAGTTGACGTTCAAATGTCTCAGCTCAGTCAATCCTGCGCTAATGCAACAAACGATCAATAAAGAATGTGTTTCATGTTGTGAGCATGTACGACAAAGAAATGTCTAAAAAGAAGTCAATGGCAAACGTACCAGCAATACTTTCCAGGCCTCTAGCAGTAAGAGACTGGCAACCTTCCATGCTCAGGCTCCGAAGCTTTGTCAGTCCTATCAAGTACCAAGCGGTTTGACTTTAAACACAGACTGCTTAGTAGAGAAGGACGTGAGTAAATAAACTTCAGAGTTTTTTGGAAAGTAACATGTCGTGCAAAAAAATACTCTCAATAGCTACAGCAAGCGCATGACAAACAAACTTCAAGAAGTTCTTGCTGGCGTATTAAAAAGACCGTCATAAAATCCCCAACTGGATAAGAGGGGAAAACTAGCGCAGGAACTCACCAGCCAACGCTGCAATACCAAAATCGCCCACTTTGCTCCTGGAAATTTGGAGATCCTCCAGGTTCACGAGTCCTAACATTCATTATGAAACCGAAACTTAGCACTAAAAATGACGCTCAGAACTGACATGGTAAGCTTGTGAACTACAGTAGAGCTAATTGGTATCAGCTTCAGGATTTGGTACCAGCGAGATGCTTAATATCTGAGTTCCGAACACCAATGCACCACCCGACGTTCAACTTCTCCAATGTGGTGAGACCTGGCAAAAATATAAAAAAGGCAGACACCGCTGATGAAAACCAAAACACAGTGCTTGCAATCGGGAAGAAACTCGAATTTTACTTCGTTTAACCGTTAAACGGCTTCAAGACAACAAGGGAAAGTGATATGAATTGCTGGAAAGGCAAATGCCTTTCACTGCATGAACCGTTATGCTCAGAGGAGTACCTTTCAGATGGACGAAACCGCCCTGGATAAGTGGACACCGCTCCAGATCGAGGTTCTTGAGGCTGACCAAATTGTTGAAGTTGCTCATTCCAGCTGCAGTAATCGAATTATTACTCCGGAGACTTAGCGTTGTCAGGTTCGATAATCCTGCATCATGAGCACAGAAACTCAGTCAGAAATGGAAAAGCTCAATAGCAAACTCGCCAGAACGACCTTCCATTACTTTCAGAAAGAATATACAGTCAGAACGGTAAGGAACAAGTAGTACGAAGAATACCTGACAACACAGGGAGTCCCTCGTCTGAGATGTACTCACAAGAATTCAAGATCAAAGACTCTAGGTTGGTACATGCTTTAAGCAAAGCGAGCCCTTCATCCGAAACAGTTGAGCTGGATATGTCTAATGCAAGAAGTGAGTCGCCCTGAGAGCCTATAACCTCCAGCCAGTAATCCTCTAGTCCAGGGTAATCAGCAAGTAATACATTCTGCACAAACCATCCCACACCCTTAAAGGAAGAAGTCACCTGCAGCGGTTCCCACGTAACACATTGGAAGAAAACAAAAACCTAAATGCATCCACACATGAGTATTAAGACGAGAAAGCATAATACCTGGAGAGCGCACTCAGAGAAAAGCCCCAGCGTCGCAGGACCGAGAAGTTGTCTCCTCACAAGCTCATCCAAAACTTGCTGAATCAGGTCGCGTGGTACTCCAGCAAAAGATTTCTGCCTTCCAATATTCTGCGCAAGGTCCAACATCCACCAATTGAGTGACACGCATGGCAATTCGGGGTAGAGTGCTGCTCAGGGAACACCCAGTGCAGAGAATGTCCGAGAGGTGTACAAAAATTTTAGGGGCGGTATCCCATGAGCAGCACCGGCCCGCAATTTGCAGCCAATGTAAGCCATAATTCTTATGTATCATTCTGATTTCAAGCCATCTCCTACACGATGTTGACAGCTTCAGTTCAATCAGAATCTACCAAGAGAGTTAAACCCTTAAATTTCTGCCCAGCCATGCCCAAAAAGAATGTTGAAAAGTGTCCACAGATCATATTACCTTCACGATCTCCCGGACACATATCTCGAGCAGCGTGGGCGGGGCCCTTGCACCGGCTGCGAGGGCTTCCAGCGCTTGTGGAGGCTTGACTGGCCATCGCAAGCTCACACTGCGACTCAGTCTTACGGAGCGACTGCTCTGACCATCATCGGCTTCCACCGTGTTCTGATCCCTCTTACGTGAACACGCACCCCCCATGGCTCCTTCAATTCTTCAATCGTTCACCGTCTCCTCATGTTCCCATCTGCACAAAACATCCAATTCCACACAAAATTCTCTTCAGCATCCATCTCTTCACTCCATCCAACGCATATAGAAGAATTCACGGCAATCTCAAATATTATAGCATCAATTGTAAAGAATCGTGCCAACCGAGAAACCTCACACTTCCAAGCGATCGCAGACTACTGTAAATTAATCCGAGTGATAGCAATCTGATGCACTGAATCACAGTGACAGAGAATAGTTCCATCATCTCCCAGTGATCATTTAATACCCTAAAAAAAGAGTACTTGAATATGAGATTCTGAATAAGTTCTGCTAATAAGCACTGAAACATATCATCCGAGAATCTAAATCACTCCAACTGCATCATTATCCTTAACCTATCTGCAATGGATCGGATTCGGCGATCATAAGAACTATGAGAAGGATCAACCCCGTGACAATTCATCAAGAAAACAATCTCAGAATCTCACAAACATACTGTACATGTTGTAAACCGTTGCAAACTTTCAAAATTTGTATCTGGAACTGCCACTTGAACACTCGCAATTAATACACGGAGCATGCAGCTAGCTGAATACAATTTCGTAAAAAATCATGTAAAGCAAAACAAGCGAAATTGAATGAGTTCGAATTATAAGTTCAGAAACATGTCATCCGCGAATTTGAATTTCACATTGAACTTAAAACAACAAAGCCACGAGAATGTACTCAGACCACCCCCACCCCTAAATATAGACCAAATATCTCAAAGTAACGGATTTACGTTTCATATCGCGCGCGCGCTACTTCAGCAAACAACCCCGCTTTCTCAGCAGTTCTTACACATCTTTACAAAGTGAAACCTCACAGACACCAACCTTGCCAAAATTTGCACAATTGAGCTCGTAACGAAGCTCCAAAGGGAATTGGGTGTCGAATTGTAAGAGATGACAGGGAGGAGAGAATGAGAAGCGGGTGACTTGGGCAAGGACGACGCTATGGCGGCACTGACGGAACCTCGATGGCGTGAGGAGCACTTGCTTGCGCACGGATTGTCCGTCTCCTTCTCTCTTGTGTCTCTGGGACAACTGTCGGGCCTCAGGTTGGGGGGAGGTCCGGAACAGGTTCGGCGTATTTCCTCCGTAGGTCCAAAGGAATTTTGTTGGTTACGCCGCTTTGCGTGCTTTAGGAGTGCCGTCTTTTGAGCCTTAGAATCCTTTTTGTTTCCTGGGACCTTGACTGGGCTGAGTCAGCTGAATTTCGGTTACTTTGTAAGTTACTTGCATCTAAAAATTCCTTGACAACAACGTAGAGGTTGCTGAGTCGATACAAATTCATGCACAGCACTCTTAGTCAAGATATTAGCAGGGGATGCTACCATTCTCTGCTATTCCTGCTCCAGAATTTCTACAGTAGGTTTGTTACTGGATTGGGCACAGTGAGATTCTTCATTTCCTCAAAGAACTACAACACCGTACAGTACTCCACTTGAAGAGTTTTGGAATCCACTTCCGAACTTGCATTCTTTTGTCATGCAAGTTCAGACACCTCCTAGCAATGGAACTCGTTCCGAATTGGCATGTTTTGAGACTTCTGAAAAATTATTTTTGTGTGGTTTCTAGGCTCTTCTATTGTCATATTCGTGCCTTAGAATCAACAAAACTTTTGTTCACACGGTCAGGCATAAAGTCTACTTCTAAGAGGTCTTTAAAGTAACACTCATTATGTAGGTGCATGAGGTTTTACTGTAGTTAGTAGGACTATCTCCTCGAGAGACTTTTCATTCAGACCAGCCTTACTGCCGGCATGATTCTGATTCTGATTCTGATTCTTGTTCTTTACACCAACTTCAAAATGAGACCATTGTAGTAAGAGTAATACAGTTCTATTCTTTTTTGACACAAATGGTCAAACTATCCCTTTGCAAAAACAAGGCACACCCAAGATCAATTCTTCTTTTTAAAGGAACAAAAGCTGTGTTGTGCGCGTTAATCCTCCAAAAACAAACCTTCAACGAGGATTGTGTTGACAATTCAAAATTTGCTAAGAATTACTTGAGGTATGATTGATAGTCTAATTTATTATACTGTATTCTTCAAGTAGAAGGATTTCCGCATCAACAGCAGTACAGAGTACAGTCATATTTTGAATGAAGCTTAATCCTTTGTACACCAGGTGGCTGCCAAAGGAAGCGTGCATGAGACCCAACAACGAATCGCACTTCCATAAATTGCTCCAGGGGACCACCTGTAAAGTTGTCACAGGTCCCTATGACAAGCTTACTCTATGATTCTCTGAACGCCGACCCTCTCGATCCCTGGGCTCCGCTGGACAGTTTTGTGGGCCTTGTTGGTCCTTCCGTCGAGCTACTGTAGAAGACTGCTACTTTATCCTTTTTGCAATTATTCTACTCACTAATATTCTAATTGATTTCGCTAAGGCCGGACCATCCCTGCCGGTTCCCCTCCATTCATTTCTCGGGAGGTTGCTTGTTTTGGGATTTGGAAAATCTAAGTTACTTTTGAGCAGAGGCAGCAGACAACTTCGGATAGGATCCAGGGTGCTCTTTTGGTGAAGGGGTGGAGTGATGTGGAAGCAGAAGCCCGTGAGATCAGGCAATGAAGAAGCGTGAGCATCTCCAACGTAAACTTGAAGGCAGGCAGACGTGACCGCTATTGTTGAGGGAAGGCGGCCCTTTTGGGCTCCACCGCATCACTGGTATCGCTTTCCGCTCTTTGTGGAGAGACGCTACAATGCTCCGTCCACTATTTATTAGTCCACACAAGAGCTCACGCAACTACTCAACTCTTTGACTATGGAGGAATCTTTCTTTTTCCATGGTGTCATTGAAGAGGGACACCTATAGCAGTCCCGACCTTGATCACCATTGCCAGAAGAATGGCCGGGTGAGTGCCATCCCACCCCACCTCTTTGTTCAACAAACGAAGGACATCTGTTCCATCCGTCTGCCAATCTGCCCGCCCACCCAATGTTCTAACAATATTTATTTTTCCTATAAAATAAAAAAAACATGACCAATGAACCCCTAAACCCTTTCATATTTATCCTACAAGGCAAGGGTCACCATTGCTATAGACTACCCCATTGAAGATGTAAAACGAGTTGTACAATGCATTGTCAAGGAGCGAAGTAGGGATTGCACTACAACAATTTCAAAAGAAGCAACGTCACCCTATGAAAACCATTTCATGTTCTTTTCTCCAATAATGCAATGGAGTTGTTCTTAATAGTTTGTGAGGCACACATGAAGGGATGGCAAATAAATTATCAAAGAGCATCTCCGTTGGGTTGTTTAACTCCTAAAAGCCCAAGGCCTTTTCGGATTTAAAACATCATTGCTTTTGAAGTATTACAAGTCTAAATGTAACTAAGGTATAGAAATTTCAACAATACAATCTTGTAGAATACATGTTGTAGTTTACATGAATCAATTTGGAGTCATTTGGCCAAATACATTGCAAGATGATAATGTTTTACTATTGGAAAAGAATGCTGAAATTTTCCTAGAAACACATTTGGAAGTAAAATTTGATTTCTAACCTACTCAGATGAAAAACTTTAAATTAGAAAGTGCTTCAAAATCAGCATACGAACACATAGGTGAAAGAAAACATCATTCAATTGACTCATTGTGTCTGCAAAAGGGCTTTGAAATTTCAAAAAGTAGCAAAAAAGTTGCAAAAAATACATCTATGGTTGGACCCCCTTCTAATAAAATGCTTCTCAAACATTCATAACTTCTTGGATTGGTACAAAAATTTAACTAAAAAAACTAGACTAGTATGCACAACTTTTCCAAAAAAATTAATAGAAATAAACATTGCATGAAGAAGAAATAAGCCACCAAAGTTCACCATAATCCAAAAATGTCTAGATTTTAAACTTTGAATTGCTTCCAAACATTCAATACATCTTGGATTGGAATGAAAATTTTAACACAATAACTAGACTTCAAGGGAAACATAACCCAAATTTTTTTATTGAAAACAAAAATTTTATGAAGGAGATAAATCCCCCTAAATTGAAACCATTAAATGTAGTTTGGTGAGCTCAAATTGAACCATTGAACTTTGAATGGCTTCCAAAAAATTGGTACATCTTGAATTGATCTAAAAATTTCACCACACAAACTAGAAGAGAGAGAACAAATTTTCCAACAAGTTTTATTGAACTCGAACATTGGATGCAAAAGTTACAGTACTTCAAATTGGACTTCAAAACTATGGGAAGACAATTTTGGTCCCCTTCCATGTTTAGGGGCTAAACTCTAAAGTTCATCTAAGGTAGCATTAGAAGGAATTTAGCTACTCTGGAAAAACCATGAGTTCCCATACCATGCTACTTGGACTATGGGAACTTAGTGCCAACAACTGGTTGATATGGCTACACAATGGCCACCTCAAATAATAATATTTTTTTTTTTGAAAAATATATTCTTTTATTTTTTCATTTTTTCACTCTTTACATTTTTGAATAATTTTTTAATATTTTTAAATTTTGGCTAGCTCTGGTTGGTTCCTAGTATGGAGAACCATCTTGAAACGGGCTTCTAGGGTTGTTGAATCTTTTCGAATGAAGCACCATGGCAACAAATGCTATTTTTTCTACATTACCCAAGCTAGTTGCATAGTTCAAGTGATGGTTTTGGGTTTCTTTTGCTAAGAATGTTAGCCCACTCAAGGAAAAACAAATAAGTCTTTCATAATTTTCTAATATTCAAACAATATTTTATTAATTTTCAAAGTTAAAAACATAGGGTACTTATACATGCCCCTCTAGACTTCATTTGAAACCAAAAATCTTGTAGCTCAAAATGCTCAACTTTCAGTAATTGCTCTTGAAACCTTGTGGTGGTTTAGGGTGAAGATAAATGGCCATGTAAGGCCAAAATATAGATGGTTGAAATAAAAAGGTGGCAATTTTTCATGCTTCAACTTTAGGCAAAAAATTTGTGTTCAAGATTTGGAGAGTGAATCACTTTTGTGTCCCACCCCTACAACTTGCATTATTAACTTCCAATTAATGGTAAGTCTAGTAGAGTGCAAAAGAAAAAAAATTCACCATTGATGATGTCAATATACTATTTTGAAGATGAATAGCAACAATTGGTAGAATTTTAAATCAATGGCAAAAATGCAATTATTCACATGTCCAAAAGAATCTTTTGATAGGATCATACTTTTATTGCTCAATTTCCATCTAGGAAACATCAAAGTGGGCTAAGTTGTTGACCTCTAGAGATGCTTTGAGTTTGATGCACCCAAAATTGCTACTCTTTTTTACCCATGCTATATTGAAGGTTTAAATGGTTTTTTTTCTAAACTAAGAATGTTAGCTTCTTAAAGAGAAATCCTACCCGCCAAGTAACCCAAGTTGTTTTGTAATTTTATGACACTAAGGCTAAAATTTTCAATTTGCATTTAGACTCTAATAAATTCAACTATATAAAGGATCCTCTACTTAACTTATTCAAGTGCATCCATCTTAAACTTTAGAGCAAATATTCCCATGGATTGTAGGTTGGATGTGCCTAAACTTCAAAAAGTAGTTTTTTCTAGCTAGGCCTAGAGGTGAATTTTTGTCTTTCAACATTCTAAGGAAAAAAATATAAGTCCTAAACTTGTGCAATTTCGCAAATATGTTGGAAATTGTTCTTGAAAATATATGGAAAAAAAACTCAACCAAAAAAACTTTCAAATTGATTTTAAAAAATATTATAAAGAGGAAGGTGGTACTTGGTGAAAAAGGATTGCTATTATGTGAGCATAGGATTGTGAGCCTATGAGCCTATAATACTATACATCTACATTATAGATATATATATACCATAAAAATCATCTATGATAATAGGACATATGTGTTACAAATACCCATATTATAGGTATTTATGATACATACACCTTCTATAGTGTGTAGTACCTATATTATAGGTACCTACAATGTAGGTTCAATGCTCACAAGCTCGCATTCTTAGGCTCACTAGCACCGTTGGGATATATGCTAGCTAATCAACCTAATTTGTTTGCAAAGCTTTGTTTTAAGTCATTCCAAAAAATATTGCAAAATTTGGAATTTAAAAAAATTTCATGTCAAAGTGGCCCATTAAACACATGTTATAAAAAGAATGAATTAACATTTTTGGATTTTACAGATTGATACCTATTCAAAAACATTTGTACCATTCAATTCCAAATAATGAAGTGAAAGTTATGAGTTTAATCTTTCAAGCAATGAAGGCAGAATAAAAATACAAAGTCATTTCTTGAAATCAATTTGATAATTTTCAAATAGAAACAAAAAGAAAGGATATCTAAGGTTTACAAGAGTATTCTCATCATTGAAGTTTTCAATTTTCAAAATTGAAAATTCTTGTCAAAGTTTTTAGTGGTTTAGTTTTCTCTTTCACCAAGCAACAACACTAGGATGTGAGCATGTGAGTGTGAGCCTATGAGCAGTGAGTTGGGATTGTGTGAGCCTAGAGTCTTGAAATTTAAAATATGATATAATTTTTTTTAAATTGGTTAAAAAGTTCAAAGACTAATGTGTTTTTAACAAAATTTAGTATATTTAGAAAAATATGACCTATTACCACAGGACCCATAATCATGGATTTTAGATTTAAAAGCTTGATAAGTTGATGGTATTGGATGATTTGAAATTTGTATCATGTTTTGAGAGACTGTTCCAAAGTAGTTTGATCAAATTAGAGTATAAATAATTTAAAGTATAAATAATTTAGAGGCAATTCTAAGGATGAGAGGAAGGTGAATGCAATAAAAATATTATAGGATGTAGAACCTTATGTACATAATAAAATATTCTTTCATTACTGCAAGGAATACATATTGGAATATGAATATAATATTTTGCTACTAGATTTGAGAATTTTGAAGATTTTATATTGATACTACATATCTACTTCATATCATGATAATATTTGTTAACTAGCTTGTTCATTTGTATGTCTTAATGATTTCAGTGATGGTAAAATTGGTATTAGAAGGCCATGTTCATTATATTGAGACCTTTCGCAATCTCAATTTTATCCTCGACTCGAGGATAAACCATTTTATCTCTTTATTGGTGTTTTTTTATAAATAGGTAATAACACCAACTTTTAGAATTTCATTATAGGATCACTATTTGAGCATTATTTATTTTTGGTTTCAATTACTATTTTTTTAAATGAATTTCCCAATAATTAGCATTCTGTCTTAAAATCTTCGAAAAGTCTCAATATAACGAATATGGCCTTTTAATGAGAATAGGCCAAATGGCGTGGGATCTTGGGTTAGATAAGAACATGAAAACATTTAAGTCGCACAACACATTATACAATTTAGTTTGCACAAAACCAAAAATCCTTAGTATGAACTGCCATGCACTTATAATCATACTTTTGTTTATTATAAATGGAGACAACAATGGTTTCCTAAGCATAATAATGAATAGCTTGCATTTGTCTTATGTGTACTTCTAAATGGTATGACACTATTTCCTTGACTTGTGTGAAATTCTTGCTATAGCCATTTCAATATATCACAATCCATTTCCACTACAAATCGGATACGGGATAAGATCGTGTAAAATTCCTCAACTATAATCAAGAGTTTCACTCTAGCAATTACCAATCTAGTTTCAACTTGAATATGAGAGAAATTAACCTTGTGGGGTAATCAGATCAACTTCAAAATCGATCAAAGGATTTGATTTTTTTTGCTTGAATCAAATACCTCTTTTACCTCCAAGTGCGAAATTCAAGTGCAAATGTCTTCCACTCCAAGCATCTCATTGAGTACATTTACAATTTTCTTTCCATCTATAAATATCATAGCTCTCTTCAGTTTCAAATCATTTTTATATAGGCCTTTCCTAAAAAGGCCCCCATAGAGATAAATCCTATAGTTAATCATTTGCATGAAGGTTCAAATCTAGTCATTACACATGGCAATAAACAAATTAGATTATACGCATTTCCCAAAAGTTTACATCCATTTGTTGTGTATTGTTTCTTCCAGGTTGCAGGTTGGGATGTCTACTAGTTTAGCTATTGTCAATTTCTATTCTATAAAAATGATTAATGAAGTCATTCAAATGGTTTGCAATTTAAGGTTGAGGATAGGAAATAGAAAAAAAATGAGGTTAAAGGTAATATCATTTCTATAAATCCAACCCACTAACGGTATCAAAAATCACCAAAATGCAATCCAATCCTCTAGTTCAAGATTTTTTTATTCTTATGGAACTTTGAAAAGTACCACCAAATTTTGATATCTAGATACATCTTGTTTGTTTCACATATCAATGTTGCATCCTTGTAGTGCATATAGAATCGAATATGCTAGTTCAAGAATTATTTGGTGATTAGCTTCTCTATGTGCTTGTACAATCTATTGCCCAATGGAACAAGAAAATCCTTTCAAAAAATGTGAAGATGGTTTGCCAAAAATGAAAAGAACCCAATAACAATTCATTGAATCAAATATCAACTATCATTTGATCATCTACCATCAAGAAAATTTGTTATGGTGA
Source organism: Straminergon stramineum (assembly GCA_963920665.1). Taxonomy (NCBI): domain Eukaryota; kingdom Viridiplantae; phylum Streptophyta; class Bryopsida; order Hypnales; family Calliergonaceae; genus Straminergon; species Straminergon stramineum. The sequence goes on from OY987263.1 coordinate 2,953,927, forward strand.
AATGAGAGAATTACTTCATTGATAATTAGTGAGATTGAAGGATTTAGAGGTCAAATGAAAATGAAAATCATTGTTTGTCATGAGTCTTTAAAAGGTATGAGACTATTTGAAGATGAGAGCTTGATTGCTTATTATCAAATTAAATGCATGAATTGTGTTCACTGTAGAACTTCCAACCTCATTTTGGCATAATAAAATGTTTTTTTACAAAAAAACTTAAAATTGAAAAAAGTTGGAAAATCAAATTAAATTTCATCTCCAAAAATCCAAATGAGATTTCAAGACTCCAATAAAAAGTTATGAACAAAAATAAGAGAGGATGTTTGAAAATAATAAAGAAAAATGTCCCTTCCAACCCTTATTTGAATTTTGTCGATAACTTTTGATTAGAATCTTAAAATCATAAACGGATTCTTGAAGATGAAATTTAACTTGATTTACCAACTTTTCTTAGTTTAAATTTTTTTTAGAATAAGTTATTCTACTATGCCAAAATGAGGTCCAAAGTTCTACATTTGAATACAATTCTTCCTTTTGACTTAACTAGATATGAGCGGTTGAGCTCTTACTAATCCTAATTTACATATCCCACATGGTTTGTTATACCTCCTACCACCCAACTTGTATAAAGATCTTGTCTTCTCAACTTCGCATATTCTCAATAAGTAACTTTTGAATTCTAGTGAGATGGTTGCCCAATGTTTTTCAATCAATTTGGTATCAATTGCCAGAAATGATACTATAGAGTGTTGAAGTTTCTTTTAAATTTAAATTAAAAATTTAGCATTATACAATAAATCTTATTGTATGATACAATATAGGCTATGATTTGATAAAATGTTTTGTTTTTTCCTTTCCATTGGACAACCATTAACAACCAAACTTTTTCAGATTCAAATGCTTTCATACTTTTACCTTCCCAATGGACAGCCATTAATGACAAGGCTTCTTGGGATTTAAATGCTTTTATATTTTTATCTTTCTAATGGGCAATGTTTAATAGCCGTACTTCATGGGACTCAAATGTTTTCATTTCATTGCCTTCCCAATAGACAATCGTTAATGGCCATGCTTTTGGGGATTTAAATGCTTTTATATTTTTGTTTTTTCAATGGATAGTCGTTAATGGCCCCACTATTTGGGGTTCAAATGCATTCATATTTTTACCTTTCCGATGGGCAATCATTAATGACTATACTTCTTGGGACTCAAATGCTTTCATATTTTTACCTTCCCAATGGATAGCCATTAATGGCTACGCTTTTTAGGATTTAGGTTTGTTTGCACCATATTTTAGAATTTGGTGAAATGTTGCAATTCTTTCAGCTTTCCCAATATACAACCGTTAACAATTGCTACATTGAATTACATATTATACATTACATATACACAAACTAGAGTTTTTTTTAATCTTGATTAAATTCAAAAAGATTCATTTTTTAGGGTTTTGGTATCAAGTGCTAGACCTTTAAATTTATTTGGGTTCTAAGAAAGTTTGGCCAATTCACGTTATTTGTTACTATTCATGAGTTGTTAATAGCTAGTCTATTTTCCAATGCCATCCAATACAAATATAGTTGTTTAAAATGGATGTGATTCACATTTCATTTTTGGATTACACTAGTCATTTTTCTTTGTGCATGCAATCAAAAAAGTTGTTTGCCTTCCTAGTGCACAATTGTTAATGGCCACATTTTTGAGTTTAGGTTTGCTTTCAATATATACTAGGAATTTGATGAAATGGAGAAATTTTCTTGCCTTCCTAGTTCATAGCCGTTAATGGCTATAAGTTTTTAATTTAGAATTGCTTCTAGTATATGCTAAGAATTTGATCAAATGCTAAAATTCTCTTGCCTTTCTAATGCACAATCATTAATAGTTGTTGTGATAAATTACGTATTGTACAATATGTATACACAAATGAGAACTTTTCTTAATCTAAATTTAGACGTCGTTTCAAAGATATTGACATAATGAAATCCATAAACAAAAAAATTAAATGTTGTACTTCAACCTCTTCTAAAGATCACTTGGAGTTATAATTGCATCTCTTTTGGAAAAAAAAATTGATGTCATTAATGATATCATAAAAGCATAGAGTGTCAATATGATACGGGCAAATATTGCATTGTAGAAAGAATTGAAAAATGATGAAGATCTCAAAGTTTTCTATGGTAAGATGTATATGATGTGAGATGACAAACATTGTTTGCAAGCATAATTGCTTATCATCAATTGAGATCAATTGGATGACTTCACATGGTAATATGTTATTGAATGTATTGTTTTGGAGGTCAAGGGGGATGTTGCAATTATATTGACAACATTTCATAAAGTTAATTGGTAATTCCTTTAATTTCTTTATCAATTTTCATTTCATTTGACTTTTTAGTATCTAAAGTTTGTTTTGTTATGACCATTGTAATTACAATCACTATTCTACATTTTTTTTGGTATATGTTCACTTCATATATTTTAATACAATAAATCTTGTTTTTCCATGAGAAAGTAAAAAAACAAAAATTTCATGATTCTATAAATCTTATTTATTAACTTTATTGCATTCAAAGTATAGCTAGGCAACTATTCCTATATTTAAAAAACTTGTATCCAAAAAAGATCTTATTAAAGCTAAAGCCAAAAAGAAGTCAAAACAAAAAATTTGGTTCAGTATGACTTAAGGATTTAAATTCCAAAGTCTTATATTAGGTTCATTTCAAATTTCTTTTCAATTCTTATTTCTTAGGTCTTCCCTTCATTCTTATTGTTAATTTGAATTAATATTATCTTGCTCTACTAAGCATAATATTTGTCATTAAGTGCAATTATTTTTATTCTATTGTCTTGTTCTTCAAATTGAATTTGCCCATGTATGATGTGGCAACATCCCATTCAATGGCCTAAAACTTCAACCTATGCCCAAATTGAACAATAAATCATGAGCCTTGAATCGCACTACACTACTTAAATTCATAAAATACCACAAAATAGAGTTTAACTTGGACTCCACCTAAAATACTACCATTCAACTCATTTTATAGTCTATTTTTTTGAAATGATTTTTGTTTTCATTATTTTTTGAAAAAAATATAATTTGAAAAAAGATAGCTTAAAAAGAGAGGCATCAACTAGAAATCTAGTTGTTTAAGTCATTAGGGGTTAATACATTTATTAGGTGTATAATATATGACTACTACTTTTGTTTTAAATATTCAATGTCTATGATATTTTTTATTTAGAAGTATAGTTAAAAAAATAAGATAAATAGGTGGACGATTTTCATCATTTCAATTTGTATGAAAGCCCAAGATGAAGACTATACTAATCAGTTAATCATTCAAAAACATTGTTCATGATTCATTGCTTTTAATGTTTATAGCCTTTGCTAGTCACCAAATTTTTGTCCAGACTATATTGCCCACTTTTGTTGCTCTTCCTATTTTAGACTTTATAAATATCACCACTATGATGGTGTTATGATATATTGCAATTTTACATCTATGTGCTTCATAATGAAACATCCTAACCGCTATACCTATTTTAATCATGTATTTGCTTACATACACTATCTATTTTGACTATATCTCATTTTTTGGAAATATATTGGTTCAATTTTTTGGTACAAAATCACATAGTAGCATATTCATTTGTTGTTCATTTGGATTGTACATCCTTACATCTAATTCCATGGTCATAGGTCCCCAATGGATTCACAAACCTTAAATGAAAAAAAAAATAGGCTCACAAGCTCATAGGCTCACACTCACAAGCTCACATACTAGTACCTCCGTTTTTAATGTATTTAACATATAAAACATATAAGAGAATTTAGAAAATATAGTTGGTTTGAAAAGCTGATTTGCATGATTTTGATAGAATCAATGGTACAAGGTCTTACCAAAAAATGAATAAATGTACACCTCTCTAAAAATATTGTCTAATAAAATTTAATTCTCTATGTTGTAAATACTCATGAGGTAGATAATATAAAACATCAAATTGTTTTTTCTTGTTTATCTTTTGCACAACTATTCTATTAAAATTTAAACAATTGTTGCATTTTTTTTAGATTATATTCTTTTATTACTTTAAAATAAATGAACCAAGGTAACAACATCAAAATATCCATTCTCTTGAAATTCTTCATCATCCTTTTTATGGACACAATTTTTGCCAATTCTAGTAATACAAGTAATACATAACTTTTACTAACCTTTTTCTCTCTTAAGATAGAAAAAAGGACTTGCTTAATTTTTTATTTCAACTTATTGAGAATAAAACTGAGGTCATCCAAAACTCAAATATTTTATCCTTGGCTACCAAAAAAATAGAATTTAAAATGATAGGTTTAATTAAATTATTTTATTATAGAATGATTATCTATAGTTTAGTATGTAAATAATTGCCACTCATTCTATTTGGATTAGTATTGAGAATTCAAAGTAATGAAATATCTTGTTTTGCTTGCAACAAGAAAAAATTTCCCAAAATATTATGGAATTAATTAGTTTTTTAATTCAATTGTTTCAATTTTGACAATTTTGAAATGACATTTTTGGAGTACTTTTTGGTAATACATACACATAGGACTTTGAATAAAGCATATACCGGTATATGGGTTAAAATTTATACTTAAAAAAATAATAATAATGATGGTAGCTAAAAAAAATCAATAGATATCTTGAAACTAAAATTGACCTATTCCTTTTCCAATGGATGTGAGTCCCTCAAAGTATGGCTAGTGGTGCAAGGAAAGATCATTTTGTCACAACTTCAATTCACAACAAAATCATTTTGTTAAAATTTTTGTGGAATGACTTATTTAATTGCTCTACTATTAGGGCATATTTTATAGCCTACCAACCAATTACAATGTGGCCAAAAGTAGTAGGCAGTCTTGTGCCTACCATCCCCCTCGCTACCAATAAACATAGACCGTTGGATCTGCTTCTGTAAAATTAAACCCCCATGAGCACTGTTGATCTCATTTAATAAACTGGCCGCAAATGGCGGTGAACGTGGACCATTGATCATGTTAGAAAAATGTATAAGGCCGGTACAACCATTGACATAGCGCTGCTGAAACAAATAACTAGAATCATTGATCTATCTGAGGAAGGTAGGGTTTGGTGCTCCGTGTGATTCAGCTGAGTTGCTCTTCTATCTTTGCATTCCATTTACTCTGTGCTCCGCTCTTCGTTTTCTCTGTGCTTGGTGCTCTGGGAGAGTTTATTTTAGAAGTAGATCCAAACCGTCATTGTGGACATTGAAGGTGCGAGGGTTGACGTCGGAGGTCTCGAAGAAAAAGCTTTCGAAAGAATGCTACCGTGCCGTTGTGGATTTCCGCTCATTGTGACGACATTGTCTAAGCACACCAGGTCTGATTATCATTGCGATTCGTACTCTCATTGTGGTGAGTTTTGTAGGGTTCGGTTTGATTTTACGTTCCTGAGTGTGTAGCTCATTAAGCGTGACATTTAGTGATTTGCCTCGTATAGTTAGGGTGGAAGTTATTTTCAGTTCTACTTCGATGTGCTTTTGCAGTTGAATTCCAAGTCGATATGCCATTGTACAGAACTGAGTCACTAAGAGTAGAAGACTACTAACAACATTAGATTCGCTTTGAAGTAATATTATGCCTCTAAGATCGTATGTGTATGGATATATTTGTTGTTTAGGGTAATTTTTCTTTTCCTGATTCGTAATTAAAGTTAATGGCATTGTAAAATATTCATCTGAATTCATATTCATGTAATGAAGGAAGTTAATTCTCGATGAGTTGGACTATGTTTCTTGTAATGGCTGTGGAGATGGCGAAAGTGAAAGTTACTCATTTATTGTACACTCATCAGATGCTCACTCTAAGGTAGGAGGTCCATAAAGTGCCCATCTAAGAGCTTAAACTGAATTTTGGGGAGGTGAAACTTGTTGAAATATTTTTCAGTAAATTTTTCTTGAAAGACAAGAGGAATTGACATCTAACCCAAGTCGTTTCATATTTTTTGGAGTTTTGTAGAATTAGTTATGAATTTTTTAAGTCGAAATGGCATAGGGCTCTAAAACCGCACACCTCCTCAAATGTACAATGTTGTACATCCATGTAAAGATGAAAAAACCCCATTTACAAACAACGTACATTTGAGGAGGTGTGCGGTTTTAGAGCTTGTGTGGATTTTGAGCCTCCTACCTTATATGACTTTTTTTTGGTTCTACTATCTTCTGTATGATTACAGTGGAAGTAATGTTTGCTATGAAACATTTGGCATTAACAAATTCCTTGTATACTCTTCCAAGTGCCCAAGGCAAAAAGATTGCCAAAGTTTCAAAGAATATGTGTGCAAAATCGTTGTTGTTAAGATTTTCAAGATTTAAGGATGTTGTTAAGTACAAGATGCTATGAAGATTTTAGGATTGAATAGAACTACAGGCCTTAGCTTTGGCAAAAAATTTGAGTGAAAATGTTCTTTTCCAAAAAAACTACAATTGTACCCGTTTGGAAATTTTGGTAGTAAAAGTTTTATATTCCATGGAAAAATGACATGTGTACCCCTTTCAAAGTTTGTGTAAAAATTTTACAACCAATGGAAAAATGACATGTGTATCCCTTTTGTAATGGTTTTCTTCAAAGTGACAATTTCTCACAATGTGTTCAAAAGAGGTAGTAAGGTACTTTGTTCTTATTGCAACCATCTTCTTCAAATAGTCCAGTAGGCCCCTTTGAAATGGATAGTTAATGGTTCTAAAATGGACTGTCACAAATGTTAGAGCATAATTAAGATTTGTCAAATATTAATTCATACTTTGCCAATGGATGGAATGAGAGTCAGAGAGGGTTCATTTCAAATCTAGGGTGTGTCCACTTCATTTTTCTAAATGAGAATTGATTGCCCAATTGCCTTCTTACAAGTGTCAAAAGAATTTAGGATCCATTTAAGTTTAGTAATGGTTGCATTTAAGAATCTTGTGTATTACTTTTTGAATGCTGCAGTGCTTGTTTTTGGTCAAGCCATATCTTTTTTCAGATTGCGTGTGTGTAGGTTTTGCAAGGCCTATGATAAAAAATAGGTGCCTACCACATAATTCTTTGAAAATTCATAAGTAATTCAAAAATGCTCCGAAAAATATGAAACCACTCGGGTTGGATTCCACATCAATTTTTCTTCAAGTGAAAAATAAGGAATAATAATTTTGTGCATCTAAGAATCATTGAAAAGGCCGACTAGACCTTAACCCCTACACAACGTGGCGGACGTTTTTTGTCCAATGAATGACAAGGAATTCTCCTATGTAGGACAAAAGTGGAACTATTCATCCTTGAAATTAGGGATGGAAAGGGAAGATCTTCTACAATAGTTTGACTCCCAATGAGTATTTTTGGTTTTTTGAAAGTGGATGATGTCACATGGTTCTGAAATGGTTGATTTCCATTGTCATTAGCCCAACGTTCAAGGGTTAAATGGTTGCTTTAATAGTAGACTACCTTAACTACCTTACACACACAAACATCTTAATTTTGGCTATAACAATTTTAGTTTTGAATATTAAAATAGATAGACCCAATCTATAGTAGAACCTCTTTAAAGCAATAAGATTGGGACTGGTCTAACACATTAGATAAGAGAGGTTATTGCATTACGGAGGGACATGATCTTTGTATGTAGTTCATTTTGTTAAGTCGGGACCAACAATCAACGCGATTTGACAGAACTTTATTGAATTAGAGAGTATTGACTTAGGGAGGTTCTACTGCAATTTTGCATAGAAAAAGTAAGTATTTGAAAAAGTTAACATGTTTTTTCTCGCCGGAAATAACTTAAATAACTTTCTACCTGGTTGGGCCGCCTTCGGGGGTTCCAGATATCCTTACCCTGCCCTGATCTCCTGGTCTCAGATACCCTGGATCTATACCCAGCACATCGGCTAATCGTGCCCTTGCGTCGTCTGCGCGGATGAGGGCAGCGCTGTGGAGCTGCGAAAGCAGCCATATCCACTCATTGGATATCAAATGGTGTGTGGCAGCCACAGGAACCACATCTCCTCTCACCGCAAAATCCAAAGCAATCGCACCCACAATCCTTTTCTCCTCCTTCATTCCAACAATCCATTCCAATTCCTCTCTACATTGTCACATTGAACCCAATTGCACCACATAGCCAGCAGGTAGCAAGCAAGCAGGCAGCAAGCGCTTTCGTCAACATGGCAACAGCTTCCGTCGCTGCAACTGCAGCGCCCGCGCTCTCCAGCGGATTGGCGTCCAAGCTCAATGGCGTCTGCGGCCACACGAACACCTCCTGCCTGGTGATGGTCCCCTCACCCGGCTACTCTATTTCCCAGAAGGAATCCGTGAAGGTGATCTCCCAAGCCGCCGTCGCTCCCAGCCGTGTCCCCGACATGGAGAAGCGCAAATTGATGAACCTTCTGTTGTTGGGCGCCATCTCGCTCCCCACCATCGGCCTCGCCGGTCCGTACCTCTACTTCCTGGTGCCCCCCGGCTCGGGCGGGAGCGGCTTGGGCGTGAACGCCAAGGACGCGCTCGGCAACGACATCACCATGTCGGGGTGGCTCAAGACGCATTCTGCCGGGGACCGGACGCTGGCGCAGGGCTTGAAGGGCGACCCCACGTACCTCGTGGTGGAGAATGACGGCACGCTGGCGACCTTCGGCGTGAATGCCGTGTGCACGCATTTGGGGTGCGTGGTGCCGTGGAACAGGGCGGAGAACAAGTTCATGTGCCCTTGCCATGGCAGTCAGTACAACCCCCAGGGCACGGTGGTGCGGGGGCCTGCGCCTCTGTCCTTGGCGCTGGCGCATGTGGATGTAGCGGACGACAAGGTACTGTTTTCGCCGTGGACGGAAACCGACTTCAGGACGGGCACCAACCCTTGGTGGTCGTAGAGGCTAGCCAACGGAAACCCTATCTCTTGATGTACTATAAATTGCACTTCATTGAATCGGATGATTAGTCGAAAATGATTCGCAACGAAGGTCGCTCGGGCGTGGAATATTGATTGTTGTGGGATCGAGGGAAATGAATTTGTCGATGCTACCATGACTATATGACATTTGGTGTATATGTAGGGAGGGTCACGAGGGATCTCGAGTTTTTTCTTTGCTTGATGTTTTGCGTGTATATGAATCCTCTGAGCTAGCTTTGCTTGCCCTACTCGCTTTTTGAGTATCGAGCTGGCAGGAGGAGATGCAAAAGTATGCGAATTTGCAACATTCCATATGTGTGAGATTGTGATCGTGGAATTTAAATCCAATTCAAGGTGGATCAAGGCTTATGTAGCAGTTGAATGCGTAGTTCTGATTGTCGGAAGTCATGTTTCTGTATCCACGACAGCTGGTCTTACAGGGTCTTATGTTCAGGTATTCGGTTGTTTGGCTATGTATGTCAACCAACAAGCGAAGATGGTGACACTGTTTGCTTGATGTTATGTATTTACATGAATCCAGTTGTCTGGGCATGCTCGACGTGTTTGTGAGTATGGAAGTGGCAAGAGCAGATACAAACGACGCAAACTTGCTAGTCTCCAAATGTAGGATTCTGATTATCTTCCAGAGGGATTTTCAATTCTTTTCTGTCGCAAATCTGATACTCCTATTCCACGTAATTCTAATTCCGTTCTAGGACTAGGATCAAATTTCGAGCCTCGGATGACATGATTAGAACTCATTCAAATTCTCATATTCGTATGTACTTCAGTTAGTCTTCTATATACATGATAATCAATGATGCAATAGTCAGAATGTTTGTGAGATGACCTTCCAGATTAATTGTCACGGGTTTGATACTGTTCATAGTTCTTATCCCAAATAGCCAAATGCCAATCGCATTGTGGATAGTTCCTGGATCATGTTGCGATTCAGATTTCCGGATGATGTGTTCTGTGCTTGTTAGTAGAATTCATTCAGAATCTCATATTCAGTTTCTCGTTTGTTAGGGTATTGGTGAATGCTGGGAGATGATGGAACTATTCTGTCACTGTGATTCAATGCACCAGATTAGTATTACTCAGATTTAAAATGCCACTCCGATGCAATTGCTAGAGCTCTGAAATCTCAATCGCGAACCCCCCGGATATGAAGTGTTTTTGTCGCACATCCTCCAGTTTCTCCCATCCAAACACTATCATCCCTTCTAATTAAGTCTACCAAGTCAACCAGCCATTACCACGCAATTTCCAATTCCGCCCTCCTGTGTCTGATGTATATTCTCGTTCAGAAGTGTATCCCTTGAGCGGATTTGACTTTTTCAAACCGGCCCCATGAATGTATGAGAAAAGTCCTTCAACTCAATTCTTCCTTCTTCTGCCAAAGTTGAGAAATGAATCGCCTACTTGGTAGACTAAGTGACATAATTTTGGACTCTGCATCTTCCGAACCTGCTTATCACTTCCCTTTATCCTGATGATCTATCACATCGGATTTAGTGGCGGTTGAGCTTCACAGTCTATCTGAATTCTTCACCTGCGAATTTAAAAAAAACATCGCAGTAGGTGCAGATCTTGCAAAATTCTAATTTCGGCCATGGTTTATACCGAGCACGCACAGAGCAACCGCCGCAAATTGTATGTTTCTGGTAACAGAAAACTGGAGTGACCTCCTCGAAGATTAAACACATTCCCTGAAACCTGAATACTTCATACACAATTTAATTCAAGCCAAGGACTTTCTTATTGGTTGGCCTGACATTCTGAAGACACTTTGATTCAACTTTCTTCGCTAAAGATGGAATTTTCTCAAAAGAAATTCTTACAAATGTCCTCGACACAGTGATATGAAACCTTGCTCTAGTGCAAGAATTCTGCAGCTTGGGCGTAGTGTTCGACTAATTTGGAAATGCAATTCTTCTAATGAGTGTCTAAGACTGTTGGGAAAGAAAGCGAAATTCAAATCTGTATGATAAAACCAGAAACTAGTGTTGCCTTCTCGCAGATTGCCGGAGGTGGACTGATGGTGACGTTCATCGGTGCACCTGATTGCAACTGGTTCATTAGAGTAGGAAGAGCGATGCTTGCGGGGATAAAAGAGTGTTTTGCTGTTGTGACTCTGGCTTGTCACAGATCCAATGATAAAACATTGACCATGCTGCCTCTTCCAGATGACTTTGTGTAGTCTAACTTACATCGAGCGTGCAGGGCCGAATCCCAACTCTCTTATCTGATAGCCGAGATTGGAAACCAAAATGCCAATGAAGGTGATTTTGAAGCTGATATGGCAGGAGGATTGGGATCCATACTGCTGAGGTAACTACACCTCAAATCAATCAAATAAGCACGGGAGTATTGTTCCTTTTAATAAATTCTCTAAGTTACAATCTTGATGGCAATTGAAAGTGAGAGAATTCTAGATTCTCTTAGTTTGGATTTTTTGGACCTTGTATGAATAAACTAAGAATTTTCAAAGTGTTGATTGTGGACGTAACTATCCAAAAGAAAACTATTGTAGATTCTCATGTTTAAAGGGTTTACATTTTAGGCAAAAATCTAGATAAAAAAGGTTTTAGTAACATGTGGGGTCTAAAGTGAGGTGTATTTATCTTTGCTCTTCTTAATTGCCACAACAAACTTATATTTAGAAGATATCCAATCAAAGACTTACACACTCTTCTTCTTAATTGCCACTACAAGCTTATATTTAGAAGATATTCAATCAAAGACTTACACTCTTCAGAAATGGGTAGGTGACTACACAATGAGAGGGTCCATTAGATGTTGGAATTGGATGACTGGCGGCATTGGGTTGTTGTACCTTCCTCAAATCATACACACAGGACCACAATGGACCACAAGAGCTCTCCAAACATTTATGGGTTTAAACGTGGCATTTCAGGGTGACAGTTAGGGTACTATAAATCAAACTTGATCATCAAGATCTTACAGTCCAAATTTTCAAATAAGATTTCTAGCAAAATTCAACAATCAGAGTATTTTTTGGTTGTGAGTTCAAAATTTACCACTTGCACTGACAATGGCGACAATTCTAGAAAATGATTTGCAAGCCATGTCCGAACTGATGAGCCCCGTCATCAATGCGTCCAGAAGAGATAATCCATCCACATGTAATCAATAATCATTTTTTTTTCTCAAAAGCACCGTTCATGAGCTCCAACTCCAACACTAGCATTTCGTGTCAGGTCGACGAGGGACTGCAACTGCGGTCAAGCTCCTCTCTTCTAAAGCATAGGACTTCCAAGTTCTGTATAATTAGGTTCACTACTGTTACACCCGAGCGCCTGCCAGGCATGGTCCACATGCGCACAGCACTCTCCATTTTACAATTCGTATAAATTCTTATGTTGCCTGCTCAAAAGGAATGATCCTCGATCGCCAGCTATGGCTACACCATCAGAGGCCCAGCGTCGACAGTCATGGACGACACCATGACCGCAGGACGAGCTAAGAAACTGGTGGCTTTGGCATAGAAGTTACCGGAGCCTCTGGACCCCGAATCCGTGAAGAAAGCGCCGTTGTCGAACAAGTCCCCGGAGCTTCGCCAGTTCCAATTCTCCCACCCGTCGATCTTGCTGCCGTCGTCGTTGATGCGCTTGGTGACCTCCTTGGCATTGCCAGCCACGAAGTGGTTACCCTCGCTGTTGATGGTGGGATTCTCGCTGCCGCCAATGGCGTACATTTCCCAGCTGGTGTAGTAGTTGTTGACCACATGGAAGTACCCGTATCGACACCTTCAGGATCACCACAAACACATACTCAAACACATCAGCAAATAATATCAAATTCTTGAGTAGAATCGATCGATAGCTCAAAAAAAACCCTCGAGACTCAAAAACCATCAGAAACCACAACATTCTTGAGTAGTATTGACAAACAGACTCAGAAGTCATCAAAAAAAAATATAACATTCTTGAGTAGTACCGACACCGCAACAGGACCCAGAAACAGAGTTAAAACCCGTCATAACATGCTTGATAAGTATGTACTGGCATGGCAGCATTTGAGGTCGCTTGCCAACTAAGCGTCATCTAGCGTAACTTCATGTCGAATCAAGCAAAACCAAAGCTCGTACATATTCTCACATATGAAAGCATTGGATGATTGCATTAAGGAACTCATAGTTGTGCTCAATACAGCAATAGAAATTGTGAAGGATTCGCTTTCGTGCCTACTCAGAGAAGGCTCAACAAGCATTTTAGGTGATTCAGTATGGTATTATGAACATCGGCCGGCCGAACGATGCTTGGCGATCGAAGTTCACAGATTCAAAAAGCTGCGACTGAAAGTATAATAGGGGTCTTGGAAGAGACGCGCTACTATACCTGGGGATGCGCTCCACGAGATTTTCGCCGAAGTGGTTGAAAGCCACCGTGACCTGCATAGCGGTGTCGAATTTGTCATTGGGGTGAGCTCCAAGGAGCATCACCTTGTCGTGATTACTGAAGTAGTTGTTGGAGATTGTGACCCGAGTGGAGCCTTCGATGACGTCCACCAAGCCATCTGCAGAGTTGGACAGGTAATTGTGGTCCACCCAGATGTCTTTCCCTCCGAAGATCGAGATGGCGTCCCCGTCCGCGACGCCGCGTTGTCCGAAGTGATCCGGGCTGCTCCTCACATCCGCGGGTCCCGTTTTCTTGCAATCGTGGATGTGGATCCCGTGGATGATGATGTTGCTCACGAACTGCGCCGTGATGCACGCTCCGCCCGCGATGTGCACATTGGCTCCTCGCCCGTCCAGGGTTTTGTAGCTGTTCATGAGGAGCTCCTCCTTCAGCTTGATATTCATGTTGCGGGAGAAGACGATCCACAGTGGCTCGCTTTGGATGACGCCGTAGCGGAGCGTGCCGGGACGGGGGTTCACTGCGTCGTCGTCACTGTCGTCTGTGACAACGTAGATGGGGCCGTTCTTCCCGCCCACGGCCATCCGGCCGAACCCCACCGCGCAATCGGCCAGGCCTTGACGGTGTTCACGCCAATGGCGGTCGCATCTCCAGCAGTCGTCGATCGGGTTGCCGGATCCGCAACCGGCAAGCACGCGGCGCGTGTAATTCTCGTGAATAGCTGGGACGTCGACGACGCTGCATTGGAAAATCAGAGTCAGCTAGCTATGGCCGAAGCAGAGGAAAGCGCCGAACACAAAGCTTGGCAAACAGCAAACGGAACTGCAAAATTTCCCTGAATTCCCTCATCTTTCAAGTGGTACCTAAGAATTGGAGCCGCTTCTTGAGCTGCAGATTCCAGTGGCCTTGCGGCCCAACACAACGGCATAGCGAGGGCAATCAGTGAGAAGAGCACCACAGCTCTGCAGGATGCCATTCTCGTTACTAGCTCCTCCGCTTACCTTGCACTAAAGCTGCAGAAAAAAGAACCGTGTGAGAATCTACGCAAGACGCTCGTATGCGCAGAATCAGGGCTGTTTTCACAATGCAAGCAATTTCCCTCGCCGCATTGCAACGAAACCAGTACCTGAACTTGCCGAGCACTTATATCATATGCACCCAGAACTTGAAACTCACAAATTCGACAAGTCGAAGCATTCCAACACTGATCACGAGAACAGTGAGCCCCTGAATTCGCTAATCACACCTGTGTTAGTCAGCGTCATTACGCAAGTCTAGCAACTATGCTATGCTAGTCGACAGCAGTTACAATATGCTTTCGCTGAATTACAGAAAATTCTGTTGAGACTATGCTGAGCTCAGTCGAGACTGAGCTCAGACAGTTCAGTAACCAATTAATCTCCACGGCAGCAACAACTCATAACATATGACTGATTTGAGCTCACTAACCATTCTAGCTCCAAACTAACTCACCAGGTCATCACCCAGGTACGAAGCTCTCCCCCAAACGCACACAATGTAGCACCCTCCACCTTCCAAGCTTCACTCCCAATGAATCCTGTCCCTCAAATTGAAAAGCAAAATTGGGACCTGACTCTCCGAAACTCGGCAAGCACGAGGAAGAAGAAGAAGAACGCACGCAGAGGAGCAGGAAGCGGAGAGCGAGCTTTTCCAACTCTAACTCAGTGGGGGCGATGTGAAAGCGAATGGATCTTGGTTGTCTGTGCTGTACAATGTATGATGTTTATATATGTCTGGGTCAGGAAGTGCACTCAGCCGTTTGGCTTAGACTTTCCCCGCCACCAGTTGGGTCCTGTTGCTCTCATCATACAGTTGCGGCAGTTATTACACCGCTTGGTGATTGAGAGCCTAACTGTGACCGGCTGTGTCTGGGGATTCCATCTTCCGGGGTACTGTTACAGTTAGTGAGTGTCATTATCAAACGGACTTAATTTCAATGGCCTTGATCTCGGCTGATTAATCATAATTACTGCTGTTAACGGAAGAGAGGAGGGAGGTTTGTGCTTGCAGTCATGATGGATCCCCAGCTAACTTAATCCCAAGGACAAACTGTGTTAGAGGATACTCAAACCGTTAGGTACCTGATCCCGTCTCCTCTGCTCACGCTTCTTACCGATATCAAATTGGCAACTCATTGGACTTTGTTAGCAAGTGGTGTAAGCTGGACATGATGTAAGCTTGATCTTTGAAGGTGAATGGGGTTGTCTGAATTTGTTTGCTTTGAAGGTGCAAACAAATTCATACACTGTAATAAAAGATATGACCCTCACTGTTTCAAAGTGATATCTCCACAACTCCTACACATGTTTAAATGCTTATCCTTTTAAGGTCCTTGATGTGACATTTTCTTAGTAAAAGCAATCCAATCATGATTGCTTGGACTTTGAAGGTTTAAAGAAATCTAAAGAGAATATATCCACTCCTTGAATGTGCATCCACTTACTTTAGAGTTATTTCTTGGGATGAAATTTACTATGTGTGTACTTTCAAAGAGCATAAGAGTAAATGGCTATCATGTCACTGGAGGGTACAAAGCTCATACTATCTTTACTTAATAAGGACCATTTTATACTCCCCAAACGTATTTACATAAGGAATTTTTGTCCTCTGATTCTTCATGTAGAAAAAACAAATGAGAAATCAGAACAAGTTTTTGTTGAAATTTGTACTGGGCATAGTAGCATATTAACCTTCTAGAGTAGAATTAGGAAGGAGAATTCTCCCCAATGTTTTGATAGAACCAAACTATTCTTTTTTAGAAAGTCTAACACCCAATAGTATTAAGCAATAAGGTAACCAATCCTATTTGAGCCACAATTTGAATGTCTCAAATTCTATTCTATTTGTCCCAGTCACAATTGGAAATGTCTGAGCCTACTTGTGTCACTAAGGATGTTCCAGTAGTGCACATTTCCAAATATGAAATGTTGGCAGTACTGGTTCCTGGTGGCACAACTAGGCAACAACTGAATTGTGACACAATCAGGATTACTTGCCTTAAAATTTTCAGGTTTAAATCTGGACCTCAAGCTGCTGCTGTGTGTGTGTCTAAAAGGGTGTTCACTTGAGGCTGCTTCAATCTCTGGAATGTTGAATAGGGGTTGTGGATCTTGTTGCAGGCTTCCATTTTTCACTCCAATCCATAGTGGTACCTGAATGAGATTTCTTGAAGTGTGTGAGTGTGATAATGTTTAGCACATATGAAACTATGAATGTTGGACTTTTTGCTTCAGCATGTGGAGAACCTTAATCACTAGACAGTGATTGATTTCCTCATATAACTTACAACATTAAAGTACTACCTACAATTTCCTTGAATTGCTGTGCTTGTAATTTGGAGAAGAGTACATTATTTAACCCCCACACTGACTGAACCTGTTATCACAGCTCCAAGAGTACTTGGTGGCTTGCTTTCACACCCTTGAAGACATGGTCGTATTATTTGGGCTCATGGACCTGGCACATGATGAAGGCCCTGACAATTGTGGCTGCAGTTATTTTGGTAATACTTTTGATATGCCTTCAAAGGGTATGCAACCTGCATCCTCACTGCTGTGCAATAGTGAATAATGAATTCATCTGGACAAAGTGACAAACTCACCCTCTGTGCAACTTGTCAATTGATGTCAGTTTTGACATCAAAGAGGATCAAAATCTCTTCCATTTTACAATAACTAGTATTCAGTGTTATCTGGAAGTCAAATAGTTTGTCAAATAATTGGCAGCAGGGGGCCATTAATTCCCCTATCCACTGCAGTCCCGTGATTTAATCATATTTTAATTTATTTTTTGACACAAATGAAATGGAATTTCATTGCAAAAATAAGTTAGATTCAAGCATCCAGCATGCCATGGACTTTGCACTGCAGTTTTAAGGTAAGGTAGACCAACCTATTACCACCCTGATTCGCAATCTGAGTATATTAGGACTAACTCTAGGAGAGGCACATATTTGTCAGAGGTGTGCACATGTTTCACAAATCAAACCCAAGTGGAATTATAATCTTCCAATAAAAATTGTAATTTCTATGAATTTTTAAAGTGATCTGCCCTAAATTACAAAACCGCCATTAGACTAGAGTCATGAATGTCCTATCCTAAACCTATAACTACCATTACATGTACTTATTAGCACTAGAGTATCCACCAATCAAAGGTTGATACGTTACCCAAGTTGGAATTAATGCACTTAAATTGTCAAAATAATGAATGAATTTGGGTGAGTTTGATGGTGGAGATGGGGCCAAAAATAGGATGGTAGTTATAGGAAGCTGGCAAAAATGGGTTGGTCTTCCTTAGGAGGTGCAAATTCTACCCATGCTCCAAGAACCGTTCCTAGAGTATACCATGAATTGTCACTGTAGGAATGAAAAATGGCCCATTGAAGTAATGGTGCCAATTTGGGATTATCATTGCACAATTTTAGTAATGGTTGGGGATTGAGTTTGATTAGGAAGTTTGGCAAAATTTCAATGTACATAGTGTGGAGTTATGAGTGGTGGGAGACTTTGTGTCATCCTAGACAATTAAATGCACTATGTTGTTGCAGTTTAAGGTTAGCACACCTTCATTTTGGGACTCCATTTGCACCAGTAAAGGACAAGTGTTTGACATTTCATGGAAGTACCTATGGACTCAAAAAACACACTACTATTGTGATCTTTAGAAAATCACATCTAATTTAGTTTAACTCTAAAACTTACAAATCAAATTGTGATGGATGTGTCTCCCTCTCTTCTTTCTCTGAAAATTTGTTAGAAAATGCTTTTTTTTATTAGGGTAGAAGACATCCTAAGCCAAAATGCTCTTAAGTAGGCAATTTTTGCACCTCCTACCTTAAGTTACATTCCTAAAATTGGACTTCCACAAGCAACTTTTTATCCAAAATAAGTAGCCTATCAAGTTGTCACAACTCTAGCCTCGGGATTTGGAGTTTTGTTGTGTGATGGTGGGGGCACAATGAACAAGCGGGGCCTATTTTGAGACTACCATACGCCTAAAAAGCTTTGGCATGCTTATTTTAAAGTGCACCTTTTGAGATGCTCTAAGGTAGGAGGTCCATAAAATGCGACCAAGCTTTAAAAACTTCCTCTAACATACAAGTGCATTTTTCTTTCTTCAATGTACCAAATGCATTTGTCAACATACCAAGAGTGACCATATCAAGGATCAATGCTTTTAATGATCTATGTGAACCCAACTTCAAAATTCATAACTAATTTCAAAAAAGTCAAAAAAATATGAAATTCCTTCAATTAGATGTCAATTCCATTTTTCTTTCAAGGGAAATTTATTAAAAAATATTTCAAGAAGCCAAACACCAAAAATTTGTGAATCAACTCTTAAAAGGATGCTTTATGAACCTTGAGGAATTGGAGCTTCTCTAAGTGATGATGAAAGATATATTTGTAGAGGGTCTTGTTATGACCCCTAGTCCTATTTTGGTCATTGTTAGTCTAGAACTTATTAACTCAGGGGGGGAGGGGTGTTAAAAAAATAAGGATATAGGTGCGAACAACCACTATTTTATAGTGGTTATGAATTAATATTTTTTCACATGCTATCATTATGTAATTTTCTAGTGGGACCTATTATTCCATACCCTATAGTACATTAAAGACGTCCAATGCCATTTTCGATACCCTATATTACTCTAAACCCATTTATAATTTTTAGCCCCCAATTTTTTAACATAACCTAACATTTGTTCGCACGTATGTTGCTACTCCAACCGCTCACTCCCCCCTCACACACACACTTATTAAGGAAAATCTTTTGTTTACCATTGGAGTAACTACACCTCTAACATTGACATTTATCAACCCAAAGTCAACTCTATTAATTCTATTAATTTATTTTTTAATTAATAATCATTTATATTTGGAAGGAGGCAAAAAAAAATTCAATTACAAAAATAAAATATAAGGAAACCACCCAAGCAAAAGGGTATCATATATCTTCTCAAATGAATAAAGATAAATGTCATTACCTTTAGTTAGCTCTTATAAATTTAATACATTATAATTATAGTTATGCCTATGATTGGTATAAAATGTGTGTGTACCTAAAGCAAGTGCATGCACTCTAATGTAGCTAAATCTAGCAAAATTTCTAACAAATTTTCATAACATTCTAAATCAATGAACCAAGGATCTCTAGAATATTGTTGATGAAATTCAAGAATATAAGCTCAAAAAAATAATCCTCCATTATGTGAATCAAACTCATCCTCCAAATCATTGTGTGCTCACTTCATCCTTTCAAAGACTCACTGATTTCTTCCTTAATACCTAGATTTTCTTAAAGCCAAATGAGAGACTTTTGGCATGATTGGTACTAGTAGTTTAATATCTAAGAAAATGATAGCCAAAGTGAAATCTGAATTTTGGCAATGCATATACAAATAGCAATTTGAGATGTTTATGAATATATATTATATTTGGGATCACGAAGCAGGCACCAATAGGTACAACATACTAAATAAAACCTCTTTGACCCTTTGACTTTGGCACTCCCATATTGCATTTGGATAGTAGTTTTGTTATTTCTTTGTCAAATATTTGATCTTTTTCTTGATAACAAGGTTCTACAAACATTTAAAATATCCCTTAAAAAATAGTTCCCATAAAATGTCTTGGGTTCTAAGCTTGGTATGAGTTTTTGGAATCAATTTCGCCCAAGTCTTTGCTAAGATAGACCAACCTATTTTTGTTTGCTACTCTCATTAGATAAAATTCACCTATAGTAAACCTACCAATCATGGCTCAGATAAAATTCAAACCCTTCTCCACATAAATATAGAGAATTTCATGTTTTGAAATTTGGTGTGATTATTAAATGTCATGTTAAGATTCACCTTCAAATAACAGAGTGCAAAAAGATTTCTTTCTACAAATTTTACTGCAATCTAAAGGCCATGAAGCTAAAGTCTAGTTAACCCCTAAATGACCAAGGCCTTTTTTCTTCAAAAAACACACTCAAAACTGCCATTTTTAGAGCAAAGAATTAAAAAAATTGAAAATTTTATTTTATGCTCATCTAACCATAGGATCTTACACCTAAATAGTATGAAAATATGTGGAAAAAATTTCAGAAATTTTGACCATATAGATTGCAAGATATTTGTGTTTAAAGTGAAGAAAACAAAATTTTCCACACATTGCGGGACTAGGTTATTTGACTTTGAACCTTCTTAACTTTAATTTTTTGCACTACAGAGTTTTGAGCTTTAAATCTTTATGGTGGAGAATTGAGTTGAGAGTCTAGGCGAAAAAAGAAAATACAAAAACATTTAATTTCCATTCTTTTAAAAATTATTAAGTAGAAATAGGTACAAGATAGAAGGAAAATCTAAATTATTAATATCTCTAAGATGGAATTAAAATGCACTAATCCGAATGGTGAGATTGTTCTAGAAAGAAAATGAAAACATGTGGAACTTTTTTTTTTAAATTGTAAAAATTGCATGTAGAAATGAATCCTACAAGTTATTTTTTTAGGAAGATGCTCTAATTGCCCAAAAAACAAGATTGTCTATAACTTTCTCATAATAAATCCAAATGGAATGAATCAAATCTTTCCTTGTAGAAAAAAATATAATATATAAGGGAAAAAAATTAAAAAATTAAAAATTAAAATTTTTGAAACTTTTTTTTGCTGCCCCCTCTCCCTTGTTTTGAGCTTATTTGGGCATAACTTTTGTTCCTAGGCACCAAATGAAAAAAAAAATATTCCCACAAAGATAATCAAATTTTCTATCTTCTCGAAAAATTTCAAAAAATAAAGACAAAAATTGAGACAGTAGGTACCTGCCCGAAATCTCATTTGACCCTTGAAGGGACAATGGTCCTTTAGGGGTTAAAAAGTCCTTGCACCCCTCACCACACAGTGTGCGGTAATTGGGCAGTGATACAAAATTTTGTTCCCATCGCAATTGAATTGGTAGTTGCATTGTGCAACTAGTGTTCGGTAAATGGCAACAATTGTTGTGTGGTTTTGGGATGTGTGTGGTCAATGGCAAGTTTATTCTAGTCAACAAGGCTGTGAATTCCTTCGAGTTTTGAAACTGTGGGAACTCGGCTACAATAGTAGGTTGATGTGGCTAGGCAACAAATACACCAAATAATAAGAAGTTATTTTTTACATATTACTTTTTAACTATTTTTTAAATTATTTTAATAATTAAAATAATAATAATAATAATAATAATAAGTTTTAATTTATTTTCAATTTCGGCCAGCAATGGATAGTTCCGAGCACAGGGAACCATCTTGAAATGGTCTTCTAATGAAGTTCAATTTCATCTAATGCTTTAACATGCCACTTTTGGGTCCAATTTTGTCCAAAAACTCATCCAAATCCATTCATTTTTTGACAAAATCATTGCATTCATGCCAACAAAGGGGTAAAGTGTCAAGCCTTTAATAGTGAACATTTAACCCCTACAGGACCAAGGTGTGTTTTTTGGCAACATAGAAATTTTGGGCAAATACATATGACTAGAGATTTCCATGTTTTTGGCCCAAATTTGAATAGAAGGTGTGGACAAGGAATATCTATCATGTACACTAAATTTCAGGACATTTTGAAATATGAGTCAAAAGTTATGGCCTATTATGTAGTTTATTTCTCAACTTGGGCAATCTAGGTAGGTCTAAAAAAATCACTTTTTTCAAAAACTTAAATTTGAAATTAGTTTTCTAGATTTATATATACATAGAAATCTTTGAATCATTGCATTTGGATCAAGGAGTCAAAAGTTATTAGATGTTTTAGTTTGTAGGCAAGTATGGATTCTCCACTCTAAAATAAACTTTGAAGCCCTTTATTTAACTCAATTTTCAATATTTGGAGGAAAAAATAAAAAATAAGGTGTAGATTGTTTATTAAAACATTACAACCATTGGGATTGGAATTTTTCAATTCCATTCATAAATTGTTAACAATTTAGTATTTTGAATCATTCTCTTCATCTTATTGCTTACTATTTTTTTCCTACATGTTGCATATTTCCAAATGATTTGAAAATTTTTAAACATGTATCCAACTTGACTTGAAGAATGAATCTAAAGAAGCACCACCATTTGGACATTGTTTCATGCAAATGTGACCTTGTGAAGTGTAGTTGCCTATTTTTTCATAGGGCCAAAAAAAAGAAATTTTGTCACTTGAAATGCTAATATCTTGCAATCTACCAGGTGGAAATTTTTGAAATTTTTTCTACATCTTCTCATTCTAGTTTAATACAAGATCCTATAGTTCATTCGTTCCATTTGTCCAAAAATGATATTTAAAAAAAAGAATTTGTACTTGTATTAGAAATGACAATTTTTGAAAGTTTTTGGTAATAACATAGTCAAGGAACTTTAGGGGTTAAGTACCATTGGATATATGGGAGAGCAATAATGGGTTGTTTATAAGATGTTCATGACTCTACTCTAAGGTAGTCTACTCTTATTGCAACCATCTTCTTCAAACAACACAGTAGGCCCCTCTGGAATGGGCAATCAATGGTTCTAGAATGGACTGCTACAAATTTTAGAGCATAATTAAGATTTTTTAGGCATTGATTCATACTTTGCCAATGGGTGGAATAAGAGCCAAAGAGGGTCCATTTCAAAGCTAGGGCTTGTCCACTTAATTTTTCTAAATGAAAATTGATTACCCAATTGCCTTCATACAAATGTTAAAAGAATTTAGGATTCGTTTAAGTCTAGTTATGGTTGCATTTAAGAACCTTGTGTATTACTTTTTGAATGTTGCAATGCTTGTTTTTTGGTCAAGCCATATCTTTTTTTCAAACAACGTGTGAGGTTTTTTCAAGGCCTATGATCACAAATAGATGCCTACCACATAATTCTTTGAAAATTCATAAGTAATTCAAAAATGCTCCAAAAAATATGAAACCACTTATGTTAGATTCCACATCAATTTTTCTTCAAGTGAAAAATAAAGAAAAATAATTCCGTGCATCTAAGAACCATTGAAAAGGCCAACCAGCCCTTAAACAGTTGCTTTAAGAGCATACTACCTTATAAATGAATGTTTTTAAAATTTCAAGGCAGACCAGTTTAGAAATATACAGACAATACAATTTTAATTGGAAAAAATATAATTTCACTTGGCCTTCATTCGTAAAACAAGCATGCACCTTTGAATACTATGTGCCTCTCTTGGAGTTGACCCCAAAATATTCAGATTGCTAGTTTGCATGGTAACAGGCTTGTCTATGTTACCAGGGTCCAGTAATGTAGGGAAACAAGATGAGATGCAACAAAGAGGAAACCAGCGTGACTCATTGCAGCAAAGGACTGGCAGTAAGTTACAAGCAGCCAGGAGTCAAGCAAGCGAGGGCTGTGGCACAGACTGAAACGTCTGAAATGAGTAGTTGAGTGTAGTTCAAGGTGTCAGATCCCCACATTACAGTCTCTGTTCAAAGAGCCACAACTGATTGATATTGTTCATCAGGAAGGAGAGAGAAACTATTAAAATGAAATTGCAGCCTCCGTCCACTCCATATAATTTGGCTGCCTCAAAAAAATCCACCAGGGCATGAATAATGGAAATGCCAAATGACCATGACCTACTGCATGGGCCATCAGGAAGGCAGGATCCTAGATGTTCGTCCTCCAACTAACATTAGCTTTATTGATTGATACAAGGCCAAAGTTCCCCAATTATTTTTTCTGTTGTCAGGCAGTGGGATGGAACACACACTCAGAGGTCGCCAAAGTGTGGTGCAATTCACACAACTGACTCATGTCTGTTGGTGTAAGTTAAGTTAAGCAGAATCCACCACTTCACATTACTGGATCAAAACTAAGCCATTCAGTTGTCGGTGTAGGCACCCTCCTCCTGCTGACCCAATGAATCCTCATTTGTAGTGTTCAATTACTTCGTCATAGTCCTAATCCAAGTTGGTTTTCTTGTGACGTAGTCAAATTCTGAAAATTCATGGTGACGAAGAGCACTGACTCACTGAGTGATCCCTTCACACCCGGAACTCAGCTACGTTAGTAAGAACAGAACTCAGCTGTTGTCAGTTTGTACTTAAGCTGCCACCAGCAGCAGCAGGCCGGGTTTAGTTTCTTATTTGCAATATCCAAGGCTATAATTCCTGTTGCCTATGCGTGACACCAGATTTTGGAGAGACAATCAGACTCTGGCCATGGTTGCCTCCTCAGTCCTCACTTAGCCATTTTCTAATGTTAAGTTATTGTAAGAAGTAGAAATGCAAGGCACCGTCCATTAAGTTGGAGCTGGGATTGCCGAGTATAATAAGGCAGTGAGTTGTGAATGCAGTCAGTCAGTGATGGGTGGACGAGTTGTCAGTGAAAGTGCATCATGTCACCTCTGGCAAGAACAACATTATCGTGCATGTAAATATCCCAGCCTGCATTAGCCCCCTGAATTGCCTATAGAAAATGAATACAAAGCTACCAGTTGCAACATTTGGGAAGGTTTTTCCTTGAGTTTTACAGGCTATTTTCCTGCAATTCCCAAATTGAACTGGTTTTTCAGGGACAGATCCCAGTTATCTTCTGTAGTTTTTACTCAAAATATCAATTTTATAGATTTTGTTACCAGTACTTTGCCAATGTTTTCAAGTTGCAAGCAGGTTGACGTGACTCTACCTCTATTTTGTGTTATTGTTTACCTTTTCACTGGAAATTGTCCATGTGTTTCAAAAATAAAAATAAAAATTGCAACCGGTTTTTTTCCCAACTCCACCTGCTGACTTTGAACTAGCCACCCAGTTCTTCCCGAACATAGAATAAACTTGCCGTTTGCCGCACACATCCAAAAAACACACGACTACCGTTGCCATTTTCTAAATAGTAGCCACACAATTTGACTACTGAATCAATTGCGATGGGAACAAAATTTTGTTTTACTGCCCAATGATTGCACACGAGGTGGAAAAGAATTGCAAGGAGTTTTTAACTAGATTTTAGCTTTGTCACCTTTACATTGTAATAAAATTTGTAGTAAGAAATCTTTTTGCACTCTGTTTTTCAAAAGTGAATTTTAACATGACATTTAATAATCTTGACCAAATTTCAAAAGATACAAGTCTCTATATTTATGTGGAGAAGGAATTGAATTTTGTCTGTGTGGTGATTGGCAAGTATGCTGGTAGATGCCTATTGCAATTTCCAGATGCTGGATCCTGGTACCCAAATTGGCTGATACCTTACCCAAATGGCAGCTTTGGCCTTCTTGGCCTGCTTGACTGCTGCTCTTTATTGCTTGGGACAATTGAAGATTTTTTTTTTCTTGAAACACATGGACGATTTCCATTGATAGGGGAAACAATACACAGCAACCAAAGGAACAATTCCCCAGTGTATCATCTTTACATTTTCGAGCCCTGAAACACAACGCAATACTAACCATCATCAGAAAAGTTAGGCCAAATTATTTTTGTGCCATTTTGACACCAAAGGCCGCATACAAGTCATTCTGGCATCATTTTATCCATACTAGGTTGGTATGGAGGTTGGCACCAAATTAACTTAATTGCATTTCAATGCACCATTATGGCACCATGTTCTCATGCCTTGAAGTTCCTGATGATATTCACCTTTTTATTAGTTTTACTCTTTTCACCTAAAACTACACAAACATAAACTCAACAACCAGGAACAGCACCCACCAAGCTAAAATGGTAAACCACTGCGCACCCACTCAGGGGAGTTTGAAGCCCCTCAGGCCAAAGGCACCCAACTTAGGGGGGGTGAGGTTCCAACTAATCTGGTGATGAACTCTGACTCCAAAGAACTTGGTCTGAAGCCAAATGTTGCCTAACCACTTCAGGAAGAGGTCGGCTTTGTCAGGATAAAGAACTGAAGAAACTTTGAATTTAATGGTTGTTTTTGGCGGAGTGCATGAGTGAGTGTACCCGTCCCCCCAGGGTGGAGTTGGTAGGAAACTAAATGATGCTACAAATAGATGCCAACACTTTTCAGAAAATCTTGGGTTCGTTCAAAAAGGAAGTATTCAAGCCAAGAACTGAGTGACCTTTATTGAGCAACACAGCTCAAATTGATTGTCAGTCACCCCAAATTACACCCATATTTATGTCTTGTATTCATATATACTGTACATACATTGGGTCTATGTTACTGTGTATAACCATATCAGCATATCAACATATACCACATATTCAACACTGAATAGGGGTATTAAGGGGACCCATACTAATTAATCGACATTCCACACTATATAAATATCTACCTTTATTGTACATCAGTAGTTATTGAAGTGTCCAGGGGATGTACATCATGCTTCAAACATCTACAGTTTTCCACAGTAAGTCCCTTTAAATTTTTGGTCCCCTTAATACCCCTATTCAGTGAAGTGGCAGGGTTGAAAAAAACCCTATTTTGTGAGGGGTGAGGGGGTCCTAATATTTGGAGGGCAGGGAGGTTGTCTCTTTTCACTGGATAGTGAACAGTGTTATGACTTTGTAACCTAAATGCAGTGCTTGACAAGCCATATTTGCTGTAGAAGTGGGTCTGACCTAATAGGTTGAAACATTCTACATGTTTTCCTTCACTTTCTCATTAAGTAACAAACCTAATTGGGATCACTTGTAAGACTGTCCCATCTAGATGTTTGCCAAGGATGTATAACCTCCATACATAAGAGACTAGGATTGATTATAGGTACATCTATTTCCAACATTTTGAAAATTCATAGTAAATTAGTAGTTTACTCATACAAAGTCCAAAAAAATGCATTCGAAAGGAATCTAGAATCATCTTGCAACTATCAACAAGACCCAACAAAATCCTTAATAGTTCAATAATGGAAACTATGCACAAATCTTTTTTCAAACCCATCTAGGTGTTGCTAATTCCTTTGTCTCAAAATAAATTTGAGGATGTTGAAAATTGGTTGTTTCAAATTAAGTTTGATCTTTTAATGGTTGACAAAAATGAAACTCTTGGCACACTTGATGGTGTCATTTGGGCATTATAGAGTAATAAAAAGTTGCCCTTGATAGTGCAATTTGTTCTTTCCCATATACAACAATTGGTAGAACAAGCCACTGCAATCAAAAGACTCCATAATGGACACCTAAGAAATGATCCCATTATAGGGGGGTCAATAAATGAGATTTAGGCCACAATCAATATCTTATTTGATAATGTTGGAGTGATTAGTGGCTTCATTAGGAACTTCTAACTTTTCATAGTAACTTCATTGTAGGAAGTGACTTTTTTAGGCCTTCTACATTAGAAATTATTGTGATTGTTTC
Source organism: Straminergon stramineum (assembly GCA_963920665.1). NCBI lineage: Eukaryota > Viridiplantae > Streptophyta > Bryopsida > Hypnales > Calliergonaceae > Straminergon > Straminergon stramineum. The sequence goes on from OY987263.1 coordinate 2,981,508, forward strand.
AATTATGTAAGATGAACATTATAGATACAATTTTGTTGGTTTGGGAGTAGTTTAGAGATTCTTCAAGACTATGATAGGTTGCACACCTCAAAAATTCATAGCACATTCATACTCTATCAAAAACATATATAAATTTCAATTGCTCTCACTATTTCTCACAATTGTCTTTATGTGGGAATTTTTTTTTAAATTTAGCAATGGCATGAGATCAAACTCCTAATTCTAACCATAATAGGATGTTTTACCTTATGGAAACTTCTCCTATTAAGGTAGACCAACCCAATTCCGTTCAATACCCAATTTTGTCACCCTATTTTTGGCCCCAATTTTGTTCACAAAAATATCTAAATCCATTCATTTCTTGACATGATTAGTGCATTAATATCAACAAAGAATAATATATTGGTGAGTACTTAAGTGCCATTGAATACACGGAAAGGCAGTTACGAGTTGTTTATGGAACGTTTATGACTCCATTCTATGGAAAATTTGTTAATTTAATAGAGGCCACTTTAGATAATTATAAATATGACAATTTTAATTGGAGAATTATAATTCCACTTGGTTTTGATTCATGAAACAAGCGCACACTTCTAAAAAAATTATGTGCCACTCTTGGAGTTTACTCAAAGATATTCAAATCCAAAAATCAAGGTGGTAATACACTTGCCTACCTTATGGGTTTCCATGACCAAAGTTGAATTAGCTTAAGTTTCTCAATTACTAACAACGCACCCATTAAGTTAACCCTTAAAGGGTGGACTGGTGACTATGGAAATCAACCCTTTTGAAATCGTGTGACATCATCTACATTAAAAAAATAAAAATACTCATTGGAGGTCAAAGTAATGTAGAAGATCTCCTCTTTCCACACAAAATTCGAAGGATGAATAGTTGCAGTTATGTCCTACATAGACAGATTCTTTGTCATTCATCGGACACAAAACATCCGCTTCTACGTTTAAGGGTTAAGTTATTTGTTGCAGCACCTGTTGTATTTAAGTGTATTGTGTCTGCCAAGCTTAGGGGAGTACAAAGACCCTTTTGCGACTGTGACGCATGAGCTACAGAATCCTAATGTATCTGATTTAGTGTTGTGAAAATCTCACTCCCAGCTGCAAGCCTGAATGCACTACTTATGCTTGCACTTGCCCAAGATTCGAAAGCTCCTCTCAAACACACCGACTGAGTGCTGTAAGGATCCTTCATCAGGCATGTCATTTCAGCACTTCATGTGTGGATTAAGCTTAGTTTGAGCTAAATAATAGGTAACTTAGCTTCAATCTTAGGATATGCCTGCAACTAACTTTTACAGTGAAATCACTCCAGTGTACAAGCTAAGCTACCTTATGCTGATTTAGACTCATACTTAGAATCTACATACAGGAACTGGTACCAAGATCTGAAAAATATTACTTCATTTGTTGATAAGTAAGTGGAGGAAATAGGGCAATGTTTTCTGAACATCTGTACAATTTTGTTTTTAAATGGATTTTAATTAGACTGGATTGTTGCGTGAGTTGGGCGTAGACTGAATCCATGGTTTAACCCCTCACCACCGAAGGCCTGAACATGTAAAAAAAACATTTCTTTTGAAGTGTTATAGATATAATTTTCCCTAAGTTATAGAGATCTCAACCGTACAATCTCGTAGTGCACTTATTGTAGACTACATGCACCAGATTTGGTGTCATTTGATAGCATAGATTGCAAGATTAGAATGTTTTAGTGTTGAAAAAGGATGCTGAAATTTTCCTAAAAATACATTTGGAGGTGAAATTTGGTTTCTAAATCTACTCAAATGAAGAAACTTTAATATATAAAGTGATTCAAAATCAGCATATGAACACATTGATGAAAAAAATATCATTCAATTGACTCATTGTGTCTACAAAATGACTTTGAAATGTCAAAAAATAGCAAGAGAAATTGAAAAAAATACATCAAAAACTAAACCTCCTTCTAAAATGCTTCTTAGTCACTCATAACTTCTTGGATTGATATGAAATTTTATACACACAAACTAGACTAGTATGTGCAATTTTTTCAAATTTTTTTTTATTGGAAACAAACATTGTATGAAGAAGAAACAAGCCGTTGAAGTTCATTGTAATCCAAAAATGTCGGGACTTTGAACTTCGAATTGCTCCCAAACATTCAAAACAACTTGGATTGACATGAAAATTCTACCACAATAACTAGACTTCAAGGGGAACATATCTTGACAAATTTTTATTGAAAACGAACTTTGGATGAAGGAGATACAAGCCCCCGAAGTTGCAGCCATCAAATGCAATTTGTTGAATTCAAATTGAACTTGTGAACTTCGATTGGCTTCCAAAAATTCAGAAAATCTTGGATTGATCTGAAAATTTTACCACACAAATTAGAAAAGAGATCACAAATTTTCCAACAAGTTTTATTGAATTCGGACATCAGATGCAAAAGTTACATCACTTTGAATTTGACTTTAGAACACTTTTGGTCCCCTTGGGCGGTGAGGGGTTAACTTAGTATGGGTGCCCCAAAGATCAAGAAGTTGTAGATCTACAAGTGCCGTATAAATAAAATGTGATTTGTACTGGATATTTTTTATGGTTGTGTTCCATTGCTAGCTTAGTAACTTAATAATATCATTATAATCTAAGTAGTGAAAGTTCTTGTACTTCACACGAGTGAAGATTTGATTCTTATTTGCTATGATAGGTTCACACATGTACAGATGATAATACTCAATGTTTGACCCTTTAGAGCATCACCACTCATTCACACCAAACACAGCTCAAGGAATGGGATAGCCTAGGCTTGTTTCCTCTAAGGTTCCATTTGGTCCGGAAGACACCCTAGTCATCCTCGCCCAAAGAACATGGGGAAAGAAGTCAATCACACACTTAATGAGAAAAATATAATTTTGATATAAATGCAATGAGAAACACAACTTTGTCCTCTAAGAGTTAACTTACAACTTTTGCTTTAAACATTTCAAACTTAAATTTTTCTATCATGAATAATTGATTTAAAAATAAAGAAAAATAGAAATGCAAATAAATATGGTTTTCATTCTTTCTTTTTTTATAAAAATCTTCAATTTGAATTATAATTTAAAAACAAATAGTGTTAAAAAAATTGTATTCAAAATTAAAAACAAACATACAAAAGTGCTTCAAGTGTATTTGAGGTGTGCTTGAAATCTTCTTCAAGCAATGACTCTAATGCGCGAGCTTGGAGCCATGAGCCTATGAGTTGTGAGTGTGGAGCTTGTAAGCCTAGGGCTCCCAAAACCTTTTTTTGGAATTTTTTTGCCACCCAATTTTTTTTCTTCATCTTCTTTCCAAGAAAAAAGAATAAAACTTTCTATTTATAGTAAGTATTATGACCTATGACCATGTCCCCTAAAATCGTAGATTGTAGAATGAGTCATTTTTTATTCTTCTGAAATTGCTTATTACTACGGGAAAAGACCTTCAAACTTTGTTGAAAAGTTTCACTACTTAGTTCAATGATTACAATAGAAAATGTGCTAGACATTGCGAGTATTATAGATAGATGTCATTTGGGTAGAACTTAGTTGTGTTGTTTTGACTAGCTAATTTGAATACATAGAACAAAGACTTCTGAATATCCCATAATGATTGTGATTTTCCACGTGTCCTAGTATAAGTGCACATGTGTAGGATGAGTGGACAACCTAAAGGTTTGTATGAGATGATGACCACAAGCCATGGTGGAGTGGTGGTAGACATTTCACTTGAATCTTAAGGTTTTTTACTTTATATAATTTTCAATTATAAAATTCATTTTTCTTCATAATTGTAAGTATTGCCAAATGTTGACATTCTCAAAAAATTGTTGAAAATGGGGAAAGAAAAAACATTGGGGGAAGAAAAGAATTGGGAAAAGAATTTTTTTTGGGGGGGGGAAATAAATAAAATGGGGAAAGAAGAGAAAATGGGAAAAGAAAAAAAAATGGAGAAAGAAAAAAAATGGGGAAAGAAAAGAATGGGGAAAGAAAAAAATGGGGAATAAAGGGGAACCAAAAAGATAGGATGATGAAATAATCGGAAAATGAAGGGAAAAAAACTGGAATTCCAATGACAATGAAGAAGTTCAAATAACAAAAAAATGCTTGAAAAACAGAACAAAACACAATTTCATAGTCATATATGCCTTATTCAAATAGGATTTATGGTTATACATCGTAGTCATTTACATGAACTTACTTCAAAACAATTGACTAGTGAGACATCTCCCATATTTCATGAATGCATTCACATTTTTAATTCCATAAACTCCAAATCATTTCAAACATAATATACGTGAATGAATACAATACAAATGAAGTAGATGAATAAATCAGTTCATGCCTACTTTGAAACTGTGATAATTTCTACTCGAACTTGAAGTAGCTTTAGATCATTGAAGCTATAACTGGGTGCATGAATGAATTTGTCTTCATGAAAATCCTTCTTGCAAAAGTACGTGTACAAGTAGTATAGGTGTTTGCAATTCACGTACTGTTGTCAACCTCTAATAGTAGAAACAACCATATTTAAGAAGTTTGGGCATGTATATGTGGCGAACATACCCACTCTAATTCGATAGACATTTTTGTTAGGGTTTGTCCCTATCTCTAGAGCCACTATTGCACCAAGGCCCGAAAAGGGGAGCAAGGTTACTCCCACAATTTGCCCTCTAATATTCTTGTACTTTTCCACTTATTTCATTGTTATGTAGTTGGTGCATTGGCTATCCTCCGAATGGTTTGATTGTTTCTAACTGTTGGATATGCATTTGGGTTCGTGGGCATTGGTTGGTCATACAAGATGGTCTTGAAAATCTTCGATATGCTGAAGAGTCGTCGTAGCGATAATGTCCACTACTACAAAATATGTGTGTTTATGACTGTGAAAATATGATTGGGGATGATTCACGACTACGCATGGTCATATTTTTGGAGGCCGAAACCTTGGAGAGAAATATAACTGCAAATTTGACTCCTAGTCATATTTTGGTCTTATACTTCATGAGCATATAGTATATGTCTATTGGGAATGCCAAAATACTTCATAGGAGACAACAAGGAACATGTTTTGGGAATGCCTAGTCATATTTTTGCTTAAAGCATATTTTGCAATGATATTTTTATAATAATCACACTTTTTTCTTTTGGGGCTCCCCAAAGAAAATTTGGGCAAGGAACATGTTTGGAAAGTACATAGTGATGTTTTCACTTTAGTCATATTCACTAGTCATATTTTCAATCATATTTTTGCATTAGTTATATTTTGTAGTCACATTTTTTTTGAAAGTTTTTTTTCTTTGGAGGGAGCCCAAGGAAAAATTAGACAATCTAAGGTTGGTCTCTTGTATTTTGGTTGTAAGGACCATTCTTTGGGGTTAAGGCATGACTTTTTTTAATGCCTATTTAAAAAAAATCATTTTTTATTGAATGATGTATCTATTACAAAACTAGCATCTATTAATTTGGGATGATACATGTTTATATTTTAATTAATATATTTAAAGTTTTCATAGGATATAGAAGGGAAGTAGAGGGGAATAAAAAAAGAAAAAATAATAAAAAATTAAATAATTATTTTGAGGACCTAGGGAGAAAATTAGAGAAAAATAAAAGCCTATGCAAGAATCAAAGCAATATGAGCGCCAATTTACCCACCCTTGGTAAATTGTGAGCACAACCAAGTTCTAGGTTTTGACTAAGTGAATCCTACTTTTCAGTGCTTAAACATGGTCCATTGAACCTTCCAAGCAATGAATCTTTTTTTCTAAGTGCCTAATGTGATCCAAACATGAAAGAATCTCTTAATCTTTGTCTGGTGTCTTTGGCTAACCAAATGGATGGATTGTTGTGGGTTTTGGATGGAACTCATGTGAGGGAAGAACTAAACTAAAAAAACCTTGAGGTCATTCCTTGTTATTTCTAAAAACCTAAGACTTGACCCTATCTGACCTTCCTAGCCAAAGTTATGAGCGGATGAAGTTTGATTGCTATTTAGTTCTTCAAACTTCATCCATCGATTAAGTCTAGTTTCCTAATTCAAAATGATTCGAAATTTCTAGGAATGGTTCATGAGGCCTATCCCTATCTAAATCTGTAATTTGGCTCTAATTGAAAACTTCTAGGGATTTCTCATCCAACCCTCTTCTAAACTTCATCCTCCATTATCTTTTGGATTTTTCGTGATTTTCCTTAATGGGGAGAGTTCTATGGGTTCTACTCAACTTCTTTTACCCGCCTAGATTCCTAATTCCCTCGCTCAACTTCTACCTTCTAGACTTGTGATTGACTTCCTTTAGCATTCAAGGCTAGGATTAGCCTTTGCCTTCTTATTATTTTGTGGTGAGTTCTGTGGTGAGTTCTCAACGAATGAAGTTTGACTGCTAGTTGGTGCTTAAAACTTCATCCACTAATTTCTCCTAATTTATAATTAACTTTCTCTTTCTTCTGTGGACTCTAGTTAATGTCCCCTTCCTAATCTTCTAAATTTGCTACCAACTTCTATGTCTAACTCTTTTTTATACAATTTAAGTCTTAATCTTCATCTAGCAATATCTTCCTTGTTTCTACTCCGATTTGGACGTGCCTTAGGTTTTTGGAAAGCTAAGAACCTTTTCTCTAGGATCCTAACCTAATAAATGACCTGACCTATAGCTTTAAAGGTCTGACTTAAGGGTGGACCTCGGCTATAGTTAATAATTGTTAATTAGGAAAATTGGAAAAGTTAGGAGTCGTTTATCTCATATCATGGAACTCAATTCGTTGATTGTGCCCATTGGGAGCTCTCTTGCTTCCGCCATAAACTCCCTCGATACAATGCAAAGAACTGTAGTTTTAATAATAAGGTAACTTAATACAAGTTTGCTCTTTGGCGTCGTCCTATTTCATCTTTTTCCTCTCTGTCGCGGCCCTAGTAACACCTTACAACTTCAACTAGACTTCAAGAGTCCTTCACAACTTTCAAGGCTCACCATGCTCTAATACCGGTATCACTTAGGCCCAACTAACTAACACTGCATATGCCATACACTTACAACATTAGTTCCTATTTCCAACTCACATTGTTAAGTCCTGATGCCCGAGACTTCTAGCACGCACCCCAGTCGTAACACTTGGCATATCACTTGGTGACATGGGGCGGAACTTCCATCTTACTGTGCTAGGATCCATGGTGGCACTACTCACCATGGTCCTAACCGCCCTTAATTGTCACCCTACTTTATACTAGGCCCGTTGTACATTTGCTACTCTCACACCAATACTAATCGGAACTCACAACTCGGGACACATTACCAAAGGCCTAGCAAGGAGTGGGACTCCAACCAACTGGTGCCCCGGGACACACATACAAGTGTCCCAAGGAACCTTGAAGCCAGTAGTGAAGTTACATGACCACCCATGAATCACCGGGACTCACCAAGGCTCCAAGAGGGAGTGAAGAGGGAGACCAACCCCTCCTAAAGTACTCTTTGTAGTCTTCGGTAGCCCCCCCCTTGTGGGTCAAAGGGACTTCCGAAACCCCCTTGGGTTTGGGAAGACCACCCGTTTCCAACTAAATTCCCCAAGTTCCTGCTCTGTTTAGACTCTCGAACTTCCAAATGACATAACTTTGTTGTCAAGGCTTCAAATCCCACATGCGATCCCATTTTGGATATCTAAGCAACGAATAGATGTCTATAGACTGCTCACTTGTTCCATTTGAACAAGTTCTCACAAAGTTATGGCCCTCCAAAGATTCGGGTTCACCGGGAGTGGCGTCACGCCTTCATCGTAGCCCTTCTCTTGGCCATAACTTTTGGCTCATGTCATAGAACCTCGTAATGCTTGTCATTTTAGGTTACTTGTCTTTTTAGCTTTTCAATGATATGCTACATGCCATGCTTTGTTGAGTGATTTGTTAGGAACCCTTCACACCTAGCCTTTGAGTGTCCTGGCAACACCAAGACACCCCAAACTTTGAATAGCCATAACTTTTACCCTACTAGTCCAAATCACGTGTTCTTTAGACGGTTAGAAGCATATTTTCAAGAGCTTTCCAATCATGTATGACATGCCACTATGCCCTTCATAACCAAGGCGCTCTTGCACCCTGTTTGCTTGGGAGTCTCTTATTTCTCCCTTCTTAGCCTATTGCAAAGCTTGGGAAGTCACCCCCAAGGTCTCCCTTGTTCACTAAGGCACTTCGGGCACCCCAAGGAGATGGGGGCATGACAGCTTTAGAATTGCAAGGGTGACACCTAGTCACCTACCAATGAAGAATATAAGGTGAATTGAATATTATAGAATTATTTCTTCACCTTCTCTATACGTTTTCCTTCTCCTTCTTTATGTTTTTTGGAACCCTAATATATTTATTGCCTTTCCATTTTATTTTTCTTATGTTGTTCAAGTATTTTCTCACCCTCTCTATTTTTTTTCTTATTCCAATTCTACTTCTAATTGTGCGTTGTGAATATTGTCTACTATTGACATGGAACCAAAATACTATCAAGTTTTGCTTTTTAAGTATGATTTTTGCACTTATGGGTATTGAACATCAATCCATCGTGCCTTTTAGGCAATGAATCTTTTTATAGAGTTTGAGATAACCTTAAAATGCTTGGGGTGTAAGTGCCAAATTACCTACCCTTGGTAAATTGTCAGTACAATAAATTAAACTAAGTTTTTGGTTCTCAATCAATGATTTCTACTTTGAGGTATTTAAACATGGACCATTGTGCCCTCTAAGCACTAGATCTTTTCTTAGTACCTAAATATATCCAATTGTGTAGAAATAATTGAAAAATACAACTTCTAATGCAATGATGAAGGTGGTTGGTTGACAGAGTAGGCCACTATAGTTTTTGGTGAAAGATTGAGCGGACTAGGCCATTGTAGTTTCTAGTGAAAGATCGGGCAAAAAAAACTCATAGTATCAACCTCTAGAAAATTCTTTACCCTTTCCGAAAATGTAAAATTCGACCCTATCCAAGCTTTCTAGCAAAAGTTAAGGTAGATGAAGTTTTCTCACTATATGATTCAACAAACTTCATCCACTACATTTACTTGGTTCCCTAATTCAAAATGATTTAAAATTTTGGAGGAAGGTTACAAATGTTAATTTCTATCTAAAACCTCAATTTGGTCTAGATTGAGTGATGTCCTTAACCTTTCATTCAAATCTAGCCTAAGACTTCATCGTTTTACAACTTCTTAATTTTCTTGAAGTCAAAGTTTCGTAGTATTTTGGAAAATCATCAAAATTTCTACATCAATTCTAGAACTTGAAGTTAAAGCTTCACTATATGTTGGGATTAACCTCAAATTTCAAGACACAATCACTAGACTAGTTCATAATTGGACCTTAAGAGTTTTGTTCCAACGAAAACTTCTCTAAATGCCACTGACACCTTTAGACCGTGAAAGTTCCATTTCAATCAGAACTTTTCTAAATACCATTGACACCATTGAACTTTGAGAGTTATATTTTAGTAATTATTAGAAATTTGTGTAGATAAATGTTACAAATTTTGGGATTTTTGGCACCTAGAAATCTATAATCTCGTTAATTTATAGAAATGAAGGAGTCAATTTCATCAAGAAATCATTGGTTGGTTAGTGATGCTTTACTTACTAAACTCATTTCAAGCTTTCAAACAATAGTTGATATTGCTACAAAAATTAATCTTAAGGTTGCTTGAGTACTACTCCCTCCATTCCCAAATCATCTTTTTGTTGGCCTTAATTTTCAATCCCAAAATGATCTCATGTTGCATTCTATGATGTTGTTAAGTGGTCAAATTTGGGTTTTGTTTGCTAATTCGAACTAACAAAACAGATTCGAGTAGTAATTCCCCCTCCATCTATGCAATCATCAATTGAAAGATAAATAATATGACTAAAGAGGTCAATCAACATTGTTTGTTCTTATTTTTTGCATCTCTTTGAATGTTGCTTGATTGAAGGAGATGAAGTTCTAGGTGGTGGAATAGAGATTCACATATAGTCCTTGGCCCAAACTAACTCCCACAAAATGATGACTTCACACTCAAGAATTTAGTGCCCACTAATGATCCTTGAAAATACCCCTTGAATTCCACTTTTTAATTCTCCAAAACTACACTTTGAAAAGGGCTCCAAAACTCAAAATTTTTAGGACACTAAGAGTGCACTAAACTCTACTTATAGCGCAAAACAGGCTTAAAAAATGTTTTTCTCAACCTTAATCTGGAACATTTTATCCCACATGGATATCATTTTGGAATAGAGGGAGTACAAAATAAGTCACATATTTTTGACCTAGAACAATTACTATCTGGGAACATACGAACATAGCTTCAAGGTGGACATTCTTCCATCTTTGATTGTCATTTGTTTGCTACCACTTAGTACAACATGAAATTAGGTTTAGGGTCTTTTCTGCTGAAGCAAACAACTGATTTTAAGGACAGGTTGACTAATTTTCCACATTAGGAAAAAAAATTATTGGGCTTGAGCAAATTTACAAGAAGGGACATGAGCAGCTCATAATGCAAAGTTGTTGGTAAGGTAGTCCTGAAAACACCAGATTCAAGTTTCTCATGTGGTGCTCATTGCTAGCATGCAGTTCAGAATGTCATATCTTTTGAGATGGAAGTACTTGAACCATTCTAAAGGAAAGATACACTGTAAGAGTAAGGTAGTCTATGATGAAGAATATTGATGCATGAAATAGTTGCTTGTGTTGTTTTCAATGTAGAGTTTTCTTGCTTTAGTGTGCTACATAATTACATAGAAGGTAAGGTGCTCTAAAAGTGACCTTTTATCAATTGATTCACCATTATCGGGAGTTTGACTCCTTGAAATATTTTTCAATAAATTCTCAGTGAAAGAAAAATGTATTGACATCAAATCCAAGTCATATTATAATTTGTGGACCTGTGTGGAATTTGTAACAATTTTTGAAGTTGAAATACAGTGGTCACTAAAATCATCCACCCTCTTATCCTCTAAAGGACCAAGGGTATTTTTCTGTCAAAAATCACTTAAAACTGTTATTTTTGCTGTGTTCACCCACCCACCCACCCCCCAAAAAAAATACTTAAAAAAAAAATCTAACTTTAATCTTGTACTTTACTTGTCTTAGATCATGTAGTAAAAATTTCATGAATTTTGACCACATGGCTTGAGAGATATTAGCATTCAAAGTTGGAAAAAGGAGTTTTTTTCATGACTGACTTGCAATTACATATGACTTTGACCACCTTTTGTCAAAAGAAATTTGAACTATGGACTTTGAATTAAAAAGATTTTGTATTGAAGAATTGAGTTGATATTCTAGGAAAAAAATTTCAAAAGAAAAACTCTTGATTTTTATTCTCTAAAAAATTATTAAGTAGAAGTAGGTCTATGATTATATGAAAAACTAAATTGTTAATAGCTCTAAGATAGGGTTGAAACACAATAATCCTAATGGTGAGATTGTTCTAGCAAACAATTTTAACCTCGTCAAACAATTTTTTTGAAAAATTGTGAAAATTGCATTTGGAAATGAATCCTATAAGTTATTTTTTCAAGAAGATGCTCATATTGGCCAAAAAACAAGATTGTTCATAACTTTCACACCACTTATCCAAATGGAATGAATCAAAGCTTCAAATGTAGATAAAAATATAATCTATGAGAAAAAAAATCAAAATTTTTTTTCTTCATTTTTGTGGATTTATTTTTCTACCCAGTGATGTGTAAATTATGTTTAAGAGGGCATAAATTTTTCTCTTAAGCACCGATTGAATTAAAAAAATTATATTCCTACAAAGATAATCAATTTTTCTATCTTGTGAAAAAGTTTCAAAAAAATTCACTAAAAATTGAGGTCATAGGAACTTGCCCGAAATCCATTTTGTCCCCCGAGGGGACAATGGTCCTTTAGGGGTTAAAATGTATACCTTTAAGTACATTGATGGTACACTAATCAGTGCAATCTATATCTCCAGATCATAGGATGCTTTTAGAGCACAAACTATTGTAGAGTACCCTACCTAAGGTAGGAGGCTTGAAATCTATATAGGCTCTATAACCGTACACCTCTTCAAATGTACATTGTTTGTACATGATTTTTTTTCATCTTTACATAGATGTACCAACAGTGTACATTTGAGGAGGTGTGCAGTTTTAGAGCCCTATGCCATTTCGACTTCAAAAATTCATAACTAATTCTACAAAGCTCCAAAAAATATGAAACGACTTGGGATAGATGTCAATTCCTCTTCTCTTTCAAGAAAGTTTTACTGAAAAATATTTCAATAAGTTTCACCTCCCCAAAATTTAGTTTCAGCTCTTTGATGAGTGCTTTATGGACCTCCTACCTTACCTCATATGTTACTCCTCATTTGCATTATGAAGCAGGTGTCAAGAGCATGAACAAGTCTCTCCAATGAGAGTTTGTACTTAACTTACTTTTTTCAATACTAAGTTATGGTTTCTTCTAGGGCTCTTCCAAGTTCCAACCTCCTGTGTACTTAAGGCAGGTCCTCTCTTCAATGAAAATTGGAAATAGTCAACCCATGGTCAGAGGATTTTGGTATTTTTCAAATAAGTCATGGTGTTGTAGGGTCGTGTCCTGTTCCTCACCTTGCCAGGCCACTTGTGGTTGGCAAGTTTGTACTCTTTCTCTTTGCAATGGAACCCTGTTTCATTTGTTTAAAAAAAAAAAAAGAAAAGAAGTCATGTATGGTAGAACCGCCCATTACCAGCCATAACCTGTGGTCAATACACAGGTAATGGGAAATTCAATAGAGAGATGACTGACAGATAATCATTAAATTTTCAGTTTCGAACCATTTTATAGCCATTACTGTAATGACATATATGCTTCGATTTGAGAGCCCAATTAGTCTCTAGATGAGCAGTGATGGAAGAATCTAAACTTACATATTGGGGATGGGAGCAGGCCAACTTTTGGCTTCTAAAATTCATAACAATTTGAATTTAAGGAATAAAATTACGAAATTTTGGCAATGCCCATGATTTCTATCTGTCCACAGGGTTGTAAACTAAAATTGCCTTCTACAACTCCGGACCATGCACAGATTCCTTAAGTGGTTGGTCATGGGCAGTTCTACTATACATCTTTGTTTTTGCTTGTGACCCTGGTCAGACCACCTGTAGCTGTCTGGTATGTATTTTAATTCTTTGCAATGGAATTCCGTTTCATTTGTGTAAAAGAAAAAAGAAAAAGTCATGTACTTCAGTACTGTAGTGGAAAAGTCATGTCCTGTTTCAATCAGGAAGTCCATCCAACTTGGCTGCATCAGTCATTACACAATACTAACCAATATAAGCTTAGCTGTTGGACTCTGGATAGAATATGACTTCAGTTTTTATAAAGCAAATGGCAAATTATTATTTTTTTTTCTTGAAACACATGGACAATTTCCATTGATGGAGGAAACAGTACATAGCAACCAAGGGAACCGGTCCCTGGCGAATCATCTTTAGATTTTCGAGTCCTGAAACACAACACAAGACTAAGCATAGCAAATGGAAAATTTCATTGCAAAAGAAACCAAAATGGTCCGTCTACTCATCAGGTCAGATCAGAGTCATCAGACCCTCCAGGGGACTTCATCCTCTCTTCAATTGGTGAGATCCTTCAATGCTAAACCAGAAATCAGTCAATCATAACATACTTCTTGAGTAAACTTAAGGAATCACATTAATACCAGTAGCAATGATATAAATTATTCACTAGTCTTTTTTATATGGGGAATGTGTTGGACACCTAGAATGCTGTTTTTAACAGCAAGGGCCAATATTCCAATTGGAATTAATCACTACACTAACTTACTGGCAGTGATTGTGGTGAGGACTGAGGACTAAGTTATCTCACATGCTTTCTGTTGTCTGAGATGCATATTTCAATGAACAGTCCCTGTCCCACGGGAGCCACTTGGGCTTAAAATTTGGGCTTCCATTGGTAATCCTATGCAAAAAAAATTGTTTTGTTCAATGGACCTTCATTCTGCATTCTTCAAATGAGATGGGTTAGCCAACCTTTGAAGAGCTGAGGGGCTTTGAGGCAGGAGGTTGTAGAACAAATCTGGGACAAAGCATAGAATCAAGATTGAAGACTATTAGACATAAAGCTAAGTTGTAGTCTTGAAGAGAAGACAATGAAGAATATACATTTCAGCCTATCGAATGTTGGATTTAGCAATACATAAAAAAAGTTTGAATTCTTGGAATGAAATGTGCCGGGTTTATACATTGACAGAATCAGCTTAGATGAAGAGACCAACTCTTTGTATTTTTAAAGTCCAATTTGCAGAGTTTAGAGTCATTATATTGAAAGAAGCGGTTAATGAATCAACATGGATCATGTTGAAAATGTTATTGCAATTCAATCTGAAGAACTTCCATCTCTCCTTTCCCTTCATAAATTTCCATTCCATGACCACTGAAACTTTGTGCGCAGCAGAAGCCAAATGCACAGATGGGGAGAAACACCGAGTTTGTAATCCAGGAGTAGACATTCAAGAATGTTTTATTGCACGATGGTGTATCTAACTGATACTCATCCTAGCAATCAGGCAGCTTTCGCAAACCAAGTGAAATGAGGCGGCAGAGATTCAGCACTGCTCAGCCTGGATAAAATTATATTAATTACAAGTCTCCCATTGAAATCTTATTAACAGGACAAGAAATCACACAGGAGTGGTGATACCCACAGTTGATTAACTTCTAAATAAATTTTATGCATATCAAACTTCTCTATTAACCCCAAATAATGTTAAGTCTCCAGACCTCGTGAACATTGCAAATTAGGTCTGAGGGAGCCAAGACTGTCCGTCAATCCAGCTGAGTTGCATGTATCCAGAGGCTTCAGCGGGGCTGAGCTCGTGCGACCATGCCACACGCTTTGATTGGTCTGACCCTGGCCCTGAACATTGGTATTGTCCGTAGTCGACAGTCCTGCGCAACGCGGATTCATATGTTAGTAACAAACACAGTGGCAATGAAATTGACGAAGAAGTGGAGTGAAGTGTCTGCTTGTTTAGCATAAAAGAAAAGAAAAGAAAAGAAACTGACAACTTAGATGGAGTTCCATTTGAAATGCATCCATGGTTGACATCTGGCAAAGTTCACTCACTTCTGTCTCTCAGAGCTTCCCCAATCTTGCCAACCCGCAGGGATAATAATGTTATCCATGTATGTATTGATGTAGACTGTTCGTGAATAGGGTCCCCATGCTCTGCCCAAGTAAACTTGACCTGTTCCTGTAATCTTACAGTCAATGAAGACAAATCCCGTGTCTTCGTTGTTCGACGACCGTTTCTGCGCTGTTAGAGAGCCTGAAATCATCGAGTCCTGAGCCATGGCGTGAAGCTCACAGTTCTGCCATAAAAAAAACACCATTAGTTATCAGTAATGTCAATAGGAGAGTTACAGGGCAGTACCTAATCTTTGAGAAAGTATTGCTTAATACTAATTTGAATGTTTTCCCAATGCACTTCAGAGTTTAGACACTACAACATTACAATCATCATTGCTAATCTATGAAGTAATAAATAAATGAAAAAAACTAAATTGTCTCAGGAATGCTTAGATAGTATCCCGAAGTCACGGACTTCTATATGAAGTCTGTCTATGGCGATGATGTCAAGTCTGGCCTTCACTTCAAGGCAACAGTGTCACTATTTGTTGGCAAGAGAGAAATATACGAAGAAAATTATAAGCACTACCTAGTCTTTTCCTCACTCTAAACCTTTAGATCGATCAAAAAATAGTAGACCTGGATGTTGCTGACTGAGTTCAACAACTAGCTGATAAGCCTGATAATGCTCTTGAGCTTCCATGATTTAGTCCAGAGTGATCCTGCGGAGGCCTCCTAACACTGCCATTGTTTAAAATCCTAATACTGTCAAATTCTAATGAATCCCAGTCAAACGCAGAAAATTGATTCGTGATGAGATGATCATTTTGAACTAGAACGGGTGTAGCTTTAGGAATTTAGAGGAGCTGACCTTGAAGACGGACTTGGCATTGCCGAAGATGAAATCAATTGTGCCCGAGATGTAGGTATCCTTGAAGTAGTGTCGTCCAGCATAATCAAAGAGCGTGTCTTGTCCTCCATAAATCCCACAGTTGTAGAAGGCAGCCTTGTCAGCTGCCAGCAGCAGGGCCACCGCCTGCCCATTAACAGCCCCGGGATTCGCTGGTGGAGCTGCATTCTGCAACAATTCCTCAAATCATTAATGAATGAATGCGAGTTCTCAGCTTCGGTCACAAAAGAATCACTCCTAGTACTGAAGCACAAACTGAAGGTTCTTATCAAGAGAAGCGGCTGACTTGCACTCTTGTACATAATTCCAGACATTGCATGCTCTCCACCAGTGATTCTCTTTTGGCTAGATATCGCCAGATTTCGACAATTTTTGGGTATAACAACCGTGTAAGAAACTTAAGGATGTAATTTTATTCAACAAAAGACAATTCCCCCAACCTTGAAAACCTGCTAGCTGAATTTTGAGTGATTCGAAGATTCAAAATGTTCTACCTCTGTTTTGTTACTCCTGTGAACAATGGCGACCTAGCTTAATGATGTTATAGAGGACAATGCAATTCTGTAGCTAATTTTAAAGAAAATCGTATTGTAGCTTCCGAAATAACCAAAATGATATTTCAAAATTTACCCAAATTGGTAGCGTCAAACACATTCTTGGAGGCACTTGAACGTCAAAAAAAGCGTGCTCACCACGAAACCAATGCCTCTGGCGACGAAATTGGGGGCCCAGACTGTGAACGTGGCGCTATCCGCAGTCCCGCTCTTGCTGGCGGTGTCGGAGTTGACGATTGTTGTGGCCGTCAATCCAGCTCCTTGCAACGAGATGAACGGCTTGTTGTAAGGGATGATTACTTTCTCGCTGCAGAAAATATGAAATCCCAGGTCAACCAATTACAAGAAATTTATGAATTTGTACACTCCAATTTATTTGACACTAGTTGAATGTTTCTCACAATAAATTACAAACAACAAAGACCTTGGAGGTGGACTTACTGGTACACGCCAGCCGCAATGTCAATCTGAACCCACTGCTCATTGTACTCCGGAATACTGTCGATGGCAGCTTGAATTCTATTGAAATTCGCGTTCCCCGTCTGAGACACATACAAGTGATTTCCTCCGGGATTCACAACTTTCGTTTGATGATTCTCCCTTTTCCTCAAAATTTCAGGTTCCAGATTTTTATTGCTGAAGCTTCCCCTAACAAATCTTGTGTGGCCTTGACCGGAACACAACGAGACAAAGAGAAGCAACACGAGCAGATCTAGCCAGAGCATCATCACTCTCTCATGGGGCGCCATATCCAGAATTTAGCACAGATCAACAGAGTGATCACAAAGCAAGCGCGCTCCAATTAATGCGTTGTGTCAGAATCTCAGGATTAAGAGACGAAGATCGCGTGTCGCAATCCCAACATTCTGGCCACGAACAACTCAACTGCAACTGCAGCTATGGCGAGCACTTTTCCACACATAACCAAGCTGTCCAGCTCTGCAACAAGCTGCCACGACACAATCTTTTAGTACAAGGGCTTACAACTAGATCCAACAAATGCAAAGGCTTCTCTTCACAGATTTCACTGCAGATTGCCCAAATGCTCGGCTCTGTTGCAGTGCCAGAAGGTGCAGAGTGATCAAGTACCTCCGAGGTCGTGGAATTATGAGTCCCTGCAGGTGATGGCGTGCACCCAAACTCAAATCATCAACTGGGCTATTCAAAACTGGCGTGAGTGTATTCCCAAGTGTGCACTGTGGAAGGCTATATTGGGTGAATTACAGTGACACTGCCATTATTCGTCCGCGCTTGAATGATTCGGAGGATGCTGAAAAAAGCCATAGCTGTTGCCCGAGCTGCTGTTGTGCAATAGTGGCCTTGGAAAGCATTGATTAGAATCAACCACACTCCGTGTCAATGCGTCTTGGAATCTGATTGTGGCACATTCACTGCAATGGGGTAGTTCCGGCACACGATGGTTGTAACTTAGTAACTGGGTGGGTTGCCGTGTACTCTGGTTTGACCTCCATTTAGACAGTACTGTAGTTTCAGCCGGGTGAGGTACTGAAGGAAGTTTTAGTTTATGCAAGCTAAGTGAGGGCTCATTTTCTCTACCTCCAACGGCTCTGAGAACATCACTCACAGAGAAGGCCTGAGTATCTTGAAGATGAGTGCAGTCAGTGCACACAATGATACTACCGTTACATGACCTCAAGGGAGCCATAAAGAATTGGATAGGAAGAGCATGTTTTTATCACATTACCATTGTTCTTTAGTATATGGTGTCCTTTCAAGATTTAGACCTTTGGTGATGTCTGGTACCGTGAAATTACAGCCTCATAATGAAAACACCATTCTTTGCCAATCTCTTGGCTCGAAATTTTACATCTCGTAATAAATCTCGACTTTGGCATTACAGCCGTAGCTTAATGTCAAGGGTTGGTGGAAACTACGTATTAAATAAAGGAGGGCAAGTTATCTCCCATAAGCAAGGGATGCTTTGAAGTTATGGTGCCCTTTATTTGAGACCCTCGATTGATCATTATTAGAGAAGAGTGAACACCAAAGTATTGAGGTGGCTACCAAAATCAGGTGTCACCTCACTTTCTTACAAAGCAGCTGACACATACATTTGGTAACCACCTCTGAAAATACTAATTGTACAAGATACAAACTTAGAGATAATTTCCGGTAACAGGAAAGCACAAGAGTGACTAAGATCCTCCCATCGAGGTCATGAACCAGTACAACCTTCCACAGAAGAATTATCCTTGCTTCTCTTTCGGCATATCCATGAATTTTCGCCAGGAACAGGGGACGGGAAAATCGACCGGCAAACAGGGAAATCCAAATTTTTGCCATTGAATTCCCATATTGGAGTTGAAGCAGAAGTAGGAATCAACTCAATCTAGCAGCAATTCAAGTGTAAACCAGGTAAAGGCAATCAAGGAACCAGTGATAAATCTCCCTGTGCAGCTTCAAGAGTCGCAACTTTCACAGGTTATATACAGTTGCCCATTGTCCACTGGCATTAATACATGCAGAAGAATAGATTACATGTAGGATTTCCGGTGAAGCTTGGCGGGTTTTGATCATGTAACCCGTATAATCCTGTCCACCTTCAAAGTGAGAGTGTTTGTCAGTTTGATGTACTGTACACTTCTTTTCTCAGAGAGTGATTGCTGTTCAGCTAGAAACATGCCACGCTGCTCGAAGTACCACGAAGTACTACGGTCGGCAATCTCCTCGAAGTTAATTGCTGAATGATGAGCATAAGAAAATATGGAGGCCGGACTACCTTACAAGCAAGCCACTGTAATTCTGGGGCTAGTTTACTTCTCATTGAAGTAAGGCTGTCCAAGATTAGTGGGTTGCAGAGTAGTTTAGGAGGCAAATTAGTATGTTTGTTGAGTGCTTCCAACATTGGAATCTACAATGAGGGGCTAAACACTCGTGAGTACTTAGAAATTCAATTTTCTCTCAAGTTATTTGATTGAAGAAAGATGATCACTTGGACGTTAATAAGAAGACGAGTCTCGAATCTTAAAGTACGAAGGTGAGGTTTCGACGTTGAAACTGAAGATGTTCTTCATTTTTTTGCGGTCGATTGGTTGGTAACAACTGACAACTTCTCGAGTTGGAAGAGTCACAAAAGAATGCGAATGCGACACATGGCAAGTTCTGTTCAACGATAAGAACTTCCAACAATGGCAGCAGCTAAGTTACTCTGAAACCCTTATTGAACGAGCCTTTGTCTAGCTCCAGCAATCAGGAAGCTCGTCGTGAGAGAAGGACCCACTTCTGAACATGACACATGCTGTCAGGCTCATTTCATCAGTTCTGTATATTGTTTGTATGATCTGGCATTCCGAGCACAGCAAGAAGATGTCTCTTTTGTTACGACGTCAATTTTTATAGATTGGTGACATTCCTTGACTTTGGCACGGAGGACACTTCAAGATGCATCTGCGCCTGAAACCTAAATCAATACCAGTCCTAATTTATAAAGCTTTGTGCAGATGAATTGTCACAATATTTGGTGCCTAGAATCACACCAAGTTTACTAAATTGATGATTTACGTTAGAAGCTGAATGAGAGAGAGAGAGAGAGAGAGAGAGAGAGAGAAGCCTCTGAGTGAAGAGAAAAGTGATGAGGGATTTCTGAGAAAAAGGATAACTGGGACTTAAACAATCTTTGTATATTGGTGCTTCAGCAACCATGACGGTCCATTCATTTGTCAACAATTTGCAGTGATAGGCAGTTGATTTCATATTTCTTGTACATGATGAGGTTGAGCTTCGCTGTAGGCTACCAACTTGATGGAACTTGACAGACAAAATCACTCCAACTTTCAATTATGCACTTAAGTTATGCACTTGAGTCCCCACACACATTAGTAACACCCACTTGACATTCACAATGCATCACAGTCACAGTGAGTATGAAGAGCGCAAGTGGTGTCAGGCTCTTATGGGTCTTAAAAAACAAAAGTTTGTATATCATACTGCTTGTTATGAATCATCATGGTTGCATCTAGTGGCTGCCTTCATGTGGATGTCAGAAATCCTGGAGCTCTGAAAGAACAGGTTCTTACTTGTCTGCCGTTCAGTCAGTGGTGGATAGGAATCATCAAGCATGATTGATCGGAAACAAAACTTTGAATGTCTTGATCAATCGGGGGAGGAAAAAATCCAGGCAACAGCAATGTGGCCACTACAGGAAATGTGACTCAACAAGGTCAATCCAGTTTCTGTACTTATTGCTGCAACTTAGATTTGTCAGCAGAGAATACATGCCTTGAAATAGAAAAAAGAACTGATTCTAATAGAGTTGTTTAATTTGAAACTTTAAAACACTAAGGTAGGAGGCTCAAAATCCACTCGGGCTCTAAAACCGCCCACCTCCTCAAATGTACACTATTGGTACATGTTTCTTTTTCATCTTTACAGGGATGTACCAATAGTATACATTTGAGGAGGTGGGTGGTTTTAGAGCCCATGCCATTTCAACTTCAAAAATTCATAAGTAATTGCACAAAGCTCCAAAAATTATGAAATGATTTGGGTGAGATGCCAATTCCAGTTGTGACTTATCTTTCAAGGAAAATTTACTGAAAAATATTTCAAGAAGTTCCACCTCCCCAAAAGTCAGTTTCAACTCTTAGATGGGCTCTTTATGGACCTCCTACCTTACCCCTTTTTCTCAAGAGCAATCAATGAGGGAATGGTTTATGTGCTTTCAACTACTTTTGTTGTAAATTATGTTGGGCAGTTGGGCACCTTCAACTAGCCATTGTGGTCTTGACTTTCATTAATAAAACATCTCCTTAGATAGTCTGTGAAAAGTTAGAGGAACATTTCGTAAACCCTGTATCAATGTGGTGGCCTAAAAGTGTTTGATGGATGATGAAAAATCCTTTGATGTAAGATAAAATTGTAGATGTTCATCCTTGGACTTTTGTATGAAAAGAAGACATCTTGCACAATAGTTTGACCTCCTATGAATAATCTTGGTGTTTTTTTTAGCAAATGATTCACATGGTACTCAAAAGGATGATTTCCACAATGACCAACCTAACGTTCTAGGTTTAGGGTCATTGCAAGAAAGACTGTCCGATTTTTGTAGCGTTTTGCATAGTACTCATGATTTTTTCAGGAATACTGTATAGTTAGAAAAATAATTTTTTTTAATTGAAAAAAAATTGTTTAATGTATACACCTTCAAGAAGAAGGTAACCTAGGAAGGAAAAGCATAGAAAAATTCTCTAAGTAGGAGAACTAGAAAAGTGCAAAATCTCATGAAAATAGGTACTTTCACATTTTAATTTGTAAAAAGTAGGAAAAAAAATTCCAAAGAAACGAAAAATTTTCCATTTGGGAAGACTTCATGGTGAAGATATTTCACCAAGAGAATGATCTTGAAACCATTTTCATTGTTCAAAACTGCACACACAAGGGAGCCTTGTTTGCATGAACGTAGAGGATATAAAATAATGTTTTTTTACGTGATCTTTGGTATACACATGCTTGACTAGTGTGGGAATAGACCACAGAAATTTTATCTCTATATCATTAATTTTGGGTACTCCTAAGTACTAAAAACCCCTAAGCTGCAAAGTGTGATAAATTAGCTAAATTAAAATTTAATTATCAATTGATTTTTGAAAATTTCTGAAAAATAAGGTATCTAATTAATATCAAGTTGTCCATCTCCAATAAAAATTTCAAGTCAATTGGGCTTATATTTCAAAAGTTATAGCACAAAACAATGCCATCATTCTAAGTGTGATGTAAAATAGTACTGGTCTTTCTTACAATCACCCTTTAAATCAACTTGCCATGATGATAGTTGATGGAAAGACTAAGTAACATAAGATTGATAAGATAGTTGAAGTGACTTGGTTTCTATACTAATTTTGCTTCCAGGCTCTTACTGTGCTGGTCGTCTCTTTGTTGTTTCATACGTCCTTTTTTTTCTTCACACACAATGAGCCTATTTTATCATCTGTCCTATCGACTTCCTCAAACATGCATAAACAATGTTTCTTATTTCCTTAATTAAATTGAATTTTCACATATTTGTCAAGATCATCCCCTTAGGGCTCTAATACCATGAAGGAATACTCGAACAATGACGCTGAACTCATCAAGCAATGTTAACTTGTATTTCCACCATACATGTAAGTGATGAATCGCATAAAATAGAATATATACCACCCACTTAGAAGATAGCTAAAGAACCTATCAATAACCTCTCTAACTAACCTAAGGATTAACTAACAATATCAGCATATTGAATACTACATAGTACTAAAGAAGTAGTGGACTACAATTCCAACACTAACGACTAAACGACAAGAGCTATATTCAGAAGGCAATTGTATAGGACACTTAGTTGTTCTTTAACCAATTGTCGTGGACATATTTTTTTCTAGTGTTACTATAAGAAAGAGCTTGAAAAAAATTCACATTATAGATAGTAGTGATTATCTCCCTTTTCCAATGTAATTATAATAACTCTTCCCATTGTGATATTGGAGGAAAAGAAATCAATGTAAAGTATCCATTTTTCATTGATTTCACCAATGGAGGACTATCAATTTGTACTTCCTTCATGGGTTTGATAGTTAGATAACAAACTTTCTATAATTGCATATCTTCAATTACAGACATATCTTTCCAATCTCAGTTGTCCTTAGTAGCAATGACACTAGAGTATAAGCGGGGAGCAATGAATGTTGAGCATTGAGACATGAGCAATTAGATTTGAGCGCTCACTACGAAGATTTTACTAAAAATATAGATATGTTAGAGTGATAAATAGTGTTGTTAGATCCAAAAATAGTAATGTCAAAAATTAAAAAATTGCAAAAAAGGCTTCATTTGCACATTATAGTTTATGTTCTAGAAAAGAGAGAGTATTTTTGTTTTTTAAAAATTTCTCCAGAAATGAAAATTTACAAAATTCATCAAGATTTGCATTGTTGACTACAACACTTTGTTAACTATTTTGAGGTTGGTTTAGTGTTCCTTGCAACCGAGTAGCACCTAGTAGGTTCATTTAGAGAAATGTAACAAGTGATTCTACATTATTGTTTTTTTGTGGTTAAGGGCTTTATTGGACCAAGAATACCATTAAAGGTCATTTAGAAAAATGTGAAAATCAATTCTATAGTTGTTGTTTTTGTGTTTAAGTGTTTCTCAAGACCAAGGAGCACCTTCAATATTCATTTGTAGAATTGTAATATTTCATCCCACATTGTTGTTTGGCTAAATTTAGCCTTTTTTAATATGTATTTTTTTGATGTTTAAGATTTTACAAATCACTTGAGTGGTCCTAGGGATGCTATGATTCTATCAACAACCTTGAAATAATTAGCCTTCAAGGCAAGTAGCAATTACTCCATAGGTCCATTATTTACCCACCTCTACACATAGTAGGTTTTATTATCTATCTCAAGTAGATTGTACATTTTATAGATTGTTACCTGCAAGTAATAGCTTCACTTCATCAAAGCTTAGACTTGGGACATGTATATACTTGTTGTCCTCTAAGTTTGCCTTACAAAGAAACCTAAAGACATAATACAAATGCTTGCAATTCACCCATGATTTTGTACTACCAAGTGTAGTTGTACTCATGGTGATGAAGTCTTTGTAGGTACAAGTAGGAAAGTCCAAAATAGTAATATGGTAGACCTTATGGATGGAATATATATTGGACTTTAGAATTATCACTCTACCATAGATTAGGTATGGGATAACCACTACAAATTCAATGACAGCTTTCAAGGTCAATATTGTCTTGCATTTGTTGTAGTGGCCAACAATGGGTGCATTGAGTTGCATTAGATGGTCCTCCCTAGTCCCTTCGTGGGATGCATGTCACCATACGATAGTTGGAGATCACTATCATATTGCTTTGAGTGAAGTAAGGCCACACCTTTCACTGTACTCTCTTTATTAAAGAGGTGGAGCACTAGATTCCCTACTTCTTTACTTTGCAATTGGAACCCCACTTCCTCCAAAGAAAGTCTCTATGATTTGATGAGATGCATCCCATATGCAACAAGTCAAACATTTAGAAGAGGTGGCCAATCATGAACCCTCTTCACCTTAGAGCCTCATGCGCACTGCAGAAGGTCATCTACTTAGAATCAAAAATCAAAGTTGATGATGGCCTTCATTCCATACTCTATCATGCAACCGTTGTAGGTAGGAGTTGCCATTCGAATATTTTTTTACTTGTTTATCTAGGATCGACATTTCTTCTTCATCCCGACTTGAACTCCATGACAAATCTTTCCTTCTTTTTTGCACCTAGTAATGTGCCATAGAGAAGGGTTACAATTTGTTTCAATTATTTTGGTAGCATGAGGACGTATTGCGCTTGGTTCTCTTTCGTTCACTGACGTTGATGTCAATGTGCTTGCTTCAGTGCATGCTCTAGTCGAGCGAATCTGAACTTGAGGTGCAAAAAAATTCACAATATTGTAGCAATGAAAGTCTCCATTTGATCCAGGTGACAAATCTAATATGGGTTTTTTGCAACCAAATACTTCTTCACCTTCCAAGTGGGGAACCCTTATTGCTCTTGGTAGTTTTGCAATATCCTATACAAACTTTGCTGGATTTTTGTTGCATCTTGCAACTCGAAGGCGAGGTTTGTCTAAATGGGGACTGGTGCCAAATGTATACCCTAGGAGGTATGCCTAGCAATTAGTTGGTTATTGAATAGCCCACAACATGTGATACATCATAGCAACATACAAACAAGTTCCTCTCTTCCCAGACATTTGTAGCTACTTGTTGTGAATTGTCTCCTCCAAATTGCATGGCGATAGTTTGGCTAGCTCTTCCATGTTCAATTTTTGCACAAACAAAAAACTATTGCAATTGAAGAGGTAAAGATTATTTGGTTTCGAAATGCCTCTTTTCAAAATTAAGAATTTTTTGTATGCAATTGAAATATAATCGAATTTTAATGATGCAAAGGAAATTGAATGAATAGAAACCACATATAATTTTGATACCCGTAGAACTTGTCCATAAATGGATAAGTTTAGCATTCGAAAATGGCCATTTGAAATCAAAGAGCTAGTCATATCACTTACCAATTCCAAAAATCCGCCCCTCTACTAATAGTGTGAAAAAACAAGCGAGTTGTCTAGTTGCTAGAGAGAATCCTCTGACGCAACCCTTGAAGATAGCCACCAACCTTTTATTCCCAAGTATCTTTCTTCCACTTCCACCATTGAATTTGCATCCTTGTATTGTTTATAAAGCCTCTTGTAAGTTTTGGAGAACTCAAGTCAAATGAGCTTCTTTGTATGTCTATTTAGCGACATCATCCAATGATGTAGACAAAAAAGCTCTTGATCTTGCATGGGCTCTTGCTTGTTATCACTTCCATACACCGCACAAACAACCTGTCAATTGGCCATCGCGTTGTTAGCCATGCAACCTTTGAAATTTGGAGGGGGAATACGGTGGTGTGCCATGACAATATTATTAACTCCTAAAAGACCAAGGCCTTTTTTCTGCAAAAAACACACTCAAAACTGCCATTTTTAGAGCAAAAAGTAAAAAAAATTTTGATGTATATATTTTTTTCATATCTAACCAAAGGATCTTACACCTAACTAGTATAAAAATGTGTGGAAAAAATTTCAGAAATTTTGACCTCATAGATTGCAAGATATCTACGTTTAAAGTGAAGAAAACAAGTTTTTCCACACATTGCGGGACTAGGTTATTTGACTTTGAACCTTCTTAACTTCCATTTTTTGCACTACAAAGCTTTGAGATTTAAATCTTTATGGTGGATAATTAAGTTGAGAGTCTAGAAAAAAAAATACAAAAAAAATTTAATTTTTATTCTTTAAGAAATTGTTAAGTAGAAGTAGGTACAAGATAGAAGGAAAATCTAAATTACTAATATCTCTAAGATGGAATTAAAATGCACTAATACCAATGGTGAGATTGTTCTAGAAAGAAAATGAAACCATATGGACCTTTTTTTTTAAAATTGTAAAAATTGCTTTCAGAAATGAATCCTATAAGTTATTTTTTCAGGAAGATGCTCTAATTGCCCCCCAAACAAGATTGTCTACAACTTTCTCATAACAAATCCAAATGAAATGAATCAAAGCTTTCCGATTAGAAAAAAAATATAATCTATAAGGAAAAATAAATAAAAAATAAAAAAATTCAAATTTTTGAAACATTTTTTTGATGCCCACTCGGCCCCTCTCCCTTGTTTTGAGCTTATTTGGGCATAACTATTGTTCTCGGGCACCAAATGAAAAAAGAATTATATTCCCATGAAGCTAATTAATTTTTCTATCTTCCTAAAAACTTTCAAAAAATCAGGACAAAAATTGAGACTGTAGGTACTTGCCCAAAATCTCATTTGTCCCTTGAAGGGACAATATTCATATAGGATCTCCACATATGCTCCTATGAATGAGCATCCTCGCTCATCACATCACAGACACAGATAGTTTGCGCTCAACAAAACTCAAGGTTGTAGACGTGGGCAACCATCAATGTCCATCTTTTCATCATCCTTACATGATCGAACATGCAACAAGAGTTCTACAAATCTCCACCATGTTGTAGTAGCCAACTTGCCTTGAAGAATGAATGCCAAGAGTTACGACCATTTTGGACATTTTTTCATAATAATTTGACGTTGTAAAGTGCAATTGCCAAGTTTTTTGCAAAGCCAAAAAAAGGCTTTTTGTCAATTCAAATGCTAATTATATCTTGCAATCTACATGGTAGAAATTTCTGAAATTTTTTTCACATCTTCTCAAACCAATGTACTTCAAGATCCAACAATTACCCGTGTCCAAAAACATATTTTTTAACTAAAATTTGGTACTTATACTAGAAATGGTAGTTTTTGAGCATTTTTTTTTGTGAAAACATAGTCAATGAACTTTAGGGGTTAAACTATGGTGGAGAAGTGCACCAATTGGTCAAGAAGTTTTGGCCAAGACATGGTTAATTAAGGCAACTGGTGGGATGTTAGAGAAGATGAAGAGACAAGAAAATAATGCTTACGATAAGAAGTCTTGATTGGTTGTAGTATAAACACTAAGTGGAAAAGTCTTTTGGATAATTTTACAAATTGAAGTCCATCGGACAACTTTACCAAGAGGAGAGTTTTGCAATGTAAAAGATGAAGATGCAAAGAGCTAGCTAATGCTACTTTAAATAAAGGACCAAAGCTCTCAATCGCATAGTTAAAATATGCCACAATGAAAAAGACAATAAATGAAGTTGGAGTTCTCTAGAGGCCAAGTTTGTTGTCTAGGGAGTTAAAACCACCCAAGAAACTTGACCTTTGGAAAACTCCTCTTACAAAAAGTATTGCCATGTAGGCGACCATGTCATTTTTTCATTCATACTTGAAGTTCTTTACATGATAAGTCTTGACCGTATGTGAGTCCTCAAGTTGGCACTTGAAACTTAGATTTTTCTTTATTTCTTTTTTGTTAAGTTTTTGTGTATTTATGTGCAAAAAGGCATAAAAAAAAGTATTTGAGTGATATTTGGTAGAAGTCCCTGCCAATATAATGAAGGATCATTCTAGAAGTACAAAGTATCTAAAATATTTCAATTTCCTACTTCTAGTGCTTAGTTGAGAGTTTGAGAGGTCATTTAAGTGTTTCTAAGAGAATTAAGGGCATGAGTGTTAGCTAGTCCTAATATTTGATCCATGCTAAACTAATCTTACAAATGCATGTGACAAATTGGCTAAGTCTATTTTAGGTCCAAAGAGTCTAGTATAGATTACCATCCAATTTGTAAAGAATTTGGATTGGTAAATTCTTATTTGCAGATAATTTATAGAAGATTGAACCAAAATGCAAATAAAGTGATGGGAGAGCGACCAGAGCATGAAGAATAGAGCTTTTACTTTGAAAGTGTATTAGAAGCCAACATTGGAGCCGGTTCTTTCAAAATTCCCCGATACAAGAATAATTTCATCCTTGGATAGAAATTAAAAAAAAATTACTAATTTTAGACTCCCTATGAATAGTGAAAAGTAAAAAATAAGGTTGCACTTTGATTTTGGGAGTTTCTTAGAAGCTACCCAAAAAGTTTTGGATTTTTACGAAATAATCACAATGAATCCATGGGAAGTTAACCACCTTTAAATTTAATTGTAAATTCCTAGAAATTACCCATTGTAGAAAGAAAACTTTAAAAATAGTGAATTTAGACTATTTAAGCTTATTAGGGGCCCCTTAGTAGAAAAAGTTTGAAATAAAGTACCTTTTAAAGTAAAATTTTACCAATAAATGTGAATAGGGCTATTTAGTTAGGATGGATGAAAAAAAATTAAAATTAAAATTAAAATTAAAAATAAAAACACTTGGATGAATGAGATGTGACTTAGGTCACACCCCTTCATCATCACACCGATTCGTTTTCTCGAAAAAAAAATATAAAAAACTAAAATGTGAAGAAATTCACGGCATTGTAAGACCCATCATTTTTTTAAAATATATATACTACTATTTTGTGCAATTCATTTTATAAGTATTTTTTGAGTACTATTGTCAGAGTTTGCAATTCCTTGCTTGTGTGAGTTTTTTGGTGTATTGTGTAATTCTTGGGACTGAAAATTGCAATGATTATTCTGTAAATAATAAAAATAAAAATAAAAATTATTACTATTAATTTTTGAAGCCATTATGCAAACAACAAAGCTGTTTGAATTAAGAATTGGGGTTAGTGTGAGAGAATTGAATGCTGTGTGATTGATTGCTCAATTCAAAGCAAGGCATCGAGATCAAATTGAGAATGAGGAGGATTGCGAAACATTGTGATTTGGACTGGTGTACGAGAATTGACTAATTCTAACTTCAATTCGAAATTGCAAAGATTGGAGCCGAAGCAGACGAGGGCCGTCCCTTGTTGGGATTTCACGAAACTTCTTTTTGAGAATTTGATAAAAAAAAACTTGAATGGCTAGAGACTTGGAGACGAAAGCGTGGATCAAACGAACAAGAATTGGTGACAAACTCCAAGAAATTTGAGGATAGAATAAGTAGAGCGTTGCAGCAAGCACCTGGCTCAATTTCTACTCAATTTTTGAAAATTTATCAAAATTTGGACGACTGAGAGTTTGGGAAAAGATTGCAGAGATCGAACGAGAAGATATCAACAATCGATTTTGAGAAATTTGATGAACTTGAGAATAAATCAAAGAAATTGAGGTATTTTGTGGCGTCTCAGAGCTCGGCTGTGCATCATCCAATATCAAAATTCTTGTCAAATTTCTCAACGCCGGTGGTCAAGTGCGCTTAGGATCGTGAAGCGAGAGTGTCTACAACGAGAAATTGGAAGCAACAACCTCAAATTTGGTTGAAATCGGTGAAGGATTGCTGTTGAAATTGCAACATCGGAGGCAACAAGCTTCCCTACGGTGAAATTAGGATTTTGCACGGTTATGGGGGTTATCTTGCACGGTCTTAGGGTCTTTTGTACAGCAATAGGTCCTATGGGCCATAAAATAAGTTATATTAATAAAATTGAAATTTTGACTTCAAAATTTGGTTGATTTGACCTAATTATTTGACCAAAAATAGAACAAACTAACATAAAGGTTCAAATTTTTCGAACGGCTCTTTGGGCCGTGCCCCTAGTTTGGGCCTAGGTCATAGAATTGGGGAGACGAGATTTATAGAATTAGTATTCCTTGTGGTTGATAAATATTTGTGTATGTTTAAGGAATGTCTTACCTCGTGGTTTTGGACTTGTTGCCCAATCTTAGAAGAAAGGAGAAAGCTCAAAGACTAAGAATCTGGTACTTTGTCCTAAACATTTCATACTTTACATATTGGACGTGTTGCCTACTGAGACTGCCACGTGTAGTCATTTTGCACATTGATTTGAAAAGCTCATAAAGAGCAATTACTGGCCCTGTTGCCCAAATATATAAAAAGGTGTTAATTAACAAATTATTTGTATACTTTCAAAGTATTATCTTGTATATATATATGATTAGGTCATAGGCTGCATTCATATATAAGACGTGTTGTCTAGCCTGACGTGTTGCCCACCCTAGAATACTATATAGGACCGGGACTCTTAGAACATTATGTCTGCATTAGTGGTAATGGACTATCCACTAAATTGAGAGAACCTAGGAATAAGGGAAGGGAAAGAAGGAAAGAAAGAAAAAGAATAAAAGTATAAGAATAAAGTTCCCAGGTATGTTTCACAAAATTAGTTTACACATAAACTAAATCTACTTTAAAAGTGACATTAGATGCACTAACGATAGACTATGTTGGCTTATCCACGGATGAACCCCTATACTACTGATACTTGACAAAAAGTAAAAGTTAGTGAAAAAATACCTCACACCCATGTTGTGGTAAAATCTCACTAAAAATTAGGATAGAGTTTTGTGTGCTAATGAAGTGCTCCACAAAGTTTGAAGACATTCTGACATTCTCAAGTACCAGAATTGACAATGACATTGAACTTTTAAAGAATTTATAACTTGGTGGTGGATTGACCGACGTACTAGGAGTTGACGGTGTCCAAATGTTGTGAGTGAAGGATCTTCTCTTACTCTGACAAACCTTCCGAGTAACCCTGGCTAAACAACTTCCTCAAAAGAGACAAATTCCTAAAGTTAGAATTTTGACTTTTCTTTGGAATTACCTTAAGTTGATTTTATGCTTACAAATGGCTTCGGACATAGGAGTAAGGGGTCTGTTCAAACTAATTTGGGTCTTCTAAACATGATGGAGCAATTTGTTTTTTATTTTGAGTTGTTCCCTAAAAGATAGAGAGGATCAACTCTTAGTTTGACTTTTTAGTTATAATTTGTGGTAATTCAATGTTAATTTTGTAAATGCCTTTTGGAAAATTAAAGATTGGGTTTGGTCAAGATCTCTTTTCTTACGTAACAAGCCATCTTTAGTCCGAAGAAAGACAATTTAAAAATAATTTTGGGTTAATTAACAAAATATTTAGGTTAGTTAAATTTATTTTCAAAATATCTTTGGGAAAAGATCTTGGATTTGATTTAGCCAAGATTTATTAGCTAAATAGAGAGGGTTCTAGAGAATTCTTCCATTAAACAAAAATTATTTAGAAAATACGTTAGGGTAATTTAGCAAATATCTGAAGGTCGAAAATAAATATTTTCCATCGACAACTTACTGGGGAGGGGTTTGGAATAAGTACAAAAGATCCCCTCTCAAGATTGTCAGTACCCTCATTCTTATAACCAAACTTTGCTTTCATTTCTCTCATGCTATCGATGTGGTCGGAGTACTAATCAAGGTCAAAATCCGACCTTATTTCATTCTATTTTCTTATTTGTACACTTTGAAGGATGAGAAGGTCCCTTCAAAGTGATTTCTATTTGATCTCTCTGAGTTCTAGAGGCTAAAGCCTCCATTTTCTTCGTTTTGTGTGAGTTTTGGAGAGATAGACCTCTAAACTCTAAATTGCTTTAAAATTTCTAAGAAACTAATACATT
Source organism: Straminergon stramineum (assembly GCA_963920665.1). NCBI lineage: Eukaryota > Viridiplantae > Streptophyta > Bryopsida > Hypnales > Calliergonaceae > Straminergon > Straminergon stramineum. Next base: position 3,013,560 of record OY987263.1, read on the forward strand.
GTAGTATTCAAACAGCATTTAGTACTAATCTGCTTAAGGTGACGAAGCTTGACTTTGCCAAAAGTGTATTAGACTAATTCTAGCCCAAAATTTGTTGTATAACGAAAATTAGGCCTTAATTGTTAAAGTTCGGTTTAAACACTGTCATAAGTACCTCCTTTAGTAATTAATTTGTGACCAATATTGAAATTTTGAGGAATTAATCTTAAATGTTTGGTTAAACATGACCTCTTTTAGCAATTAATTCGTGACCATCATTGAAATTTTGAGGAATTAATCTTTAATGTTGAATTAAACATTATCATATGTGCCTTCTTTACAGATTAAAACTTTCAAAATACTATTATTTAACCATTGACACTGTGTATGCCTAGGGTTGCCTCCGTAGAGCGAAGTTTTGATTGTGGAATCTTCAAAATTGATATTTTTCTACAGAAACCATTGGAGAAACCTTTTTCTTTGTATGCTTGAACAATGCCTTTGCATGGGGAAGTAATTTGGGTCAATTGATTTTGTGAGAGAATTAGAAAGAAATAGTTAAATTCTTTAGTTTGAGCTCTTGATAAAACCTGTAGTACGGTAGTAGTTAGAAGAAAATCCAAAATTTTAGATTAGTTTTCTTTTAGTTAGAACTATTAGAATCATCCCCAAAAGAGATTTCCAACACTTCATTTGCATAGTTTAAATTTATTCCAAAAATTTCCCCCCAAAATTGAATTGTTAGAAGTTGAAACATTCCCCTAAAACCCAAAAACAAACCCATTTGAATGTCATAGTTATAATAGTGAAAGTTCGCTTAGTTTTAAGAAATTTCCAAAAATTTCCAAAATCAATTAGTTTTCGTATTTAAGTTCAAAGAATTAAAATTAGATTAATTAAATTAGTGTAGTAGTGAAAATTCCAAAAATTCACCAATTAGATCAAAAAACCAAAAAGCCAGTACAAAAGACCAAAGCTGGAGAAGCCAAGTATGGAAAACCAATATAGGAAGCAAGCTAGTTGCCCACAGGGCCAATTGAAGGGCCAAAATCAACTGAGGGGCTGATCGAGGTGTTGCTCAAGAGAAGGATCAATGACCAATTGCGTCGTGACACGTGGCATCACGGGCAACAATTTGAATGGGGAGACCAACTCAACTCAAAGTTTGAACAAGGAGCTAGCTGAACCCAAAGTTTGAACAACGAGATGAGCTTGACCAAAGTTTAAATGGGGAGCCAACTCGACCACAAATTGAACACAGAGACCAGCTCGACTAGAGAGTGCACAGGGAGACAGATCAAGTTCTAAAGCTTTAAGGTGAGTTTCTTTCAAGAGCTGTGAAAATTTTTAATTAATTCAATAGGTCTAATACTCACCACAAATTAGCTTAAGTACTAAACAAAGTACTATCAATCCATCCACTCTCATCTAACTCTTGAAGAATACAAAAATCAACATAACAAATGAGAGAGATGAAGTAAAGGAAGTTTGAAAAGTTGGGAGGAAGAAGGTGACAAGAGATGAGAATCTTTACCATTAATAAAGTATGAATAATCTGATTTGATTTGATATTTTTTTCTATAATACTATTCATTAATTTGTTGGTTAGTCATTAATTAGGATTCCTATTGAAATTAGAAGGCTAGGCTTTGGTTAAGTTTTGTTTTATTAGGCTTAATAAGACAAATAGATAAAACAAAATGTGAACTAATATCTTTTGGATGATTAGGAAAATTTCAAAATAATTAGAATTTATTTGATTTGATTTAATTTAATGGATTTAAAGGTTCGGGGTATTAAAATAATTTCAAATTCTTTAGGAATTGTCTTAAATACAACCAAGATTAATAAAATCCCATAACCACTAGTAGGAAAAATGAAAATAAAATGAAAATACAACAACGAACAAGGATTAATTCGAATTGTGCCATGGATTAGCAAAAATGGAGGAGGAGGGAGAGGGCCACTATGAGACAATTCATCTCGTGATCCTTGAGGATAGCATAATTGACCTCATGATGGGCAAGGTATGTTAAACTCTTATATTTTGCTTTTAAAATTTAAATTGACTTAAAATTCGCTCGAGAAGATAAAACTAAGAAAAACTTTGAAAATTAACCTTAAACAATTACAAATTAGATTCAATCTAGAAAATAATCAAAATTATAACCATTTACAATTAGATGAATTTTATTTGAAATTTGGATAAAAAATTAATATTTTCATCCAAAAAAATCAAACAAGGGAATCTTAGAATCTTGAGAGGATTTGGAAATTTTAGATTAATTAAGAATTGCAATTGTTTGCTTAGATCAAAAGTAATTAATGAATGAAGTTTAATTCACTAAACTTTCAAACAAATTTCATTCATTAATAAATTTTTTGTTAGGAATCTACTATTTGAAGTGTTTTACCTTGTTGGAAAGCTAATTTTTGAATTTTTATTTTAAAACCATAAATAAAATATAAATAAAAATTTTTAAATGGAAAGTTTGATTTAAGTTAGATTAGAAGATAATTAAAAAAAATCTTTAAAGAATCTCTAAATTAGAAATCAACTAGAAAATCTTTCAAAGATTCGAGAACCTATTTTCATTTAAAAAATACTTTAATTTAAGTGAGAAAAGGTTGGATGAAGTTTGGTTCTAATTTGAATGAAGTTCTTTGATTATTAGTCAAATTAGGTTTAGTCTTGACATTAGATAATTAACATAATTAAAAACTCAACCCTAAAATTTGGATTTATTTTGATTAGTTTTACTATTTTTTATTGGTGGATGAAGATTGGGAGGTAGTTTTGGGGTCAATATTTCATCCATTTATTTTTTTACTAGAAGAGTCAGAATTTAACTTGATTTATTGTACGTAAAGGGAAATTTACATTCTACAAGTAGGTTAGATTGATTTTAGTTTAGATTCATTAGATATTTGATGTAGCATGTTCCTAAAATGTGACTGTAGGATCTTGAGCCCATGAGCTTAGGAGCCTAGGCTTCTATGTTATTAGTACCTATAGGTACCTTCCATAGTTATAGGATGTCTATTATTATAGGTGTTTATATTGTATGTACCTACATTATAAGCACCTTCCTTGATTATAGGATGTTCATATTATAGGTACCTATATTATAAGCACCTTCTATGGTTATAAGATGTTTATATTATAGTTGTCTATATTGTAAGTACCTCTGTTATGAGCACCTTCCATGGTTATAGGATGTTTATATAATAAGTGCCTAATTATATTATGAATGTCTATGTTTTAGGTATCTATATTGTAGGCTCCTTCCATAATTATAGTATATTTATATCATAGGTATCTAAGTTGCAAGCACCTTACATGGTTATAGGGTACTCATATTATAAGTATGTATGTTATAAGCACCTTCCATAGTTGTAGAATATCTATCTACACCTAGGCTCAAGGCTCATAGGCTTACATTCTAGGCTTACATGCTAGCGTCATTATATGACATAGTTAACCATAGTTCAATAATTTTAGGATTTAAGAGATTTGAGTTCAATTAGGATATTAAAAACAAAGTGTCCATTTCTTGGAAAGCACAAATTGAACTTAGATTAAAGACACCCTAAGATAATTGATTTAACAAGCCACTAGAATCCATGTGCATGTTTGAACTCAGAGGGTGAAGTTTAAAACACTCACACCATAGTATAAATCCAATCTCATGAAGACTAAAATTTCTTCTAATCATATTGCTCCATTTTCCTACAATTTTTGACTAGTGTACTACTTCACCATAGTGTTAAGCGACCCTTAGAGGTCAATTTCTTAATCCCTAAATGTATTTGACTATTTTTTCACCAAAATCACTCCAAAACTGTCATTCCTAGTACAAGTACCAAATTTTAAAAAACATACATTTTTGGACAAATATAATTGTAGGATCTTGTAGTATGCTGGTTTGGGAAGATGTGAAAAAAATTTCAGAAATTTCCACCTTTTGGATTTCAAGATATTAGCATTTGAAGTAACAAAAAGCTATTTTTTGGCCTTGCAAAAACCCGAGCAACTGCACTTCACAAGGTCAAATCATTATGAAAAATTGTCCAAAATGGTTGTGACTCTTTAGACTCATTCTTCAAGTCATGTTGGATACATGCTTGAAAAATTTTAGATCCTTTGGAATCGGACAACATATAGGAAAAAAATAGTAAGTAGAAAGAAGTAGAGAATTATTCAAAATACTAAATTTTTAATAAATTATTTATGGAATTGAAAAATGCCAATCCCAATGTTTATAATGTTGTAATAAACAATCTACACCTCATGTTTTTATTTTTTGCCAAAAATATTAAAAATTGAGTTAAATAAAAGTCTTCAAAGTTTATTTTAGAGTAGAGATTCCATTACTACCCACAAACTATCCACAAACTACCCACAACTAAAACTCTTCATAACTTTCATCTCAAAAATCAAGATGGAATGATTCAAAGCTTTCCATATATATATATTTAGAAAATAAATTTACAATTTTTTTTTAAAGTGATTTTTAAAGAAGATGTTTTTGCTGCCCAAGTTGCCCATCAAGCAATGAAAACTACATATCATACAATAACTTTTTACCATATATTCAAAAGTGACGAAAATTGTTGGGCCTTAAAACTACTCCTCAGGCACATGTTGTGTAAAAATTTCAAAGAAATAAAATAAAAATTCCACTTGTAGTGAGCCGCCCCAGATTGCTATGTTGCCAAAAAATGTCATTTGGTCCTTAAGGGGTTAAAGGTCTTTGTTGTGGCCTAAATAACTTTCCATTGTAAATTTGTAGTCAAGTGTGAGCATTTCAATACCTACCCCTAATATTTAAACAAGCACAACCACGTTGTAGGGCTTGTATAGAATTTGTTTTAAAATTGGGTGCCTATGTATAATGTGTGTTCTACTATGCCTTCCAAACAATGGATCTTTCCTAAGTGCCTATTGGATGTGTATTTGCAAGATAAATCAACAAAACATAATATAAAACATACTTTTTGGCCAAACAACCAAACTAAACAAGTGTAGTCTAGATTTTTGCTACTTTTGCAAAAACCCAGAGAACTAGTATAGGGGTTCAAAATCCAAGGGAATGATCAAGTAGTCTAACGTCTTGTGACTAGAGTCACTTGTTTTTAAGATTAAAATGGGATTTACTACAATATTTCACAAAAACAAGGAAATACGCATTCACTCTTATACCCACGAGTGTAATTTGGTGGCCAGTCCATTAAATAATGCTATGGACGCGTGAAATGCAGTTCCAGTCTTGCCTAGTATTCATATGCATGATCTAAACTAGACAAATGCAAATATAACATTCACTTTATATATATATATATATATATATATATATATATATATTTGTACACATGTTCCTTAATTACTGGTGATTTGCGTTACCAAAACAATTTGTCCAGTCACTATTTAGCTAGCATGATTACTAATTTAGATGAATAGAAATTTGTCCCAATCCTACAACAATTTGTCCCTATCTAATGCAAGGCATGATTGCAATGCATTCACCAAGCTTAAGTTACTCTGCACATTCACAAACAATTTGTCAAAGTACACAATTCACCTTTGATTTAGAAATCAAACCAAGGCCCGTAGTCTCTCACTAACCTGACCAATTCAATTAATTCTCAAACTAATTGTCTTATCCACAATGAAATCACTTCATTTGATTAATTCTCACAACTTGCAAAGTAAACTTTTGATTCGTTTGCTATTATTAATTATTCCACACATTCCCTGTGCTAAATGGTAAGACAATTAGTCCTACTCAATCTTCACAAAACCAGGGCACTCTTACATCCCAGTTCACTCACTACTTATGAACTAATCACTAGTTCACATTAATTCTTCAAAATCAGCCCTTTGACAATTTGTATAATTACTCAAAAACTATCGATTAGAGATCAAAAGACAATTTATTAATTTCCAATCGGTAAATAATTCTTTCACAAACTTAATAATCACTTATAAAAATTATTCGATAACCTCATTCTATATAGGATCAAATGATTCAATTCTTACACATAACAATGACAAGCATACATAATTCCAATGCACAATTCAATTTAATTCACAAAAACAATCAATTCGTTTGTATCTAGATTGTTCTTCCCTGTCTAATACAATTCCATAGCATTCACTGCTCAATATACATGTTAAACCAAACAATTAGTCTAACATAAAATACACATCATGTTATACAATTTTTCAATTGTTCTCAACACTTAACAATTTCCAATTTAATTAACATCATCACTGAATCATATTAATCACAACGACTAATTGTTTACAATATAACTTAGACGAACCCAATCACTGGTGTTCTATAATCCACAACAACTAAATCCCTATGTAAACTTAAGTCAATTTGTTGCAAACTTGACTTATTTAATCTTAATTTCTTAACTAAGAAATTTCCAATAATTGCATGAATTGTGCCACACAAACTACCAATTTGTCTTACAAAAATCTACAGATAATTACGACCAATCATTGGTCCATAATTCCTCTTGACAATTTGTCAAGCTAACTGATTCAATCATTGGATCAACCTCACATTCACACATTCATAAAACTAATACAAAGCAAATTGTTTTCTCACAATTAAATCACTAAGTGGTTGGCCCAAGCACTGGTACATAGCCCACATAAATCAAATTGATGAAGACAAACTACTGGTCTAATCACTGGATCAAATACAAAGTAAGATAATTTGTGGAAATTCAACTTACCAAGTATTAATTAACCTTCAACCGGATCTTCACAACTTGACTCCACGTTCACCTTCCTCAGTCAATTCGTTCCTTTCATTTCTTTAACTCCTTAGTTGACAACTTGTCTCCAAGCCAATGTCCCAATTCACGCTCGAAAGACACTTAACAATTGCAATTCTTATACATACAATACATACATTCATGCATAACAATTGGTCATAGGAAACTTCACCTCACAACTTATTGCAAACATCCAATAACTTCACACTTAATTCAACAACTTGTTACAGACACACACAGTCAAAAGATTACACAATCCAATCACTGGATTAATCCCACAAAAATCAAGCACAAAGAATTAGACCAACCCAATCACTGGGTTAACACACAACCAACTAATCCAATCACTAGATCTCAACACTCCACCACAGCACTACGATGCTGGACAACTAGTTCAAAAATGACAAATTGTTATTACAATATTGAAAGAGTTCACAATATTTTTGAAAAGCTTGATAGCTATAGACACGAGAGAGCAAAATTCGAAGTGGGGAAAGGAGGAAAGAATGACCAATTGTCTAACTTAAGCTACTGAAAAGGTGCAATATCTGAATACCAATCGACGCTAAGACAAATTGTCACTCTTCCTATCCAGCCAAACTACCTCTTTTGGAATCCTTCGTCTAATTGTTCATTCCTTTTCTATTCATTCCTAAAGACAAGTAGTAAAAGGCCACATTTTTACATTACTAAGACAATTAATAAAAAGAACAAAATTTCACTGCACTACAACAAGGCTCTTGTGTTTTTTGAAACATAAGTTTCTGGTCACAATCTAACTATTCTAAGAAAAAGATCTAATCATTTCCGACAATGGGGAACTCATTGAATTGTGCCATTGCAACAGTGCTGATGTGGTTGGGCATCAGCCATGTTAGAATTTTATTTTTATTCAAAAAAAATTGACTTTTTTTCACTTTCAAGACCAAAAAGAAAATTTTTTGGCTTTTGGTATTAGTATTTATGATGATTAACAACAGTCAACTGTGCCTTCACTATTGCGGGAATAACCTAGGAAATAGGCTTGAAACAACCCCTTATTTTTCCAAATCTCATCTAATGCCTTTTAAGTTTCCATTCTTCTAGATTTCTTTCAATTTCTCCTTATTTTTCTTCCCCTCTCCTTTTTTTCCTTCTACTTTTATTCGATTTAATTATTGTAGTCTATTAGTTGATTTTGCAAAAGAACAATCATTCAAATTCCAAGACAAAAATCCCAATAATGCAATATTTTTGTCCTCCTATTGTTCCTTTATCTTAAGTCAATTATTGCATAACTTCTATCTTGTATCTAAATTGCCAATGCTAACATGTGATTTGCCAAGCCAACTCCTATGTCTAGTCCTATCCTTTTCCTCTATTGGCTATACTTCAAACTCGAGCTCTAATTCATCTAATTCTCCTTCTTGCTATGTGTCTCCTTGATCTTGATCAACACTTTTGGCTTCTTCTAATTTTTTTCTACAATAATTTGCAATTGGATCTCTTCTTCTCTCCCTTGATGCTCCTTTCCCTTGGTTTAGTTTTTATGCAGTTATTAGTAGTAAGAGCTTCTAGAATTAATTAGACTTTTTAGCTTAATCCCTAAATGACACGACAAAAGTTTTTTGTCCAAGGAATGACAAGGAATTCTCTTGTGTAGGACAAAAGTGCAACTATTCATCTTCAGAATTAGGGGTGGAAAGAAAAGATCTTCTATAGTGATTTGGCTCAATTCCTTGATTTGAACTACTTAGAGCATCTGCACCAATCCGCGCTAGTTGGAACACATCAAACCAATTGTGTCATGCATCAAAGTTGAGGAAGGGGCTCGCGCCTTACTGGGTCCCTACCAATTCACGTTACAAATGTATTAATAGTCAAAAGCTCCCGTTCCCTAAGGCATGGTAATAATGAACAACATCAATGATTGAAAATTTGTAGTTGACCCCTATAAAATGTTGAAAATATATGAGTAACAATGTTGCCTACTCCTTTGCCTATCAAACTCCCACCCCGAGACATCATTGGCATTTGGGTTCTACTAACTTACCATAGTACAAGTCAACACTTGACAACACTGTAGGTTCAGACAACATTGTAGGTTTAGAGCATCTCTACCAGAGCACTTCAAAATAGACTCGCCAAATTGTAATTGAAGTGTGTTAGGTGCATGGAAGGAGACGGCTATTTATAGTTCCTCCATCAACACCCCCCAAGAGAGTGTTAATATGTCAATAACTCCTTGGGACCAAGGTGCTCAATTAATGAACTATCAAAAATCATCGATGCCCCAACACATCAAGCATTGATAGTCCCTACATGAAAAAAACACACGAAAGGGTTGGATTGTCTAAACTACTCTTGCCTGACCTTCCCCAACCATGCATCAACATTGGAAACAACGCCCTTAAATTAATCTTCTCTCTAGTAGTGTGTCAAATGTGCCAAATACTTCAAGTTGCAATGTCACAGTGAATTTTTACTAGGGCCTGTGTTGACAAACACTTCAAGGTGCAACTGGTGGGTCATCTCCAAGCTCCCGACCACGCCACATCATTTGCTAGGGCAATATGGCATGCCCCGTTGGAGATGCTCTGAAGTGTCTAGCTCAAAATGTGGCGAGGCCTGCGTTGAATACACAAGCCTATATCAACACAGGCTGTAACTAGTGGGACACTTATAACTCCCAAACCATTTGCAGGGGCAATATGGCGCGCCCCGGTGGAGATGCTCTTAGTAATGAGTCTCTTAAATACATGGAAACCATCCAACTCCCCTTGAACAAGTGGCAGTTCCACTACAATCCGAACTCGGAACCAAGTCTCGACTCCGTCACTCAGGTCTCATAACTGGGGGGCTCAATTGGAAATTACAGAACTTTGAATTAGTGTTTGGGACTTCGATTTGTTGTTACTAGCTCACTAAATGTTCCTCTTGTATTATTTTTAAAGGACAAACTATTTTCTCTTAGCAGACTATCTTTCTAAATTGAACTAATTTTTCTTAGATTGGTTTTCAAATTGAGTTCTCTTCAAAGAAATAGCTAATTCTTCCTAATTTCTTTTCATGCCAATTTCCAATGAATTGAATTCTTTTGGTCCTAGTTTTTAAATTGAATTGTTTTCAAAGGAAATAATCAACTCTCTCTAACTTCCTTTCATACTAATTTCCAAATTGAATGGATTTCCCTCGGGCTACTAGTTTCCAAATTGAGTTATCTTCAAAGAAAATCGCTAACTCTCACTAATTTCCTTTCACACTAACGTCCACTGAATTGATTTCTCTTGGCACAAATTTCCAAATTTTTAAAAGGAAATAACTAATTCTCACTAATTTTCTCTCATGCAACTAATTTTGAAGATAATTTTCTTTCCAAGGAGAGAGCTAATTTTATTGAGTCCTAATTTTCCAAACTTGATTGGCTTGTCTCAAGCAATTAATATTCCAAATTGAATGATTTTTGGAAGGAAGGGTGACTCTCACTAATTTCCTTTTATGCTAATTTTTAAACGAAATTAATTTCTCTCAGTGTAGAAGAAGAAATTAATTGATTAGTTTCTAGACTCATAATAAAACTTCTTTGTAGGCCCTTACATATGGAAGTCAATTGAATTTTTTTTCAATTGACCCTTTTGATAAATGGAATTGACAGAAATTTGAACTTCTTTTAGAGAATGGAACTAATTGGAACTTGAGCTTTCAAACTTCTACTTGACTCTTGATTTCTTACAAGTCCTCTAATTCATAAGAACTAAGTTCTAAGTGAATAATTTTGCTAGATTGTCCCTTGTTTTTTTTCAAGATTTCTAGCAAAAATTGGACAGAGTTTTGTGAGCCCTTAAGTTAGTACTTTTGTCTTAGGATTTTCTTTTTTTCTTTCTTTTAGACATATTTTTAAGAGAAAAGTCATGAAAGGAGAGTTTGAGTGGTATTTAGTAGAAGTTTCTACCAATACAATGAGGGATTTTCCTAGAAATATGGAGTATCTAAAATACTCCATTTCCCTACTTCTAGTGCCTAGTTAAGAGTTCAAGAGGGTAATTAGTCATTTTTGAGAGAACTTAGGGCTTGAAAGTTATCCAATCCTAGCGTCACGCCCCTATCTCTTTGGGGTGCCCGAAGTGCCTTAGTGAGCAAGGAGGACCTTGGGGGTGACTTCCTAAGCCTTGCAATAGGCTAAGAAGGGAGAAATGTGAGACTCTCAAGCAAACAAGGCATAATAGCGCTTAAGTTAGGAAGAGTAAAGTAGCATGTCATACATTATTGAAAAGCTCTTGAGAAGACGCTTCTAACCGTTCAAAGAATGCGTGATTTGGACTAGAAGGCTAGAAGTTATGGCCGTTCAAAGTTGGGGGTGTCCCGGTGGCGCCAAGACACTCAAAGGCTAGGTGTGAGGGGTTCTTAAGGAATCACTCAACAAAGTATGGCATGTAACATATAATTGGAAAGCTACAAAGACAAGGAACCTAAAATGACAAGAATTACAAGGTTTTAAGACATGAGCCAAAAGTTATGGCCAAGAGAAGGGTCTTAGTGAAGATGTGACGCCACACCCAGTGAATCCGAATCTTTGGAGGGCCATAACTTTATGAGAACTTGTCCAAATGGAACAAGTGAGCAGTCCATCGGCATCTACTCATCACGTAAATATTCAAAATGGGCTCACATGTGAGATTTGGAGCTCTGGACGTGAAGTTACACCGTTTGGAAGTTCGGAAGTCCAAACGGAGGTAGAACTTGGGGAGTTCGGTTGAAAACGGGTAGTCTTCCAAAATCCAAGGGGGTCTGGGGAGTCCCTTTGACCCACAAGAGGGGGTTTTACCGAATACTATAGAGAGTACTATAGGAGGGGTTGGTCTCACTCCTCACTCCTTTTTGGAGCCTTGGTGAGTTTTGGTGACTCATGGGTGGTAAAGTAACTTCACTACCAGCTGCAAGGTTCCTTGGGACACTTGTGTATGTGTCATGGGGCACTGGCTGGTTGGAGTCCTAGTCCTTGCTAGGCCCTTGGCAATGTGTTCCGAGTTGTGAGACCCGATTAGTGTTGGAGTGAAAGTAGCAAGTACAAAAGGGACTAGTATGGAGTGGAGTGACAACCAAGGGCGTTTAGAACGTGGTGAGTAGTGCTACCATGGATCCTAGCACAATAAGATGGAAGTTCCGCCCCATGTCACCAAGTTGCATGCTAGGTGTTACGAGTGAAGTACGTGCTAGAAGTCCCGGGCACTAGGACTTAGCAATGTGAGTTGGAAATGGGAACTAATGTTGTGAGTGCATGGCATGTGCAGTGTTAGTTAGTTCGGGCCTAAGTGATATCAGTATTGGAGCATGGTGAGCCCTGAAAGCTGTAAAGGGCTTTTGAAGTTTGGTTGGAGTTGTAAGGTGTTACTAGAGTCGCGACTCCTAGACTTACAATCTACCTTAATGAGAGTAGTATTGAGAGATTCCTTTTAGGTCAAAAAAGCTGATATAAAGGTCACCATCTCTGAATCCTATAGTTAGCACTTGGCCTCAAGATTTTATTTCGTTTTTTCTACATTTAATCTAATTTATAGTCGAAAATACCAAAAAACAATGATTACATCATATTTGGTAGAAGTCCCTATAAATATGGTGTGTTAGTCCTAAAAATCTGGAAAGTAACTTGAATACTTTCCCTTCTAGTTTCCAGTGTTTGATTAGGTATTTCAAGTAGCAAATACAGGTTTGGAATAGTTTAGGCCTTCTTGGCAAAGATAGGTAAAAACATCCAATTTGGGTTGTAGTGGACCAAATTTCTAGATGATAGTGATAGAGATTTAGATTATAGGAATTAAGGGGTCAAGGTAGGAATCAGTTCCCTAAGTCCTAATACTAGAAGAAAACTGCATTGCCGTGAACAAAAACTAGGTGACATTTTTGTTCACAGCAATACAATTTTTTGAAAACTAAGTTGTAATGAACGTAGTTTTTAGAAAAACATGTTGCAATGAACCAAAATGTCACCTAGATTTTATTCACTACAATATAATTTTCTACTAGTGTAGAAAGACATTTGAATGACCCATGTAAAGGTCACCATCCAATTTGCAACGAATTGGAAGAGTCACTTTTTACTCCTTGTAGGTAAATTCCATAAATTAGAAGATTACGCAACCAAAAGAATGGAGAGAGGTGTTTTTAGATGAAAAACATGCTCATAGTACAACGGTGAAGTCAATTCATGAAGATTCCCTAGTATAAGAATGATTCCTCCCTGAATGAATTAAATCGATAGGCATTAATTTAACACCTTTAGTATAAAGTGCAAGATAGAAATGGAAATTTTCACTTATCATTTGAAGTCTTCCTAGAAGATACCCACAAAGTTTTGTAATTTTCAGGATTGTAAAAAATGACTCCATAGGAAGTCAATTGTGTTTACCGGCATTGGGAAATTCATAAAAATTATCCAAATAGCGGCGAACTCCCACTAAAAATTAGGATAGTGAGTTTTAGCATAAAGAAGTGCCTTGCCAAATTTCAAGACATTCCAACATCAACAAGTACCAAAATCATCAATGACAACAATTTTTAACAAAATTCCAAAATCTTCGATGAGTTGATGCTTAAAAATTTTCAAATCATCTAGAATTATACAATATATAGGGAAAAAATAGTAAGTAGAAAGAAGTAGAGAATGATTCAAAATACTAAATTGTTAAGAATTAAGTTATGGAATTGAAAAATGCCAATCCAATGATTTTCATGTTGAAATAAGTAATCTACATCCTACGATTTTATTTTTTTCCAAAAATATTTAAAATTGAGTTAAATAAAGGACTTCAAAGATTATTTTAGATTGGGGAATCCATAATTGCCCACAAACTAAAACTCCTCATAACTTTCATCTCATTAATCAAAATGGAATGATACAAAGCTTTTCATATTTATAGAAATATATAAAATTAATTTCAAATTTTAGTTTTTGGAGAAAAAAAATTATATGCCCAGACTATCCATGGAAGGAAAAAAAACTTTATATCATATAATAGTTTTTTAACCATGTTGTCAAAATTTATGAAAATTGTTGCATCTTAAAGCTACTCTTCATCCCTATGTTGTGTAAAAATTAAAAAAAATAAAAATAAAATTTTCATTCATAGTAAGCTGCCCAAAATTGCTATGTTGCCAAAAATGTAGTTTGGTCCTTTAGAGGTTAAAACAACTCTAAATGTCTGTGAGCTGCCACCAATCACATGATTAATTGTTACATAATGAAAAATAAGTTGAGATCTTTTATGCATAGTAGTGAGTTAATCTTTCTATAATATGTTTATTATCTAATGAATTCTTACTGAACATTACCATATTCCTACATTTGTACTTGTGGGTATATAATCATCCTATTGAATACTTGAATGCGGTGTAGGTATTATTGTTGTTCAATTGAATTGGATTGTAGAATTAAATATCTTTCTATTTGTATGAACAAAATAGTCCTTTCACGTTCTACAATATGGCAAGACATATACTATTGGATTGATATTTAAAAAATTAGCATCTTTAATACCCAAAGAATCAAGTATTCAATCAAGGAACATTGGAAATTTAGGAAGAAGATTACAAAATTTAAAATTACCATATGTTTCTAAAATTTTGACACAAGATGGAGACATTCCCCCTCCCCCTTTGATCAAATGAAAAAAACTTTAATTGGATGCCTAGATCAAAAGTTGAATTGCCTAAAATATCCAAGCAATTTAGATAATTTGGCATCTTTTGCTATTTTTATTCATTTACTTTTGAAATTTTTCACATATGAAATAAATATGATATAATATACATTTACAAAAAAATATTAGTGCAAAAAAATCACTACAAGAGAAATTAAAATTCTACTAACCATGTAGGGCAAGTTTGAAAAAAACAAAACATACTTGTCTAACTACAAACACTATTATCTTGAAATATATACTCTCAAAATTCTTTAAATTTATATACACATTTCAATGTATTCTTTTAAGTTTTCAACATTTAGAGTTTTTGAAGCCCTCTTTGCACAAGAAATCATCAAAATATGACTAGTGTATTGCCAATTCATTGATCTCTTTGTATTGCAAGGTGATTTAGAATAAAGTGGCTCCCTTATTTCATGGTGCATTTTTTGTGAAATTTGCATGAGTGTACTTAAAAAGATGTAATATTTGACATTGTAGTGACTCAATTTTTTGTAGAGCAAAAATTTTACTTTAAGAGGGCTTAAAGTCTATTGACCTCATCTTGCAAGTATGAAAAGATATTTTTTTCTCACTTCAATTATTTCACTAGTATGAAAAGATATTATTTCTTACTATTCAAACTTATAGTCTTTCAATCCGCATGGTAATATGGGTTGAAACTGTTTTATTACATTATCATAATAGTCTAGTATACTTTTGAATGGTTGAAATTCCAAGAAAGTTATTTTTAATTTTAGCCTATGCTCTAAGAATTAGTAATTTTTGACAATTTCTCTTGAGAAACACTTATGATCCTTTAGAGGTTAATTTGGAGGTTGTTTTAGCATCTAAATGTTCTCATATTCAAATACAAATCCATAAATACAATACATGACCATTTCCTAGCATCTCACAAATGAAGATGCAATAATGATCCAAATTGGAAGTGCCAACTATCATTGGATCTATATAAATGTAAATACAAGCTTTTATCACTAGAAGAAGATGAGGAGTTCTATGACTACTACTTGCAACTGGTTTGTAGTTGCATGAGACGTTTGCAACTAAGTGACAATTTAGAGCCCACAGTTGCAATGGACAAGTCGCACTAGTTGTAAAGTAGTTGCAAAAATTTTCAAGGTTGTTTTTCATTCAACAGCCTAATTAAAAGTTCATTGATGAACTCTTTTCACGTGGTTGGTGACATGGAAATTATTTGTGTGCAACTAGTTTGCAACCGACGTGCAATTGGTTTGCAATTGGAGTGCAACTGTCGCACCCCTTAGTGACACTTACCACCTTAAGTTCCCTTCCAATGCTTCTCAAGCACTTGACACTTTCGTGGCACCAAAGGTCACGCTCTTCTAACACTGCACATGCCACGCACATCCAATGCTAGTCCCCAATTCCAACTCTTTGTACTAAGTCCTAGTCACCGGGACTACTAACACACACACACATCATGACACTGGGGCATGTTACTTGATAACATGGGGCGGAACTTCCATCTTATTGTGCAAGGACCCATGGTGGCACTACTCACCATGGTCCTAACCGCCCTTGAGTGTAACCCCAACTCCATACTAGGCTACTTGTGTATTTGCTACTTTCCACCTCATCATTAATCGGGACTCACCATTCGGGACACCTCACATAGCCTAGCAAGGAGTGAGACTCCACCCAACTGGTGCCATGGGACACACCCAAGTGTCCCATGGTGCCTTCGAGTGGTGGTGACCCCACACCACCAACCTTGAGTCACCGGGATTCACCAAGGCTCCAAGAGGGAGTGAGGAGGGAGACCAACCCCTCTTATAGTACTCTCTATGGGATTCGGCAGACCCCCCCCCTTGTATGTCAAAGGGAACTTCCAAAACCACTTTGGTTTTGGAAGACCACCCCGTTTCTCCTGATTCGCACTAGTTTGGGACTCCCGAACTTCCACTTGGCATAACTTTGCGGTCCGGGATCCAAATTGCACATGCGACCCCATTTTCGACATCTACGCAACGCGTAGATGCCGATGGACTACTCACTTGCTCCATTCGGACAAGTACTCGCAAAATTATCGCTCTTCAAAGATTCGGGACACTCCTGGCACGGCCAAGGCACTCCCGGCGTGACCAGGGCACTCCCAGCGCGACCAGAGCACTCCCAGCGCGACCGGGGCACCCCCAACTTTGAACGCCCATAACTTTTGACTCGCAAGTCCAAATCACGCGTTCTTTGGACGGCTAGAAGCGTCTTCTCAAGACCTTTCCAAGCATGTATCACACACACCCAAATTCGTCCGGATCAGAGCGCTAACACGCTCTGATCGCTTGGGACTCCTAGTCCCCCTCACCTCATCTCTTGCAAGGCTTGGGGAGTCACCCCCAATGTCCCCCTTGCTCACCAAGGTGGCACGGGCACGCCTTGTGATGAGGGTCGTGACAGCAACTAGTTTGCGACTGACATGCAACTAGTTTATAATTGATTTTTGACTAACGTGCAATTGATTTGTGACTTATTTACATCTTGTTTGTAATTCATAAATTTGTAGATTCAAAATTTCAGATCTATCTTTTTTCTAGATTGTCAAATCCAAAAAAATTTTAAACTTTAAATGTTTATAGATTTTTTTAGATTATAAAAATCTACAAATTATAGAAATCTATAAGTTGTAGAAATTGACAAAGTGTAAAAATTGACAACATGTAGAAATATTAGAATTTTAAAATCAAAATTCATTACACAAGAATGCTATAACTTACAATTCTTATATGTCTAACCTAATGGTATCCTTGACAATTGATATAGAACAATCAATAAAAGATTTAATAGTAGTTGCATTTTAATTGTTTCCTAGTTGCAAGCTAGTTGTTCTTTAGTTACATTTTAGTTGTTTCCTAGTTGCAAGCTAGTTGTTTTTTAGTTGCAGTTTAGTTGGTTCCTAGTTGCATGCTAGTGGTATTCTAGTTAAAGTCTAGTCATTTTCAAGTCATACTCTAGTTGAATTGTAGTTGTAGTTTAGTTGTACTGTAATTGTAGTCTAGTTGCAGTCTAGTTACACAGTAGTTGCTTTCTAGTTGCACTAGAATTGCTTTCTAATTGAATTGCTATCAAATTTAGATTATATGCAATTGTGGATAGATACATTGGACTCCACAAAATGTAAAATTGTCCACATTGACAATGTTGATGAATATTGGATGTAAAATACCTCACATCAACTCTTCTATTAAATTCCTATAACTGTAACTACATTTTACGACTACTTTACGACTATTTTGCAACTACAATTTAACCATGTCAAAGTTTGTGCAAATACAGAGGATTGTAATTGTAGGGCAATTGTAGAGGACCGTAGTTGCATTTCAGTTGGTTGTAGTGGACACATTTTTCTTCAAGTGTATTTTAGACCTTTGTAGACCTCAATTTAACAACCTTCTATGTCAAATAGACATAAAATACTATATTGCATCCTTCTAAAGTTAAAGATTAGGACAATATTGGAACATAGGTACATAATTGGGATATTTAGTTCAAACATGCATATATAATTGTTACCCCATAAATTTGTTGCATGATGTAGGATCATCCAATTTTAAGCATGTTTGTCGAATCGAGTCTTAGAAAAAAAAAAAAAAATGTAGATGCTTGTTGTACTCTCTTCAAAGTGTAAACACTGAAAATAGAGCATAGTTTTAGGAAATCTACTAATTCAACTTTGACCTCTTGTAACTTCTACATACTAAAATCAAATATTGTTCAGGGATTTCCCCTAACTCATTACAAAATTGACTCTATATGATTAAGAAACGAGAGCTTTATGACACTCAATAATGCTTGTCAAAAAAACTTGCTTGGTTTAAGGTGATCCTATCTTAAAAAACTACTTGTTCACCCAAAGTTGGCCACTTCACAACATAATCCAAGTCCTGTGATTCATTTTTTAAGATAATGGTATATCCTTGTCCATTAAATTCCTACTTTTTGATGCATGATTTTGGTGCATATCTATGGACACTAATATGAAGCTACAACCTATATTTCAAAAATCCATGAAAAATCCAAAAATAACAATTTTAAATTGGTTGTTTTTTCATCAACTTTTATTCCAAAGGGCTAATCCACACTATGGTAGAACCTCCCATGACTAGCCAAGACCCATGGTCAATATGTAGGTAATGGGAAATTCAACAGAGAGATGACAGATATTAACCATTAGTTTTTTGGTTTCCAACTATCTTCTAGCCATAACTATTATAACACATGTGCTTTGTTTTCAGAGCCAAATTAGTCATTAGATGAGCAATGATGGAAGAATCTAAATATTGGAGATGGAAGCAGGCCAACTTTTGACTTCTAAAATTCATAACAATTTGAGTTTAAGGAAAAAAATTATGAAAATTTGACAGCGTCCATCATTTCTATTTCTCTACACGACAAAAATTTAACAATGCCTTCTACTACTCCAGATCATGCACAAAATGCTTAAGTGGCTGGTAATGGGCAATTCTACTATACTTAATTAGTCATGACACCTAATAACTTGGTATTAAGAAGACATATTCCATAAAGGAACAAGAATATGCTGTGATAGCTTATAAAGTTCTTAAATCTTCTGGTCGAAATAAAGACTCTCCATGCAACTAGTATTTGGCAAGTACAGTACTGAGTTCTCCCTAGTGCAAGACTTTTTTGTGGGTAGTTCATAAACGTTGTACGTAAGTGGAGTAAATATTTAGAATCCATTTAGTGAACATGCCAATCTACAACAATGAAAGAGTCAAAAGCCGTTTTGCCCATTGCGCAAAACCTTGAAACTTCAAAAATTGCTTGTATGATATCCAAGAAATACGTATTTTAGTACATTGAAATCCTTTAAAAAATAGAATGAGACAGCAAGACCCACTATTAAAAATGCATTCCAACTTACATGTGGAACCACTCAAAACAACTGAAGGCTTCGAGAATAGGTTCCCTACCTTAGGAAGTAATGGCAGAAGGGTCCATTCGCCTCAAGCCTGGCCAAGAACTCCTCCGGCAGCCCAGCATTGAATTCGATCTGTAGGAATTGCACACTTGCAAGTGCCAAGAATGCACCATAGCATTCAAAGATGGCGAAAAAGTTGTACCCGAGGTGGCAAGTTGCAGGAAAGCCTAGCTTCGGAACTCCTGGTCTCGTCCTGTTCTTAGCAGCAAAACCTCACCTTCGACAATCAAAATTCTATCAAATATTGCAGAGAAAGCTAGTTTTGCAGAGTCAGTACTAAGCAAAAACAATCAGCAGCAAAGCTCATGTGCGGCCTGGGATGACTCTGTCACGCTTGTCAAAGTTTAGCTTGCGGGAGGAGTGAATCCACGAGGGACCGTCGATGAAATCCATGTTCAGAAACTGCTGCACATCGTCATCGTTAAGCTCATACGACCACGGCACTCGAACTGCTCGCTCGGCACCAGGACCGGAGCACTTGTATTGCGCATAAAACGAAGTGCTGCAAACAACACATAAATGCAATCGCAACGTTACTCACGAGGCAATTCAAGCTCTGGAGGACATCATTGTGTGGTCGGTGGTTAGAAAGTTAACTTCTGGGATCGGTTGGCTTGCTGGAATTGACTTGTTCTTCACTGATGTCAAATGGAGCAATAAGAAAATTTCAGCATGGTATGTGGTTTCGTATGTTGGATTCTGTGAGGATGGCTTTTCACAAAGCCTTAAACTAGGTAAAAGAAAAGACTTAATGATAACCAGGACATTTTGGACTAGTTCGTCCACAGGTTATCAGACTTCTAACCGAGGCTTCAGTTGCTGTAAGAGAGTGAACGTAGGCGCGCATTTGATTCTTAATTTGAGCAGGCTTCAAAATAATGGTTTTTATGCATTATCATTGTGCTCTTTTGACTAGCAAGAGCTCTGGCTCTACCTCGCATTGTTTTCTAGAGCGTCACAGTAGTAGCTTTCATAGTCGCTTCACGTTCAACGTTGTCTGAGTGCTTGCAACGTTGAAATGGGAAGCTCAGCAGACAAAGAGAGGGGTCTTGAAACCCATCTTCTTTCAATTTTCTAATTGGAGGAAACGGAGACCCCACCTTTGAAGCATGACGACAAGCCTCTAATCTAAAAGCAAAACGACCAGTTTCAAC
The DNA here is from genome assembly GCA_963920665.1 of Straminergon stramineum. Classification (NCBI taxonomy): domain Eukaryota; kingdom Viridiplantae; phylum Streptophyta; class Bryopsida; order Hypnales; family Calliergonaceae; genus Straminergon; species Straminergon stramineum. The sequence continues at coordinate 3,034,124 of OY987263.1, forward strand.
GAAAAGAACTATGACAACTTCCAACATTGGAACAGCTATCGAAAATTGCGAGTGCCACAAGGCCAAGTTCTGTCCAACGATGGAAGTCGTTACTACTTCCATCGTTGAAATAAAACTTCCTGAGTGTTGAATGTGTAATGTACAAACAGAAGGCACAGCAAGAAGGCATGAAGAGAAGTACTTGACAGAGAACGGCGCATGGAATCGATCCTGCCAAGCAAATATATTTGCAGACTAGACTTACTTGTGAACCGTGGAGTCCCCGAAGTCTGTCCATCCAGCAGGGACGATGATGTCGTCCATGAAGGTGCGCACAAACACCACGCGCGACGACGAGCCCCACGCGCGCCCCAGCCACACCAGCCCATGACCCATGATGGTGCAGTCCAGGAACACGAAGCCCGACTGGTCTTCCGGCCGCGCCCGCGCTTGCGCCGTAATGGACCCCGTCGTCTCCGCTATCACATGAATCTCGCAGCCCTGCAAGGCTCCACTCCACATTAAGTACATTCCAATCAATTTATTAATCAATTCATCAATCTCTGAATTGAATTCGTATTCTCCGATTTAATATTTCATTACAACAGGAAGTAAGCTTAGCAGTTGCAACACATCATCAATTACTTCGCAATGGTCTTTTGTAGCGGTTCCGTATTTTGCGAAAAAACTTATGGCCTATTGTGAAAGTGCTGCAAACTTGTTGCAAAAGTCTTGGGCACGGAACCAATGCATATTTATGCCTAAACTGTTGCAAAAACTACTGCAATCTCAAATAGTTGCAATGTACCTCCGATTAAGTATTTCACTACAACAGGAAGTAGCAGTTGCAACACATCATCAAATACTTGCAATGGTTTTGTAGGGGCTCCGTACTTTGCTCAAAGTTTATGGTCTTTTGCGAACCATTGCTAAAGTGCTACAGATTTGTTGCAAAAGTACGTCTTGGGCATGGAACCGAAGCATATCTATGCCTAAACTGTTGCAAAAAATATTGCAATCTCAAATAGTTGCAAATACATTGCAGAGAGTTTGACTAACCCACTGCAAAATGGTTAATAGATTTCTGAAGGTCATTGCCAAACCACTACCAAAACTATTGCAACAGCCTTCGGAACTAGTGTCTGCAGTAATAAAAGATTAATTGCAGGTGGAGCACTCACGAACCTCGTAAAGAGATCGGCCATCGCCGAAGATGAAGTCGATGGAGCCTTCGATGAAGCAGTTTTTGAAGTAGTGGCGACCCGCGTAGTCGAACAGCGTGTCTTGCGCGCCGTAGAATCCGCAATCGTAGAACGCAGCCTTGTCGCCGCAGATGACCAATGCCACGGCTTGTTTGCCCATCTCCCCGGGTTCCGGCATTGGAGCTGTATTCTGCAAGAACACAGACATGGACTCAATCAGCAACCCTAGTCGTGAAGAGCATGGATTCATCGCCGCTACTTCAATCAACAGAGTCATGATGCAGTCAGGGTTTACCTTGAATCCCATGTCCATTGCTGTGAAGTGGTCGGCGTAGATGGCAACCGTGGCACTGCCTTCGGTTCCACTTTGGGCGGCCGTGTCGTTGCCGATGATGATGGTGGCGTTCATCCCCGCTCCTTGCATTGTGATATGCGGCTTGTTGCTCGGGATGAGCACCTTCTCTCTGCAATCATGTCGACGAGGAAGCTCAATCGTTTGAAATCGAAGGAAACTAATGTTGAGACTACACTACCCACTCCTAAAATGCGGCGCTGAGGGATGGAGGGGAGGGATTGTTGGGAGCTTGAGAAGATCCCAATAATTGTCACTGTTTCAAGGCTTTCTAAGTCTTTGCAATCCCTCCCCGTATCCCTCAGTACCACATTCTAGAAGCGATTCCATAATTGAACGGTCTTGAAAGTTAGCACCCAACTGCTATAGGTTGCTGCGAAGGACTCTTCAATTCTTGAAAGCTCGTGATGGTTATTGAGACTATGCGATTCTGTTTAGTGCTAAATTTTGGGTTTCGCATTTCAGAATGTGGAGTGGTGTGGAATGATGGTGTGGAGTTTACTTTTAGGTTTATTTACCTGAAACATTTTCCTCTTTTTGGTTTAAGAGTCGACTCAAGGACTCACTCATAAATGCCGGCTCGGATTTGGATGATGGTGCGCTGCTCACTGTTCTCCGGCACCGCATCCACCGCGGCTTGCACGGTGACGAAATCGCCCCCTCCACTTGGATCCACGCGGAAGAAGTAGGACACGTTCTTGGACGACGTCGGGGAGCCTTGACAGGGCCGCGAGTACGTCTCGTTGCTGAAAACTTGCGGAATAGCGCGCTGAAATGGGGTTGACAGCGGCAGATCAGGGTCGTTCCCATCAATCGGTTTGAAAATTCCCAATCGGAGACGAAGAATTGTCGCTGGCGAGTGGGAGACGTGCACAATGAGGATGACCGTGGCGAGCAGGATGACAATCCACACACAAGTGAGGCGGAACGGACCCATTCCCATTTCTTACACGCTTGGGCTGGGTTGCATTCGTACCAAGATCGAAATTGTTGCTACAGAGGTTGTCAAAGAGTAATTCTAACCATTGGCAGGTGGTGCCAAGATTTCAAATCTTTTTTCGCGTTGCTTTCTGATTCGGGAAAGTTGCGGCATAGCGCAGGGCTTATGCAGGTCATCACCATGGTCAGAGTCCATCCCTCCGCCATAGATGGTTACGTATTGCTCGTCTCTTGCGACTCCTGAATATTGTCCTTTAGGTACTCATGCTCTTTCGCGAAATGCTTATGGTTCGTGTCTCACTCTGTTTTCGTGCTTCTTTCTCTGTGTCATCTTCACATCACGCTTGTTGGTGCAGCTGCTGATTCTCTGGTTGTTTCAGATGCTGATATGATCGTATGGTGGTCGTCTCATCACTGGAACATTCTTGAAAGGAGCTCCAAACAACTTGGGGCTCATTTTGATAATTTAAGTAAGAATCAGTGTATCCAGAATGCTACGATTATCGGACATCTTCTTCCTTTCACACACACCCTCATACGTTGGGTTCAAGAGTTTGGGAGAAGTTAGGGTTTGACATTAATCACTTCCAATCTTCTGTACAGGAGCTCCTAGATTGACACTTCTGAGCAAGGTAAGGAACATGCTGTTGCACTGCATTCTCAGGTTTATTGATTGAATGCAAATGCAAGTATCATCCCGTTCTTTGATATGTTTTGTCTTGAGAATGTTATGGTGTTGCAGACTACTTTAAATTTTTCTTTGTGCATCATGAATGAGTATGAATAGTATCTTCAATTCATGGAGTATAATTGCATCCCATCTCGTTGCAAATTGTTACGGTCCGCTCATGTTGCTTCTAAATTTGTAGAATGTGTTGAATCCCCGACCTAGCCTCTGGTTTTGACCCATGATGCATTCCGTTCCTGCTACTCTTGAAGCTTGGAATTGCATAGCCTGTAGTGAATATGGGCTGGGCGCATGCATTTCCAGAACCTATGCTGAGTATTTGCCCTTGTGTGTTTCCGTCTGCTGGCAAAGTTCGGAGGAGGGTCGGTGGCAAAGTTAGTTAGGCGTGCGGCCGGTTTGATACACGGTATGCTGACCTTTCAGCTGATACTGTCACATGCTTCTTCTTCAACGGACGAGTCTCTGGTAAAGTTAAGCCTATACTCTGTTCACTAGTAAGGGACGAAGTGCTTCCCTGTTTCTTGCTGTCGTACCAGCTCTTCGTTAACTTCAGTGACATAAAATAACCGGCTCTTTATTACCGTTGATGACATTGTCTTATATATTTCTCATAACAATTAAAATGTTCACTTTTCTATATGATTCAATTTCACGAGTTGTTCTGGACATTTTTATTTTCAAGTCTTAACTTTCGGCATTGAGAAAACATCTGGAATGTTCATTTCCAGAAGATTATTGTATGGCTGGGACTTCATTTTCTCTGCTAGATTATTGAAATCACCTCTTTGTGTTTGGGCCAGCAAATTTGCAGTTGCCAATAACGAGATCTTGCACAGGTCGCCGGTGAGTTTAATACCATTGAAAACTAGTTACGGAATGCTAGTTTTAGTTTGAGCAATTGCTAAAATAAATGCCATAGTCACAGAAAATTGCCATAACATTCTTGAAAGCAACTGCTAACAACTTTGGCCCAAACCCTAACCAAGAAAAAATCACAGAGTTGACGATGCTCGAACCCTTGGACATTTCTTTTGTGGATACACATCCTGATTTCCAATGTTGAGGAAATATGCCCCCCAATATCAATCAATTCAATACTTCTCTCATAGTCTGATAGTAGCTCTCAAATTGCAACTCATAAGAGAGTATAAGCTGGGTACCCCCAAACCGCCACTTTTTGCTACTAGACTTGTCAAATTTTCGTATTTTCTTGTTGGCAAGTGAAAGGAGGTTCGAACGCACTGCGAAAGGTCACATTTGGATACCATATGTAAATTGTTACGAAGGTCAAATTTTTTGGGGTATATGTTCCAAAATCGGTTCTTCCACATACGTACATATTGATTTTGGAGATGTACAGAGTGATGGCAGTTTCAGCAGGGTGCAATTTAGGGTATTCCTAACTTAAGTATCCACAACAAATTTGTCTCTAGGTTAGTGTATCTTACTTCGTACTTGAGCATATCGTACATGGGTTATATAATCCTCGAAATAATTTATGTTGTGTATGCCAAGCTGTATTGGCGATACAGTCAAGAACAACAGCCGTTTAATTCGGAAGGGCTGCGCGAACTAAGTTAGCGCTAGTTGTAACACCAAGAAAGAATTATCAGATGATCATCCGATTGGAAAGGGTCCCATACGAGAAGTTTTGAATACGGGTGTGGGGCAATAGAAGCCGATTTTTGCCGACAAGGTAGTTTTGTGATGAGAGAGAATACCGCTTTAAAACCTCAAAATCATATCCTCGAATTTTAATGACTGTTGTCGGATGAACAGTCAAGGCATCCATTGCACAGATTCAGAATACTACGTGCCACTGCATTTAAAAATCACGTTAAAATCTTGGAATTCATCACAATGTCACAAAGGGGCTTGACAATGCCACCAATGGGACTTCCGAAACGTGAATGTCTAGGTGTTCAGCGTAATCACAGTGTAAAGCAGCGGGGAATGCATTTGGATTATGTAAGAATGAGACCAATCATTATGATATAGGAGCAACAATCTTCTGCAACCAACGCACCTGGTAATCTGCACTATCTAAGGCCTCAATTCATCAATTGAGCTCTTAAGAACAGTCTACCGGATTCAATATATTCTTGAACTTTCTTTCTTCACAGACCAATGTGGTCCATCTCTCAAGCTTCTGATTTTAGCTGTCTAAATTCGAGACCCCCCACAGGCCAGCATCGATGTAGTTGAGACTCATAAAAGGTGCGGCTTCAGCATCCGTGAGCTCACGCGCGAAGGAAGCTCTTCCAGCTTGGTTGGCACCAGGCCCAAAGCACTTGTACTGGGCGTAGTACACAGTCCTGCAAATAGGAAAGGCTATAATTTCAGTAACATATAAATAATGATGTCGGCTACAAAATTAGCGTGAAAGTTGTAACAAAATTCCATTGATTTTAAATTATACTTTTAGAGATAGATTATGTGATTGGCGTGGGTATGGATGCTTACTTTTCTCGAGCCGGGTCCCCCCAGTTGTACCAGCCAACGGGTTTGATGATACCAGCGAATTCAGTGAGAGCAAACACCACACGGGAATAGGGACCCCATGCTCGCCCAAGGTATACTTGGGGTGGCATGGAGCCAGTCACCTTGCAATTTACAAATGAATAACCGCTGTTCTCAGATGCGGTCATCCGCTTCTGAGCTGTCAATGAACCTCCTACAGAGGGCAGCACCCTGAGCTCACAATTCTGCACCACAAATCCACAAACATAAGAAATTAGAATCTTCACAACCAGTAGTACCTTCGTACATGTAAAAGTTGGATACTTGGAGTATGTGTCAACCACAATGACGTGCTAGTTTATGATCACATTCACAGAAAACTCACAGATTTAGGACTTCCCTGAGTTCTATTCAGTTCCCGGGTAGTTTACCATCAACGTATCAAAAAGGCAAGCATATTCTTTTTCAGAGTTTGTGCAAGCACGGTATATTGTCACGTAGTACGTGCATCTGTCATCATGGAAATCCGAAGATCACTAGGGCTAACTCTGAGCAATTGTAATGAATGTATACAAAACTAAGAGTATTGGAGGCCAAATTATGGCTGCCGAATTTCAATGGCATGGAAGATTTTATCACTGACCTTGTACAGGGACTGCCCACCACCAAAAATGAAGTCCTCGGTACCGACGATGAGAGTGTCCTTGAAGAAGTGGCGACCTCTGTGGTCGTACAGGGTGTCCTGGTGCCCGTAGAAGGCGCAGCCGTAGAAGGCATTGAAGTCCCCGGTGGTCCGAAGGGCCACTGCTTGCTGCTGCGCCCCTCCGTTGGGTGCTGGAGACGAGTTCTGCACAATCTCTCAACTCAAGTTAAAATAATAAAAACGACGCAGTCTAATAAACCCCACTTTAAGTTCTTTTTCACGAACCAGGAAGCTTAATATGTAACCAGCTTCTACAGAAACCAAGACTCTTGCGCACGTGCTTCCGTCTATAAACTAGATTTTCAAAATAAAAGCTACTAAGAACAGATCAGCATGTACGATTTTGCACCTCGAAACTGATGTTCCTGGCTGTGAAGTAAGGGGCGCTAACACCGAACGTAGACGACGTGTATGTCGTGCCACTCTGACCAGCAACGTTTTTCTCAGTGATCTTGGTAACATCACGACCAGCGCCTTGCAATGTAATGTGTTGCTGAGATTTGGGAACTACCACCCTCTCTCTGCGGGCAACAGGCAACAGAAGTAGCAGAATCAGGCCTCAAATCAATCACATGACCAAATAATGCACAACCGAAGGAATACATGCTTATGACTTCGGAAAACAACCAGCTAGGACCTGTGGGTTTAGAATCACTGTAGTGGAAAACCCATACAACCAAATGATATATGACCAGAAACCAGAATACGTCATACATGGCAGATTACATATTCATACCACTGAGATTGAAACACTTACACATAGGTTCCGGCATTCACTTTGATGGTAACGGGAGCCTTATTGTGCTGGGGTATAGCGTTAAGCGCTTCATTAATAGTCTTGTAGTTGCCAGCTCCACTCTGATCAACCACAATCACAGTCTCTCCCACTTTGCTCGCAAGCTCGTCCACACTCCCGGCAGACTTGGCCGCACTTTCAAATGCCACATGCTTCTCTCCCACGGACTTCACCCAGTTCTCGAAGTCGGCGGCCACTTCGTCTTTCGTTCCTGGCAGTTTCTTCACAGCTTGTGCAGCTTGGAGAGGGCATGCTAATGCTACGAGAACCAAGGTACACAAAGTGACATGAAACTGAGCCATTGGAAAAGATTGGTTGATGGAACAGTTCTGCAAGAGAGCTGTCGCCTTCACATGGGAATCTAGAAGGAGTACATTCAAATGGGCAGGAGGGATAGGGTAGCGGTGCAGCCCTGATCTGATGCACCTGAAAGGCAGAATGTTGGTTATAAAGAGCTAGGCAGCTGGTGTTCGCAAGGACAATATGTCAGAGTTTCTGGACCTCCATAACCATTTCTGCTTGACTATACTGACATTCATTGTGGAGGACTGGAGGGTCGATGAGTCCAAAGGAGTAGAAGATTGCAGAGGGTGTGCTTTCGTGGCTCTGGATTTGACAGAGATCTTTTTACTCTTCATGAAAAGATCAATGGCTGCAGTAAAACGATTGATTTGGCACAGAAAATGGTCAATGAGTTACTGTTAGTACCGTACTCCTCGAATTTTCTTTTTCTTTTTTTCTTGTTTGAGCTCAAAATGAAGTGTAGACTTCAATGCAAGATTCCAGTACGAAGCCCTGTCTTGAATTTTCTCTCATATGTCCGAAATAAATTTAAAAAATAAAAAATTGTAAGCACACAAACGAACCTCTAAGTGCACTCTCAATCTCTCATGTATGCTCAAAACTTGACATGCAGTAACTTAGTTGTTCAAATAGAGTTATACACAGCATTGCAAATTCTTGAGAAATATAATTCTGGGAATATAATTAGGTGGAATGAGAGCGTGCCAGCAGAGAATGTAGTGTGCACACTCATACAAAATTGTCCAAACGAGTTGCCAAAAAATCTCTTTAACTAAGTTATGACAGTGGTGAAGTAGTCATATTGAAAGCGATAACATACCGGCTTTGCATCTGTAAATTATGACTATAATTAAATAATTGATGCAAGCAGCATATTGTTCTACCAGTTAGGTTGTTTTACTCTCAAGCATGCAATCTCAACCAATATGACATTAACAATATAATTAGGGTAGTACTACTAGAATGTATTCATTTCGAAATACTTGTTTGATCTTTGTTCACAATCAATTTTTTGTAACTGGCTTACAGTTTGCTGATATTTTTTTTTTCTTGAAACGTTTGCTGATATTTTTGGTGGGTCAAAAGAATTAGAAATGTGTGTTTCTGCGGATGCCGAAGTGAGAACAGACTCAAAAAGCGACAAAATTTAAACAATTATGGTTGGAAACGAGCTGCTCGACCATGCGCCGCTAGCTTAGCTTACTGAAACCGCCTGTCTTTGCGTTTGGGATTTCCAAAAATGTGCGACGCTTCAGACAATTCATATTTGTCAGAACAGTTGTCACCTGGCAAGTCCTGTATTTCACTTGTTTTCCATTCTGTTACAAGCTCTCTTTTTTTTGACTAATTTTAGGGCCGCTTTACACTTAGAAGCCGGGCCAATTTCGTGTGTGAGAGGCCAAGAATCCTCACTTGTGACTGGATAAAAGGCTGAAATCAGCCCCAACCCCTTTACACCTAGAGGCCGGGCCAATTTGGTGGAATGAAGTATTTATTAAAAAAAAACATGATCTAACATGGCTCGAGCTTGCTGAATTGCGTGCACCAGAAATGGGAGGCCAATTCTTGGCCTAGGGGTCAATGTCAGATTTCAAATAAATTTTTTTTATAAAATATTATTTTTTCAACAAATCTGATTCATTGGATTTTGTGCAATTGGCTTGTAAGGTAGGAGGTTCATAAAGTGCCCATCTAAGAGCTAAAACTGAATTTTGTGGAGGTGAAACTTGTTGAAATATTTTTCAGTAAATTTTTCTTGAAAGACAAGAGGAATTGACATCTAACCCAAGTCGTTTCATATTTTTTGGAGCTTTGTAGAATTAGTTATGAATTTTTGAAGTCGAAATGGCATAGGGCTCTAAAACCGCCCACCTCCTCAAATGTACACTATTGGTACATCCATGCAAAGATGAAAAAATCCCATGTACCAATAGTGTACATTTGAGGAGGTGGGTGGTTTTAGAGCATGTGCGGATTTCGAGCCTCCTACCTTAGGTTGAAAGTGGCCCTGAAATTTCAGCCCCTCTCTCCCTTTTTCCTAATTTTTTTTTAATCAACCCAACTTCTTGGCCCCAAGACCTTTACATACAGGAGAATTGGCCCCCATTAGTAATTATTACTTGGGGATGGCCTCTAGCCCAAAAGGGGCTGAAACTTTGTGCAATCGGCCTCAAGGAGAATTGGCTCAACCTCTACACTAAATAGTGAAATTAGGTTGCCTTAACAATTAGATTGACTTACCTCCCAAAAGGTACTTGACAAGCCATCAAAGTCAACAAAAATTTCACATATATTTCCATTTGTACAAATGAAGGTTCATGAGGTCCAATTTCAACAACACCTAATTCAAAAGTAGCACATTCTTGTAATATAATACTAAGTATTTATATAGTGTGGGGCAACCTAATTTCACTATTCAGTGTAGGTGTAAAGCGGCCCTTAGTGTCCCCTGAGTTGGCTTCACTGCACAGGCCAGATTTTGGAGGGACAAATTCATAGTGGTCAGATTCTGACAGATATAGTGAAATTTAAAAAAAAAAAAAAAAAAAGCGCTGCCTGTAGAACAAATCCACTTGCTCTGTCCTTCAGGCAGATAAATGAGATGTCTGGTTTCTTCAAACTCCGTAGGTTGCAATTAAGGAGACGCAGACTATTACTCTCACCTCCATTCCGCCTTTACGTACCCATGGGCTACATTTCAGAACGTAAATGTACACTGCGGGTTGATGATGGCAGCGTTAGAACTTTGGTGGCAATAGGCTGGTTCACCTGAAGTACTGAAGTACTGTTTAGAATTGAAGAGATGCTTGATTGGAGTCATTATGGATTTGAAAGGAATTACTTCTCAAATTGTTCAAATACGCATTTGAGCATGGTTCTTAAGCATGGTTGAATTTTCTTAAGGTCAAATTGAAAGAATACATTCATATTCTTGAAGTCACAAAAGTGTTTGTTAGAATTTTATGCATTGTTGTATATAGGATACAAATTACAATTCTGGTTTAAAAAATCGAGCTCTAGTTATATTTGTTAATATTTAACCCCTAAAGTTCTTTGACTATGTTTCACCAAAAAAACACTCAAAATAGGTTGTTTTGATGGCAAAGGCTCCCTCAAAATGAAAATGAAATTTTTGTGCTTCTAACCATAAGATCTTGTATTAGACTACTTCATTAAATTGTAGTAAAAAAATGGGAGGTTTTGACTAAATAGATTGTGAAATTATAGTGTTTAAAGTTGAAAAAAATGTTTTGGGGGGGCATCTAAATTCCAAGCAACTTTGATTCAGGGAGGCTTTTGGACAAGTCAATTTCACTTTTGTGCTTGAAATTTTTTTCTTGATTTTTGCGATAAAGTTGGTCACATGTTCAAAAACAATTATAATATTTTTAATTGGGGAACATGTACTACAAAATTCTGATATGGAACTAGCTTCAAAAAAAGTCTCATGCAAAGCCCTTTTTTCAACAATTTATGGCTTGCACATACAATGATTTATTCAAAATTTGAAAGGTGGAGTTTTCGATTTCAACTAGCTCTAGAGGAGGAAAAAATAAAAATAAAAATCGCACAAAATATCAAACTTCTACAAGCTTGATCAATTTGTATCCAAGTTGAAGTGAAGGGGCAATTGGGCATATTGGGCCTGGTAAGGGAGGAGGCTAAGTTAGGGTTAGCAAAGCCCAACACTTCATCAGAACTCACTAACACTACATTACTTTCCCTTTATTTCAAAGATTTTAGTCTTTCCCTAAATTCTAATGATGTTCCTTGCTCAATGGAATAGAATTTTTAAGTATTCTACAATAAATGTTGATAATATAGACATGTTGAGATTTAATCTCCAATAACTTGAAGATCAACATGCTTATACAAAAGTGTTAAGAGTGGAGAAGATCTTTATACAAGTGGGGTAGTAAGAAGTCAAACAAACCATGTGGGATATATAAATTAGAATTATTAAGAAATCAACTCGTGTCAAAGTTAAGTAAAAAGTAGGAATTATGTTCAAAGTAGAATTTCAAACCTCATTTTGCTATAGTAGAATAACTTATTTCAAAAACTTTGAACCAAAAAAAGTTGGTAAATAAAGCTAAGTTCTATCTCTAAAAAACTGTTTGGGATTTAGAGTCTCCAATCAAAATTTATGGACAAATTTTAGAGAGGGGTTGGAAAGGACATTCTCATTAACATTTTGAAACATCCTCTCTAAATTTTGTCCATAACTTTTTTTTGGAGGCTCAAAATCACAAACAGTTTTTTGGAAATGAAACTTAGCTTTATTTACCAACTTTTTTTGGTTCAAAGTTTTTGAAATAAGTTATTTTACTATAGAAAAACGAGGTCTGAAATTCTACTTTGAACATAATTCCTATGTTTTGACAATAAGTGATCAAACTCTAATCTTCAAATTGTCCCATGCCCTTTGAGAATTCATAATGGACAATGGATTTGACTATAAGAGCAACCTCTCCACTCTCTATCCTAGAACATTTCAAATAACTAATTGATTCTACTAGCAATCAATTTCTTTTTATGTTTATTTGTCAAATGAAATTCGTTATTGATTCAATTGGTCTTGTGGATGTTTTTGTTTCTATTTCAATTTGTAATTAGGAGTACCCTTTCTATTAGGTTGAAGGAAACTATAGAGAATCTACCTCCCTACCACCACCTCCTTCTACGTTGGGTGAAATTTAGTAATTCAAAGAATGTCAGAGAAGTACCCCGGTCTGAACCTAGGTGTGAGGTTGCCCCAGACTCTGCCCAAGCTCTTTTGGGCATTCCCAAGCAAATTTCCGTATAGTGTTAATTATCCTGCCTACGCTGCCCCATGTCCATGAAAAATGACATTTTCCCCTATAACTATTCATAGGCACATCTAATTGTAATCTTTTTTGTAGAGTGGCAAGGTACTCCTCATCCCCACATCCCAAAAAAAATAGTGAATTTTTCTGTTCGTAGTGAGCTGCCTAAAATTGCTATGTTGCCAAAAAACACAACTTGGCCCTTTAGGGGTTAAGGTAGATTAGCCTATGAATAAGTATCAATCACATAATTCCAACATCTACTTGACCCTCCCATTTGCACAATAGACGTCATCCATTTTTGGAGAGTGTACAACTCATTTTCTTTAGGCTAGCAAGTGGGTGCTATTATTGAAGAATGATATCAAGTTCATATCTATTTATAGATTGTTCAAGGTTGCTAAAGATGTGGTTCATTAAATGTTGGTTCAAGTAGACTTACAATAGCTATAAGCAATTGCCTATTAGAATAAATTGCAGCTTCGAGCAATGAAAGAGGTTCTTCTAGAATGTTAAACTTGTGCTTTCAAAACTCTCATCAAATGGGATTAGGGTGGCAGGTCATGATTCCAACCTACCAACGGTTGTATATTTTTGTGACAAATGTGTTTAAAAAATTCATATCAATTTCAGTTCTTATTAGATTAATATGATTCTACTTGGATTTGAGTCCACTCAACTAATTCTTTCTCTGAAAAATACATACAACAATAAGCACATTGCCCAAGATACCCAGATTGCAAATCTCAATGGTAATAGGACGGTTGCCTTCTACTTAATCTTTGAAAGTAAAATCATGGGGATGCTCCCTGCTCCCTGGCTTATAATTTATCAATACCACTGAATATTGCAGGATATTTTTGGACACCTTTGAAGTAAAACACAATAACTTACACTAACTTACTGGTACTCCGTCAATTTTATCACACAACATTTGTTTGTTTGTTTTTCTTGAAACACATGGACAATTTCCATTGAAAGAGGAGAAGGTATGTTACATCGAACCAGAGGACAAACCCTCGGCGAGGGAACCAGCAGCATCACAATTTAATTTTCACAGCATTTGTTTTTCAGTAGCGTATGTTAATTCTAGTTGCATTAATTCCAGGTGGGGGAGCGTGGCATGCAATGCCAACTGGAAACTTAGAAATGGATGCACCTGGAAGGCTGGAATCACCCTAACTTAACTTATCTGTGCAACTACTAAAAGTGGTATCCAAAGCTAAGCCTGACATTTAAAAATCAAACTGTCAGTCTGATCGTTGACAGGGAACGCTTCCCAAGCATTTGCATTCCTCTTCTCGCCAGCCATTCTCCTCATATTGATGACTTCTAATAACTTATTTTGACACAAATGAAGACTTCTAATAACTTAACTTACATGAAAGCAACGCCTAATTAAGGTACTCCAGTGACCGAAATCGTACATTTTCTCTGAAAATATGTTGAGCAACTTCCCATTGTATGCTATTTTCTTCTTGCTTTTTAGTTTGACAACCTTACTTCAAAAAAACAAAAAAAGCTTCCCACTGTGTGCGGGATCATCAGAGTGGCAGAATTTTCAGAAGATTACAGTACTACAGGGTTAATGCAGATGATAGAATGATGAAATTCTGTTTCATTTGCTTCCAAAAAAACAAAAACAAACGATAGATTTAATCTTGTCAATCCTGCAAGGATCCGTTCCCTGAATTGAAAGTTATGCACAGCCGCCTGCCGGCCTCCCTTCCAGAAATGCTCATGATCACCTGAAAGGACCCGACTTTATTTGCTGTTGTAAGTTTACACGGAGTATAAGTTATCCAGTGCCAGGATTTCCATGCAGTGCTCTGCTGGGTGCCTGCCGATTCATGATAAGCTTATCCCTGATGTCGAATTGAAAAACTCCGAAGAGTGGATGCCCATAACTTAAATCTTACTCACAGAATCAGAGCAAAGCCAGCTAGCGGGGCGGATAACCCTCAGTCTGCGCGAACAACGTAACACTCATGTGCTGCCGGAGGGCCAGGAACTGACAAGCCAAAGGACACACACAACAAGGGTGAATGATCTATTTCTGAAACTGGGCAGTATAATTTCTTGTCTAAGAGCATCACCAGCAGCCTCCCAGGCTGAGTCATCTGGGCGAGATGGACTGATTGTTGTCTTCCTTTTCCTTTAACCCCTCAACAGCCGAAGGCCCAAACAGCTCCAAAAACAGCATTCCTTTTGAAGTGTTATAAATATAAGTTTTAATAAGTTATAGAGATCTCAACCGTACGATCTTGTAGTGCACTTGTTGTAGATGGCTTGCAACAAATTTGGTGTCATTTGACCGCATAGATTGAAAGATTATAATGTTTTAGTGTTGAAAAAGGATGCTAAAATTTTCCCGAAAACACATTTGGAGGTGAAATTCGGTTTCTAAATCTACTCAAATGAAGAAACTTTAAACTAATAAGTGATTCAAAATAGCATACAAACACATTGTTAAAAAAAAATATCATTTAATTGACACATTGTGTCTGCAAAATGGCTTTGAAATGTCAAAAAATAGCAAGAAAAGTTGCAAAAAACACATCAAAAACTGAACCTACTACTACTAAAATGCTTCTCAATCACTCACAAACTCTTGGATGGATATGAAATTTTGTACTCACAAACTAGACAAGTATGCACAACTTTTCAAAAAAAATTATTGAAAACAAACATTGCATGAAGAAGAAACAAGCCGCCGAAGTTCACTCTAATTCAAAAATGTCGGGATTTTGAACTTCAAATTGCTTCCAAACATTCAAAACAATTTGGATTGGCATGAAAATTCTACCACAATACCTAGACTTGAAGGGGAACACAAACCAACAAATTTTATTGAAAACAAACATTGGATGAAGGAGATACAAGCCCCCGAAGTTGCAGCCATCAAATGCAGTTTGGTGAACTTGAATTGAACTTCTGAACTTTGATTGGCTTCCAAATATTCAGTACATCTTGGATTGATATGAAAATTTTACCACACAGACTAGAAGAGAGAACGCAACTTTTCCAATAAGTTTTATTGAATTCGGACATCTGATGCAAAAGTTACAGGACTTTGAATTTGACCTGAGGACACTTTTTGTCCCCTTCGGCGATGAGGGGTTAAACCCTAAATGCCCCAGGGGACCAAAAGTGTCCTCTCATAGTCCACAAGTCCAATTTGAAGTGTTGTAACTTTTACATACCATGTCCAAATTCAATAAAATTTGTTGGGAAATTTGTGCTCTCTCTTCTTATTTGTGTGGTAAAATTTTCAAATCAATCTAAGATGTGCTGATTTTCTTAAAGCCATTTGAAGTTCATGGGGGCCATTTGAGTTCACCAAACTGCATTTCGATGGCTACAACCTAGGGGGCTTGTATCTTCTTTATCCAATGTTTTTTTTCAATAAAAGTTTTTGGGTTATGTTCCCCTTGAATTTTAGTTGTTGTGGTAAGTTTTCACGTCAATCCAAGTTGTTTTGATTTTTTGGGAACAATTTGAAGCTCAAAATCCAAACAATTTGGATTACAATGAACTTTGGCAGCTTGTTTCTTCTTCATACAATGTTTGTTTCCAATTTTTAAAAATTGAGAAAGTTGCACGTACGAGTCTAGTTTGTGTAATGAAAATTTCTGATCAATTCAAGAAGATAAGAATCACCAAAAATCATTTTAGTAGAAGGAGGTTAAGCCATAGATGTTTTTTGCAACTTTTTTTTGTTACTTTTTTATATTTCAAAGCCATTTTGGAGACACAACAAGGCAATTGAATGATATTTTATTTCATTAATATGCTTGTATGTTGGTTTTGAAACACGTCGTAATTTAAAGTTTTTTCATTTTAATAGGTTTAGATATCAAATTTCACCTTCAAATGTGTTTCTAGGAAAATTTAAGCGTCCTTTTTAAACACTAAAGCATTATAATCTTGCAATGTATGTGGACAAGTGACTCCAAGTAGTTTGACTATACTCATAATAAATACATATATAAATAATTGGAGGAACATTTTAGAGTTTACAAAATCTCTAAAAAGACAAATACAAAAAAATTAATTCATATTTAAATGCGAAATGGGAACTTACAAAGAGAACCTCGATGGTTGAAAAAGTGATTGTAGGCATGTCCTTTCAAGGGTCATAGATGGAATTGTCTTGGAAGTTAAGGGAGGCAAACCATCTCTAACCACTTAAGCAATTCAACGTATCTATAGGGTAGCTTTCTTCAAGGGGAAAATTTTCATTTATATAAAATAGAGTTTGGAAGATTTTCTCATTATTTTTTTCCAAAATATAATTACCATTATTTTTTCAGTTGAAGATTCTCATCCTTCCAGGCTAGCGATATAGGCCATCCTATTTTTTTTTTATCAATGGGTGGTTGCAAAATAGAGAGTCTTGTAGCCCAATCATAATATACCATTCTTGATCACTTATTCATCTCATAATCAATTGGAAATAAACCACTCCATCTTGCTAGAATGGAAGGTGATCTCCTATAATTGTAAAATTATCCAACATATAAATTATGCTTAGTTAGAGCATGGAGCCAATCATGCCATGATCCCATTTATTTGTTTGGTATTTTTAGACAAAATAAATTATTTGAAAGAAAAAAAACCCTAGTAATAACCTACATATTTTGAAATGTCGATATATTCTAATTGTTTTTTTCAAAACATTCAATGTTTTTTTAACCAATTTGAAATAATGAATCTATTTTGACTATATAGTAATTGATGTTTCTATATAGTAATTAATATGAAATTATATAAGTTCTATACAATAATTAATATTTCTATACCACGTTTTGATTTTGTGCCTAGTTAATATTATTCAATTTTTCCTATTTTCTTGTTGGCACTTGAAAGGAGATTGCTACGCACCAAAGAACGTGACATTTGGATCATGTATGCAAAGGTTATGAAGGAACAAGGTTTGGTTTTCAAAGAGTTCCTTTCACATGGGTACATAATTGATTTTGGAGATGTACATAGAGTGAAGATGCCATCAGTGACACATTTGGGATCCCCACCTTAAATAACCGTTGAAAACACCTTCCTTTACTCGCAGTATCAGAAGGATACGTAGATTGAACGTTCATTATCCGGAGAACCGTTCAATTCTCCATAATTTCACGCTGATCCAACACAAAGTTGGTAGATTTGGAAGCACAGCAGGCAAGATATATCCGTGTGCAGACTCCAGACGAGGATGCGTAGATCAGGTTTGAAAAGCGTAGATTTTGTATTTATAAGTTGAATCTGAGCACAGTCCTACGGTGATCTGATGAAGTTGTCGTAGATGTTGAGGGACTCTTGTGTATTTGCTTCCGATTGCAAACGGTTCAGAGGACCCTCCGTGGCCGCGGAGGGTTGGCGGGTCTCGGCTGCCTGGCCACCCGCAAAATACAGTGCCCGACTTACTTTAGGGCTTAACCCTAAAAGGACGCTGCAGACAATACGTGTCTGATGGATGACTTCACTTGAGAGTGTAGGATGGAAAATAATGTTTTTTCATCCAATTTTTTTATTTCGAGGGTACTTGAGCACATTTCTAGTGAATAGTATTGCAAAGTCCCTCATTATGATATTCTTGATTTTTCTAAAGAAGAAGATGCTTAAAAAACGAATCACCCTTGTAGTGTATTTTGACCATTTCTTGCTATTTTCTCTTGATGTGAATTTCAGTCATAAAAATGATATTTTTTGAATTTGAGTCCAACTAATGAAATGAATCTTATCACGTTTAGTTTGTACTCTAATTGGAAATTTTGAAAAATTCATAAATTTTCATATTTTATAGCAATTTGAACTTGGAGCCTATAACCATGATTTCTTGATTTTCTAATTTTAGAGTGAGACGGTAACTTTGGATTATACCATGACTTTCTACACTACAATATACATCTATGGTGAAAATTTCAGATTTTTCGAGTATATTTTGTATTTGATATGAATTTTCTTCATTTCTTTCTAAAAAAATTCCCGGTAATTTCAATTTTTTTCAAAAAATTTGAAAATTTTAGGACTTGTAGTAGACATATTACTTCATCTCTGAAAAATAAAATTAAAAAAATTCATTCATATCTATTTGCAAAATGGCAGCAAACAAAGTGATGAAATCAATGGTCATTGGCCCGATTTTCTAGGGTTAAGCATGATTTACCATCGTGTTTTTGAATAGGTTTCAATCTTTATAATCCCCCCAATTTGTCTTTGTTAGAATATATTTTTTTCTACCAATTCTCACATTGAAATTTGAAAAATTCTAAATTTTGCAATATTTATGAGAATAATGTGAATCAAAGCTTCACTTGCAAATAAGGATGATTAGCATCCATCCTAAAAAATTTATACAAAAAAATTCCAAATTATAAAGTGGGCAAAGCTTTCCCGAGTTTACTAAAAATCCAAAGTGGATTCTTTTGTCCTGTAGGGTTACAATAGATTTTAATGCACTTCCAATCATAGTAATCACAAGTTCTAATTTTACATCAAGCAAAAGATAATAATATACTTAGTGAGTTGTTTATAGTGTTCCATTGAAGATGCCCTAATTGTGACCACTTCTTGAAATCAACCCTTACATATTCTTGCCTAAATTGTATTGCCCCAATTCATTAG
This sequence comes from Straminergon stramineum, assembly GCA_963920665.1. Classification (NCBI taxonomy): domain Eukaryota; kingdom Viridiplantae; phylum Streptophyta; class Bryopsida; order Hypnales; family Calliergonaceae; genus Straminergon; species Straminergon stramineum. The sequence goes on from OY987263.1 coordinate 3,052,978, forward strand.
AGGTTGGAGTCACTTTGGGAACACCTATTTTCAATACTTCAAAAGTTCACAATTTATTCATATGATATCTTAACAATGAATAAGAAGAAAATTTAGAATACTCTTTTGGCTTCCAACAAGATTTAGTAAAAAAATGTAGGGACTTTTATAGTAGGAACATTGCTTAATTGTATGCAATTAGGTATAGTTGTCTTAATGCCTTTGCTCACATCATTGATCTAAACAATGGCCATTCACTTCTATGTAAGGAAGAAGGAAATACAAATGAAAGAAATGGATTGCCTTGTCAATTTTTTTCCACTTGGGTGAAGAAGTAATTTTTTTTTGTCTTTCTTTATATAATTAGTAGAACTAATATGTAAGTGAAAATTGATCAGCTTCATTCAACTATCTCAAATTCACCATTTCATGATTTCACCGTTTCACCATGGGCTATGTGATATCATTTGAAGTAGAAAATTTGCCTTCGTATCATCAAAGGGATATTGTATGTGGTATTCAATTGTGATTTCAAACCAAAAAATGAATGTGTTGCAATGAACCCTGTATAAATTTTTATTTATAGAAAAAACATTTGAAATATCAAAAAAGTAAATTCTACTACTTCTTTCCGAAAATGATCTCTATGTTGGACAAAATGCTCCAGATTAAGGCTAGTAATATCATTTTGAAGACTTTTTTGTGCTACAAGTAGAGTTTGGTGCACTCCTAGTGTTGTAGAAACTTTGAATTTCAAAACCTTTTTCAAAGTGTAGTTTTGGAGTATTGAAAAGTGGAATTTGGGGGGCATTTCCAAAGAGTACCATTGGGCATTTAATTGTTGAGTGTGAAGTTGCCTTTTATGGGCATTTAGTATGGGCCCAAGACCATGTGTGGACCTCTATTTCACCTCCCAAAGCTTCATCTCCTTCAATTGGACAATACTCAAAGAAATGCAAAAAATAAAAATGAACAAGTTTTGATTGACTTCTTCAATCATTTCATTTTCCCTTCGATTGATAATTGCATATATGGTGGGAAAACTATTGTTTGGAGTTGTTTTGTTGGTCCTAGACAGCAATAAAAAGTAGAATTTGACCAACTTGCAATGTCACAAGTGCCAATGGGAAAATCATTATGGGACAGAGGGAGTAATTTTTTAAACTAACTTTGCCAATTAATAGCCTCAATTTGATGTTCACCTTGTTATATGAATTTGTATTTCTAGAAAATAAATTTAAAATGATTGAAGAACTAAACTAGGGCTCTATGACAATCTCCCCTCTCAATGACAATTGAATGAAGATTTAGGACATTTAATATCTTGAATTTTAAATTTTAAAACCTTTGAAAGCTATGAATAAGTAATTTGTAGTTTTTCAACTTGTAATTTGTTAATGATTTATTTTTTGTAAATTTATAGTTTACTCATTGATAGAATGCAACTTTTTCTCTCTTTGTATTGCACAATTCCATTCCAAGAGAAAGATTAAACAAACACATTTCATAAGTCCAAAAAGTATATCTTGCAATCTCCACTAAAAAAAGTTCCTAAAAAGTTCCATACATTCATGTGGCATTCAAGAATAATTTTTTACAATTCAATTTTGAATTTTTCAATTAATTAAAAAAAATTTAGAATGCATAAGTCAAGTTCTTTAGAGATTAATGATAAAAACACCTTCCTTTCCACACACTCCTATAATATTCTAGTGTAAGTTTGTAATAAATATTTGATTATTTTATTTCCTTGGCATAGGCTAAAAATAGAATATCAATTTTTGACCCAAAAAACATACCATGGTTTTCTAGGAGTTAATGATAGCAACACCTTAATGATACTATGACATGGGTTAATTATACTTGATATGTATACTTGATCGACATATGTAAAGGTACAACCTTGTTTTTTCTCATGACCAATTTCATGTTTATAGGTTTGCCACATCACTAGACAAAGATATCAATCTTGTGAAATTTCATGAAGACTTATCTTGGTTGTAGACTCATTTTTTTTCTCAAGCAATTTAATGTTTTATAGGTCTACTACCTTGCTAGACACAAACATTTTATGAAGACTTATTTTGGTTGTAGCAATGATTAACAATTGATTGTTAGTAGGGTGTTTGAGACCACTTTATGCCACAATGAGGGCTTTTGTTGTGATTTTTGAAAGACTTGTTGGAAAAGTTCCAACATTGATGCAAGCCTCAACCCTATTGAGTGAAATCTTGATTGATGTTTTATCTTTTATCTTTTTTTAAAAGCCTCATTGGAAAACTTCCAAGATTGATGCAAGCCCCAAATCCTATATATTGAGTGGGATCTTGGTTGATGTTCTCTCTCTTTGTTTCAATGATTTAGAAGCATATCTCTTTTTGCAATTAAAAACAACAACATATGTAAAGCTTGACTTCGAGTCACAACAAGTCCATTCGAAGTCAAAAGACAAGGAAAACTATGTCTTTTGTACATAATTGCCTACATTTCTTTTGTCTTTGCTTTAATCTCATGAATAATTTATAATTTTTGAATGCATGCAAATTAATGCTATTTGGTTCACTTTATTTGCAATTTCTACTAGGGCATGCTAAATTAATACATAGAGTGTTCTAGTAGACTCTTAGCATATTCTACATTTATTTGAAGGATATAATACATTCATTTTTCTACCAAGAAAAAAATATTAAAATTTGAAAGGGTGGAGCTCAACAAATGCAAAAGAAAGTGGGTATATTTCAATATGTTTGTCATCTACTATAGAAATTGGATGTTGGAGTACTAAGGTTGTAACCAACCAAGAGAACTATAAACTTTGGAGGGGAGAAATGTGAAAGAAAAGAAAATCAATAGAACACTATAGAAGTCATATTTCCAAATTTTAGACAAAATCAAATTCTCTGAAAGTTATGAACAAAATAAATCCATGGAAAATTTATGGATAGTTGAAATTAAATGTTTATATTATTAAAAAAATCCTATGAATATTAAAAGAAGTAGGTCATTTTCAACAATTTGATGTAGATGGAATACTACCAAAAAAATTATCAAAGGATATTTCTTAATCTCTGGAAATGCATGAAATTTGTACCCTATGTAGATGGCATGAAATTTTCTATTTTTTAATTTCACTTAGACTATATACTTAGATATATTACAAGAATATGACTCAAAAAAATTGGCATATATATAGAAATTTATAATTTTGAATACAAAAAGTCTTAAAAACTGTAGAAACAAAAAATTTGGCAAATTAGGAAAAAACTATCAAATAAGTTTTCAAAATCTATAAAGCAAAGTCAAAAACTTGAAATGATAGCATCCACCTTCAAGTATATTTTGGCTCAATCTTCTCATTACTTCAAAACTTCATGACATGAGATAGACCAAACTTTCAACATGAGATTCCAAAAGGCAATAAATAGTATAAGTCATGAAGTCTTATACTTTCACCTTGCATAATAAATCTATTCACAACCATCATCAACAAAGTTATGTATAACTAGGGCTCCAATGCTCTCCAAGCTCCTAGTGACAATCAATTGAAGATTTGTGAATTTTATGAAGTTGAAATTTCAACGTTTAAATCTGTTGATGCTATAAACATACAAATTATAAAATTTTGAATATTTATTTTTTTAATTCAAAAATTTTAATTATTTGATTTCAATATTTAAAATTTTTTAAAATTAGGAATCCCTTAAAATTCCTAAACTATTGTAAATTTTTGTCAAATTTAAAATCTTCTTCAAGAGGGTTTTACCATCCTAGGGTTGTAAAATATATTTGTATTTTTAATAAAATTATCCAATTTTCAAGAATAATGAATAAACATTCATCTTTTAAAAATTCATTGTTCAAGAAACAATTTTATACATTTGCAAATTTGAAATGTACTCAACTATGATATGTAGTAGTCTAAAAGTTGTACAATTAGTAGAACTTGTACCTAATTTCTTGTATTTTAAAGGAACGTCTTCAAAATATGTAATGTAATATTTATGGGAGGTTGTAGTATTTTTGAGATTCATGGATCTTGCAACAAAATCATATGAATTTTTTAATAGATAGGGCTTCAAATGCTTATAACCCACTATAGATGAAAAAAACATCAAAGAATGACTTGTGCAAAATTAATACATAAAAGATCACATAGATTGGGTATGTAGTTTCAAAACCTATAGTACCAATTAGGTGGATTCACAATTCTAGGACTTTTATCAAGTAGGCACATGCAAATGCCATCAAAATTCCATGACTTCTGTATAGTTTTTTACCAATGCACCAATGTTTGTCAATACAAAATTATATTAAAAAAATTATGTACCCACACACCTTTACTCATTCCGAACTTCTTGCCAAAATAAAAATCATCTAAATCAATTCAAATACCTAAAGGTCACTAAAATCAAGTTATTTCTAATGCCCAATGATACAAAAACCTTGAACATTTTATGATGTCTTTTTGACTTTGCTTCTTTTGTATTGTATTTCTCGTAATGCCTATTGAAGCAAAATATATCCATTTCTATACCATTCCAAAATGTCTGTCATTTCTTTAAATTTAATGGAAGACATGCTATTCTTTGGCCTTTTAGATGTTGTCATTAATACTCACAACACTCTACTTTGCACCAATAGGTATCTTTGAGGAGTGGCCAACCAACAAAAAAAATCTTAAAACAATAACAATAATAATATTAAAATAATATTAAAATAATAATTTCATATCTATGTTGCAATTTGACTATCTCCAAACAATACCAATTTCTAAATTATATAGTGAAGATAAGACCTTTTGAGTCTATTTTGAACACTCTTATAGCATCTTTTGACTTTGCCTCTTTTGTATTAGATCTTCACTTTGTTGATCATTATTTCTTTTGCTACATAGTCTTGAGAAGGAATAAGGAGCTCAACGAGTATGAAATCAAATTATGACAATTATGACTAAAGAGTTTTTTGTTGGCACTAAATCTAACATTTGTATATTATGTATGGACTTCTAAAAAAATTTAACCCCTAAAAGACAAACATCAATTAAACAAACATTTAGAAATTGGGGGAGGTTCGTGTAGAGGGTTGCTATTATGTGAGCATAGGAGTGTGAGCCTATGAGCCTATAATACTACACACATATGTTATAGGTGTATATACCATAGAAACTGTATATGATTATAAAGTACATATGTTACAAATATCCATATTATAAATGTTTATGATACACACACCTTCTATAGTGTGGGGTATCTATATTATAGGTACCTATAATGTAGGTTCAATGCTCACAAGCTTGCATTCTTGGGCTCACATACTAGTACCATTGTGTAGGAATTAAATGATGAATAAATTGGGTGTCCAAATCAAAAGTAATAATCCCTAAAATCTTTAGGTACTTTGAGTTGTAAGTGGCTTGTAAATGGAAGCACGTTTTCACCTGCATGAGTTGACAAATGCCAAACCTAAGTGGCAAGTGATATGTCATGCACTTAAGAGCAGTATTACAGACATTAATCACAAAGTTTTTGAAGCCCACTACTTCCAAAGTATTCATTAATTAAATCTCAGCAATTTGTGGTAAAAGTAGATTTGAAATATTTTAGGTTGTTCTCATGAAATTCATCCTATGATGGCCCATTATAAAAGAGTCCTGCTTAAGTAACTCGTTGTACCCAAAAAATGTGTACTAGGAGCATTGTGGGTGTTTGATTCCTACCCTTGGAATTAAGCGAACACAACCAGGTTCTTGTGTTGTCAAGTTGTCCTATGGGTGTCTATACGTCAAATCCAAAATATGCCTTCAAAGCAATGGATCTTTAGTATGCAAGTTCTACTTTGAATTCCCTAATTGGAAACTTAATCCACTTCAACAAATTAGTAAATGACTTTGGCCTTGGGATTTACCTCCCAATTTAGGCTCATAGACGATTAATCAATCAAAAGAACAAAGTAGGTTAAGTTGTAGGGTATTTAATACCTTTTCCAAAATGATAAAGAACTCTCAAATCTGAACTTTGAGTTCCTATCTAATGGTTAAAACTTCATCTGTCATTTACCTCTATGCTAACTATCAAAATCTACTTTTAGTTTTTGGATTATTATTATTTTTTATCTTCTTCCTAAGTTCTGAAATCCACTTGGTTTGATCAACTCTGGTTGACTTTCATCCAAATCTTCCCTAATGTTGGTCAATTCTTCATCCTACTCTTACTCCTTCAATACTAATCTATTTTTTGAGGTTAAACAAGTTTTGGAACCGTGAAATTATGCTCTAAAAGATTCTATCACTAACATGTTTCTTAGATTCCTTCAAAAGATTCCTTTTAACCCCCTTATTGTTTTTACTATGTCTTTTAATTTTAAATCCTATTTGCTATTTTTAGGTTTAAGTAAATTTAAAGTAAAAGTTGCTTAAAGTTACCTCTCAATAAAGTTTAAACATTGATACTTTTGCCTTTCCTAATAAAAGTTACTCAAGGATGAAGTTTGATCGATAACTGGTTCATCAAACTTCATCCATCAATTTCTTTTATCATTTAATTTTAAAATTGATTTTTTCTTCTACCTTAGACTTCTACTTCTGCTCTAGATTCTAATATTCCTTCTTTGATTCTTTTGGATGATTTCCTAACTTTCATCCAATTTTTAACTACTTCTCATTCAAGCATAATTTTTGGAGCTTTTGACTATTTATTATGTTTAACAACTTTTTGGAAAGCTATTGACTTTTTTCTAGTCAAATTCTACTTTTCTAATAACCCTATTGATTTGAATCTAATTCTCAACTCCTAATGCTAATGACTAACACTAATCTAATTCTTTTGGGGCAAATTGAAACAAAGGCGAATGTTTATGAACGTACCTTGAGATCCACAACTCCCAAATGCTCATAGTTGTACATCACACTTACTTCTTTGCAACATACTCCATCCATGTCCATTTAATGTTGGTGAAGTAGGTAGCTCGTTGAAAGAGGTTAAAGACTCTTTCTAGCTCGTTCCAACTTTTTTTTTCTTTCTAATTCTCTCCTTTTCTTTCTAGATATTTTTTGTAAACGGAATCTTATCAAATCTAATCCCTAAATTCCTTGCTAATTTATCAAGAAGCAAACAAATACTTAAAGACAAATGGTTTTGACCTCTACTAACTACTAACTAATTCCTAAGATTTAAATAGTCAACTTCTTCTTTCTTTTTGTCTTTTCTTCCTTGTCTTCTAATCAAAATAAAATGCGGTCATGAAAGTCAACTATGCCTTGTTAGTGGCCTATCCTACTTGTAACTAACTCATACGAATACTAACCTCTTCCATCTTTATCTTTAGTTGTTGTTCACAATTTTGGAGTTGAGAGCTTAGGATCCAAATTAGAGTGAAAGAATTTGAGAGTTTGCAACATGCACGAGAGAAAGAGTGACAGAGCAGTAAAACTAGATGGGTTGAGTGAGTGCTAGAAAGATTGACCCAATGCTGGGTTGACTTTCGAATGGATTATATTGTTGTTACAACAATAGCAAGCCCCCTTTTTGATTTGTATGTTGATTATTTTGGTTCCTTGATCTGGAATGTCAATGCTAAATTTGAATTGGCTTTGGATGTGGCACCATCTCGACTCTAGAGTGTGGGAATTTGAAGAGATATTAATTCCCTATTGTTATTTCCAGACTTCCCTTCTCTCAATTCTAAAATATCACCCTACTTTCATTATCGAATTCCAAACTTAATGCTCTTTTTTAACACCCAAAATCAATCCCAGTGGTAGCCTAATTAGTTTGGAGAAAAACTAGTCCTAGGGACATGCATGTATGTCAAAAAAGAGGTTTGGCTCCCCCAATTTCCAACTACTTGTTTTTGGGGGGTCCGAATTTTTTAATGAGAGTGACAAGCTATCCGTATGGTTGCCATGTCGAATACTAACATACACAATAACTATCGCTATTGGAATTGGTGTACATAGTAACTGCTCACTAACAGACTAAAAGGCCAGGGCTTGGTGGCCTAGCTAGGCCAACATCAAGCCGGTACGTAGACAACTATTGAGTGTTGCTCTTTGGCTTGGTTCATTGGTTTGTTTTTTGGGCCATTGCTCGCCCCTTACTGGTTTCCAAATTCCAATTTTGAGAATTTAAACCATAACTTGGGTTTCCTTTGGGGACCCTTTAACACAAAACTAACAAAGAAAATTAGTGTCAAGAATGAAGCTTCGTTGTCTAGGATGTTAATCCCCAAATATAGGACTAAAAATTAATCCTAGGAACAAAGCTTCACCATATGGGGAGGATTAGGCCCCAATTTTAAATACACATCAAAGGAATGGGTTAGTAGTGGACTTTAAAAATTAGACAAAGGGGCAAAGCTTCATCGTTTAGCGGATTAACGCCAAATTCATTGTCAATATTTTGACACAACTAGTTAATATAGACTTTTAGAGGCTTGATTCCAACCCAAGCTCTTCCCAAAAGACACAAGGACTTCCACTATGACCCACTTATTCTCAACATCAAGATCCTAGGAGGAATTGTAACGATACAAGTTGTGAGTTCCAAAGCAAGGCATGCAATTGAGAATGGTTAATACTTAAACACGTGATTCCAACAACAATAATCCTCACGTTTAGGCTTCAAGTGAATCTTTTCCAATCAAAGTTTAGGAGATCTCATACAAAAGCTCAACAAGGGGGGTATTACCAAGGAACTTAAGACTTTAAACACACAAATTGTTAGTATAAAAACCACTTCAGACTTCAATAGTAAAGTAAGCTTCAAGCAAAGGGACCCCAAAGTCCTTTGATTCAAGCTTAAAACACAATGAAATGATGAAAAACACAACAAATGATCAAATTGCAAAGGAAAGCAAGAGTTCTTGGCAAAATACCAAAAATCTCAACAATGTGGCTTCATATGGCGCAAATACAAAATGAAAACAAGGTTATTCAAAATGAAGAAAGGGGTGAAAACTAAGAGGAGGGGAGGCCTTTTCTACATTTCCAAGGCCTCTTCCCCCCTCAAGTTACCTAACAACTATTCCTAAGAAAAACCTTCAAATTAACTTTTAAACTTCTATCCTATTATTGTGATCACTCTAACTTTTGGAGAAATGCTCCAAACACCAAATGGATTGGGTAATTGTCTTCAGAGGACCCAAATTAGTATTGGTAATCCTCAATCCCCTAATCCTAAGGCTATTTTACTAGCAAAAGTTGTAATTTGCAAAGCAATGAAAAAGGTCAAAAACTCAAAACTTACAATTTGACTTTTCTCAAAATTTTGACTAGCTAAAGTTGTTTAGGAGTTTCAAGAAAGTAAAGAAAGTGTCCAAGTTGACTTCAATCAGATGTTGTACGCTCCAGAAATGTCAATCAACTCATTGGGAATTTGGGAATTCCGTTAAAAATCATAGTTGTTGCCAATTTTGGTACTTGTAGGTGTTGGAAGGGCACTTATTTATGATAAAACACACTATTCTAAGTTTTCGTGGAATTTTACCGCTACCTTGGTAATTTCTATGAATTTTCAAATGTTGATAAATGCAGTTGACTTCCCGTACTAGGGAATTTTCATGAACCGACTTCATCGTTGTGCTCCTAGCATGTTTTTAAGCTAAAACACCTCTCTCCATCTATCAATTGCATAATCATCGAACTTGTGGATTTCACTTGCAAGGAATAAAAGTAATTTTTTCAATTTTGTGCGAATCAGATGGTAACTTTTATGTGGGTCACCTATGTGTTTTTTGAGGACTTAGGGAACCAATTCCCACCTTGAACCTCTAACTCCTATAATCTAATCCTCTACTACCATTTCCTAGAGATTTGACCCACTCTAACCCAAATTAGGTGCTTTTACCTATTCTTGCCAACTTGGCTTAAACTACTCCCAAACCCTAATTATTGTGCTAAACACCTAATTTGGACTGTGGAACTTAGAAAGAAAAGTACTCAAAGTACTTTCCCGACTTTTAGGACTAATACAGTTCATTCGTAGGGACTTCTACCGAACATGCTATAAACACTCTTTTTCGGTCTTTTCAATTTATAATTGATACTAAATGTGAGCAAAAGAAAAAAAAGAAAAACCCGAGATCCAAGTACTAATTATGGGGCTCATAAGCATCGCCACCCATTCATTGGGAAGCTCCTCAACCTACTCCATGGCATGGCCAATCTCCAATATATGCCCCATTGCGGACTCATCCACAGAAAAAAAGAGACCAGTCACTCCAAAAGTCTATTGACAAACGATAGGACACTATCCCTATCATCCTTCTTATTTTGTTGAATGATCTTGTTAGTTTCTTGATTTATGGGCCATAACACATCATATCTTTTATTTTTTTTAATCAATTGGCATGTTGATTGGCTCCTTGGTCTACCAAGCCATTAATGCTTTTAAATTGACTTTTTTTGGTGTGTCTTGAGGGTGGGGATAATTGGGCATAGAAGACACCTGGGAGGAGTAGGGCCCGAACTACACCATTCCCTCCCATTGTGTTTTTGGGGAATGGGTGGCGATGCTCTAATCTCTACTTCAAATGTCTTCATGTGTGTTAACTGCATGTTAACTTCAAAATTTAGAAACAAGAGACGCTATAGGTAGGAAAATGAGTTGTGTTAGATCCAAAACATATGATGAACTTCGGATAAGGCCTTGAAAATGGGAACGTGTACTCCATAAAGTATTACCTAGTCATGCAAAAATCTGCTTCGGGGGCATCTATAGTGCGAACTTAAATTCAAATTTTTTTAACATGTTCTTAACATAATGGTGGGGCTCCTAACTAAAGCCAAGTGGGAACAACCCTTTACTAACATGATATACTAATCACTAGTAATTTACCTTCCAAAGGATTAAGACACATTTTAGGCATAAATTGCCAAAAATTGTGAAATTTTAGAGTAGATAGAAAGAAGTGAAACTTTTATTTTTTTGAAATTCAAGCATATAAATTTACACTAGAATACTACAAGAATAAGTGGAAAATAGTTTAGAAACTTTGACCATGCAAATTGAAAGATTATAGCATTTGAAGTTAAAAAACTTTCCGACCTACCTAATAGGGTCTACAAACTTTAACTCTTCTTAGAGTGAGATTTTGCACTACACATGGTATTTTTTTACAATTGCATATCTACCAAATTTCATACAAAGAAGGGGAATTTGGCACATGTTGCCTCAAGTCTTGCCCAGAAAACTTTGAACAATATAACTTTTGATCATGGCACCCAATCAAACAAAAAAAATCTTATTCATGATTATGTATTATATATCTAAACCTTTTAACAAAATTTCAAAAAGATCCATTGAAATTTTGACTTTGTTGGAACCTAATTGAATTTTTAATTGGTTGTTCAACAACTACTTGGTCTTTTAAGGCCATATTCATTATATTGAGACTTTTCACAGTCTCATTTTTATCCTTGACTCAAAGATAAACCACTTTCTTTCTTTAGTATTGTTTTTTATAAAAAGGTAACAACACCAACTTTTAGAATTTCATTATAGGATTACTTTTTGAGCATTATTTATTTTTGGTTCCAATTACTAATTTTTTAAATGAATTTTCCAATGATTAGCATTCTATCTCAAAATCTGCGAAAGTCTCAATATAACAAATATAGCCTTTTTTAGGGGATACATGGTTTGACTACACTACTAACAAATATAAATAATGAGAGAAACATTTCAAAGTTTACCAAATTCCTAAAAAATTAATATGAAAATTCTCATTCATATTCAAATACAAAATGGGAACTTACAAAGAGAGGAACTTTGAAGTTTGAAAAAGTGATCATAGGCTTGTCCTTTAAGGGTTCACTAGTGTATCTTATATTGTTGCTAACTTGCCATAGACAAAATAGAAATAAAAGTAATTTCCTCATTTTATAATTCATAAAAACTTTGAAATTTAACAACTTTCATACCGTAGGTGTAAATGCCACGGAACAAAGCCTATGCACCCCTCTTTATATAGGGCTTTCTTATGATACAAAGAACATGACCATGGAGGTGCATGATCCAAGGGATCTCATGATCAAAAAATTGACCACATAAATGAATTCAAAAAATGATTTCATAGCAGTTATTCCAAACACATTTGACTACAAAATGACTAAGGTTCCCTAAATTCATTGTGGACATGTCATTTATAAATGACTTTCTAGTTTATTATCACCAACAACTTGTACCTTAGATGTATAAATGGATGAGAAAAAATTATCATTCAATTGATAAAGAAAGTTTGACTTAAGAAAGTGTCTATTGTGCTAACATGTGGAAAGCACTTCCTCCTATTTTACATGGACATTCATGTGAGTAATCATTTGCAAGTCATTCTGAAGTTACAATAGGCCCTTTATACATCTTACATAGACAACCACATCAAAAATCATTATGTACTTATTTAGAAGTTGCATAGGAGTCTTTGCGTCTTTCAAACGGACTAACAAGTGGCAAGTCATTCGGAAGTGATTTGGCTTTAGGGATTAGGGGGTGATTGCAAAAAAGACCAATTGTTTTAAGTAGCATTTTGCAAAATTGGTTTTGTCTTCCACTATAACTTTTGACTTTTAAGCCCAATGCCAAAAACAAAAAAAATAGATTTCTAGATGTTTTGATTGTAATTATATCCCTTCTTTTTCAAAAAATTAAAAAAATAATTTTATATTCAAAAGTCAATTTCTCTAATTTGTCCCACTTCTGAGGAGTTTTGTTTTTAGTATTGGAGAGTACCCAAATTTAATAAACTAAAGCTGAAATTTGGGTGGTCTATTCCAACTAGTGTAGGAATAGACCACCACAACAATAATAAAAATAAAAATAAATTACAACATTAAAAAAAGGTTTAAAAAATACAAGAAGAAATTTTTTTAAAATAGAAAGAATTAAAAGAATTAAAGTAATGAAGATAAAAATAAAAAGTAAAAGAGCTAAAAGATTCATAAGGAAAACAAGGAAAAAATTATTACAATTCCATACCTTAAGTTAGGTTGTTTGTTTGTTTTGTTTGTTTGTTTGTTACATTGAGATATCATGAACCATGCGTCCCCCATCCACGTGCTTGGTACTGTCAGAAAGCCCTCGGCAAGGAGGGGTGCACGGGCTTTGTTTTGTGGCATTCTGACCTACGGTGTGAAAGTTATTGAAGTTTGAAGTTTTTATGAACCAAAAAATAAAAAAAAGACTTTTACTTTTATTTTGACTGTGGCAATGGCACAAGGCACACTAGTATATTTTTAACCCTGAAAGGCCCAAGCTGCATTTTTTTGGCAACATAGCGATTTCAGGCAACTCACTACAAACAGAATTTTTATTTTTTGTCTTTGAAATTTTCACACAACATGTGCCCGAGGAGTATCTTTAAGGTGTAACAATTTTCATAACTTTTGACTACATGGTTAAAAAGTTATTGCATGATATGTAATTTTCATTCGACAATGGACAGCTCGGGCAGCTCAAAAAACTTCCTGAAAAATCACTTTTAAGAAAATAAAAATTTTAAATTGATTCTCTAGATTTATATATACGCCAAAAGCTTTGAATCATTCTATTTTGATTAATGAGATGAAACTTACGAGGATTTTTAGTTTGCGGGTAGTTATGGAGTCTTTGAAAACCAATGCCTAAACTTTAAAATGATTTTATTAGCCCATCCAAAAAGTGAAGTTTTGTTTTTCAACATTTAGAAAAAAAAACTTTTAACTTGTGCAAGTTAGTCAATATATTGGAAAATAGATTGAGAATATATTCTTAAAAACTTCTCCAAAAAAACTTTCATATTCAACTTTTAAAAAATGATAAAGTGCAAGATAGTGCTAAATAAAAGAAAAAACAAAACCATTACTAGATTTTATGAAAGAAAATGGAGAATTGCTAATTACAATGGTGAGAGTGTTCTAGTATGCAATCAATGTCCGTTCTTCTTGTTTTTAATTGAAAGAAATGCAAAATTGAATGCAAAAGATGACTCTATATGTTTTTTCTACCTTCATTGCTTACAAAATAAAACTCTTCATAACTTTTACTTTCTCACTTTGAATTGAATGGTTTCAAATGTTTTTGAGTAGGCATCAATCTATACAATCCAACAAAATTTATTAGTCTTTTATTAGAATATTTTTGAGTGATATGAATCAAAGCTTGACATGCAAATTATGTTGATTAACATTAATTCTAAAAATTTATGCAAAAACTTCCAAATTATAAAGTTGACAGAGCTTGCCCAAGTTTTCAAAAAATTCATTGTGTGTTTCTTTAGTCCTTTAGGGGTTAAAGAAGATTTTGATGCACTTCCAATGATAGTAATCACAAGTCCTAACTTTACACCAAGCAAAAGATAGTAATATATTTATTGAGTAGTTTAGAGTGTTCCATTGAAGATGTTCTAATGATGATCACTTCCTAAAATCCATTCTTCCATATTCTTACCTAAGAGGTAATGCCCCAATGCATTAGAACATAGGGTCACTTGGGGGAACACCTATTTTCAATACTTTGAAAGTTTACAATTTGTTCATATGAAGTCTTAATAATGGAAAAGACGATAATTTATAATACTCTTTTGATATTAATGAACATACACAATTAAAAATTCCAAACACTATATCTTGCAATCTCTACTATCAAAGATCCTAAAAAATTCCACACATTCAAGTAGTATTCAAGAATAAGTTTGTACAATTGAATTTCAAATTTTTCTATTTATCTATTTATTTAGAATGCATAAAAAAGTGAATCATCAATTTAAAAAAAAAATACCCTAGTTTTTTAGAGGTTAGTGATAGAAAAAAATTCCTTTCCAAACATTCCTATAATATTGAGGATAATATTCTAGTGTAAGTTTGTAATAAATGTTTTATTACAATTTTTTCCTTAGAACATACTAAAAATAAAGCAATAATTTTTGACAAAAAAACATACTGTAGTTATCAACATAGGGATTAATGATAGCAACACCTTCATTAATGATACAATGACATGGGTTAGTTATACTTGATGTGTTCACTTGATCAACATATGTAAATTGACATACATATCTTGATATATAATTATACTTGTCTCCACCTCACTAAACACAAACATCTCTTGAAATCTCATAAATACTTATCCTAATTGTAGCAAGGATAGACAATTGATTAGTAGTAGGGAGTTTAAGACCACTTTGTGCCAAAAGGAGGTCTTTTGTTTTGGTAATTTTTGAAAGCCTTGTTGGAAGCAAGTCCCAACATTGATGCATGCCCCAAACCCTATTGAGTGGGATCTTGGTTGATATTCTCTATTTGTTTCAATGATTTAAAAGCATGTCTCCCTTTGCAATTAAAAACAACAACATTTGTAAAGCTTGTAAAGTCACAACATGTCCATTTGAAGTCAAAATTAAAGATGGGGGAAACTTCGACTTTCATACACAATTGTCTACTTTTGTAGTTTTTAAATGCATGCAAATTAATAATATTTGGTTCATTTTATTTGCAATTTCTACAAGCATGCAAAATTAATGCATAGAGTGCACTAGTAGATTCTTAGCATGTTGTACATGTATTAGAAGGATATAATTCAACTTCCATTTTGCTAACAAGAAAAAAAATATTTGAATTTGAAAAGGTAGACCTCAACAAATGCAAAAGATAACGGATAGTTGAGTTCAATTTTTTTAAAATAAATCGATTTTTCTATTATATTAATAGAATATATTTGTGTATATCATTTTATCAAGTATTTTGTTTGACTTAAGTTATAATCAATACATTACATGAAATTTGGACTTTGCATAGGACCATTTGACTACATGAGAATGTGCAATTCTAGAAAAAAAATATTATTATTTTTTTAAATGGCCCTCATGATCACCTTGTGTGCCATGCAAAGACTAGAGACTAAAAAAAACTTTTTTTCCCCCTAGACTTGCACATCCACCCAAAGTCAAATGGCCCTATGTAGGGTCCAAATTTTCTATGATGACAAGAGTTGATCACCTATAGTAAGATTATCTCACCTCTATAAATCAAAACTAGGCAAAGAGAAGTTAAAATAATCAACTATTTCAAATATTGTAACTCAACAAATTTAAGGAATCAGATTCTCATAGGATTTTGTTGGTTCTTAGCAGCAACGGCTATTTATTTAAGTATCTAGGTAGCACCATCTGATAGGGTCAATTGATATTCATGTTTTTAGTTGACTTTGATTCTGACTCAAGGTGACAAGATTTGAACTTTAGCTTTTTCAATTTTAGGCTTTTTTCTTAGAATTCTACTGCATTTGCTCTATTCAAATCGTGCACATACAACTGAGTACCTTGCCGCAATAAAAGTGCCTATGACATTACCAACTATTTCAATGGCTTTTACAAATCCTTGTTTTGTCAAAATGACGAGCAATTACTCAATCAAGAGAAGCTTCTTTGCTGAGTGGTAAACAACACCGGCCCTCAAGCACGATGTTGGTCAGGACAACCTCGTGACCGGATTAGGAAATAATACTCAGTACATGGATAGGTGCACCTATCGAATGATCTTTCCATTGCTAGTCAACATTGCTCTCCATGGGATGGAGATGGCGTGCTAACATGTAACCATCAGCAAACTTAAGGAATCATACTAATATATAACTCAAAGTTTCCATGAAGTATGGAACCTATGGTCATTTAGTCAAACCTCAAAATCCTTTACATTGGTATTGTGTGTCTTTATATAAGTCATAACTTTTGCAATTCTTTATGTAAAGATTTGAAACTATTGTGATTTTTTGAAGAAAATGAAGATAATTAACATCAAATATAAAATACGTCAAGGAATATTTTATAGCCAATAACCAAAAGTTGTAAAATTCTCTATTAAGAAATATAATTAAAGATTCTCACTACAACAAAATTACTTCAATTTTAGGAATTATTGCTTTTTAAAGTAGATTATAAATTAGGTTGAGGAAGGTAGGAAGCTTCATTTTCTTTAGATAAGGTCAATAGAATCATTTTGAATTTTTTTTAAATGAACAAACACTATATAGGTATTTAAGATTTTTAATACAATGACTTTTATAGAAGTAAAAAAATAACTAATATTACTTAATTCCTAAAGGATTTAAGTCAATTCTAAAATATTCTAAAAATTTCTATGAATGAAGGATATAGGCCAATTCAAAAATTCATAGAATATTTATCCCAATGAATCTTCAAAATTTGTATTGTAAAAAATTTTGGATAATTAATATACTCTATTTTTAAAATTTGAACGGATGCATACAACTTCAAGTGGTTGTTCAAAATCATTTTTCCCATCCATCATCTTCTTTTAGGACATTTCAACCTTTAGGTGGGTAAAACTTAATTCAATGATGTGTTCGAGCCATTAACAAAAATTGCACCCAAACGTTGGTTGGTTGAATGTCATCCACTACCAAATATAAAAAAGAATAATTTTGACTATTTAATAGCCAATTTTTACTCCTATGACCTTATACAATTAAAAATTATGTAGTCATAGAGTCAAATTACCTTAGAAGACTTGATGTTTAGTGTTGGTTACTTCTAAATGAAGTTTGTGCAAGTCATTAGAAGATGAATTATTCAATGATTGTGTTTCATGAAGTCATTGACCGTATTTCATTAAGTGAATCCATTCTTTTAGGTCCTCATTGAATTCTTTTTGACATAAATTCTTCTTGATTCATGAATGACCCTATAGGTATTCTACTCCGATGACCTTTGGAAGTGAATATGTTTTCATTAATAAGCCAAGTGTCTTTACTTCCACTTCAACAATTGCAAAGAAGCACATATCATTCATGCAATCATTCAAATTTCAAACAATTTTTGAGTAAAACAACCGCTTTACACAATCAGCAAGGATGTTTCATATGGTAGTCCACCATTGCTCTATCCTCCATGATCTCTAGTCAGGTGTGTGCACCAACAATTGCCAATTATTACAATTAAGCAAAACAGGACTGAACTGATTTGAATGAAGGATAATGCAAGTTCCTTAGAAGATAGAAGAGAAGGCAATCCATGCTGAAGGAATAACACATGATTGCTTCTTAGCAAATAGAGAAGGACGATGCATGTTGAAGTAGGAAGTACTTAAAGCTTTCTGGCCCAGAAATGAAGACTAACATAATCACTTCCAGAGTTCAGCTAGTTATGGAGAGCATCATGAAGTTCACCTCTGAAACAAGCAAAACATATGTTGAAAATAATACAACGAGGACGAAAAAAAAATGGATTCAATGAATGGTTCACATTTAATAACTTCAAGTTCATGTTTCTACACAGTATAAGAGATTCTCAAGATATTCAGGGAATGTGCAACTGCCGAGTGTGTAAGTAGAGAGGACTGTGTGCACAAGAATCTCTGATGGAAGAACATCAAAACACTACTCGCAATGATCTGGAGCGAGCGAGCGAGAGAACAAGCAAGCATGAATATTTTAAGGGTTCGCTGCTTCTTAATGAAAACAAAAAGAGAAATTCGTAACGGAGCACCTGACCATTCGTCTTCGTCTTGGTACTCCTTCGATTGGTGATTTCACTTCTCATCTAAGTTACTTCTCTTCCACATTCCCTGAGAAGCTCTTCACATTCCCCCTGTAACTTACCAGACAAACCAGATCCTATTAATACATGGGATATAAAGAACTCAATAATACTTTCAATTCATGCAACAAGAGGGGGATTAATTTCTTATCTTCAGGATTCAATCCCTGTTTTATAAAACGAGGTGCTGCAATTCGGTGACTTCACCTAGCTATATTTGAAGTGTCCAGAATCTGCTTACTCCACTAGGACGTACTGTGATGAATGCAGACACATTTGGCTTAATACTTGCATATTAAACCTCATCTTCACAACTTCAGTGTAAGCTTTTCTCAGACAGCAGAGAGAAGAAAAACCATAACGTAACTGTATTCGAGGAAACTTTCAGGACTCATACCTAGAAAAACGCTTAAAGTTCGAACGTTGTCACGATAAACCCTCGTAAGGGTTTTGCATTACAGACTGTTCTGAGGGATGAGTAAAATTCATATGAGTTTTTAGAGATACCACTTGCTCATAACTAGAAAACGCATAAATTTCGAACATTGACACTATCTGAACCATGCAAGAGTGTTGCATTTCAGACCTACTGCTCTGAGGAAAGAAATCCATTTAATTCACAGTTAGTTTTTAGTTCATGCAACCACTTACACATAACTGGAAAACGCATAAATTTCCAACGTTGTCACAATAAACCCTCGCAAGGCTTTTGCAACAGTTTTGATTTACAGACTGTTCTGAGGAAAGCGTTTAATTCGTAAGATCAAGTTTGAATTAGAGCAACCACTTGAAGCTGCATCCGAAAATGCATCTACAAATCTTGTGGTCTATAATACCGGTTGCGGTTTTCATCTTTTGCATGATCATGGCCAGCTTTTGCGGGTATCACTGGCGCTACCACAGAATTCCATGCCCAGTTCGAACAGCTCCAATACCAGTTGCAATGCCAGTTGCCGTTGCAGTTCCAACTCCAATTCCAAGCCCTGGGAGCTCCAGTGCACATGGATCTGAAAATTCAGGGCAGACGGACCCATTGGGAAGGATGACGGTGTCCACGGCGAGTAGCCTGGAGGAGGAGGAGGCGGACGGTGCCGATGAAGAGATGGAATTGGAAGAGCCAGCAAGTGATTCAGAGTTTTCTGATGTTGACATGGATGAGCCTTACAACAGATGAAAGGACCGTTTTGTTGTATCTCGTGCTGCAACTATCTGAACACTGGAATGAATATATCATGAAGCGCGCGGCAATGTCATTGATTTCTGAATTTATATTTACATAAATTAATTGCTCTAAAAGGTTTTCACAGACTTCAGAATCTAGTGAATATCTAGTTATTGTTCGAGATGTAGTTTCAGCTAGCAGACTTTCAAGCAATTTGTTGCACCTGGACTCAGGCACTGCATTTTGTTCAAAGCTTACAGAGACACTTCAATTGTTCAACTTCAATTCCGTACGTGCTCGTTCATGGTGTATCAACGGATTGGTTGTCAATCATAGTCGGTTCTTTGAATACCGTCCAATTCATACTCAGAAGTTTTGTTGAGAAATGGCAATGAACTCGGGCTCTGGAAGAAGCTCATTCGAGCAAATTCTATTCAACTAATTTGATTGTCAGTGCTGCTAAACAATATTCAGAGATTGAGAAGATTTCTTTTGCACCTGATCGAGGTCAGATCGAGATCAGGGGTCAGAGAACTGATCAGCGGAAGACGTTCACTGCTACTTGGACGTGTCACATAAGTTATGTTGTAACTTAATTGCATGCCATTCAATCCTTAGTCTGCCTGCATTGCGGAGATTACCGTACTTACACAGGCGTATGAAGCATAGATCGTAGACTCTGAGCTCACTTCATTGGGCCCCGAGTTGAAGTTATGGCTTGTAAATGATCTAATCGATTGATCAAATTGTAGTAAACATGATTCAGTGAGACAGGGCAAATTTCATACCTGTCCAGTAGAATGAGACGTGAAGAAACTAGACAAGTACTCACGTAAATAGGGGTGTCCCTTTGGAGGGGATAGTGAGAGATTTCTACCCGCTCACTTAACCCTTAATGGACGGACTGGTGACTATGGAAATCATGGCTTTTGAAACCCCAAAAAACCCAAAAATTTCGTGGGAGGTCAAACTATTGTAGAAGATCTCCGCTTTCCACAAAAAAATTCCAAGGATGAATAGTTGCACTTCTACCCAACACAAAAAGAGTATACATTGTCATCCATCGGACACTAAACATCCATGTCAACGTTTCTGGGTAATAAGTGAGTGAATTGATTTTCATCTAGACAAATTATAGATACAGGGGTTCTGAAAAAAAATTAGATATGGGATTCACAACCATATCTTGTATTCCATATGAGTATTATTATCCGTATATTGAACCACATCAATATTCTATGTTACATGTATACTTCACATATTATATTAGTGTGTATTTTGTATACATATTCTATGTATGTATTCCATATCATGATCGTATCAATGTTTTTTTGGTTTTGGTTTTGATTTGGAGGAATCAAGTGTTATTTTATTTTTTAAATTTGTGTGGTGGTTAATTAATTGATAAGATTTGTGTAGTTGTTTTATTTTTTATTTTTTATTTTTAGGGTTGGATAATTAATTGATAAGAATTGTGTATGCCCCTTTTTCAAGCAACAATGAGACTCACTAACTTGGAACTAATCCTTGAACCACCTAAAAGTAAACAAATTTCTTTGATTTTGACAAGGGTGTAACTTAGCCTAAACCTATTGTTGTCATTCTTTCTAAGTATTGTTGGACTCTCCCATGACCTTCCGAAACCTCAAAATGAGGTACTAAGCCTTCAAATCTTAATCAAGGGTCGTTGCAAGAAATACTCATTGTTTTTGGCCTTTTTCAATGTTTATTGTGATTTTTGGATTTTTTTTTAAAAATGAAATAAAATATAAAGAATTTATAAAGAATTGAATATATTATGTCTCTAAAAATTCATACTTAGAAGAATTTATCTCTAAAAGTTGTGCATAAAAAAAAATTGATGGAAAATAACAAGAAAATGGACACTTTGATACTTGATTTTTAGAAAATAGTTAGAGAGAGAGAAAAAAAATTATTTGTGGTCTTATGCAACTTTAGTAGAAGTCATTTCTTACCAATTTTGAGCTTCAAATTTTCATTTTTGGGTCAAAATAGCACTATCCCCCCCCCCCTCCCCCCCCGTGGTCAAAGTAGACATTCAATGAATGGTTGTTTAAAAATAGTAAAATATCTATTTTTTAAATGAAAAAATTATTCAATGTCTTTAATAACTTCGTGTACCTTCATTTCAAATTTCATGTAAAATTTACATATGACACAAAAGTTCTAAGCAAAAAAACACTTGTCCAAGCCCAAGGAGACCAAAAATAGTACTAGTGTTTCTTGCAATCACCCTCAAAGCATTCAAATTAGAATTATAAGACCATCTACTATGAATAAGCACAAACAAGTCTTCAAGAATGAGATGAATGATTGAGACAAAATTCATTTTTTTAAAAGGTCATTTATACCAAAAATTCAAAAGCCAACAATTGATTTTGAAGTTTTCAATAAAAAAATACAAATTATATTGTATGCATATGTCAATTTTTACATGTGCAAAGGTAAACTTCAAGACTTAATTTTTTTTCTAAAAATGAACCCTATATGGTGATGATATTGCAAAATTTTCAAGATTTTCTTCCATCCAATATGGTTTGTATATCTTTGGTGTTCATAGTAGTTGTAAAAATATGTGTATTTTAACCCATAAAGGGCTTGGAAGCCTTATGCGGCCATATTTTATATTATGAATTCGGTGGTATCTTATCAAAAGTACATTGACTGAATTATATTTAGTACAAAGTAAATTAATGATTATAGTAGTACATAAAGAACAATGTATCACAATTCTTATATTGAACCATGATTGAAGAGTTATAAGACTAAATATGGGTTGTATAGAGGGACCCTTAGGGTTTTTCAAGGGTTAACTTCAAGTTTTAGATACTCATTGGCCAAGTGCTCAAGTTGAATATCATTTTTAAGATTTTAAGATTTTGGTTAAGTAAGAAAATACAATTGAAATAAGAGAGAGAAAGTCAAACATCACCTTCAATACCATGTTGACTTCCGTGTAAACCTACAAGAATTTTTTTGCCCTATGAGGGTTTATGTATAGATATATTGGATGTCATATTAAATGGATAGTGTTTCAATAGGTTAACCCTTAAAGGATTGGCATGCATTTTTTGGCAATATCAAAATTTGGGGCAGGTACATGTGATCGGAGATTTCCACATTTTAGGCTGAAATTTTGAGAGAAGGTGGGGATAAGGAATATCTTTCATGTGCACTAAATTTCACGACATTTGGAAATATTAGTCAAAAGTTATGGCCTAATATGTTATATCTTTTGGTAAATGGATAGTCTAGGCAAATAAAAAATAATCACTTTTTCATAAACAAAAACTTGAAATTATTTTTCTAGAGTTATATACATGTGGAAAGGTTTGAATCATTCCATTTTGATCCATGAGTCAAAAGTTACAAGGAGTTTTAGTTTGCGGACAGTTATGGATTTTCTACTCTAAAATAAACTTTGAAGTCATTTATTTGACTCAATTTTCAATATTTTTTGAAAAAAATAAAATCATAGGATGTAGATTGTTCATAACAACATTTTCATCACTGGTATTGGCATTTTTCAATTCCATGACTAAATTTTTAACAATTTTGTATTTCAAATCATTCTCTATTTTTTTCTACTTACTATTTTTTTCCTACATGTTGTACAATTCCAAATGATTTGAAAACTTTCAAGCATGTAGCCCTTTTGCATTGAAGAATGAATCCAAAGAAGCACCACCATTTGGGACATTTTTTCATACAATTGTGATCTTGTAAGGCCCCCAAAAGGAGTGTTGTCTCTTCAAATGCCAATATCTTGCAATCTATGTGGTGGAAATTTTTGAATTTGTTTCCACATCTTTTCAAACCAACATACTACAAGATCCGATGGTTACATGTGTCCAAAATGTGTTTTTTTCAAAAATTTGGTGCTTGTCCTAGAAATGGCAATTTGGGAAGTTTTCTTTTTGTGAAAACATAATCACGTTCTTTTAGGGGTTAATCCCTAAATGCCCAAGGTACCAAAATGTGGTGTTTGGAACACTTTGAAGTTAGATAAAACCTAAGCAATTTGTTATTTTTTGTAGTTTATATTTTAGAAAAATTATTTTTGAAGTCTAGTTTTAGCATAAAAAATCTGATTTTGAAAATGATTGATTATGATTTTTCTATTCAAGATTTTGTGCAAGGATGTCCATTGCAATCTTGACTTTCCACAATGTTGGGGGCTCTTGGAAATGGGTCTCAAATACACTAGATCTTGGAGAAAAAATCACATTCAAAATTCATTTAAAAATATTGTAGAGTAGATTTTGAGAACCCATTAATTGATTGGGGTTATGCATGTTAGACCCTTTAATCCCTAACTGACTCATCAACCAAATATGGTCGACCTGAAATTTCAGGCTCATTTGGGGATGGGCAGTTAAATTCCTGTGACCACTTTGAAATTTTTCACGGGCAATTTCAAAGGTTAGCTACTGAAATTTTTTATTTTTTTACAGAAAAAGGTAAATACTGAATTTTTGAGAGGTCCTCAAAGGCATATATGTATCTTATTGGAAGAGTAAAGCTTGCAAATTTTACTTGATTTCTTGGCTTTAAGCAAAGCTTGCCAATTTCACTTGATTTGAGATCTAAAAAATTGTTCTTATCCATTTGCTTTGAAAATGGTCCCAATGGAAAGTGTAAAGTGTTTTCATGATATTCACCATTGAAAATTTAAATATGCAAATGTTGATTTGGAGTTAATTGCAATTTCTACTTATTAAAAAAATTGCATTTCAACAATTGCAAGGTGGATTGTATAATGAGTTTGATAGCTCTTCATTTGAACTTAAGGTTTTTGGAAGTGCATTTTAGTGTGCTAACACAATTTTTAGTTGGTCATGTCACCTCCAATCCCCAAAAAATCTTATATGCAAATTTCTAAAACATTGTGGGGGAGGGGTGGCATACTGAAAATAGAAAATGTGTATTTCTCTTGTTATAATCTCACAACTTCTAAGCAATTTTTCTCTCTAAATTGGTATGCACACTAATAAGCAAGCTCTTTAGACATCCATACAATTAGATTTTGAAAAAAAAACATTTTTTGGGGGTTGGGGATAACTATAAGCCTATGCTCTTTTTTCATAGTCAAAACACACTTGGAAAGGCTTAGGCACTTAGGAGTTAATGTCATATTTTTTTGATGACCAACTTTTTAGATTTGACATGTGAAAAGATAATGTTAAAATTTTTAAGATTTTAACACCCTCATGATCAAATGTTATAACCTTTCAATCTACAAGTGATATTGTTGTGTTTTCTTTTCCCATGTGATCTCTAACATGTCTAGTTTGAATTTATACAATCACAATTTTTTTAAATGATGTTTTTTTGTTCAATTAAGAGCAGATTCCTAGAAGCTCAAAAATGGCCTAATCACCTTGGGTTAATTAATTCAATCTCTGGCTTCTATAATCAGGGCAATTAGTTAGGTAGGTTTCAATTTTGTTCACCTTGATGGATAACAGCCCCCCTTGACCTTGTATCTGGACATGTACACATCCAATGAAACCTAACTCATCTCTGTGTAACACTGGTCAAGTCCTCAGGTTCAGTGCCCCTACTAACTTAACTTAAGGTGGTTACCCCCCTAAATCACCACTTTTTGCTGCTGTATCTAGTTACGATTATTATTAGACTGGTCAAATTTTCATTTATTTTTTTCCCAGCAAGTGTACGGAGGTGGCAACACACCAAAGAACATTACATGTGGATGCCATATGCAAAACAGTATAAACACACAAAGTATTTTTTTTCATTATAGATGATTGTTTTAACACCTGTTTGTCAAGGGGGACGTTTTTCAATCACTTGGTTTCTGGACTCTCAGAAAACCATGTTGATCAAACCTCATAATCTTGAAATCTGCACCATGGATCCTCTTGGAATTTGCTGATTTGCATGCATCACTGAGTTGATTGCAAATTGGAACGGTAAAACTTCAGTAACCTAGTATTGTTGAAGTTATTCTGTCTAAGGTAGGGAAACTCAATACCAACCATTGACCCAATACCACCCAAATGTAGGACCTTCATTGATTCTAGAGTTTGAATCTATGACAAGATCACATGCCTTAACTTCACAACAAGTGAAGTTAAGACATGTACTTCCATCATAAATTCTCATTCTAAGATCAACAAGTGTCCTACACTTGGACGGTATTAGGTGAACGGTTCCCCTATCTTACTCCGTTAAGTGCACAAAAACTACTGACTCTTGCTATCCACTCTATGATGCACAAGGGGGTGGGGGGTGGGGAGAATGTTCCTTCCACATAGTTATACACATATTGATTTTGGAGATGTACACTAAGTGATAATGATGATGATATAAGGCAAGGTGCAATTTGGGGGGTACCCACCACTTTGAAATTTTTCTTTTTTGCTCTTTGAAATAGTCTTCAAAATTTGCCATTTTTAGTGAATAGAGTGAAAATTGGAAAAAAAAATAATTGACAAAGCTAATACAAGTGTGCATCTTTGATAAAATTTCACTTTCATCCGTTCAAAATTGACTTCATATGAATCTAACCAAGCCTTCAAAAGCTCAACAAGAGTTTATTGTCCATTAGGAATTCATAGTGAAAATTACAAATAGTATATCTATAATCTATTTTAGAAAGAATTTTCAATCATTGATTTCAAATTTTTTTGAAAAATATTCATTACGAGGAAAATAGATTTAAGCATATGTACATTATCTATGGATTATCTTTTGCAATTTTTGTTTAACCCCTAAAGGTTTTAAACTATGTTTTCACCCAAAAGACTCTAAAACTACCATTTCTAGTACAAGTACCAAACTTTAAAAAAAAACCATATTTGGACACATATAACCATATGATCTTATAGTAAGCTACTTTGAAAATATGGGGGGAATTTTTCAGAAATTTCCGGTGTGTATTAGAGTTTGAATTGACAAATATCCTCTTATTGGCCTTGTGAAAAACAAGGTAGATGCACTTGTGAAGGTCATATTTGTATGAAAAAATGTCCAAAATAGTGGTGCTTCTTTGGATTCAATCTTCAAGTCAAGAGGGCTACATGCTTGAAAAAATTTAGGTCATTTGGAGTTGTACAACATAATTATAGGAAAAAAATAGTAAGTAGAACAAAGTAGGGAATGATTCCAAATATTCAATTGTGAAGAATTTTGTGGAATTGAAAAATTCCAATCCCAATGGTTCTAATGTTGTAAAAAGCAATCTATATCCTATGATTTTATTTTTTTCCAAAAGTATTGAAAATCGAGTTAAAGAATGAACTTCAAAGTTTATTTTAGAGTAGAGAATCCATAATTGTCCACAATCTAAAATGATTCAAAGCTTTACATGTAGAAAGAGAAAAAAAAACATATTCAAAATTTGGTTTCTTCAAAAAAAAAATTTGAGTTGCTTAGGTTGCTTGCTGAATAATGAAATCTACATATCATACAACAACTTTTTAACCATGTAGTAAAAAGTTGTGAGAATTGTTGTGCCTTGAAGCTACTCCTCATACACATGTTTCGTGAAAATTTCAAAGAAAAATAAAATTCGTTTGTAGTGAGCTACCCAAAATCTCCATGTTGTCAAAAAATGCCATTTGGTCCTTTAGGGGTTAAAAGTAATCATGAAATCAATTCCTAAGTTATATTTTATATTTTAACTTCACAATTTTTGATAATTTGATGAAACCTTGATCCTTGAGACTAAACACACTCATTTTAGGCAATGACAATCCATCCATTGGTTTCCTTGCTAGTTAGTGATGTTAGCAAAGGCATTGCGAACTCAGGGCCAATTACTCCAAGACTAAAGCCACTCTGAGCAAATGGTACCTAGCTTTGTTCAATGAGAATATTTATAATGCCAACAAAAAATGAAAGTAATGGTCCCTAGCAATGGTCTTGGTGTGAATTGAAAAGTCACTACCTAATAAGAATTTCCAAGGTGTGACTATAGGCCATGTAGGTCATGTAGTCTTGATATCATCATGCTAATTTTAAATTCAATTTCTTCCTTTGAACTTCTATTGTTCAATTTCTTCTTCCTAGTCCTCTTTTGGTCTCTACTTTCTTCTTGTCTTATAACCTTCTTTCTTTCCTTCTCCTCTTCTTGTATTGCATCCTCCCTTCTCTCTTTTTTTTTTCTTGTCTTGTAATCTTCTTTTTCTTCTTCATGTCTTCTTCTCGCCTTCTTGTCTCTTTCTCTTTTTCAATTATTCACCATAAATGAGAGAAGGCAAAGAGCTGTACGTCTTGATTTTGACAAATGTGTAGAAAAAATCAACTCTTTTGTGTTTGTTTTCAATTTTTTAGTGAATTTGGAGCTCACACTATGGTCATTTTCAAGACAAGGGGGATTCATTGATAGACACTTGCTAGGGGCACATAATGAGAACATGTTCAAGAGTAGGACTTGTGTTTCTCATGGAACATTTCATTTACTATGTGTGAAACTTGGAATTTTTTTACCACAAAAAACATAAACATTATTGTGATAGTGTGTCAATAGAAACTACAATTGCAATGCCATTAATGAGTCTTGTAACATCAATAAGATTGTTAGTATTGGATGATTTGTTTGGAGTTGCCAAACCAATTGTTTCTATTAATTACATTTTGAGAAATTTATCATAAAGGTAGATTGCATTTGCTATGGTTGTTTATCTTTGTTCCACATGAAGCACAATTAAATGTTTTAAGCAAAGAGTTTGAAGCTTTATATGGCATACATCACATAATTGGAGTTGTAGATGGTTCATATATATTAGTTTTAGCTCCACATATTGGAAGTGAAGACTATTATCATAGGAAATCATTTCACTTAGCATTACTTCAAGGAATAGTCAATATAAAATGTGTGTATTGGGACTATGAATTTGGGTGGGCAAGAAGTATGCATAATTGTCTAATTGCTTTGCTTATTTACTTTGCTCTTGTACCTCATCAAGTACAAATAATGTTTTTTCTACATTGCCATATGAACCTCAAGAAAAAAATAGACCAAGGTAGTTAAAATAGAAGGATATATGGAATAAGATCTAGAAAACAGTAAAAGTCTTGTACCTTCATTACAAGCCACAATTACTAAAGAGGATGGATGCTCATACAACAATTCTAGTCCTAAAACTGCAATTGCAAGAAAAAAGGTATAAATCTCTAGAATTCTTCTAAATGAAGAGTTTGTTTTGGGTAGTTCTATTAGCTATATCATATGATGTCAGATAGTGAACAATGTCATAAATTATCTACTACTCCATTGATTCATCTCAAACTTTTTGCCATGACTATAAGGTAAAACAACCCATTATGGACCCAAATGGGAGGGGGGGGGGTTTGCCCTCTTGTCATTTCTAAAATTTTATACTCTTTTTTTTCAGAGAAAGTCAAGTGATAGAAATGGCAAGAGCATTTGAAACAATATTTTTTCGACAAAGTGTGAATTTGTTATGAATTTTTGAAGTGTTCAACCCATCACAGCCTGTAGACTACCCCAAAACCAACAAAAACTAATCCATAACACTCATCTTACTTACCTATTAAGGTAGGAGGCTCAAAATCCACACATGCTCTAAAACTACACACCTCCTCAAATGTACACTATGTGTACATGGGGTTTAGGTATACTCTTCCCTTCCTCCGATTGTCATTTTTTTTGCCTGTTGTGTGTTTCAAACTTTCCTTCCCTCTTTTTTTTGGGGGGGGGGTGATCAATTGTTGGATTGTTGTTGTGAGTGTTGATTGTGTTATGGTTCTTCTGTGGTAGCTTTCATGGCTAAGCAATAGAAGAGTATCCGTGACAGCTACTTTCCAAGATCACAACAACTTGATGCAAGGGAGTTCATGACTTCCATAGCGAAAATCTCCAGGTCAGTTGAAATTGTGGGTACAGATCAACCCCCTCCTTCCCAAGCAGAACTTGGACAAAGTTTGTGGAAAGAAGGATGGTCAACCCAGTTTCCATGATTGGAGTTCTCTGCTGAGGTGGGCAAACTTTTCTGTAAAACTTGTGTGGACAAGGGAGGTTGCTCAGTGTATGCTAAAGAAGGGTCAAAGAACTTTAAGGTAAGTGCTTTCACAGACCATGCAAGATCAAATGAGCACCGTCGTCTTGCTTGGGCAAGCAATAGCAGAGGGGAAAACAATGGAGAAGGTGATTCTTAGTGGTCAGCATCCTTGTGATGAGGCTGTGCATACTCTATTTCGAGCAGCCTACTTCTTAGGGAAGAAATCACTACCCTATGCCAAATTTCTTGCTTTATGTCAATTGTTGTTATCTGTAAAAGCTTTGATAACTGCCAGCATGTACCAAGACAAGAAAGCCTGCAGTGATCTTCTTTGGTGTATTTTTGTAATCTAGAAGAAGATTATTTGTAGGATTAGAATTCACGTTTCTTTGGCATTATGATTGATGAATCAACCGATATCAGTGCTACAGACCATCTTGTCATGTTTGCCACGATTGTAGAAGAAGGTTTGCGTGTAACCATTTTTCTAGGGCTCTTGCAATTGCAAGGGGGCTAAAAAGATGTTGCCACTGTTTTCGACTGCATCATTTCTCAACTACAGCAGTGGGGTCTTGATCTTACAAAGTTTGTAGCCTTCGGCAGTGATGGAGCTAGCACAATGGTAGGCTCTCAAGGAGGTGTTGCAACACGAATTCGCAATGAGGTGAACCCGTTCCTCTTGTCATGTCATTGTGTGGCTCACCGAACTAATCTTGTAGCCCTAGATGCTTCAAAAGCATTCGATTGTAAGGTTTTGTCCAATCAAGTCGATTCCTTGTTCAATTCCATTTCTTTTTTTTTTTAATAAATCCAGTAAAAGGAAGCATGCTCTCATGGTCTTGCAAGAACAATTGTTTGATTCTAAGAAAAAAATGAAACGCTATCATAAAATTCATTGGTTAAATCAATGGCAATCAATTACAGCCCTTTGTGATTCACTTGAATATGTGCTTTTCTTTTTCAAAGGGGTAGAAGGCAAGGACTTAGCTCAAGCTCAAATTATTTTGGAGAAATTGGGACAATTGAAGTTTGTTTACATCTTGTTCTTTTTGGCTAATATTCTCCATTCTTTGGCCATATTGTCCAAGATTTTTTCAACTGAAGTTTGTAGATGTGACAACAATTGGTAGTATTTTTCACACTGAGATTGCTCAAATTTGCATGTTGTTCATAGTAGATTCACGTAACTTGAATGCAGATGTATTTAATGAATCCACTAGTTATCATGTTTTACCAGATTATGGTCCTTACAATGGATACTTGTGGAGGCTGCAATCTCAAGTAAGAAAGAACATGTTCCATGAGTTTTAGTTGGAGCGGTTCAAACTTGGTATTGACCTTGAGGAGGCCCTAGCATTTCAGAAAAGCTTTGCTAAGATAGTTTGTGCTGCCCTTGATGCACGTTTTAGGGACAATGATGTGATTTCGTGTTTTAAAATCCTAAACCCTACTAATATGCCTTTAAGATAGGTGGATTTGCAAAATTGGTGCCTTCTTGAATTGGAAACTTTGTTGCAGCATTATGGAGTAGACCGTTCACATGCAAGTTTTTCTCTCCCTCCTCTTGTAGATCAAGCAACTTGTAAGTGTGAATTCCTTGCCTTCAAACTCCAATGTACCACAAAATGGGGAGAAAAGAATTTTAGGGACTTGTGGGGTATAATAACTTGGAACCATACTTTACAATCTCGGTATCCTAACCTCCTTGTTCTTGCAAAGTTAGGTTGTGTACAATGTGTTTCTACAACAACGTGTGAGCGTGCTTTTAGTGTGCAAAATCTGATCATGACTAGAGTTAGGAACAGGTTGGGTAGCAAGAATTTGGAAGCGATGCTGCGAATTGCACTAGAGGGCCCTAATGAAGAGGTAGAAGATATTATAAATGATGTTATTCCTATTTGGAAGAATGACACAAAGTACCATTATTTGTTTGCTAACCCCTCTTCTTCCTTGAATTCACCAAATGGCCCCTAGTGTGAGTGATGTTTCTTGTCCATCAGGTGCAGGTGATATTGATGGTAGTGGCACTCAATTTTCTTGACTTGTAGTACTAACAAGCCTCTGGAAAATACCTAGATCCTTTTGGGATCCTTATATTTTCCAAAGGCTACATCCTTGGCCCTAAGATGGTAGGGTCTTTGCCAAGTTCAACTCCTACCAAGGATACTCTAAGAAAAAAAATTGGAAGTGAAAGACAAGAACACTTTAACCAAAAAAAATAGATAGGGAATAAAAATCTACCACCAAAATGCAAAACCGGCCCCATTTTTGATATTCAGGAAATCAACAAATTGAAAAACATAAATGGCGGCTAGTTGCCTAATTCCATTAGGAAATGGGGGCTATCAACCGATAAAATTTACACCCTCTAGGCCCACTTCCAGATAAAATTTGAAAAATCCAAGCCACCTTTTAGAAGCTAGGAAATTCTCTAATTTTCCTACAAAACTCCCCGGACACTAGTTCCTATTGCAGTCACTAATTACTCTATTCTAGTTAGCTAAGGCATTGAATGTGGCCCAAATCTCAAAAACTAAAAGAAAACTGTAATGGGCTCATTCATAGAGTTCCATAATGAGCAAAAGTTCCGTAATGGGCTGTTTTACCTTATGTGCATGTGTTGCTTCTTGAATGTTAATTACACAAGATGAAAAATGTCAATTCTGTTCTATATTATGCAAAATTCTTTTGAATGGCACAATAGTCAGTTTGTAAATAAATTAAACCTCACTGTACTTTTGGATGCCCTTCCAATGATAGTAACTTTACGTTCTGGTTGTAAATCAACAAAAAACTTAATAACTCATTTGGAGGGCCAATATGCCACTTCCATTGTGACAGCAATGTTGCATGAACTGAATAACTGGCAGAGATGCAAGTTGACCGGATGCAATTCAATTTTTAATTTTAAAAACTTTATTCTTGTTGTTTTTGCTTTCGACACAATGACATTTATTATTCCTTTGCTAAGAAACAACATCAGCCTGAATAATGTGAACTTCCAACCAATGACTGAACATCACGGAACATTGAAGCATGAAAGAAAAAGGAAAAAAGGCAAAAAAAAAAATCATTCCATAATTGGCAGGCATTGACTTATTTAATGAATACTAAGCATACAAAAGCATTTACTGCCTTCAGCTCACAAGAGAAAGTTCCAAATTGTTGACTAACTTAACTTACTGTTGTTTTTCAGCCCCAAGAGCTAATTTTTTCCAGATTAAATTTTTTTAGAGAATATTGCTAACTTGTAAAGGATAGGGGGTGCTTTGCATGAGAGATTATCAAAAACTGACATTTTTTTAGTGCATAGCCCATAATTTGAAGATGAAAGCCTTCTTTTTGAAAACTTCAACCATGGCAAAAGTGCAGAAGACTATTGTACTAACTATGATAATTTGTTGAGAAAATTTTCAGCCCATTTCATTAGGTAGATTGAAAGATTATATCGTTTACAAAATTTTAACATTATAACATGGTCCAAGACGACATTAAACTACCGGGTGATGGTGGTGAGGTACCCAAACCCAATGGCATGGTTGCAGGTTCAATAACTGGTGGCAACAGGTTCTTTATCTTATGTAAAATTAGCCTCTCTCCTTGATGGAACCCCCCTTGCAGTGTGTTTCTTGAACACACTTGTTTAAAAAAAATTGTAACATTTGAAAATAATTAAATAAATGTCCTTGCAAAATTAGGTCAATAGACTTCGAACCCTCTTGGAGTATAATTTTTGCTCTTGATGAATTTGTGTCTCTCTGCCATTGAGTTTCAAATCTTCTTCGGTACACTCATG
Organism: Straminergon stramineum; assembly: GCA_963920665.1. NCBI lineage: Eukaryota > Viridiplantae > Streptophyta > Bryopsida > Hypnales > Calliergonaceae > Straminergon > Straminergon stramineum. Next base: position 3,086,450 of record OY987263.1, read on the forward strand.
CAAAATTTCAGTAGCAAATATAGAGTCTAGCTTACTCTAAATTTCTTTGCAATGCAAGGAGGTTACCCCCTAAGCACTCTAACGTCCACTCTTTGGACAACAAACAGATTAGAACTCAATTTTAATCCTTATTGTTTCTTGGATGAAAGTCATCCTAATTTATAGAGATACTTTATCAAGTTGTCCCATCTAATGGTTGGATTTGGTGTTACTGGAGTACATATTTTTCTAAAACTACAAATGTGCAAGTATATCAAGTGCTTGACCTAGAAGCCAAAATTGCATAGACTTTGGATCAAAACTAGATTTGCAAAAATTAGGTCATAAATTTGAAGAACACCAAAATTTCAAAAAATCACCTTGTCATGAGAACCTCACTTCAAATGTATTTCAACAAGTTTTACTCAAAAATTATAATATTTTGCTTGTAATCGAATTTAGAAGGAATTTTGAAGTTTTCTTTTCAAAATTTATTAAAAAATAACATTGGTGATGTAATTGGTGAATCTAACAATATGGATGGAATATACAACTCACAATCTAAAACTTTTATTTGTATATCAAGTCCAAAATATTCTTCCAAATAGCACTTTATAATGATTTTTCTCAAATCATCAATTCTACAAAAGAGCTTGTACCCTTAGGGGTTAATCCATCATTTATGGTTTTGCAAAAATTCAAGATATTGTTTACAATTTTTCTTCAAGAATTTCATCTTAATTATAGGAGCATCTTCAAGAAGGTGGAAAATTTATCATTATGAGATTTTCATGTGTCCCAGTTTTAATAGTTTGGCATCTATCATTTTTTATATAATTTTTCCACTCTTGCTATCTAGATGTGATAATTAATTCTTCATTGAGCATCAATTTGTAGCCACTTGAAGGAAATGCAAATAACCGATGAATTAGTGGTGAACAACAAATGGTCCTTCATTTCTACAATGTAGTCCTCAAATTTAGGTGTGTGTGTGGAGGTCCAAAAACTTGACAATGAATTTCACTAAAATATGAGTCTAACCTCAATTGTTTTGCAATAAGGTTGAGTTTTTTTGCCATTGAATGTCTGATTTTTATAAACTTGTTGCATTGATACAGCCCAAAATCTTTTTGAAAACAATCTTCATATTTTACAATTTTCTAAAATTTTAATTCAATTTTTACAAATGATGATTATCTTTATTCTAGTGTTATTCTTTTTAACCAACAACACGTCATGTATTAGAAATGTAGATGAATGAGCTCTCACAGTGGAGATTATACAATGAAGTGAAAAATGGAATAAAATTGATTTATTGGCATGCATTCAAATTACATCAAATTAAGAACAAAACCAAAATTTCCATGTTATATAAATTTGTCTTCTATGCTAGAACTTTGTAATGATTGTTTTTTAATCATTTGAATTGAATTGCATTGGCCAAAACTCAAGAATGAAGCAAATAGATATTTTCAAACTGTGCCATGGAAGCTAACTTATATATGGAATATTTTTTTCCATAAAATTTAATCTCAAAATTAGTTCCTAAATGTCCTCACCTAGAAAAATCAACTATTCACAATGTAAAGTTTTCTATTAAATAGCCTATGTTCCACCATCAAGTTTTTGGATGTTGTCAAGTCTGGGGCAACGTTTGGGACTATGCCATTCAAATGATAGTATTTTTAGTGAAAAAATAATTTTCAAGTGCTTGGAAAATTGTAAACTATGAAAAAAATTAACCTTTGAATTTTTGAATTATAGATAGCAAGATCACCTTTAATAATAATCAAACTAATAATCAAAAATTTCAACTCCTCCAAAAGTGTATATCATTAATGCAATTCATGTAGAGCCTTCTTTTACTTTTCATTGATATATTTCATCACATGTTTTGTTTTGAAGTTACTTCAATGAACATTAATTGGATGAATTGAATTGCTAGAAAATCACATCATGAAGGGATTAACCTTGAAAAGTTGCACATGTCCCAAAGTGGCTATTAGATGATTTTAGAAGAGCAATAGAAGACAAAGAACTCAATTTTTTTCTTGTAAAACTTCCTTAATTTTTCGTAGCATATGGTAGTGAAAATTCCTTATCAAAGAAATTGTTGATTTTTTTTAAAAATATATCAAGAATGATGGTTTTTAGTATATTTTGGCAACTTGAATCTCCTTGCTTTAGATTTGAGTGTTAGCCAAAACAATTATCCTTTTTGAATCTAATTTCAACTAATAGAATGAAGTTCACAAAGTCTAATGTATTCAATTGCAATTTGAATTGTGGAACTATTATTATAGTCTACTAATTTTCTAATTATAGAATGACAAAGTTTCTTTCACATTATAATCAATGTTCAGGAAAAACTAGTGGTTGGTAGAATTGGGAACCCCATGGTTGCAATGTAAGAAAATCAGCAAAAATCGGTGAAAGAATCTATAAGATTTCTATTTAGAGTAAAAAATAGAGAAAATAACTGAACTCCATGCTTAAAAAACAGTTCTAATCCATTTTGGAATTGAAGGAAAATAGCTGGTAAAACTCAAAAAACTTCTTGAATGTTGATTGTAATATTCTTCAATATACACCTATGGTAAAAAAATAGATTTTTTGAGTGTATTATGTATTTGATATGACTTTTTCCATTTTGTCTTCCATTGTTCACTTTTTTCAAACCATCACAAAACAAATTGAAATTTAATGACTTATAGGATAATTCCCATTTCATCTCAAAAACATAAAACCAACACAAAAATCATTCATATATAGAGGTAAAATGGAGTATACAATGTGCAAGAATTTGAAATTTGTTTGCATATTCATAGGCAAGATAAATATGAGTTCCAAGTTCTAATAACTTACATAAGATGATAAGATGAATGGGGAGTTGTAAGGTAAGTGAATTCATTAGGCAAGACAAACGCGAGCAAGCTCGTTGCAAACAAAACTATACTAGTAGTGTACATTCAAGTTTTAAAATGAAACTTAATTAACCCCTTTTGGATGCAAAGAGCTTGCTTAGGCCTCCATTTTTAGTATTTCACATTTTGTGCTAGTTCTCTTATGTATTAAGGCCATATTCGTTAAAACAAGACAATTTGCAATCTCATATTATTCTTAACTCTACATTTGGATGATAATAAGTGTTCAATATTAAGAGAATTTGGTAATATATGATTTTAAAATATTAATAAATTTGTATACCTTTGATTCTTTAAAGTTTGATTAGTTCATAAATCTTTGATTCATTAGAATGGAGGTCTCCAATAGTAAGGTCGAAGTCTCAAAATTTGCATTTTGTCTCAATTTAATGAATATGGCTAGTATTGGGTAAAATATGAAATATTAATAATTATCTAGGCAAAGTTGTGGAGCAAATTATGAGATTAAAACTTTTTTAAAAGAAAAGGATAGAAACGATGCCGAAATAAAGAACTTGTTATACATATTTCCAATGAATACAAGCTCTTTTTTGTAGAAGACTTCATGTCAAGAGTATATTGTTTGGAAAGTTCGCATACATATTTGGCTACTAGCAAGAGCGGTCATAAAACAATTACCCTATGTGGTCTAGTGAGTTGTAGAGTGTGTGTATTGCAATGGAGGTTTGTCTTAGATTCTTCAATCCACTTGCTTGGGTTTCATGATGAAGATTTTGAAATGGATTTTCTCTATGGATGAGTATCTAGAAGAGTAGTTAGGGTTTATAAAGACAACTTGAGCATAGCCCCTTTAGGTTTGTCTAGCTAGAATTGGCCTATGATTGACTATATATTGGGATTTTAGCTTTAAAGGTCCCCTTCCACTTCAAATGTTATAAATTGCAACATTGTTGCCAAAATAAAAAATAAACATGCTACCCTTTAAAACTGAAAACAACTTTGTTAATTTTGACATTTCATTTTTAAAGTGTTTGTATTGTCACTAATATTAGTGGATGACCCTTTGATATCAATTATATATGCTCTACTTAGAATAAACTCTAATAGCCAAAAACGTCCGAAATAAATATGTTTCTTTGCAAAGTTTGATGGTTATTTCAACACAAAAACGGATTTTTAATAAGGTATTAAGAATTTGAAAACGAAAAGAATTCATCCAATCACAAACACACTTTTAATTCACAAGCCTAGTTCACCCAATTTAAATCCAACAATAATTTTAGAGGATATTGTGAACCACCATATTAATTGGTTCATGTTTTAGAGAACAACTGATAAACTTCATCCAATCATATACTTGCTTTTAATTCACATGCCTAGTTCACCCAATTGAAACCCAAAAATACTTTTGAGAGGATGTCGTGCCCCCCATATTGGTTCACCTTTTAGAAAATGGGAATTATAAGCAATATGTGTGAATTAGCAAATCCACAACTATCAACGAGGGAGTTTTTCTTTTGATAGCAATGGAAATGTCGAGAGATTAGAGTGAAAATCTATAAAGTGAAATTAGAAGAAAAAAGGGTTTATTACAGAAAAAAAGGGTTTTTAACTAAACACTATTAAAGAAAACCATGATCAAAACAATAGAACTCAAACTAAAAAGTGTTGTTTGGTTTTGTTGTTTAGGATGCATTATCGTGGTCAAAATTACACTCAAATTTGTTGTTCAATAATGATGATTTAGAAAATTATTATTTTTGATTAAAAAAATAAAATGCCACATCAACACTACAGACTTCTACATCAACAACACAATCAACATTGTAAACTGATATGTCAACAACACAATCAACTACATGTCAACAACACAATTAGCATTGTAAATTGACATGTTAGTAACACAACCAATTCTTGTGTCATCGTTGTAAACTACCACATCATCATGTTTTGGCACCAAGGTTTGAACCCAAAACCTCACCTTTGCAAACCACATTTTCCAACTAATACATTTTGGTTAAATTTATATATGCACAAATGAATAACAATTTGTTCCTTATAAAATTTATTGAATCTCTGTTGATTTGGTTTTTAAAAAATTTTAAATAATTAGAGCAACAAAAATCTATCAAGGTCTTTAAAAAATTCTATTAAATTGATCAAGTTTTAAGCAAGATTTAGTAAAGTAATCAAATTAGGCAAATAGTAAAATGGTGATAAAATAAAAATGAAAACACACAAAAAATGAAAATTGAAATAAGAATTAAATAGGAAACACAAAAGACAACAAATACAAAAAGTACAAAACCAAAATGAAAACAAAATACTATAAGTAAAAATTGTGTTCAATGTAGAACTTCAAACCTCATTTTGGCATAATAGAATAATTTTAAAAAACTTTGGATTAAGAAAAGTTGTCAAATCATGTTAACTTTCATCTCTAAAAATTCCTTTTGAGCTTGAGCCTACAATCAAAAGTTATGAATAAAATTCAAAGAAGGGTTGGAAGGGATATTTTTTTACATTTTCAAACATCCTCTCTTAATTTTTGTCCTTAACGTTTGATTGGAGGCACAAACTGACAAATGAATTTTTGGAAGATGAAAGTTAGCTTGGTTTGACAACTTCTTGCAATTGAAAGTTTTCTAAAAAATGTTATTCTACTATGCCAAAATGAGGTTTGAAGTTTTACTTTGTACACAATTCCTTTATCTTGATAATGAGTGGGCAAGTTCTCATCTTCAAATTGTCCCATACCTTTTGAGGATTCATAGTAGAGAATGGATTTCATTATAAAAATAACCTCTCCACCACACATCTTACAATTGGATTTTCTTGAGTGTTGTACTTTGCATTTTACTTAGAAGGGTATCGTTGACTACACCAAAAATGGAATCAACCATTGAAGAAAAATGTGATCTACAACACTATATGTGAATTAAGAAATAGGATTTAGTGTTTTTTTTTGTAATAAGCTAGGTTTTAGATTCTTTTGTTCCCATGACCAAGTAGGTTTTGGAATCTTTCATTTTTTCATAACAAGTTGGGTCTCCGTTCTTTTCTTATTTTTGTAATAAGCACATTCTTGATTTGTTATTTTTCATTACAAGCTTTAATTTCACCAAAACAATCACAAAGGAGATTGGATGCAACTTTAAAATGTGTCAGTAAATTGTCGCCATCATAGATTTTCAATTGTGAAATGAATTAGCATCAAATTTCTCATAAAGATTTCAAAATTATCAAAGGTGAAGTACCTTGTTGCATGAGTTGTCGTTGTAGTCGTCTAAGTCACACTTTGCTTGGCCACTAGTACTTCCAATCCATACTTCACTTGCAATGAGTGAAGACGTGTCATACCAAGTATATGAGGTAGTTCAATTGACTATTTGATGTTGACTTCTTCTCCATCTTGGTAGAGTACAGTCTCCATACATAGAGCACCCAAACACCCTTTCATAGTCACAAACTTCTTGCTTGAGCTTGTTTTCTTCAACACCACTTTTGACTGCAGAATTGTATAGCAAACTTCCAAGCGGTTGGAGTGTGAAAATACCACCTCAAAAAGACATGGTCCATGGTTACTTAACAACGATTGTACATCATTTCCATACAAAATACGCTGAAATTTGCTCATGTATGCCATTTCCGAGCATCCTAAACGGGCTAAGCTTAGTTTCAAATGAGTCCCAACTCCAGGGAATCGGTCGCAGCAACATAGTGTATTCCAGTCTTATTAGCCCGGCAAGTTCATTGCCTGCCCATTCTTCAAGATCTCATTCACCAAATTAGAACTGAATTGATGGCAGATGGACTGTTCAGCGTCAATGCTGCTACAGAAAATCCTTTGGTTGTTCATTGACTCAAATCTTATCTTAGCCAAGCAAGTCAGCTTTGGCATTCAATTTCCCTCTCAAGTTCAGCCATTGCCGCCTTTGAATTGTTCTTTTGTTTTGTTTTGTTCCTTTTTGGTTTTCATCCTTGGAATTTGCTTTAAATGAAAGGAGAATAAGCTCATTTGGCTTCTCAGAAGGGAACAGTTTGCTTTGAAATGCAATCGATTCCTCGCTTCCAGTGCGGCCCTCAGATTTGTGACAAATTTGGTGGGCAAAGTGCTGCCTCATTTTCCAGCAGGATTCTCCAACTTTGTCACATGCGGTGGCCAGAGAGACGGATTATGAGTGCACCGGAGATGCCGAGGCCGATGGCGAAGAGGAGTTGTGTGTTCAAGGCCAGCGAGCGTTTTTAAATTTCTGGCAAATTTAACCGAAATCTTACTTGACTTTGGAATCAGATGCCATGACACTAGAAAAAGAGGGGGAAATTTGGGATGAAATTGTGATCTACAACTCCAACAAATCTAAGATTGGTTAAAATTTCAATAAAGTATCCTAATGCTAGATAATACTATGAAAGAATTTAAAGTTTTGACCATCTTGTAGTTGAAGGTGCATGCATGCTTTGCGATTGACAAGAAAAATAAAATTTAATGCAACAAGTGTATGGCTGATGAAGTAATGGACAATTTGCGGTGGTTGTCAAGCAAATGGTTGGGTTTTCTAGAACAAGAGTTTGAATGTTTCAATTTAGTGTGTAATGAACAAAGAAGTTAGCATTCTCATAGTTTGTTTGTTTTCATTTTTAGTTTACCAAGATTATGGGTTCTTGATCAACACTTCGAGATCTTTACCAAAAAAACACTAATTCAGTGTCTACTTTTTCTTGCTAAATGATTAGAAAAATATGCATTTGGATCAATTTTTTAAGCACCAAAAGCAACTTGACAATTCTATACAAGAATTTCTCCTTGTAAGGCCTATGTAAATTAGATTCTATCATAGCTTTTTGATTTAGAGTATAGAAAAACTTTCACCTTGAAAAAAAATGATAGAAAAGCCTCTCTATACATTACTCTTTGTGCTTCTCTAAATAGATACCTTTACTTTCTTTAAACCATGGAATGACTCATCAACCAAATTTGGTTGATTTTATGTATGTTGTTTAGCAACCTTGTTGTATTATTTTTCATCCATCCTGTATTCCTAAGAGAATTGCAATAACTTACTAACCTCTTAGAAATGATCAAGGTAAGCTTAAGCATGAAACTTAGAGAGGTGTGAGATCCTTAAAAATCTTGCTTGAAGAGTTAAAAAATAGGTTACCAAACCATCTATAACCACTTTGTCTCATTCCATTTGCACTTAAGTTCAACCCTATAACATTGCTATAGACACTTATTGTTTGATGGATGATTTCATCTCATATTGTACTTAAGATGGGAAAACCCTGTTTTTTTATCCAATTTATTTTACTAAAGGTCTTTGAGTACATTTCTAGTGAATAGTATTGCAAATTTTACTCTGATTATGGGATTATTGATTATTTGAAAAAAAAGAGGCTTGATCCACATATATTTTATGTAGAGTGTTTTGGCCATTTCTTGCTATTTTCTCTTGATGTGAATTTCAGCCATAAAAATGATGTTTTATGAATTTGAGTTCAACTAATGAAATGAAGCTTACTTGGTGTAGCTTCTACTACAATTGTAAATTTTGAAAAATTCCCAAATCTTAACGTTTTATAGCAATATGAACTTTGGGCCAATAACCACAATTCATTGAGTTTCTAATTTTAGAATGACATGATAACTTTGGTTTATACCATGATGTTCTACACTACAACATAAATCTATGATGAAAATTTCAGAGTTTTTGAGTATATTCGACATTTAATATGATTTTTCTTCATTTTTTCCTTAAAAATTCACTGTAATTTAAAAACTTTCACCCCAAATTGAAATTTTTTGCAACTTGTAAGGTAAACCAACCCATCAGCTAGGCAAATTGCCCAATGCAAACACCTAGAAAAAAACACCCATTTTAGTCTTACATCAATCTATAGCAAATTTTTGCTAATAAATGGGATTAGAACTTCATAGAATTTGTTACTGGCCGAAATCAATGCCTTGGGTGATGTTGATGGAATTATTAGTGATTGTTTTAGGACCTTCTACCTTTCTAGTGGAAATTCATTTCAAGAGCTAACTTTTTTATTCCTTTACGTCATGGCCATGTTAAAAAAATATTGTGACCATGATAGGAAATTTTGAGACTTCTTTTAGGTGATTAGATGACCATTGTGGGTACACTCTATGGTGATTTTGGGGTAGTCTATAGACTATTTTGGGCCAATTGGGCAGCTCACTTCAAATAATCATAATTAATTGATAATTTTTCAAAAAAATAAAATTTCAATTGTTCTCTGCATTTCTCATGTTTATCTTCATATGCAAAATTTTAAATTTTTTTCAAAAATGTGAACATGGCAAACCAGCCATTCTGCCTGTCATAGGCTGGTTTACCTTAATGAGATATGACTTAATCTCTGAGAAATAAATATAAAATTTTTCGTTCATATCTAATTGCAAAATGGCAGCTAAGTTAACAAAGTGATAGGCAGGGAGCCTTGAAATCAGTGATCAGTGGCCCGTCCTCCTTACAAGGTTAAAACTTCAGACCCATGTCTCCTGGCAAAGCCAACAACCAAAGTAACTTAACTTACCAAACCCCATTACGATCCCTACTCAAAGCACCCAAAGGAGCATGCCTGCAATACTGGCCACTTAGTTATGGTAATTAACTACGTTCATTTATGTCTGTCCTAATCAAAAGCTTCAAGCTCTGCTCCTCACTGGCACGGTCACGGCAACCGGTAACTCGTGCATCTCTGAAACATAATCATCTCCCAAAATCGCAACACAAAAGAAAACAAAGTACGATAACCCAAATTAAAGCAAAACTTCAAGTGGGCAATACGTACATCAATTCCCGACTTACTGCATCCGAAAAGAAAGCTTCAATAATTGTGCATCATGTGGCCACGCCAAATCGGTTACCCTCCCAGCGATGAATGCCTCCAGGTAAGGCTAGGTACGGAGCGATCCAAGCGACGGAGATCGCCCTGAAACCTGGTTTCGTCATCAATGAAATTCACTTAGTTGCACTTGCACCAAAACATACCAAAAAGAAAAATGAAAACCAAAATGAAAAATCAATTGTTTTTACTCCGTAATAACAATGTTGTCATAACTGTAATGCTAGTGACCTGTTCGCTACCTACTATAGCTTCCCCGCCGCTGGCACTGGCTGTCCAGGCAGCGGCCATATGCACGTGATGGCAACTAAATTACGGGTTCTCGACCAATCCGGCGTCATTTTTAGTCACTCTGTGAAGAATGCCGAATCTCTAACTTAACTTACTACCTGCCTGCCCCGCTATTCTCGTTCTCCACAAATTCATCAATCTCTCACTCAATCTCCCCGACTTCCGAAAATTCCCGGTCTGGCATGGACAGCAGCGCGTGTAGCTACCTCCTCTGATACGAAAGCCGTTACACTTGCATTCATGTTTCTTAACTGCACAAACTAGAATGATACGACACAGATCGATCTATATGGTTAGCTAGCTAGCTAGAGACTGCATGCGCACGTCTGCTATGCAACGCCATACAGTTGCTCATAACTCTCATATCGACCCTGATGGATCAAGCGCCTTCAGGAAGCAACAGAAAGAAGCCTACCGCACCAAAGCCTAATTGTTCCTTGCTGTAACCGTTTATGACTGGGTGATTGCAACTTTCCTCACAATCAGCGCGCTAATCAGGATTGGAGACGACGTGGGACGATGATGAGAGAGCCGCGCGTGGCAATGCAGAGAGTGTGTGTTTGGATTAGTTACGTTACAGCAGGTCATGTTTTTCTTTGTTTAATCTTATCTCTGTTAGAATATTTGTGCTACTAGTGAATTGTGCGTGCCCATTGAGGAGATTGTCGAGTTTTGAAGTAGAGATCGAATGCGCGAGAGGTTGTCATCAACATTGCCAACACCGACGACCACCATGGGTGTGTACAAGTTGAGCATCCTGGACCTGGACCCGAAATCCTCCTCCAAATCCCCCCCTCCCTTCCCTAAGTCCAGCTTCCTCCGCGGCACCGCCACCACTTTCATGGGCCGCCGCTTCAGCACCAAGGTGCAACCCACGCTCCGCAGCTTCCTGGAGGCTCCCGACATCGAGCCCCCGAACCTCCCCATAGACCCCATCAGCAGCTCCGAGGACAACAGCTGCAGCAGCTCGCATTTCACCGTCAGCAGCACGCGCACGCCCAGACACTTTCTCACCTCCGACGACGACGCCTGCCTCCGTGATCTTTCGAATTCGCTCCGCGCCGACTTCGATAACAGCGGCTTCGCCTCCCTGGCGCGTCACAGCACGGCCTGCTGCACGGACGGAGCGGTTCGCCAGGAGCTACGGCGGAAGTTCCACTTGGAGGACACCACTTGTACCCGTGTTCGCAACAGCTTCGCCATGGGACGATGCAGCTTCCGAAGGGAGCTCGATACCACGGAGGATCGGGTGGAGAGCTTGGCATTGTGGGAGGAGATTTCGGAGTCTCCTTTGTCGACGTCTGCAAAGGAACGCGTCGTGAGAAAAGATTGGAATACGAGTACGGCGCACTCGTGGCCGCATGGGCAGGCGACCAGCCCGTTGGTGGGGTACTCGGGAAAGCTGGGCTTGGATAACTTGTTTCGGAAACCCAAGAAGGCGACGTCGTCGTTCTTCAGTGGATTCTTCTCCGGGCTGTCGTTCTCCACGTCGCGACGGTCGCGAAAGTCGTAGTATTGACCACGAGCAATTCTTGGTCTTGGAGCCCCGCTTGTAGCAATATTCGTAGACTTTTTAAGCTCAATAGGGGGACACATTGTAAATTATTGTAGAGTTTTGCACACCGTATAGTACGGCTCTTGTACTGCAAGATAAGCAATTCGACTTGCGAACATCTTCTGCTGTCTATTGATTCCAAGAGAGCTAGCCGTGAGTCCATGGTTACATTAGAATGTAGCTTTTGCTTCTTGTATTGTATCATGTATCGGACTGCTCCTTGGGAAGGAGTTATTCTTAAGATTGACTTGGATATGATGATACCACGACCGTTCCTTGAACCCTCAAAACAATGTCCACCAAAAAATGTGGTGGTGCAAATGACGATGGTCTCAAAACCATGGTCGTTATGTAGAAGTATCTAAGTAGGGATATGGCCAAGGCAATTTGATCAGAAGTTGCCAATCCTGAAGGGCCTGCAGATGGTGAAATGTGAGGAGCACCAGCCTTCCCAATTCTGGTACTCATTAATTCCAAAAGCAGGGGTCGCTTGGGTTTTGAGCTCATGGACCACTTTGAAGAACTCAATCCCGGAAGTCATGGGTAGACAACGAGTACTCCAGGATAGAATAGAGATGTACTATTGAGGTGTCATATTTTTTTCGTAATTGAGTCTCAGTATTCGGTCAATCGTGCAAATCCGGATGACCACGTTGTAAAGATATTGACGAATGTCTACATTACTAACCAAAGATAGAGAGCTGATGCAATGTGCAAATCCATTTCAGGTCGCAGGTGGGGACTCACGGGACTGTTGGATGGGTTCTATCAAGACTGGGAGCACTTCGAGAGCTTTCGGCAACTCATGGTGTTCCTCCTGTTGGGGTTATCCCCATTGGCACAAGAAATGATCTTTCCCGAAACTTTGGCTGAGTGGGTTTAGTAGACTCTGACGCTGACATCCTTAATATGTTTGTACAGTCTTTGGAAATGGAATTTTATTCAGAATGGAGCATGTGGAAGATTGCGTCCTTTTCACTTTGCATCTGAATAAGGTTTGCGATTTGCTGTGACTTGTTGACGGAATTCACAGAGAGGAGACTTCTCCTCAACGGCTAAAAAATCTCTCAAAAGATGCCTAGTGAAGGCATTAGACTCCAAGGTTGTACTTCTTGATACGTAAGTTTTTCTTTCTGTAGAGAAGATGGAACTGTTGCTTAGATTGCTAGACCTAATTCGAAATAATTTCGATTTATTTAGGAGTGACCTGCTACTGTTACACTTACTGGTTATCTGTGTAGTTTAGAATACTTAACATAGTGTTAAGTAGGCAAATGTTGATATGTGTGTGATTCTCCAGATATCTGATACTTTCGTTGTTGAGGGCAATGTGTCGTAGTAAATTTAGTGAAAATCCCTGGCATGATCTTAAGCAGGAAAAATCTGCGTTCAACTTCAGTCCTATTTGTGTCTATCTGATTCCTTTGGGATTGATTGGCCCTCTTCTTACACCTTGGAGTGTCATGCACTTGGAATGCAGTAGTTATGCCTGCGAAAATCTGTTGCTTCAAAAGATATCCAATTCCCTCATGTAATGAAACCCCAACAACTTGTCCCGTTGCCTTCATCGGTTTGTTTTTCTAATTATTCATACCGTATCTTTAGTTTTCCTATAGACTGTATTAGGTGGTTTTAATGATGTAGCTGATTTACTGTCTACTTTCAAACTCTTTGTAAAGGCCTGCTGATGGTTTAGTAGAAGTTATTGGGTTGAAGGATAGTTGGCACACTGCTTTTGTCATGCTTGAAGATAGCACTGCTATTCGTCTCTGTCGAGAGAGTGCTTTGACCTACCTCAAAGCTTCTTTCTAGCCACTCAAGACGAAATTTGTTAGATGAAAGCAATGAATTGGTGCCAAATCTAATTTAAGCGTGCTACCAAAGTTCGGATTGCTTCTGAGGGAGGATGGTTATTTGCCCACTTGCTTAGTGCATTCAATCACTTGAAGGGAGCATGCCCAAGTTACAGCCGTCTTTTTACGTGTTTCTAATATTGACTTGATTCGCATTTCGTATCTACTGAATGACCCGCTTAAACAACTTGCATCATCCAATATTCTGATGTTTGCCCTAGGCTGAATCAGTCAAAACTTGAGCTGACTGGTAGAGCTAGAATAAAATCCTACTTGCAAATGGATGGAGAGCTACCCATGGGTACACCTGCGGACGAACCCACCGTTGTTTGAACGAAATTTTGTTTCTCCTAAGAATTCGATTGAAGATGTGCTTGTTTCAAATGCAATACTCTGTTTGCATTTGTCTAGTTTGTGCAACTTGACCTATGAAGAATTGTCTTTTCCAAGATAAACTTGGATCAACAACAGTTTCCCTCACGTGAAACCCAATTGTGACCCTAAATATCGTTACTAGTATTTCGTACCACTTAATTGTTGCAAATATTGCACAATCTTGCTGCAGAGATACGAGCTGACCTTGTATAGTTTTACGAAATTTCAAGTTATGTTCGGAAGATATCATTACCTGCGACCGGAGTTATGTATGCATTATATGGTCAGTCAATCAGTGTCGTTTAATTACGCATAATTACATGGGTCTACATGATTTTAATTCTTGCAACGGTGTTTGCTGTTGTGATGAAGGATTTGGTCCTTATAGCAAACCCAGATTAGAGAGGTAATTTGAAATAGGGATTATCGGTGAAAATGATTGACTACAAAATTGTAGCCCACAAATACATCGTTTTGCTGAGCCAGTGTAACTATGAGCAATGTCGCGAAACAACGCATGTGCTATGCTATGACGCATTAGAATTGGCCGAAAACTTCTACTGAGGTGCGCGGATTGGAACTGTTAAAGTTCATTGTTCTATGATTGCAATGTTCAGGTTACTAGTTATACCATTTAGCCGTATTGTGCAGATTACTCACGGTTTGCGACTTTGAATACCCAGTCCCGTCGATGCACGTGAGTTCCATTTGCTTAAACCCTTCTCGACAGACTATACTAGCATAATTACGGATTATCATTGCTGGATGTCGTCGAACTGAATGTGTAGTTCAGTTTGTTTTGGCCCTTTCTAATAGTTTCAAGTTAATAGAAAGGTAAGGAACTTCTGTATCGCAAGGGCCTCGTCAGTGACAATTTACTGGTGATGCCACTAATTAAGTGCCAAATTAAGTAGACCATTGAACCCCACTAGCTTTTACAGTCACGCCATTATCACGTTGTTGAGGCGGGATTCAGTGAGCCTTCACCGGAGTGATTAATCAGTACAGGGAGGCGTAGTAAATTGTCACCGACCTTACTGTGAGATTTAGTGGCTCGCTTAATGGAACCACTGGGAGGGCTTGTACTGAACAGAATTTCCTTTCCATAATGTTCGGATACGGTTTGTTAGCATGTAAGCTAGTGGTGTGTGTGTGTAAGAAACAGCTGTTGGAAATACTGTCACCTGCTTAATATATGAGTGCGGAAGTGAATACAGATTGAAGAAGTACCGGACAGAAGTGATTCTGGCACAATTTTATTTTTTTGGAAACAAATTGCATAAAAAAAAGTCACGATTCTGGTACAATTGCAATCTGCATGACAGTGCTTTGAATTCACTGATGAACTAAGTTGGATATGATCACTGGAAGAAAAAATAAAATAATGCGGCTCTCAATCTCTGAAAGTAGTTCATAAAATTTCAATTTATTTTCTTTGAAACAAATGAAACGGAATTTCATTGCAAGGGGCAAGATAGTTCATCAAATTTTGCACAACCCAACTCGTCAAGTTCATCGAAATTAATGCTCCTTTCAGCAGTAATCATGACTAATGAGAATTCCTGCATAGACAGATCAACTATTTTTTCCACAGTAATATAGAAAAGGGAATTCCGTTTCATTTGATTCAAAAAAAAAGAATTAGAAAAGGGATCCCAAGTTACAAACGTACTTTACATATGGGGTACAGAAGTCAAGCCAGTGACTGATAATTATTTGGGAGTTCATTATGAGACAAGACCCGAGCATTTATGAGTGAGCAACTTCCGTCCAACGACACTCGGAATAGTGGATTCTCCTTTTGCAAATTGGCTTGACTATTCTCCGGTGGCGTTGGCTTTGTAATCTCCTCTTCCCCCTTTTTAATTTTTCATTTATTTTACACAAATGAAACGGAATTTCTCTTTTTCGTCTTTGAAATCAATGTTTCATTGGGTGCCAAAAAGAAGAAGAAAGAAAATGGCTTAACAGTGCAATATCTTATCTTTTATCAATCTTGTGAAACCTTCCTCCTAGCATGTTCTGAATATGTCTATCCAATTGAACTAGAGTAAGTTAATAATTTCATTTCATGAAGTTTCCTTTTGAGCAAAGTCCATTAGTCTTTGTACTCAACTTCATTAGAATGATAGACATTTTCATGAGTCTTCCAATTTGATGGAAGCAATTTGAGTTATAGTATGTACACATGTGTTTGCAACAAAGATGAAAATGCAACTTCACTAATTTGGTATTAGTAATGACTTGAAGAAAATCTCTTTACATAAACATTAACATGTCAAACCTTGTTGCATTTGGGATTAGTAAACTTGAATTTCATCTTAGAGATATTAATAATTTAGATTTTCCTTCTATCTCATACCTACTTCTATTTAACAAGTTTTGAAAGGATGAAAATTAAGGTATTTTTCCTAAATTTTTTTTCTATATTCTCAATCCAATTTTCCACCACAAAGATTTAAACCTAAAATCTTGGTAGTGCCAAAAATTTAAGTTAGGAAGATTAAAAGTCAAATAATCTAGTCCCACAACTTGCCAAATAACTTGTTTTTTTCAATTTAAATGCAAATATCTTGCAATCTATATGGTCAGAATTTCTGAAATTTATTCCACACATTCTCATACTAGTTAGATGTAAAATCCTACAATTAGATGTGCAAAAAAACAATTTTCAATTTTTTACTCACTACAATAAAAATAGAAATTTTGAGTGTTTTTTTGGCTAAAAAAGGCCTTGGTCCTTTAAGGGTAATGGCTTTATTCCCCTCAAAAACACTTTAGAATTACTATTTTTAGTACAAAAGAGATACAATGAAAAAAACTATTTATTTGCATACTTGACTAGAGGATCTTGCATTAAGCTTGTATAAAAATGCTTGGAAAAAGTTTCAAACATTTTGATCAAGTAGACTTTAACCCTTGAGTGCCCCAACACCTCAAATCTAGCCTCCCAAAAATGAAAGGTTATCATGTTTAACTATTATGATCTTTTCAACAATGTAGTGAAATCATTTGTCCTTTCCCCCCACCTCCAGGCTTGTCTGCACTATCAATTAGTATGGTCAATTTATGTGGATCTCGTTTTAACCCCTAAAGGACCAAATGGTGTCTTTTGGCAACATAGCGATTTTTGGCAACTCATTGCGAATGGAATTTTTATTTTTTTTCTTTGAAATTTTCACACAACATGTGCCCGAGAAGTAGCTTTAAGACCCAACAATTTTCATAACTTTTGAATACATGGTTAAAAAGTTATTGTATGATATGTTGTTTTCATTGCTCAACAGGCAGCCCGGGCAGCAAAAAAAACTTCTTTCAAAATCACTTTTAAAAAAAATATAAATTTGAAATTTATTTTCTTCGATTTATATATACATGGAAAGCTTGAATCATTCCATTTTGATCTATGAGATGAAAGTTACGAAGAGTTCTAGTTGTGGGTAGTTTGTGGGTAGTAATGAAATTTCTACTCTAAAATAAACTTCGAAGACCTTTATTTAACTCAATTTTTAATATTTTTGGAAAAAAATGAAAAGGTGAGGGGTAGATTGTTTATTAAAAAAATTTAACTATTGGGATTGGCATTTTTCAATTCCATAAATAAATTGTTAACAATTTAGTATTTTGAATCATTCTCTACTTCTTTCAACTTACTATTTTTTTCCTATATGCTGTACAATTCCAAATGATCTAAAAATTTTCAAGAATGTATCCAACATGACTTGGAGAATGAATCCAAAGAGTTACAACCAATTTGGACATTTTTTCACAACGATTTGACCTTGTGAAGTGCAGCTGCCCAGATTTTCGCAGGGCCAAAAAATGGCTTTTTGTCACTTCAAATGCTCTTATCTTGAAATCCAAAAGGTGGAAATTTCTGAAATTTTTTCTGCATCTTCCCAAACCAGCATACTACAAGATCCTACGGTTACATTTATCCCAAAATGTTTTTTTTTCTAAAATTTGGTACTTGTACTAGAGATGACAGTTTTGGAGCGGTTTTGGTGAAAACATAGTCAAATACCTTTAGGGTTAAGTGACAATTTGATTAGAATGAGTTTAGAAGGGTCTCACTTTTGGTAAACATGATCTGGTGCTTAGGGATTAAGATACTAGTGTTAAAAGTAATAAATTATCATTATTTTGCACCTTGCTTTACAAGGTTTAAGACTTTGACCATTCCAATTACTTAATAATATTTTTGGACTGCAATATTTGGATGTTGAAATCTTTAAATTGAGTTGAAAATCTATAAATTATTTCCCAAAAATTCAGTAATAATTTTTTAAACAAATGAAACAAAATTTCATTGCAAAAGGAAACAATACAAACCACTAGCCATAGAAATAATCTTCAATCTTAAGAGAATTGTTAATTAGAAGTAGGTACAAGATAGACTTTAAGAAAATTGTTAAATTGTTGATAACTCTAAAATGGAATTGGCACACATCAATTGTAATGGTAAGATTGTTGTAGGAAGTAATCTACAATCTATTGATGTTTTTGTCTTGAAAAGTTGTCGGAATTAAAATTAGACTAATCACATGAGTTATTTTTTTCATGAAGATGTCCAAATTTTCCCCAAAAAAATCTCTCCACAACTCTTGCATCACAAATTGAAATGGAATGTATTAAAGTATTCCATACAAATACATATATATATAGAGAGAGATAATAATATTGATTTTTGGTATTTTTTTTGCTTCATAAAGTGGATTATTTTGAGTATAAATTTTCTACAAGATACCAATTGAAATAAAAATTATATTCTCTAAAAGATAGTACATTTTCTTACCTTCAAGAAAAGTTTCAAGAAATTGGAGGAAATTTTGACACCATAGTAATATTTTGGATTCCTTGTTTCTACATGCTCTCTAAAAGTCATTCATGGGAAATTTTTTTTGCCTCCTACATCCTATTGGAGTGGGGAATTACATATACAAAATACTAATTGACTATAAGAGCAAAAATTATGTACTAAAATATGGCACACACCACAGGATTGATAATTTGATAGTTAGCATCTTTTATTTGGACATCATTTGAACATCTAAACCCAAAGATGCCCAAATATGGCACCATACACATAGAATATTGGACCATTTTACAGCTTTTGAGAAATGTAGGATGTGCAATAATGATCCAAATTGGGAGTGCCATGTATCCTTAGATCCTATTCAAGATTTTTTTAAATGTTGTTGTATTCCTCAATTTGTGCTCTTTTGTGTCAAATTTTCAAAAAACACCATTGTTTTACATCCAAAATTTGGCTTTCAAAACCTTTAAGGATTAAACATCCAATCAAATCTATACACATCAATAGAGTGTTGGAATTCTTGCAAGTGCAATCTTGTGAAATTAAACAACATAAAATTATTCATACCACTAAGGTGAAAACATCCAAGTGCACTTGTGTACCCATTCTTGACAAGTAGACATCTATTGAAAGTGTCCCTTGGATTGCAACTAAACCGTTCCCATACTTAACCCCTACACGACCAAGGCCTTTTTTCTGCAAAAAAACACTCAAAACTGCCATTTTTAGAGCAAAGAGTAAAAAATTCTGAAAATTGTATTTTTTGCACATATAACCGTAGGATCTTACACCTAACTAGTATGAAAATGTGTGGAAAAAATTTCAAAATTTTTGACCACATAGATTGCAAGATATCTGCGTTTAAAGTGAAGAAAACAAGTTTTTCCACACATTGCAGGACTAGGTTATTTGACTTTGAACCTTCTTAACTTTAATTTTTTGCACTACAGAGTTTTGAGCTTTAAATCTTTATAGTGGAGAATTGAGTTGAGAGTCTAGGTTAAAAAAAGAAAATACAAAAAAAGTTAATTTTTATTCTTTAAAAAATTGTTAAGTAGAAGTAGGTACAAGATAGAAGGAAAATCTAAATTGTTAATATCTCTAAAATGGAATTAAAATGAACTAATCCCAATGGTGAGATTGTTCTGGAAGGCAATTGAAACGATATGGACCTTTTTTTTTTTTTTTGACACAAATGAAACGGAATTTCATTGCAAAAGTAAAAATACATGGACCTTTTTTTTTGAAAAATTGTTAAAAATTGCGTTCAGAAATGAATCCTACAAGTTATTTTTTCAGGAAGATGCTCTAAGTGCCCGAAAAACAAGATTGTCCATAACTTTTTCATAACAAATCCAAATGGAATGAATCAAAGCTTTCTGTGTAGACAAAAATACAATCTATAAGGAAAAATAAATAAAAAATTAAAAAATTAAAATTTTTGAAACTTTTTTTTTGCTACCCCCTCTCCCTTGTTTTGAGCTTATTTGGGCACAACTTTTGTTCCTGGGCACCAAATGAAAAAAGAATTATATTCCCACGAAGCTAATCAATTTTTCTATCTTTATAAAAAATTTCAAAAAATCAAGACAAAAATTGAGACCGTAGGTACCTGCTTGAAATCTCATTTGTCCCCCGAAGGGACAATGGTCCTTTAGGGGTTAAATGCAATTGGTTGACTACTCATATTGTAGGTTTCAATATTATGACCAAGCCATGTGACAATTTCTATGTCCTCTAAAGTTCCACTTCAAAAATTCATAGTAATTACATAACTTTTCCAGAAATTCTAATTTCTTTTTAGAAAATTCGAAATTTTCAAGTGCTACATTAATACTACTAAAATGCATTTTTTAGAAAAAAGAAAAGTGCCTCCAACTATGCTGAATTGTTTATTTACCTTAGTTTGAGTGTTTTTCATCAATTCGGGATGACAAAACCTGGAAGAATCACTGCCACATATGAAACTCAGACGGAAAGAAGAAAGAACCTGCTTGTGAGCACATGATTAAGCCTATTGTTAAGCTTACGGCAAGTTTGTTCCTACTTCCACACTCATGCACCATGATCTGCGCCTCTCGATCAGCTGTCACAAAACTTTCTTGTCTTGCCAGACAGGGAAGTACAAGCTTTGTCAGTTCCTGAATCAGCAATTCAGCACCTGGCCAGAAGAGTTTCGTAGTCGTAGCAGAGAAGCTGCAAGAATTGCAAAAAGCATTGGATGCCGGCTCTCAAACCGCTCAGCTGTCTGCAGCAATGCAGTATCCGTCCAACTAGTAGTTTAGTTCAATCATCATAAAACACTTGCGCTATGATTCATATTTATGGTACTCACTGGCTTCTGTGAGTTGTTGCGTACCGTATAATATTGAATACCATATGTCCCTTTCATTTATTTTTGTTGCGAGACTGGGCACTTTCGTGACGTAATATGGGAATTTGTTCGGACGCATTGTGGGAGCCTTTCACTCACAATGCTCAAAAATTGAGAAACCAGGAACTGATGATAACCAACAGGCCTTTTTTACAGAAAATGTTCCTGGCCGTGCATGGTTTTCATGCTCTTTGAATTGGGCCTTTGAGGAGGACCTCACCGGTAAGTTAGTGAGAAAATGGCTTGTTTCTCCCTCCAAAATCGAACGGTGTTATTCACATTCATCGTAAATGGCGGTCCCAAGGAGATTTTCATCAGCTTAAGTTGCTCAAGACACAGCTAAATGTGCTAAAATTTCAAATTCAACTCTTAAAATTCACATATAGTTTTAATTGTGTGGCTATATTTACTTTTTTTGGGGAGAAATTTTGCTACAACTAACCACATTTGTGAACTCTGATTATAAAATGACTTTAACTTCCTAAAAACAGAATATTAACACCACCATCTGTGTCAATGGAATCTACTTGCAATCAGCTCATCGAGGAAACCCCCAGGCCCCAGCTGGTTGTGCACGGCTGCATTCATGTTAATGTTGACCGGTTTCACAGCTCTACACTGTCCTGGGCTGTCAGTTGTCACTCACATGTATACCATTTCACAAAGTTTATCATAATCAAACAGTTAATAAGTTACTACTCCCACTCTTCTACAGCCACAGAATAGGATTTCGCAAAATAATTGTTCTCGGAAACAAGTGACACATGTCCGTGCTTGATTGATTTGAACCCTTGGCTACAAGTGACATGGACACAAAACCCCACGATTTCGTTTCCCAAGGTACAATCCTGCTATTTGGGTACGGTGTATAATCGTGGTCTGACAACTGCTTGGAGTGCTTTTATGTATCCTAGTTTCAGTATTTTGTCAGCCTGGCTCATATTTACTGTATCCTACTGCTTTTTCTGCATCAATTTTCAGCACTTCCAACTGTACAACTGTTGTTCTATAGTACATGTTTCCTAACATTGTGTACCAAAGGAAGCATTCAATTACAAATAGAACCTGACTCCTCTTTCCCAGTCCTGATGACTTAATGTCACACCATGCGAGGGTCCTGATCACAGTAGTGCATACAATCCGCAATACCCTGTTCCTCGCACAAGAATCTCCACATAACGTACATTGCAGACATTTCACAAATACTCCCCATCTGCAGCCTCTGTCTCCTCTCCAACTTCCCAATGGAAGGGGCGTCCAAATAAGCAGCCCCTGCGTTTCTGACACCCCAGGCATGGTAGACGGGGAGTCACTCTAGGATCATCGACATGGGGCGCCACTTTCTTTCCGCTACGGCAATTAATAGCTTCAGAGTCAAGGATTCTAGCTACCCAGCGGGTGAAGTAGCTCCGAGCAAGGAAATATTCTCATTTGTTTTTTAGAGCACAACTGAAGTTTTCACGAAGCTTCAAACTTGCTATTTGTATTCTTTCGCATTCTTTTGCTTTTGCTCGATCTGCGATTGAACGAAGATAACCTCCATTTGCTCTCTCCGAGACAATCCGTAGGCTAGTTTGAAATGATGGCAATCCGTGTTCCCGTTTTTTTCGTTTGCTGTGTCTACATTTTGCTTTCTCCAGTGACAGTAAACTGCAGTAAGGAACACTTGAAGGGGCGTGGATTGTTAGCGTTGACAGAGGAAAGCCCTGCGTCAGCGTATGCAAACTGGATTGCAAGCGTGAGGTTGAAACATGAGCTGAAACTGAAGGCGAGCTCCCTGGTGGGGGAGCCAGGCATGGTGCAACCAGACCTGTCGCTGGATTTTCCAGGAATGAAGCAGTATGTGGATTGGGAGAGCGTGGTGACGCCCTCAACTTACATTATTGTCGACCAAACTGGTTTAGGCAATTTTTTGACCTTAACAGACGCAATCAACTCCATTCCAAGGGACCGATATCGGCAGTACCGCATTACCATTCAAGTCAATGCCGGTGTTTACAGGTACTATATAGGAAATGCTTTCCTCTCTCCTAAGTCTTCCAAGTTTTTGTGAATTAATCTGCATTTGTTAGCTAGAATTCTTGCTTGCTGGGCGGTCGAAGAATAGTGGAAGAGAAGAAGAATCGTTGGTCAGAAGATGACCGTTAAATAAGAAGGGTACAGCTGAGGCTACTCTTGGGTAATGTAACGATATTGGTCGTTGTGATTTGAGTAGTTTTCCGTGACGTTCTGGTGTGCAGAGAAAAAGTGTTTATTGAGAGGACGAGGCCTATGATCACCTTACAAGGAGTAGGCCAACCTACCATTGTCTGGGACGACACAAACTTCCTCTCCGGCAACCATACTTTTGACAGTGCCACTTTCGGAGTTGCTGGGAATTTCTTCCTTGCTCGCAACATGACTTTTCAGGTAGGGAATCCTGTAAGCATGCCTTGTCCATAAGCAATTAATTAGACCCTAGAACTACTACACAAATCGAAAATCATGCTCTGTTTCAGTGAGGAGTATACCCAATTTGGCTGGAATTCCATCCAAGTTGGACTCCGTGGATATGACTTCCCCAGTGAATTAGATAATTTTTTCATAAATCTTGTGCACATCATGGACATTTCTCTGGTCCTGAATTTTTGTATAACATTCTTTAGAATCCCACAGATGCACCTAAGAATCTGAGTTCATCATCCTTCTACTATCATTGAAATGTTTAGATTGCAATTAACAACGTGACAAAGAGGCAATACATGCTGTTGCATGCTTAATAATATTCCAGTTGAGAGAGACGCCCAATCTTAAGCCAGTAATGTCATATCAGAATGTGATGCTGGATCCGATTCTCAATTGCGGAGACAAGGTTTTAGGGTAATGAATGTGATGTGTTTCCTCAAGAATTATGCAAATTTTGTAAACCTGTTGTTTAGAGGTGACTTGTAATTCAATTGTGACAATTCTTGATGCAGAATACAGCGCCGGCTCCTCCACCAGGAGCGGTGGGTATGCAGGCCGTAGCTCTGCGAGTAACGTCCGACTATGCGGCCTTCCACGACTGCACCATCATTGGCAACCAAGACTCTCTGTATGACCACAATGGTCGCCACTACTACAAGGACTGCTTCATTCAAGGCAGCATCGACTTCATCTTTGGAAATGGCCTTTCCATGTTCTATGTGAGTCACCATGCCACAACTCAAATGATCCTTCACATCCATCAACAATTCTCTTGTAATAATACTTCCAGAGGGGACAGCGTAGGTAGCAGGTACTATTAATTTGCTACGCTTTCAGCATATTACAACTCCTAATTGTCCGTCTTTTGGCTACAACTATCTAGCTATAATCCTACAACTGTAATTAATGCAGCATGAACTTCTCACATGAACTATGGGTTAATTAAATGAATTCCGGCCTGGTGCAGAATTGTGAGCTGAATGTGATGCCAACAACGTGGGGGGCCGTGACCGCCCAGAAGCGTCAGAATGCTACCGACAACACGGGCTTCTCCTTCCAGAACTGCCGCATCACAGGCGCAGGACAAGTGTACTTGGGCCGCGCTTGGGGTCCTTTCTCCCGAGTGGTGTATTCCTACACTTGGATGGGCGACGTCATTTATGCGCCGGGATGGTTCGACTGGGGACTGGCCGACCGACAACTGTAAGTGACCATTGCTAACTGAATTACTTCCCCTCAAATCACACTTCCAATACAATGGTCTGCTGCACCTCTCCTGCACTTTGAAAAGAAGAGGAGGAGGTGAAGCAGCTTTGCGAGAATACTTTCTTTCTTGTGCATGGGCTTCACAACAGGGAACGTGCTCCCTAATTGTGAACAGCTCCATAATGGTGAAACCATTTGCACTAATGCCCTTGGAAAGTCCCACATTGCTATGTTCATCTCTCAATGTAATATGTAGCTCAAATGTAGTAAGGGCGTGGTTATGGAAATTCGTACACACTGAAATGCTTCTAAAACCAGGCTCCACATTCCACTTACTAGGGTAGTATCAATGAGGGTGGTTCCAATGGTAGAAAATCAAGAATATTGTTATGAAATTGCGAACTGACGGCATGTATAGAAGCTGAAAGAATGGAAGTCAACAGAGCAATTAGGAGTTGGAACTGGACTTCTCTTCTCAAATGTCTCATTGTCACCTCTCCATTGATCGGTCTCATGGAAGAATGAAACAAGCACTCCAGTTTGTATATCCGTGGCTACAAATGTGGAGATAACTAGTACTCCTGACCAATAACTGATGCCTTGTTCCTTCAGCATGCTTCCATTTGAAAAATATGAATTTAACATCGTTTAGCCCTAAGAGATCCGAAACCCACATTCTGGACGATGAACACCGTGCTACACGGCACTGTTTCTTCCAAATAACTTCTCATTCCTCCAAAGCCATACTTGAATCTTTAAATAACAAAACCTTCCTGACTCATGACCAATTTGATGAAATTGAGGTAAAGTGATGAATTAGTCCGAAGAAATACTAAGCAAAGAATGGTGTGCAGGTCTGTGTATTATGGGCAATACAAATGCTCGGGCCCTGGTTCCAATGAGGCCGGGAGGGTGGCCTGGTCTCGTGAGCTGACTGACTGGGAAGCAGCCCCGTTCCTGGCGCTCAGCTTCGTGGATGGAGAAGCTTGGATTCCGGAAAACATCAGACCAGTCCCAACAGTGCAGTGTAATGGAGTCCCTTGTTGAGCTTCAACTTCAATTGAATGTTTAGTAGTTACTCTGGGTTAGAACCGGTCAGTAGGAGGAACTTCCCACAAGCAAATTATTCGATTCTATCACAATAGAAACAGTGAACATTAGTAAGCAAAGTCACAATACTTGCATAACATTTTCCCCTTTGTAAATGTAGAATATTCTGCAGGAGGTAGAATATTCTGCACTAGTCATCTGAACACTTAAATCTCTATCAAACAGAGACCAAAAAGCTATATTATTCATGACAGACACGCCCATTTGAATGGGTTAAGAATGTTGCGTTGTTTTAGTTTATACACTGAGCAACACAAACATCGTAAACTTGTGACTGACTTAGCTTGGGTGTGCAAGCTGGTGCAAATGTAAGCGCCGACATTGCGAAGTAGAAAATCGACAGGATTAGGTTTACAAACATCTTAAGTTCTTCGTCCAAAGTGAGTTTATACATTGGTGCCACAGATGAGGGACAATAGACATTAACCCCTCAAGGCCCAAGCAGTTTCTGTAATTTTTCAGAAGTTTGAACTTTGATTGATAGTATGCATTGTACTGTACATCAAACTTATTTCATGATGGCAATTGTACTTTTGAACTTCCCTGTTCAATATGAACATCATATTATGAAATTCACTTAGATATACCTCTTAGAATGTAGGAAAATGAAGTTATAATTTTGACTTGTTGAACAGGGGAGAGGCTCAAAACAAGCTTCTTGGATCTTGAGAGGCTAACCTCCAAAGAACACTGCAGACATTTTTGTGTCCTATTGATGACGGCGGGTTGACTTGTAATTGAAAGATGTACAAAAAACATTTTTTCATCCAATTTTTTGGGAGAAGCTTGAATGCATTTTCACTAAATAGTATTTTATACTCCTTTACTATGGTATTATTGATTTTTCTAAAGAAGATGCTTAACTCCTAAACATATCAAACGTCCATTTTTTGGACAATGATCAAATTGAAACTCCAGTTTCATCCTCCTAACTACTTAGATGAAAGTTATTTTAATTTGTGAAGATATGTTATCAAGTTGTTGTCCTATCTCAAGGTTGGATTTGGTGTTACTAGAGTTCATATTTTTCTAAAATTACAAATGGGCAAGTATTTCAAGTGGTCAAACTGCATTGACTTTAGTTCAAAACTGGATTAGCCAAAATGAGGTCATAGATAGGAAGAACACAAAAATTTCAAAAAATCACCATGTGAAGAGAACCTCATTTCAAATTCATTCCAACAAATTTTACTCAAAAAATGATAATATTTTACTTGTAATCGAATTTTGAAGGAATTTTGGAATTTCTCTTCCAAAATTTGTAAAAAAATATTGGTGATAACATTGGTGAATCTAACCGTACAGATAGAATCTACAAATCAAAATCTACAACTTTTATTAGCATTTCAATTCCAAAATATGCTTCCAAGTAGCAGTTTATAATGGTTTTTCTCAAATCTTCAATTCTGGAGATGAATCTGGACGTTCAGGGGTAAATGTATCTATGAACCTTGTACTATATATCATTCTATTTCCTCTTGATTTACATTTTAGCCATAAAAGTTATATTTTATAGTTCAATGTTGTATTGCAATTTGAACTTAAAACCTATAATCTTGATTTGGATTTTAGAATGACAAGGTTTATTTGATTTTTACCATGAAGTTTTACAGTACAACATGTTCCAGTGCTGAAAATTTAGGACTTTTTGGATATATTTTATATGTATTATCAATTTTCTTCACTTCTTGAATATTTATTGAAGTTCCACATCTTCACAAAAAAATCTGAAATTCCTGAAGACATGGGATTTGTTCTCTGGCAAATAAACATAAATTTGAAGTTGCTCAATGGCAGCAAACAAAGAGTGGGACACCGTCCCTTCTGCTATATGCCTGCAAGACCGTGCTGCTTTTGCACAACAATAGCATACTTTCAGAAAATGACATGTGCAAACTCTCGTTGCTTAACAAATTTCTTCGTTTATCACCTGCTATTTCACTTGTCATTCTCTCAGACGATTAACGAAGAAATTTGATCGTTAAACGACAGAGTCTTCAGACTATTCAAATGCATATTCTAAACGTCATGATCATGATATACAAAACATCATATACAAAACCAATAATAATACATTTTCTATACAAAGAACTATGCCAAATTGATGGCATTGGGTTTCAAGCCTAGTCTACATGTAAACCCTACCAGCTCAATATTCCTTCCTTTAAGAGAAGATTCTTGGAAATCTTCTCTATCCTCAAGTTTCGTGAAAGGGTTCTTGAAAATAATTATGACGGTGGAAAGCCCTTGACATCGAATGGAGTTCACTCTCAAACCAAATGATCGTGTCTGACACAATGTGGTTAAACCTGCGACGGGCTAAACAGCACGACAAAATACAACCAACCTAATGGTCACTCGAAATTACTGTATCAAAATCTATTCTCTGCTTCACTATGGTTTGCATCAACCACTCCCCTTTAAAAGTCCTCAGTCCTGCTTTTGTTGCGACGTCGCCTTCCTCCTTGTCCTCATCGCAAGTCAGAACAATAGTTCGTGATGGATCATTCTGTTGCAAAGCTTCATCCAAGCTTGAAAGAACCTGCAGACAGAGGTAGTTAAGGTTGAGGTGCACATCTCAAACAATGATGAGATTCGGTGAAGTTTTGGATCAAAGTAAAATTTAAGCCGATGAAAAGGGCTCTCAGCAAGACAACCTACCTTCCCTCCTGCCACCTTAGTTAACTTGGTAACAATGTCTAAAGGAGGCTGCACATGTGGTGTCGGGTAAACGGAGAATCCAGCAAATAAGGAGCGCGGCTTTCGTTGTGCTGCTTGAATCGCGGTTGCCAAACTGACTTTATACTTGGATTCAAATTGCTTGTCTCTTAGAAGGTACGACTCTTCCTCTGATATAAGCACAAATCCACATGTGAGCGTGTTACAGTTGATGCCCATCAACAACTGATTGATCAACATTGATCAGTGATTGAAGAATGACTTTACCTCATTTTCAACCCAAAAACATTAATCAGGAAGTAAACAGTGAAGGGACGCTCACCAACAAAAGATTTATGCCTATTGCTTGCTTTCAGCCAGTCTGGAGTGACTACCCATGCCCTACACATTGAACGGAAACACGTGAGATCTTAACTCTAAACAAGAACGTGAAAACAAATAAACAAATCCCTACTTCCAAGCATGAGGAATACATTACAGTCAATTCAAGATATTAACCCTTAGCAGCAGTATGATCATACGGGCATACTGCTGAAGTCGAACCCATAGTAAGAAGTCGTTAATTCAACTTCAGCACTATAATTCTAGCACTCCAAAGTAGGTGGAGATGGACGTGAATCTTACCCCTTGCAAAGAGCGGTGCAGAAATTCAGAGTTCTTCTCACTTCGTTTGCGATGACATGTGTGCATTCACCTCCGTCGCCAGTTACTTTCCCACCAAGCTTCTCCACCAACTGTCCAAACTAACCAGGGAACCACCTCATTTTCCATCCCTTAACATCAAACATCAATAAACGGCAGGCCCGTTTACTAGGTGACGCAAGTACAGGAAAAGCAAAGCTAAGTACCAAACAACTGCACGAGCAATTGAAACCACAACGATGCAACTGAATCTAAACCTAGAATTACCAGCACGTTTGAAGGAACCAACCTGGGCTAATGCTTTTTTCTTTGGATCGTTAGGCATATTCATGAGGAACACAACTGGTGGGGAGGCCTTCGCGAAATCTTTTTTATAACCTGAAGTCAGTGGTGAATATTCTCCAACCTCGGGTACATGAACTAGCCGAGATGATAACCTCTTTCGGATTGTCGAATCCTTTCCTTGTTTCTGCAACCTCAAATTCATGTGCTGTTCACCTGGACTAGAAGGTGAAAACGATTCATGTGCCGTTGACTGCATACAGTCCACAGCCTTAGCATCTCGAGTGTCTGAGCCAGTCTGTGTATTTAGAACTGCTGCATGATTGACAGTTCCAGCCTTTCGGGTAGTTACAACCTGTTCAGAATTTGAAACAGGTTTCGGTTCAGGCGTCTGAATCGCTGGATTGGCAGCCATTTGGGCAGGTGGGACATGTTCGGAAACTGAAGAAGGCTCAGGCGTTCGAAGTTCAGGCGCTTGAAACACTGGATTGGCAGCTCCAGCCTTTCGCGGAGTTACAAACTGTTCAGGAACCGAAGCATAGTCGGGCAATTGAGGTTCAGATGTTTGAAGTACAGGATTGACAATAGAGGGACTGTCGCGCCTTGGCCTCCTCACTGACCTTGTACCCGGCGTTTTCTCTGGAAGTGACTCTGCTCGAGGGCGTTTGCGACGTGATTTCAAAGAATCAACGGTTCCATCACACTCCATTCCAGAGACGTCTTTCCTGGCCAGCCCCTTGTTCTCTTTACCAGGACCACATCCTGAAGAACAGATGACATGTTAAAATAGTCCACGAGTTGAAAATGATTTTACTCTTCATCAAAGCCACCCAGAAAATCTAATCAATGATCCTAACTGTAGGCTACCTACCATTATAGAAACAAAGGTTGTACCTGTGTCGGCGGATTGAGGTTCGTCAATCGCAGTTGTTACTTTGGGATTATCACATTGTGTTCTTCTCCAGGGCCGCTTCTTCACAGGAGCCACGACATCTTGTGCACGAGCGTTTTGCACATTCCCCAGGGGCTCCCTAGATCCAAAGTCAATAGTGGATGGAATATCAGTCGCGACTGTTGGAGTGACCTTCTCTTCACGAAGCCTCTCAGTGCACGGTTTGACAGCAGGTCCTGAGTCCTCACGGGCTACCGTCGAAACTAACTGACCAGGGGAAGCAAGGGTTGGACTTTCGGAATCTTCTTTCTCACCTACAGCAACTCTATCGATATCTGCAAATCTGAGAGTGCGGTTAGACTTTGCTGGAGAGGACGTGAAGCCCGGAGTCGGTTTGTCCATTACCGACAATTTACTGCTAGATATCCTCCCTTTCGAATTTGCTCCGTCGCGGATAGGATAGGAAGGTAAGGGCTCCGCCGGTGCGGGACTCACATCTAAAGAAAGGGGAGTCTTAAGAGGAATGTTTTCAAAAGAATACGGATCTAAGACATCGCTATTGGCGATTGGAGACTGCTCCGCCCCTATATGGGCTGTCTTACGCCTTGCCTTCAATTCTTTCCCAATCGTGGGGGTAACATTCTTTGGCCCAGGAGTTTGATGAGTGTTCCATCCGACACTCAAGGGCGTAGTAGTGTTCAGATGGGGCAAGTTACAAACCATGAGAGCTGAGTTTCCAGGAAGAGACATTGCCTTCCGGATTTCATTCTTCAAACGGAGCTTCTGCGGTTTACCCTGGGCATTAACTTCCGCAATTTTCAGAAAACCCTGCAGCATATTTCAGGCGTCGTTAAAATCCACCCTATATACATGTTCATACAAAATATATCAAATCCAGCTCGGACATCACTACAGGTCAATCGTTATGAAAGAAGTGAAGAGAACATTATGGCAATCGAAAAATGACGTACCTGTTTGTTCCAAAACTTTTCGGATTCTTGATCGCCCCAGCAAAACAAAGTCAGCACACCCACATCCATCAGTCTCCTTGCTAGTTCTCCAACTAGCAACCTTCCTAAACCCTGCACAAGACGAGATATTACTTTCAGAAATAAGGTAATTACAGAAGGAATATGGTTCCTCACAGAATTATGAAATAGTTAGTTACCATCAAACTTGGTGATTAGGTAATTGAAAAATTAAAACTAAACACGGTTGTAAAGGCAGTGCTCACCTGACGCTGACATGATTGATCAACAGCAGCCAGTGGAATTTCGGCATATTGCGTACTAGTAGGCAGAATCTGATAAGTGATGGCCCCTACCACAATCTGCAGCGATTCCAAATTCAAAGTCAGGAATGCAGAGAATCATGCAGACTGCCCTGTGGCAAAATACCTAATGAGAGCATATTAATTTCAGAAGATGAACCGCAACAATAATCCTGAGAGATGAAGGGCACCTCAGGGTCGGCGGGAGATTCACCAGGCTTCTTCAACAACAAAGAACAGTATTTCCTGCGCAAGGATTCAACAGGTTATTTTCAGAGCAGAGATCTCTCGTACCAGACATAGATCACATGCTGACGAACCAAGGAAAGCGGTCAACAAGAAACTGCTAACAGGTTCCACCCACCCACTCATCGTGCAGTTTCTAAGAAAATCAGATTCTTTGCCAGTATCAGCTGCAAAGTTCATGGCTGGTAGCTCCTGCTTGTATAGCTCGGTCGCACTCTGGATTAAACATGAGATAAGATTAGTCCTTGATTTCAAACCCCCAACAAAACGCCCATTCTGTGAGAAACTGAGATGTTCAATTATATTGAAAAGTAGAAAACTAATCGAGCATTGACTACAGTAAAATGAGTAGATACATAAATGTCCCAGGGAGCATGAAAGAACAATAATACCTCGAGTAGCTCCAAGTTAATTTTCTCTAAGCTTTTGGGATTTATTAATTGGAACGCAATATCCGAAGACAGAGTTTGACCTGCGATGTGGCAACAGACACTTCATCAGCAGAGCATGACTTGCCGAAAGAACCTGATCTCTCTCTCCAAAAGTGCTTCTTATTACACGTAGCACAAAAATGATCCTAATATATCCCTCAGTACGATAAGAATTGCTCTCAAATATTTCATCTTGTCAACATAGAGAGAGAGAGAGAGAGAGAGAATATATCCTCACCAGCAGCACAAGGATTTGGAGTCTCAGGAGCATTAGTCTTCGACTTATCAACTGCATCGCCCACATTAAAGGATTGAGTAAATCTTATAGAGTGAATATAGAGAGCTCATTTATCAACTCCAGCAATCCCACACGAAAAAATTTGATTGAAAAAACACTGAAGATTACCATGCGATGAGGCCACATGATATATACATTAAAATCAAACACGGCAAATGGCAAAGACAGAAGCTCTCTCATCAGAAGAATGATACCTAGTACAACCCAGTACACGAGCACTATTAGACAGCAGTACTTTACAGATGAAGGTCGAAGAATAGAGATGCGCAATTGTCCAGGCACATCGTTGAGCTGAGGAAGATTTGATACAGATACTTACCACTTATTTTGATCGATGCGAACTGATTTACTTGCAATGAGAGTTTTTCGGCAGTTATCTCCTGATCAGCGTCACTAGGAAATTCTACTATACAGTTACCTGCACGGCCACAGATACATCATATCTTAGATTCACAAAACTCATAATTGTTGGAAATGTGGCAATTCAGCGAGTATTATGTTTCTTAATTCAAAACGAAAAAATTTCCTACATAATTTTCAGACAATTGATTCACTTCGAGATTGTCTCTGCCAATAAGCAAGCCACACGCCCTCAACCCACGGAATAACCTATCCACAGCTTAGTTTAAACTAGAAGTAGCCTGTTGTTCAAGCTATTTAAAATCAGAAATTTCTTGAAGCTCTAAGCGACCCTTCATAGTAACTGATACAAGTAACTCTCCTATGGTCGCCATAAGCTAATAACCCACCTATAGAGAACGTTTCAGTGGCGGGCGCTGACTGAACCATCTTCCTCTTCCTAGGAGGCACCATCCTGAGCAACCCTGGGGAGGATCTTGCCGCTGCTGGATTACTGTGGGACTAAGCTGGCAAGGCTAGGAGGAGTCCCCTGATCCCTCACCCTTCACTCAGCATGCAGTGACGGCAGTCACTGGGCAGTAAGCGGCAGGACACGAACCCTAAAATCCACAACCTGAATACAGCTGAGATAACACCTGACCCTAGAATCTAACAATCCAGCAGGGTGCCAGAGCGCTGAAGGGAAGATCAGACACAGGATAGGAAACAGCAACACTCAAACCTCCAACATTCATAAGTCACAAATATGACTCAGAAAACGCGAGAAATCCCTGAAGCGAAACCGCAATGAAAGCACATAACTTGGAGAGAGAAGAACATCAACATAGACTAAAGCCCTGATGCAGATCGCAATGCCGCAGATCTCATCGACCACTCACACAAATATCACGAAAGGAGCAACAAACACTACTCTGCCCTCTGCAATCACAATCGAAATGAGCTCTAAGGAACCACAGGACCCAGCTCCTTCAAACAAACTCGTCCACTCGTCCAACTTCAGAAGCAAGTTACTGAGGCGGCAACGACAAAATTATTTTGCAATTTCGGCACCAAATCCCAAGAAAGAAAGAAAGAGGACACCTAAAATTGGTTACTCATTGAATTGTACAATAAAATTCTACGACAACAGGAATTGAGATTAGATTGTGGTGGCCTTGTGGGTGTAAAATTCGTGAGGGTGGATACTGGATACTTCTTGGAGAAGCCAGAGTGAGTGGCGCCATCACCGTGGATTCAAATGCGATGGTGTGCAGGCTGCCGCATCATCGTGGATGGCGCCAAATTTGAATTCGACAATGGGATCCCAAGACCGACCCCCACCTGGAAGCCACGGGCACGGCCATGAGTGGCAGAAACGACGCTGTGCCACGTGTTCACCGCCTCGTTTGAAGTTGGGCGCGAGTTTCTAAGCGTAGTTCTGTTTTTCCAAATTTTCTAACGGATTGCGGATGAAACCCTGTCAACAGATGATGTCGTTCGACCCCTTCATTTACGTCCATCCATTTTCAGAATTCATTGTGTTATACTGTCAAAATTGTTGTCAAAATTGAATGAAACGGTGTCAAAAATGTATATTTTATTTAAATTTTGATTGTTTATTTATGACATGAAGGACCGAAAGTGTCATGTGAATGGTCTTCAAGGTTATTTTAACCCTTGAATGCCAAGCTAGTGATTGTGGAAATTAGGCATTTTGAAACCGTGTGACATCATCCACTTTAAAAAAATAAAAAATACCCATTGGGAGTCAAACTACTATAGAAGATCTCCCCTTTCCACTCCTAATTTCAAGGATGAATAGTTGCAACTCTATCCTATAGAGGAGAATTCCTTGACATTCATCCGACAAAAAACGTCCACCGCTTTGTTTTGGGGTTAAAAACAAAGAATGAAACTATTCATCTTGTCAAAGTCCCCTAGTGGTCAAGTTCAACATTTTTCTACCGAATCATTAATTAATATAATTTGGAAATGACTAAATATAGAAAGATTAATTTTTTCTCATAAAATTTAGGGTTGAAAAATAACATATTGAAATTATTACCATCTATTTTTATTAGAAATATTGTTTGTCCTCACAAACCACTAGGTATAATATTTTGGAGTTAGGTTTGTCTCTCAAGGTTAATTAGTAGATGTTTGAATAAGTCACCTATTAAATCAATGCATGGTTTATTCATCCACTCGGAGAATGACAAACATTTTGAAAGTACATTGCATCCAAAAAAATTTACATTGATTGAAGAAGCTTCAAGAAAACATCATTCAAGACATTAATGGAAAGAAAAAATAATGATTTTATATGAATCAATGACAAAGATCTTGAAGAGTTATAATTATTTACCCTAGTTTTGGAAAGAGTTTATTGAGGAGTTGAAGAAGAGATTCATTCTCAATGTTTTTATTATTTTGGGTGGTATCTATTATTATAATGGATTAATGTGGATCTTCTTTCAATGCACTAAAATATACATTATGTGAATGTTGTTTGAATAAATAATAAATTGTTCAAGTTAGAAATAGTGAGGTCTCAATATAAAGCTTAATCGCCTAAAGGACCAAGTATTCCCTTAGGAGCACTTCAAGATTGAACAAGTTTCTATGATCTCAATTTTCGGTATGATTTTTTCAAACTTTTTTTGAATCTAGAAAAACAAATTTGCTTTTCAATTATATAAATTCCCAACAATCAATGCTCAAGAAAAAAAGTTATACCATCCTAAACCCAAAATGGAGTTTGTTGAACAACAAAGAAGGTCTACAAAAACTTGAAATAATTTTCTGAAAAATTTGATTCTCATAGAATATTTTTTTTGTCCATATGGAGAGATTTGATTCATCTATTCGGATGAGTGATGTGAAAGTTATACAACATCATATTTTGCATGCAATCATAATATCATTTAGTATAATTAATTTATTAGGTTTGTTTTTGAATTCAATTTTTATAATTTTTCAAAAAGAAATAATTATACAAGGTTAAGTTGAAAATGTCAAGTTCTAAGTATAGTGATTTTTGAAGATTTTTATTTTTATTTTTTATTCCAATCATCTATGAACTAAAATAGTTACTTTTTGTAGCAAACCTACTAATACCCTATGAATTATGGAGTATTTGCAAAGCAAAGTCTTCATAATCTATAGTATACAATATTAAAGAACTAATATGTGAATCTTTAAAAACATCAATAGATGAAAAAAATCAATGGATAACCTTAAGGAGTTAAAGTATGTTTTGGATCTTGGATAGGCTACTTTAAATTAGAATAAGGTAGGAGGTCCATAAAGCACTCATCTAAGAGTTGAAACTAGATTTTGGGGAGGTGAAACTTCTTGAAATATTTTTCAGTAAATTTTCCTTGAAAAACAAGTGGAATTGGCATGTAACCCAAGTTGCTTCATACTTTTTTGAAGCTTTGTAGAATTATTTATGAATTTTTGAAGTCGAAATGGCATAGGGCTCTAAAACTGCCCACCTCTTCAAATGTACACTATTGGTAAATCCCTATAAAGATGAAAAAACCCCATTTACAAATAGTGTACATTTGAGGAAGTAGGCAATTTTAGAGCGTGAGCGGATTTTGAGCCTCCTACCTCAGTGTGCCATGTGTTGTTGCCACAACCAAAACAAAAGTACAAGTATTTTTCTAATTTTCTTATTCAGAAAAACTTTGAAATCCAGTAACTTTCACATTGTAGGTCCAAACGCTACAAAACCAAGCTCATGCATCCCTCCTAGCTGAGGGCTTTCCGAT
Source organism: Straminergon stramineum (assembly GCA_963920665.1). Taxonomy (NCBI): domain Eukaryota; kingdom Viridiplantae; phylum Streptophyta; class Bryopsida; order Hypnales; family Calliergonaceae; genus Straminergon; species Straminergon stramineum. The sequence continues at coordinate 3,123,067 of OY987263.1, forward strand.
GGTACCAAGGACACAAATGGGAGATACAAGGCCTAGGAGATCTCAACAAAACAAACAAACGAAACAAAAACAAAAACAAAAAAATAGCCACACTTAAGGTATGGATTTTAGAATCTTCATGACATGGGCATTGTGAAGCTTGATCGAAAGGCCAATCAATATATAATAAACTTCCACCATCCTCACAACAATTGGCACACTCAAAGCTACTATTCAAGAATTCTAAGAAAATTTCTAATGTAAGAATCACACATTCTAATTGTGATTTGGAACCCAAAACTCAATATCATGATAGATGCATCTCTCGGAGGTGAAGAGAATGATATTAAGAAGTTGGTATGTGATTAAAAGTATTAAAGATGCTATTGTGAAGATTCTCTAAAAACCAAGTCTCTTGAGTTGGTTTGTTGTGTAAGGGTTAAGAAGATTTAAAATCTCATAACCTAGTCACGTTAGGTGAAAAATCCCCATTCTATTTACTTTAAATGCAAATATCTTGCAATCTATGTAGTCAAAGTTTTTGAAATTTCTTTGACACTTTTGTGATAATTTTGTGCAAGATCCCATAGTTAGATATGCAAAAAAAATATTTTAAAAACATTTTGCACTTTGCAATAGAAATGGCCATTTTCAGTATTTTTCGACAAAAAAAAGACCTTGGTTTCTTAGAAGTTAAAGACCCAAGGGGTAGTCCAAATTCCCCAAATTGGAGAGAAGTATCAAAAAATGAAACTTAGCCTAATAATTTCATGATCATTTTCAAATGAAAGTTGCACAATATGATCTATAGATCATACCCATACATTGAAATCCTTAGAAGTTGTTTTAAGAGGATTGTTTTTTGACAAATCTTGAAAATATATAGATATAGAAAGTCCAAAATGCATAGTTTGCTTACATGAATGCAAAAAATGGTTTGGGGTATACCATGGATTTGAACTTCACAAATTCATAGCATATTTATGCATGTTCAGAAACAATTATTTTTTAATATTAAATTCATGATTTTTTTTGTCAACGTGTCAAAAAATAATTTCTTGTGTTGATTTCAATTCAAAGTATGTGGAATTGCTATAGTTTCAATTATAAGGTAAACTAGTATATGATGAGCAAACCACTTGTGACATACACCTAGCATAAATGATCCATTACAATCCTCCAGTAGCCCATGATTGGGGCTTTTTCCAATAAATGAAATTTGAGTTGCATTAGGTTGAGTTAGTATCCACAATCAATGTCTCAGTGATGGAGTTATTATAGATTACAGTAGGAACTTCCACCTTTTAAGTGTAAAATCATCACAAAGAAGTGACTTTTTTATTCCTTCATGTTGTGGCCACGTTAGGAAATCAATTGTGCTCACTTTAGGTTTTAAGAGCATCCCCACTCATCTTGCAAAACAGATGAACTTGTTAAGAAGCCGGGCCAAAAGCCTTGGGTGTATTGTAAGCCAAAGTGTGTCTTGCAAACCATAAGAGACAAGAGCACGGGCACTTTCCCCCTAGTATGGACCTTTATTGCAATAGTCCATTGGATGGACCTTGCAAAGTGGTCCAAATTTGGAAACTTACAGCATGCTATGGTTGGGGTGGTTTGGCTTTCAAATTGGATGACATTTTGCAAGCCAAATCACTGTGCATTTTGCAAGACGGGTAGTGATGCTCTAAGATGATCATTATGAATATGATTTTTTTGTTGGTTTTGGGGTAGTCTAGAGACTCTTTTGAACCAATTGGGAAGCACAATTCAAAAATCCATAACAAATTCCTACTTTATCCAAAAAATAAAATTTCAATTGCTCTCCCCATTTCTCACATTTGTCTTTTTATGAGTTTAAAACAAAAACAAAAACTCCAACAATCAATGCCAACAGAGCAAACCAGTCATTCTGCTTGTCATAGGCCGGTTTACCCCAGTTGCTTCTTCCTTACATTCAAGTCCTCAAGTCAAATCATCAGCATTGTCACACAATCCATGCTGGTTCGCATGGAGAAACTTAATTTATTGTGCAATTCTGCGTATTTTACAAGGATGATTGTTGATCTGTACAGCACAGTACATTGGAGATTATCAGTTCCTTCCCCGGGTCACCTTGGAGCTTCAAAGGTTTGTGACTTAACAGTTGAATTTCCTTCGGACAGAATCTTGATGTCTGAAAAGTCGATCGCTGATTGCGTGTTAAGGTCCAGGATGCGAGCGAACTGCGTGTTGAGAGCAAATTGCATCGGGAGCGGTGGTGGACGCGGAATTGAGATCACTCCTTCTAGCATTTGCACCACCATGGGCATCGATGGCCTGGCCAGCATGTCTTCCTGCAACCACAATAACAACGTCGCCGCAGTGTGAGAACACGCAAATCACAACTTACACAGGAGAGAATAATTATGTAAGATAGGAGGTACAATGAATGTACATTTCAGGAGGCGGACGCTTTTAGCGACCACTGCATTTCAGCTTCAAAATTTCATAACTAAGAAATGACTTGGGTTAGATGTCAATTCCATTTGTCTTTCAAGGAAAATTTACTGAAAAATTGATTTCAAGAAGTCTAACCTGCCTTACTACATAATTGGTCAAGGGCCAGGAGGCCCACTACAATTACTGGACATAGTAACATCCCCTACTAGGCATTTCCTTACTACATGACTAGTAGGGGATGTTACTATGAATTAATGGTGGTTTTAAATTCATACTGATTGCTTCGTAATGATTTTATGTTAAAGCTAACTTCGCGGCCTTGCTAGTGCTTTGTCCTCCAAAGTACGGAATAAATACTAACAATCTCCACACATTTTATCCTTTGATATTCTCTCACACGAGAGGATGTCCACACAAATGCAACTAAGTTAGCCTGCACACATGCAATCACTAAGAAAATCACAAGAAAAACAGTACCAAACCAACAATCCTTCGTGACACCTAATACTGCAAAAAGTAAATACATTTTCAAACATCCACACTTGGATCCAATATCCACACAACACTCTGGAATCCTCTTTCATTCACCGACCAGGACATATAAGAAATTGACTATGCCCATCAACAAGGTGACAATTTAGGGTTTAGGGTTTCAAGATCTGAAATGGATACCTGAATGCAAACCATGGCCACTCGCAACACACGATCTGCTTGCTGCAAATCGTACTCACTCAGCTGGCCGAGTCGCGCATCCACGATGTCCGCCACGCTGCTGCCTTCGTCGAGTTTGCGGCACGCCCACTTGGGAAAGTATTGCTTCTCCACGTCGCTCTCTTCCGGACTGACGTTCCTTCTGCCGCTGAGAATCTCCAGCAGCACCATGCCATAGCTGTACACGTCGCTCTTGTCGGTCACGGCGGAGAAAATGAGCCATTCCGGGGCTAAGTAGCCTGGGGTCCCTCGCATTTGGGTCACCACCTGCAAATCCCACCCACCATTTTCAGATTAGGGGAGCTGAAGTAATGGGGGTTTGAACACCCGAATGCACCAAAGCTATTGAATCTCAGATCTCAAAAAGAAAATAGGAGCGTTTTAGTTGTGTGCGTATCGGAAAGAACGGTAGTAAAGTTGGTTCGCAATTTTCAAGCTTCTGTGGATAAGTCACAAAGTAATCAAAGTTTTCTTAGGCGAACCTAACATTGGTATTGCAATTCGGATGGTGTCAAATTTTGGGGAGGTTACATTACCAGAAGACGACTGCTTGAAATGGGAGGCATGTAACCACTCAACTGACTCAAGGACCAACAAGCCCAAATTGGGTCTCGTAGAGTTTTAGAGGTCGGGGAGTTATTAATTACATTATCAATAACACATGCGATGCTCCACAAGTACTGATTGTAAAGACATAAAATATGGCCCCATCTGAATTCTTAAATTTTCACAACATGGTGAATTGATATAGTCATGTTTAAACCATGAATTTAACCACTGATCGCTTACCTGACTAGTATCCGACCGACTCATCAGCTTGGCGAGGCCGAAATCCGACACCTTCGCGTTGAACGTGTCGTCCAGCAGAATGTTCTGCGGCTTGATGTCCAGGTGCACAATCCTCTCCTGGCAGTCGTGGTGGAGGTACGCCAACCCTTTGGCTGTTCCCATGGCCATGTTGAACCGCGTGGGCCAGTCCAGGAATCTTCCCGAACTCGGGTCGTCCGGGAACAACCACTGATCAAGGGAACCATTCACCTGAAGTGTATTCCATCACATTGCAATAAAGAATGTTACAGCGTTCACAGGACATAAGGTGGAGAATTTTGCAGCTGATCTTGTCAACTATCGAATCCCCCTGTTGCCCCACCATACAACTCCTCTCTTTCAATCAACACTTGCTTAGCATTCAATTAGCACTCGGAGCGTAATCGTCACTTGGCTAATAATGCCTAAGGCCACCCATCATAAAATGGAAATTCGGGGCTTTCTACGGCTCGGACAATATGCCGGTTAAAAAACTCCCACGTTCACTGGATTGTCATGCACAGGAGTTCATACAAATCCCATCTGGAAGCAGGGGAATAAATATAAGACCCTTGTCTGATTACAGTGGAATCCACACAAGTATCCTGTGCTCTCACTCCCCTCAGGTACAAAATCTGGATGAAGTTTACTTATAGAATTTCCTCGCGAAATTTTCAACGATTTCAATCCAATTTTCCCCCCATTTTTTCTATTGTGTAATTCGCCATTGCCAATTCCAGGTAAATTTCTGGTGGTGATAAATAAGAGGTACGTACCATATACTCGTACACCAGGAGTCTGTGAGCTCCTTCCAAGCAGAAACCTCGCAACCGAACCAGATTGATATGATGGATGTTGCCAATAGTGGCAACCTCGGTGCGGAACTCTTTGTCTCCTTGGCTGGCGCTTTGCAAGCTCTTCACCGCCACTTTGACGCCACCAGGCAACACTCCTTCGTACACTTGGCCTGAGCCTCCTTCTCCCAGTATTGTTTTGAATCCCTTGGTAGCAGTGAGTAAATCGCGGTACGTGTACCTATAAATCGATCCCACACAAGTGCTTGCCAAATAAATACAAAATTCTTGCATGGCTTGAGAGATTGGAATGAAAAAAATTACACCTAATTGTACTTTGTCCTTACCCAACAGCAATAGAAAATATTTTTTTCCTAAAATATACACCTATGATCAACAATTTTGAAAATTCGAAGTTTGTTCAGATGGTGTCCAAAACATAAATTCTAAGATGCGTCTCGAATTGTCTTTCAATGACCTCACAGATAGAATTTTTGAACCATGCTCAAGTAATTTCAGATGTAGGCATTTTAGCAGAGCGGTTGAACTGTGTAAGGTGAAAGAGGGAAATTGGTTAGTACCTGGGTGGGAGTCCGGGTAAGGCATCCAGGAAAGCATTCTCAGCGGCAATCCGAGCTTTCTGTTCCGGAGGGTCGATTCGGATAGTTTCCAGGCGCTGGAGAGAAAACCCGGGTGGAACGGCGTATGGTTGTTTCGAAGGTTTTTTCGTGAACTTACAGCACCAACACAGTCCCAAGCATGTAATCGCACAGAGTATAAGCAGTGCTATGACCACTAAAGCCGCGATGACGATCACTATGTATACAAATGGCGGAAGTGCCATTTCGGCACTCCAAAGTCGACAGCTCCGCAAAGATTCTACAGAAACATAATCCTACTCTGAAATAAACAATCCTTTGACAAGAAACTCCGATATGATAGTGAAACTGCACATGCTGGAGCTATCAGTGTCAGTAAGTTAATTCAAGTAAAAAACGAACATCATGTGTTTCCAGACGCGCTACAAAAGCTTTCCAGAACTCTGTTTCCAAATCCAGGAATTCACAAGGTCAACAAATTCTCAACCGGGTTCTCAACCACCTTCAATTGACAGACGATTTCAAGCGAGCTTGTTCTGACATGCAAGAATCTGACAATTCTGAAGTTCCGAAAATCAGGAAGTCTGCACTGTGGTCGGTGTCACGTTGCCAAGTTTGCATCACTAAGGTAAGCTTACCAGAAAATTGACATGAAAGTTATGACTTTCACGGGCGGAGGCGTGTGAGCAAGCCAGTTGATGACCTTAGTGAGGTGAGTGAGCTGGACGAGTTGAAGCCAGGACACTTGGCTCTGCTTTCTCTCTCAGAAAACATCCCCAGAAAGCATCAATCCCGTAAAAGACGCAGGTGGGTCTTGGCTGCATGGCCAGACATCTGGAGCTTGGAGGTGAGGAATATATTTCAGGATGCTGCAGGTGAGCGGTCAGTGGCCGGCCTTTCTGCTCAGTACCAAGTCTTCGCACTAACGTAAGTTAGTCTGCTCTAAAAGCACTCTTGCTCTAAAAGCAATCATGATACAGAGATAGAGAGGTACATTTTGCTTTCTTCAATGTACCAGAAGTGCACATTTCCGTTGCATTTCAACTTCTAAAATTCGTAACTAATTCCACAAAGGTCCAAAACATATGAAACAACTTGGGTTAGATGTCAATTCCATTTTTCTTCTTACTAAAATTGACTGAAAATTGTTACAAGGAATTTCACTTCCCCGAAAAGGCAATCAGCTCTTAAATGGTCACTTTAAGAGCAAACTACCTTAAGCTAAAAGTATTGTACATTTAGAGAATGAACACTGCTTGAAATGCAACATCTACATTTGGACCCAAAAGTGTACAAAAAACTAGATTTTGATAACACAAGATGTACACAATCAAAACATGAGAGTCTAATACAATAGCCTAATTTTTTTTTTGTTGAACCTAGAGACAATTTATTGAAAAATCCATTACTTATTCATTCAATAATGCTCAAAGTGTATTGAAGTCCTCTTGTAAGGTAGTTTGCTCTTAAAGCGTCCAGTTATGTCTACCCAACTCATCATTGATAGTAATAGATATTTCAAACAACATGTCACTAGTTCCTAGATAGGGGTCACATTTAGATCATAATTGCTTTTAGAGTAGACTACCTTAAGTAAATGCCAATATAAATCAATCAAAATATTGTATGTTTAATAATAGTAAATATATTTAGTTGTTGATAGTATCAATTTTAGGTGTGCATACCTTACAATACTATTGTTTTTTTCAAGAGTCACAAGTGAAGTGTACCCATAACTGAAACTAATAGTAACTGAGTATATTTTGTACATGGTAAGTGAAAGAGGATTCCAATAGAATTTAGCATCTATTATTTTAGACACTTTAAGAAGAAGTTGTAAATTTTCAAAGTCTTGTTTCTAGGTAAACTAGAAATTGATATTAGGCTTTTATAGGCTTCCACATTTTGATTGCATGTATCTTGTGCCATCAATATCTAGATTTTAGTGTGACTTCACAGTCAAATTAGTAGGTATTGTTGTTTACTAGTCATTGGTGATTATGGATATATGTACATATCCATAATATAATTATCATTAGAGAAAGTTTGGACTCTCCAGAGGGCTGCCAGGAAGTGCCGATAGGGACCTTCATTGTATTACATTTATTTTGTTTGAGGAACTTTTCCCCTATTTCTACACTTTGTCACTTTCAAATGTCAGAGCATTCACTATCAAGTACTATTAGTTAGGGTTGTTTTGATATTTGAAAGCACCCCCGAAGCACCTCCTTTTGACAATTGTGGAATAGAAAACTGAAATATACTTTTGGAACTCCCAATATTCACACAAGGTGAATCTTTGTTTTGTTAGAAAATTCCCTCTCCTGAGTAGCTTCAATAGGCTCCAGAAATAGACTGGTTTGTCAAACCTTGGCAACCCTCCGGAAAGTCCAAACTTTCTCTAATGGCATTTGAAATACTTTGGCTGAAATTGCTATGTGTAGATTGAAGAAATGACCTACTAGATATAGTAAATAATACCAGTTTTGCAACTTCTCATAGTTCATTTCCTAATCTTCCACTATTGGATATCTTGTACATTAGTATGACTATACCTCCTTGGAAGATCTATAATTACATTTCTAAATATAGAATGATACAAATGTTTCTTTTTTCATTGGAATTTTCTAAACTATAATGTACTTCTATAGAATGATACAAATGTTTCTTTTTTCATTGGAATTTTCTAAACTATAATGTACTTCTATAGAATGATGTTTTGAATAACTTTTGTATTTGATAGGAATTATCATTACTTATTCTTCAATGATATTGTCAATACTCTATTGGTTTTTGTGGAAGCCACAAAAATTTGAAATTTTTATTACCAAAAAAATTGAAAATTTTATGACATATATATATAAATATATAAGATAAAGTCATTGGCTCTCATAATGTTTTATACATTTACAAAAATTGCCATAGCTAATCGAGGAATTACAAATTTTAAACAAAACTTGGATACTTTGTGGTACATGTAACCTCTAACTGCCTCATTGACCATATTTGGTCGACCTGAAATTCTAGGCTCATTTGGGGATGGGTAGTTAAAATTCCTGTGATCGCTTTGAAATTTTTTATGGGCAATTTCAAAGGTTAACTACTGAAATTTTTTATTTTTCACAGAAAAAGGTAAATACTGAATTTTTGAGAGGTCCTCAAAGGCATATATGTATCTTAGTGAAAGAGTAAAGCTTGCCAATTTCACTTGATTTGAGATCTAAAAAATTGTTCTTATCCATTTGCTTTGAAAATGGTCCCAATGGAAAGGGTAAAGTGTTTTCATGATATTCACCATTGAAAATTTAAACATGCAAATGTTGATTTGGAGGTAATTGCGAGTTCTACTTATTAAAAAAAATTGCATTTCAACAATTGCAAGGTGGATTGTGTAATGAATTTGATAGCTCTTCATTTGAACTTAAGGTTTTTGGAAGTGCATTTTAGTGTGCTAACACAATTTTTAGTTGGTCATGTCACCTCCAATCTCCAAAATATCTTATATGAAAATTTCTAAAACATTGTGGGGGCAGGGGTGGTATACTAAAAATAGAAAATGTGTATTTCTCTTGTTATAATCTCACAACTTCTAAGCAATTTTTCTCTCTAAATTGGTACGCACACTAATAAGCAAGCTCTTTAGACATCCATACAGTTAGATTTTGAAAAAAAAACATTTTTTGGGGTTGGGGATAACTACAAGCCTATGCTCTTTTTTCATAGTCAAAACACACTTGGAAAGGCTTAGGCACTTAGGGGTTAACACACTTCCTAAAATTTGTTTTTCGTTTTTTATAATAATTTCATTAAAATTAATTAATAAAAAATCTTTTAATCAAGCAAAAAAAATTTCAAATTTTATCAATAAAGTAAAATGAGAATTCATTTTAGTACTCAGTATTTCTTATGAAGAAATTCCCGATTCTGAAAATTTAATTGAGTGAAATATTATTGAATAAGTTATGTCTCCTAATTTTCATGGATTTTATAATTCACTCCCAAAATTTCCAGTATTGTGGAAAATCTGGAAAATATATTAAAATATTTAGATTTTGTTTTTTCATGGTTCTTTTGGAGATTTTGGGATTGAATTATAAAATCCATAAAAATTAGGAGACACAACTTATTCACTAATACTTCACTCAATTAAATCTTAAAATTCATGAAATTATTACCAAAATTTTAAAAAAGAATTCTCATTCCACTTACCAAATAGTCTTAAATTTTTTTCTTGTATTCAAAGGGGTTTTTTTCACTAATAATTTGGATTGAATTATTAGAAAATCAAAATATATTTTTAAAATCTTGAAAAAACAATTTATACAAGTATATTACTTGTACTTTAACCCCTAAAGGACCAAAGTGTATTTTTTGGCAACATAACTTTTTTGGGCAGTTATGTGTGACTAGAGATTTTCATGTTTTTGGCCCAAACTTTAATAGAAGGTGTGAACAAGGAATATCTTTCATGTACACTAAATTTCAAGACATTTGGAAATATGAGTCAAAAGTTATGGCCTAATATGTGGTTTGTTTCTCAACTTGGGTAGTCTGGGTAGATCTTAAAAACATCATTTTTTTCAAAAATAAAGATTTGAAATTGATTTTTAAGATTTATAAATACATAGAAAGCTTTGAATCATTCTATTTTGATTAATGAGTCAAAAGTTATGAGATGTTCTAGTTTGTGGGCAAGTATGGATTCTCTATTCTAAAATAAACTTTGAAGTCATATATTTAACTCAATTTTTAATATTTTTGAAGAAAATAAAATCATTAGATTTAGATTTTTTATTACAACATTACAAACATTGGGATTAGGATTTTTTAATTCTATTAATAAATTGTTAATAATTTCGTATTTTGAATCATTCTCTACAACTTTCCATTTGCTATTTTTTTTCTATATGTTGCACAATTCCAAATGATCTGAAAATTTTCAAGGATGTAGCCAACTTGCATTGAAGAATGAGTCTAAAGAAACACCACCATTTGGGAGATTTTTTCATACAAATGTGACCTTGTGAAGTGCAGCTGCCCGTTTTTTCACAGGGCCCAAAAAAGGATTTTTGTCACTTCAAATGCTAATATCTTGCAATCTACATGGAGGATTTTTCTGAATTTTTTTCTACATCTTCTCAATATAGTTTAATACAAGATCCTACGGTTACATGTGTCCAAAAATGATATTTTTCAAAATTTTGGTACTTGTATTAGAAATGGCAGTTTTTGAATTGTTTTGGTGATAATATAGTCAAGAAACTTTAGGGGTAAACATGTCCTAATTTGTTGGGATACTCTAATTTCTTAGTTAGTTATGACAATTTTTGAAGCATAGGAATACTCATGAGAGTCACTTTATGTGATTTCATCTGTGAAAAATGAAAATAAAAACAAAGATTCCACTCACAAATAGTCGCAAAATGGAGGATATAGGGTAGACAATTTTGAGCTTTGACTTCACGATCATGACCTCCATTGTCTGAAGGTTAATTTTGGTAGGGTCGTGTTGGTAATTGACAAGAAATTTTACATTCTCCCAAAACACATTTTTTTCGAACTATGCGTGAACGAAATTATACAAGTTTTCAAAGCTTCGATTAAAGGTGAATCCGAAATCAACCTTCTGCTGCGATGTGCAGTACGTGCACATTTTACACAGGAAGCTACAGTAGTCCGTTTTGGCAACAGGGTCACAAGATGGTCTGCCTGGTTATGTTAGCATGAGCCAAAGTTTACACTCCGAAAAGCAGAACGAATCTTACGCAAATCCCCAAAGAAAGCCTCGAACAAACCACAGCGGAATGTTAGATACCCAACAACCGTCAAAGGCCGTCAAAGGAGAAAGTGCTTTTCTTCGGAAAGGATTTCAACTGTTGAACATACCTTAAGCTTATTTTAATATCTGCTGGTCTCTTAGAGATTGCCACGAGAAACTTTAAGGAAGCCACCTGTCAGTGGGGTAGCTGAGATGCACACCTTTGTGGCATGCGCCAGTATCCGTCTAACTTAGTTCTGTTGCTAGTGAGCAAATTGACCTTCCAATCCATTATTGTTAGTAAGGCGACGCCAACGAGCTGCCCATATCAATAGATAATTATAGGCACTTGTTGACTTTTTACTTGAAACTGTAACGACGTCATTACATTCTTGGAGAAGGAATTCAATATTTTCACACAATCTTGGGCTCATCTGGGATGTGAGGTTTCAGGTAGTTCTACTGTACCTTACACCACATCCAACATCTGAGGAGATCAGTGCGACAGCATCATCTGCAAATTCAGCTACGATATTCAGACATGTCGATTAGCAGAAGCTATGGCAAGCAAATAAATTGATATGGCAGTGACAAAGTGGTCTCAGGCGATTGATGCCTACATCAACGCATGTTAAAAATGACTATCGAATAAGTGAACTCATAAGAGTTCTTTCAACACCTACCTATTTCCGCATCCTTCCTGAGCATTAATAAACACTAAATGAGCTCGTATATGGATGTTGGAACAAGTAAAGCTATCCTTACTTCTATAACCGTTCTGTCTAGGAACAGAGATCGTAAGCAACTCGAGGTTGGGCACAAGATATATGTAACAACCGGAAATGACATCATTGTTCTGGACAGAAGAACGGTCAGGTGCAAACACCCAAGTGCCAGGAGGCAATAGAATCATCAAACAGCCACTGCTTCTACCGCTTGCTTCGTTTCCGTTGTTTCCACTGGTGCATGGTTTTCATCAAGCTGTAACATGTCAAAATATAAAACGACGAAACTTTAGGTGGCAGACATGTAAGTTTGACCCAAAAAATTGTCTACAGGGGGGAGAGGATCACAAAGGTTCAAACAAGTGAAGACTCAACTTAGGTCTAGATAGACAAGAATTTCATTCGAGTGTGAAAATGAAACAACAACGTCAAAGGAATTACCTTTGCTGATTTGAACAGCTCATCCAACACTTCAGACAAGGTGGGGTGGGCATGCACAGCATATTTGATCTCCTGTAGAAGAGAGAGCAATCGAATTGTTAGAGAATATAACCCTTGACAGCATAACACAACAGTGTCAATTTTCATCCTCATCGTGCCAGAGATGTGCAAAGAAACACCTCTGCAAAACGTTCCTTACGCAACTTTCACGAAAACAGCAAAGAACAATAATGTTACTACAAACATGAGAAGGAGAAGGATTTATAATTGTCAGGACTCCAACAGGAAATAAGAAATAAATCTAAGTATTCATGCGCTTACTTTAATGGAGGTGCCCATGGCTATAGCATTTGAAGCTTCGTGAATGAGATCAGCGGCATGGAGGCCAAGAATGTGAACACCCAGAATTTCACCAGTATCTGGCCGATAGATCAACTGTTTGCAAACAAGGAGTTACATGCATTAACACACGAGAAAAATATATCGAGTGTCCACATGCATAGGTTAGATGGTACGCCTATTATTCAAGAGGACTGAATCAGATAGTATTTTGGACAGAAGGAAGATTGCATTCCAACCTGCTCTTATTCTTATTCCTAGATTCGTTAGTCATCTCTAGAGGTGAGTAAATCATAATATTAGAATCTCAAACCTATGATCGTATATTCACACTCTCACAATTTTACTTTCTCCTGCAGAGGGTTCAAAATTCTTCCAATAATGCCAAGGTTGATCTGGACATATATTGTATCTAACACAACTGCACATCTTATGTAGTCGAAGCACACAATGATATCTATGGCCAAGCCAGAGGCGTAGCGGCGATATACCTTAGCCAGTCCGTCACCTTCATTCTCGGCAAGAGCCTTGGTGTTAGCTTTGAAGCTAGTCTTCGCAACGCTAACTTTGAAGCCCTCCTTTTCAGCTAGTGCCCTCGCTTGTGGCTGCCAGATAACGAAAGGAACTAAGTTACTAACCAATTCTCAACACTCTAAATTCATTATTGAATACAAGATGTCAGATGTTGATACAAGACGGCCAAGATACAAAGAAATCTGATGTAAACTCCAATTCATCTTATAGAGCAGTTGAGTTGCAAATCACAGCAATAGTAACTTTTTGAGCAGGTTTACAATCGCACCTCCGTCAAACCGACCATGCTGATCTCAGGGTGCGTGAAGCAAGCAGCTGGTACACTATTGTGGTTCAAAACGTTGTCTCGGCCAGAAATCTGCTCAATCACTGTTCATAAAAGGCCCAGGAATTTATTATATGAGACGACATGTCCAAGTCCATAGGGAAGATCATACAGACCCTAAAAATGAACCTTCAGAAAGATGGTAGAATGACTCACCGGAAATGCCTTGGGCACTAGCTGCATGAGCAAGCATCATCTTGCCATTTGCATCACCAATGCAGTACAAATGCGGCACCTGTAATACCACCACCAACAATCATATAGTCACATTAAGGTAAGCCACTAACGTCGACCCTTTCACGCCACATAGAGATGAGAAGAAAAAATTGCACAAGTAGTGTACTTGAAAGTATAGAGAGCACTCACCGGTTTGCCTTCTGAATCAAGTACTTGCATTCGCTCATCCACAGGTACAAATCCCCTCTGCGTTACTACATTGACCTGCACGACCCGAGGAATACGCCGATATATGTGAGCACGGATTTAATACAAAAAACACCGGCAAAGATTCATTACAATTCCAAAACAGTATACAGGTAAGTGTTTTATTGCATGTATCACCTTTTCAAGACCCAGGCCTTTGGTGAATGGAGAGCGGCCTGTGGCAATAAGGGCTGCATCAACCTGTATTGCAAATCAATATTAGCCACTCAAGAGATAAACATCTGACCTTACAAATTACAATCACAGAATGCGAAACTTACACCGGAAACTGCACGGTCAGTCAATGAGTGCTGGAATTGATACCTCCAGGACGTCTTTTGTCTCCTTGGTTTTTGTATCGATGAGTTCAATTTGAACGGGCTTTCCATTTTTAGCTGGTGTAATCTGTACACCATAGCAGCAAACCGCATGCATTGTGAGAATTGGATTGGATTGTACGAAAGCGCAGCAATTGGCAACAAGTCGATTATGGCACGAAATGATTCATCAGTTTTTAAAGGACTCTGACGAGTCAAAACTACGTATCTTTTGGAAATGCACTTCCAATGAACTACAAACGCCAAGCCTTGAGGCAAAAAGAAAAGAGCAATAATCACCTTCTTAGCCAATACTCCAACATGATAATCAATTTTACGAGGATTAATCAAGATCCTCTGTGCAAGCTTGCCAATTTCAGGATCAAACCCGGGCATCAAACCATCAAGGGCCTCAACAAACGTAACCTGCCAGGACACAGCAAGAGGAGAGTGAGCTCTTAAGACTTGGCAGATGCTTAATGACAAATACACAACCAATCCAAAAAGAAAGTAAGCAAGCATACCTCACTTCCCAGGGCAGTGTAAACATCACTGAACTCAAGCCCAATGTAACCACTTCCAACGATCGCTATCCAGTCTGGGATCCACTCCAGCTTCAATGCATGGTCGCTTGTGAATACCGTCTTCCCTGGAAACCCACAATTATATTCAGGGCTAATCAAATGGCGTAAACATTGAAAGAATAAAAAAAATCAGCGATGATATGAAAGGCAAGTAGCGAATCCACGCATCTCGCCCACCAACAGAAATCTGTGATGAACAATGCACGTATTGCGCAATAAACAAAAAGAAACCTTAAAAATGAGTCCCATAAGACGAACTCAAAAAGAAGTGAAAACCATGAGACCCAATCTGGGTTTCTTAAACCTCTGGGGCTTATCCATCATGCTTACCGTCGACTTCAATGCCTGGAGGAACAAACGGCACAGAACCGGTAGCAATAATAATGTTTCTTGCTGTAACGGTTTTGTCAGAGAATCCAATTCTTCCATACTTCACCACTTGAGGAGCCTGTGAAGGGTACCAACAAAATACACTGGTCAGATTTTGACGAATTCGGCCAGCCGTCATCCCTCAATGTGTTGTAAGGGTTTTAGGCTTAGGGTTTAAGGCAGGTTCATCACGTCCACGGCATAAAATGATATCCCTGATTTGTATCTCGAGACCATGTCTCTTTCATAGAGAATCAAATAATCATAGCATCTAATCACTTAACCAAAAAAATATAAAAAAACCCTCTAAATCGATGAGATCACTAGAATGACTAGTCTGATCTTCTCTTGCTACGAACTAGTAGAAACTTAATCCAATAGGTGCAAATTTTGAACGCTGGTGAATATTCCCATTCCCATTTCAAACAGTATGGTGAAGCTATTTTCGTCCAAAAAAACGAGGTTTAATGAGCAGAATGAATCCCCCAATCAGATGCCACAATGGTGGCCAGTCATTCATGCAACTGACCCTATCAGCAATATCAGTCACTGCAAAACTCGAAAGAGTGCATACCACAACGGAGCCAACACCAGTCAAAATATCAACGCCAATGGCTTTCATAGAGTTGGTCAGATTGCCGCGGATCTTGGTGGCCAAGTTGTTGGCGTGGTCTGCCACGGCCTGCCTGTCATAACTGGCTGCTGAAACCTGACCCCATCACCCCGAAGAAGAAGCTAAAGGCATATGTCCCGATAAAACCCGGTTCCTTAAACCACACAGCTATAATTTTACTCAAAGTAGCAACCTTAAATCAATGAAGCCCTCCAAACTAAGATTCCATTCATAGAAAGAACATTGGATCGAACCTTCTCAGATAAGGCTTTATAAAGATGAGAAGCTCAGTATAACCATTAGCCTAGTACATGGATTTGAGAAAGACTTCGAAAATCCATAACTTATTCGACACGAAAACTCAAAAAATTACGAAAAAATCTGTGTTTGGTTCCATTTTCTTTTGACAAAAACCAAAATATTCGGAATTGGAATTTTCCAGATAAACAGAATAGCTGCAAAAACGGAGAAAAGATGAATACCTGGATCCCGAGAGCCTTGAGGTGGTGCTCATCTCGAAGCTCACGCATGCGCCCACTCACAGCCAAGAGCGCTTTGGAAGGCACACAGCCACGATTCACACAAGTGCCGCCGACTACGTCGCCCTCGATGATTGCTGTCTTCAAGCCCTGCATCCCCATTGACGTAGAGTTCTACCTGATTGAGACAAGTCCCTACCTGAATGCGACACTCTAAAATCTTGCACCATGAATACATACTAATTATTGAGAATGTACAACGTAAGAGAATTCATGTCAGTTTTAGGTCATCTACCAATAAACCTTCGAATCCTTATAACATTTGCGTACGGTATCCAAATAACGCATATTGGAATCCTATTCGCATTGCTAACAAAAAATGTATCAAAATTGACTAGCAACCAATTCTCAGTGTTGCATTTAGCTGTGGTTCCTTAGCACGGATTGCATTCTCCAACACCCAGTAGCTAATGTGAGCACCAAAGAGTAAAACTTACCTTCTCAACGGCGTGAAGAGCAGCACCATGGCCTCCCACGCCCGCGCCAATGATCACTACATCGTAATCGAACTGCTGGGGCGCTGCGCCATTGGTGCCACTCCCAGCGCGCACACTCAAATCTCCGTTGCACGACACAGCAGCTCGGTTCTGGAATGGGGAAGAGACGCGGAGCTCCTTCTTGAGCTCGAAGGAGATCAAGCCTGTTCGCGACAGTCCGGTGAAAGAAGCGAAGGGACTGCGGGGGGAAGAGGCACGGATCGGATTCTCAATGCAACCACCCAAGGTCGGGGTCAAATTCCTGTAGGCCAGCATTGATGCCGCCATCGCTTCAATTTCCGAGTGGAAGTACACGAATGCAGACTGGAATGTGCCTGCGAAATGATATCAGAAAGTAATGGTGCGAGAAGAGCGCGTGGGCGGAGTGACCAGAGTGGTCGTGTGGTGTACTGGTGCGGTCTACTGGTGCGAGGAGCCTCGGTTTCTTCTTCACGAAAGGGGGAACGAACTGAAACGATCAAACGGACGGACGAACGAACGATCGGTCGGTCGGACGATCGACCGTCCGGTTGAACGAAAGTTCTTAACGAACGAAAAACTCTGCAGTTGGTAACTTCGTTGGTTGTGGGCTTAGAGCATCACATCAATGGCTCGCTTCTCTAACAGCATCTTTGCTAGGTGGACCAGACGGAGGCTTCAAACACAGCTCCAATGGATAACCAGAAACGCCACTATGCTTGTTGTCCTTGGCATTTCGACCCTCCTTAACCCTTAAACGTCAAAACAGACGCTTTGTGTCCTAAGAATGACAAAGAATCTCTCTATGTAGGATAGAATTTCAACTATTCATCCTTGAAATTTTGTTTAGAAAGAGGATATCTTCTATAGTACTTTGACCTCCAATGAGTATTCTTAATTTTTTTAATGTAGATGATGTCACACAGTTCTGGAAGGGTAGATTTCCACGGTCACTAGCCCACCCTTTAAGGGTTAACCCTTAAAAGACAAAGTACTAAAAGCCAAGAAATTCAAATCAAGCTGTCGAACTATCCAAATGCCAAAATTAAATAATTTCAACACCAAGAAGCCAAACATGATTTGAATGTATGGTAGTGTACCTTGTGTTGTTGGTATAGTATAGAAAAATAAAATTTTCATAATTTTCTAATTTTTTGGTTCTAACTTTCACATTGTACATCCCAACACTACAAAATAAGGCCCATGCACCCTTCCTCACAAAGAACTTTCTAGTAGTACCAAGAACGCGACCAAGGGATGCATGATTTTGGAGATCCCACCATAACAAACAAATAAAATATGGTATCCAAAATATAGTAAAAGAATTCAAGCTAATTTAATATATAGACTAGGTTCATTGGATCTAAATGTAGTCTAGAATTGCACATATTAATGTGCATAGATTTGTTTGCTAAGAATTTTGTCTTTGCATTAGCCCAATTGATGTATTATGAAAAAGGAACAATCAATTGAAAATATTTGTAGGCTATGGAGTTTAGACCAAGGGAGGAAGATGTGCTTTTAGCAAAGCTACACCTATAGTGAATGAATGTGAGGAAGTTTGAGTATGCACTTCTTCAAAAATAGCAATTAATCTAGTGCAAGAAGGATCGAGCCTCTTATAACATAGTTGCATGTTTGTACATACCTCAAGTCCAAACACAAGCAAGATGAATTGTCAACCTAAGGACTCATGTGTTGAAATGAATAAACCCCAATTGAATCTTTACTCATTGTGAATGTAGGGCCAACACTACTCTTTTATCAATGAATGCATCTCAACTCTCAAGTTCTCAAGTCTTTATTGTATTTTTGTTTAGATTCTCAATATTCTTTAATAGAGTAAAATTTATCGACTTGATAAATATGTATTGCACTAGAAGATACCTTTTGACTCCTATACATTCTTCATTATTCTTTCATAGCCTTTTGATTTTTTTATCCTATTTCAATTTCTACTATTGTTCCATCATTCTCATAGCTCCTCATAAAGCCAAGAATTGATTCCTAGACTAGTGTGCTTTGTGGCATTGCCACAATGTTTTAAATTAAAATTAAAAATAATTTTCTAATTTTTTAATTAATAAAAACTTTGAAATTCAATATCTTCTCTATCGTGATTGAGTCAAAACATCATGAAACAAAGTATGTGCACCCCTCTTCACAAAGAGCTTTCCGACATAACCAAGAATGCAATCAAAAGACGTACAATCTAGAAGATCTTCCCATACCAAAAAAAACAAAAAACAAAAACTCATTTAAGATACAAATTAGTGTGCCTATACTATTGCTACAACCAAAATAAAATAAAAATAATTTCATAATTTCATAATTTATAAAAACTTTGAAATTCAATATCTTTCACATCATAGCTAGGTCCAAGCACCACCAATCAAAGCCAATGCACCCTTCCTTGCACAGAGCTTTCCAATAATATCAAAAATACGACCGGCGGATGCATAGTTGAGGAGATTTCAATGTAACAAACAAAACAAATCAAACAACCTAACTTCAGGTATGGATGTATATACTAGTGGGCCCTATGCCATTGCCACACTCAAAATAAAAGTAAAAATAATTTTCTAATTTTCTAATTCACAAAAACTTTGAAATTCAACAATTTTCACACTATAAGTCCAAATGCCATGAAGCAAACCCTATGCACCCCTCTTCACAAAGAGCTTTCCAACGCTACCAAGAACATGACTTGGGATGCAGGTTCCTGAGATCTCACCGTAACAAACAAACAAACTCATTTAAGTATAAGGTATCTATGTATAGATTGGTACAGTTAATGGCTAGCTCTAGCCCTTCGACCTATGAGTTGTAGCTGTTGTCTTCTGAGTTAACACACAAGAACAGAGTCTGTACCGTATGCATCTAACCTCGTATTTGAATATTTGAATGAAGACAACTTGGTTGTGTGAAAGCAATTGTCATGCGCATTTCTAGTCGGTTTGCTCGCTGGAGCGGATTAGGATCTTGCAATATTACTGTAATGTCGGCTTCAACTTTATTCACTTGGGCGTGCAGGAACTTTATATTGGTTGGTGCCTTCTTGTCTTGAAGCTTGAATCTGTTTCCGTGTCTGTTTCCTTGCAAATTAGGGTTTCGGATGTGGCATGAGCTTAGTGTCAGTGGCGTTCCGATTTGGGCTTTCGTGATCGATGTGGTTTGATAGCATTTGTGATATGGGTATCGTGGGCTTCAGCTGCTAGATTGCTACTCTGCGAATGAGGATGTGTCACTAAGTTTAGAGTAGCTTCGCTTCACTTGCGCATAATGCAACAAGAAATCGGCAGTTGGGCATTACTGTTTTTACGACTGCGTCCAAACACTTGGTCGTTAACTCATCACATTCGCGACCAAACTTCCAATTGCTTCCACCGGATGACGAACTTAGGATTTTTTTCGGGTAGATGCAAGGTGGATGTGCTGCATGAGTCCCAGAGTTGCCGTTGCAGTCTGTCTTCCAGTTGGACTAGAACAGTGGCTACGTGCTTCGAGAAGGTGTTGAACTCTTATCTTTTGGAGTAGCGTGCTTGAATTGCAGACGGAAACTGTGTATTGCACATGCTGTGCGCTTCTTGCCTCTCCTTGCGCCTGGACAGTACTCCGAACCCCCCTTTCTGTTTAGGGTGCGCTTCTTTGCCTCTCCGTGCCTCTAGACAATTCAAAGACAGAAGCTTTTCTTTCTGTTGAGCTGCGCGCATCTTTTCTTCTCTTTGGGTCTGGAAAATTTATCGAAGCTCCCTTAGTTACTGTTGGAACTTTGCGCTTCTTTGGCTTCATGCGTCTGGACAAATTACAGGAGCTTTCGTACCATTGGCGAAATGAGTGATAGTGACTCAGTTCAAGTTGTATGACTCTTCTGACCAGTGCATCGAAGGGATGAGCAACTCGGAACATTCAAGGCTGGATTAGCTCAGTTGGTTAGAGCGTGCGGCTGTTAACCGCAAGGTCGGAGGTTCGACCCCTCCATCTAGCGATTGTTTTACTTCTCTGGCTTTCTATTTTTACGAACTTCTTGTTTTCGAAATCACACTATGCAAGTGTATGTCAGTGCATATTTTTCTATCTAGTATTAAATTATTTGTTTCGAAACACACCTTAGAAAGGGGATTTGAAAATTTGATGAAGTGGCTTGACGAAGAGTTTTGGATCCCGTGACAGTAGTAATTCTAATTCATTACAATTTTGTGGATTTAGAATCGAGTTGCAGGGGTTGTTGTCAATTTCTCTGGGTGCTATATATAATCCGCTTTCTTCTGCAGAAGTTGGAAAATTTTGGTCTTTGTAAATCAAAGAATAGACATATGATATCCTCAGGAGGTTTCAGTCTTACGTAAATCGATTTCGGTGCTATATTGTGGGTGAAATTGTTGTCCCTCATCTCTCAAACGAAAGGCGTATTAAGTCAGGGCTAAGAAAACATATTCTCCAGCAGACGTAAATTGTTTGTTAAATTCTTAGGCTGAACATCAGTTTTCCTGAACTATCCTGGTCTAAGGGTGACTCAGAAATATATCCAACATTGATACCCAGCGGGCATCTGAGTATGAGAGTTCAGACTGCTCTGATTAATCTTTGGCCGCTGTCAAAAAGCGGAAGAAGATGTTTGTCTGCATCCCTGTTTCGTTTGCTCCAAACTTAGGGAAGATCCACAAATTGTCCAACTGAAGTCTGCAAATACCACAGTTACAAAAGCCAAACAAAATCATGGATGCAAAGGAACATAGGCACAGAGATTAGGCCTAGAATTCTATAAGCATAAAGGTACTTTCACACTTGTTTTGGTGTTAAAGAGTGTTGTTACTTGTTACTGAGGATCTTAGGAACGAGTTTAGACCTCTTTTTGGACTGGATTCACATTGCAAACATCACCTCTAACACCAAGTGCAAACATATCTTTAGTGTATATACACTAAAGAAAGGATGGGTATATCATAATATGTAATGTAATCCTGCATAAAAAGAAGCTTTGTTTGGCCATTGCCAAATCAAGTAACTAAGATAGGATCACCTATTCACAGACCAGTCCAAAAAGCAAGCCATAAACAATCCAAACAATAAATAGATGTTTGTTGCACAATGTTCAAATAGTGGACATAGGGGGCATTAGGGCACAATTTTTGGAAATCCACCAATTCAAGTTTGTCTTCTTAGAACTTTTGCATATGATACTCAATTATCATTCTTGGATTTGAAGACAATTTAGTTGCAAATTGTCTTTTGACATATGTTCAAGAAATGAGTTAAAGCTCTATGGCACACAATAATGGTTTGTCACCTAATTTGGTCAAATTCAAAGTGATCCTACCTTATACATTTGAGTTATACTCCAAGACAAGGTTGGTGATTCATATGTTTTTCTTAGCAATATAGTAGGGTCTTAAAATAATTCAAGCTATCTATTGAACCATTCAATGAATTTTGCATAATGAAAAAAATTATGTTTTTGGTCATGCGTAATAATATTGCATTTTTATGCAATATCCATAATGCATGCCAAATTTCATTTTCAAAAAATCAAAACTTCAATTTTGGTGAGTTTTCTTTGCTTGAGTATTTAAATATTTTCAAGAAAAGCATTTCATAAAACATTTTTGAATCTTCCAAGCATTTCAAGGTAATAATATTACAATACCTAATCATCCAAATGTATGTGATTCTATGGAGTTGAGGATGAAGGTTTGTAACCTTTGTGACAATATATGTTTACATATATAAGTGACATTAAAAAAAACTTGAGATCAAAAAATCTAGAAGATGATTTAGATCTATTTTCACCTTTGTTGGATTTTTTCATACAACATTTTATATGCAGCTTGTTATGATATTATAGAGTGTAGTAGAAAAAACACAAACGAAATACTTCCATACTTTACAAATTCATGAGGGAATAAAGGATGTGATACTCAAGAAAGTGGTACAAAAACACTTGATGTGTGTCCATATGGCCCAAAAGTGGCAACTTCAATATCTTCATGTGTTGCAATAAATTCATTATAAAGATTTTTTTTAAATCACAAAATATATGAATTAATCCCTTGGTGTTAAAATTAAATTTGAAAGTCAACTTTCAAAGCCTATAAACCAATTTTAATTAAATGTCAATTTCGAAAGTGAACTATGAACTTTTTATTTTAGCTTGGTCTGTTAAGGATAAAGTGTACCACATAAAGAGTGACAAAAAAGAATTCTAAATAAATATGTCAAAATTTTAGAGAATTTTTTTCAAAAAAAAAGTCTTTTTATGAAAAAACCATAGTTTTGAGAACATTCCTATTCCAATCATCTACCAAATTTGATTTCTCAAGTTTAATCTCAGAGCAAAGAAGGCAAATTGCAAGAACAAAGATTAATGAGCCTTCTTTTCATATCTCAAATATAATCTGTACTTCATTTTAATTTGTCGATAAAGTTGCCTTGGAGAGCATGATGATATTGATGAGAGTGGGTACTAACAAAGCACTTAAGAAATCAAAGATGCTTAGATTCGATGATGGAATGAAGATTCTTAGTCATGCTTTGCACCAGATTACTCTCATGAGGGGATGTTAAAGCAAATGCATGCGCATTCCTATAGTATATCACCCATTCTCTGCCACTTAAGCAATTTAGCCTATTTGTAGCATGGAAAAGGTTGAGGAAAAAATTTCTCCATATAGAGAAATAGATTTGAAAAGTATTTTAACATTTTTTTTCTGAAAAATAAAATTACTATGAATTTTTTTCATGAAGATTCTATTTGTCCTATTTTCTAAATATAGTAAAACCTATTTCAAACTAGAGGCTAATTACCAAATCAATGTAAGTGATAATTGTGGCTTTCAATGTGCACGTTGTGATTATTTTATGCTTGCAATATACACTTCCCATACTTTTGTTATTCTTGCTTTACGTGAGCTATCACCTCAACCACAACTAATCAGAAATATAGCAACCTAACCTGTGATAATGGGAGGTTGGTTGAGAATGAGTGATTTACCTCAACCCTTTTAGGATGTTCTAAAATGACATACATGAGCAAATTTCAATGTATTTTGAGGGAAATGATGTATAACCACTGTTTAGTAAGCCTAAATTAAGTCTTTTGGAGATAGGAATTTTACACAGGAGTTGCTTGTAGGTGTGCTCCATTGTTCTGAAATAAAAAATAGTTTTGAGGAAAATAAGGTGCAGCAAGAAATTTGTGACTACAAATGGGTGATGTGTGCTCTATATATGAAGACTACATTGTACCATGCTGGAAAAGAAGGAAGAATGAACATCAAATTGATCATTCAACCACCTCACATGCTTCATCTCATGCATCTATAGTGGTTGTAGGTAATGTATGGACCGGAAGTATCAGTGGCCAAGCAAAATATGGCTTAGATGACTACAACAATAGCCTAAACAACAATGTACTTTGTTTGTCAGAATTTAGAAAAATGCATGATAAAACTCAAGTGAATTGAGGAATATAAGACAAACCTGCCTACCAACACACACACTAAAAGGGGAATGTAGATTGAACTTCTTACAAAACATTGAAAGATTCAAAAAATTCACTTGTTATGGAAAAAAAATAATCCAATATATAGCTTACAAAAATACAAAATGAATCCAAAGATTGTCTTGTTCCACAAAAAGAAAAAAAATCAAGAGCCCATGTTGTAAAAAAATAAAAATAATGCCCTTAACCTAGCTTGTTACTAAAATACAAAATGAATCAAAGACACTACCTTCTTCCAAAAAAAATTTAAATCATGTTTGCTCATTCTTATATACTCTTGTAGTATGATTTTTTCCTAGACAACATCACTACTTCCTTTCTAGGAGAAACAACAATACTTGGTTCAAAAACAAATGCAAAACTCAATCAATATTGTAGAAGATCCTATTTTCTCATTTACATATACTCTTGTAGTATGAATTTTTCTTAGATAATATAGTTGCTCCCTATCTAAGGGAAAAAATGATACTTGGTCCAAAAAAATGAAAACCACAATCAATATTCTAAAAGATGTATTGTCATGTAGTTTTTTTTGGACTAATTATCTTTTGTTTTGTAAAAGAAGACTAATTGTCAAATCGTTTTCACATTAGTAGAGTAATATAGGATGATAGTACGTCTTTATAGAAAGCATTAGATTTAAAATGCTTTAGATAGCTTGAATATGAAGAGTGATAGATTGTCTTACAGACTATTCAAGATGAACAATTGTCTCGTTGGCTTAGCACATAGTCTAACAATTTGATCTTTTCCAGAATTCTTGTTTTTTTCTTTTGTCTACAATGAACTCTTTCATGTAAATATCATCCATTCTAATAATTTTTTGTACATTAATTTGTTTAATGTGAATTTTTGAATGGTCTATAAATTAAATCCAGTGATTAATTTTTATAATTTATATTTTATTCATAATCTTTCCTTTTCCATTACAAAATCCCCCTATAAATGAACCTTTGCTACTACACTATAATAAAAAATGATAATCCCATTAGGGTTGTTTCTTCTTCGTACAACAAGATCCTCTTTACTCATTTACATATACTCTTGTAGTATGAATTTTTTTAAAACAACATAGTTGTTTCCCTCTCTAAGGGAAACAACAATACTTGGTCCCCAAAAAATGCAAACCACAATTAGTAATCTAGAAGGCCCTATTTACTCATTCAAATGTACTCTTGTAGTATGAATTTTTCTTAGATAGCATGGCTGCCTCCCTTCCCAGGGGAAACAATGATACTTGGTCCAAAAAATTGCAAACCACAACATTGAAAGAAATTCAATTGTAAGATGTGAGGTGGAGAGCTCGTTTTTATAATGAAATCCATAGTCCCGCATGAATCCTCGAAAGGTATGGGACAATTTGAAGATGAGAGCTTGAACCACTCATTGTGAAGACAAAGGAATTTTGTTCAATGTGGAACTTTAGACCTTAGAATTTAGGCATAGTAGAATAATTTTTTCCATAAAACTTTGAACTAAGAGAATTTGGTAAATCTATCTGAATTTCATCTAAAAAAATAACTTTGTAATTTTAAGTCTCCAATAAAAAGTTATGAACAAAATTCAAAGAGGATGTTTGAAAATGTCAAAGAAATGTCCCTTCAAACCCCTCTCCTAATTTTGTCCATAAATTTTGATTAAAAGCTCTAAATCTCAAACATATTTTTGAATATGAAAATTAGCATGATTTTCCAACCTTTTTGAGTTTAACTCCTAAATGATGCAAGCAAAATTTTTTTGTCCGATGAATGACAAGGAATTCTCCTCTAACGGACAAAAGTCCAACTATTCATCCTCAGAATTAGGGGTGGAAAGGGAAGATCTTCTATAGTATTTTGATTCCCAATGAGTATTTTTGATTTTTTTTAAAGTGGATGATGTCACATAGTTCCAAAATGGCTAATTAATTTCCATAGTCACCAGCCTGGCATTCAAGTGTTAAATTTTTTTGAAAAAAGTAATTCTACAGTGCCAAAATTAAGTTTGAAGTTCTACATTTAACACAATTCTAATCCGTGGTATTTTTTTTTTCATTTTGGTTTACTAATTTTTTTAATAATTCTCTTTTTGGTCTCCTATTTAATTTTTACTTCATTTTTTTCCTTGGTTGTATTTTTGTTTTTATTTTATCACCATTCTTATGTTTGCCTAATTTGGTTACTTTACCAAATCTTGCTTAAAGTAATTTTAGTTTAGAGCCCTTATTTTTCTTCTAGAATTTTTCCTTTGATTTCTCATAATTGTTCTTTTCAAATTTTTCACCTTGAACTCCCAATGTTTCCATTGTTATCTACAAAAAATTTCCTAATTGATAATTATGGTTAAATTTGGAATACTAATACTTGTCGATTTGTAAATTCACACACTTTGATTATAATTCTCATTTTCTAAAAAGTGAAGAAAAATGGTGGTTCACGACATCCTCAAAAATAATTATTGGGTTTCAATTGGGTGCACTAGGCATATGAATTAGCAAGTGAATTAGAAGTGGGTATATTATTCGATGGAATTTTTTCCTTTTCAAATTTCCATTATCGTATTGAAAAATCCATCATAAAACTCAAGCAAATAGATTAAAGAATCCAAGACGAATTTGGATGCCAACAAACACCCTCTACTATGCAATGGAGTATGTTAGGTAATTATTCAGGATTGCTCTTGCTAGTAGCCAAAGATATATGCATATTTTCCAAGAAGTGAACACCTGACACAAAGCCTTGTACATGAAAGATCTTGTATTCACTATGAATGTGTAGAACATGTTTTTTATGTAGGCATAGTTTCTATCCTTTATTTATTTATTCTTATCTCATAATTTGCTCTACAACTTTACTAAGGTATATTCAATTTCTTATTTTGCCCAACACATAAGAGAACCATCGCAAAAATGTGAAATATTGGAAACCAAGGCCCAAGCATGGTCTCCACATCCTAAAGAGGTTAACCTCTCACCACTTAAGGGGACCAAAAAAGTCATCATATAGTTTGAAGTCTAATTTGAAGTGCTATAACTTTTGCATTCCACATTCAAATTCAATGAAACTTATTGTGAAATTTGCGTTCTTTTTTCTAGTTTGTGTGGTAAAATTTTTACATCAATCTAAGGTGTAATAATCTTTTGGAAGCCAATTGAAGTTCACAAGTTCAATTTCAGTTCACCAAATTGCAATTGATGGATGCAACTTTGGGGGCTTGTATCTCCTTCATCCAATGATCATTTTCATGAAAATTTACTATATTATGTTCTCCTTCAAGTCTAGTTATTGTGGTAAAATTTTCATGGCAATCCAAGTTTTTTTGAATGTTTGGGAGCAATTCAAAGTTCAAAATCTTGACATTTTTGGATTATAGTGAACTTCAAAGGCTTGTTTCTTCTTCATCTAGTGTTCATTTCTAATTACATTTTTAAGAAAAGTTGCACATACTAGTCTAGTTTGTGTGGATAAAATGTCATACCTATCCAAGGAGTTTTGAATGACTGAGAATCATTTTATTAGAAAGAGGTTCATCTTTAGATGTGTGTTTGCAATTTTTCTTGCTATTTTTTGACATTTCAAAGCCATTTTGTACACATAATAAGTCAAATGAATGATATTTTCTTTCACCAATGTGTTTGTATGCTAATTTAGGATCAATTTATAGTTAAAGTTTTTTCATTTGAATTGGTTTAGAATTCAAATTTCACCTCCAAATGTGTTCCTAGGAAAATTTCACCATCCTATTTCAAAACTATAACATGATTATCTTGCAATCTATGTGGCCAAATGACTCCAAATTTGATTCATGTCATTTACAACATGTACACTATAAGATTTTATGATTGAGATTTCTATAACTTAGTGACATTTAGATCTATAACACTTCAAAAGCAATGATGTTTTTGAACCCAGAACAACCTTGGGCTTTGAGGGGTTAAGCTTATACTAGTGTTTTCCTAATTAGAGGGAACACAAAGATGTGGAGACTAACTCTACTTAAGTGATTTCTTTGAAGAAGAAAACAATAGAGGGTTCAATCACCTAAGCTTACTATCACTTCAAAAACTGAGTCTATACTTTGTTCAATTTCACTCCAAGCACCATATGTTGAAAATGAGTGGATAAAATCCAAAATTTCAAATGAGCAAATATGAATGTTGTAGTATCCTTTGTACACTACAATCCTAAAAAACATGAAGCAAAAAAGCAATTATGGTTTGGAAGTAAATGAATTCCAAACTAACCATCCCATAGATTCAATTGTTGAGGCCGATTTTTTAATCACTCCAAAAATCACCTATTTATTTTATTTAAGCCTTGATGACTTGAATATTTTACTACATGTTGTTGTACACCATTTAAGACCCATTTCCATTGCTATTGTAAAAAGTTGACATACGTGTGTCCAAAAAATTACATAGAGAAAAATGTAGATAATATTAATTTGAATGGAATTTGAAGATTCTTAGATCTTAATGAACCAACTTAGACTTGAGATTTCATTTATAGTCATAGATGATCTAAATATTGCAATTTGAATTGTTGTCGCGTCTACTTCAAATAGATTTGAAGATATTTGTCATAATACACAATTAGTACAAATCATTATAATTCGTATTTATCAACCAAAACAACTTTTTTCCCCACATTCTTTTTGAATTTGACATATTAATTTGTAAGGGTTATATATAGTATATTTGTTTGGATTAGAGCAATTTAATATATTATAATACACAACAAAGTGATACCAAATTTTTGACAATATGTCTTAATTCTATTTTTATCAAATGTATTTGTCAATATTAAGGGTACATTCGCATTTGGTGTAAGTTGCCATTCATTGGATAACGATGGAGTAGGAATTGATAGCCCATTCTACATGAACTCTTTAGTTCTCCCTTCGTACCAAAATGATCTTCCTATTATCTTCAATTTTGTCCCAAAATGATCTTCCTTTTGCACTTTTTGAGGTTGAGAATTAAAAAATTTGACTTTTGATTGTTAAATGGAATTAGCGTAACAACTCCAAGCAATAGTTTCCCTTCCATCTATACAATCATCAATCAAAAGACAACTTAACTGATCAAAGATATCAATCAACACTCTTCATTCGTATTTTTTGCATCTCTTTAAGTGTTTCCTAATTAAAAGAGATAAAACTTAGGGAGGTAGTACATAGGTCTACACATGGTTTTGGGACCATACTAATTGCTTGTAAAACGACAACCTCGTACTCAACAATTATATGCCCAATGGTGCTCCTTGAAAATGTCTAAAAAATTCCACCTTTTCATACTCCAAAACTACAGTTTGACAAGGGTTTTGAAGCTCAAAGTTTAGAGGACACTAGGAGTGCACCAAATCCTACTTACAATGCGAAATGGTTTTAAAAATTATTATTTTTTTGCCTTAATCTAGAACACTTTGTCCAACAAGAAGATCATTTTGAGACGGAGGAAGTATCTTTTGATCCTAGGTGGCGCAGGATGTCGTGTTGAATTAGGAGTA
The DNA here is from genome assembly GCA_963920665.1 of Straminergon stramineum. Classification (NCBI taxonomy): domain Eukaryota; kingdom Viridiplantae; phylum Streptophyta; class Bryopsida; order Hypnales; family Calliergonaceae; genus Straminergon; species Straminergon stramineum. The sequence goes on from OY987263.1 coordinate 3,152,805, forward strand.
GTGTTATGGCCATTTATGTAGGGAAGATAACAAGCTTTACCCAATGCACTAGAAGGCAAAGTTTATTACATTTCCCACATTATACTATTTGTGAAAGGGTAAAATGAGTTCACCATGTCGTAAAGTGCAAATTCAACAAACACAAAACTTACACATGAAGATGGAAATTCTTATGTCTTTCCCATATAGTAGTATATTTACAAAAAAAATGTAATTTTACCATGTGGTTCTTTGTTGAGAACATTATCTTATAAACATTGTCCTTAGTGGGATTCCCATGAAGTATAATCTAGGCAAGTCTCTTTCATGTTCTTCTACAACACATACTTCATTTGTACAAGAAGTATACATACTTATGTACAATATTCTATACTATACAATATCATATAAAGCAATGTATTTTTTATACTCTAAAATAATATAAATGTATATTGATAATTCCCATAATATTCTCACCTCTTCTTTACATAGTATTTTGTTCTGCTTTTATTCAATTACCATGAAATAATCCTAAACTATGAAGTACTCCATTATCATGAGGTAAGGTAGGAGGCTCATAAACCGCTCATCTAAGAGTTGTTTTGCCTTTTTTATGTATTTTTTTTATGGGAATGTTTTTAGCTTATTTTTCAAACAAAGAAAAATAGATGAAAAATGCAATACAAGTGGTTTCATATTTTTCAAAGCATTATTGAATTACTTATGAATTTTCAAATAAGTTGTGTCATAGGCCCCTATTTATGACTCTAGGTCTTCCATAAACTATTCACTTTGAACTTGTAAAGAAAAATGGGGAAAGCAAGGACAATGATTGACTCTTGCAATAGGGTGATTGCTAGAAACACTTCATGTTTTGGGCTCAAAAACCTGATTTCTGGCCATAGGACTAGCAGTACTACAGACTACTATCAATTTCGTGTGTCAGACTGTGCTTGCGAATCTCAACCGTCAATTTCGAGCGCCTGCAGATCTTGACCGTTGATTCAATAATGTACAATATTATGTAGTACTATAGACTACTATCGAGTACTATAGAAGCTACAAGAAGCAAAAAAAAATAGCACAAAAGGTGTCTATGGACCTTTTCATTTTTAGTAAAAAAATTCAAAAAATTCCTAGAAAAAAAGAAATTTTTGTAGACAAGCCTACACTTACAGTGCACCAAAAATTTCTTCAAAGAAAATTTTCTCCTACCCGAAAAATGTGCGCAAAAAATGGTCACTTTGGCCCCACGTAGACACCTCATGCAAAGGGTTTTTGCAGAAAAACTCTTCATCTCTCATTGGAATGTAAATACACCTTCAACTTCTCCAATTTGTGGCTTCCAATTCGCATTTTTGGATACAACTTTGGACCAAAATCCCCCCAAATGGCCAACGTAGACAACCAATTGGGGGCACCTTAAAAATAGTAAAGTAATTTTTTAAAAATCCAAAAAGATCCAAAATGTGTGAAACTTTTATGTGTACCTTCATTCCAAATTTCAAGACGAGCGGACTTACGATGCAAAAGTTATGACCAAAAAAACACATGTCCAAGTGCAAGGGGACAAAAAATAGGACAAGTGTTTCTTGCAATCACCCAATAATTTTTCTCTTCTCAATCCATTCAAATGACTATAGAGGTCAATTTAAGGAACATTTCATGTCTATTTTAGAGCTAAAATAGGGATGATTCTAAATGCCTAAGTAGATTTTGGGCCTCCTACTTTAATGGTCAAATAGTTACTTCTAGGAAGATAATGTTGTGATTTATGGAAAGAGCATGCATGGTGAAACATTTCATTAAATCCCACATGGGATTACACTCTACCTTCCATGTGAAGTTCCCTTAGCATTGCCAGGATTGTACAAAAATGCATTCGATCACAAGCTGAAATTAGTGAATCATTGATCATTGGAAGCAACTTGATCACATGCCATTATAAAGCGAACTTAGCAAAATTTTGGCATTCATGAAATGTGTTACTCTTGAAGTTGAGGATTAATGATTTCCCTCAGAGGTTGATCTACTCAGATCCTAATTTTAGAAAGTACTTGATCAAGGATTGACGTAAAATTGCTATGTGGTTGTGACGCCAAATTACCCACCCTTAGTAATTCGCAAACACAACCAAGTTCTAGGTGTTGACTAGGTGACTCCTACTTTTAGGTGTCTAAGCGTGATCCACTATGCCTTCCAAGCAATGGATCTTTTTACTAAGTGCCTAAGTGACCCCCAATCGCAAGATTTGCTTAAACTACTTCCTATGTTTTGGCCGACCGAATGAATGGCCTGTTGTATGATCTGGATGGAACCTATGCCAAGGCAGAACTAACCTAAGAAACCTCTATTTTATCTTGTGCCATTTGTAAAAACATAAAACTCGACCCTATCCGACCTTCCTAGCCAAAGTTATGGGTGGATGAAGTTTGATTGCTTCTCGGTTCTTCAAACTTCATCCATTAATTACACCTATCTCCCCAATCCAGAGAGATCCGAAATTTTGGGGGATGTTTCACAAGGATTTCCCCTGCCCAGATCTGGAGTTGGACCCTGATCGGGGATTTCTACAGAATTTCCATCCAAGCCTTACCCAAACTTCATCCGTTAATTTCTCCTAACCTATAACTCGGAATTGATTTCTTTCTTCAGCCCTGGCCCCTAGGTGGGAGCCACCTTCTAATGTGTTTAATTCCCTATCTACCCCAGAGTTTAGCTATTCTTCATCTAATTTGATCCTGAACTTCGTTTGGCCATAACTTTCTCAATTTTCGACTGATTTGGGTGTGCTTCAGGGTTTTGTAAAGCCATGACCTTCTTCTCTAAGCTTATGCCCTAGGAAATGACATGACCCACGGTCCTACGGGTCTGTCTTGGGGGTAGGCCTTGGCCCAAACTACTAAACTCTAGCTAAAGCCTTAGGGAAAGTTTGGAGAGGTCTTCACTCATACCTCAAAACTTGAATCGTTGGTCTCGCCACCCAGAAGCTCTACCTCCTCTGCCATGAACTCCCATGCCGTGAGACAACGAACCATTGTTCTAATCATGAAATAATTTGGTACAAGGGTTTAATTGTCAATTTCTATCCCATTTCCTTCTTCCCCCCTTCTTTTCCTTCCTTCCACACTCTAAGGTGGCCCAACTAACCCTCGATCTTCTTACTAGGCTAATCTTCAGTACATGTCATGCCTTACTCTAAAGTTGAGCTACCTCTTACGTCCCACACTTAATTTTGTGGTGATCACCTAATTCTAATCTAATGGCTTAAGTGAGCTTCAAGGATCTCCCGGTCTCCCCTCCTATCCTATCTCATTCCCCTCCTAACCTTCAAATGGACCTCCCTTTGTCATTCTTCCTCATTTCCCCGGCCATTTGCCATCTTTACTCCATCTTTCTTTGCTGGTGTTGACTGTTCTTGGTGAGGTTTGTAGGAGACGGGGAGTTGCATTCCCCACCCCAAGCGACGGTTAGAGTGATGGGGACCTCGAGGAGGCGTCTTCTCCCTCCTTTTGCCTTGGCTTGTTGATTTTTTTTGCTATTTTCCCCTTCCCTGTGACTGAAGGACTCCTGAACCCGCCTCCCTTTAGTTGTTGGACCTCCCTGCCCGTACTCCCTTGCCCACCGATCCCCCTCCCCTTTTCCCCACTCCATGTCTTCCCTTTGTTTAAAGGCGGACCAGCCCTCCCTCTTAACTCCAACTCCAACCCACCCTTCTTAATTTCTGACTCCTACTCAACTTCCCCCCCTCTTTATTTCCGGACCCAACCCTTGTTAATTCCGGGCCCAACCCCTGTCTACCCCCGCCAGTAGTACTCGGCCTGAACCCTCCCTGAGTATCGGGGTTGCTGTGGGTTCGAGGGTGTTGGGTATGGGGTGCTGGGGTCTGGGGTGTTGAGGTTCATCCTACATTTTCTATCTTTTGGCATTGACTCCTAAGGGCGCAAAAAAAATCATGCCTGGGGCTCACATGTGGGGGCCTAGCTTGGGAGAGCGAGACCCTCTCTTCTACTCTCCTTTAATTATCCTACCAGTTCACCTTGACTTCTAAGTTCTAGCTTTTGGGGCCTAAACCTTAGTTTGTTCCCGAAATGTTGTGGGAACTAAACCTTGAGGGGAAGGGGACTAGGAGGCCTCACGGTTCTTCCATGAGGTGGTTTTAACACACCGCTAAGACTTTTTACCCCAAAGGGGTTCAAAGTTTTGTCATCGTTTCCCCTTTTTAACACACTGCTAAGATTTCCCTACCCTATGGGGGTTCAAAGCTTTGCCGTACGGTAGGCCCCACTACCCTCATACCCTCACACCCTCATGTCTTTCAACAAGCAATACCACATCGACGTTAGGTACGAAGACAAAAAAAAAGGAAGAAGAGAAAGAGACCTTCATACTCAAAGGGGCTAATGTTGTAGGTTAGCAACATAAACAACTTGCACTAAAGGCCCCCCAAAGCGGCATCACAAGTCACATGGGGGGATTGCTCTAGAGTTAGTACAATGACGAGATGAAGGTGGTGGCCAAAAGGGACCCAACAAGGTAAATGCACACAAGCTCTAGTAACAAGGTAAGATAAACAAACTTCCAAGCTCAAGCTTGGAAGGGTTAGGACTACATGCACCCAAGGTGCAAGGAACCTACAAGAATCTTCCAAGCTTTGGAAAACAACAACAATGGCCAAAAGTGCCCAAAAAACCCGTTGCAAGGTTTGTGGCTAAAATATCACAATTTCAACATAAATTGGACCCAACGGATTCAATTACAGAAAAAGGGGGTTGTGAGAGAGGAGAAGGGGTGCCCTTTTATACTCTTTCTTGGGCATCCACCTCTCCTCGCTCATCTAAGTTAACCTTATCTTCTTGGATTTTCATCCAAAACTCAAGGTTTTCATCCTACACTGACCCACTAAGCTAATTTTTGGAGATCAACTCTAAATCGCAAACGGATTGTGCCATTGGCTTCACAAGGCCATTTTGGTCCAAATGAACCCCCCTCCCCCTTTTCTATCTTCAAAATCACAACAAAACCTAACACCAAATTAACGCCAAAAAACCGGGGAAAATCCCAACTTTTGGGGGTTGACTTTTCTAACAAAAGTAATTAGCCTAGGCTTCTAAGTAGGTATGGGGGAGTGAGAAAAGACCTATCTTGTGCTCCATTTTGCTTTCGTATGTTCCAGCTCCGCCGGTCAAACCCGTCGAGGACTTTAATTTCCGTTTGTTGTTGGTGAATGTTGCAGGTTCAGGTACTTCTGACTATCAGAATGTTGTGAAACTTGTCAGGGAAACTTATTAGCATAAATGAAAATATATCAATTTTTAGTAGGAATTTACCGCCACCTAGAGAATTTCTAGGAATTTCCCTTTGCAGATTTGGGCAATTGACCGTCCAGAAAGACATTTGTTGACTATCAAAAAATTCCGAAACTTTTCGTGGAACCTCCCATAGGATCCCACAACACATGTGTAGGCTCATATTTTTACTCTACACATCAGTCCAGGGGGGACAATTTCCACCCCCTTATTTAATTATCGGTGGCCGGGGAATCTTCCACACCAGGGGGAATCTTGGTGAACCGACTTCGCTATTGATTCCCAGGCATGGGTTTAACCTTGAACCACCCTCCTCGGACCTCAGATTCTTCCACGGTCCCGCCTTGGTATTTTCGACATCTACAAGCCGACAATTTGGGGTTCTGCTTCTTCGTCGGTGGAATGGAGAAACTAGAACCTATCTTCGGGAACTATTTTCTATGCCTCACTAAGGTTCCCTTGACCAAATCTAGCTTTAGAGATGTCCGTCCCATGTGGGGTTTTGAGCTTAACATGTCCATCCCTCATAATTGACCCATTTGCCACGATTAGTTGGGTTCTAACCTATTTACAACTCGTGGTTGGGCCATTCTAGCTACAACATACTCAAACTAGACCAAATACTATATTGGAATGTCACATTCCTATTTTGGTTCTACACTCTTTTTAGGGTTTTTGGTATAATAAAGTGCAATTAAAATGACAAAATACGAAAAAGAAAAAAAAGAGTGAGCCCTTGGTGACGAATTGGGGGCTCACAGTGCTGTGGTTGGAGATTGAGTCCGGGATAGGGAAGACTTCTAGAAGAAAATGAGGGGGTTTGTGACTGCAAAAAGCAATTGGTTTTGAGTTCTATAGGACATTTTGCTACTAGTGCTAATTTAGAGCCCTAGTTGCAGTGGATAAGTTGCATGTAGGATTGTAGTTGCAAGTCACAACAACTTATTTGGAACTTCATCGATGAACTTTTTTGACATGGTTGCTTATGTGATATTTGTTGCGACATGAGCTTAGTCACTCAATTGAAGAGTTGTGCAACTTGTTGACCACTCATTTGCGACTAATGTATGATTTGTTTACGACTCATCTGTGATAAAGTGACCTAAAATGAGTACTCCTCAAAAGAGTTATAAATTCTATCTAACCAAACAAATCAAACCCCACCCCACAATATTGAATATATCATTTGCACTTTTATCTTAGAGCGGTAATGTGATAAAAAATAGTTTGGCATGCTATGCCCAATTGACATCCAATTTTAGCACTGGCTAGAAGATATTTTAGAACCGCCACAACTCTTCCTTGAGAAGGACCCTCGGAAATGCAAGCCAACCTCCCAATGTAAACTCCTCTCTTCTTCAATTTGCCTTGGAGAAATTCAATAGTGCATAAGCACAACTCCATTTTTCTTACACAAGTTGGAATTCACACATCTACACTAGCACTAGCATTGTATTAGATGAGATCACCAAAACAACACATGTACTATCTTCACCAATTGAATGTGACTTTACTCACCTAATCATTGAATTGTCTTAGAGACACTGTTGGGATTATTGTTATGTAACCTTTGCCACTTGACAACAACCACAATATGATAGAACCACCCATTACTAACTACTTAAGCATTGTGTGCATGAATTTGGAGTAGTAGAAGGCTATGTAAATTTTCTACCTTGTAGAAAGATAGAAATCATGGGGATTGCAAAAAATTTGGTAATTTTTTTGCCTTGAATTGGAATTACTATTATTGAGTTTCGGAAGTCAAAAGTTGATTTGGACCCATCTCCAACACTTAGAATGTTCCATAACTACTCATTCAAAAACTACTTTGGCTCTCAAAACTAAACACATGTGTCATGACATTGGTGGTTGAAAGATGATTGAAAACCAAGAACTAATGGTTAAAAATCAATCATAGTTCACATTGACTTCCCAATACCTATAGATCATCCATGGGGACTTCATTGGGAATAGATAGTTCTACCATATATAACCACTCTTTGAGCCATTTTCTTCAGAATTGATTATTGTGCATCCACCTGAAGTTCATCACAAAATTGGTTCATGAAAAGTTCCGGAAGAAGTGTCCGTAACCTACACTGAATAGTGAAATTAGGTTGCCCTAACAATTAGGTTGCCTTACCCCAAGAAAGTTACTTTACAAGCCATCAAAGTCAACAAATATTTCTAAAAATATTCCCATTTATACACATTGAAGTTCATTAGTCCCAAATACAAATATGAAATTCAAAAGTAGTTCATTCTCGTATAGTAACTGTAAATATTTATTTAGTGTCGAATGTCGAGAAATTAGTGAGGGGCAACCTAATTTCACTATTCAGTGTAGCTGCTGGGTCCTGTACAGTACAGTAATAGGGTTCTGTTGTCGCAGAAGATCAGGGGTAACAATTGATGCCGGTCCTCTTCAGTTGCTGCCCGTCCGGGTATATACGTCGCTGTCCTGGCATCGATGGGTTTTGCGATTTAGGGTTTTGCTGCGGTTTGATGCTGGTGCCAAGTTTTTCCGAAATTCTCAACGTGTCGATCGTCTTTCGTCTTTCCCGATTTTTTGCATTGACGTTGCTGTGAAAGAGACGGTGCGGAGGGCGTGGTACTCTACCGCGAAGATGGCGCAAAGCAATTGGCAGAAGCTGAAAAATCGGTGGAACGCCGAAACGAAGGATGAGGAGAAGCTCGCAGCTCACTTGGTAATGCTCTACTGGAACTCTACCGTTGGGTGAATTATTCAACAAGTTGAAAATGAATTGGTGATTGTGATGGGAGGTGATCACTGGGAATTCTCAGTTGCTTTTGTGCCATGGTAGTGTTTTAGGGTTTACTGCCGGAGCCTTCTGATTATATGCAGCTATGCCTGGATTGAATTCTTCAGGCTTGTGCACGTGCTTTTGAATATCTGTTTAATTTGGGTTCGCGTTTTTCTGTTTTTTTGAACATTTTGATGGACTTCAACAGTGACGTTAAGAAACATGCTGATGCCACCTCGGGGACAGGAGTAGTATAGAGGTCCTGCTATGTAGATCTGGCGGCGTTCTACAGCATATCGAAGGCATCGATGTCCCATCCGAAGCACTTAATAGGGAATCCTAACGCATTTTATTTAAACCGAAGTCATAGAGATCAATCCCTAGAGGACTTTTCTTTTATAGAAAGATTTTAGACACTAAACGGACCGCTTGGAAGGCAGTTCTGGTTTTCTCACGAACCCTAATCGCTCCGCTCCATAGGGTTTGCGGTTTATGAAGCTCTTCTATCAGTAATCTGAAGTTGGGATTTTCAAAGCATGAAGGAATAAACCTTGTAGTATTGGGGGGATCCTTCTTCAGTTCCTTTACAGTATAAAGGAGCCTTACCTCTAACTTGCTTATTTGAAGTTCAGGGTTGAATCTGATCGTTATCTCTTCTTGAATGCAGAGACTTCTGCGAGCTGTGGGGCTGTTTGCAGGGTCTGTGTTTTTGATGCGCAATTTTGGTGACTTGATGGCCATTTAAGCCAGAATGAGCGTACTAGTGTTTCGCTCCTGGCCCTATTTCCTTACGGAAAGTAGTGGCGTGAGGAACGGAGGCTTGCGATGAGTATAGCTGCCTACGTTTAATGATCCACATATTCTTACACTTGGTTTGGAAAATTGCGATCCACATATGGTAGAGAGCATGATCAAGATTATTTAAATACTTGCAAGTTTTTTGCAGCTTGAAGTACGAGTTTGTTTGGTTTATTGCAAGTATCTTCTCATCACATGTAAAGATTGCCTGTGAATCTCAGTGAGTTCATTTTGCATGACCAGTGATATAGATCCACAGTTCATTTTCACAGGGTCGGTTATTTGAGAAATTCAACATAACTCGTGACCGACGCTTGCTATAAATCTCTTGTGCTTTGCCTTTCAGATGCCTTCGTTGCAATCTTGCAGATGAGACCTAGTTTGTGCAGTGGTATTCCCACAGAAATGACTTCCTGAGAAGCTTCTGGTCCAACTGCACAATTTGACGGAGCAAATTGCGTGCAGACCAGTCAGGGTGCTGGATTGGGTTCGGGAAGTTGTGGATGATCATGCTCGCAAGCATCTTTATTATGACCTCTGAAATGGCTCTCTAGAATTTCCTGCTCCCTGGCACATTATTATTGTCTGGAGCGCACTTGTCAAAGTGAAAAAGTTGGGACCGGGACCCTAGGTGATAAGCTTAGAGTGGTTTGAGTGTGTAAGAGTGTCAGATTCCTCCTTCATGATTTACAGGTTTGTTCCTCCTCTAAGGTACCATCTCTCCTGGAATTGAGAAATCTCCATAATTGGCATGTTTGATGCTTCTTTCTCCAAAGTACAAGCCGCTCGAAGAGTTAAACAAGTTAATCTGAAATTGCCTTCTTCGGCTTGCCAGCTTGACACCCAAGCAACCCTATACTCTCTTTTTGAGATGGTTTCATCTTGTCATACTCCTGTAAGAACTCGAACATCTCCAGAGACCTACGAACAGCACTCTGTTGGCTGTTGCTGAGTCTGGACATACAGCATATATATTCTTTTACGAACTTTATTGGGGTCGTAACCTGCCAGAGCACGTAAGCACCTGCTTGGATTCCAGCAAGTCTTGGTAGTTGGTAAGGGAGGAGCACCCAATGGCATCCCTGTACCCAATGGCGTCCAATTCTACAGAGCATAATCATTTCAGGCCGTAAATATAGGTTGACAGCACCCAATGGCGTCTGATTCTACAGAGCATAATCATTTCAGGCCATAAATGTAGGTAGACAGTAGAGAGCTTATTTTTTTCAACCTAAAATGATACAGTGTACAGTCCACATTTATGTTCTAGAATGAATTCCTGACCTAGAAAGGGATGCCATTGGGGGCTCCTCCCTTAAGGTAGTCTGCTCTAAAAGTGACCATTTTAAGGGCAGTTTTAAGGGTAGGTCCATCATTTTTATGGGGTGTTTGTGGATGGGAAGATTTTTAGCTCATTTTTTTTGACAAGAAACAGTTGTGGCCTATAACACAAGTGATCTCATATTTTTTTGAAGCATTATTCAATTACTTAAGAATTTTCAAAGATTTTTGTGGTATGTACATGTTTGTGACTATGGGTTACTCCAAATCCATTCCCTTGCAACTCGTAAAGGAATATGGGGAAACCAAGGAGAATGATTAGTTCTTGCAATAAAGAGTATTTTATCCTTAACCCATTCAATGGCTAAAGAGGTTGATTTAAAGGCAGATTCATATCCATTCTAGAGTTAATTATAGGGTCGATTTGAAGAAGATGGTCACTTTTATAGTAGACTACCCACAACTTACATTGCGCTTGTTTTAATTTGGTTCAAAGTTAAAGTTTAGAATTTTAGAGTTAGGGTTTTAGGGTATAGGATTTCAATATGATTTTAGGATCTATGTTCTTGTATGAGAGTGGAGTGGCAATGACGCAAAGTGCTTTCACCCATGTAGAAAAAGGCAAGGATATGAACATATTGTCTCGTCTCTTTCCACTTCCGCTTGAAATGCCCTTGCACTTGCTAATTTCTTATGAGTGAAGCAACCATACCTAACATGAGTTGTATCCTACTATGTTAGAGTGCACAATAGAAGCATGTTGATGAATCCATTCATGGTTGTAAATCAACATTGTAGTCACTCACAATTGTAGTAGATTGTTTTTTTAATTGACACATTGAAATTTATTGGAACAAGGTTTTACATGAGAACATCTATATTCCAATACGACCAAGGTCTCACATGCACTCAAAATAGATGATAATTGCTACAAGCCTCTTTAAATATTCATGTATATTCCATCTTATTGTAACAAAAAGTGATATGTCAAATCTAAGTGCAGTCAATCTTTCTATCCTTTCCTCTTGCGATTGGTCAATTCACTATTTGCAAGACATATTTATTGCTTAAGAATAGGAGACAAGAAATTCGAAGGCTTGTCAAAGTGAAATGTTTCTTTCAATTTGTGTGAAAAGTGGGTTTTATTATTAAATTTTAAACAACTAACTCCTTGCAATGTAGGTATATTGAAATCAAGTAAAGAACCTTGAACTAACATTATTTATTGTTTTGTAATGGTACATGGTATTCATTCTCATAATTTTTTTATTTTGGATAAATTTTGGGCCACTTCATATATAAACAATAGAGAGAGAGAAAATAAGAGGGAGCACAAAAGATTGTTTGCATCTATCAAGATGATTTCATATGCATTGCTAGCATTTGGAGTCCACACAATCAATAGTTGATGAAAAGAAAATCTTTGCAACTTATCATGGGAAGGGGGGGGGGGGGGGAATCCACATTGCTTACATAGGTTTGCCATACTACCACTAAAGACTATAGATTCTTGTGTGAGAGTGTAATAGCAATGCTCCAAAGTGCTTTCATTCATGTGGAAAAAAGAGAAGGAAATGAAAATATTGTCTTGTCTCTTTCTACTTTTGGTCATAATACCTTTGCACTTGCTAATCCTTTAAGAATAAAGCAACCATACCAAACATGAATTGTATCTTGCTATATTAGAGTATTCCATAGAAGTATGTTGACGAACCCATTCATTGTTGTAAATTGACATTGCAATCACTCACAATTATAGTAGTTTAAGAAAACAAATTGGTACATTGAAATTTATTGGATTTAGATTCAAAGGGATGAGGTTTTGCATGAGAGCATCTCCACTCCAATATAATCAAGGTCTCACAATCATGCATTCAAAGTGGATAAGAAATACTACGAGCCTCTCCAAATCTTTACGTATACTCCATCTAATCATGTCAAGAAGTGATATGCCAAATCTAAATTTAGTCTATTTTTCTCTCTTTTGTTCTTGTTATCAGTCGATTTATTATTTATAGGGCATATTTATTGCTTAAGAATAGGAAACAAGAAGTGGAAAAGCTTGTCAAAAATAAATTTAAAATTACAATGTTTAATTTGACGTGTTTGGTTGACAATGCTATGTCTACTCTCAAGCAACCTTTTCTTAGTTGACAATATATCACTAGATGCAAAATCTATTTAGAATAGAAAAGTTGGAGTCCAATTTTGTGATTTTATTACCCAAATATTAGTTCATCTATTATAGTAACACTCATCCAATTCACTACCTTTCATGTAGTTTCAACTTCAAAGCAATATCATTGACTACCACACTTGCTATGTTAAAAAAATTACAAAGGAATTCCTAGACTAAGAGCACCCCGCCACTAATTAATGACCATGGTAGGCCATCTCTGGAGAACCACAAATTAAGTATTGGGTTGCATCCCTTTAGAACTCATGCACTTTAAACTATGGCCCACAAGACATCATTGAGGTCATAATGGTGAATGCTTGTGACTAGAGCTAGGACTGAGAAGCAACTAAGCATATTTTGTACAATAAATGAAGACTACAAGTAGAAAAAAAGTCAAAAGTCAACTTGGTTGCATGAATGGGTTTGGCAATCTTGTGAAATCTCTTCTAGATAGTGAGCGACAAGATCAAGAATGCTAGGGTTGCGACTTTAGAGGTTTGAGTGGTGGGTCACAAGGATTCATTTTAGCTGCTATTCATCTATTGTTGCCCTTTTCTAGTTTGGAGTAGTTGCATTGCAGTAGGCAAGGGATGCTCAAAAACCACAAGTGAGTTTGTTTTTTGAGTAAAATCTTAATGGGTAAGGTAGCCAAAATCATCATTTTTTTCTAGTTCTACCATTTCCTAAGATCAAATTCCATTTTTTTTATGCGTTTGTGTGTGACCTCAAAAAAATCCAACCAAAGTCATTTTGAATTTTTTTGACACTCAAATAATATTTTGTGAATTCTCAAAGTTGAAAGCATATATAAGGTTCTTGCTAATGCCACTAGATTCACCTTTAGATGGACACCTTCAAATCAAAAGATGCTTCAACTCCCATTGGCTACTGCCAAAAAAAATCTTCAACTACCATAGTTTGCTATTGAAAGATTGTGGTGGTTTAGGGGGATATAGGATTTTTTTCACTATCTTATGGTGGAGAAGTACACTAGACAAGAATTGTAGGGAAATGGAGCAATACGATTGGAGAATATTTTGTTCTTCACTAGATTGGGTTTACACTATGTTCAAGACTTGTCCAGTATAGAACTTCAAGCATGGATGAAAAAATGACATGGTTGCCTATATGGCAACACTTTTTGTAAAGGGAGTTCTCAGGAGGTCAATTTTTTTGGATGCTTTCAACCCTTTAGATAAGAAACTTGACCTCTTGATAACTCCAACTTCACTAAAATAATATTTCTTGTGACAAATCTTGCTTTTAGGGATTGCTATCAACTTTAAAGATCTATCATTTTTGCATCTAGCTTTCAAATGCAATAAAACTTGTTGGAGAATTTGTGTTACGTCAAATGATTACAAATTGGAATGAATTTTGGGGAATCTTTTTTGTGCATGGAGCTTTATTTTGATTAAACAATGTCCATTTTCATGACTACAAAACCATGACTATATTTTCCAAAAAACCAGTCCAAACTTGAACCTTGATTGAAATGAAAATTTTGCTAAAATAATTGGACTTCAAGGGAATCTAAACCTAGAATTTTTTAAAATTGCAATTGGACATTGAGCTAAAGGAGAATCAAGCCTCAAAATTGCAGCCATCAAAATGCACTTTGGTGAACTAAAATTGACCCCTCTGTACTTAAATTATTCCCAAAAATTGAATACATATTTCATTGATTTGAAAATTTTACCACATAAACTAGACAAGTAGACTCATTTTTTCCAACTAGTATTATTGAATTTGGGCATTGGATGGAAAAGTTACAACTTCTCAAAGTTGACTATGAATCCAAAATATACAAAATATGTTGAGGGGGGTCTGGTTTTTACTTTGGTTGGCCAAAACTCTTCTTGTCTTGAAGTTGAGTGATAGACTTCAATTTAAAAAGCTATCCATTGATCAAACTTCTCCAATTATTACTTACACTACAACTAGTCAAGACTTCTTAAGGCATTTATTTATTGTCTTTCCATCTTGTCCAACATCCTACTAGTTGCCTCGAATAAGCATGACTTGGCCAAAAAAATTAGACTGATTGGTGTATTACTCTATTATACTCCCTCAATCTCAAAATAAATCGAGACTTTCTTGGAAATGGCTAGATTAATGTGAGAGCTACTCCATTTTGAGGAGATTGCATGAATCTTGTAACTTCTACTAAACCTCACTAGATGTGAAAGAATGGAATTGAACAACAAAGTGATGTATGTTGAAAACAAGTAGTGAAATAAAAAAAAATTTGCCCTTTTGCGAACTACTCTTTTGATCATTCTCCAAGCAATGTTGGTGTAGTAATATCTATTGATGTCCTTTTTATTCAACTCCAATGATGTCTTGTGATTCAACTTCAAAAAATTCTCAACAAGAGATTTGTTCGTAGCGGTTTCTATACAATTGTGGGTTGAATTCTTTGCCTTGGGTTGGTCAGAGGTTGCATTTTGATTTCCTTTGCCAAGGACATCAAATTGCTATATAGAGTGTGGTATTAATGGATGTTTTTGCTTCAAAGTGTTTGAACGGCTGGGATAGATTGACCCCTCGCTCATCCCCAAGGGAAAACCCTGAAATTTTTATTTGTCACCCATGATAAAATTTGCAAATTTTGAATTCATATTTGCAATTAGCCCCTCATTGCCCAAAGTCCAAACATGTGGAAAAGTATCCTTGCTTTTCAACTGCTAAAAGTCTAAATTTCAATGAAGTATGAAAATCTCAATAGTACAATCTTGTACTATGCATGTTGTAGATGGTGTGGAACAAATTTGGGGTCATTTGACTATATAGATTGTTGAAACAAGATGCTGAAATTTTCTTAAAAACATATTTGGAGGTGAAATTTGATTTCTAAACCTACTCAAATGAAAAAACTTTAAACTACAAGGTGATTCAAAACCAAAAGACAAAAACTTTGGTGAAAAACAATATCATTCAAGTGACTCATTGTGTTTGCAAAATTGTTTTGAAATGCCAAAAAATAGTGAAAAAAGTAGCAAAAACTCACATCTATGGCTGAACCTACCTCTACTAAATTGTTTCTCACTCACTCATTACCTCTTGGACTCATATGAAAATTTAACCACACAAACTAGACTAGTATGTAAAACGTTTCCAACAAAAATGATTGAAAATGGACCACATATGAAGAAGTTATAAGCCGTGGAAGTTCATTGTAATGCAAAAATGTCTAAATTTTAAAATTCGAATTGCTCCCAAACATTCAAATTAACTTGGATTGACATGAAAATTTTACCACAATAACTAGACCTTGAGATTAACAAAATCCAATAAATTTTATTGAAAAAAAAACATTTTATGAAAAAGTTATAAGCCCCCAGTGTTGCAGCCATCAGAATGCAATGTGGTGAACTCAAATTGAACTTGTGAACTTCGAAGGGCTCTTGAAAGCTCAATAAATCTTGTATTGATCTGAAAATTTTACCAGTGAAACTAGACTAATATGGACAACTTTTCCAACAAGCTTTATTGAATTCGGGCATCGGATGCAAAAGTAACAACACTCCAAATTTGACTGCTAGACATTGAGAGGACACGTTTTGTCCCCTTGGACGATGAGGGGTTAGAGGCCCCAAATTATCAAGGAGAGGCATAGAAGATAAATTAATGAAGTACAAAATAGGGGGTCTTTTTTTTTACATGCACCCCTGGATTGACTTCAAGGGAACAAGCGAGGGAGTCAATCCACCCCCAACTGTTTGGACTAGCTTCAGTTGTTGTCCATCAAGTTGTGGAGAGCCAATTTCGAATTTAATTTGATACAAGTATATTTGGAAATCCTGGATTTATTTCGTGACACAAGGAGTAGTAAGTATGGAGCAGCTCTTACTGGCTCTTTTGTCACCCTTCTATAGGCTCCTTATAGACTATTGCATATTCTTACAGGTGGCGCTAAGTAAAACGAAAAGTGACGACCTTGCTACGGCGGCCTCTCCCTTGATTCACCAATAATAAACACTGGCTTGTAATGCAGCGGGGCACGTGGATCCAGTTACGACTTACGAGCACCAGCAACTCCTTTCGTCATTACCACCAGGACACGTAGCTCCAGAGGTGCTTTCCTGCTTCAGTTCCACGCCCCCATTCGTTCTCTCACGCCTAGTAACAAGACAACTTATTGGCACTCTTCCTTGAGAAATACATTAGTCAGATATAAGGTAACTTAGCCTATGACAGGCACAACTCTGGACATGCCTATTGCAGTCCCAAAAATTCTTGTGGTGTATGGTAGAACCACCCATGAAGGTAGACCAGCCTATTACCACCCTGATTTGCAATCTGAGTATATTAGGACCAACTGCAGGAGGGGCACATATTTTTCAGAGGTGTGCGCATGTTTCACGAATCAAACCCAAGTGGAATTATAATTTTTCGATAAAAATTGTAATTTCTATGAATTTTTAAAGTGGTCTGCCCTAAATTACAAATCTGCTACTAGACTAGAGTCATAAATGTCCTATCCTCAACCTATAACCACCATTACATTTACCTATTAACACCGGAGTTTCCACCAATCAAAGGTTGACACGTTACCCAAGTTGAAATTAATGCACTGAAATTGTCAGTGCAGTGAATGGACTTGGGAAGGTTTTATGGTGGTGATGGGGCCAAAACTAGGATGATGGTTATAGGAAGCTGGCAGAAATGGATTGGTCTACCTTACCAGCCAGAATCCATGGCCAATACATAGGTAATGGGAAATTCAACAAAGAGATGACTGACAGGTAACCATTAAGTTTTCAGTTTCCCACCATCTTGTAGCCATCATTGTAATGACACATCTACTTCGTTTTGAGAGCCCAATTAGTCTTTAGATGAGCAATGATGGAAGAATCTATATATTGGGGATGGAAGCAAGCCAACTTTTGGCTTCTAAAATTCATAACAATTTTAATTTAAGGAAATAAATTATGAAACTTTGGCAATGCCCATGATTTCTATCTGTCCATAGAGCTATAAATTAAAATTGCCTTCTACAACTCCAGACCATGCACAAATTCCTTAAGTGGTTGGACATGGGCGGTTCTACTATACATGTGTCTTGCAAAATATATTATACAAGAAGAAGTGGGACTGCATTAGGCTTGTCCAAAGTCGTGCGTGTCATAGGTTGCATTACCTTAAGTGAAGCTTACTCCGTAGTAAATAAATCAAGGGAAGATACAGTATCTAACAATTTCAAATATGCAATGGGACGTTGATCCCAATGAAAAATTTGTATCCTTTTTTTGTTGAATCTTACTGGAAGTCAAAAGGAGATTTGGGGTTCTCTTCTTAGGCATTTTTTGGACACCATATGACTAAATTACGAATTTTTTGGACACTAGACAACTAAATTATGAATTTTTAAAGTACTGAAAATAGGAATACATAAAACTATTTGGGGCTTTCATGATTAGAGGTTGTACTATAAAGTACATTTCAAACAAGAATTTGTAGGGATTTGTCTTAGAAAGGGGACACAATTAGATGCACTTGTGTGGAATAGTAATTGATATATAAATACTCAATATAGACCTTCTTCATTATTGCAACCCTATTGAATATTACACCTATCGTAATTTGGCCTTTGAATACAAATTGTAAATATAAAACTATATGGTCATATGAAATTTGACCATTCAATAGTTTTAATAATAGAAAATATATTTAGAGCGAATTTTTTATGCCCCTACTTTGGCTATTACACTATTACATCTATCTTATGTAAATTTTTAAAATTAGTTGGGCATATATCAAATTTGTCTTTTTAAAAATTAGTGTGAATAGTACCCCAACCAACCCAATCAAGCCATTCAATTCTCAATGCAAAATGGTTTGTATAATTTTTCAAATGGTTGAAATAAAGAGGCCTAAACTAGACAAACTTATAAATTTAGCTTATATATATTAAAGAATTATGGACTAAGTTTAGAGAGGGGTTGGAAGGGACCTTTTCTTTGACAATTTCAAACATCCTCTCTAAATTTTGTTGATACCTTTTATTTGTAGGCTCAAAATCATAAATGGGTTTGTAGAGATGAAATTTAGCTTGATTTACCAACTTTTTTTAGTTAAAAAATTTTGGAAAAATATTTTATTATGCCAAAATGAAGTCCACTTCTTCTTTGAATACAATTCCTATGTTTTGACAGTCATAATGGTCAAGCTCTCATCTTCAAACTATTTCAAATGCTTTGAGGATTTGTAACAAACAATAGAATTCATTATAAAAACAATCCATCCACCCTTCAATCTAACATCAATGAAGTAATTCCTTCATTGCACCATCAAATTCTTTTTGGATGGTGGCTGTTCAAATGACAAATTAATGTTTGACTCAATAGATTGTTAATGCATTCTCTAGATTTCCAACAAACCATCCTTACATTTATTTGTAAGTTCAAAACTTTGGACCCAAAATTAGCCTAAAAATTTGAATTTTGAAAAAAAAGTCAAACTTACTATCTAAGTTTAGTAATAAATGTATTGATTGCCAAATAAATTTTAAAATAATAGGTGAGCAATAAAAAAATTATAATTATTAAAAGTAGAAAATTCACTTTTTCATTTTTTCATTTTAAATTAATCAATACAAATAAGGGACAAGTTTTATATATGAAAAAAAAATTGAATTTCCTTTTCACCTTTAAGGATTCAACAATAAAGATTTTGCATTGTCTTGCTGAAGTCATCTATACACCAAAATATAAATATAAATATAATTATTTTCATTGCAAACTTAGTGCATTTATTGTCTTACATGATATAGAATGCTAAACACATAATTAGATTATGAAGAATAAAATCTTAAAAGGAGTCACAATTAGTTCTCAATAAGGTATATATATGGACATACAAAATTCATTAAAACATGTAGTGATTAGAATTGGTGCAAAATTCTAAAAATCATAAGAGTTGAAAAATTGAAAAAATTGCAACTTTGTGACAACTATTCATCCACATAAGCTTAAAAACACCCTTCAACAAAAAGCACACATGAAAGCAAGATTTTGAGTATCTCTTCTAATTTTGACATTTCAAAATTTCCACCCTCCCTAAAACCTCCCCTCCTATCATCATTTTCTTATATAACTTGAATATTAAATCTTTTTGGGTGTCAAAGCTTTAAGCATGGCTTTTCTTCATACTAGAACACATGTCAATTTAATTCAAATGTCACATTTAACTACTTTTGGACTATTCAATGAATTTTGGACTAAACAATAAGAGATCTCCAAATAGTGTCATCGGGAGATCTCCTGATGGTAATATGGATCCCCCGATGTTTGTATAGATCTCTAGATGTTTTAGATAGATCTCTCGATGCTTTAAATTATCCCTTGATGACTATTTTTTTCCCCTCCAGATGACCATTATTAATTTTGGACTTGCAAAAGTTCAGAAGTAGTTAAATGTGTCATTCAAACTTCAAAACCCACTTTAGCCTACACTCTTGACACCTATTATTCTAGAAGAAAAGGTTGAGTGTACTATTGTAATGATCCCCTAAATAATATTATGGATCCTAGCTAGTAGCCCACACTTGGATTTCAATTTTTTTTATATGGGCATTATGAAGCTCATTCAAGTGGTCAATTAATGATGAGCTTTTGCCCTCCTCAAGGCTATGGCCAACCTTGAAGCTAGTATTCAAAAATTCTAACAAACCTTCTAATGCAAGAATCACACATCCAAATTGTTTCTTGAAATATGAAACTTAGCATGATAGATCCATCTCTTAGGGACAGAGAGAATGATATTAAGAAGAGAATGATTTATAGTTGAATGTTGGAGATGCCATTATGAAAATTTTCTTGAAACCAAGCCCTTCAAGTTGGGTGATTGTCCTTTAAGGATTAAGATAAGTGCATCTAATTGTGATCTATTTTTAACTATTCCTTGTAAACTATTGCCTAAATAATACAACCTCTATTCTTGAGAGTCTAGGACTAATTTTATATACACCTATTTTCCACAATTTTAAAATTCATAGTTTAGTCATAGGGTGTCTAAAAAATGCATGCTAAGAGTGTTTGTACTTTTAAAGTGCATACATCTAAAATCCACATTGTTGAATATGAGACATATATAATATTCATTAGAGAAAGTTTAGACTCTTTGGAGGGCTTCTAGGAAGAGCCGGTAGGGACTGGGACCTTCACTGTATTACATTTATTTTGCTTGAAGAATTTTTCCCCTATTTTTGTTCTTAGTCACTTCCAAATGTCAGAGCATTCATTGTGAAGTACTATTAATTAGGTTTGTGACAAGTGTTGTTTTGATATTTGAAAGCACCCCCGAAGCACCTCCCTTTGACAATTGTGGAATAGAAAACTGAAATATACTTTTGGAACTCCTGATATTCATACATGGCAAATCTTTGTTTTGTCAGAAAATTCCCACTCTTGAGTGGCTTCAATAGGCTCCAAAAATATATTGGTTTGTCAAACCTTGGTAGCCCTTCGGAGAGTCCAAACTTTCTCTAATGTTTTTTGACCAAAAAGTGTTACAAAAGCCTAGGTATTGATGACACAATATACATACTTAATCAAAACATTATAGCCTTGTGAGGATCAAGTATTGATTTCTAGTACACCAAGTGAGAGTACAACTTACAACTTGAAAACTCACAACTTATTCATATGGCGTCCAAATAATGCATGCTAAAGTGCCTTGGAATCCTCTTTGAGTTACCAGTAAGAACCAATAGAAATGAATTTATAGACAATTATAGGTGTGCATCATATCTTACCACTACTATCATGATGATCACCCATTTTTTGATCACTTTAGCAATTCAACCTATTTGTGGTATATGAAAAAATTTCCCCATGTAGAGAAATAGATTTAAGAAGGATTTCAGAATTTCCTAAAATTTTACCCTTAGAAGCAAAATTAGCACAATTTTTTTTCGTGAAGATTCTATTTGTTCCATCCTCAATATATTGGCAAATCTATTTCCACCCATAGGATGGTTCCAAAATCAATGTAAGGCTTCCAATGTAAGGTAAATAAGCCCATTGTGGTTAGAATTAGGAGTTTGTACTCACACCAGTGCTGAAATTTTATAATTATTTTTCCACATAAAGACAAGTGTGAGAAACAACGAGAGCATTTGAAATTATATTTTTTTGAAAAAGTATGAATTTGCTACGAATTTTTGAAGTATTCAGCCCATCACGGGCTTCACAGCCCAAAAGAGTCTCTAGACTACCCCAGAACCAACAAAATCTGTATGCTCATCTTTTACATGATGCTCATGATGCTCATCTTTTACACCTAAAGTAGTCACAGTGATTTCTAAAATGGAAGGCCTAAAGAAGTCACTTCCTACAATGAAATTACACTGAAAAGTTAGAAGTTCCTAATGCCATCACTAATCATTCCATTACGGTCAGGTAAGACTTTGATTGTGGCCCAAATCTCATTTACTAATAAAACCCATGATGGGTTCTGAAAAAACCCACAATGGGGCCATTCCCTAGGTGTCCACTATGGGCTCTTCTGACCACAATCAATGGGCTGCTCTACCTTACACGTTGTGATCATATAAGTTTTCAATGTACACCTCCTGGACATTTTTGTTGTCCCCAGAGTCTTGTGGTGCATGAGCTGTCACCTACAATTCACCTGATGGGAAATGGAGTAGCCTAAACTGCAACTGCAAGAATGGGAGGCTGATCGGAAATGGGTCATCTCCTTTAGCAGTCGTGTACTTCTTCTTCTGCCAAATTAGTCGCCGCTGATTAGTGGTTGTGCTGATAGGATTTGATTTGATGTAAAATAACAAGATGCATTTCTACAATGCCTTTCACATAAGCAACGAATCTTACAATTTAGCGGATGCGAAGGAGGACCCAGCCACTAGTTTTGTCTTCGAGGTGAGCACAAAATAAAATATGAGGTTCTCCATCCCCCTTATGACTTGTTTTCGCTTTCTTCAACCCTTGCCAGCTCCCACCTTCGGCACCAAACCTCAACTGTCTCTCCAGGGAGAGCAGGGCAGGTCTTATCTTAGCAGGTCGCACCTCGCATACCTTAGCAGGTCTCATCGTGTCGCTTCCTCTCTTGGCATTTGCAGGTGTTTTCCTGTCGTGTCGGTGCAAAATTCTGGTACAAATTTAAGTGAAGCTAGCTTTGGCTGGGGCTTTTGCACTTCACATCATTCTTCACAGCTGTTTGATGGGTTCTCTTTCTAGGACTGGTGACACGATTGGGTGGAGCTAGTACATGGCATGGGTACGCGCGGTGATCTTTCTGCAACCATGAACCTGAAATTGTGTACCTTCACTCCGATCCAACTCTCCTGTCTTCAAGGGTAAGTTTCGCACTCCTGGAATTCCGGGTTCTAGCTTCCGGGGTATATAACCAACCAACGATCGATATGTTTGGTATTAGATCGGTAGGGAGTAGAGATAGACAGACAGTAGTGCTATTTGCTGACTGTCGATCGATCTTTTTTCCTGGAGCAGGTGACCACGGAGTTGTTGGGAGCAAGGGATTGCGGTGGCTTGGGTTTGAAGTTTGTGGCTTCAAAGTTAGGAGTACGAGAGAGGGTTTAACCTAACACGTGAAAGCATTGGGGTGGATCTCGGAGTGATGTGATTAATATGAGTTAATTGTTTTATATTCGATTACATAGCTTTGAGAGGCAGTAACGTACGTTGGTGTTCATAGGATAATTTGCTGGCCTGTGTGACGGCAAACCCTCTCTCTATTCCTATCTTTGCCTTACACACGTGGGCACCAGCTGCAACCGGATCGATAGATGCCAGCTTCAATTGAGTCGTCTGCGAAGAAGCTAGCTCATGGTGTGGACATTATGCGATGAAAGGTACGCTATCAAATTGAATTTCTGTTTCATGAGATCGACACGATTGCATGTCGATGGGTGTGATGTTTTGCTGACAATCAATCTAACTAGATCAATCTAACTAGAGAGTACTAACGTAGTCATGATGTGCAACATAATGCTTGCTTAAAGGTGGTGATCTTGGTGTAATTTGATCCAGTGAATTCTTAATTCTCTATTATGGTAACCACAGCTCCTTTAGACACATATTTGGCGCTGAGCCTGGTTTCTGTTATTAGAATGATCAGATTAGTAACATTCTAGTTAGCAAAGCAAAGTGGAGTCCAACGCAGTGTATAATGCGTTATTTCTATACCTTAAGTAAATGGTATAAGTTGTTAAAGTTTTATGGTATATGATCTAAAACTGATCGACACTGGTTTTGATGTTGAGACGTGGTGTACAAATCTCAAAATTAATATCTAGTCATTCTGCAAGATTGTGAAGTGTTCCATTTAGGTAGGTGTTGCAATTAGTAACTTGTGGGTACCTTACTTCGAGTTGGTTGGAGGCGCACCATACCTAGATCTGGTTGAAGTTGCATGATTGAGAATGGTATTTTTCTACTTCTGGAGTTGAATTAATGTCTGAGATATGATGTAGCGATGTAGATTGCTGGAGTTGTATTATTGCTGTACTACAGAGTCTCGATCTGGGGGTCCCTTTGAAAGCTTTGGATCAGACTTGACCTGAACTCCATTTGAGGAGGTCGGATACTCAGGTCCTGAGGCGGTGAGGCACAGACCTCATGTTTATTTGTGCACCATTTTGCAATATTATCGGTGATTCAAAGTTAGCTCATACTCAATCCTGTGTGAAAAACGTGTGAAAAGGTACAACGTCAATTTCGATGAATTGGCGACATTGCATTACTTTGGCATAGTTCAGGACGTGTGGACTGAAACCAAATCTATACCTATCCTAGATTGTGGCCTGAAATTAGACCTTTGTGAGAGTGTATGTATATATTTATATATACATTGTTTGTGTGCACATTTGTGTGTATGTATGTGTATGTATGTAAATGTATACATTAAAAATTTTGGCACTTTGAATAATGCCAATTTAACTAAAATTGACGTTGTGTAGAATGGGGACATGAATCATATGATTCTATGAAGGATCATGTGCTTAGTGCATACATTTTCACACAAGGAAGTTCATTAAATATTGCAAAGTTAGCTTTTTGAAACCATTAATTATTAGTCCTTCTAGGATTAAATATTTTAGATGTAGTAATTATCATATTGGATATTTGAAACCATGTGTAGACAGATGATTAACTATCGAATTCTCCTTGTACCCTTGAAGGAATAGTTAACCCTTAAAGGGCGGATTAGTGATTGTGGAAATCAACCCTTTTGGAACCGTGTGACATCATGTACTTTAAAAGAATAAAAAATACTAATTGGAGGTCAAAATACTATGGAAGATCTCCCCTTTTCACACAAAATTCCAAAGATGAATAGTTGCATTTCTGTCCTACATAGAGAGATTCTTTGTCATCCATCGGATACTAAACGTCCGTGTCAACATTTATGGGTGGAAGATATTATTCCTAATTCTTGATCCCTTTTTGAACTAACCCATATAGATTCTTACCTATAATGTATTTCTTCTATTTATGATAATCTAAGGTCCATTTTAGAAATACCCACTTTTGGCACTTTGAAAATTCATAGTTCATTTGTTTAGTGTCCAATAAATGTATACAAAGGGAAATCTAGAATATTTATTTAACATCCAACAATATCTAACAAAAATTAGGTAATTGAAGGGTGATTGTGAGAAACACTTGTCCTATTTCTTATTTCCTTGCCCTCAAAGGCTTTGATGGGTGGTTTTTTGCTCATAAATTTTGCATCGTTTGTTCATTTGGTGTGAAATTTGGAATGAAGGTACATATAGCAATGTAGTAGTTGCAGACATTGAGTATTTAAAAAAAAATTCAAAATTAGTTTATTATTTTTAACTTGCCCCTATTTGGGTGTCTACCTTAGCCACTTTTTTAAGGAAGGGGGGGGGGGGGGTAGTCCTATTTTTGACCCAAAAATGCAAATTTGAAGCTACAAATTGGACATGTTGGAGAGACTTTGAGGTCTACTAACATTACAAAGACTAACTGAGTTTTTATAAAAATAACAACATGTTGGTTGCGCACGTGGGGTCTATGTGACCTTCCTTTGTGCAAAGGCTACAAAGAGGAAAATCTTTGGTATAGGAATTATTAGGTGCAATGTGAGCACAATTTTCTCTAGGACAATGGCTTTATAATGGATTTTTTTAAATTATTAACAATGAAAAGGTCCATAGACCCCTTTTTTGCTATTTCTTGCTTCCAATGGCTTTTGTAGAATCCCACAAGAGTCTACAATATTGTATAGTATTGAATTGACAATTTAGATCTACAAGCACCCTAAATTGACAAATAGATTTGCAGGGGCATTGATATATATTACTGGTAGTACTACCTAGGTCAACTAGTCCTATGTCCCAAAATTGCATTTTTGAGCCAAAAACGTGAAGTATTTCTAGCTATCACTCGTAGCATTGGTAGTAGAAACAATGCTCAATTTCATATTCAAATAAATTTAGGTCTAGTTACATTATAACAATCTTTGACATGCCAATTGGTTTCTAATTTCTTTTTCTGAAGTTTATCTTATGGATAATGAATTAATTTTTAAAAATTTTCATTGGACACAAAGAAAGAAGTGCAAATTGAGAGAGGGATTCATTTGAAGAGTTCACTTTGAAGCTTCTAGTCAAATACAGTAAATTCTTAAGTATATTTTTATTGTTGAAAAATGAAAGTGTATAAATTTTTTTTTCTATTGATGTAATTTTCTATCTTCTTTGAAACTTTTAAGTGATTCATTTCATCTCTTGCAAATTTGGAAGTGGCCACTTTTGAGAACAAAAACTAACTTTTGAGTTACCGGTAATTATTTTAGCATTTCCAATGCAAGTAGTGAAGATGCAAAAATTGGTTACAATAAGTTTGTCACCAAATCTACTACTTACCTTAGGGTATCAAAAAATCACACCATTTGTTTCTTCTTCCTTCTAGATTCCATTCTTATTGTCGATAAATTATAAGACCTATTATAAAGACAATTAACTCATTGTCATGAGTTAAATGACTCTTTACAGACTATAATTTATGCGTAGATTATGGACATCTAAGCTAAAATTTGGGGCATCCTTAACTTCATTGATATATATCTCATTCCTTCTATTCAACTAATACCTCACATACCTAATTTGGTTATTGACTCTATTTATCATGCAATTGCAATTAGAAACTTTCTTGAAATTTTGATTGATTTTTAGCCTATCATTTTAAACTCAATCTGATTTTTTTCTTATCATTGAATCTCAATATCCTAATGAGTGGTTTTGCCCCAATCATTAAGTGTATCAACCTTGATAGTTGACTAAGGTACATATATTGATACACCCATAATCATTATTGTCCAAAATACAATTTCATGATTTGAACCTAAAAGTCATGCTTATCAAACCTAGTTATTGAATGCATAAGATGTACATAATCAAAATATGAGAGTCTAGTGTGAGTTTTGGGTTCACTTAGAGGCAATACTTTGAAAGTCATCAATTACTCATTGAGTTCAAATGTAAACACATGCTAAATTGTATTGTATTTATCTTTCAAATGCCAATAAAGTCTAACAAAATAATTTGTTTTAAATGCTGATAGTAACTATGCTAACTTATTATTAGTGATGATTATGGATTGCATTTACTAGCTTTAGATTTCACTAGACATCTGCAACTCTAATCCAAAGGTCATTTAGGAGGTATAAAATAGAATGAGAAAGTTCAAAAAAATTCCCATACACCATCCGTCATTTAGAATAGCCTACTAAAATGGAAAATAAAGCAATCCATTCCCTTTAATCTAAAAAGGACAAGACCTACCACTAAGATAATTTGACAAAAATGATCCAATTAATGGACTAATAGGTGCATTCTTCATCTCTACAAGGAAAGTCATTCCTTGACCGATTTTTGGTTGTGTGGTGTTTTAGGATTAGCCATAAAAGGCATAGACCTATTACCTAGGTTTTTGTCCAAAATGATATGATTTTTCGACCAATAGACACATTCTTCATTTCCACTACAAAAAATAGGTGTCCACAATGAAGTCATTGTGGATAAGAAATGACTACTACAATCATTGTGGACTAGTCATTTAAACCTTTGTTTTTTTGCAATATTCTACAATAATCTAGGAAGCCATCCATATCCCAATCTTTGGCCTCTACATTTCAAAACATATAAAATATTACTTTGATATTTCTTTTGGTGAATGACCATCTCCTTATTCTTACAAATGGCCGATCTTTAATTAATTAATTTCCTATTTTCAAATGAATAGTTATACGAGTAGTTATAACATCAAAATATTTATTTTACTTCAGATTTGGCACTTTTCTAGTTTACCTACTTATAAATTTTTTCTATGGTTTTCCTTCAATGATTACCTTCATCTAGTTATTACATTGGCCTAATTTTTTTTAAATGTTTTTCTAATTTCAAAGTACTTTAGAAAACTAAGCATGAATACTATGAAAATGCAACAAAATCAGTAGGTGTTTCTTACAATCATCAAACATCATTTTAAAAGTGTAATTATGGACTTTTAAAGGGTCTAATTTGAGACATATTTTTAGAAGTCCATATAAGGGTCAGGAGTTCTTTTAATTTTTTTAAAAAACTTACTTATTTAGGACCTTTAGGAAATCTACATATAGGCTTCGTATTGAAATTCAATCTTAATATGATGTACAACAATCAGATTTTTCATATTACAAGGCATGCTTCTTTGAAGATGATGTCATATGTCTGTTTTTGGGTGTTTGCAAAAAAGACCGGTCCTTAATTATGTCACATGTAGCATGACAAACTTGTGATCTACTATAACTTTTGAAGCATGAACCTGATGAGCTTGAATATTTTCATAGGAGATGGATGTTTCCTTTGTAATTGTATCCCTTATTTTTCAAAAGTTTTAAGAAATCATTTTATATTCAAGATTGAATATTTTGAAGACTGCCGAGTCAGAAAATGCAGGTGACACTGAAGGAGCTACTGCAAAGCTGATAGATGTGGTGAAGAAGGTAGAATTGCAGTTTGGGTTTATTGAGCAACTCAAGGACTCAATTGGATCAAGGAGAATGGACAAAGAGGTACAGACTGTGGAAGCAAAAAAACTGAGGATTTTTAGGATAGTATAATGAAGAAGCAGGTAAGGTAGTGTGCTCATAAACCGTCCTTTTCAATTGGTTTTCAGATGCCCCAAAATATTTTCCATTTGAAGAAAAATGATGCGGAATCTAACACAAGTGGTTTCATATTTTTTGGAGCATTTATGAATTACTTATAAACTTCTAAAGAATTATGTGGTAGGCATCTATTCTTGATCATAGGCCTTGTGAAATCAACACACATGTAGTTTGAAAAAAGATATGGCTTGACCAAAAACAAGCACTGTGGCATTCAAAAAGTAATACACAAGGTTCTTAAATGCAACCATTATCAAACTTAAATGGACCCTAAATTCTTTTAACATTTGTAAGAAGGCAATTGGGCAATCAATTTTCATTTAGAAAAATTAAGTGAACATACTATGGCTTTGAAATGGACCCTCTTTGGCTCTTATTCCATCCATTGGCAAAGTATGAATCAATACCTAACAAATCTTAATTATACTCTCACATTGTTGGCAATCCATTTTAGAACTACTTATTGTCCATTTTAGAGGTTCCTATATATTGGGCTATTTGAAGAAGATGGTTCCAATAATAACACACTACTATATTGCAGAAACAACACCAACTAAAGTTGTTCTTATTGAGCAACTCAAGAAAATGAAGACCAACTATCAACGCCCAACCATGCACCCAATCCCTCTTCCATTTTTGAATCTTAAGTGTGAAACAATTGTAGTATCGATTGTTGGTGTAGAAATCTTCCCTTGTTTATTTTGTGCGAGAGGATTTGAACAAAGCATGGGACTATAGATTTTCTTTATGCCACCATGCTTATTACATGTAGTGTGCGTATTTTCACTTTTCAAATGAGCGTAAGTGTATGTTTCAAGGTTGCAACAAAAAGCCTTATAAAGACAAGTGGATTATGGTGGGAATTTTGAAGTCTCAGGGAGAGAACTTTGTGCCTCAAGTAGAATCATGGGGCATATGCAAGTCACAGAATGAGTAGGAGAACTAGAAAAGTGTAAAATCTCAAGAGAATAGGCACTTTGACTTTTTTATTAGGAAAAAATAGGAAAAATAATTTGCAAAGAAACTAAATTTTTTCCATTTGTGAGGACTTGATGTTGAAGAGATTTCACCAAAGAATGAACATGAAACCATCTTCAATGTTTAGAAGAGCTCAATCAACTCATGCTAGGGAACACTATTTGCACTAACATGGAAGACATAAAGTAATCTATTTTTAGATGATCCTTGTTAGGAACATGTCTACCTAATGTGGGAATAGACATCAAAAATTTCAGCTCTAGATCATTAATTTTGGATATTCAATGGTACTCAAACCCCTTAAACCTAAAAGTATTACAAATTAGCAAATTTGACTCACTTTGCACTTCTCACAATCTTGCTCCAATTTTAAATATGAGCTTTCAAGAATTCCCTACCCACAATCAACCAACAAAGACACCTTCACATGTTCCATCTTTGCATTGTCATTCTCTGTACATGTTTGGCCTATAAGTGCCTCAAATGTGGTTGTTCCCTTTTCCAAAAGGGAAAGATATTCTTGCTACTTTCCAATTGCCATTGCATAAATGTCTACCAATGATTCTAACACGATGCTACTTAGCTTTTGATATGCTATGATGCTCAAAGACTGGAATGTGATAATAATTTTCTATATTTGAATTCAATCACAATGGTGCCTTTTCATTTGGACCATTGTTGCAGGTGGTTGCAAGAAAGAACGTTCAGTTTTTGTAGCGTTTTGCCATAACAACAATTTCTGCACTCAATACTATGAGTACCATGAAACCAAAAAATCTCAGCCATTGGTCTAAAAAATCAATTGATAAAGTACCTTTTAGAGTACTATGACTACTCGTAAGTACTAAAATAGTACTATTTGAAAAAAGAGATAGTTTGTTATAGAAAATAGATACAATGAGATACAAATTAATAATAAATAGAAAATCATGAACAAAAAAACACTAAAAATGGAAAATTTGTGTGGATTTGATGGTGGTCAGATTTCACCAAAAAAATGAAAGCGACAATACATGAAATTTGGCCCCATTAGAAGATTGCGAGTTCCTCGTAGTGGGGAACTCGGTGAATTACACCACTTCAACATGCTAATGTGGTCGGGAGGTTGCCACGTCACATTTTTCTTTTGAATTTTTTGAATTTTTTTTGTTCAACTTCTTTTGCAATTTCAGAACAAATTTTTTTTTGTCTTTATAACGGTTGACAGCAGTCAGCCATTCCTTCACTACTACAGGAACAACCTGGGGATCAAGCCTAAAATAGCCCTCGAGAGCTGCTGAAAAACATATAATGAACCATCTTCAATGTTCAAAAGTATACGCACAAGAGAATCCTATTTGCATGAATATAGAGGCCATAAAATAATGTATTTTTAGATTGCCTTTGGTAGGCACATGTACTCCTATTATGAAAATTGACCACAAAAATTTCAGGTCTAGATCATTAATTTTGAATACTCCCTAGTACTAATAACCCCTAAACCCCCAAGTGTGACAAATTAGAAAAAATAACTTTTAAGTATAAAATGATTTTTTGGAATTTCTCAAAAATAAGGTATATGATTACAATCAGGTTATCCATCTCTAATAAAAATTTCAAAATCATCGGGCTTTATTTCTAAAAGTTCTAGCAGAAAACAACTCTGTCACTTTGAATGTGATGCAAAATAGGACTGGTCTTTCTTGCAATCACCCTTGTTCATGTCCAAGACTAGGGTTTTCAAATTTGTGATATCATCCTTTTCTTGTTTAATTCTTCAAAGTTGGTCACGACAAGTCTACTCTACATGAATGCACCGGTTGACAACCTTCTTTAATTCCCTTCTTGAGCTCATACACAATTCCCTTTGGTTTTGCAAGAATGATCAACTTGTATCTAGCTTGTATTAGGAACCCATTACAAAAAAATTGGGCATTCCAAAGGGCTGAATAAGGGCTCTGTGTATTGTCTCCAGAGCTAGAAATGTGCCATTGCTATTGGATGCTAGATCTAGGAAATTAGTAAAAAAATTTGGTGGAAACATAAAAAATTCGCGTATGGAGACAAAAGTGGAGCCATTGATTAGAACTGGTGCCTTCACCACAGTGTCCAAGTCACTTCCCGCATCTTGGAGATCCCAAAAAATGAGCGCTAAAATCACAGTTGGCTCTAGTAAATGATGGGTTGGCACCAACATGAGGATTAAAACCTCTTTAAATAATGGAGGGCCTGCATTAAAAAATGGAGGGAAAGGAAGGACAAGAGCTTTTTGATGAGTGCATTGACCAATGGCATCATAGGAAGACTAGTGCATACTTAAAATATTATAAAATATTGTTGGTACCATGACTATAGTGGGAATAAACTATTCAGAGGTGCTGGTACCATCATACCATGTTTGGTACCATCAAACTCTCCCAAACGTCATTGTTGGATCCTCTG
The DNA here is from genome assembly GCA_963920665.1 of Straminergon stramineum. Lineage (NCBI taxonomy): Eukaryota > Viridiplantae > Streptophyta > Bryopsida > Hypnales > Calliergonaceae > Straminergon > Straminergon stramineum. The sequence continues at coordinate 3,184,685 of OY987263.1, forward strand.
TGTCTCTGGTGTTTTCTCCATTTGGCACAAGGGGTGCCACAAAGGTTCCTTCACTCTGTATGCAAGTACGTGAAAAAACAAGTAATTTTTGTAGGCCTTCCAAACGGCCCTTTGGAGGGCCCAAATTTTTGGTAATGTATGTACATTGATGCTTAATCATCTAAAAAAGCTTTACCTTCTTTATGAATTCCAATATTTTGAATATGAGTAATTATAGCTATTGCAATTGTTACCTTGCCTTTGACCAAACTTTGACTTTTTGTGAAATGCAATCCAAAGCCTTAGCGCTTTGGTGGTACTCTATGTATAATTCTTCAAGCCTTTTGAAATGCTTCTTGTTTGATTGAATGAACTCTGTTCTAGATAAGATTAGATTGTTCAATATACAATGGGTTAATCTGAGAAAGAGACAAAGTTCCTTCCACCTTCACCTTCTTCTTTTGCCCTAAACCTTGTTTACATTCTCCCTTGTATTTGCTCATTGTGAGCACAAAGACTAAGCCCTAAGCCCTTGACAATATTTTGCTAATACAAAAAGTAGTCTCAAACTTCATTCAACAATGCTATGTAACAATCATCAATCACTAAATTTGACCTTACTGCACCATTTCTACCATGTTGCAAATGAAATGACTAGCAAACCTTCTACATTGTGAAAGTGCGAGAGAGAGACACTTTTACAATTTTGTTGTCACGCCAAGCCATCTCTACTACATGATATTTTTGCCTAGAGAATTGATGGCTATATGGGGTTGGTGCGCCCAAAACTCATTGATACACATGGATTGTGATTGTAGCCTTGTTAGTTTAACAAACTAGAGAGCCTCATACAACTAGTGACCTCATTTCATATTCTACATGGTATGGACATCTAATGGATGATTCCATGTTGTGCTTGGTCCACTCAACCATGCACTCACCTCTTATATGCAATCTATTTTCCCAAGAATGAAAAAAAAGTCTCAACATGTTCCCTTTAATGCACAACACTTCACAAAAAAGGCAATCATAGATCATTTACGGAATTCCACCTTCACCTTCCAAATGAAGTCATGCATTTGGTGTATGAGACATGGGACAAAACTTTCAATTGAACATCTCTTGTAATGTACATCTTGTAATTTATTTATTTATTTTGTATACAATATTTCCTCGATAGACGTCATGCTATATACACATCAGATTGATCGAGCAACTTACAAGTTGTGAACTCGTGCAAGAATGCATTCAGAAGCTCATTTGTATGTTGAGAGACTCTTAGTTCAATTTTTATTTTGGTTTCTTATTTGCCATGGAAGGTCATAATCTTGATTGTTAGAATTTTTATTTTATTTTTATTTTATTTTATTTTTCATAACTTCAAATAACTCTCTACAAACAGGTTCTATATTGCATAGTGTATTATGAGCCATGTGGCCAAGCTCTAAAGTTTCATTTAGCAATATTGTTTTTAGGGTGATTGCCAATAACATCTCTTGATTTTATTTCATTTTAACCCCTGAAGTATCATTCAAGTCTCATTCAAGACTTTTTTTTCATTCAAAACCACTCAGGACTACCATTTTATTGCAAAGAGCAAAAAACTTTGAAAATTGTTATTTTTGCATATCTAACCATAGGATCTTGCACTAGCCTAGTAAAAGGAATTTATGAATTGTCTAGAAGAAATTTCAAAAACTTTGATTGCGTATATTGCAAGATATTTGTGTTCAAAGTTAAAAAAAATAAACTTTGTTCTATTTGGGTGATTTGATAATAAGACTTTGAATCAAATTCTTAACTTAAAATTTTTGCACTACAGATTTTTTATTCTAATTTTTTATGTTGAAGAATTGAGTTGAAGGATTGGAAAAAAAAAGGTTAAGTAGGAATAGGCACAAAATAGAATTAAATTCTAAATTGTTAATAGCTTTGATGGAATGGAAATACACTAATTCCAATGGTGAGATTATTTTCAAAAGAAAACTAAATTATGTGGAATTTATTTATTTATTTAATTGGAAGAATTTAGTTCAAAATTGAATCCTACGAGTTATTTTCTTAGCATGATACAATGATTGTCTCTAAAACAAATAGTTCTATAACTTTCACACCACTAGTTCAAATGAAATGGTTTAAAGCTTCACATGTAGATAAAGATATAATATTTGAGAAAAATTTTAATTCAAAATTATTCCATTTTTTGTGAATTTTTTCTCTTGCCCAACAAACTCCAATTTGGGCTTAAAGTCATAATATTTGCTCATGTTACCAATTTAAATCAAAATGATATTCTCCAAAATTTCATATGATTTCCTATCAAAAGAAAAAATTTCAAAATATCATGTCAAAAATTGAGGTAACATAAGGCTATTTGAAATCCCAAAAGTCCCTTGAGGGGACTTTGGGACTTTAGAGGTGAAGATAATTTACTCATTATTATAAAACCATGTGCTTGCTTTCATATTCACATTTCATTTAGAAGATGTGTGGATTATTAAAATGTCCAAAAATTCTCCACATTTATCATAGAAAACTATTGTCATGAAAGCTTGGTATTTCGGTTGCCTTTTGAAATGTAGACATAGAGAGTAGTTACTATAATTTGATATTTGAGGTATTTGAAAAGTCATGGTGTGGTCACTATTGCTTGTCTTACAAAACTAGGTGAACACAAGCATATTATCCAATTAAAAGGTTGGAGCTAAATTTAGTTTGTAAACAATTTGTTTTAGTATAAGACTAGTTGTTGCCAATTTCCATCATCATGGCTTGCATATAGTAGGATCATTTGAAGGAAACAATTTAGACTAAAGAAATAGGAGAAGATGCAATTGAAGTGCTCAAAATAGGGTTGTGTTAGAATTCTAATGAATGATAAGCTTCTAGTGGCTGGTTGATTGGTCAACGGTGCTAGTATGTGAGCCCAAGAATGCGAGCTTGTGAGCATTGAGCCTACATAATAGGTACCTATAATATAGATACCACACACTATAGAAGGTGTATGTATCATAAACACCTATAATATGGGTATTTGTAACATATATATCCTATAATCATAGATGGTTTCTATGGTATATACACCTATAACATAGATGTGTAGTATTATAGGCTCATAGGCTCATACTCCTATGCTCACATAATAGCAACCCTCGTTGATTGGCAATGATGGTATGGATATCATTGTGATGGAAGATACATCCCCTATGTCTTGGATTTGTTGCAATAGTCTATTCACTTTTCCCATAGAAGGTCAAGCCTTGGGATTGGGAAGGCAACAAAAGAGTCCCAATTGAAGCAAACCTACAACCATTGCCATTTGGATTTCTAAGTCCACATTTGTATCTATTGATCTAAGTGTGGTGTTACAATTCAAATTGTAAGAATTTGATGGTAAAGAAGGAACTTCTCTTGCATATGTCGTTTCATTAGAAAGAGGTACAAATTTGCTTGAAGTCTCAAGCATTTTTGGATCCACCAATCTAAAGAGTGACCCATTCTCATGAGCTTGCCAAACCATGAATAACAATATACGATCCTCCAGTGCTATTGTTTGCAAATCCAAGGGGCGCTTTCCACACACCACTTCCAATACCAAGATGCCAAAACTATAAACATCTGATTCCTTTGTAGCTTTCCCTGTATATAACAACTTAGGGGCCATATAGCCAAATGTACTTGCTGCCAAAGTAGACTTGTCTAAGTTTTGGTGATCCATCAAACGAGCAAGTCCAAAGTCTCCCACTTGGACTTTGAAATTTGCATCCAACAACACATTACTAAACTTGATGTCTTGGTGCAAAATACAACTCGAGCAATCTTCATGCAAGTATTCTAGGGCTGCACCCACCCCTTAAAGAATGGAATGCCGCATTTTCAAAGATAGTATTTGTCGGTTATCATTTTTGTAGAGCCAATCATGGAGAGTTCCATTGGACATGTAATCATACACCAATAACAATTTGCCTTTCTCTTGACACCATCCATACAACCGGATCACATTTCGATGTCAAATTTGGCCAAGACTTGTCACTTCGGCATGAAAGAGGGATTCAGCTTGCTAGGATTCTGACATATTCATTTGCTTCACAGCAACCAAAGCACCACCTCCTAGGTCAAACATGGATTCCATAAGTCAAACTCTTTTTGCAAAGAATTGATTCATCAATTTGAAAGATTGCTAACAATATGGGTAAGAAAACCATATCAAAATGCATCTCATGAAGAGTCTTATATAAATTTTTTTGAATCACAAGTCTTCCAGCGTTTTCAACGAGACGAATGGGCAGGAGTTCTTTTAGGCATGATTGACTGCTAAATGGCCATCGGCCACCACACCACACATATCCGAAGGTATTATTGATGTCCAGAATTCAATAGCAAGTATAATTTCACTAAAAAACTCCAGTGCTCTCACCTTCCAAAGAGCCTTTGTAAACAAGGCCTGATGAGCCACGTCCGAGCAGATTTCTCTCACCAAAGTTCGCAGTTGCCTTTCGGAGCTCATTATACGAGAATACTTGTGGTCCTGTGGAGTAGCCTAACGCTCTGTAACTGCTGGATGGCGTTGCAAATGAATAGATGGACCAGAGAATCCCCAAGGCCGCCATCGTTCCGAATAGAACTCCTGTAGTTACACCAATCCTTGCTCTCGACTTCAAATTGTGAAGCATCCTGTGGAGCTTCGACTCTGATAACGCGGTGCTGAAAAAGCTCCAGGACAAGAGCTCATGCTCTTCCAAATGGTTGACATCGGAGCTTCCCCAGAACATGACCAACACGTCATCTCCGCTCATCGACTTTGGAAATTCGTAATTCGAAATGAGCAGCAGAGGTTGCAGGGGTTTGGCATCTGATCCGTTTGCCATCCTGAATTCCAGGGTCTGAGATGAGCTCGTGAAATCAAGCCAAGCCGTGAAAACTCTCCCGTTGGAGAAGTACTTGCAATGTGTGTCATTGCCACAAAGGTTGTGTGTGTACGCTTCGACATCATCCTCGCGATTGCTTCTGGCCACCCTGATGAAGTTGTTGCTGGGCTCCTTGTCGTGATTCGGATTATATTCAGTGTCAATATAGACTGCAAAGCTTGGTGGACTCATTCGATCATTCAGAAAAAACCTGCAGGCCTGGAACGCTTCTACTTGGGAGAGAACAGCACGCACTCCAACCATGGGAAAGTTTCTGACAAAGGAAATGGCGAACCCACTCCCATCCAAGGGGTTGTTCCTGTTATCCCAAGGCACCCCGTGGGTGGTGAATGTGAAGGAGAACGAGGTGCTAAAGGAAGCCACTCTCTCAGTGACTCCATTCCGGATGTGGACTGGTTTCCTATACACAATCGCTCCACAAGCTCCTTTGGAAGCAAGCGTCCTGGACCCTGCGTTGATGATGTAGGAACGATTGGCGGGATTGTACGCAGCATCTCCAAATGTGAAGAACTCGCCATTCGATTCAGGCGAGAAAGTGGGGAACGTGATTTGCGTGTCTGCAGTTGCAGTTGAAAGAAGGAACGCGGCAAACAGGAAGGAGGGACGTAGAACTGACTTTGGAGTAAACATTGAATCAATCAATGGTGCAATTAGGGCGACCTTAATATCTCGATGGAAATTGATCCCACCACACGCGCGTACCTCCAAGCTGCCTAGCTCCTCTGACTCTTAGCTACCGCGCTCAGGCTAGCTGGGGGATATGCTTATCGATCACTCATCTGGTTCAGGCCAGAAACACTGTCACATGAATTTGCTCGCTGTTCCCAACCGAATTGACGCTAGCTCACGCTGCACAACGTTAATTTTCCCCAATCTTCGCACCTCTATCCAGTTACTGATGTTCCCGAAGCCAAACTAAGAGGACTTGTGAATCATACGAATTCCTTTGGAGTTCCTCTCCTTGTTGCCCTCAGCTCAATTCTGAATGACAATCTGATCTCTGTACGTGGCATGAACTGGATCCCTCGAACCTTAATTACATTCTCATTCATGTATCATTAGAATGAAAGAACTTGCGAGGGTGGCAACCTCATGACCAAGGTGGTGAACTGCGGCTAGGTCTACCCAAACCTTTTCATTTCCAAGAGCATGAGAGGAGAACAACATACCACGGGGTGTGAGCCAGCAACTTGGCCAGTTGTACCACACAGGGACAATTGAATGACACCATAGCAAGCAACGTGGAACGTGAATTTCGTAAAAATTGGCAGTATTCCATTACTTTGGCACGTTTTAGGAAAGGGCATTCTGAAACATGAATTATTTACTGTCTAAGAGCTCGTGCTGACATCATCAAAACATCACACTCGATCATATGCTCAAGGTATTAAGTTCTTCCTCCGAACTCTTACATTTGTGATTTCATAGTGAACTAAAGTGCCCTATACCATTGCCAAAATCATTAGTATGTCATTTGAAGTTGCCAAAAAAGTGATAGCTCAGCCCTCCTTAACCCATAAACGACACTATGGACATTTAGTGTCTAATGAATGACAAAGAATCCTTTTGTGTAGGACAAAAGTGCAATTATTCATCCTTGGTATTTTGTTGTGAAAAGGGGAGGTCTTCTACAGTAGTTTGACTTTTGATGACTGCTTTTTCATTTTTTTAAGCCAATGATTCCCACAATATTCCAATGGATGATTTCCATGGTCACCAATCCATCCTTTAAGGATTAATCTCCTTTCATACCCATTATTCAATCCTTTAAATAATTATGACAAATCATCTATAGTATGCACTGATGTTTAATATTATGTGTTCTATGAATTTCTTTATTAAAATTTTTCTTTTTGAAAATTTTTCGGCATATGAAAATAGCAAAATTATTGGCAAACTAACAAATTTGAGAAGTAAAAGTTTATAAAGTTCAAAATAAAGTATCAATGTACAAACATTTTTTAAAATAAAAGTAAAAAGGACAAATATTAACTGTATGACATGGTGGCTACAGCTCAATGACTCTCCATGACTAATTTTTGAATTTCTATCCAATTATCTCATTTTTGTGCTATAAAATCTTGGAAATTCAATATCTTATGTCAGTTGAAATGTGACGAAACTTGCATTGTGCACCCCCCCTCCCCGAGTGCTTTCTGACGACACCAAACACACCCCAACAACGTGGCGGTTTAGGAGATCCCGATGTCCAAACAAACAAACAAAACACCTATTTTATTAGTTTAGATTCCTACAAATACATTTATACTCATAAATCTAGAAACAGAGAGGCCACTTTTTTGACTAGTTATTTGGATGTTTGCAAGTGGTGCCAGCTTTAATGATACCTGCTGGAGCTATAGGCTAGTGTAACTTCTGTCAACCACAGTAAAAGGGTGGGCAGTCGTCCACATTACTTACTCTAAAACTTCCTTTTAGTACAGATGCATGATCAATTAAATTTTTTGTGAATATTGGAATGATATAATGATAGCTCGGGAACTGCCATGGCCTTCAGGAAAGATTTGGACACGGTACATGGACTACCAAATAAGAGTTGAATACAATAAACTTCAGTTCAGTATAAGATGCAGAGTCAATGACCTTGTCAATAATGCAACGACACGATGCTAGAGAAATTCTCATAGCTTGTTCAGCAAAGAGTTGAATATGTTACACGGACTGCCAATTAATAAAGCATTGAGTACAGCGAGAAGGGTGGGTGGTCAATACCACCCTAAAAACGTCAGTGATGTATGGATGTAGGATCAGTTACCATTGTGAAAAATGCAATTGATGCAATGCTAGATTGAGAATTGCCATAGCCTATTCAGCCAAGAGTTGAACATGTTACAGAAAGCAGCAGCAGAGAGGAACGCAGGGCGTGAACTAATTTCATAAGGGAACTGCATACGGAGACATCCAGTCTGCATCAAAGACGGCTTGCAGTTGGGAGACGATGCGAGGGTCATACGTACCGAAGCTGACACCAGCCGTGGCATAGAAGTAGTCCCACACAAGGTTACTAGTTCCGATGTGCGCCCGCACGTCGCTCACAGCGAATTTGGCATGGTTGACGCGGGCGAAGCCTGGGTACTTGTTATTACTGGGAGCTCCACTCACCATTGCAGGGCCAGTTGCATCCCATCCCGGAACCTCGTAATTCTTGATCTCAATCTTTCCCTTGCATTTGCTGTACACTGACGACTTGCAGAGGGCGTTGGTGGAGTTCAAATACAGCAGGTACTTTTCTGTTCCTTCCAGGGTTGTTCCCCAGTGCGCAACCAGCACTTTCACCGAGGCATGCTTGGAGAATACAACCTAGTGGAGTTCAGAACCAAGGCCATACCATTATCAACAAGGTAGAGGATACAAAACCGCTATAGACCTGATCCGGTCTCTTATATTGACCCCTGTTACCAACAGCAATTCATCTCTTCCTATTGGTTGAACTTAATAGCAAGTGGTGTAAGCATGACTACGTAGTTAAACGTCTATGATCACTCATCTTTGAAAGGAAATGGGGTTGCTTACTGTCACTTCTTGTGGTCTACGACTGCCCTCTTTAATATTGCATAATAATTCATACATAGTGATAAAAAAACACTTCGCTCTTGTACCCCGAAATCTTCTGTTGCAGCTCTATAGTGATCTACCAGAAATCACACTCCTATATATGTCAAAATGCTTAAATGACAACTATTATCCTCTACCTGCTTACTCCTGGGAATTTTGAGACCAGTGTCGAGAAACCAAACCCATGAATCTCCTATGAAAGTAACCACTTGTAAGAGGATTAGGGTAAAGGCTGGAAACCTTTGAAATCGCATCTGAGAAGGCGGGCCAGAAAACATCCACATTCAAGTACTGGGACTGTCCAAGCCAATCCATGGTATTGATTCGCACAATCCCATTCACGGGTACAGAAAGAATTGTGTCCAGCCATCCCTGCTCATCGATCTGGTATGACTGGCCCGAAGTAATCTGACAGAAGAAGCACCTCCTAATTCAAAATTGATCATTCTATGACTTCGGTCTGCAGCTTCGTTGCTTCTGCTGCAATTCCATCAATTTCAAATACAAGACGTAATAAGGTGGAGGATTCTAAAACTAATGCGGACCTCATCCTATCTCCTACTAACACTCACACCCATTACCAACAACTACTATCTTTTCATACACTTCTTTGAACTAATTAGCAAGTGATATTAATGAATTGGCTAAATGTCCATAGCCACTCATCTTAGAATAGATACGCGATTGTCTGTTTTCAATTAAAGTGGTCTACATAATCCCAAAAGAAATTGCATAAGCAATTCAGACATGATGAGGGAAAAAAATGGTCTCAACAGATTTGACGCTTGTAGTCAAAAAGATCCCACCACAGCTCTATAGTGATCTCCCAGAAATCAATGCTCCTACATATGTTAGGATGATTAAAGTGATGAAAATCGTATCCAACAACTTAATCTAAAGCAACGCTCACCTCGGGGGGCGCCACAGAAATGTAAGCTGGCGAAGCGCCTTGTTTGCTCCCACTTTCCCATCCGGGCGTGTCGAGGAGCAAGGGGAAGAAAGGCGGATCAGACAACGAGGGATAGCCCTGCACATGTGATGTTGCAGTGTATTTCGGGAACGGCGGTCTGAACATCGAGGAGAGGGCTCAGAGACATCAAAGGACTTTGATCGATCCACATGCAATAAAACGTTTCGGAAGAGGAAGAGAAACGTACATGCAACGTTCGTTGGAGTCTACAAAGTGAGACCAGCATGGCACTGTGCGGTTGAGTTGCCACTGTTGATCCCAAACCAAGGAGGTGTGCTGGGATGCATTCAACGTGGTGAGAGTCCAGAAATTGTTGAAGTATCCTTCAAGCAGCTTCACCACCGTAGGACAGCTCATGAAGTACACTCCGACTTCCTTCACCTGCACAAGAACTCGCATCAGTTCGTGCTCCACTACGTCGCTTAGGCTTCGTCGTCTTTATCGTCTGCAGAGGATTCCATGACTACGATATGAAACGAGAACGGCTGGTATAAAAGCCTTTGCTGATATCATCTAAAACCGACACACTTCAGTTGGTCGGTGTGATCTGCATACAGAAGTCGCAAGATCTTGGTAGAAGCGCATCGTGCATCACAGTCCAACAAGCTCACTTGCAAGATCGATAGAGCCAAACATGAGTAAAAGAACTCAAAAAACACAAACTGCTTGTTGGCTCTCTGCTGTCATATTCACTGCAGACCTTTGATTGGTTGTGATCTCAATACTTCGAGTTAAGAGCACTCAACACTTCCACTCAGGAGTTGTATGATAGCTCCAACACTACCGGCATTTTCACAACTGTAACATTCCAACAAGATATCACTCACTACATTTGGTTAAGAAATAAGCTCGAAATCTCAATTTGAAATTTTAAGTGCACCCATTGATTGGTCGTCGTTAGCTTCCATACCAGCCGCCCCTGTGTAACGATGGCAGAAAGAAACATACGATTTGACTGAATCAGAATTTACCTGCGTGAGAGATTTCCAGTCATTGTTGGCGGATCCGAGATAGGCATCCTCCCTGTTGGCCATCCAAAGCTTGCTGTGGACGATACCCGAGCCCCACCAATCGGTCAAGAGCAACGTTCTGTTTTGAACGTTAGGCCTCCCTGCTGCCATGGCCGCCGATTCGGCATCAAAACTGGGGGAAAATCCTTTGTGCTGCAGAATTCTGTGACAATCGAACCAACTCTCAGCTTGCAATTCGATAACCAGACGATGCAGTTACATTCAACCCTAATGCACTCACAGAACACAGATTGAACGAATTCGAGTATAGATGCAATGAATCCCTGCGAGCTGCAGAATTATGCGCACTCGAACCAACTCTCAGCTTGCAATTCGATCAACAAGACGAAGCAAGCTTACGCAACCCTAATGAACTCAGATTGCAGCAATTAGAGCAATCAATCACCGGATGGGGACCCCTCGTTCTGCGGCTGCCAGCAGCGACGCGTACACAGCCTTACCCTCCGTCGCACCGAATTGTTCCATCTGCTTCTCCGAGAATCCATAGTCCCCTGACAGCGGATTGCCGGGATCGGCCAGAAGCTCCCAATACTGCGCCGAGACGTCCAATCCCTTAGTGGCGTTCCCCGCCAACCATCGCAGCACGTCGCTCGTGCTCAACACGCCCGGAACTGGATGAAGCTCCGGCATGTCCGTGGGAATCGACTGCACAAGCCAGACCTTGCACTCCCTGTCTTCGTCCAGAGTCGGCCAGGCTTGGCCTTGCCCGAGCGGTACCAGCAGCACCAACATCAGCACCGTGACGGCCATGAACAGCCCCATCGTCTGCATCTGGCAACGCACTCGCTTCTCGGCTTCTGCACCATCAGCCCTTGCCGATACCATCCCCATAGCAATGCAGAATTCAGACTCAGAGCTTGCATGTCACGGGATCCATGTTCTCGCGATAACTGCAGCTAATGATTCACACAATCATAAAACACGATTGGAGTTAATCTCTCTCTCTCTCTCTCTCTCTCTCTCTCTCTCTCTCTCTCTCTTCACACAACAACATGATAAACAGAATGACCATGTCTCCACAATCCACATCTCCGCTTCCGATGCTTTGGTGAAAAATGGTTATCTTAAAAGTAGGACAGGCTTATTTTGCCCTTTTCACGTTCTTGCTAGATTGCAGAATCTACAACGTGATACCGAATAAGCCTGTCCTACTTTTAACGCTTCAGAGCGGGTAGAAGAGCCGCGCGTTCTGCCTCGCCCTGCCGGGCTCGATCTGCAGCCGCTTGCTGGTAGAACGCGGGGCTCCCTGCCCGCTCTATAGTACGTTAAAAGTAGGACAGGCTTGTTCTGCCCTTTCATGTTCTTGCTGAATTGCATTCATCCTTATGTGCCCGGATGATCCCTGAGTTCCAGGCAGCGATTGGGAGAATTTTCTGCCACTAGTGGGTTTCGGACCTGGAAACTCACTAATGGCATCACCATTGAAGGCATAATATTCATTCCACGAAGTCTGAAACCCCCAATTGTTTCGACAACAACAGAACTGAGGTACTGCTCCAATGGAGCTCTCTCATGCATGGGCGGTCCTACGTTTGCAGAATTTCTTTCGAGGAGGAGATTGGATGTATGTGTCCATGTGAAGTGCATTCGCGAGAATTCCAACGTATAGGAAGTTATGGAGCATTTCTTGTTGATCTTCACGTACATCGCGGTATCTGTTGCTGTGTATGTGTTCATACATCGTATGGAAGGGTTTGTCAGTCCGTTTTTTAGTGGCGGACTGGACATGACGGCGGGCGTTTGTTAGGACAGCCATTGGAGATGAAATTGTTGCACGTTGCATTTCATGTCCGAGACTGAGCTCGCTACTGGCGATGGCGGCCGATCTGTTGTAGGGTTTGATGAATTGGCATGGAAAACATGGCGAGTGAGTACCAAAGCTCGTTGCGAGACTCCGTGGGATGGCTGATGAACAAGACGGAGTCGCTCTGGGTCGCCGTGGTTGCGTCTTGTCGACAAATGTGGGACGATTTGCAAAACGCCTTTTACACGAATTTGATCCCCGGAGAGAGATTCGGACGGGACGCAGTCTACGTCTTTCTTGTTGGAACGGTTCCTGCGTTTCTAGCTGGGAGTACATCTGCGGCGTTATTGTTTGGGATTATTCCGGGATTCATTGGGGGCTTGGGATTGATCGTGGCATTTAGCCATGCCCAAGCCAGCCGGTCTCGGGAGCGTCGAGCCAAGGTTTGGACATCTACAGACATCTACACAGACATTTACACACATTTAGTCCACAGTGTTAGAGTCTGTAATGCATTGCAGAGGACTGTTCATCTTCTTTTGATGATTCTTCCCTGATAACTCTTATGAATAGTGAGATTCTTCCATTGATGTGATCACTGACATGTGAACAGGCTGCCCTCATCTTCGCAATTTCGGAAATGAAGCAAGATGACTTCCGGTCCCTGTTTCCCAAATCTGTGCTTCCTCGGTGGATTCTTCAAAGCAATCTTGAGAAGGTTGCTTGCTTGTGCCATCACCTTGGGATTGCAATCTGTTGAGAACTTGAGTTGCATGTAATGAGAGCTAAATGGGATGGAGAGGGAGTCTTTGATGTTGCTTTTGATGAGACTTGATTAGCCCTAATTTTGTAACTTACAATTCTGGTTTCAGCTGGTTGTCGACATCATTGTGACACCGTTCTTCTGTTAAGCTTTGTGGAGTCTTGTGGTGACTGGATTAACAGCCTTGCGGTGGCTGAAATGCTTCTTAGCTAACGCAATTGATTGGCGAATTGCCAGATTGATTGGCTTAATGTTGTGCTGAAAAAGGTGTGGCCCTTCTTCAACGAGGTACAAGCTTCTCAATGAAACCCAGTTTCACTGTAGCAGTATGCATGTGAGTTCCTGTATATTTAGTTTCAATTTTTGTTAGCGCTGCCTCTGTAGCAACACGCGATATCTCAAGGGCTGATTTTGTCCAATAAGAGTTTTTTCAGTAAAATTAGACTTGTCAGTAAATTTTGGACATCAGTCATAGGGAGATGGCAGTCCAGTAGGTCAAATTGGGAAGGTTGTGATCTGAATGTTTTGGATAGTGACATAAGCAATTTTCAAGTAGATACAAGCAGGTGATTACAGAGAGGCCTCCTCATGAATCATGTGGAAGTCTCCGTGTGAATTGCATTGTGCTTATCTTGCCTCCCCATGATCAATCCCTCTATGATATTGTCTAGAAACTCTTGATTCAATCTAATTTTACTGAAAACCATGTTCAATTGCGATGATGGATATTCTATCATGCTCGTTTCTGTGATCTGAATGAAGTATTATGTTACAATTTAAGATTTCTCAATTCGTTTACCTAGAGTGAAAGACTTGCAAAATTATGAATGCGTTTATGATGAGGCTGGTTAAGAGTGTCTGGAGAGTGAGTTTGAACTGCTCAAATGTTTTTCACTGGACTTGGCTACAACTCTTCCATGCGGTGTTTAGCTCGTATTAGAGGGTCACTTGACGCTTCTGTGAAAGTGATGAGGCAGGCTTATTCAAAGATGTTAATGGAGCAGTGGCAGCCCTACCTTGATAATTACAAGCCTGCCTTTGCCAATTCTGTCTGTTTCCAAGAGCTTACGCTTGGCACAGTTGCCCCCATGTCCGAAGGTTTGGCTTCAACTTTGAATAATCATGTCAGGCTTGACCCGAGCTACTGCTGCAAATTCGGACATTAGCAATTTCTTTTCATCTGCTTCGGTTCCCTAGATTTGTTTTCGTTGGTCTTCGACCACAGGCCGGGTTGCTTAGGTCTCGCTAGCTGCTTTTAAATACATGTCTCTCATGCCAGACTGTAGTTTAATCCGTGTTACCTGAATGTATTTTACTTTGAGGAAATAATACCCCTAAGTTCTTAGGATTGAAAATTTCCCGATTATTCACATATTCCTTAGGCTTATAAGAACGGAAACCGAGCTGGTGGTGTTTTGAATAATTTATTTATTCTTCTCTTTTCTTATATTGTGGGCCAGGCAATATTATTTGGAAGTCTTAAGGATGTTTTAAGTCAAACGTCACATGTTGGTAAATGTCAGGGGTTCGGATGCTGGATTTGGAGCCTAATGAGATTTCCATAGATATGGACTTGCACTGGATTGGGAACGCAAGCTGCATATTGGGAGTGTCATCTATAATGGGTGTCTCTTTCCCTGTTCAGGTATCGCCATCTCCCTTACTGGGCTCGGTGAACGTTCAGTTAGATTGTTCTGATTGGCTTGGCTCGGTATTCCTGTATTAAATACATGACATAATTGATCAGTGTACCGGTTCTCCTTGAAGTTATACCGACAAACACCTAGAGACCTTTCCATCGGGGAGTTTCAATCGCAGCGATTGCGGAAGTTCATCTGATAGCTTGTAAATACCCCCAAACTCTGAGTTGCTGATACTAACTGTATGGGCTTTCATTGTAGGTGAAAAATATTCACTTGAAGTTTATCTTACGGTTCATTTTCAAGCCTTTGGTGGACGAGCTGCCTGGTTTTGGAGCTGTCACCTTCTCAATCAGGACACAGGTATGTGAAATTCAAATTATCTTCTCTGAGCGTGCTTATGCCAAAATTGTCCAGCTTACTAATTCTGAAAATTTTGACTTCAGTTAGTCTGTCTTTATAGTTTCCATCCATTGACTATATCTGAACGCTCTTTCCGAAATAGCTGATGGCACAATTATCGGTCTATCCTTATGTAGGTGTAGAGGTTCTGGTATTCTCCCTTTTTTTCATTTAACTCGTTTTTTCTATTTTTCTAGCAAAACAAGAATGTCATGCGGCATGGCCTGTAGAATTATAGGCGTTCTCAAACATCAATAACTAAGGGACATTATAGGAGCTTGTTTTGAATAGGAATCCACTTTTGTCCCAGTTCGGCTGATATCTCTTCATGCTTGGACCAGAAAAAATTTGACTTCATCGTGAAAGTGGTCGGAGAAAATATCACAAACATTCCTGGTGTAACCGAGAAGCTCTACGTAAGATCTGACTGCGAGTACTGAGAGTTTTATCTCCTTCGAAGATTTATTTTGTCTGAAAAGCGCTTTGAAATGAGGCTACAATAGCCATTAGTGGGAATCACAAGTATGCATCAAGAAGTAGAAACTCTTGAACTTTTTTGGATCATGCTGGAAAATCGAAGAATTCAGCAAAGTTTACAGTGCCGTTGTAGACTCGCTGTGTACCATATCCGGATCAGTGCATGTCTTGTGAAAAAGCTTCTTGTGTTTGATTTGACGGCAATGGGTAATTATCTATGTTTGACAGGAAATGATACACTCTGCGGTATTAGAATCCTTGAGCTGGCCCATGCGAATCTGTATTCCAGTAATTCCAGTACCTGCAGGTGGAGACATTACTAGGTAAAGTCGCTCTTTGTAAATTCTCCTGCTTGATGCATGCTAAAGAGTTCGATGCGTTGGATTCAAAAGTATGCAAGGACCAATAACCAATAGGTCAGCCTTGCCAGTGACCGCAAACTTCCCATCCATTCACTAACCGCACTCTAACCACATAGAACAGTTGCTTCCCCTCCTGTGACCTTAAGTTACAGTTATTGATTGTAGAAGTGCTAGCTAGAAATTTTTTTGTACGACCAACTTCTACTTTTCTGACAAGTGAAAATTAATATGTGCCGTGAAGGTGCTCTGAACGGGAAGTACTAAGGAAATTTCGTACGTTCATTACTGAATGCATCAAAAATCACATATTTCTTGAACCGTTTGTCTTGTGAAGGCTCAGACTCAATCATTAGTAGTTGTAAGAGCTTCAAATCATTTGATACAATTTTGAATTTGCTAAGTCAATGGCATGTTTTCTGGACACAGTGTGAATGTGAATTTGTGTTTCCTTTATTCAGATTTCGGCGCCACATGTGCCCACGACGAAATGCGGCCATCTTTGCAACACCGGGTGCGGATGGAAAACCACCTGCTGGAATCTTGGACATAAAGTTGGTGCAGGGCAGAGACTTGTGGGACATAGGGAAGCCCCCTGATGCCTTTGCAGTGTTGTACGTCCATGCTACTCCGGGGCATATGAGGAGGAGCACGACCATAGTAAGGAACATGTAACGCCCTAACCCTTTGACCTTTGAAAACTTTAAGACATTTTGAGCTTACATTCTATTTTCCATGATGGTTTCAGAGCTCTAAAATGAGATAAGACATAAAATAGACTGGACTTTGAAACTGGTGATGTCGTCATCTTTCTCTCTTGCTTCAGAGACATGAGAAGAATCCCATCTGGAATGAGCTCTTTGAGCTTGAGTTTACTGATTTGGGGGAAGAAAAAATTATGATGGTTTTTTTCGATGAAGCGGCTCCTCAAGAGTTTCAGGTGTTGGGGTACTGCCAATTGTACTTGCAAGTGAGGATTTCACTACGCCCATTCCATCGCATTGATTTCCAATTGTAACAAAATAGTACTGCATATTCTAGGTTCACTGTAATCGAGTGGCGGATTTCAGGCACTTGAGGAAGGACGGATCACAGAGCGATGGCTTAAAGTTTATAAGGATATGCAGGGTCTGGAAAGCTTGCGGGAAACCAAGTACAGAGGAAAGGTAAACAATCGTCGTCCACCTCTTTCTAGATCATTCGGGGTTGCTTCTCAAGGATGTGAGACCAATCATAGCGTTTCAGCCTCAGCATGCCGCCCTCTTAGCTTAATGTACCTCACTATCTGAAAATTCAACCGTGAGCGGGTGACCAGTTTCAACTCATTGCTTTTTCCTGGCAGAAGTCTAGGAACATCGAACATAATTCGGATAGCTCTCTTGTGGCTTGATTCTCGTTTCTAGGTCAATGTTGAGCTGGTGCATCGATGTTATGACGTGGAAGAACTTCAGGAGTTTCAAGATATTTCAATGAATCGTCTCTCTGCTGCGGATGTGGGGGGTTGGCACAGAAGAAGGAGCACTTGTTTGAGTGACAGGTACATACAAAAACCTTTGTAGAGACCATTATCACCTCCTATCAGAAACTCAGAAACCATTTTACCGTGAAGGCAGGTCCACACAAGGCTGGAAAACTGACTGACAGATCATTTCTGCTAAGTGGGTAAGTGTGAATAATTTAGGTTCAATGTTATTTTATCATACTCTGACTTTCCGTTTCCATTCAGCCAAACAGTTTCTAACCGGATAATCATATCAAAAACAAATTAGAACCTTGCAAACAGTGTTGAAACAATGTACCTAACTACCAAAATCAGATTTCATTGACTTCATCTCTAAAGCGTATTTGGCTCCGGCATGGGAGTTTTGTCCTCACTAAGTGACAGTGATGCTTCCATTTTGCAAATTTGAATTGTGCAGACAAGGCTATATCTATATTGGACTTGCAGAGTACACGTCTATCACTGACTTTGAAGGTTTGTCTTTGAAGGTTTTCTCGCAAGGGAATAATGTGGGAGTTGATTCGCGGGATATTGTCGGTCACAGTGTTGCGAGCTGAAAACCTTCTTCCCATTGATTTTCAAGGGAAGAGTGACCCGTACGTGGTCCTCTGTATGATGAAGCAGAAACGGCTGAAGAAAAAAACTTCGGTATCATAAATTTCTCTCAAATCCTGACTTGATACAAATATAATTCGTTAATGACATAGGGCGCCATATATTCTTGGTATTGCAGCCTTCGGTAGCAATAGGGCATGGAGTTCATAACATTCTAGAGTAATGTTGATATATAGCCCAGCCTTTCCTCTATAGATGCACTGCAGTTGAAAGTACCTATGCAAATCAATAAGCAGTTGGTCCAAGGTAGGTTGGTTTTTGGAATTGCAGGTTATGCACAACACCTTGAATCCAATCTGGGATGAAACCATGGGTTTTCTTGTACAAGATGCTCGACAAGATATGCTTCTTGTACATGTTTGGAACGATGAGACCTTTGGCAAGGTTGGTCAATATCTTGAAGCCATCAATTGCTATTGAGTAGGCCTTATCAACTAATCTATTCCATATTCAAATGTAAATTTATCAATTGATTTAGACAACCCAAAATTTAGATATTGGACCTCGAAATCAATCCATCAAAGGAATTTTTTTACTCTAAAGGAACATACCATAGAATCAACTTGATATTCTTGAGCAACATACAACCTTCCAACCTAAAGAATATGGTCCAAAACATCCTCCTCACTCATCACCAAGTAAACTTGTAGTTGTGCCATTGGTTCTTGACCTTCCACTTGTAATTGAAACTTTCATAAGACATCCCAATAGTAATGGAAGAATCTTCAAGAGACCTTGCAACACTATTCAAAAATGTCATGTGAAATAGAAAAAAGGCTAGAACCATTAAGTAAAAGCAACACAAAAATGAAAACTTGCACAAGAAATGGTAGATTTAAAACTCAAAACTATTTTACAACTAAATAAAACAAAGGTTTGTAGTAAGCAACAAATCCACTTACTAAGTTTTGGGGATCTTATTGCAGGAATGTCTAGGGTCAACATCCACCACATTAACACGAGTGTTGCAAGAATCTTCGTTTGAAGATATGTTTAGACTTGTAGGAGTCCCATGTGGAAGAGTGCTTTTGCGACTCGAATGGAAAACCGGAATTGGAACATCTATAATTCTTGATAGACCTACACTCCCTATAAGTGAATACACGCCATCTTCACAAAGTTGTCTCCAACTTTACCATGATGAGTGAAGGTGTTCACCTAAACTACCCCGCAAGCAAGGCATATGGCATCTTTACAAGATCAATTTTGATGAGCTCTGTCAAACCAAGGAAAAACACTCAATGGGTTAGAAAAGAGCCTCCTAAAAAAACTTGAAGGGAAGTTCAAATCCATACAAGTAGTATGCCATGTTGTTTTAGAGCAAATGAGATACATTTTCCAACATTAAATCTATTGACGTTGGGCTTTGATGTAAATATACAAGCAAGAAGATTTAAAATTGCAAAAGTGGTGCTATTAGGTATACGCATGATAAATTGAAATGAATTCCGTTGAGCTATCTCACATTCAATAATTACATAGTGAAGAGAGGCTTTTCAAAAGAAGCCCACCACATGCAAAGGCAAGGGATGCTAAAATTACTCAAAACCTGATTCCCTCTCCTCTATTGACCCCCAATACCAACAAGAAACTCATCCATTCATTCATGTGGTAGGACTTCTTAGCAAGTGGTGTGAATGTTTATGGCTATGGAAGAATAATGAAATCCCAAGAATACTCTAATCAATCCCCATGCAATTGAAACACTTGATGAATAACCATGATAATTAAAGGAAAAATTATGGACATATAGATTGCCAAAGTTTTGATGACTTTTACTACACTTTGAATATGAAACTCTCAAATCTTGATATTGGTCATCTTTACATTTTACATAATTCAAAGTGATAATGAAGCTAGAGAAAAAAGTAATTATAGGTTTAATTTAACCCAAAGGCATTTGAAATCAATAACCTTAGAAAAAAAATTGATTGCTTGAACCCCAAATGGCCGAGAGTTCACGTTTGACGTTCTTAGGTTTGAAGTGACACAAATAGAATCCTTTTACACCCTTCACCAGCATCCTTGCTGATAGTAAAACCCAGATTATAGCCGATAGCTTAGAAAAAATTTCCAAAAGGGTGAGAGGGGAACCTGACAGGATGAAAAAAATCAGCGAGCAGTTATTTGATGAAGGGCATCCCCGATGGAACTTTGTTGGCGTAATCCACATAATCTTGTCCAAAAAACCGGCGTAAAAAATACTCTTCATATCTATGCCAACCATTAAGTAAAAACAGACAGGATTGAATAAGAGGACTCACAATGCCCATGCAACATCTAAGCTAATGTTACCAGCTGTGTATGGATACGGTATGCGGTGGTCGAAAAAACGCCAAGTGACGATGGTGTAGCCCACTATACAAACTGGATTGACAAGTAATACTTGGGTGCCAATAGACCAAATAAAGAACCCCAAATAACTTGGGTGACGAAAAAAGCTGCAAAAAAACGAACATGAAATTCAGCCGTTAACGACTCACGAACAATGAATCGGTGTTCACAACTTGGTACTCAAAGAGTGCCTGACAAGAGAGGCAGGATCTTCAAATCCACCAGCAGAGACCCCACCTCCTAGAGATGTTCTAGAAAACATACCCGCATTACAATTGGCAGGGTTTATATTAGACTCTATCTTGAATGCCATTGCAATTGGCAGGGCATAACGAAGCTAGGTTTTCGAGGAGGGGGGCTCATGTACATGTTGGGCTACATTATTCACGAAACCTAAGCAGTAGAGGTGAGAAAACAAAACGAAGGGGAACCCTAAACCCGGAAGGGTTTGCATAAAAAATTGCATAAATGATGAGGGTTGGCTGATAATGAAGTAGTTCAGCGGATCCACTTATAAAGTTGAGACACTTCCATAATTCGAAGCTGGACTACGAACTCAATCATGGCAAGCTCAAAACATAAATGAAAAAGAGCAAACAGAGAAATACTGAGGGAAAACACACACATGACCAAAGAGGGTGGGGACTACCTGTAAATACCATGAGTGACAAGCTTGTGCTCTTGCCGTTTGTCCACTTTGATATCATGCGTGAAGCTCTTGTTGGCGGTGATCACAGCCAATTTGCGAAGAGCTTCACCCACCACGACCAGTACCAACCCCGTGTAACTCACTAATGCTTGCTCCTTCAGCCACGGCACATACCGGCATTCCAACGCATGCTCCACCATCGAGAGCGCAAGGGCCACCAAGTACGGGCCACTAATGAGAGTAGCTGAAGGAAAATTTCAACAGCCTGATCAGTACAACACAAATTCCTTCCACTAATGGTAACCCTAGAAAATCCATTCAATGGATCATTTTTGACATTCACAACATCCTCAACACAAGCTCTCTTTTAGGGTGCTCTATTGAAACCTAATGTTCGCAATACCACATGAATTTCCAGATATTTCGTTTCATCAGGAGATGAGAGGTGGAGACAGACTCATGTCAGGGAAAAACCTAAAGGAAAATACTCTGAAATTATGATGAAAGTATGAGAGTAGCTGAAGAAATTTCAGGGGCCTGATCATTCCAAGAAACAGTCACAGAACAAGCGCATTTCTCTAAATGGCAACCCTAGGAAATCTATCCCGACAGATTCGAGTGCTACAACATCCTGAACATGAGCTCTCCTTCGGGTATTTTTCTGCAACTTACTGTTCGCAATAGGACATGAATAATTCACATCATCAGAAGATGAGCTGCGGAGTCATGGTAATGTCAGAAAATACTACAGGAACAACGAACGAGTGAAAGATGTAAGTCTACAGGAGCTCAGAGCAACGTGAAACCCTGATTCGGCACTTACAGGCAGCATTGACACGGCGACGACCATGATGCGCGAGTGCCAGCAAAAACTCCGAAGTGTGGAAAAATACCACCGCTCCCAGCATACACCACAGCTGCTCCCAAGGCCCCATGCTGCTTACTGCCTTCCTGCTACCCGCCACACCCACCACACCGACTTCCGCCAACTTCACATGCCGTAGATCCCCCAATCTCGCCCGCCAACACTTCAGCTGATGCCGACCAAGCGCAAAATACGTCGCTTTCATGGGAAGGCTTCTGCCATCACAAAGGGTGATCAACAGCTCTCAAAACGCAGGGATGCAGACAGGGCGAGACGAGTCCAAAGGGATGATGAGCACTTCCACTACGGCCTCGTCATTTACGTTTTGGGCTCGAGGAGTCGGTTTCGAGCAACCCTAATTGGGAAAAGACCAACTGAGAATGTTGGGAATAATACCGACTGAATGATTCGAGAGTTCTGCGTTAATGTTTGGCTGCTTCATACATCGGTGTGAGGAGGAAACCCTAAATCAACATATCGGAAAATCACTGGAGAGAACGCAGGCAAACTTTTGGTGTCCAAGAACGTCGTTACCCTCGACATGAAAAGAGGGATCGTTGAAATTAAAATTAATTTGACAAAAGATTGCAAACAGATTCAGAGCGCAATGGTAGGGCTTGACAGAACAAAACGAAGGAAGTCATAGAAACTCATTCAAGACAATTGCTCGGCTCCCCCAAAAGGGTAGATGCTACCGTGGAACAACAATATGTCATGTTCAGTCCCAAAGTTTTAAGATGAGTAAGCATGGGCTCGCGCACGTTTCACAGATGAACAACCCAGATCGTCAGGTCACAAAAAATTCAATGATTTTCTAAACCTTAACAACGAACACTATTGTACACATTCTTCTGACTACGCTCTAGTTCACACGCCCTGAAGGCACTATGCATTTGTATTAGGTCAGTTGACATCGTCCTTGGCTACATCATCTTAGTCTCATTCTAGCATGATTTCTCTACAGAAGGTTCTATGAACTCCGTCACTGGAGGTAGGCCCTAGGTTCATTGTGGAAAAAGTCAAATATCTGTGTACGAACTCTGAAGAAGGGCAGCTTTGAATGAGAGGACGATGAAACTCTTGTAGCTCTGTCCAGAAATGAAGAGCAACCTGCACCACCATCTTCAACCATCACCACGTGCAGTGGACAGGAGATATCAACGCTATTAAAACAGGCATCGGCATCATGAACTTCTCAGTCGAGAGTTTCGAGGCCATTAGGAGACACAGACGATACACTTCTGATGTAGCTTGGCGTTTGAGTGGCTGCAACATCCATATCTGATGGAGCTTGGCCTGTGAGAGAAAGAACCACCTCATCTGCTGGCCGAAAGTTTGCATCCTCCCGTAACTCCCGCACACACATTTTGTACGTGCTTTCCGCTAGATCAATATGGTCCTGCAGAAGTTTGATGTACTCCTCCACGTTTTCCACCTGAATCAAGGTATACAACGAAATTTTCAGACGGGGACTGATAGCTTGGCCTCGTTCAAACCTCGATGACATTCTATACAGCTTGCACCCTTTCCACTCGAGCACAACAAAAATTGGAGCAATGATTTCTTTTGAAGAACTAGCCCATTCTTGAATCATTTTCTTTCATTGCCAGGCATGCAATCAATTATAAATGAGTCCACATACGAATATGCCAATTGAGAACTGGACGAAAATAGATAATAATTGTAAGAAGAATCACACGCTTCTTTGCATACATGACATGAGCCCAAGTTTGTGCACAAAGAGAATCTAGACTCCTTTTCTTGGCTCACAGTATATTGATCCAAACGGTGCTCAGTCAGACTCTCAAGAATGTTATGCAGACCTTGAACCATGCCCTTCAATGCAGAAGTTTAAGAACACTTCCAATTTGTCCATGTTCAAGCTACTCTCGACAACATAATATTTATGCTTTGGCTACTTGTACCTGGAAATTTAATAGACATGAAAGTTCCAAATGTCGTACCTCAATCTTCAGTTCCCTCAAATACTCTTCCTGGGGATCATGCTCTGGAGGTGACGGGTCAGAGTTCGAGGGAGGCTTATCCAAGACCGGCGGTGTGGCAGCAGCATCTAATTTCTCCCACGCCTCCAACTCAGCTTCATAGCTGCAGCAGCATCCATGTTCGAAATCAGAACAAATGTCAAGCATAATTTCTACATGCATCTGAAAAGAAAAATATGCTTCACCAGCATATCCAACCCACAGTCCAGACCGATAGAGAAGTAATCAACCGACAGAGGTGACACAATATGAAAACCCAAATTGCTTGAGAATACATAATTTCTAAAGCGATCAAGACCTCTCGATATCAAAAATAGGAAATCCAAGAAGGAACCTAAAAAAAGTACAAACAACATGAAGTAGGGATGCTCTTCTTACATGGCTTTCAGTGTCAGCAACTTCTTTCTTTTCTTCTCGTCCTCAAAAGATTGGTCTTCGGCGACAGGTTCCGAATCCTCCTCATGAGCCTCCTCTCCCTGTAATGCCAACTGAGACTCCGGAGCTGCTGCTATCTCCTTCAAACGACTCTTGCGAATTTTGAATACAAACCCGCCCTCATCGATGGTCTCAAATTCTGCACATTAGCACGACAATTATCATTCCTGCAACAAGGCCCCCTCACTGTGCCTTCCTTCATTTTCCAGGTCCTGAAAGTGTCTATAGAGGATGGACTTTTGCTACATCCGAGTTCAGTGTAAAGGGAAAAGATTTTCACATACCTGCTGCCGCCATGGAAGATAATGAAATGGCAATGCTTATCCCAGCTTTCACTCTCTCACTCACAACTCCCGCTTCAGCAAAAGGAAAATTCTCGCTTCGGGCATACGAGCTCCTAACGAAAACTCCCCGTGGCAACCACAGAACACCAAACCCATCGCAGCAAAGACAGCTCACCTCACATTACAATGATTCTACAAACCCAGAATTTTTTCTCACAAACTCTAAGTGAAATCGATGTTACTACATTAAAAGAATGCGGGAAACTACCGGAATCCTACCAATGGCATCTCCACGTTGATCATCGCTATCGACCTATGCAAACCCAACAAAATATTTGAATCTCTCTGAACAGAAAAGCTTAAAATTCCGCACAAGGAAGATGACAGGTTTTCGAAGTGCAGTTCGGGGAGTTTTCGGGACTGCACAGCAGTGGAGCCGCAGTCAGGACTTCTCTCACGAACGTCTTTCCTGTCCGGGGCGTGCCTTGGTTGGAGTCGGAAGCTTGGTCGCGGTTAGTGTACGAGGAGATGTACAGAATGGATTGCCGGATTCTGTCAAGAGGCGTCGGGGTGGAAACCTCCACCCGCTCCTGCTCTCCGTCTTCTTAACCCTAGACTAGAAAGGACGGGCTGGTCACCTTGGAAATCATCCTTTGGGGTACCTTGTGAATAATTTGCTTAAGAAAAACCAAGAGCACTCATTGGAGGTCAAATTATTATGCAAGATGTTTTCTTTTCACCCAAACTTTTTCGGATGAACATCTGCACTTTTGTCCTATAGAGAAATATTTTGTGCCATCCATTGAACATTTAGTGTCTCCGGCATTCTTTTAGGATTAGAAAGGATGACAATTGGTCACTTAGCAAAAAAAAGATCTTCATCCATCCTAATGGGGATGAAAATTCACCTATCAAAAATCCAAGAAATGAGTACCTTGCAAATCTCTTTATTATCCCCTTCCCTTAAACAAATCAAGTACAAGTTTGTAATATGATTTTGTTAAAAAAATAAGTTGTTAGATTACAATTGGCTTTGTCATATGACATTGGCATACTATTTGGATAAGGTACCTATTCAAACTTCCTCACAATTGGCTTTTGTTGATGTAAAGCTTCTTTTGTTGAGATCCAAAACCAATCATTTTGTGAATTTGGAAAACTAATTTTGGCCCTATAGATAAGAAATAGTTGTAAGTTATCCTTAATGGAGAATACACCTCATAATTTAAAAAAAATTCTTGATGATACTTTGTGAATATAAATGAATTTGAATATAATTTTAAAACAAAATCTTAGATAATTAAAAAATTTTGATACAAAATCCAAAAATCCAAAATAAAATTTGTTTTTGAATTAGTTTCAAAATTGTCATACTCTTCTCTTTCCACTACTTAAAGAAATGGACATATGATGTATGCATTTTGACATCTACTGTTGCATATTACAAAATTATATATTTAATTGGGAATAAAGAATTCAATGACTATGAAAATGATTTTCAATCCCCTTCTTAATGCTTGCAATCCAAGTTTTTTCTTAGTATTCAAGATAAACATAGTGAATTCATTCTAAGAATTCTTATAAACAATTATAATTCTTCTATAATTTCTCTTGACTTTCTAAATCATTATTTTTTCTTTCCTTTCATGTACGACAAAAAAAATTTGAAACTTGTTCAATGAATATAAATTTAATGAAGTATACTTTTCAAAACAAGCATCATCTATCTAGTGCATACTACGCATCTAGGGGTTAAATTCCAATACGGTACGGAGTATTACTCTTCAGCGTAGTGTTATAATCACATGTATTCTCCGTGCTTACGCAGTGACATTATAGAGGTTAGGATGTACCTTCCCATCGAGCACATGGGAATGAAAATACTGTAGTTTAACGAACGGAAAATCAGGTCCGGGGGCTTCATCCATCCGTTAGTCACGTCAGTTCCCGCCATCTTTGTGCTTTGTGCTTCACGCTCCCGGGTACCGCCATAGCTAAGACTTGCATTCAAATCCCTGTTTGAAATTCGCGGAACCGAGGAAAGGAATTTGATGCTGTTTCTTGGGGGCAGGCCTCAGTAGAAGTTCATCGAGACATTATGAGTTAACCTAATTCGCCACAGATTGGGAGTTGTTTTTCTGGTCTTTGTCACTGAAAACTATATTAGTGATTGCTCTGAGTGTGGCAGGAGCGACGCTTCCGCGTGATGATGAAATTGCTAGTTCTCTTTCCTCCTGCAAGTTCATCGGAGGCGTTTTTTCGTGTGGTGTTAGATTGACATGCACGGCGATTGTGAGTTCGAGGAGGTATGGATTCCAGTCAGGAGACGGGCAGTGTTCAAATAGCGGTCAGCGTGTCGAAATTGACCGCCGATAAGTGGAATTCGGCTTGCGTCGAGGTCGAATTTATTGCAGCATCAGGTGAGGAGCTCTTCACTTGTGGATGGATGTACGTCGGAAGGTGATGCTGCTTTAAGGAGTGATGGATGTTCTTGCTCTCGCAGAGGCAGGTACGTTTAAGGAACTCAATTATAGTAGTAGCAGTTGAATCTTCGTGAGAAGCTGCTACTACGTGAAAATGGACAGATTTGTCTTGAATTGGTGTATTTCCCGGATCTGTCGCATTGGTGATTTCATTTAGTTAGGAAGGAGAATTTATTGCAATGTTCCAGTTTTCTACATGCGCTTGTTCTAGAATGAGTTTGACGTGCTTGATGAATCAAACTGTTCCTGTGCAGATTAGTTCGAATTAGTTCAGTACTTGGTGGCTTTGAGAAAATAGAAACCACAAGTCCACAAAGATGAAGGCGATGTGGTGGAAGATTTCCAGTTGGTCATTGCTGCTGGGAGAAGAGGAACGACGAAGTTGGCAATGAGATCCACCAAGAGAATGTAAAGAGAGGTGAGGAAAATCCGGAAGAAGGTTCCTGGGAGGGAGTTGAAGATGGATGTGACTGTGGCTGGATCCTGTTGAGATTTCATGAGGGAGGTTTAACATCTTTTTCCTTCCTCTCCTAGGTCGTCCGGAAAGTTAATTGAGGGATGTTTAACGTGACCTGCAGTGAAGTCCGTAACTGGTCGTGGAAAAGCTGTCATTTCTACCAACCCTCGAACGAGTAAGATAAGCTGTATAGGTGAATACGAGCATGCTTCCCGTCACAGAAAAAATCTCTCCCTCAACCGATTAGGGTTTTTCGTCCTCATTCATTTCGGCGAATGCTTTACACGGACACCAATCTGATCCCTTCCATGAGACTTGTAAGCCGTTAACCAATGGGAAAGCAG
Organism: Straminergon stramineum; assembly: GCA_963920665.1. NCBI lineage: Eukaryota > Viridiplantae > Streptophyta > Bryopsida > Hypnales > Calliergonaceae > Straminergon > Straminergon stramineum. The sequence goes on from OY987263.1 coordinate 3,212,524, forward strand.
AAAGATTCACTTCTCAGCCATCCGGAAGAGGCTGCGGCTTTGCCCGATGTTGAGTACGTTAGGGCTTTCCAGTTGTTCCTTGAAAACTACCATGGCGAGTCTATAGAAGCTCTTCTGTTCGCGCAAGATGTGAATCTTCATTACTCCCTCGTTGTGCAGTAAGTGACACATTTTTAAACGCTTCTTGTGTTATCCATTTATTATTCAGCTGTTACTAAGATGCTTGTCCGGAACATGGAAGGTTTATGTCCAACGCACTAATATTGCCCCATGTAAAGACATTATGAGTGCAACTTAATTCTGACAGAGCTTGCTTCAATGCTTTTCATGGGAAACTCTCAATGGTGGATCAATGAGTGCTTGGATATTTTTATGGTTTACTTGTTGCAGGTATGCCGAATTTCTCGACGCGAGCCCTTCACTGGCCAATCTGCTGTATTTCCAACCAGACAAATTACTCCCCCTCTTTGATGATGGAGTTCGTGAGGCACAGGTAAGGTTACTTTCTCAGATTTTAATACTAGAGAACGTTCGTGACTTTGTTTACATCTGGTAATTGACATTATTCAATAATTTGGTCTACTTTTGCAGATAGCTGCATTTGAGGCTCACAAGCAGAGACGGAACATGACGGTGAAGGAAAACGTGCATATACGATTGAATGTGCATGGCTCAGCCTTTGAGTGCCCTGGTAAACATTCAATTAAGTTTCCAACGATTTATATTGCAGCAGATGTTGTGGGGCAAGAATGTCACATTCAGACCGTAGGAGAGGTCAACAAGCGAATACTGTGATTGACTCTTCCAAATTTAACTTGTTAGCAGCTGGTACTCATTTCCCTTGCACTATTGGTGATGTGTCACAGAGACTAGACCAAATATTGGACGCGTACGAGTTAGGGATGTTGGACGCCTTCTCACACTGAAAGGGACTATTATTCGTTCAGGTGCAGTAAAGATACTAGAAGGAGCCCTAGAGTATGAGTGCACCAAATGCAAATTCAGGTGACGATACTGTCTGTACCTATTACGTGCCTCATTTTCAAGCACGATAGATGCAATGACTTTGCTTTTGAAATGGGAGTCCTTCAAGATGCAGAACAAACTCAGACAGGATTTGACATATTTGTCTTAGTTTATTGGCCATTCTATGCATTCGACCTTCTTTCCGCCTTATCACAATGTCCGACAACGGAACCACCTTAAGGTGAAGGCTTCAACCTGGTGGGTTAAGCTTCAGATGTAAAACTCTTTTCTGGCCTCTCGGATCGTTCATCAGGTTGCTAGTGTTGCATGACTTTGTCATTTTCAGGTTCAAGGTTGAACCCGAACTAGAGATGGGCAACACTATTCAGCTACCACCGATCTGCCAGTCGGAGGTCAGGATATATATTCTCTACCAAGACACACCTATTATTATTTTGGATACGCTTTATACAAAAAATCGAGAAATATCATTGTGGAAGCGTTCAGAAAATTATTTGATAAACGTTTCTGGCTTTTACACATGCATGGAAGCTGTGCTTGTTTTGTGCAGAAGCATAAGCCATGTGCCGGGACAAAGTTCAAACCTGTTGAGGGTGCCGTGCCAGTGTGCCATGATTATCAAGAAATCAAGATTCAAGAAAGCATGCAAACTCTTGGAATGGGTTCAATACCACGTTCAATAGTTGTTGTTCTTGAAGATGATCTGGTGGATACTGTGAAGGCTGGCGGTAAGTGTTGGGTACAGTTCGATCGCAAATATTTTGAAGTAGAAAGTATAGACCTGTACTGGTATCTCAAAATAATGTGATGAACCAATCGGCATTGTTCACTAAATACTATTTCTGTGACACAGATGAGGTTATGGTCACTGGTTCACTTTTTGCGAAATGGCGTACGCCTGCCACAGATGCGCGCTGTGACTTGGAGCTAATGTTCTTAGCTAATCATATCAGGTAATATTCAAGTGATACCCTTCTTGCAAGTGGTGCTCTTGTTGTTGCTTATTACAAACTGCGATGTGACGAGAGGTGAACAGCTGACTTGTATGACGCTCAGTCCTGAATCTGGTGTCGATCAATGCAATGTGAATTTAATGAGATTGACCTGCCACTTCTGCATTGATGATCAGAAAAGCCAACGAGCTGAAGACAGCAGTGGAAGTGTCTCCGCACATGGTTCAACAATTTAAGGACTTTTGGCAACGTTTTTCAGACATGCCTTTCAAAGGTGCACACGATTGACTGTATATTTCAAGATTTTTTTGCGCTTTTGTGATATTGGATCTAGGAATAGCGCTTATTAAGGTCATTGAGTGCCTTGAGCAGGCAAATAATGAAGATTGGCTCTTTCTGGTTCCTCCTGTATATTGAGTAATATCAAATTGTGAAATATAAATTTTTTGTCTGCAGGTCGCAACACGATCTTGCAGAACATTTGTCCTCAAGTTTATGGGCTCTTCACTGTCAAGCTTGCGGGTAAGTTTGGTAACTCCGTAGTTGTTCTTTCTGTTGAAGATCTATATCCTGTCCAATATCTAACTCGTGTTGAAGATTCCTTAACTTGCATTGATTTTGCGCAGTTGCTTTGACCCTCATAGGGGGTGTTCAGCATATTGATGCTTCTGGTACTAGAGTACGCGGAGAATCACATCTGCTCCTTGTGGGTGACCCAGGTTTGTGAATGAACTCGTTGAATTTATTGAACTTATTGAACTATTTCTTCTTCTCTTATGTCTTGAAAACGATCTTCTCAAATTCAGCGTTTTGAGTGCAACATTGCTGATTAGTAACCACAACTTTGCAAGCGCACTTTTAAATTGTTTCTCAATCAGTCAAAGTCGATGTAATTTACTAATTACATGTGCGTCTTCCCAAGTTGCAAAGGTTTTTGGCCGGGGCTTCCAACCAAAGGTAAATGAATTAAAATCATGCGTGACTCTGAAGCAAATGTGACGCCGGATACATATATATTTATCACGTGTCTCATCCTACTTCTTGCAGGAACTGGAAAATCCCAATTTCTTAAGTATGCTGCAAAGCTGAGCCATAGATCAATAATGACTACAGGCTTGGGCAGCACCAGCGCTGGGCTTACAGTGACGGCTGTTAAAGATGGAGGTAATTTTCCATGAGAATTGCAAACTATATATGTAGGTAGTACATGCCACTTCCAGGCTTTGCGACCATTTTTGTGATCTCTTTCTTCGCATCGAGCAGGTGATTGGATGCTGGAAGCGGGAGCTCTTGTACTAGCAGATGGAGGTCTTTGTTGTATAGATGAATTTGACAGGTATTCTTGTTTACTCGAAGAATTGAAAGTGCGTCTTCTACTTATAAATGCTAAACGGTTTATTCAATTATATCATTAGTGAATACATCTGTAATGAATGACATGCCTTTTTTATTAAACTTTTTTATTTACAAGGCCCTTTGCTGTCCTGATTGCATGGTGTCTTTCATCTTCCAACAGTTTTACCTTCTGAAGCACTTTCTCAGCTGCTGTTATTCTCTTTGATATCGATTGTTCTCTGATATTTATTCTTCTGCAGTATCCGAGAGGCTGACAGAGCTACTATTCATGAAGCTATGGAACAGCAGACATTGAGTGTTGCCAAGGTATCACTTTTAACTTCCGACTAGATATTCTGAATGGTTTTCACAGCTAATTTGTATACGCAGTTCGGTGATGTGCTTGTCTTTCATGCACGAGCAAGGATTTGGCTTCTAGTGACTATTTGTTCGGTTGTGAGTGAGGAGTGAAAGATATAAAAAGGCTCCAGCTCAGATTGATCAAGTAGAATCAATTGAGGATGTTTATTAGATTTTTATTCCGTTCCGAAGATTTTTAAACGCTTTGATTCCCTTGAATTACAGGCAGGGCTCGTGACAACACTCAACACACGGACAACTGTTTTTGGTGTCACCAATCCAAAAGGGCATTACGATCCAGCACAACGTATCCTCTTTGTGTGGTCCTAGGATTCGAATGAATGTAGCTAGTCGTCGTTTTCGTGTCACTTGCATCCTTCGGACATTTCCTTAATGAAATTAGCCCTAACTGTGAATACAACTCTGTCTGGGCCACTTCTGAGCCGTTTTGATGTTGTACTCGTTCTTTTGGATACTAAAAATGCTGAATGGGACAAGATTGTGTCGTCTCACATACTCTCAGAGGTAACTTTCATAGCTGACCATTTTCTACTTTCGCTGATGGACGTGCTTAATTCAAGTCTTTGACTACTATTCTGTTAGATTTGTTGCCAACGTCACTGGCTAACAACACATTATTCTTCAAGATTATTATGTGTGCAAATTTGAATTTTGCTGCCCAGTTATATTTCAAATACGGCTGCCTATTCACATTGGCTTCCTCATAATGAAATCGTATATTTATTGGACCAGCACTCAAACGTGGCTGAATCAGACTGCAGCAGTGATAGTTCTGACATCTGGAATATGGCCATGTTACGAAGGTATGATCTGCTTATTCTAGTGTTATATTCATTTTGTCGATGTGTGATGCACCTGTCATTCTGTTGTAAATTATTCAGCATTGATGTTGGCCATATAGGAAAATTTAGTGACTATATACAAGAACTATTGCATCAACGAATTGTTGACTGCCAGTGGCCACTAATTTTTCAAAGGTTTTGAATGATGTGATGCATCAAAACATGTGATCCGAATCCTTCTATGAACAACGAGTGTTATAACAGAAATTACTTGGATTGTAACTTTTCTACAGCTATATCCGATACGTGCGAGACCAGTTCAAACCTTCCTTAACTCCCGAAGCAAGTAAAGTTATAAGCAGTTATTACCAGCTGCAGCGTCGTTCTGCTTCTCTCAATGCGGGTAGATTTGGTTGAACCTGCTCATCCTCTTTGTCAGGTCTTGTAACCAAGTAAAAGTGGCAGAATGCTCTTTGCATCTTACGACATCACGATGTTCAATGGTTTGAAACTGTTTTTATTAACTATCACATGGAGTGGTTGCAGCCAGGACAACTATTCGAATGCTGGAAAGTTTGATCAGACTAGCACAAGGTACAGAGTACAGACTTACTCTGAAAACACCCCCACTCCTCAAAAGTAATTCGGCATTCAGAATTTAGTCGTAACCCTCTAGTTGCACGAAATTATTGTGTCCAACTATCTATTGCCCACATTGTTGTCATTATCAACGTGTCTTTGGAGGTGTCTTGGTTCATATGGACTTGTGCATACTTGAACATGTCTTTTAAACTGTGTTTGATTCCATAGCTTACTGTGACTTTTGCTAATTTGTCCAGTTCGTGTTTTGCAAGAATAGCACATGCGAGGCTTATGTTCAGGGGTGAGGTTATTCGAGCGGATGCAATAGCAGCTGTTGTGTGTGTGGAATCTTCAATGACAACATCCGCCATCCTGGATGGAATGGGCAACGCCCTCCACTCCAGCTTTGCAGACAACCCTGACGAGGAATGTATCCTTAGTCTTAAATTTTTCACTTTCTTCTTCAGAACTATTTTCTCACTCACAGACTCAATATTCTTCTTTTGGGCGCTACACGCTATTAATTATATCAATTGCACTTTCTATACAATCAGACAGATTCAAAGCAGGAGAAAGAAGTTTTGTCGAAACTCGACTTGTTTTCAGGTGATTCAATCAACAGACCTCCTGGGGACAACGTGGGAGACCAGCCTCCTGGGAATACTGTGCAAGCACCGGACAACCGGGCGCAAGTACGGAGTTATTATGACGTCGGGGGAAACACTACTGATAACGACAATCTCATCACCACCCAGCAGCGGCAACCATACGTTAGTGCTCTAAATTCGAGCGGTATCGTCCTCAGTCGCCTCCGGAAGGTTCCGCCCAAAGAGAATGTATCAGGTGCTTCCTCTGACTTGACTTGATATGCTGATCTCCCACGTGTCACTAGTATTTTTTGTGTCACTTTTCAAGGTCTGGACTCATCTTTGTTTACCGTGCTCATTTTGGTTAAGATTCGCAAGCCAAACGGCTGAAGGAAACTCAAGCCCCTGTGCTGAGCAGTGAAATTGGAGGATTGCAGTCTTGGTCGCTTCTGAATAAGCTGCGAAATCCCCTTGTCCACAGTCAGCCCGCCGGACGACGGGGTGGGCTAGATGAAAGAGGTAACTTCCTTGTGATGACTTGATAAGAATGACGTAGTTTTTTCGACATATATTTTCTGGACATAGAATGTTAGTGTTGAATCATATTTAGAAATATCATGTTCTACAAGTTACTGCCAAGTATTCACAGTATGTCCAGACAATTGCTACCTTTATTATTTTACTCATCCTCCTTCAAAAGTGGAATACTTTTCTTTCGTCCCAGATTGCATGTGAGACTCGTTTAATTTCGGGACCTGCTAGATATTATTCTTATGCCAATCTTATTCTGCTAATCTTATTCTTGCTGCTGCTTATTTTGCTATACTTCGGTTTATCAATTCATCAACTCATTATGTTGTGTGCAGGTAATGGCCCACAATCTACAGTGATTGCTCCTACTCAAACAGAAGAGGGTTTACTTCTCGGCACACAACGCCAGGCCGAAGAGTCTCGCTGAAGCTTTCTGGCGAGTTTGTGCGTAGAAACATTAGCGAGAAATCCACGTGAAAATGGTGTGGCGATCGGCCGCCTTCTGTGCATTCGTCAGTCAGTACATTTTGGACTCTCGATTCTGAGGCCTGAAAGTCGGCGTGCTATGGATGTATCTATCAATACATCGCAATGTTTCTGGATTTGATGGTACCGATAACTTCATGTGTGTTGGCTTCTGATATGTAGACCTCTAACACGCACACGTGGAAATGGGATGCTCTTGAATCTTAGCTACAGAATGTATAATGTTCATTGTAAGATATTCCTCCGAGTCCTGAGCACTACATTGTAAATTGCCAACACATTCTACGATATGCGCTTCCGATATGGTCTCGCGAGGTTCTCTTTTTTTAGACCAATGCAGGTGACATCCTCTTGATGTAAGTTATTCAGGAACAATTGTTTGTTAAAGTGGGTTTCCTGGCTGCATTCTGCAAATCTTGGTCTGTTTATCTGACTGCGTCACTTTAAAATGATAGTTCGAAGACTATTTTCGCGAACTGCAAAGAAGCATAAATATGAAGGTGAAACGTGAAATTATAAAATTCAATGAGGGCTTCCACAATGTCCATGAAATACAATAATAGCTACATCCCAAAAGGGCAGTAAATTGCAGATCTTATTGTTCGCTCTTATTGAACTACAATCGGAGGAACATCGTCTGTTGCACAACTTTCCACTCGATCAACTTACTGGCCGCTTTTGGCACAACAGATTTATGTACAAGCAATCAGTACACGACGCTAAGGTAGAAAACGTCTACGAACTATTACCCAACGACACTAGAATAAGCCCAAGTTATGACTTGCCATCTGTGATCCTCCAAATATAATGAGCACCAACGCCTACAAAAAAACAGAGCAATAGTTATTCCCCCACTCAACTGACAACAAGATGTCCACTCAGAATGTCCATTTTAATTCATGTTGTAAGAGCTAATCCAGATGACGCAATAAAAATTAATCCAGACGAGTGAAAAACATCGCATGTACTAATCCAAAGTAAAAAAATAATCGAAGAAAAAAGTTCCACGTGACCTGCTCAAAACTGCTAATGAAATATGAGACCCAAGGTCATGTAGGGGTTAGAGGTGTCTGAGTGTATAAAACAGTAAGAAAATTACCGCAATGGCGCAAGCCGTCAACCCCGTTGTCTCTCTGTGGTCATAGCTGAGACAGAAGAAAATGAAAGTTCCAACGTACCATGGTACGGAAGCAATGAAAAACCCCAGAATAAATCTGCCACCCAAAAGCCATAAACCGATTACATGAGAATACATTCGCCACCACTCCCATCACAATACAAAAATCCGACCAAAATGATTTGCAAAAAAAAAAAAAAGGAGTTACAACACTTACAAGAACCACCCAAAGCCCAGACCACAGAAGGGCAAAGGATCCGTATCGTATGTTCGTCTGTGAGGATTCTCTTCTATGGGATATCCTGAAAAGCACACAAAGAAATATGATCAAAACAATAGACCAGCACATTCAGTCATCGTAGAACCCGAGGCAACCCCAATCGCTCATAACTCCCAAAAAAACCTTGCACATTCAATTTCCTACTTTGAACATAGTATATTGAGTACCGTCACTATTGCTAACACAATACAAAATTACGCACACGTAATACTCCGATTCTCGAACCTACAACTTGTTGCTCTGTTTAACGAAGAGTCTCTCAAATGATTAGTGAACACAAGGAAAACGAAAAAAGGCACATACTCACAAAGAGAGCCCCTGGATTCTCTAGGAGCTAACCCAAATCCTCTGCACCGACCATAAAAAGAACCTAAAAAATCTAAACGCACTCTACCACTTCTCTACGATCAAAAATATGCCCGAAAACACACTAGCAAAACAGAAAGTAGCGGAGAAATCGCATCTCCAAGGAAATCAGACGACCTGACCAAAAACTTAACGACCACGCCACCACAACAGGAATTACACTACAGAACCGAAAGAAGGAGAAGGTAAGCTCAATTTCGATGCGATCCAAGGGTCAGTTGCATCAGGCACCTGTGACAGATTGGCTGTAGCCGCCCTGATTGTAGTGAGGAGCTTGGCTCGGGGGCACAGGCTGCGGGATCCCCTGATTGCCCTGAAACGTGCCATAGTAACCCTCCTTCCCTGGCTGCGCCATCGCTGCCACAATCTAGAGTACTAAGTTAACAATTCCACTTCGCCCCCAAACACCCGAAAGCCTGACTACTCAGAATTTTTGTGAACCAAATGATGGAGACCCCCAGACGTTGAGGAAGTGAGAGATCCGTGTTTCGCAATGGCGGAGTGAGGAAAGCTGGAAGACAGCGGCGGAGCCAGATTTAGAATCTCTGCTTTCTGTAGATTCTAGAGGTTAGAGGGAAATGGAGTTCGGGAAAAGAACGGTCCTCTCAGGATCTACGAATCTCGGACATTCTAGAGTAGCTGGGTTGGCCCCCCAGAGCGGTGCCAGCTGGGTGCTTCGGCATGGATGAACGTCGAGATGAACAATATGGATGAACATCGAGGATGAACGACACGGATGATTGATACGGATGAATGTCGAGGATAAATATCGAGGATGAATGGCATGGATGAATGTGTAGGATGAACAACATAGATGAATGTGTCAGGCAATTTTCAGTTGATGTGCCGGGAAATATTTCAGTAATAAAATAAAATAAATTACCTCATTGGTTCATTCCTCATAAAGTGGGCAGTTCGGCCGGTGCACAGGTGGATCAGATGCTCACTTGGCAAAATCTAAAGTGGCATGGCCGCGTGGCCCACATACAGTACTGTACCCTCATTGGCTCATTCGAGCCCTCTGGGCGGCATTCTTCCACCTGCTTCACTTCCTTTCTGTGTCACTCTCCTTGTTTCTCTCGAATCTTCTCGAGCTTTCTGGTTCGTCCCAGGCTCTTCTGCTCCATTCCAGGCCCTTCTCCACTTTGAATGCATGGCGCTCAACTCCGTCGTAGCTTTGCCATATATCAAGAACTCCTCGGGTTCCCCTCAGGGAAACAGAAATTTCGTGAACCGATTTGTGTACAGTCTTGTCGACTTCCGTTTCTGATTTTTGTAGGCTTAGAGTTTTCAATCTCATTCGATCTGAGCTTGAATTTCAGGTGGAGAGCTTTTGGAAAGGAGGATTTCATAGTTTGGTTGTAGATTTTGCACCTGGTTCGATTGTCGTAGAGGCTGCGGAAGGTTTTTTAGGACTCGGTTGAGAATTTTAGCGCGTCGCATGCGATCGTGGTATTTTTGAGCTCTTAGAAGGGAGCTTCTTATCGAGGATATTATAGCTGTGCAGTTTGCGGCTGCTTCGATTGTTTGTAGTTTCTAGGAATTTATAAGTCTGTGGAGATTTTTTAAGTGCGCAGCGATAGAGAGTCGAGTGAAGCTATTTTCATCGGCACAGTATGAATCCGGAGACGTTTACGCACAAGACGAACGAAGCGCTCGCAGCTGGCCAAGTGCTAGCGACCGAGGCGGGCCATGCGCAGTATACGCCGGCGCATTTGGTTCTTGCGCTTCTCGATGACAGCGAAGGTCTGCTTAGACAAGCCGTTACTTCGGCTGCCGGCAGTGAAGGGACGATTGCCTCTGTGGAGCGAGTCCTGAAGAGCACTTTGAAGAAAATCCCGTCACAGAGTCCAGCTCCGGAGGCCTCTCCTCCTAATCCTGCACTTGTCAAGTGTATCCGGAGGGCACAGAGTTTGCAGAAATCTAGAGGAGACTCGCACTTGGCAGTCGATCAACTCATTATTGCTTTGCTTGACGATGGACAAATCACTGACTGTTTCAAGGAGGCTGGCATCAGCTCTGCCAGGTAAGTACTTGTCGAAATTAGTGTTTGATATGTTGCTGTATTTGCCTTTCCTCTCTTGAGCGTGCTGGAGTATTTAGGTTCAATTAGCTTAGGCTACTGTTTATATAGTTTACAAGCTCTGAAGCGGTGTATAGACTGATGCTTTCCGAGTAAAATTCGTGCGTGATGCATGACCTTCTAAGAATCTGGATGTCTCAAGTCTTGTTTGTCTGCCTTTCGATTCAGAATTGCAACTGTAGCCAGATTCTTCCTTAGATTAGTCCTTCCCGGCCCCTGCTATTGCAGTCTGCCTATTCTTCGCTTTCTTTTATGTAGAATGTGCCTTTTTAGAGGTTTTCGAGTTCACTGTTTCTGAAGGAGAAAAAAGCTTTGTTTGATGTGTTCTGGCAACCAATTTTTTTATGTTGAGATTTTCCGTAACGGTCTGCTTGTTCCGAGTAACTAGAAAGCTGCAAGGCCAGACATTAATTGAGGTTGGAAATGTCCCAGTTTCTTTTTGAATTGAGAGAAGACAGTATGGTGGTTTGAACAATTAATGTGAAATTTTGCTCATGGACATGTTGATGATGACTGAAGTGTTGCTTTGGACCCTCTCTTTCTGACAGGGTAAAGAAGGAGCTTGAAACTGTGAGAGGAACAGGTAAAAAAGTGGAGAATGCTACTGGTGATACCAATTTCCAAGCCCTAAAGAAATACGGAAGAGATTTGGTTGAGGAAGCTGCGAAGTTGGACCCTGTCATCGGGAGAGACGATGAGATTCGGAGAGTGGTGAGAATCCTTTCACGACGAACAAAGAACAACCCTGTGTTGATCGGAGAACCCGGTGTTGGGAAAACGGCTGTTGCTGAGGGACTTGCTCAAAGAATCGTGAGAGGAGATGTACCGAGCAATTTGATGGATGTTCGTCTGGTTGCTCTCGATATGGGAGCTTTGGTCGCGGGTGCCAAATACAGAGGAGAGTTTGAAGAGCGCCTCAAATCTGTGCTCAAAGAGGTTGAGGAAGCCGAGGGCAAAGTCATTCTATTCATTGATGAGATACACCTTGTTCTGGGTGCTGGACGTGCAGAAGGATCTATGGATGCTGCCAACCTTTTGAAACCAATGCTTGCGCGTGGCCAGCTGCGTTGCATCGGTGCTACGACGCTTGACGAGTATAGGAAATATGTTGAGAAGGATGCAGCGTTTGAGCGCCGATTTCAACAGGTTCTTGTAGCGGAGCCCAGTGTGCAGGATACTATCAGTATTTTGCGGGGTTTGAAAGAGAGATATGAGGGACACCATGGTGTTCATCTCTTGGATAGGGCTCTTGTCGTGGCCGCCCAACTCTCAAGCCGCTACATTACAGGCAGGTTTCTACCTGACAAAGCCATTGACTTGATAGACGAAGCGTGTGCTAATGTGCGTGTTCAACTCGATAGCCAGCCTGAAGAAATTGATGCGATGGAAAGGAGGAGGATCCAACTGGAGGTGGAGCTTCATGCTTTGGAAAAGGACAAGGACAAAGCTAGCAAGGCGCGCTCACTAGAAGTACGACAAGAACTGAATAATATCCAAGACCAGTTGAGGCCCTTGAAGATGAAGTACCAGAGAGAGAAAGAGAGGGTCGATGAGCTTCGAAGATTGAAGCAAAAACGTGAAGAGCTCCAAGTCAACCTAGTTGAAGCAGAACGGCGATATGACTTGGCCAGAGCTGCCGATCTTAAGTACGGAGCCCTTCTAGAGCTGGAAAAGGCCATAAATAAGTTCGAATCTGAACTCGGAGAGAATAGCATGCTCACAGAGACTGTGGGGCCAGATCAGGTTGCTGAGGTATGTGATCGTTACCTTCTTCTACCAAATCTATAGCTAGTATGTCTGCACCATCTCGCACTGGGTTTTGAACATGACATCATGCATCTTCCTGTGTTACTAAGTATTCAACCATCAATGCCTTTACGTTTTACTTTTTTGTCATCCTATATACTTTACATTGATGATTGTCATTGGACTGTGTTCTTCAGGTGGTGAGTCGTTGGACTGGCATTCCAGTTACAAGGCTAGGCCAGAATGAGAAAGCGCGACTTCTGGGTTTAGCAGAGCGGTTACACCAGCGTGTTGTTGGTCAGAATGAGGCAGTGCAAGCTGTAGCTGAGGCAGTGTTAAGATCTCGAGCTGGTTTAGGGCGACAACAGCAACCCACTGGATCATTTCTCTTCCTTGGCCCAACCGGAGTAGGAAAAACAGAGTTGGCTAAGGCTTTGGCAGAGCAGCTGTTTGACAAAGAGAATCAGCTGGTTCGTCTGGATATGTCGGAATACATGGAACAGCATTCCGTTGCACGTCTCATTGGTGCTCCACCAGGGTAAGTATTTCATTCTGTCATTCCTAAGGTTTATATGGTTTATGGCTTTTTCGTGTCTTTCAGGTGGAATCTAGGAATCGATGACTGTTGAAAATAGTGGATCATCTGTGGTTTCTCTACTAAATTCAATGTTTTCATCTGGTTGCTGAAATTTTGGGACTACAATTTTTATGCAGGTATGTTGGACATGAAGAAGGTGGTCAGCTCACGGAAGCGGTACGGAGGCGTCCGTATAGTATTGTTTTGTTCGATGAAATAGAGAAAGCTCATCCCTCGATTTTCAACACCCTCTTGCAGGTGTTGGACGATGGCCGTTTAACCGATGGTCAGGGCCGCACTGTGGACTTCACCAACACAGTTGTTATCATGACATCCAATTTGGGAGCAGAGCACTTACTTTCTGGCTTGACTGGCATCATGTCCATGGAGGTTGCCAAGAAAAAGGTGATGGAGGAGGTGCGAATGCATTTCCGGCCAGAGCTTCTCAACCGTCTGGATGAAATCGTGATATTTGAGCCACTTGCGCATGATCAACTCCTTAAGGTGGCTCGCATGCAGATGAAAGATGTTGCACTTCGACTTGCAGAGCGGGGCATCGCCTTGGCCGTCACAGATTCTGCTCTCAACCTTGTTCTGGAGGAGTCTTATGATCCTGTAAGTTACCATTCAAACCCCCTGCTATTCCTCTCTACAAATCTGTGCTGCTGAGAATAATGTACCTATTATCATGTTATTCATGACTAGTATTTTTCCCCCCTGTAATATGCTACGGGTTGCTGTCTCTGAGCAAGTAGATTTAAATATGATGCAGCACGATGATTGTGTGTCATTATGATTACTTGAAACTCCCAGTCTCTGGCTTTCCATTTGTTCTGATACATATTTTTATTTGATGCCTATCAGGTTTATGGTGCACGCCCGTTGAGGAGGTGGCTGGAGCGCAAAGTAGTAACTGAGTTATCAAGAATGCTGATCAATGATGAGGTGGACGATAATTCGACTGTGTATATAGACGCCAAGCCAGGAGCTCACACCCTTTCGTACAGAGTTGATCGAGATGGCGGGTTTGTTAATAGTGACACTGGAATGAAGTCGGACGTTCTCATTGAAGTCCCTAAGATGCCGCACCGCGAGGAAAAGAGGATGAAGATTGAAGAGCTAGCCACTGATGATGCCGACATGGAGGAAGATATGTAGAGACCCTTTTGTGGATTAGTGGCAATGGCAGGACTTTGCTAAGCCACAAAATTTCATACTCAAGTTGATTGCATTGTGAATGAGCACCTGCCTTGCTTTTATCCAAAGATGTGTTCGACAATCATGTGTGAACCTCAGCTGGTTTGGGACGCAAACCACATACACATCATTATAGAGAATAGATTAGATCTTTTAGAGGATAGACGTTCGTAAATCCCGCATGGTGAGGTACATAGGCTTTTTGAAAGCTACTGTAATTTTCCAATGTAGCTCACTGTTCCCTATAATCGAAATGTACATTGTGGCTCGCTGATGATGCACATCTGAGCTCCGTTTTTAATCAAATTTTGCATTTCAACGTAGACAACTCAGTCTCGGGTGATAGATTACAGTATGTCGCGGAATCTCAATGTGTAGAGGAATTGCTGGCAGCCTATATTCGATGGATTTGTTTATATTTACATTCTCTTTCCAATGACTTCGTTATTTTTCAAATTTCAGGTTGTTTTTTCTGGTACAGAAGTAAACCGTAATCTGTAAACTCAATTGCCAATTCGTTACTTTAAAACGCAATTGAGTAAGTTATGCTGATTACCCAAAAGCATCATTCCAAGGATGCGGGTGACAATGATTGGAACTTTAGCTAACTTAGCTTTATTGAATGCTAGGGGACGCCCTTTTGCTCCCCAGAATGAGGAAAGCCCACAGCACCACTATCATTCGTGACAAGATCAATTCCATTGACTCTTGCATGAAACTAAATTGGTCCCCAAACATCCTCGGAAGGAATCTCTTTTGCCCTGGGACCCCCTGCAAGAAAGGAAAATAACTTGTTGTTCAATGTTATGTGTAATGAGTGTGTCGATTATCTCAAAAACCTCCACTTTTTATCACAGAATGAACACTTTCATTCCTAATGGCCACCTTGATGTATGTAATGTAATGGCATCACTTTTCCACCTTTGACTACATTAGGATGCAAAAAAAACCCCATCAAAGTATCCAAATAGGTTTCACAATTGGAAGGAGAAAAATAATGGGTGTTCTAACTTAATCACTACAGTAGGTGTTCAATCATCTATGTCAAATCTAATCCTAACACCTACAATTATTTCTCTCAATAGGGTGCTTCTTTCTACCATTGTAAACATTCAATACCCCAGAACAATCAAGAGTATAAAATGAACAAACTTTGAATAGCTAGGAAGCTCAAGAAGGTTACAGGACATAATCAAGAACCTCCCAAGACTGCGTTTTACAAATCACTGAAGAACTCTCATCCAACATAACAATGTGGGTTATAACCCTCCCTCTCTCAACAAAACAAAACTGGACACATCACTACTGATTGGTTAACTTGGCGTTATGTCGCGAGGCAATCCATCGTCTTATGCCAAGCATGAATTCATTTGTTGATAATTTACAGGAAACGTGTTTTTTACAGTACCTACGCCTATCCTGGACAATTAAAAATTCGTTACCTACTTGCAACCCATCTGAAGAGACGTCTTCAATTTGATTCTCCTACGAAATTAGGTCAGCACCACAATTGGATCCTCCCACCTTCTTCAAACCTTAAAGCCCAATAGCGTCCAGAAGTTTGGAATGGTCGGCGACAGAGGCCAGAGTATTAGCCGTGACGAGCCCACTGGCGGCCACTGCTGGTATGCCAATGCCTGGGAAGATGGAATCGCCGCAGCACAAGAGGCCTGGGATGGGAGTGGACGGCATTGGGAACAGACCCTGGCCAGCGCGGATGGCCGGGCCGTAGCTGCCGCGCTTGCGGCGCAGGTAACGTTCATGTGTTAGTGGTGTGCCCACCAGTGCCACTTCGCAGCTCTCTCGGGAGAAGCTTGGCCCCAGCGCTCTTTCCACAGCCTTCCACAGCACCTACAACAACATTCTTTTCAACATTTCTAGCACTCCTAATGTTCACCGCTCCAAGTCCCAAGGATTCATGGTTTGGAAAGGAATGATGCAATTCATTATCTTGGGGGAAATCGAATTCAGATGCGTACGTTTTATATGACACCAGAGCCAACGAAGTACGTTGCAAGTGTGGGTCAAGACACCAATGACATTGAACCAAAGAAAGTCCCCATATGATGATATGATAAACTCAAACTGCTAAACAGCGTGAGGCCCAACTTGAACCTCTCGGTCGATGTACTCAAACTACTAAAATTGGAACTTATGCTTCCTCTTTTCAGCAGTTTGGAGTAGGTCATCTGTGGACTTCCTGTGGTGCAATATTATTTATATCTTAACCAGTACATACAATGTTCTTCGTTGATTCCGGTGACATAAAACATGGTCTCATCAAAATTCTATCAATTTCACAATAAAATTAAATGAATAGGTCTTAATCAAACCATGAATCCTGGGTCCATTAAGGTCTATTACTAAACATGGAAACGTAATTAAACATGGAAGCATACTTTTGCTTAAATATCTGCATAAATATGTTTACCACCTCAATTCCATCAAATTGATCATGAAAAGAGGTTGATTATTAAGGATTCAAAAAATATTTTGGATCCACAAGCAAGTTACTTAAACGAAATATCACCCCCAGAACACACTGTTCATCAATTAGAATATGGACGGACTTTGGAGCACTTCATCTGATTTCACTTCCTAGCAATGGATTGCCAAACTTCTCTTGTTTGCAAAAATTGAACGATCGTAAGGAGAAGATGTAGCACGAGAAGATAATTCACCTCAGCTCGTTGGGCTTTCAGCTGCCGATAAGCCGCACTATTGCGATTCAGGTCTTCCCAGAGGGCGTAGGGCTCCGTGCCCGGAGTGTAAGCGTGCAACACATGCTTGCCCGGGGGAGCCAGCGACGGGTCCAGGACGCTGGGAATGGAGATGAGGACCACGTTCTGCGCAGCGTCCACTCCGGACGCCCACTCGTTAACCACGATGTAGTGGATCTGCAGGTCGCTTGGGAGGTTCTGCATGGAAACAGAGAAACAACGTTATTATGCGCATAACACTATTCAACCAGAAATGGTAACTGGGTGTCATTAGGGTTCATCAGGAAAAGACCTCTTATTCACAAACATGAAGAAAATCATTGGTGAAGAAGAACCATCTGCAGTTCTTGTCAAAATCTTCATCACTGAAAATACTTGCGTGACATGTTTCTGGACTACATGATGGCTTCTCCAATTCTATCTACTCCCTCCGTTTGGAAATAGTGTATCCATTCTCAATGGTGATTGCACTGAGAATGGATACATTATTTCCAAACGGAGGGAGTATTTGTTAAATTGTCTGACAATCGCAAAATATTCTACCTCTGCAAGGATAGACGCCCAGTCAATGATGTAGAGTTAACGAAGTAGTCTTCTAATAGTTAAACTCAAGGTAGTAGAGACTCGGAATAAAGCGAATGACTTGCAATTGGAGTCAGTACAACCATAATAAGAAACACTAGACGTAAGCCTCTTGTAATTCAACAACACCAAAAAAGGTTCATCAAATTGCAAGGTTTCATTGATAAAATGTTTGGATATCATTAGAATTTAGAAAGAACGAATGAATTAAAACGTTTACAGATGAAAACGTGACATAGTTTGCATTTAGTATAGGAAACATAATAAACTAGACAAGACATCACATTCTTTTGTGACTGCAGAACTCACTTTGGCATCAATTCCCAGATGGAGATGCATGAAAGAGTCACACTGGGGTGTGGAATCAGCTCGAGTGCGAAGCTCCGCTGGGAGGTCGCTGGGAGGTATCATGGGGACCGTATCCCATGTGGAGGCATTGCTGATCACAGCTTTGCGCGCACGGACAACCTGCATTACAGTAAAGCAGCCCAAGGGTTAATACCTGGACTTCTTAATTAAGATTTGATTAATAATGTTTTTCTTGTTCTTTTTTCAGCTAATTGAGTTGGTACATATAAATCTAAGGAATATGTATTTGATTGACATACAGCACCTCTTTCTTTTATTGAAGTTTATGCTAATTTGTATTCTTTATCTAATAATAGGAATTCAAATTCATGATCTGCGTCTTTAATTTTAGGAAAATAACTTGGTGCACACTCGATACCTGATCGAGAGCGGGGAGGCTTGAGACGGTTATTGGACATAACCCTTTTCCTTAGGATTTAGAGATCTACAACCCTCTAAGAGCATGGGAGGATGGAGGTATGAAGGTGACTCGATTTTGGAGGAGAGTTACAGGATACTGTAAATATCTACCTGGTCACTCTTGACTCGATATGTACTGTGTCCTGTAACTGTCCTCCAAGGGCATATGTTATGGAAACGAAGGTAGAGATTATGAATTATAACTTGCTTGTTCATATATAGCAAATCAAAAAGTGCCATCTCTACAAAAAAATATGAATTGGACCCTGCTGCTCAAAATCTGTTGACATTTCCTAAGACTTTCCAAATGTTTGGACTGAGCACTGAGTAGTCCACACGCATTTATCACTACAAGAAAATGCACCTAGTTTTTAACATATTTTTTTTCGTCAGACCACTTGATTCCGAATATACCAGAAAATTTATGACAAAATCCGAAATAAGTGATCCAAACAAATTAAAAGTATGATAAAAATAAGATACGTTTCTTGCAGTGACTTTTAGCTAGTTTCTAAAACTTAGACTTCCATCAAGAGTTTACCCCACTAGTGGTGAACAAGTTTGCAAGGTGCCCACCTGCCCATTCCGGAGCTTCACGCCTACAGCACGCCCCCCTTCAATCAAAATAGTGTCAACGTGTGAACTGAGCGATAGCCGGCCTTTGTGTTTCTTCAAGCCTCGCACAAGAGCCTCAACTATGGCCCCAGTGCCACCTACTGGGTACTCTAACATGCACCCCGGTTTGTACCACTCTCCAAACATGTAGACCTGCCAATTAAAAGCAACAAAAATGAGAGCAATAGCAAAACCAACGGTTCAGAGTTCAAGTGTGCAACATTGTAAGATGCTAAGGTAGAGAATCCATTTGCACGGGGGTTGAAAAGTCACCCATTTACAATCTAGTTGTCATTCAAGCTTGTAACTTAAAAGAAATGAGATGAACTTCTAAGTTGATTATGTAACAGTCAAAAGATCCTTCCATAAGATGCATTGTAGATGCAATCAACTCATGCTGCAAGAGTAATCTAGGCTTGCGATTTGGACCCTACTACTTCTAACTTCAACAATTTATAACTTACTCATGAGTTATCCAAATAGTACATATTATAGTGTGTGGGAATTCTCTCAACAACAGGGACAAGAATGTCAAGTGGATTGAAAATCTCACCACTTCAGCAGCAAGCGTTCCGTCAGCTTTTAAACCAGACAGGAGGAATGACAGCAAGTCCACCCAGTTGCGCACGAACTCATTACGAATCTCCAGCGAGTCTACAAGCTCTGAAAAAGGCCCAAGCAGCTTCCCGGCTCCCATGAAGCCTTGTGGCCCCAATTGCAGAAACGTTTTCAGCAATGATGGCCCGTAGCGCCCTAGTGTAGTGACTAGAGCACCCCAGTCAGTGCGTATTGCTGCTGGGGGTAGGGCCATGGCTGCTGCTGATAGAGGAAGAATCGCTTCCTGTAGCGAGCAGCACAATCCGGGTTCAGGCAATCACACCTAATTGTGTCACTTTAAGCGCTCAGCATAGTATCCACCATAGTCACATTTTTTAATATTCTTGTGAGGCAATCAAAGAGGATTCCAGCGCACCAAAGAAGTTGTTATTTGGATTCCATATGCAAAGGTTAAAGTTGTAAGGATTCAAAGTTGATGATCAAAAAGAAACACGAGTTCTAATCAAAAAACAACACAAGTTCTCATGTTGAGGAGGTGTACATCGTCACAATCAGTATATACTCATGGTGCAAGATTTTGAAGTGTCACATTTAAGTAGGTGTCACAATTAGGTTTTGGTTACCGTATCCACCGAGAAACCCCCATAGAGGAAATCCTAACAAGGCACTCACCAAAAAAGATTTTCCAGAACACATGTCAGACTTTGCATTCACTGCGATTTTGTGCCTTTCGTTCACCTCACATGTGACCCAGACATTCAAAAGGTTTCTGATCCTACCTGGAGCTTGCGCCAATCTGCCACTGCATCTGGTCCAGCAACTTGCTGTAAATCCTGCAAGACATACACAAACTCCGAATGTAATTCAAAGCTCAAATGCAAATCACATAAATGCGAATCAATGGCCGTTAAAATACTTCATCACAAGTAAATCATGCATTTCACAATTCTGCAAAACAATACCAAGCACTGAAGGAGGAAGGCACCGATAAACCTTGTAAAACTCCGATGGACCAATCCGTGAAAGAAACTGCCCTTCAGGAACGTGAACCATCCATGAGTTGTAACGCACACATTCAACAGGCTCCCCAAGAGCATTCAAGACCTAAAATTGCAAAATCCATTACATTGCCAGTCAGCTTGCCTGCAATACATCCAGCTTCATTGCACAACCAATTATCTACCATGGTTTTAAAGTGACAAATTCAACTGATCATAATGTGCAAAATCAGTAATTCAGGCAGGGCCAAATCATTGTATGTGTTGGTCAAAACATAAATAAAATTGCAGAATTGAAAAATCTCCATATGACCTACTCAGAATTGCACAAGTGAAGCCCCTGGGTCTAATTAGAGTAGGGACTCAGAATTAGGGTTTGGCAAACCTGGGCTAAAGGATTGGCCTGCGGCCCTCGAGAAGACAGTCCCGAGAAGAGCGATGGCCCGGAATCAAAGTGATATCCCTTGATTTCAAAAGAGTGTGCTGCCCCGCCAGGAATGTCATGGCTCTCCAGCACAAGCACGTCCTGTCCGTAACGAGCCAGGAGCCCACCGCAGCAAAGGCCTCCCACGCCGCTGCCAATAATCACCACATCCGCTTCCACCTTCTCTGCCAAACCAAGAATTATACGGCGCATATCCGAATCATAACAGACATGGCATTGAACTCAAACCCCAAGGCTCAAATGGCTTACCAAATTCAAAATTGTGTGTGAAATAAACTCCTACAACTATCAATGATTGAGTGTTAAAACTTCCACAATAAAAAAGATCGTGAATCGTGTATAGTTTGTGATTTATGATGCATTCCTTGTGAAGGTCCGGAAGTTCATTAAAAAAGGTTCCTTCCCCTTCACTATACATGGATACGCTCACTTGCCTAATCAAATTTGATCTTACAAGAGAGCAAAACCTGAGCTTACAAGAAAACCGTTCTCGGTTCCAATTCTACAATAAATGGTGATATGAGTAGAGTCCAAAAGATGAGAACCACCTTCCTTACAATGCAAAGAAAATTTTCTTCCGATGAATTTGCAAGGTTGATGCACATGTGATTACTGCGCGGAGAACGGGAAGTGTGTAGTCAATGGCATGTCTACCCATACCAACACGATGTTGCCGAAGTGATTGTGTCGTAAATCACAGGCCCAGATTGTAAAAGAAGATCTGAAAGCGAGAATTGCAAAGCATACCTCGTTCGGCAGAGTCGGGGACAGCTGCACTAGGCGCCTTCTCCCCAAGCACAGCGCCCACCACATTCCTTAAACCCTGCTTGCCATTCCTCTCGAACCATCTTTCCGACGATGCAGGGCCTGCTGCAAGAAATTGGGCTTTCCTGAAGCTGGACAGTGTCACCATCGGAGCAAATGCAACGACTCCACCGACCGCCATAGCCATGGCGAAAGACTAACTAGAATCTTGAGCATGGACGCAAAGACTACAATTTGCTGCTCATTCCCCCACTTGGAAACATTTCTGCTACAACCATCAACGGGTACCATGTGCTAGCTACAAAATTCCAGTCGAATTCACGACGTGAAAGTGCGTTTTGAGGTTGATGAATGGAATGTCGGCGATACAGGCTTGGCACTCTTCTTCCCCGCATTAAGAAACAAAGCAAACTGTCTGCAATTGAAGCAACTGTGCAGGAGAACTGGAATTCGAACAAAGATCGAAGTGATCTTGCTGTAAAAGTTCCGATGGGTGTTGACAGTGTTGAAAGGAAGGAGCTCCACGTACGAGAGTTCTGCACCTCAAGTGTTAGTTCATTTATAAAGTCGCCTATTGAAAGTATCCAAATATAAAACAATCCAAATATTGACGAGTCTGATCATTTTTTTAGAAAATTGGTGATTTCATCCATCGGTGTACCCATTCTTTTTTGGTGCTTAGAGAATCCCCACCAATTTTTCCCTATCCCTATCTCCATCTGGATGATCTAGAGTAAATATGGAGATAGGGAATGCTCTTCTCTACTAAGTGGGGCTCAATAAGTTACCACTATATTACTATCCATCATTGGTATTAGTGGTTGGCTTGAATATTTCATTGGGATACAAAAAGGTGATATTATTATCATTGGTATATAGAAAGGTGATTTCAACTTCTGCATATATGCTCCCCTATACCAAATTGGACCCTACCTTTACTAAATTTTTAGAGTTGAAAGTCCTTTGGTAGTGGGTTCATCCCTTTCCAGATAAAATACATCTAGATAAGAGTAGGAACCAATCTTGGAGGCGATGGTTTTAGGTAATCAATGCAAAGATGAGGTTGGATTGGCAAAAATTTGCAAAAAAAATTGTGGGATTTGTAATTACCCTTTTACAATAACCCTAAAAGAATCAACATGTAGTAAGCAAGTGATGAACATTTTTGAGAGTTTATTGGAAAACTTTCCATTGTAGTAGGAGCTTCAATTGTTATAGTAGAGGTTTGGTTGGAAATCATTCTAAAATTAGGTGCCCAAGTTTTGGAGGAAATTATTTTTTCAAAGAACTATATTTTTGTATAATGAAAAAGATTCATAAGAGCTTTTTCTATTTTTTAAAGTAAACATTTTGGCAAGGATGTGTTGACCTTGCCATTCGATTACGGTATTAGAAATTGTTGACTTACATTGAAATAACTATGCTAAAAAAATGATGTTTTTTCTATTGACTACCTAATATTTGATTGGCTTCATTAGTCAATACTTCATGATTTTTGTGCAAGTTTTTGTATTAATTCATGTCAAGATCAAATACTTGCAAAATTAAATTTTTTTAATTTGAACTAGCCTTGTAAATGAAATCTAACAATATTCCTTAGAAGCTCTAAATTTGCATTTGCCTTTCTACCTTTTTTCTTTGAGGAGTTAAGTGAAAAGGCTATTGTTGTTAATTCCATATCTATAAGAGCTAAATTATTCAAAGGCTTCAAAGGAAAGTAATAAAATTTACCTTCTTCAAGAATAAGTAGGTACCTAAATTTTTGTAATATTAGAAAAATTACATTTTGGAAATTATCATAATTGAATATAAGCCTCTAGAGTGAATTTTGTATTTTGATATAGGCACTTAGGGGTGATTATAAGAAAGATCTCCTATATCTTATCACAATTGTCTAGCAACAATTTTTTGGCCATATATATTTTATATTACACCATTATGTGAGATTTAGAGTTTCCCAAGGCTTCTTTGCTTTGATCAATGTATGATGGGGAGCAATAACTATTCACTCAAGATGAATGGACCTATTGTGAATTCAAATGGAGACATGTCCATTGATGAGGAATTTCATTAAAATGGTAGTCATTCTACAACTTTGGCACTTTTATAATTTACACCACGTGGTTTGAAATCTACATCAATTCTAAATGGCACTTTTGCAATTCAAACCGCACCATCTGAAAATGGCATATGAAATATCGTCCTTTTAACAAAATTCCCCATATTGTAAAATTGCAATGGCAAACATTGTACAAAATACTAGAAAATCTTCACCCAAAAACATTGTTGAGGATGTAAAACTTCCTCTGGATGACTTCATCTAAGACTATACAATAGAACAAAAACATTGGTTCATCTAATTTTACATTAGAAGTTGCTTGAGTACATTTTCAATGAATAGTATTGCAAGGTCCCTCATTATGGTATTATTGACTTTCTCCGAAGAAGAAGAAAGGCCATATTTGTTATATTGAGACTTTTTGCAGTCTCATTTTTATACTTGACTTGAAGATAAACCGCTTTATCTCTTTCCTAGTATTTTTGTATAAATAGGTAACAACACCAACTTTTAGAATTTCATTATAGGATCACTATTTGAGCATTATTTATTTTGGGTTTCAATTACTATTTTTTTAAATGAATTTTTCAATAACTAGCATTTTGCCTCAAAATCTCCGAAGAGTCTCAATATAACGAATATGGCCTTAGGAAGATGCTTAATCCATGTATCACCCGTGTTAGTAGTGTATTTTGACTATTAAAATAATATTTATTAAATACGAGTCTAGCTACTAAGAAAATCTTATCAAGTGTAGTTTCTACTCCAATTGGAAATTCTGAAAAATTAGTAACTATTTCAATATTTTATAGCAATATGAACTTCAAACCTATAACTATAGTTTGTTGATTTTCTAATTTTAAAAAGACATGGTAACTTTGGTTTATATCATGATGTTATACACTAAAATATGCATCTATTGTGAAATTTTCATTTTTCCTCAAAAATATTCCAGTAATTTTAAATTTTCCCGAAAAAAATTGAAAAATTCTATGAATTATAGTAGACATATAACTTCATCTCTAAAAAAGTTACAAAATGGAAGCAAACAAACTAAATTAACCCAGAAAGGACACCGTGGATGTTTAATGTCCGATGAATGACAAGACATTCTCCTCTGTAGGACAGAAATTTGACTATGCATCCTTGAAAGTAGTGGTGGGAAGTGGAGAGTCTTCTACAGTACTTTGACTTCAAATGAGTTCTTTTTTTATTTTTTTAATACCAATTATTCCCACGGTTTCAGAATTGATGATTTCAGAATTGATGATTTCCACATGGACCCCCGCGTACTTCCAGGGTTAACAGAGTGATGGACAGTGAGGCTTGAAATCAGTGGTCGTGGGTCCGTCCTTCCAGGGTTAAAAGTCCGACTTGTGACAGCAGAGTCCCTTGAGCACGAGGACCGCCAGCGACGCCGCCTAGCTAGCAAACCTTTAGGATCGGAGGTTCTGTGAATGATGCTCGTATGTTGTACACAGGCATCTCACTCGATCTGCAAAGAATTCTTTGGATTCATCTCTCGAGAGGCACCATGGCGCGGCACGTTTTGTTGTGTGCTTTCGTTTTCATTCAGCTGCTCTGCGGTGGTCAGTGTTCCCGAGGGGTCCGCAACATCCTTCGAGATCTAAACCAGGAGCTACAAACGCCTGCCGGCCTCTCTAATGCTGCAGATAGGGTAAGGATTATAGCGCTCGCCATCAATCGTATTCATTTCGGAATTCATTTATATTAATTTCTGCTGAAAAACGACGTAGCACGTCGATCAGAACTGTATGACACGGGCGGGGACACAAGTAAGGGCACAATATATTGCAACTGCGTCCATTGCAAGCTAAGCATGAATAGATCCAGTTGATTGAGGATCACTGTGCTCACAGTCAGATTAGACATGGACTACAGACGCCAGGGGTTGAATGCTTTGTCAACGAAGATATATGGTGGACTGTAGATCTATGCCAGATTCAAGTCTTTGGGGCTTCGATTTTTGTGAACCTGTTTTGT
The DNA here is from genome assembly GCA_963920665.1 of Straminergon stramineum. Classification (NCBI taxonomy): domain Eukaryota; kingdom Viridiplantae; phylum Streptophyta; class Bryopsida; order Hypnales; family Calliergonaceae; genus Straminergon; species Straminergon stramineum. The sequence continues at coordinate 3,238,028 of OY987263.1, forward strand.
GCTTTTGCGTTTTCTCTGAACTTTTCCAATAATCATCCTGACTGTGCTCTGTAGCTGTAACCTCTCTGATGAAAAGAATTGGGAAAAGATTCAAACTGACGTTGAGATAGAAATTCCTCAAACGCCGTTCTTCGCAATTGCAACAATTAAAGGTGCATGTGGGATGACTGAGTTATGAATTTGGTCGTGAATTCTTTTTTCTAGAAGGATGTGCTGATCGATTAATGCAACGTAACGTACGTCTTGCTTTGTTGTCAGATATTTCGGTCCTCCATGGTGCGCAAGGACAGTCTTGGCGCAAAATCTGCGAGTGAAAGATTCCTGGAAGCAGTGCAGCACAGTCACAGACGCATGACCTTGCGACAGAGAAAAGTGCGATTGGCAACGGACTTCGGAGGGGACGCGGTAACGGTCCCGGTGTCCTTCGGTTCGGCAGTGTTTGTGATGCCGGTATCGTTGGGCACACCTCCTCAGCAATTCACTGTGGAAGTCGACACCGGCAGTCAGCTCTGTTGGGTTCAGTGCGCCCCTTGCAAGAGCTGCTTTGAGCAGCCGCACGCGTTCTTTAATCCCATGGCCTCGAGTTCCTACTCAGAAGCTGGGTGCGACGACCCGCTCTGCCATGAGGTTAATACCCATCAAACTCCACAGTCAATCAGACACCTTTTCTTGCTAGAACAAGTTCAGAAATTAAGGTACTCGGCTGAAATAAAGATTGGATGGGTGGTTGGAAATAATGAGATTTAATTTACACGTGATAGGTAAGAAAAGTAGTCCTTTATGAAGTCGTTTTGTGAATTTGGAGTTCTACTGAAATAGTGGTGAAATTCCAAGTGTCCGTCTCGTGTCTCAAGTGTCCAAAATCAAGTCCTAGACTAGACATGGAGTGTTCTTTCCAACGCTTAAAGTATTGCTACGAAACGGCTGTAATCAAATGAATGTCCACAAATGGAATTCATCTTAGCATGTAATATTACTTTTCATCTGTTTAAGGTTGCAGCGAAGATAGATTACTTACAATCGTAACTTAGATCGTCAGTTTCGTTACATAGGGCCGGGAGATATTACCGACATAGGCCCCTTCTGAGGCAGCCAGCTTGCAACCAAACTCTACTCACTCAGGACGACTTTCCTGACCTTTGCTCAACCGAGTGTCGCAACAGTTTCGGAGCTCCAAATGCCACCAACAAACGAAACGAACATTCAATAGATTAAATTGCACTTCCAGGGCAAAACTTGAAAAGCTTGATCTTGCATTTTCCTCATTAAATTGCTACACTGAATTCGGAACTCTCCCTTCTATTACTCCGCAGGTCCTCGATCCCACGTGCAGCCCCTCCAACACTTGCCACTACTTCTACGACTACTTAGACTCCTCCAGCACCCGCGGCGTCCTGTCCTCCGAAACGCTCACCCTCCCTGACTCCTCCTCTCCTCACTTCCGATTCGGCTGCGGCCACACCAACAACGGCAACTTCGAAGCCGAAGACGGATTGTTCGGGTTATCCCAGGGCGCTCTCTCCCTCCCGTCGCAGCTGGGCGTAGCGAAAGTATTCTCCTACTGCTTGGTCACGCAATTCTCTGGTGAAGTACGTTCCAGTGCTCTCACGTTCGGAGACGCGGAGGAGAATGCGCATGTGGCTTATTCCCCCATGGTGCCTAATCCGCACGGCGATTATCGCATTGATGTAATTGGTGTCACAGTTGGTGGAGAATTGCTGCAAATTCCTGTGTCGGTGTTTGAGTTTCGTGATGGGGATGGGGGGGTGATTCTGGATTCAGGCACCACTCTGAGCTACTGGATTCAAGATGCTTTCGACGCCATTGTTGCGGTGGGTTGTAATACTTTTTCCCCTACTTCCGCTTTCTACTGATTTGTATGAAGTTTTTGGTTTTGTAGAATGATTCTACATACACGTCTATCAAGCTTGTCCATCTTCGTGACATTTTGAGACATCTTTGCATTGTGACATGTGAAGTGTAGTGTTGAGGGCAACCGTGTCAATATCTTAGTGTCTTAGTATCTTAGTGTCATTGGATTGTCATAAGAGGATTGCAACCCGTAACTGTCTCTTTAGCCTTTCATTATCTTACCGTGCATGGCGGTTATGTTGGAAAAGAGGAGGATTGAGAGTCGTAGCTTCTGTCACTCCTTCCGCTCTCAGAGAGAGTTAGATCTAGAAATTCTCGAGGCATTTGATTTAGTTTGGAGAAGAAGACTACGTCTAATAATTCTCTCAAGGTTGCAGTCATTATTGATCATGTATCGTTCACCTGATTCTAAACCCTTTGATCGACGAAAAATTGGAGAATTTGGAGGGTACTCTCAAGTGGCTAAATAGAACACTTTAACATTTAGTCCAATTTTAGCGCTCTTGGGCATTGTTATGTAGTACGTCAGTTTGGATCGGAGTCTCTCACTGGGTGCGAAAGAGTCACATATACTTTAACCTCGACAGGGATAAAATAATCCCATTTCACAATTGAGGATTGAGATTTGCGGGGAGCGTAGTGTGGATATTATGCCCCTCTCAAAAATGAATGTGTCAACCCTTAGTGTGACTGTACCCTCAGAAGGTGATGCATGAGATATATGTTAACTGTATGTATCATCTCTAGCTGTTGTCTAATGTCAACTTCTTGGACGTGCAGGCCTTTCGCCAACAGATTGCATTTCATGAGGTCGATGCTCATCCTTACGATTTGAATCTTTGCTACGACGTCTCGGGCATTGAAGCTCCAACTTTCCCAGACCTGGTGGTGCATATCGCAGATGCGGTCGATCTTGAGATTCCTGCAGGAAGCTTGTTTCTAGATGTAACGGATGATGCCAGCAGCGTCATGTGCTTAAGCATGGTACCTGCAGATGACGCCTCTACCATCGGCAATATCGCCCAGGAAAATCAGCTCGTTGTCTACGACATTGTGAACCAGCGCATTGGTTTCCAAAAAATGCAATGTTGACAATAATAAAGAATGCTCCTGCAGGTACAGTAGCTAAGGTACGTAAGAGCACCCAATGGCGTCCCTGTACCCAATGGCGTCAGACTCTACAGAGCATAATCATTTTAGACTGTAAATGTAAGTAGACAATAGAGCATTTATTTTTTGGGCCTAAAATGATAAGATGTCTCAATGTACGGAGAGTACCGGCATTTAGTTATGAGCTAGCCAGTTGATTTTGATAATTTCCGAACAAGGTAGAAAAGTGTAGGAAGCGGTTCTGAATGAAAAAAGGAGATTTTCGGAAATGGATTGGGTAGGAAAAAAAAACTTCGACAATTTTGCTGTTTGTCCTAGGAGTATGTAGGAAAATTACCGATTTACATGCTTTTTTTACAGCGGGTAGCCGACCGGACACATACTTTTTAGGAAATTATTTTCACATATATAGAGAATTTTTTTGTAGTATACTTAGTGTATAAATGTGTTATACTTTGCTAACAGCATCTAATGTAATTGGCTTTAAGTACATGGGGTTTCCAAACTAATAAAATAGTTAATTCTGCATTTATGCAAATTTGGAGGCTGGCAGGCAAGCAACTGTCTTTTGCCGTTGGGAATTGGGACTTGAAAAACTTCTAGAATATTGAATTTACATTATTGACTTCTGAAAACAATGTACTGACAAAGTGAGAATAGACTCGTTGTCACTCTCAACCACTTGCAAGGGTTTAGGGTTTCTATTTTGAAAATTTCTATTGTTGGAGTTTCCCTCCCTGGCTCACTTAGTTCCTCACTTCCTCCTTGTTCTTACTTTCATTAGTTTTGTGAATTGTGAGACATTGAGACTCATAGTTGCACATTGATTGAATCACACAATACACTGTGATAAACTTACAATATACACGGAGTCAAGAACCCACTCACGTAGCTTTTCCTTTAGAAGGAGAAGGTTTATTTGATCTCCAAGGATCGGGCCTCATCTCAACAGGCATTGTCAATTTCGAAATTGAGGCGGTAGGGTGCTCCGACTCTTCCTAGGCGCTTCCACCCATCTTTGCATTTGGATGATTTATGATTTCGGCTGCAGTGCATTTCGAAATTGAAGGCAGTAAGGCACTCCTACTCCTTCGAGAGGCACTTCTCGTGATTTGGGTGATTTTCGTTGTGCAAATTAGGTATGCTCTTCCCTTTCTCCGATTGTCATTTTTTTTGCCTGTTGTATATTTTCAAACTTTCCTTCCCAATTTTTTTAGTTGGGATTGGGATGATGATTTGATGAATTGTTGTGAGTGAGTGCTGATTTTTCTAGAGTGTGAGATTGTGTTTTTTTGTTGTGAGTGAGTGTTGATTTTTCTAGACTATGAGATTGTGTTTTTTTGTTGTGAGTGAGTGCTGACTTTTCTAGACTATGAGATTGTGTTCTTTTGTTGTGTCTACAGCTATTATGGATTTCGAAATTGAGGGCAGCAGGGCACTCCGACTCCTTTGAGAGGCGCTTCCGGTGATTTGGGTGATTTTCATTATGCAAATTAGGTATGCTCTTCCCTTCCTCCGATTGTCATTTTTTTTGCCAGTTGTGTGTTTCAAACTTTCCTTCCCTATTTTTTTTTTGGGGTGTGTGTGTGTGATCAATTGTTGGATTGTTGTTGTGAGTGTTGATTGTGTTATAGTTCTTCTATGGTAGCTTTCATGGCTAAGCGGCAGAAGAGTATCCGTGACAGCTACTTTGCAAGATCACAGCAACTTGATGCAGGGAGTTCATGACTTCCACAGCGGAAAGCTCCAAGTCAATTGAAACTGTGGGTACAGATCAACCCCCTCCTTCCCAAGCAAAACTTGGACAAATTTTGTGGAAAGAAGGATGGTCGACCTAGTTTCCATGGTTGGAGTTCTCTGCCGAGGTGGGCAAACTTTTCTGTAAAACTTGTGTGGACAAGGGAGGTCGCTCAGTGTATGCTAAAGGAGGGTCAAAGAACTTTAAGGTAAGTGCTTTCACAGACCATGCAAGATCAAATGAGCACCATCATCTTGCTTAGGCGAGCAACAGCGGGGGAAAAACAATGGAGAAGGCGATTTTTAGTGGTTAGTGTGCTTGTGATGAGGCTTTGCATACTCTTTTTTGAGCAGCCTACTCCTTAGGGAAGCAATCACTACCCTATGCCAAATTTCCTACTTTATGTCAATTGTTGTTATCTATGAAATCTCCGATAACTGCCAGCATGTACCAGGACGAGAAAGCCTGTAGTGATCTTCTTTGGTGTATTTCTGTAGTAATCCAGAAGAAGATTATTTGTAGGGTTAGGAATTCTCGTTTCTTTGGCATTATGGTTGATGAGTCAACCGATATCAGTGCTACAGGCCATCTTGTCATGTTTGCCATGATTGTAGAAGAAGGCTTGCTTGTAATTGTTTTTCTAGGGCTCTTGCAATTGCAGGGGGGCCAAAAAGATGCTGCCACTATTTTTGACTGCATCATTTCTTAGCTACGGCAATGGGGTCTTGATCTTACAAAGTTTGTAGCCTTCGGCAGTGATGGAGCAAGCACGATGGTAGGCTCAAGTAGGTGTTGCAACACAAATTCGCAATGAGGTGAACCCGTTCCTCTTGTCATGTCATTGTGTGTCTCATCAAACTAATCTTGCAGCCTTAAATGCTTCAAAAGCATTGGATTGTAAGGTTTTGTCCAATCAAGTGGATTCCTTGCTCAATTCCATTTCTTTTTTTTTTAACAAATCTAATAAAAGGAAGCATGCTCTCATGGCCTTGCAAGAACAATTGTTTGATTCTAAGAAAAAAATGAAACGCTATCATAAAATTCATTGGCTGAGTCGATGGCAATCAATTATAGCTCTTTGTGATTCACTTGAATCTGTGCTTTTCTTTTTCAAAGGGGTAGAAGGCAAGGACTTAGCTCAAGCTCAAATTATTTTGGAGAAATTGGGACAATTCAAGTTTGTTTACATCTTGTTCTTTTTGGCTGATATTATCCATTCTTTGGCCACATTGTCCAAGATTTTTCAATTGAAGTTTGTAGATGTGACCACAATTGGTAATATTGTTCGCACTGAGATTGCTCAAATTCGCATGTTGTTCATAGTAGATTCACGTGACTTGAATGCAGATGTATTTAATGAATCCACTGGTTATCATGTTTTGCTTGATTATGGTCCTCACAGTGGATACTTGTAGAGGCTGCAGTCTCAAGTAAGAGAGAACATGTTGCATGAGTTTCAGTTGGAGTGCTCCAGACTTGGTATTGACCTTGAGGAGGCCCTAGCATTTCAGAAGCTTTGTTGAGGCAATTTGTGCTGGCCTTGATGCACGTTTTAGGGACAATGATGTGATTTTGTGTTTCAAAATCCTAAACCCTACTAATATGCCTTCAAGACAGGTGGGTTTGCAAAATTGGTGCCTTCTTGAATTGGAAACTTTGTTGCAACATTATGGAGTAGACCGTTCACATGCAGGTTTTTCTCTCCATCCTCTTGTAGATCAAGAAGCCTATAAGTGTGAATTCCTTGCCTTAAAACTCCAATGTACCACAAAATGGGGAGAAAAGAATTTTAGGGACTTGTGGGGTATGATAACTTGGAACCATGCTTTACAATCTCGGTATCCTAACCTCCTTGTTCTTGCAAAGTTAGCTCGTGTACAATGTGTTTCTACAACAACATGTGAGCGTGCTTTTAGTGTGCAAAATCTGATCAAGACTAGAGTTAGGAACAGGTTGTGTAGCAAGAATTTGGAAGCAATGCTGCGAATTGCACTTGAGGGCCCTAATGAAGAGGTAGAAAATATTATAAATGATGTTATTCCTATTTGGAAGAATGACACAAAGTACTGTTATTTGTTTGCTAACCCCTCTTCTTACTTGAATTCACCAAATGGACCTAGTGTGAGTGATGTTTCTTGTCCATCTGGTACAGGTGATACTGATGGTAGTAGCACTCAGTTTTCTTGACTTGTAGTACTAACAAGCCTCTAGAAAATACTTGGACCCTTTTTGGATCCTTATGTTTTCCAATGGCTACATCCTTGGCCCTAAGATGGTAGGGGCTTTGCCAGGTTCAACTCCTACCAAGGATACTCTAAGAAAAAAAATTGGAAGTGAAAGACAAGAACACTTTAACCAAAAAAATAGATAGGGAATAAAAATCTACCACCAAAATGCAAAACCGGCCCCATTTTTGACATTTAGGAAATGAGCAAATTGAAAAACATAAATGGCAGCTAATTGCCTAATTCCATTAGGAAATAGGGGCTGTCAACCGATAAAATTTACACCCTCTAGGCCCACTTCTGGATAAAATTTGAAAAATCCGAGCCACCTTCTAGAAGCTAGGAAATTCTCTAATTTTCCTACAAAACTCCCCGAACACTGAGATGTCTACAGTCCAGCTACATTTATGTTCTAGAATGAATTAATGGCCTAGAAAAGGACACCATTGGGTGCTCTGACCTTAGATATTGATCAGCAGGTCAAGAAATTGAATAAGAAATACTCCGTATTACCTGATGTACCCTTCTAGAGACAACTTGGATCAGTCGATCACATCTCAGTGAGGTAAGGTGAGTACCCCAAACCGACACTTTTTGCTATTGTGTCTAGTTATTATTATTAGACTAGTCATAATTTTGTATTTTCTTGTTGGAAAGTGAAAGGAAGTTCCAATGCACCAAAGAATATGATATTTGGATACTATATGCAAAAGTTATGAAGGGTCAAAGTTTCTTTTGGGAGATGTTCTCAAATTGTTTCTTTAACATATGTACGTATAGATTTTGATTTTAGAGATGTACACAAAGTGATGATGGCGGTTTTAGGTAGGATGTGAATTGGGGTGCACTTTATTGGTTACATTCATCATTCATGTTTGCTCAATTTTTCTTCAACTATTGGATTGTGTCCATTACTTAGCATAACATATCTATTCAATAGTGAATGTCATTTCTATCTATGCAAGATCAAAGGATTTAAGTCTAACTCATATTATTTTCCTTTTTGTCTAATAACACAATATTTTCTTTCACTAAATATCCCTCTTTTGCAAAATCATTGTTAGTTCCATTAATTATCGTAGTCATTACAAGAAATTTGGCCCTTATACAAGGGTAATCGACTTTCGTAGTAGATGTACAAATCCAAGGAAAAAAAGTCTTGTTTTGTTGTTTTTTTGAAGAAGAAAAATTATTGGAAAAAAAAATTTTAGTCCCTAGTCTTGTGGGGCATACAAGGTGATCACGTGGGCCCATAGTTGTCATTCTAGACGGATGGACTGCCTGCCCGTCTAATAGAGGTCCCGCCCGTCTATTGTAATCACCACATAGCTGACTTTGTGGATTTACCTTGTTGCCACTTGGCTACCAACAGTGACCCTGGATGTGGACAAAAGTTGATTGGAGCCTAGACGTTGAAGGGACGCGAACGGAAATCAGTTGAGGTGTGGATGGAAGATAAGTCACGGATGGAAATTCATTAGGGCATGGACAAAAGTTGGCACAAGCTCAGAGACATCAAGCACCCATCGCATTATTGCAAAGACATCTGTAGCCTTGCACGTGATGTTCATGCCTATTCGTGTCCGCACCGACACAACTTTGTTCCCGCCTATACTACCACCCACGCCCTAGCATTCATGCTTGGTTCTAATGTGGAATGACACGTCAGTTACTAAAGGTAAGTAAAAATAACTTCTTTTACCCTTCAAAAAATTTCATGATAGGTCTAGGAAATGGAAGTTGGCCAATTGGATGAACCATCTAGTTGTCCAATCCAATTTGCTTGTCGGTTCAAGATGTCCAGTGACCCTCACTTGTCCAATGTGAAAACCCTACATGGGCCGTGGATAGTGGGCCATTTTTTTTTCTTATTAATTTTTAAAATGAATTTTTTTTCATGTGATTGCACATTCTCATGCAATCAAACAACCTTGTGCAAGGTCCAAATTTCTTTTAATATATTCCCTAAAAGTTCACAACTATATTTTATCAGAAAAGAAATCCAAAACTTCTATTTCTAATGCAAAGAGCTTCAATGGAAAAATAACTTTTTGCATATCCAACCACAAGATCTTATATAAGACTTTTATTAAAATGCATAGAAAATTTTTCAAAAACTTTGACCATTTAGATTGGAAGATATGTATTCAAAGTGAAAAACAATTTTCTTAAACCTATTAATCCCAATTTTTTCAACTTTGAATCCTCTCAACTTCTATTTTTTTTCACGATAGAGTTTGAGGTTTAAATCTTTATGGTGAAGAATTGAATGGTGGATGTAATATAAAGAAATTGAAAAAATTTGATTTTCATCCTTTAGAAAATTGTTAAATAGAAGTAAGTACAAGATAAAAGGAAAATTAAACCACAAGTAATTCTAAAATGGAATTGAAACATGTTAATCCTAATGGTTTAGCAAGTAATCTACAACATAGAGCATTGATAAAAAGTAGGTTGCACTAATCTCTTTGTTGATTGTATATAATTGAGTATACTATGTAATCAATATATAATGTCATTTTTTGCATTTTATTGAAAAAAGTGCAGGGGAAGCAAAGCATATTATTTAGAAGCTCTTCAACAAGGGGGAAAAGTAGAAAAACTACATTCACCTTCCATTCGTTGTGTAAACCCTCCTAGTCGCTTTTTCAAGCTTCCATCATTGCAAAAAGATCTATTCTATTATTTTTAGGCATTCATTGTACGAGAACAAATAATTCTTGTTCCGCAAAATGGTTTAATATTTGCCACTCAATAGGGTAAAAATATTAAACTACCAAACATGACAAAGAGAATCAAACGCATGAAAATAAACTAATTTGGTAGAATTCATTTGACATTCCACTATCCTTTCAGTTAATTTCATCCGAGAGCCGTTGCGGCCTCATGGGCTTTCTTGCTGTGGGCTGTATTTTGTGGGCTATGCCAACAAATGCTCTAAGAGTTCAATAAAGTTAATGAATGACTTATTATCACTACAAGGGAGCAGTGTCAATTTGGACATTGTTAGTAGATTATGAGGGGCTGCTTCGGACAGTATTTTGTCAATTTTCTATCAATTCGGACACTATTAGTAGATTATGAGGGGTTGATTCAAACATTGTTTTCTTATAGTGTATGCCTACTTATCGAGGTTTATCCCATTTTGTTTTTGTGGCAATTAATGGAAGGAATGGTAAAAGCTTGTAGAATAATAAAAGCAAAAAAAAAAAAAAAAAAAAAAAAAAAAAAAAAAAAAAATTGTTTTTATCGTTTTTTGGCTCATAAATTCTTGGGTTACTCTCAATCTAAAGCGCCCTTCTTCCATTCATATAAAAATCCAATTGTCAAAATCAATAAAAATACTATCATAGACCAAAATCCAAACAAACCAATTTTGTTAAGAGAAATTGCCCAAAGAAATAAAAAGGTGACTTCCAGATCAAATATAATGAATAGAATAGAAACAAGATAAAATCATATATCAAAACGACTTTTGGCATCATTGAAAGGATGAAGGGTTCCATTTGGATTTTGCCTTAGAACTTGTCATGATGCAGTAGCCAAACTTGAGAGGGATTTAAGTGCTACTATGTATCATCTAAGTTTTGAGGGTTCAAAGCTTAGTGTAAAGATTTTGAGAGGTTGATATTTTTAATAAATAAATAAATTTATATTTGTATTATTGATAAAGTACAAACAAATACTACCATAACCAAAAGCCTCGTGCTTTTCTGAACTGACCACAATTGTCATGACATATTTGGTAAACCAGATGTGAAGGGTTTGAATTTTATGAGAGTCATGGAGGTTCACCATGGACCAAGGGGTGATTGACTTGGTATTTTCGATGATGGAATGATGAAGATGTTTGAAGCATTCAACTTGTTTATGAGGCAACAACAAGTTTAGAAAAAGAGGGAGGCTCTAGTAACAAAGGCGTTGCATTCTATTATGAATTGGATGGACCAATTTGATTGACCTAATGTGTTAAGGGATATTCGATTCTACACATGAAAGATGGAGCTAAATAGGGTTTTTGAGGAAGAGATAGTTAGAAACTTTGATCACTATAATTCTAGAGATCTATAGTCAAGTGAAGGAGTTGCAAGAGAGTGATGGAGGTAGTTGGCAAGCTTTTGTTCAAGTGTTGAAGGAAGAGTATTTCATGGAAGATTTTGAAAGGGTGACAAAAAGAACGTTTTTGGAGTGGATTGCACGCCTAAGTAAGGATTTGTCACCAAATGAGCTATTAAGGGTGTTTGAGCTCTAGTATGTGCAACTGATGAGAATAGAAAGAGTAACTTTGAATATGAAAAAAGTAGAATTGTTTATTCAAGAAGTTGACCCATGGTTATAAGATAAACTTGAATTACTTCTAGAGGATCAAAATGAAGAGCATGGATTAAAAATTGATTGGAACGAGGTTGAAGGGGCCATATCACTATTTACAAAAAAATAACGACAGAGGGATAAAATTTTTGTAAGTGATGCTAAACCAAAGGCAACTCCAACTACACAATCTTATAGAAACTCTATTTTCCAAACTACAAGTTGGGATAATCCAGTTGATAGTTTCTCTATAACAAAACATGGTTAAAAAAAACCGTAGTCAATATCGACTACAATTCTTATTGCCAAGTTTTTGTACATGTGCTCATAGTGGGCTGTTAGTTTCTTTTGCAATTTCCCACTGCAATTTTTGGAATTTTGGTGTGTGTGATATACCATTGGAAAGGTATTGAAAATACCTTTCCAATGGTATATCACACGCTCCAAAATTCCAAAAATTGCAGTCGAAAATTGCAAAAAACATTGGCTATGCACGTAGTGGGCCTACACAAAAAAAGTGATCAAAAGAACTGCACTCAATTTTGAGTGCGGTTTCTTTTTACCATGTTTTGTTATAGTGTTTGTTTGTTCATGCTTATTTTGCAACGAATCATCATGATGTGGTAGTGGAAGAGAAACATAAAAAAATGAGGCGAATGAAGCCCAATCAAGGAAGGTTACTAGAACAGAGAAAGGACAATAACAAGCGTGTGAGGAAGAAATGAAGGATGCATCTTCAAAAGAGAAAAAGAAGACTCGAACTTATAAGCTACAATCTGATATCAAAGTTGCCACGGGTTTGAAGAGCATATTGGAAGATAGCATTTTAAATGAAAAGGTGGAATTTACACTAGGTAAAAATTTTAGGGATTGCAAAGTATGAATTTCATGAGGTTGTAATTGACATAATTATCAAGAAAAATAAACAATCTATGAATAATACTATGACTTACCAAATATGTTGTGACGATTGCGGTCAGTCCAAAAAAGCATGAGACTTCTAGCTATGGTAGTGTTTGTTTGTACTTTATCAATAATACAAATAGAAATTTATTTATTTATTTAAAATATCAACCTCTTAAAATCTTTACACTAAGCTTTAAACCATCAAAACTTGGATGATACACGATAGCACTTGAATGCCTCTCACGTTTGATTACTACATCATGACAAGTTCTAAGGCAAAACCCAAATGTAACCCTTGACAATTTGCTTATTAAATCCTCTCATACTTCCTTCCCTATCATCATCATATATATCTCATCTCTTCTACCATAACCCCCTATATCATAATTATTCTCAATTCTCCCCTATTGTCTTTATATATTAATAATTAGTATATTAAGAAAAATAAAAGCAATCAAAAAACTACAAGTTAACTGAAATAACTATCAATCCACCTTTGAGTTAATCCTAACTTATAATTATAGAACTAATATTAAAATATATAGATGTCTAATTTTAACTAATAGACGACAACATTAATCTAATAGTGGTTAGATGTATTTCTCTCTCTCTTAACCCCTAAAGGCCGAGGCACATTTTGGACACAAACTGTGAAAAACTGCCACTTCTTAGAACAGTAAGAAAAACATGAACGAAAAATGTTTTTTTTCAAAATTTAACCGTACAAATTTGTACTAGACTACTGTGGGAATATGTGGAAAGAATTTCAGAAACTTTGACCGCACGGATTGAAAGATTATAACGTTCGAAGTTAGAAGAAAAAGTTTTTTTTTGACCCTGCCCGACAGGGCCAGCAGACTTTAACTCCTGTAAAAATGAGATTTTTACACTATACATGATTATTTGTTTTTACATTTGTATCTGAAATCATGTAAATTACATACCTGTAAAATTTCAGAAGTAAAGGAGGATTTTTGCAAAATCTGCCCGATTAAAAAAAAAGTTCGGGGCAGCATAACTTTTGATCCGGGCATCTGATCGAAAAAAAAATTATATTCCCACTTGGGGGGTACATGCGTACACCTTGTATCAAAAATTTGTGAACATCCAACCAAAATTGACTTCATAGGAACCTACCCGGATTTCGATTGTCCGTTCAACGGACAATTGTCCTTTAGGGGTTAATCTTGGAGCCTCAAATCTGGTCTTCCAGAAATGAATGGTTGCCATGTTTGAGAATTATAATCTTTCCAACAATATATTGAAATCATTTGTCTTTTTCCCACAACTCCAAGCTTGTTTCCACTATCAATCAGTATGGTCAGTTTTTTGTGGATCTCATTTCAGGTGACAGATTGATTAAAACGAGTTCATAAGGGTTTGGAATTCGACAGACATGCTTTGGGCGCTCAAGGGTTAACCATTACCAATTTGATTGGATGATCTAGTCTTACCACTAATCTAATTCATACCCGCCTGAGAGAACCGCGAAGACCGGTGAGGGTATCATTGAAGAGACTTGCAAAGGAACAAGTGTCCAAGCGTCCACATGTCTGCTCTCCTTCGCAGCTTGCCCCTCCACCCCATGCGATCTGAATCGACGTCGCCATAGCCTTTGTATCTTACTCTTCTCTGAATGAAGGCTTCAAGTTTCTAACCTTCCCTTCCAACCCAATTCTGTTTTTTGGGCACTGTCTTCACCGTTTACGCCAATCTTTGCCAGGTGGGTGAACCTCGATCGAGCTCTGTAATTCTCTGCTTTCTTGATGGTGCTGATGCTGATTATGCGTTTTGTGAATACGCGAATGGCGGCCCATATGCTGTGCGAGATGGAGCGAATTGGGTCCCCATTGTCTGTTCTTGTTTTTAAGGGAATTGTTTGAGGACTTGAGGTCGAGCGATGGAGTTCGGTAGTGGCGAAGCGCAGGAACGGTCGCGGTTAGAGGAGTTAGCGGAGGAAGTCATGACGAAAGAGCAAATAGCACGCAGGAAGGAATTAGAAGACATTGAGAAGGCCGGATATAATTTCGAAGGAACGCGGCTGGAACTTGTAGCTGATGAGGTTATTATAATAATCGTTCCTTTCCTAATGGATCGCTAGTTCTTGAGAACAGTTTTATAATTACTTGATTCAATCGGCAAGTCTTTCGGGAATTGACCTCACTACTTAATTTCACTGATTCCGATATGTGAACTCACGAGAGGGAGAATGTCGACATTTCTTGAAAAACAGAATAATGTCTCGCTGCTTTTTAGTTTCCGAGTTTAGTGTACGAGTGTAGATCACGAGGAGAATCATCACGGCAGACTTGGAATTTGCCCTCTTTAACAGACTCTGCTTGATTTTGATCAATTTCTCGTCATTTTTTTGGTTGATTTGATTCTCTTTTCTTTGGCTAATTGGCATCAAAGGCAAATCTTTCTGAATAGACCGCGAAGTCCAAATTGGGTTTCATGTTCTATGTTGTAGTTTTGAGTAAGTTTCATAGGGACTTTCTTTCGTCCAATTTTTTTTATTTAATGATCAACACATAGAATGTTCTTTGCTGATTTCCGGTAATGTAGAGATTGACCGCGTCTGGATTCAATGCTTCAGAATACACAATGCCTTAACTGGGATTATCGAGGTGACGAATGATGCTCTTCTGACTGTATTTTCGGATGTGCTATCATTTTGAAACCAAGAATCCTTGGTCTTTGGGGGGTTACACATAGTTCTCGTCCACACTTTGAGAAAACCAAAATTAGGTCAAACTTGGTGAAGTGGGAATGTAACAATTGCTGAGTTTTTGATGGGAAAACGACGCTGTGATGATTCTGTATCTCTATGTTGTATATTCGCAATTGCTATCTTTCTGAGACCATGAATCCTTGATCTTTTAGGGGTTATTAGGGGTTATAGCTAACACAATAGACATGATTCTCTTCCACACTATGAGACAAACAAAGTTAGGTCAAACCGGTGGACTGAGAATGACTCCTTTGCTGGAATTCGAGGAGATTATGGTGCTGTGATGATTTTATATTTTCTGAATCATAGCGGTGGTTGTGAGCGCTTGCTTTCACAGCGAGAGAATGCAGAGTGGATGCTCACTGCTACTGCGCACGCGTTGCTTAACGGCGTCTCAAGACTACGTCACTCAACTCTGTTGTCATCCTACGCAGCTGCTGAGGTCGCTGCCAGGGCGGATCCGATCCTCAAAGGGAGCCCGGGCTCGACGGTATTCAGATTCCTCATCGTCACTCTCGTCCTCTTCGCCTTCCTCCTCGGGTAGTCTCACGCCTGTCAAACGTTCCCCAGAGCGAAGGAGTCTGCACGCAATCATGGACACTGCCACTCGTAGTGTTGTACCTGATGAGCTCCAGAAAATATTACCCGCCTTGCAACGAGTCGTTCCTGTACTTGCCCCTGGCCGCCACAAAGGCCAAGCTGGTAAGCCTTGTATTCCTTGCTCTTCTATTCATTCTCAGGACTAGAAATCTGAGCGGTTTCATGGTTGAGCAGTTTTGAGTAGGCCATTCGGTGACTGCCTTTTGTACAATTTTATTTAATTTTTGAGCATCACATGCATTCGTTGGTTCAGATTTCATGGTTGTGCAGTTTCATGGTTGAGCGGTTTCAAAGTTGAGCATGACATGCATTCGTTGACCCTGCCTGAATTATTGATAGTTCATAATGTGATCAATTGAGCTTAATCCTTTCGGGGAGGTTAATCCTTTATAGACTAAACATTCATGGTTTTTATAATGACCATTTTGATCGATCATATTGTGGAAGGTGTAATTTGAATGGGGACAAATTATATCTCACCTGATTCAGTGTAGAACATCGCGTGTGTTGGTTGATGTATAATATTTCCGGAACAAATTTGAATCCCTGTATGATCTCCAGGAAAGTGCTTAAAAGAACATGAGGCCAAATAAGGGACAGTGTGCACAGCAATATTAGTTATTTCAGTCTCCTGGTACGGCTTATTAGGTTGGAGGGATACATTGAAGTTGTTAAGCACTCTTAATTTGTTGATTCAAGTTTGTTCAAGTCTAATTCTTTAGCTGAGCGACAGCATAATTTCCCATCTTGGTGAGAAACTTCGTCATGAGGCGTTTCGCCCGATTCTCTCAATGACCTTTCAAGCATTTTGGATGTCATGGCACCTTCGTCAAGAAATTGAACTCTGGAAGCTCTTGATATGTTGCAACTTGATGTGCAGGGAAAGTTGCTATCATCGGAGGCTGCAGGGAGTACACTGGGGCTCCATATTTCGCTGCCATATCCGCTCTCAAAATGGTCAGTGATGAACGTATTTTGATTTGTTCTTTTATTCGTTTTTTGATCTACGAGTGACGTTGGAAAGTGCATATACTTTCCGCTTTGAATGACACGCATCCATGACTTCTCTTCTATATTACGTGTATTATCTTCTTTTGTATTATTGTCAGGTTTATTCAGATTCTTTATGATCATGGATGATGGTCCAGGGGGCAGATCTAGCACATGTGTTCTGCACAGAGGGGGCTGCGACTGTTATTAAGAGTTACAGTCCTGAGTTGATTGTGCATCCCGTTCTTCATGAATCTTATGACCTAGGGTAACCTCTCTTGCTTTCTTCCAATTTCATGGCATGAGTTTTTGATGTGCTAGGAATCATGAATGATGTCATTATTTTACTGCTTGTAGTGATTTGATGAGTTGGAATATCATCGATTGCATTCTTCGACAAAATTAGACGTATATACAGTACTTTAATGACTCTGGCGTGATTGTAAATAGTAAAACCTAATGTCAATCTTTCGATGTTACAATGCAGGGAAATTGGGGAGCAAGAGATAGGGGAATTGAAAGAAAAAGTACTTGCAGAAGTGGGAAAGTGGCTAGAGCGTTTTGATTGCATTGTAATTGGTCCAGGCCTTGGTCGTGACCCTATACTCCTGGTACGCTCAAATGCCAACTTTCTCTCTTATATTGTTTGTATTTTTTTCTGGAAAGAAAGCTTACTTCTAGTCAGACAAAGGAGACTTCATATTGCAACTGATGTATCATCAGCGTTGTTGTACGTCCATGTTGGATGGGCACTGAGCCTTGACTCTTTTTTAGTTTCTACCTTGGACATGCTCACCTACTGGTTTCTATGCAACCTTTAAGCCACTTGAATACGTGAAGCATGTATTGTGGGTGAATGGATACAGGAATGTGTTGCTGGTATCATTGAGGAAGCGAAGTCCAAGAATATTCCTCTTGTGATTGATGGGGTAAAATTTCACGCCATCTCACTTTATGTGTTTCAATTGTATTGCCATCGCTTCATTTTTGTGAGGCATGAATTGAAAAAGCATGGTATTCCTGTGATCGTAATTCTAGTTCATATGGAAATCTTACAAACGAACTCTTGCATGCAGGATGGATTGTTTTTGGTGACAAATCAACCTGAGTTGATTGTTGGTTATCCACTTGCCGTTTTGACTCCTAATGTGATGGAGCATAAGCGGCTTGTTGCGAAGTTAAATCCGAAGGAAGTATCCGATGAAGATCTTCCCGGCCAGTTGCAAAAACTTGCTAAAAAGTACTCTTTCTTAAAATGCCAGAATTTCACTTTCATTTTTTGTTCGTCGAGGCATGGTCTTCCAGTACGTCTTTTGGGGAGATTGTTGTGTAAAGGACTAGAATAACTTCTTTGGCTATAAAATTTGTTCTTGTTAAGAAAGATTTCAAGGTGCAAAAATTGTTTACGAAGAAAACGAGGAAGACCCTGAAAATCCCGAGGAAAAACCTGATGAAGAAGACCCTGAAAATGCCAAGGAAAAATCTGATGAAGAAGATCTTCCTGGCCAATTGCAAAAACTTGCTAATAAGTATTCAACCTCAAAACGCTTGAACTTAGCTATGTCATTTCATTTTTATTATTGCTCGTCTTCCAGTGCGTCCTCTTCTAGTGCTTGTTGTGGAGACTAAAATTCTTTATCAACTTCAAAATTTCTCCTGTTAAGGAAGATTTCAAAGTGCAAAGAGTGCTGGAGAGGATAACCAGGAGGCTCCTGGAAGTCTTAAGGAAATACCCGAGGAAGAGCTTCCTGGCCGGTTGCAAGAACTTGCTATAAAGTACTTGTTTTTAGATGTAATTCTATGAATGAAATGTTAAAGATGTGTTTGTATTAAATTTTTCCGTTACTTAGTATTGTACTTGATTTGATTTATCATGCAGTGATTTGGTCGATTCACACTATTGCTATTTCCTTCCGTCGCATGCTGATAGTGCTGACTATAGTCCTCGTTGCATGTCAGGATGGAAGGTGTCACTATTGTACAGAAAGGAAAGACAGACTATATCAGTGATGGTAAATCAGGTGGGTGCCTCCTACGCTTTCATAAAACTAGTCTGTTCTCAGTTCTAGGAACCAGAAATTCTTTCAAGTTCCATAGTGTCTGGGAAAAGACCATTACTGCATTAGGTGATCAGAGTGTCTTGTTTCTGCTGTGTTCCTACAGTGATTTATTCCAATGTGGAAGTGTTGTGTTGCAGTGTTAAGCTCGGATTATTATGGCTCTCCCCGGCGCTGTGGTGGCCAAGGTGATGTCCTTTCTGGCAGGTAACAGACAGTGCACATAACATTCTGTAAAACAGAGATCTTCCTTTAAGCCTTCCGTGACACCTCGTTAGGGATTTTAATTTAAGTGGTCTCCAAAATATTTCTATTTTCATTAGAGACAAAGGGATCCTGCTAGAATTGGTTAATTATGTTATGTATGAACAAGATTGTTGTACACTTCGCGTGTATGGTACACTTCGCGTGCTCAAACTTTGAATTGAGGTATCATCCACATTGTTGAACTAAAAGCTAACGCATTTTGAGCAAACTCGGATACAGCACTGCAGTCTTTGTGTCGTGGGCCAAAGCGTTTTTCAGCAATGAGAGTGCCGATGGCAAAAAGGACGTGCAGGAGAGGTGAGACCAAGCCATGTTGTCGATATGATTCTGTGGATCCCAACTTTTGCTGTATTGAGAAGTTTTGCTGCCCGTGAAGGTCTTGAACCTCAATGTTTAGAATCAATTACAATGGTGGAAATAACCATAAGTTAAAGTAGAGAATTCTATTTGCGTCACTTTAAGCATCTTACATATGTCGGAGTGATTTTTGAAAGATCGCTAAACAGCTGTGGAGAGATCACTTTGGGCACAAGCGCCAAATCTGTTGAGATCATGTTTTTTCACACTGTCAATTTCTTATGCAATTTCAAAGTGGGCCTTTGAGTAACGCTTTGATGGTACGGAACAGGATCTCTGACAACCCAACAATGGTTGGCGCACTAGCTGGATCTTTGCTATGCCGGAAGTCTGCTGCCAACGCATTTGCGCAGCACAAGCGGAGCACTGTTGCAACCAACATCATCGAGTGTCTTGGTCAGAGGTATACTCTGCAAACTTCTTATTTTGCATCTTCAATCAAATTCATGTGCATCTTCATTCAAATATCTCCTTACTTCTGCTTCTTTTTAGTACAGGATAAGGTTCAATCTGTCATCTTGATCGTTTTTGTCGGGTCTGACCCTTTCGGTAATCGCAAAAAAGTTCCAACTACACTTCTGACTTTTGTAGAATAGTTTATTAGTTTCTTCATGAATGAAATAATATGGTTCTAGTATAGAAATTTTCAAAAATAAATTGAATTAATAAGTAGTTAATGAAGAAGGTCCTTGTTTTTGCTCTTTCTTTTAATTTAGTTTTAAATCCTGTGTTTAAGGATCACGTTTCTTATTACCTTTCATATTGAATTG
This sequence comes from Straminergon stramineum, assembly GCA_963920665.1. Lineage (NCBI taxonomy): Eukaryota > Viridiplantae > Streptophyta > Bryopsida > Hypnales > Calliergonaceae > Straminergon > Straminergon stramineum. The sequence goes on from OY987263.1 coordinate 3,257,962, forward strand.
CAAGCTGAAGGTGATAATTTTTTGTCATGTGAATATGATGACAGTATGGACGAGCTTTTCCCCATGTGACTAGCACTGCAATCACGCTTGGAATACAATGCGAAGCTGTAATTTTTTGAGGCAATGCTGTTGATTCTTGCTCTCAAAGATGTGGAGTTGGCTCTCATCAGGCTGAGTCTTCGCCTAAGTTTTTGATGAAGAACTTGGAGTTTGATGTTAACTTTCTGGTCGAAGGTTTTATCTAAATTCTAATTATCATGCTAAATACAGAATCTTATTATGATTGTGCACGAGTAAGCAGAGTTGCTAGTGCTTGTCTGTAAATTTTGGGAATGATATTCTTCCCATGAAACATGGGTTCCTAAACAAATAGTGCTTATAGATGTCTCCATGTTGCAAGAAACACAGGCAGATACTTGACAAATCAGTGGTATTGTCAAACTACTACTCCTTGGGGTAAGAATCTTTAAATTTGCGCACAACTCTATCTGTATGAGGACATGAAGGAAGAATGTGTTTAATGAATGACTTTTAGTGTTCATATAGAAATGAAGAATGTTCATATTGATGTGGTCAATGGATAATTGCATGATTGATGGCCATGGTGAGAGGCTTCTCATTTTAGGACAATATAGTGTATAAGGTAGGAAGACCATTAGTAGGGAGGCCCCTCTAATGGTACAGTAGGGTGTCCTAAAATGGACAATAGCTAGTTCTATTATTGATTGAAAAAGATTTGATTAGCTCACACTTGATTGGTTCACAATTGATTAGGAACAAGTTCCAAAGGTAGTTGTTTTGGGTGACGTATTTAGATAGGAATATATCCAAATGAAAAACTCACTTTTGTATGAATAGAATATTCATTTTTGAGGGAAAAAATTCTCTACTTTTTGCCTATCCTTATTTTCACATACATTGAGCTCAATCTTTCAATGAATTCTCCATATCCTATAGGGTGAAATGCATAAATTATTTGTTTACAATATTCCTACCTTAAACATTCAATACAATTGTTTGTAACACATTTTAAAAGTGAAGGGTTTATTGATGAGTGTCTTGTCCTTACCCTTCAAATATGTTTGGAATTGTAACAAGCGTAAGGCTTATCCTTACCCTTTAACCCCTAAATGCTGAGGCGGACGTTTTTCATCCGATGAGATGAATGACAGGGAATTCTTGTGTATAGGACACAATTGCAACTATTCATCCTTGAAATTAGGGGTGAAAAAGGAAAATCTTCAACAATAGTTTGACTCTCAATGAATATTTTTTTATTTTTTTTAAAGTAGATGATGTCATATGGTTCCAGTATGCTTGATTTCCACAGTCACCAACTTGGCATTCAAGGGTTAAATATGTTTGAAATTGTAACAAGCCTAAGGCAATAGAGAATTTGAAAGGTTCCTTCAAACACATCCTCACTAATTCAATGACCAAATTTCACCTAAATGCTTCTTAACTATTTCACATCACCTCACTAGTAGAAAGTTGGTTTTGGAACCACTACCAAATATCAAATATAGAGTATATGACATTAGCTATTTGAATATTGTATGTTGCTTGTTAGATACAAGTCAACATCATCAAATCTGCTTCCAAAGAAAGACATTGATGATAGCATCATTCTTTGAATCTAAAATAAGTACATCCACAATCAACACTTGTAGCAATTAAATATACTTACTATTGCCAAACACAATTTAATTTTATTGAATCTTATTGGCACATGATAGAGCGGGTGTGATACATGCATTGTAAGAATAAGTAAAGGAATTTCAAAATATTTTGTATATGTGTACCAAAAGGTTGATACTAGGCTATCCAAGCCTCATGTTTTGATTTTGAGCATCTTGTATTGGAATATCATATTAGTGATGCTTTTTGGACCAAATGTAGGTATCACCTTTTAAGCAATGATGATTATAAGTGCACATAGCTCATTATTTCATCAAAAGGCTTTTCTTTCACATTGGTCGTCACAGGGAGTTATTGATCTTTTGCATGGAAAGCAGTGGACGTGAGTGAGAAGGGTAAAGATTCACGCACCCCACGCAAATGTTAATTTAATGTTCATCCTCAACAAGGTTGTGTTGATTACTTTGGAGAGTGATGATCAGTGCGAAAGAGGGAGTGGCTTTATACTTAGAGATATTCCAGAGGTTGAGTTATGGGGTGATTTAGGTTTCTCGGGTTATTCTAGCTATGACGTGGGTCACTTGTTGGTTTCGTAAGGAACCGTGTCGTTTGTCCATACCTCCTCCTGATTCGTGCGCAGAGCCACTGTAAAGGAATGTTTGACAGACAAGCATTTAAGCCACCCTAACATAACGAAGTTGCTCAGCACAAGTTTACAGCCTGAGGTCTCTTTCAAGGCAGGACATATGCCCAGAACATACATCAAGTAGTGGAAGAATCATTGTACCAGCATCAGCAATCGACATCATGTTGCCCGATTGCGCTGGGGCTGGAGGATCTTCAAGAACAACACATCGTCTACCTCGCTCTGACATACTTGAACATCCTGGTCGCTTCCTGACAGATGAAAAAACAATGGGCAGCGACATGGTAATGGGTTAAGTGTAAGCTCTAATATTAAACGTCATTACTGGTCACGCTTGCCACATTCATCAACAGATGATAACTTAGTCGAACAAGCATGATCAGTGAACATACCTGAGATTCACGACTCAAAGAACTGTGTAATCCAAAGACCTGCAATCTTAAATTGTGTGTTACACGATGATGAAAGCTTTTCTCACAACTAAAACTGTTTCTCGACTCTCTTGATGATTCAATATGGTAGTTCTCGCAGTGTGTATGCACCTTAGATTCAACTTCATCTTCGTAACCCTAACTTCAGCAAACTCAAAGCCTGTCTAAATCGAGTGAACCAGTATAAATAGTGGACGTAAAGCTATTCACAACCCACCACACACGGATTTGATGCTAAATCCTATCCTGAGGCATTACACGCTAAACAATTAGCAGATTAAGTATGCCAATGAGTTTCAACATTTTATTGTTTTACAATAATATTAACAATTGCAAGCCTCTGACATAGGATTTCTCAGACTGCAAAGATTGTCAGAGAAGGTATGGACCACACTAACCACAGATGTATTGACTGTACAGACTTTTATCCTCTAGTGCACAAAAGTAGGGCCACAGATGATGAAATATTAAAACGACAGAACGGAAGACGACTGCTGCGCAGAAAGTCAAGTGAGACCTACGGTTCTGTGACTAGGATGACAAGTTGTATGTGATACGCAATGTGAAGAGTCACAAGAACTCACTTGAAAATCTCCATGAACTTTCGGGTATCGGTCATGAACTTTTCATTCATATCGGACAATCGTCTCGCTGTAATCGGAGCACTAGACACTAAACAGTTCCAAGCCGTGCCAAGGTTATGGAATTTCCATTAAATATCTCAAACAGGAAACTGCTGACAAAGACATGGTCACCTAACTTACATGTGGAGACCTAACGTGCAGAAAAGCTATTCAGATTGGAGAAAGTTATCCAACTCCGATAAACTTAAACAAAGATACTCATCTGCACATGCCACGATCGTCAAAAAGATACTGAAAAGACCCGATGGCCAGGTTTGAATATCCCCAAGCAGAAAAGTGTTCGTACAACAATCGTCTGCCTGAAGTCTCACGAACTGTCAAATATTGGAGGGAAACAAAGATGTCGCGGAAAAACGCCTGATCATTACTAAGACGGAAGCTCAAAAGTAACTCATACGATTTCGCGTAACTCGAAAGCAAATAGGCAAGAAAGTCAAGACCTCTGAGTCGAAGTGCAGACCATAGAACATGCAACTCAGCGCGCTCTTAAGCAGCATCGACAGCTGGATACTGAGCTCTCGATCAAAGTAAGCCTGAACTAAAACGAAATGCTAAACATCTACTCCTGACCTAAACAGCTTGCGGGAAAATCTATATCGTTCATACGACCCTAAAGCATAGTGCAGGAACAGAACAGACTCCTGCTACGAGTGTCCATCTCCGTGTAAGCGAGACCTAAGCCCAAAGAATGGAACGCAAAACAGATCAAAACAGAGCCAATTAGTCATCAATACAACACAACCATCCATGTGCGCGAGTACTCTTTCCCATCGCCCAGGTTCCATGAATGACCTCCCACATCCCAGTCCGCATCCTCAATAAATTACCATCACTGAACTCCTTATCTCACTCAGTCACTCCAGTACCACAAATCATAACTGCTATACTTGCATGCCAGGGGGGGCAGAGTCCTCAAGCAACACACCCCGACCCGAATCGAATATCTCCGCCACATTAACCGTAATAAAGCTTAACGGGAGTTATCTTATTTTATCCCCAAACCACTTGCATAATTTTTCTGAATCCACGAGCGACAATAAATTTTTCACTCAAGCGCAACCCAGGTATACCTGCACGGCGCAGATCCGAACCTCTGGCCCAAGGCAGAACGAAACAGACCCACCTTAAAATGTGAACTGTCCCTCCCATAAGTTCCACCTCGTAACTTAATATCCTGCCCCTTTACCATAGCCGGTGATGAATGAGCCCTCTGAGAAAAGAGGTCCAGAAACATGTGAAACGGAACTGAATAGGCACCCGTCAGGCAGGCAGGGAGGCAGGCAGGCAGGGCAGTACCTTAATGGCTCTCGCCCTGAACAAGGCGACATGGAAGAGGCAGGCGCATTAAACAACAACACCCAAGTGTACAGTCGACGGATTTGTCCGGCTCGTCACCATCATGCCTGGCAGCAAACAGAAGTAGTCATGACTCCTCCGTCCCAAACTGTGACTCACGGCACTCACTCACTCACGCCCTGTAAATTTACATCCCTCGTGGCACGAAGCTTCACTGGGCCTCGCCAAAAGCTTCACGAACCCTGGCTATGGCGTCACCCTCCTCTGTAGTGCTGCAAATATCCACGCCACATCCCCAAAAACACTTGAAAACGTAGAAACCAAGTAAAAATCGTGGAAACTTCATATCTACAGCAAAACCTTGAAACCAAGTAGAAAACGTAGAAAACTCAAATCTACAGCAAAATGTAGAAACTTCCGACCTACAGCAATATCTAGAAACCAGGTAGAAAATGTAGACACTTCATATCTACGAGAAAACGTAGATACCAGGTAGAAAACTTAGAGACATCATATCTACAGGTATCCATCCAGCAATTAAGATTTCCAGAAAATCCTCGAGGACATCTCAAATCTTGAGTTCATCTCCAGTACAGTAGATATCAGAGAAGTTAACCCAAGACGGACACAGCCCACCCGAGTCTGGTAGAACCCAAAATCTCTGTATTTGAGAATACTGAAATCTACAAATCTTCAAAATGTACTGCCTCAAAAGAAATTCGAAGACGACTGTACATTTCATATAGATATACCTTCGCATATCTACGAAAAAAGGGGGATGCTCGTGTTCGAAATTTGAAATGGAGGCCACTGTACGCTCGCCCCCTGATGCTCCGTCAACCCTTGTGAGTGGCCAAAGAGTGCTCGTGCTGCATACGGCAGGGAATCTACGACGAAGTTAAGAAGATCGTAGATAAACGGGTGTAAAATGTACGCATTCGCTAATAAGGTTAAATGGTAAAGGCCAAAGTGAGTGGGGCTTCCAAGTCTTGGTTTTTTGGCTGGTAGCGAGAGGGGAGATGCGGGGAAGCTTCCCTTTGATCCCGGGTGTTGCGTTGGGATTGGGTGGGGCGTCACTTGCCCTGTAAGTTATTGCTCCCATCATACATTTGAAAAGCCGGTATTTTTCCATTATGATGAAGGGGAGGAAACCCTAAAGTGGCATAATTTATTGGGGACTGGATATCACAGTCGTACATCCATCCTCCGGCTTAGTAGAGGGGTACTGTAGTGGTTGGCCTCCAAGTGGCGCCTCTCAAGGAAGTAAGTCCACCGTACGACACTATTTTAGCCTCTACCTTACGTCTCTCACTGCTTCAGTTGGACTATTCAACCATAAGCTTAAACGTCCACACGAATAATTGTGTATTGTCCAATGGATGACAAAGAATCTCTCTATGTAGGACAGAACTGAACTCTTATGTGACTATTCATCCTTGGAATTTTTTGGCAGAAAGTGGAGATCTTCTATAAAAGTTTGACCTCCAATGAGTATTTTTGATTTGTTTAAAGTAGATGATGTCACACAATTCGAAAAGGGCTGATTTCCATGGTCACAAGTCCATCCTTTATGGGTTAAAGATAGTGGAGATAGTTATGTGAACTTACTTCTATAGCTTCTAATAAAGTGACAATCTTTTACCTATACCTTCATTATATTAGGTTTCGCTCAGTACAATAAGATCTCTAAAACCGTGCTCCCTTAGTCACTTTCTCAATACCATCAGAAAGCTCTCTACAAGGTGGGGTGTATGGGCTTTGTTTCATGGCATTTGGATCCATAATGTAAATGTTATTGGATTTTGAAGTTTTTATGAACTAGAAAATTACTTTTATCTTTATTTGGGGTATGGCAATGATACAAGTCACAAAAGTGCTTATTAATTGAAACCTCTCCAAAATAACTAAGTTATATCCTTGATTTTTAGAGCACTCTTTATTTATTTTTTTCTTACTTCTAATATATATTGCACAATTTTTATTGAAGTTTCAACAATGAACATTATATGGATGATGTGAATTTTTCAAAGCATTTACCATCCTTTATCTAGATAGTTGAGCATTGAAGGGTCATCCTATTATTTACAAAACAAAATTAGTGCCACTTAAAAAGATAGTATAATTATGGAAAAAAAAAGTTTGAAAAAATTGGTACAATATAATAATATTTCAAGATATACAACTTTCAAATAGTACTCCATATGTCTTTTAGGTAAATTATTGTACTAGAACAAATACAAATAGTCAATGTATCTTATCAATGTTGGAAAACATATATTATATTCTAAATATTCTAAATATTTTGGAGATCAATTTTAAGAATATAAAAATTTGAGTGGATATTTTTGAAATCTCTCATTTCTTTAACAATCCAAAGCAATCTTTTGAAATTCCCTTAAATATTTTAAATATTTAGAAAGTCTTATTTGAATTTACTTTGGTATTAGAGTAATCTAGCTTATAACTAAAAAAATTCAAAAACTTTAATAGCATTTATCATCCAGTATTGTACATCAATAAATATTACAAATATTAATTAAATTTTGGCACAGGTATTATGAATCAGTATGTGTTTGATTGGACCTCATTAACAAGGTGATGTCAAATTAGTCCTTGAAGAGCTTGAAAGCTCTTTATAGCTGTGTAGTACATTATGAATTTTGTGGAATTTGACCAAACAAACTTTGACCAAATACTTTTTAGTATAAAAAAAAATCAATAATCATGATAGTATGTAAGTAACAATGTGTGATAGTTCATATATTAAATCACAAATGAAGAGTTATTAGGCTAAATACGAGTCCTATAGAGGAACCCAAAGGACCTTTCAAAGGTTAGACAAGAAGTTTTGAATCAAACTATATGCAAAGTATTTTTATTGTATCTCTCCTAAAATTTAGTTATGTTTTTAAAGTATCATTTATTTAATTGGTGCTAAAATTATGAATATTCCTTAAAAAAAATTCCATTAAAAAAAATTTAATAAAAATCATATCTTAAAACTTTATCATATGTATTTGAATTGTTTTCAATCAAATCTATCCAACAATTATGGTAGTATAGAGCTTTTTATTTATGTATGAATCCAAAATCTAGGCACTCATTTTCTAAAATTCAAATCATATGACTTTATCTTCAATTTTGAAGAACACGTCATTAGCTATTGACTATTTCTAACATCTCATGTATTTTTGACATCTTGTTTGTTTATCAAAAGTTATAGTAGACCAAATTGATAAATATTTGAATTGTTTTCTTGAATTTTAGTAGATTTCTGTTTGCATCTTTATACAAACTAGAACAAACCTCCTTGCAATGCAATTGAAGCAAAAAAAACCTTCATCAATCTATGTGGTTTTACTAAGAAGATATTTGGATGCCAATAGGATTTGCAGGAATTAATGAAATGCTATAGATGAAAGAATTTGCTTTTCAAAAAATAGAGATCTAATTTACCTCAATTTCATCAAATTGATAACAAAGATATATGGATTTTTAAATTTTGAATATTATGGGATTTAATAAACTACTTTATACTTGTTGGTACTTTTATAAAATTATAGTTGTTCAAATGAATCAAGTTTTTTGAATTTTTATATAGAATTTATTATCCAACTTAAAAAACATACTTTACTTGTGATATTCTTGTCCAATGATTTATGATAAGTAAAATAAAAAATAAAAAAGTCTTTTTTCTATTTCAATGTCAAAAAGTAAAAAATATTCACTTTCAAAGTTAGTTATTTTATTCTTTATTTATCCCTTGGAATATATTGAATTTTTAAAATTTGAGTGCCTACACAAGCCTTTGCCTTTGAAGTCCACGACTTTTTGTAAAGCATGACTCCAATTCTATAATAATGGAGCCACGTGATTGACTTGCGCTACACAATTGTTAAGTTGTATAATAATCGAGCTATGTTATTATACTACTAAATAACTGTTAAGTCCCAAATAATGTAGTTGCAATCATGCTATATATGAACTATCGTTTTAGCTATCACAATTTTGAAGTGACACGATTGCTTTGAATTCTCCTCATCATTTTGAGTGTCCTTTCATTTATTATGTTGTATTTGAACTTGGTCTTCGTCACTCAACTAATGGTTAAGGTCGTTATTGTCATTCATTTCCCACAACGTCTTCTAAGAATACTTCTCACATACCATGATTTGAATAAGAATGTTTGAAATTCTAACATCACCACATTCAAAAAATTCAATTTGTCATCATTAGTAGGAGAGAGGAAAGCATAGCTTTTGTCAACAAATTAAAAACTTCAAATAAACTAATACTTTCAAAATTTCAAGTTCTAATTCCTTCTGTCACAAACATTCATATATAAAATGATGATTGTTCTTGCCTTTCAAATTCAAGATGACCCTCCATGCCTCATGCACAATTCCATCCAAATATTTCTTTCTCTTAGTCTCTAGTTTGATAAATTTTGTCTCAAAATTGAAGGAGGGCCAATAAACAAATTAATTTGTAAAAAATTGCAGTATTTTTAGACCCAAAATAACTTCAAAATACTCTTACATAGAGCAAGGCTATAATCTTCATCTATGTATAAATGTAAATTAATGGTGATATATAAAGTTTAATCTATAAAAATTAAATTGGAGATTTTTCTTTCTCCAAGCTATCAAAGATAAGCAATTGAAGATTTTAGAATCTTGAAATGTTGAAATTTCAATGTCATCAACTCTTAAAGCCATGAATGCAAGATGTAGAATGTAGAATTTTGCAATCTACTAATTTATAAGTTTACAAGTTTGTTGTCTATACATTTATCTATACATTTGTGAAATTGTGAATTTGAATTTATTGAACTTTTATATTGATTTCATTGAATTTTTATATTTTTATATTCCCAATGTTCCAAAGTAGTCGTGGGGATGGATTTTTAAACACATAATGGATGAAAAATACACACAAATTATATTAAGACAATTATCACTTCAAAGTTGATGAATTTTCTAGTTTTGTCATGCCTTCAAATTTCATCTTTGAGCCTTCAAAATCCCGTTATTTAAGCTATACTACTCATCCGTATAACTTGGTCCATGAATATGTCAATGCATTAAAATTTTATAATCCAACTTTGGACATCATGAAGGTTGTCACTCAAAATAAACTTTCATACAAACATACTTCAGGAAATGGTTGAAATGGAGAACAATTAAAGATTAGATGTTGGATTTACCTTTCAATTAACTTACAAAATAATGAATCTTTTTAAGTCCCTAGGCCTTTTTTGTCAAACAACACTCAAAACTACCATTTCTAGTGCCCAAAGCAAAATATTTAATTCTCTTCTATTATCTAGCCATAGGATCTTGCAATAGACTAGTATGCAAACATGTGGAAGAAATTTCATAAACTTTGACCACATATAATGCTAGATATTTTCGTTCAAATGAAGAGAATATATATTTTTTTGGCTATGTGACAAACTAGTTTTGAAGACTTTGAATCCTCTAACCTCAAAATTTCCATTTCAAATTTAGAATTAAAATACTTTGATCTTTTAGGAAATGAGTTGAGAGTCTTGGAAAAAAATTCAAAAAACACACATGTGATTTTCATTCTTTAAATATTTATTAACTAGAAGTGATTAAGAGATAGAGGGAAAAAATAGATTGTTAATAATTCTAAGATGGATTGAAACACACTAATATGAATGATGATATTGTTTTATTGACAAAAGTTAATCCTAACAACTTTTTATTTTTGGAAAAGTATGGACATTAAGCTCTAAAATGAATTAAATATGTCATATCTTCAAGAAGATGCTCAAATTGACACATAACAAGATCCTATATAACTTTCTCATTACTTATCAAAATGTAACAAACAGGATATTTTTATGTAGAAAAATATAATCTATCAAAAATTTGTGTTTATTTCTTTGTAGCTCATTCTCAGCTATTTTCAACTTTGTGTAGCATAATTTTTTCTCCTACAAACCAATTGAAATAAATTTGTATTTCTACAATGTTTATCTACTTTTTCTATCTTGAAATAAAGTTTCAAAAAATCAGGCCAAAAAATAAAATCATAAAGAACTAATCCAAACTATCAAGTGCCTTCCAAGCAAGGGAACTTTTGGAACTTTAGGGATTTAAGTAAGTTTCAAAATATTATAATTGTAGGGCATGATTGATAGAAAATGAATCTAAAAATAGACGAAATTTTTTAGGGGAATTATTTTTTATAATTGTAGAAGAATAAATTGATATTGGGCAAAAAAATTGGCATCTACCGAATCTTCTTTTTCTAGAAAAAATAAATATTCAACAAAGAAGTGTTGACTCTATTGTATTCACACAATATAGGCTTTTCAATAGTAATAAAAATCATTGGAGTTTTGCCTCACTCCATGCAATCAATAATGTTCATGTGAAAATTCAACCTCTTAAACCCTAAAGGTTCGAGGGCTTTGAACAAAACACAAATGTGGAATAAAATAAAAGTTCCAAAATTTTTGAAGTTTGTATAAAAAAGAAAAGAAAAATTAAATATCAAGAGTAGAATTATTCCTACAATTGAAATTTCAAAACTATTTACAAATTTATTTCAAATGATTTTTTGAAGTTTTAACCTAAAAAATGCAATTTATGCATCCCACATTTGAATTTTTTTTTATGATTGGTCAAAATTGCAATTTCCCTTGATTTGTGAAAAAACGTGTTAAACTTAACAATGGAAACACCAACACATTAGATGAGATTTGGGGAAATAAGGGGCCGTTTCAAGTTTGTTTCCCATGCTATTCCCATAGCAGTGAAGGCATGGTTGACTATTGTCAATCGTCATAAATACAAAATACTAAAAAAAAGGGGGATTGGTCATAAAATTCAATTTTTTCTAACGTAGTTGTTGCTCGACCTTATCAACATTGCTACAGTGGCACAGTCCAATGAGTTCCCCACTGCCGTGAACTGTAGGAAACTCCCAATCTTCTATTTGGTCCAAATCTCATCTAACAATTTCTCCAAATATTAAACCTTACAACACAAGACATATACTAATCAAATTGTACTACTTTTCTCATATTATGGAGTGTTTTTTTCTTACACTAGCACTTTTAGTTTTGAATATGAACATAGAAAGAAAATATAATTTAGTTTGTGTAGAGGAAATAACTTCAATTAATTTCCTTTGGAAAACAACTAGAAAATAGTTGATTAAGCCTTCGGGGGGTAAACTCTTGAAAAATATAACAAGTGAATTTTTTTATTTTGAAAATTTAATTTTTGATGATTTTAAAATTTAGACTTTGTAAAGTTATAATCTATTGAATGGTAAATTTTGAAATTACCACCATCAAAAGGTCCTAATGTATTCATTTTTGTATTTTAATTCCAAATAATTGTACAAATTTATTAAAAATATACCTTTTAGATTTTTTTTCAAATTAGTAAAAGATTGAGATGGTTTAAATTTTCACTTACATTTTTTGTTTGAAAACTTTGCAATTATTAACAATTGTTTGTAGTAGGTTTGTGGCTTTAGGTATAATATACTTTCACTACCTGATATCAAAATTTCATGGATTTTGTATGAAATGGCCTCAAAATTGAACTTTAAATTTGTAGTTAGAGAAGAAAAAGTCTTAGTTACTAAAATTATAAGTAGTGAAATAATCTATATATATAATAATATAATTATCTTGTGTATCATAAGATATATGAATCTTGTTTATATTTTTTATTTAATTTTTTCTATCATATATTTATATTTATTAAATCTCCAATAATTTATGTAATTCTATGATTTTATTCTTTAAATTAGACCAATCACCTTGCACGAATTTTTGTTCAACATTTGTAATATTGATTTCATAGTCATTCTAGGGAATCAATACTAAATTTATAGATTTAAATTTGATGCACATTCCATATATGAAAATTGTTGCATTTTTAAATATGATGAATTCCAATATTAGAATTAGTACTTGAAGTTATAGAATCGATTTAAAAATACATTATTGAATATATTCAAACATTTTGTATTGTAGCAAATACATACACAAAACAATATTTGCAAAATGAATTACACTAAGTATAGATTATTCTAGGTGTGATACTAATTTTCAACTTTGTTTGAACTATTTTTAAAACCTATTTGTTTCTAAAGATGTAATTTTCAAACTCTAATACAATATGAGTCATTTCATTCATTATTTGAGCTTAAATGGCATATGATATGAATGACTTTAAATTGTAACATAAATTCTAAGTTCTCTAATAGCTAAATATAGTTTTTTTCATTTTTGAAATATTTAAAATATATAATCCTTAAAAGAAACTAGAGATTAGAAATAAAGATTTTGATCACTTGGAATAGGAAAAAATAATATATTTAAAAATATTAATATAAATTAGATTTTACTATAAATAAATGAAAAATGTTTCATATATGTATTTATTGAAGTGAAAATGTGCAATTTCATAAGGTTTGTTAAACCCAAAAGTCCCATTGTCCCCTTGGGGAACAAAATGGATTTTGGCAAGTTCCTTCTATCTCAATATTCATCCTCATTTTTGAAACTTTTTGTGAAGATAGAAAAACTCAAGAGCTTCCTAGAATTACAATTTTTATTTCATTTGGTTATTGGGAGAAAAAATTATGGCACAAAAAGCCCTTTTTTTATGCGGTGGGTAGAAATCTTCTCACACAAATTTCTTTTTTCAAATTTAAAAAAAATTATCATGGATTGTAATTTTATCTACATGGGAAGCTTTAATCATTCCATTTGGATTCGTTACTTGAAAGTCATGGACAATCTTATTTTTTGAGCAATTAGTCCATCTTCTAGAAAAGAATAATTTGTAGGATTCATTTATGAATACAATTTTCACAATTTTTCAAAAAATTGTTCGACAAGGTCAAGTTTGCTTGCTAAAACAATTTGACCATTGGGATCATATTAATCCAATCCAATCTTAGAGCTAATAACGGTTTAGTTTTTCTTTTAATCTTAGCCCTACTTCTACTTAACAATTTTTTAAAGAACTAGAAATTAAGGTTTTTTTTTAAAAATTTACTTTCCTAGACTTTCACCTCAATTCTCCAACAGAAAATCTTTTTAATTCAAAATCTATAGTGTAGATTTTTTTTCTATAAATGGCAGTCAAAGTCATTTGAAATTGCAATCCAACGTTCAAAAAGCTTTTTTCTTCAACTTTGAATGCTGATATCTTCCAATATGTATAAGGGAGCCGACCCATTTCTGACCACTTAAACAGATACACATATTGCAAGGGAGGTTTCAACAGTGGGAAAATTTTCCCCATGAGGAGAAATAGAGTTCATAAGGTTTCCATAGTTTTTCAGATTTTTTTTCCTCACAAAATAATTACTACGAATTTTGAAGCTGAAGATTTTGTTCTACCTATATTGGCCATACAGACCTTCATCTTTTTTACCAAGGGCTGGGTCCAAATTTGAGAGTCTTGTAGCCAATTATAATGCACCACAACTACCTAGGAACTATGCCAACATTAATTGTTGCTAATCACCTGCTGATTGAAATTACTCCGCCCTATGTTGCCAGACTGGGTCTGTGATTAGTAAGGGGTCAGCTCCCTTAATCAAACTTCATGAAAATCTTACCACATGATTAGAGACTAGTGAAGTACAAGATCCCACAATTAGATTTTTAAAATCTATTTTCTTTAATGAACGCAACAGAATTAGCAATTTTGAGTCATTTTTGGCAGAAAAATGGCCTTGGGACTTTCACGGTTAATATATTATTTTAATACAATTTTTATTGCAATATTCAATATAACTAGTGTAACAAGTCTACAATGAATCTCGTTGTTTAGAAGATTGTTGTGAGTCTCATTATTATTGGGTTTAATTACTTTTTGACTTTAACTTCCAAGGACCACTACATTTCTATGTTGTCAACTACCTTTTATAACTCAAATTAGACCTTCAAATTTCATTCAAATACCAATCTTGAATTTTTTTCTACTTAAAGCAATGATATATCTATCAATGCAAAAATTGTCATTGTGATATTGTTTATCCCGAAATTTCAAAAGAAATTGTCAAATATTAGAAAAAAATTCAATTAATTTGAAATTTTACTAGTGATACAAGTAGCAATTAAGAATAATAACAAAATATTTTAAAAAAATAATTTATCTTTAATGCCCTCAATTTTTTTAATCATGGTCTTTACTTTATCACCCCTTGGGTAACTACAAGATTATAATTTTATTTATAGATACAAGAAAATAGAAGTTGTCTTCTACAAGTGAATACTTGGTAGGGTTTCTTAGGTCTATCAAGGTTTTGATTTGGCTATGAAATGTCCAAGGCCTATACAACCTCCAAAACTTGGCAACCTTGTATAGTACTTAGGATTCACAATGTACACTCATATCCCTCCTCAAAAATACATGTTTTTTAATTGATGGACTTCATTGAATCACTACTAATATTGTTTTAACACATCTCACATTTTCATAAGATTCTCTAATATTTAACCTTTTAAACCATTGGTTGATGTCAAAGTTGGCATATGGTTCACTCATTCTTGAATCCTAAAGGACCTAGTGTCCCCCAAGAAACAAATGAAAGTTTGGGTAGATTCCTAGGATTTCAATATTTATAATAATTTTTTTGAAACATTTTTTGAAAGTAGAAAAATATTTTTTCTTTTGGAGATTAAAATATTCATTCTAACTAATTCCCAAGAAGACAATTATGCCATAGTCAATTCAAAATATTCAGCACCGAGTAACAAAAAAATCACAAAAATGCAAAATAAAAATATTTTTTCTACACAAAAGTAATTAATTCATTCCATTTGGATTAAATAATGACAAAAAAGAAGAGTCTTATTTTGGAAGCAATCAAAGCATCTTATTTTGAAAAAATCTTATAGTAATTGTTTATGAACTTAATTTTCTTATTTTTTCAAAAAAAGTTCTTCATTGTTTAGTTTTTTTTAGAAGAATCTCATAGTCTCTTTGCATGTCTCCTTGTTAAAATTTTCTTCAACTTCAACAAAAATATATATATTTTAAAAATTGGGTGTTTAAAGATTTATCTCTTTGTATAGATATAATTAATAAACTAATAATGGCAAAAGTGAAACCCATATATTAAAACATTAACTTTGAGGTTTAGTAAATCCCATCAAATTTTTTTCAGAACATAAGACTATCTCGAAATGAATGATACAATATCATCTCTAACATGCATATTTTATGAATAATTATTTTGAACAAATATCTAAACATAATGACATAGATATTTTGGACGAGCTACTATAATTTAGGATGAAGTTCCTAAATTCATTTTAGTATGTATACTTCAAGCCTTGAGAAGTTACTCCTTGCATGACCAAAATTCCCTCAATGAACTTATGAAAGTTCAACCAAGCTCCAATGAACTCAAATTATAGTTTATACTTTTATAAGAAACATGGGAATAGTTTAGCTTGGAAGAGTATCATTATTTCAAATATCACCCAATAACATAAGTATAGTTAGAGAAAAAGTAGTTAAATTCAAAGAAAAAAACCCACAATAACTTGAAATCAATTTTTGAAATTTTGTTTGTACTAAATGATGCTTATATAGAATCCGTGCATATAATTCTACATAGATTCCATACTTGAACTAATGTTGTGAAATCATAAAGAATCTTATTTTGTAGGAAATTATGGCATCTTATTAAATAAATATTTGGTGTTGAACTTAATTTTTACTATTAAAAAAAAATGATTTTAAAGATATAGACTGTTCTAGGCTAAAGTGATCTCATCTTTCACAATCAACATGTTTCAAATCCATCTAAAAGTTACTAACAATCTAAATTTCTTTCCACCTTATATATATATATATATATATTTATATATATTTATTTATTTTACTTCATAATGTTTTAATCTAAAAAATACATATGATTTGATTGATACCTTGATTTTCAATATAATTCTTAAAAATAAAACTCTGTAGAATTTTTTTAATTAATTGGATTCAAGGTCTTTATCTAATATGGCAAGTAGAAAAACACACTCATTTATATTCTTTTTTAAATGTTTATCTTGCAATCTAAGGTGCTAAAGTTTACAAAATTTCTTCTACATACTCTCTTCCTAGACTAGTGCAAGATTCCATGGTTAAATATGTATAATCTTCCAAATCAAATTTTTATAGCAAATACATAAGTGATAATTATTGAAGCACAAATGGAGTCATCACAATGGATAAAGTACAAATAAGTCAATGACTTCCAGCCCAAATGACAACATGTTGGAAATTGATGTCTCCACTCACAAAAAAATTTAAAAACCTTAGGAATACACTAATTGAAGAGTTACAGCATGCCTTGGTAAGTTTCAACAATTGTATTCCCAAACAATTTAACTTTAAGAGACTTTTGAAGGCTTGGCCAAGTTCTTATGATAATTCCAATTTTTGGCATGAATTTTTGAATTTTTTTTTAAAATAGATAAACTCATCCATTTTTTGGGAATTCCTTTTTATATCAAATGGTGTTCATGAGCAAAATTTATGCTATCCAAAGCTCAAAAAGGATCTCTCTGAGGAGTAAAAATAAAATTACAAAAATTACAAATAAAAATTTAAGATTTTATGAGTCATAGAAAATGTTTTTTGTCTGTAAGGAAAGCTTTGATTCATTTTATTTGGACTAATGATGAAAAAGTTACAAAGAATCTTGTTTTGGGGGCAATCAAAACATCTTCTTTAGAAACTAACTTTTAGTATCCATTTTAAATTCAATTTTCACAATTTCCAAAAAAAATTCAACATGATTTAGTTTTCTTGCTAAAATAATCTCACCATATGGATTCATTTCAATTCGACCTTATCAAGAGTTATTTACAATTTAGTTCTTCTTTCTATTTCATATATGCTTCATTACAAAATAGTTTTTTAAAGAATGAAAATCCAAGTTTATTCTTCTGAATTTTTTTAGCCTCGATCCTTTTGGATTCAATTTTCAAATTCATATATTCTACTATAATATATCAATTTTCAAATATTGAATAAACTATTGAAAAAAATTCAAATTTTGTAGTTATAAGCCTTTCAAGTGAAATTTGCTTTTGTTTCTCGGATATTAATCTTCAAATTTAACAACTTGGAGAAGCTTCCAATCAAATTTTTTATGCATGATTTTTTGTCAATTCACTATAAGGTAAGAACACTTAATGGTGTTCTTGTACCCAATAGCGTTAGTTTCTATAGAGCATAATCATTTTAGGTTGTAAATGCAAGTAGTCAGTACAAAGCTTATTTTTTGGGCCTAAAATGATAAGAGGTCTATAGTCCAACTACATTTATGTTCTAAAATGAATTCCTGATGTAGAAAGGGGCGCCATTGGGTGCTCTTACCTTAGTCAAAAGATATTGGCTATTTTTTGTAAAGAATTTTTTTGTTATTTAGGTCAAAATAGTTTGATTACTGTTGTTTTTCAAGACTAGTAGCCAAATTTCACCTATGTATCACCTAATTTTGATATGGATATCACCAAATACGACACAAATATTGATGAAACAACTAGCTACTTTTCTAAAATGATTAAAAAAACCAGTGCTACCAAATTTGCTTAAGATAGGAGGCCCTTAAAAAATACAAGCTCTCAAATCACCTACTCCACAAAAGTCCAAAAAATATGAAACGACTTGAATTAGATGCCACTTCCATTCTTTTTTCAAAGAAAATTGAATGAAAAATATTTCAAGAAGTTTGACCTCCCCAAATTCAGTTCCATTCTTAAATGGGCGCTTTATGTTCCTCCTAACTTACCCGTTAATTCTTTTACGGAAACTAACCCTGAACCGAAGGGTAACAGGATCATCATACCACTACAGTAAATTACAGACCGCTACACGACATCCGTTGTACCGGCCACGACAGTACCTGCCCGCTGCCACTCCCCGCCCCTGTACCCCGAAGCTTCCGCGCATCTCCAGCTCAGTATACCAAACAAAGCCGCGAACGTGCAATAGTCCAAATTAGCGAGGGGCGTCCAGTGGCCTTCCACCCTTTCCCCCACTGACAGCACACTGCAAATCCTGGATTTAGCCTTAACGCGCCTTAAAGCGCCCACCCAATACTGCAAACCGATGAGCACGGCGCCCGGCTCGGCACTCGGCTCGGTACAGTGGGGACTGGGGGGGCTTCCGTCTACGGTGTCAATATTGGGCGCTTGCCTTCCAATCACAGCTCCGTTCCCAAATTCCTAGATATCAGTCTCAGGATCACCCCCGGTGGTAGATTTTCAGTGCCTTTCGGGACACGTTTCGTCCCCAATTAGTCAGCCCGTCTCTCCGAACAAACTATTCAATAATATTCTCGTAACTTACTCCCAATTAGTCTAGTCCCCTCCTATGGGAAGTACATTAGTAAGTTACCTTAGTAAGTCTCCCTTTGGCAAGACCAAAGCTCTATGTTAAGTTATTTGCTTTTTTCAAGGGTACAGTATGATAGATACTAGAATAAGCTTCTGACTGTTCGCGTGGAAGCTCCTCTATTGGATTGATCAATATCGGGAAAACAAATATATAATAAACTTTTCAGTGGTGGAGACAAAAGCAACGCTTGGGGGCCCCCACGCCGGGGAATTGATTCCCACGAGGGGCATTCATGAGGGGGTGGGACCCACCATTTTTCTTTTAATTTAGTGTAAAAACAAAGAAAGGGGGAGGGGGGCACGGTTTGAGAGGGCAAATGGGCGAGAATCAGGGAATTGACATATCAGGAAGAGTATTTTAGGCATTTCCCAATTCAAAAGTCGCCTGCCTTTAGTAATGACGGGGGACCCACTTTCATATTTGAAATGATCTCTCAAGGTATTTTTAGTCGGGGGGCCGGGGGGGTGCTATTCAGTCACTGGGGGCTTGGCATTGATGAGTGGACCCAGTCCTAAGGTACTAGAGTGAGTGGACACCGTATAACATTTCATCCGTTGCGGATGGGGGGGATGAATGAGGGTTCGTTGACGGATGAACGGACGGACGGACGACGGACGGAGATTTCTTTGGTGAAACTGCGTTCCGTCCATCCGGGGCTTAGGAGGGGGGCCGGGGTGGATTGACCCCTCGCTCGTCCCCCCAAGTTAATCCAGGGGTGCATGTAAATAAAAAGACCCCCGATTTTGTGCTTGAAAATTTGACTTTGTACATGCCTCGTCATGAATTTGGTGCCTCTGATTGCAAATACGAATTCAAAATTTGAAAATTTTATCATGCATGACAAGTAAAAAAATTTCAGGGTTTTCCCTTGGGGACATGCAAGGGGGTCAATCCCCCCGGCCCTTAGGGGGTCCAACTTGACGGAAGCTTTTCATTTGGGGGCCGCTTGGGGTGCAGAATAGGCTTATTTTAGACTTTGTTTGATTAATTAGATGAAAGTAAAAGTAGAAGTAATTTAGGTGGAACTAATGTGCCCAGTGCCATTGCCACAACTAGGATAAAAATAAAAGTAATTTTCTAATTCATAAAAAAAAATTGAAATTCAATCATTTTCACACCCTAGGTCCAAACAGGCCAGCAACGACACTAGCATGTGAGCCTAGAAATGTGAGCCTATGAGCCTTGAGCTTAGGTTTAAGTAGATATTCTACAACTATTGAAGGTGTTTATAACATACATACTTATAATATGAGTATCCTATAACCATGTAAGGTACTTGTAACATAGGTACTTATAATATAAATATACTATAACCATGTAAGGTACTTGTAACATAGGTACCTATAATATAAATATACTATAACCATGGAAGGTGCCTACAACAAAGGTACCTAAAACATAGACACCCATGATATAATTAGGTGTTTATTATATAAACATCCTATAACCATGGAAGGCGCTTATAACGTAGGTACTTACAACATAGACACCTATAATTATAAACATCCTATAACTATGGAAAGTACCTATAATATAGGTAGCAATAACATAGGAGCCCCGAAGCTCATGGGCTTAAGATCTTAGGCTCACATGCTAGCAACTGTGAACAAGCTAGGGTGGATTGATCCCCTGGTTTGTCCCTAAGGAAAACCCCTGAAATTTTTTATTTGTCGCACATAATGAAATTTGCAAATTTTGAATTCATATTTGCAATCAGAGGCCCCAAATTAGCTAAGAGGGGTTCAAAAGATAAATAAATGTAGCACAAAATAGGGGGTCTTTTTTTTACATGCCCCCATGTATTGACTTTGGAAGACAAGCGAGCGGGTCAATCCACCCCAGCCATCGAAACACTAGGAAATGGCAAAGCCCTGCACTCCTCCTTAATGAGGGCTATCTATTGGTACCAAGAATGTGATAGGGGACACACGGTTTGGGAGATCTAATCATAACAAACAAAACAAACAACCTAACTTTAGGTATGGATTTAAATGAATTTGAAAGGATAATCTCGAAACAAATATATGATTTGTACAAATTAGATATTAGAATTAATTGTAAAGTGGGTGCAATACAAGAGATGGAGATGGAGTTTGTAAATAAAAATAGGAGGAAATTCTTTGGAAACTCTCAAACTTGGTTTCCGGGAGTTTGGTATTGTATTTCTTATGTACCATTCTTAGTTATACTTTCCTTTGACAACCCTTTTACAAAATGGGATTCACTTTACAATTAACTCTATTGTGAAGCTCAAGAAACAAACAAGAAAAAATTATGTTGCCATGAACTTTTTGGGTTGCCTACGCAACTTTGTGTAGTATATGCAAATCTCCTCCTATAATTCTAAAATTTGGCAAGTTTGTAACTTAGGTGAAAAAATGTAAATGTCTAAAAAAGGAACCATCTCTAGTATAAAAATCTTAGTCTAAGAGGAGTTGGAGTTTGCTAGACATGTTGGACAGGTCGGAATAAAGTTATTCTAACTTCAAATCACTAGATAGAAAACTATGTTGCAGTGAACAAAAATGTCACTTGGATTTTGTTCACTGCAACATAGTTTTCTTCTAGTGAATGTAATCATCTTTCAACTCATGTGATCAAAGTTTTTGAAATTTTATCCATGCATTCCCATAGTAGTCTAATACAAAATTGTATGTTTGAATTTGGAAAAAGAATTTTTTTCTCATTGCCTGAAGAAGTTGAAGTTTTTCACAATTTTTGTTTGGAATGTGCCTTGGTCCTTTAAGATTTATGTATAGTTCCGATTAGTAAACTATCTCATGTGATTACAAGATAGATAGATCTGGTTCCCCTCCCCTCAAGGAAAAATGAGGACTACAGATGGAGGGATGAAACCACTACAACTGCCATTGATTTCAGGGTTTTTTGGGGGGGAGGGGATAAATTACAAAATGCAAATAGGATTTCAGGCCTACCCTTGGATTAAATGAACACAAGACGTCAATTGGTCTAAGGTCTAAAGGCATCTCAGTCGTAGAAATTGCTTAGGGTTTCTCTCCTCAAAGTATATGTATATTGTATACATACTAAATATATAATGTATATTATACAGTGAATACACATTGATTACGTATTGAATACATAATGTAGACTATATATGTATTGAATACATAATGTATACTATATACATATTGAATACATATTGATTACTTATTGAATACATAATGTATACTATATATATTGAATACATATTGATTATGTACTGAATACATAATATATATTATATACATACTAGATACTAAATACATATTAAATATGTTGATATAACCCATGTCGTTTGCCAAATAAATTGCTCATAAAAAATACAAGTATACATGGGAGTGGATTTTAAAAAAGAATTTGGTAAGTGGGGTAATGAAATAAATAATCAATCCCATTGTCTTTTGGGTGGATACCTATCCCTCACTATCCACTCAAAAGATAGATTACATATATATAACTATATTTGTTATTATGTAAAGATGTTGGCAAATCGGAGATGATTCCAAATTTTTTAATCAATACTCTTTGAACATTGAAAGAAAAATTTATGAATTGAATTTTTTTATTATTGGAGTATTCAAAATGAGCCCTAGGTTCCCATGTTCAAGAGGTATATATTTAACACAATAATGTTTAGGATTTGTTTTTGCTAGTGCAGATGAGTAGTGAAAATATTGTATTGTAGATCTATTCATCATTCTAAGATCCATAAAAAGATGGTTGAACATAAATGTAGAATTTACATTAGTTATATGGTTCTTTTGAACAATACAAACCAAAGATAACCACCTCTATTCTTTGATTTTAGATGGACTACCACATGTCCCGCCACATGTGGGTCTTCAAGTAGGCCATTTGGAAGATTGTTGCAATGATATGTTATTAACAAAAGTTTTGAACTATATGTCATAGATTTTATTCATACAATTTGATCCACTATTTCGTAAATCTACATATACCCAAAACTTGAGAGGAATATTTCAAAAGTCCTACTAAATATTGGTTATTATTTAATATTGATGATTACTATATGTTTTCTTTTGATAAAATCTTTTTGTAAAGGATAATTTTAGAATCTACATTTAAAAAATAGGAAGATAATATGAAATTTAAAAAAATTGAAGACACAAACGATTCATCAAACATGTGAAACATGCATGAATTAATTCAAATTTGCCTCAAGCAAGAGCTTTATGGGGAATTATAGAGTTTTACATAAATATGGGGAATCTAAATTCCAATCAATATTGATGAATGTTGGGCATTTATAGCAATTTTATTACTTTATATCATAATGAATTCATTTTTTTCCTTACTATACACTCATTTTAGCTCATTTTTACAATGACTTCATTGGATATGAAGGTTTCTATGAGTAGACACCAACTCTAAATATAAAAATTCAGAGAAGATGGATAAACTAACGTACAAATGTTGTCTCAAATCTAAATGAATCTCGAGTCTATTTTGTATGATTTAATGAAAATATTTTTACAAAAAGACAATTCTTCCTTCCAAATCACTAGTAAAGAAGTGAAGCAACAAGCTAATCATTGAGACATATTGAAAACTTGTTAGTTTGATTATTTAAAATCCTACATATGAGAATATTTTAAGCTAATACTTTTTAGTTTATTGCACAATTGATAAATCTTGCAATTATATTGAAAAGAAGTTGGTGATTTTTTTTTCAAAATATTCAATGCATGAATTCAAAACACATGTAGATGAATAATGATATGGTATAAGTTTGGAAGCCAAATAAAATGGTTTTATCATAATCTTGAGTTTTTTTCAAAGAAATTGTTTAGAGGTAATAAATACACAACAAGAAAAAGACATAATCATTAAATGTAAATATGAAGTTAAAATTTATATAATTTAAATTTAGATATAAATAAATTCAAAAATAACTCCCTATAATTTGCTTAATGTTCTTATTCTATAAAAACCTTGTAATACTATACAAATAAACATTTTCTTCATTTTTTTCTAAGTTGTTTAGGGTTGAACTTACATACATCAATTTTTTTAATAACTTTAGTGCTGATAGATTTTTAAAAAGGTGTGCATTGAATTTTCAAAAAATACTAAGCTTAATGGCATGATAGCTTGAAGAAACTTGTTTTGAATTTTTTTATAGGTGATTTCTAAGATCTTATGAGGGGTAGTAAACTTTGAAATCCTATAACTTTTGAATAGTGTTTGTTTTGGAATTGATGTTTTCCATATTATTCCATCATAATTAGGTTCAGTTTACATTAAGGTTAGACCAAGGGATCTCTTAAATTTTCAAAATATTGATTGGTCAAGAAATAAGTAGTGGTCCAAGTTGAGTTCACATTTTGGCCAAGGTCCATGTCAATTCTTATGGATGAATATCCACTTGGAATCCTACATGGCCAAAGTAAGTAATGTCATGTCAATTTTCAGAAGCTTTTTATCTTGTTCACCTTTGTAAGGTCTAGTGGAATTTCAAGGAAACCAGACAAGGTAAAATCTCACAACCATACATTTGTCTATTTAATTGGTTTTATAATTCAATAGATACAATCTAATAATATATAGATATGACCTTCCTATGGATTTTCTTTGATTCACACCAAGACCATATAAAATATCATTACTATTTTTTCTCTTGGACTCCTATATCCTAGGATCACATTTAAAAATTGAGATCCCTCTGAGTGCTATGGTCCCTTGGTTCAACCTTGGTATAAACTAACCCTAATTTTTACTACCAATTTAATGTACATAATTTTGGACTTTACTCATCATGATACGACCCTTTCAACAAAAATAATCTTCAAACATCCTTAGTTTCTCAGGTCATAACCAATGTCAAATATTTCTCACTCTTAGTACCAATAGACCATATTATTTTCAATTGCTTGATGGAATAAGAGTGTGTACAATTGAGCCAAAGGGGACTAACCCCTTTATTACCTTGCCAAGGATAAATGTTAATAAAAAAGGATAAATATAAAAAATAGCTTCTTATTCCGTGCCATATTCATTTCATATTTCAACACCTCCCCCAATTAATTAATTAATTAATTCAGGTCCTCTCATTGCAAACATAAATTCCAAATTTCCAAATTTTCACACCAATGGCAAATAAAAAAATTCCAATGTTTTCCCCAGGGATATAACACAAGGGGGGTGATTGTGTGTCGAGGGGGGCAATACAATAAAGGAGGTCAATCCCCCCAGCCGCTAGATTTGCATGAAAAGGGCCGGGATACGGCTGCAAGCTATCAAAATTCATCGATACTAACTAAGTAGTCCATTCATCCCTTTCCAGTGAAAATTATGAACCAAGGAATCTACCAATGATGTTACCCGAATAATTCCCCTCCCCACCCCCCACCCCCCAAAACCTAAGCAATTAAATTATTCATTTGCTTATTTTTTAATTTCCCTCAAAAATTGACCACCCCCTTGATCAGTTCTTCTTCTACTTTTTCTTCAGCAGCAGCAGCATCTAAAGTACCCAATTCATTATGCTGTGGTCCCGTGAGACAATCAGTTCCGTTTGAGGCCCCCTTCCCCTCCCCTCCCCCCCTCAATTCAATTTTCTAACTGGTGGGTCAAGTTTGAAAATCAAATCAACAGAAGGAGGCCCATTTGAATTGACCGGGGTCAGCTCAGGTCTGGTCAGGTCAGGTCAGGTCAGGGTTAGACTACCTTTGTTATTGGTTGATTGGTGGGGATTGGTATGGTGGCATGATGTGCAGCCAGGACTGGACTGGACTGGCCACTGAATGATCCCTTTAGGCTACCTTCCCTTCCCTTCCCTTCCCTTACCAAAGGGGCCCCCCCCCGCCCGGCCCGGCCCCGCCCCGCCCTGTTCTTGTGGGTCAATCATGTCACATTCAGACTTGTGGGGAACTGTGCGCGCCTGCTTGGAACTTGCCATGATTGATGGGGAACACAATTGGAACGGACGGACCGGACAGGACCGACGGACGGACGGAGGGACCGACGGACGTACGTTCGAAAATCGTGTCGTCAGTCAGTCCATCTCTGGACGGGAGGTAAAAAAGGGGAAAAGCTATCCTTCTTTGGCATTCAGGGATTTTATGCATGGGTTACTGACCGGGGAACCCTGGCTTCCCGCGGATGAGAACGGACGGACGGACGGATGTCCATGAACGAACGGACGGATGTCCATGGAAACTGGGGTGGGGTAAGGAAGGGCCGGATGGCCATGAACAAACGGACGGACGGACGGATGGTCATGAACGAACGGACGGACGAATGTCCATGGAAACTGGGGTGGGGTAAGGTAAGGTAGGGCCGCCCGGTGAATAACGTACTCAGTCAAGACTTTTCCGTAGCCTTTGCAAGTATGAGTAGGCCATGTAGGCCCTCGCCCCCGACTGCCCTGTAATCATGGCCGCAACGCCAATCCGAAGGGGGAACTGAAAAGGCAGGACGGGCGCCTAAACCCGTCCTACTACGGTGAAGAAGTGCATAACATTGCTTAGCAGCAGAGTTCTCTCTCCCCCCCAGGTGGAGGTATAATTCTCCCTACTGTCGATACCTTGGGGGAAGTTAAGTTATAATGACAAGGAGGTCATTGGCTTGGCAAATGCGTTTGTTTGCTGCGTGTCAGTGCTAGGGATCGAGTTGGGAAACTTTAGACACTTTATCAATCCATTCCCATTTCAGGAACCTTCGCAACTAAGGGGATCATGCTTTCTGCAGAGGCAAAAGGGACCCCTGTAGGCTTGGTTAACAATGTTATGTGGGGCCTTGATTTTGCCTTTGGATGAATTTTCCTTTGGGATGAACGCAGGATTTATTTATTTATTTGCCACACAAGATAAAAATTTGGCAAATTTTGAATTCATGTTAGCAATCATAGCCCCCAAATGAGCTATTGTTGGAGAGGTGAAGAACATCGAATTATCACGGTACAAAATAGGGGGCTTTTGTTTTACAATGATCCTATAGAACACAAAATTCACCCCACAAGGCCCACTTCATAGGAATCTAGCATCCTCACAGAAAAAAGAGGAAAGGGATAAAAAGGTAATTGACTATAGGCATTGTTGTTGTTGCCCACTTCGTACGATGGGTTTAGTGTCCTAATGGAAAAAGGAGGAGAGGGGTAAAAAGTAATTGACCACAAACATTGTCGATAGTTATTTCTGAGCTTCATCTCATACGTAAGAATAAACTTGCCATTTACTATACTCATCCTAAAAGCACACAACAACCATTGTCATTTCCCAAACACTAACCACACAATGCAACAACCAATTCAATTGCGATAAAAACAAAATTTTGTAGCGCTGCCCAATGATCGCACATTGTGTTGTGAAGGATTGCAAGAAATTTTTAACTACTATAGATTTTAGCTTCATTGTCTTTAAATTGCAATGAAACTCATAGGAAGAAATATTTTTGCAATTTTATTTTTTCACATGTGAATCTTAACATGACATGCCCAAATTTTTTTAATAATCACGTCCAATCTCAAAATATACAAGTCTCTATATTTACGTAGAAAAGGATTTGAATTTTGTTTGTGCGGCGATTGGCAAGTTTAACACTCTAATCATTCTATGGAAACTTTTCTCTTTCCTACTTGAAGAGAGGAAATACTACCGGTAGGATAATAAAACCCGTATGCCAATGAAACATACGGAAGTAGTACCGCATACCGTTTCCATCCATTACGGACTACCAACGAATGAATGATCCCATTTTTCAAAATGTAGATTTGGTGGGCCCCACGAAGATCAACTCCTTTCTGATCTGAACGGAAGAATTCCACTGGAAACTGCTAAACCACCACAGTAAGTCACAGTAGTTAGCGACACGCAATCCTATATACTTATACTGCCATTGCAGGTTTGAAATTATTGGGCAACAAATATCAATGTTCGGTCCACAGCAATGATAATTTTGGGGAAAGTAATCTTATACAATATCTAAAATACTCAGAGAACCAATCTTACGTCAGTAATTATCGAAAAAGTAATAGGAAGTAAAAAAAATGGAGGTGGAGCTGAACTGACCAGTTGGGACTTGGGAGAAGAAAAGGGCTAGGGAGGATTGTCCCCCCTCATTGCCCCAACCGAGGGTAATTGTAAAAAAATAGCCCCCTATGCCAGATTTAAAAATAAAAAAATAAAAAAATAGCCCCCTATATTTGTGCAGCGTTTTTTTACGTATTTCTTCACCCCCTCCTCCTTCATATGGGGTCTTTGATTGCAAATATGGTAGAACCTCCCATGACTAGCCAAGACCCATAGTCAATGTGTAGGTAATGAGAAATTCAACAGAGAGATGATAGATATTAACCATTAGTTTTTTGGTTTCCAACTATCTTCTAGCCATAATTGTTATGACACATGTGCTTTATTGTCAGAGCCAAATTAGTCTTTAGATGAGCAGTGATGGAAGAATCTATATATTGGAGATGGGAGTAGACCAACTTTTGGCTTCTGAAATTCATAACAATTTGAGTTTAAGGAAAAAAATTATGAAAATTTGACAATGTCCATCATTTCTATTTCTCTACACGGCAAAAATTTAACAATGCCTTCTACTACTCCAAATCATGCACAAAATGCTTAAGTGGCTGGTAATGGGCGGTTCTACTATACCTTGAGTTATGAAGTCAAATTTTCCAAGTTACTACATCATGTGTTGCAAATAAAAAAATTCCCATATTTTCCTCAGGGGGAAACTGCGGGGCAATGAGGGGGGTCAGTTCACCCCGGCCCTGGAAAAGCGGGTCAAGAAGCTACAGAGATAGAGCATTATTATTCAGCGAAAGGGCCGGGAGTCCCGAAGAAAACAGGAACGAGACTAAGCTTAGCTTAGGGCGGGGGTGGGCAGTGCGGGCACTCCACCCGGCCCGCCCGCAACTGAAAGCCAGGCAGCCAATGGAACCTTCTTTTTCATCCGCGCTATTGTCCAGGCGCAGACGAAACCGCGTGAGAGTTCGTTTGACGAACGCGGAGATTTGGATGAACGTAGCTCGTCCCTTCCCGCCTCCCCCGTCACTCCAGTCCACGCATTTCTTCACTCCCCACCCGCCGTAACTGCGCGGTAACAAAGCGGGGAACCGCGCGGTTCTAGCGGCGCTCCGGGAATCCAAGCGTCCCGCTTCCCGCCGGGCTGTTGCCCAAACCGTGCGGTTGCGCGCTGCAGTGGGCGCGTGGTAGGGCGCGCGGTTGGACCCTCCGTTGAATCGAGCCCGCCATTCTTTGCTTTGCACAGTGGTGAGAGACGGAATGGCTTCATTTGTCTTCAATTTCTGCTTTCACCATTTTTTTCCCGACTTAGGGATACCTCAATCATCGTCACCATGAGGAGGAAACCCTCGCCATAGCCACTGGTTGCACATCTTGACAGAGGGAGGAAGACAGACGCTGTTGCGACAGCCTGGAAGCTTCAGTCGTGACGTTGCTCGAGGCGCATCTGCCGCAGTTTGGATAGCGCGAAGAGAGAAAGAGAGAGCGAGAGTGACGACCACGTTGCAGGACGGAGCGGTGGCACTGCTGTTTCCTACTTCGTGGTCCGCTTCTCGAGGAGAGGGATGATGTGGTGCGGGGTAGGGTAGAGTTTACAGGCCAGTGGGATGATGTGGTGAGATGACGGTGTTTTCAGAAGCGGAAGATGGCGAGGAGAAGGGTGGAGTGTACGTGGAGGCGTAGTGGAGGGGAGTAGGAAGGGCGGGCGGAGGATGCAGTCGTTCGTTGGAAGGGCTGATAATATGCCGATGCCAGAGATGATGCGTGGTGCCTGGAGGAAGATGTGGGTGGGGTGTGTGAGGGCGCAGAGTACTCCATGATGCAGGATATGGACAGGATGTGAATGGAGGCGACTGGGGCGAGGTCGTAGAGGTTTTGTGACTCGTAGCGTTAGAATAGTGGTGGGTGGAGTAGGAGGATGTGGCTTGGTGGTTGGACGCTCCAACTTGATGGTTTGCAACGGGAGAAGCGGAGGGCTTCCTTTGTTTTCACAGGTGAGGCATACACGTCCTGGACGTCACTCACGTCGATGCCACTTGAGAGCGCGAGACATTTGTATACAGTGGCAGTGCTTCCTGGACGATCCATTAGTGACTCTGCGAGAAGTGTTATCCGAAGAGGGTACGACTTCACTGGTTTAAAGTGGGTGACGTTAGCCTGAGGGCTTCTCTGTAGTCCATGTCCTTCTCGCCTGTCGCCTTTCCCCAAGGGCGATGGTTTTGCTCTTCATTTTCAGAACTTCGGTGTCGTGGCAGAGCAGTTATCAGTGTCTTCTGGCGTGTCCCGTGTATTGTCGCTGCATGTGAGTTGTGGCGTGCAGTTCGCACTCAGGATACCGACCTCATTTGATCGTTGGCGTTATCACGGCCACTGCTTTATCGTCTTTCTTATGGAGTGTCGGGCTGGAGTGGAAAATAGTAAATGTCACAGTTCTTCATGTGTGGAGGTCTCGGGGGAGTAACTAACTGTGATGCCTGCAGGAAAGGAGGGGACGCCAGTGCGGAAAAAGAACGCGAGGGGACTATTGGTCCATGTTCGGTGACGAGGTTTGGAAACCGCAGTTCCATTTGTCTCCGGGCAAGATTGATAATATCTTACTTTCATAGCATTGATAGCATTGAAGGGCGAGGCAAGGGCAGATGTATAGTCCTGGCAGGGGTGATGCCCGTGCAACCGCGCCGCCTAATGCTCGCGACTCATCGACTTCCATGCCTATCGATCATGCATCTGCGTGGCAGAGAGAGTCTTACAACAGGGACATGAGGTTAGATAGAGGTGACAGGGACAGAATTATTGGAGGAAAAAGAGAGTGGAATTCTGATCGGCCTTCGTCAGGAGCACCCTACCATAGAGCGTTCGGCGGATTGCACCCTGTGAATGGAAGTCTTGGACCCCAGATCAAACGTCGGGTTAACGGTGAGTGAAGTATTCTGCTATGTGTCTGACTTGCGTAAGGTCGCTTCTGCTAATCTGCTTTCAGTAGGCTCTCCCAAGTTCTTTTCCGTCTGCAATTGAGGTTTTCTCAGTTTGTACTCTACGCCTGTCTTTTTGGATATTGTGATAATCTTGGAAAAATAATCACTAGTGGAAGCAGTTTCGTCAACACCATTTTTTTCTCCAACTCATCTTTGTAAAGCCTCCTTTCCCGGACAATTTTTTTGATAGTCTTTTTCTTTAGGGAAAGTTGGATTATCGTCGACCCTTGTCTGGTGTATTAATTTATCTTTACCTGCAGGACGGCACAGTGGCTTTCATATCGAAAATGGACGTTACGGCTCTACTGGGCATCGAGGAGAGCCTTCGCCATTCGGTTCTATTCCTCCCCTTGAGAACGGGCTAGCAAGAAAATTTGACAGAGATTTTTATCCAGGGTCGGGATGTCCTGTTACTAATACGGGTTTTAGTAACGGTCCTGGTCTTGATCACCGTTCGAAAGACTTGGATGAAAGGCACAAGAGAGAGTCTTTTATCGTTTCCGGAGATAGTAGGGATGGTGGTAGCTCAGTTTCGAACGATCAGTCTGGGCGACCATATCACTCTCAGGTGCTGTCTGAAGTAGAGAACACTTCTTGGGAGAGAGACAGGTCAAAGGGACTGATTAGCAGTGGGAGTTGGGACTCCTCTCAGAGATCAGAGAGGGACCACCGTGAGAGGTTGTCCGGGAAGCCGGACTCTTACAGTAGAAGGGAGGGCAAGTTCTCTCAATATGACTCTGGAAGGGACTGGTCGCAAGGGGAGAAGGATTCAGATGGGAGCAGACTCGATAGATATGGAAGCAGCAGCCGTGACGGGTTTTCTGGCGATATTCTGGGCGGAAGCAAGGACTCTCTTCTTGGCTTCGACTGGAGACGCAAGGAAAGGTCCTCCTCTGTCAGTGCGTCGCGATCTACGCCTTATATTCCAAGTACCGGGAGCTCCAAGGAGCCCGTGGTAAGGCCTCAAGGTTTGGATGTATCTGTTAACTTACCCTCTCCACCGCACTCACCCCACTCGACCCCGTCGTCCACAGTGCACGAGCCCCCTCGTGATGATGGCAACCATCCCTCTCCTCCGAAGCGTCCTCGTTTGGGTTGGGGTCAAGGACTTGCTAAGTATGAGAAGAAGAAGGTTGTGGAAACGGACGAGACTTTTCCTCCCTCGTCAGGAGGCACAGCGTCTGGAACTGGACGATCCGTTGTCACTGCTGTTGTTTCTAGCACGACGACCGACGGTGTCCAAACTCAGGAGTTGCACGCAGCGGAGGAAAGCCCCGTTTCTGTTGTGTCGAATCCTACGACGTTGTGTTTGTCGACTTCAACTCCTTCACCTCTGCAGCAGGCCCTGGAAAGTACGCTTTCTTCCTGTCCACCCTCTGTGGCTTCCCTGTTGTTCAGTAGACAGTGGCTACTCTTCGTTCTCTCCGTGCTTCAGCTCTCCTATTGCCTTCCCTTTTCTTCTTCAGTTTTCCGCGTGAGTTTTTCATCGTCGGAAACGTAATCCTGTTTGTTGGTGTGATAATTTGTTGAATTGGAAGCTCTTCGTAGTGCCTTCTCATGTGTCCCAATTTCTGACTTGTTGACTGATTTTTACAGGTGTATCGAAATCAACCGTGGATTCTCGATCAATTGAGCAAGAAGCAGTAGTGAATCTAAGTGAGAAAATTGTAGATGATGCCGAGAGGCCAGTTGCTTGTTTTATCCCACCTTGTGAGGCGGGTGAGAACGTGGTGAAGGGATCTGATGCTTGTGCGGCTATTGAATGTATCTGGGGAGCCAGCGTGCGGCAACCTGATTCTTCTGAGTCTGTTGATAAGCCTACTCCTGTCAAGGAGCCCAGCAGTTGTCAAGTTTCACCATTATCACCCTCTTTAATTGAGCATAGCTCTGCTGTGGACATCTCTCAGGAAGTTTCTTCGAATGGAGACGCGGCAGTCTGGACGAAAGAAGATATATTGCTAAGAGTTGAGAAAGTTGAGTCTGAGATTGAGCTGGTGGAGAGAGAATTATTAAGACTGGAAAAAGTTGAGAATGGGAAGATTGCCGCGGATAGTGAACCTGCCGAGGATATGGTGGTGGAGGATAAATCAGAACAATGCGACGATGGTCCTCAGGCTATGGACGAAGATGAAGTGGAGACATCTCCTCCTATTCAGGATAGCAGAGAAAGTTCTCAGTTGTTTCATGTTGCCTCTCCAATTAGAAATTCCTCCAGTATGACCGAGTGTACCTCTGAAATTCACGGAGAACGAGCAGTTGTGGACGTGCTCCATGATCCAGGAAATAAATCTGTCGAAGGCGACGGTGGAATAAAGTTGGATCCAGTAGCTGTTTTGGAAGAAGGAGAATTGCACGAGGAGAAGATAGAAGAGGTCGGGATGATTCGGTTATTGCATGATTTTGAAAGTGACGCGAGTCTGATATCCAGTCCTAGTACGGAGGCTGACTTGACTCACGGTGAGCATATGAATCATCTACTTTGTTTGCCGAAGTCAGAGGTCGAAGACAAGGAAGAATCAAACAAAAGGATTATCATGCAAGATTTGCAAGCGGTGGTTAGCACTTTGATGGAGGAAAATAAGAGGCAATCTCAGCAATCAACTCAACCCTTGTTACACCTCTTCTCTCAGGATCTCTTTCGTGAAGGAAAGCTCTACAGTTGTCCTGCCAAATCGCCTGTTTGGAATGAAAATGTTGAAAGTCATGAACGGAGTCAGGAGATGATGTTGGAGAAGATATCGGAACAACAGCATTCTCTGAAGTTTACCAAGAGGATTTTAACAATGAGGTTTCGAGCACTGAAAGACGCTTGGAGGCAGGAACAATTTGGGGTCAGTCAGCTACAGAAAGGTACAAAGCCTGTTCGCCGGTGGGAGCTGGAAAAGCGAAATGGTGCTACACCTCCCTGTCATCGGGCCTCCTTGCGATTGAGGACCGTTCAACCAGGTAGGTCTAAGCCTTCTCCTCTTAGCCTCTGCATGATCTCTATGGTGTTGTAAGGTTGCCTGTCTCTTGCTGGTTGCAGAGGTTTCTGACCATTTCTCTGTTCTCCGGCATTTGTTTGAAGTTGTTACTTTGTCGCAAATTTCTACGTCCCTGAATAACACTGTTTGCATGTGCGACGCTGGTATTGAACTTATAGTTTAGTTGGGCACAGCTCATGTTTTTTTGTTTCTTCTTGAAGGTATGGGAAAATTGGAGGCTGTATCTGAGGAGCATATGAAGAAACTGATTGCGGAACCAGTTGTGGGGCAGCTGAGGCCCGCATTGAAAATGCCGGCTATGATTCTGGGTGAAAGGGAGCGGTTGGCTAGAAGATTCGTGAGTAAGAATGCGCTTGTGGAGGATCCAGTGAGGGTGGAGCTGGAACGAAAGTGCATGAATCCTTGGTCAGCTGAAGAGAAGAAGATATTTCTGGAAAAGTTTGCTCTTTACAACAAGAACTTCAGTAAGATTTCTTCACATTTAGAGTATAAAACAACAGCTGACTGTGTGGAGTTTTACTACCGTAACCAGAAGTCAGAGGATTTTGAGAAGATCAGACGAAGACAACAGCTGAAGAAGAGGAGGGATTATTCTCGAGTGCGTGGATCATACCTTGCAACTGGTTTGCCAACCAGTAGCCGGCAAAGAGAAGCCAATGCCCATGCACGTGTGGAAGCTTTGAATGGACAGGCTGCACCAGCTGTTGTGACGATTTCTAACATCTCAGTGGGTGCAAAGGCTGTGAGGAGCAGCATACATCACAAGCCTCTTGATCGCATGCGTACAAGTTCTTCATTGGATCCTGCCTGTCTGCCTGTGACTCTTGAACTAGGGAAATCACTTAGTGGTAAAGAAAGCAAGTCTTCTGGGACACCGCCTACTGCAGCTTGTGCTGCAGGTTTTACTGCCGTTGTTGGGACGGTATCTTCAGCAGTCACCGTATCGTGTAGTTTAAGCTCTGCAACACAACCTCATGTGAAGATTAGTCGAGAAAGAAGCTCGGCCAAGACAATGTCAAACGGAGTTCAAGTAACAAGGAGTGGGCCAATGGAGCAGCACGCATCTGGCCCAAAGGGTGCTCGGAGCATGCATATTCGACGAGATCTGGTGAAATCTGCTGGTGAAGAGGTCAGTGCAAGTCATTTACGTTAGTTCGGTCATACAAACTAATTTTCGACCATTCCTGAGTTTATAGAGTTGTCGCACTGATTCATCGACGTCATCTCATGGTTTTTTCATAAAATGTTTCATGATTTTTCCCAATTTCGAGGCCATCTTAATTGATGATGTTGTCGATTAAAATTGAAATATTTGTGCTTGAGTGTTTGAATATGAAAGTTGTACTGTGTGCTTCTGTTCGTCCAGGCTGATGCTCAATGGACCGACAGAGAGAGGGAGCTTTTTACGGAGGCTGTTGCTATGTTTGGGAAGAATTTTCAAAGTATTGCACTCCATGTTGGATCAACGAAGAGCTTGGGCCAATGCAAGTCATTTTTTAGTAAGACCCGCAAGCGCTTGGGTCTTGACCAGCTTGTGGAGAAGTACCAGGCCACATTAAGACCTAGTGCTGAAGCTGCAGTGGTGAAGAATTTAGAATGCGTTGACGTACAGATGGAGGAAGCTTTACCAGAACCCTTGCCGGAAGTGTTGCCTGCAGTTTCCGAAGATGGACAGGGCACAAGCTTGAAGAAAGATAATGTTTCCAATCCCATGGAAGAGGAGAATCAGGAGAACAAATCTTCTGAAGACGATGAGCTGGAGGAGGAGATCGCAAATGCTTTGGAATTACCAGACCGAAGAACAATTGAAGAGGAATCAATTGAGGAGGAAGCTGTAGAGGAGGAAGTTGTAGAGGAGGCTGTAGAGGAGGAAGTTGTAGAGGAAGCTGTAGAGGAGGAAACTCTTGGGCCAGCTGCTACTGCTATTGTCGCAAAGGAGGAAGCAGTTGAAACCTCTGTTTGTTTGACAGAGAGCGTGGCGAATGTAGAGTGTGGCGTTGCTGTGACAGTTCCTACCATGGATGAATGTCGTCCAGAGGAGCCTGAGGAATCAACTCCTGTGATTATCAAGACTGAGTCAGAACATGTGGAAGAACAGTTACTCCCACAGGTGCCCAAAGTTGAGAAAACTGAGGAGCTGCCTGCAGGGAGTGAGTCAACTAGTGTGGCGGCCAGTGGATTTCTTGAGGAGGTACTTGAAGCTCCTAATGTCGCTGAGAATGTTTTTGAACCTTCGAAGTGTGAGTCAGAAGCAGGTACCGACAAGGACGTTGCTATTGGGGTTAAGATTTCCAATCCGATAGTTGTTCATCAGGAACCTAAGCCTACTCCTACTGTTGCTGTTAAGCCTGAGCCGGGGTCTCCTCAAGTGGCATTGTCAGCGAGTACAGATTCAGCTTCCTTTCCATCTGTTACTGCTACTCTGTCACATTGTGCCGGAGCTATATTTTCTACAACCTCGTCTATGCAAAACGCTCAACCAGTGAGAGAAAGGGTTGGGAGGGTTGGTTCTGGTGAAACAAAGCCCAGGAGAGAGCCCACTTCTTGGACTCAGGAGGAGAAAGAGAAATTTGCTGATATCATTAGGAACCATGGGAAGGATTGGGCGAGACTGCAAGATTGTTTGCCTGCAAAATCTTTAACGCAGATCAAGACTTATTTTCAGAACTCGAAGGCAAAGCTAGGTCTTTTGAACCCGGAAGGTCTGAATATCTCTGTTGGAAGGGGAGCTGGAAGTCGCAAACGGAAAGCGGATGACTCTGACACCAGTAGCAACAATGTGGGTTCTATGACGACAACAAATGAGTTGAAGTCTAGTTCTATTCTTCCGACTGATGTAGATGTCGTTTCTCAGAAGGTGAATTCAGCCATGGCTGCCCTTCCTGGTATGCCTGCAGCAATGAGTGTGGGGACCGGCCCAGTCGGAGTTGATAACCTTCCGTACTCACTTTTTAATGCGCGGATGGAAGATCCAATGACTGTGCAGAAGTTCATTCGGCAGATGTGTAATGCTAACGGGTTTGCTCAAAACTCTCAGGGCCTCTATCCGTTTCTTCAACATGGTCTGCCTTTGTTCCCCAATCCTGGACTTCAAAGAACACCTCATTCCAATTTACAGCAACAGCTTGCAGCGTCTCTGTCTCAGAAGTCGTCCCAGTCAGTTGGCCTACAGCAGCCTTTGCAGTCTTCTGGAGTTCAGCATAATTCGCAACCAAACCTTCACCCGCAAGCTGCACATCAACTGCAAACAGCCCAGGTTTGTACATCTCGGTTTTGCACTGGTTTGTAACCTGCAACTTGTTCTGAGCAGTGCGAAGTATACTGTGACTACTATCTCAAGAGCAGGCTTTTATGGATGAATACCTTTTCTTATTTTTGTTTATAAGGTTTGTTAGATTTTAATATACTGAACAATTGCCTCGAATTTGTCAGAAAATTTCATCAGTTCGCATCTGAATGCTCATTAATTGTTTCATCTGCAGGTTGCCCGAAGTCAGCAGCAACTTTTGCAAAATATTATGCAGCAACAAGCGGCACATCTCCAGCAACAGCAGCAACATCAGACCAGCAAGGGTGTGCTTCACCCTTTGCAGCAGCAGGTACGAACTTTATTGCACATCTGTACCCTTGGCTCAATTTAAGTGCATGCTTTGGTCTAGCAGACTTCTTGAAAGTATGTAGCTGATCTGTTTCGTTTGACAGGTTGTGGTCTTACAACAGGGCCAGCAGCAGCAGCAGCATCTCCTAAACCAGCAGGTAGTTCATCACCCTCAAGCCCAGCAAGCTTCCAGTCAACAACAGCAAGCCCCAGTTCAGCAAATGGGGAATCAAAGCCTACCAGTTGGTAATCTGCCACAAGTGACAAATCAGTTCAAGCATTTACATCAACAGCAGCAGCAAGTGCTATTTCAGCAGCAGCAGCAGCATGTAATTCAACTACCTGTATTTTCTTTACTATTAGTTCATTTAAATACCTTCTGAAATTATAGTCATGCAGCTTTTACTGCAGCGAATGGTATCCTTAACGTGTGCACTCGTTTCATCTTTTCAGCAATTTCAACAAGCTGTTAAACAATTGCAGCAGCAGCAGCTTCAACTTCAAGAACAGGCCCAAGCGCAGGCTCAAGTCCAGGCTCAAGCCCAAGCTCAAGCTCAAGCTCAAGCCCAAGCCCAAGCTCAAGCCCAAGCCCAGGCCCAGGCCCAAGCACATGCCCATATTCATCAACATCAAAATTCACATTCTCTACTGCAGCCGCTGGGAGCCACAAAACCGAAAGGGATAGTGCCATTGCCTCAGCAGCTCACCAAAACCCTATCCGCTCCTGTCTTGCAGCAGGGAGTTATGCTTCATAGGAATGACCAAGTGCACCATGGACCAGCACAGACATTACTGAGAGGGAACGTGCAAAATGCTGTATCAAGTAATTCTGGCGAAACTTCAAACCACCAGGAGGAGATGGGAGAAATTCGGGGAAGCAACAGCAATGGTACATTTTCTATCCTTCACTGAGGCAATGAATAGTTGTTGATTACTAACCCAGTATTCAGTTCATTCCCCTGAACAATAATTTTATTGAAAATCCAGATTGTGTCGTGAAAGAATCATAATCCTGGTCCATTTTCACGGTTCTCCCTTTTTTACTCTTCTACAGATGCACTGATTATTGTCTTGCGATTGCTATCAGGAGGAGCATCCAAGCGACGAGAATTTTCGCGAGCATCAATTGAGCAAAAATTGAGTGCTGCTGTTCAGAGAGTTAATCCTCCTCCACAACAAGCTCTTCCCCAAAGGCCAACGCAAACGTCACCAACAGAGTCACAGCAAACTCGACCTGGTGATGTGAAACTGTTTGGTCAGTCTCTTTTGTGCCAGCCGAATCCAACTGCGGCAACCCAAACTGCAGCACGTTCTTTGCAGCAGCCACCTGTTTATACCCCATCTTCCTCATCTGTGACGAGCATGTCAGTTCCAGCTGTCACTGCATCAAAAATGTATGGGAAGGAGTCTGCTTTCAGAGGTGTTCCTTTCATTCCTGATGGGCGCCAGGCTGCATGGCCCCCACTTGCTAATCAAGGGAGCATGGGAATGTGGAACCTCATGAATGGTATGCATTCACAGGTGAGTCCAGTGTCCAAGTGTAATGATGGAGAGCTGGAGCTTCACAGCATGCAGGAAACCCGCCTGTCTCGAGAATTACGAGATGGAGAATTGGAACAGGCTATGCCTTCATTCACCCAAAAGATCCAGCATCTTGAGCAGTCCCGTGGTGTTCAAGAGCATTCTCGAATTGAGGGTTTGTCTACTATGGTTCATGGTTTGGATAAACCCAGGGCGTCTCTGAATGACCAAGGTGGAGGTGGTGCCCCTCTACTGTCGTCAGCAGATATGTCCAGACCTGAATCGGACAGAAGAATTGATATTATCACCCATGCTTCAACTGGTAGTGAACGAGGCTCCATGACGGCCAGTCGAACTAGCCGAGGCCAGTCGGAGTCTTTTGGAACGCCGACTGCTGGGTCACCGGCGAACACTCAACAAGTGCCTCGCACTGTGATAAATGCGTTGATGGCCATTGCTGATTGGCATCAAAGTCGCAGTTTACAATCTCACTCCACCATCGGCCAGCCACGGCTTGACGACCACCAGTTGGCAGACCTTGTTGTAGCTGCTGCTAATGGTGCTGCTGTCGATGCTTTGAAAGCCAATCCCGCTTTGGGTCTAGCTGCCTCTTTACCTGCTCCGCAACCCCACTTGAGTGGGAACGACCTGTTGCAGCAGTGTGTAAGGGACGGTGGCATGTATTTTACTCATCACTATCCAAATCTTGCCGGTCATACTGGTGTCAGCTCCAGTGCTTGGAATAGTGGAGCTGGCCCTTCTGATGTGCAGCGCATGCATGTAAATCCTGCTCTTACCTCCTTTCTTCCAGGTGCATTGTCTAGAGCTCCAACAGCATCTGAGGAGCACTTGGGATCTACCGAGTCAAGGGATCCTGACAGTGGTGGAGGTGGAGTTGGTTAGGCGCCAGTCAGTGTAGAGCTTTTGATACACAGAGAAAGTAGGTTTTTTCCCCCATTTCAACCTTTGTGTAAGTCAGGACAGGGCACCGGGCACATGCCCTTTGTAACATTACCCCCCACGATTCCTTTTTCTTATTTTGCCCTTTGTTGCAAAAATGTTCAGTAAAGAGTCCACACTTCTCCATACATGTGTGCAGTTCGCCATTGTGATGCTCTACATGGAAAGTGGTTCTCTCATTTTCAGGATCTGCTCTTCTGTTTCCTCTATCCCTCTTGCTTTGGACTTGACAAGTAAATGGTTTCTTTGAGGTTTTGGACATTGTTGGAAAGCTAGAATATGAAGCTGATGATAATCTTTTGAGTGTACCCCGCTTTTGGTACCAACAAATACTGGGAATTGAAGGGCTTTCTTATTTTGATTCTTGAACTGGTGATTCTATGGAGTTCATTCTAAGACTAGTTCTAGGTCTGTTGTGGCCTGCCCCCATTGTAGTTTCTCATATCTGAGCATATCCATTACTTTAAGAGGTTTTAGGCCCCTTGAATGCAGGCAGATTTTGGGTAAGAGTTTTTTGAGGAGCATTTTGTTGCAAAATAAAGGTGAACCTCTTTTAATGCATGGTGCTGGGATTATGCACTAAGAGAGGTGTAATAATGGTTACCTAACTAATGTGGGTTCTAACTACACTACTCTTCAGAAAAAGTGGCAACTATGCACTAAGAGAGGTTGTGCTTGTAAATGTATGGTGATTTTTCTTGGAATGGCCCCATGTGAAGCTTGATCATATGGGTACCAATCTATATGCCTCTAGCCTAATGTTGTGGTAGTAAAATACTTGGGTTTGACATGAATGTTGAATTGAAAGAATCCTCCCGAAAACTAATTCAAATTATACAATCGAGATGATCAACTATGACAAGAATTTTATGTTTGAAGTTTCTCTTACAACTTTCAATAAAAGAAATGCCAAATTGACTATTGTAAAGTGTAACCTTGAAATTGTTTGCTCTAGCTCTTGCTAACTATCATTTTGGATACACTTGTTTTTAGCATGATGAAAATTCATATGGTAGTATCCCAAAAATTCATGCTTAGAGAATGCAGAATCCCTCAGGTTCAAATAATGGATCTAAATAAGGTAAAATCTACATAAGCTATATAAAAGACAATGGTGTATAAAATTCAAGAAAGTTCATATATAAAATTGGACATAGAGGTCCATGTATGATCAAAAAATTAATGGAAAAATTTAACTCTCTTAGGTTATTAATAAGATAATCTTGGGGGTTCATTGCAATTTGACCAAGGCATTAATGAGGGCTTGCATGTTGTGAATTAGGATGGCTTCTTGGAGAAGCATCCAAGATTACTTGGCACTTGTGGCATTGTCAATTGCCAAATAATTTGCATGACAAGACAATTGAGGGCTTCAAGAGCCTCTTTTAGGGTTGTTCATTGCATTGTTCTTTGAG
Organism: Straminergon stramineum; assembly: GCA_963920665.1. Lineage (NCBI taxonomy): Eukaryota > Viridiplantae > Streptophyta > Bryopsida > Hypnales > Calliergonaceae > Straminergon > Straminergon stramineum. The sequence goes on from OY987263.1 coordinate 3,299,477, forward strand.
CTGTTAGAAATTGAGAACCAACCCATAATGGGCTGAATTTCCAAATTTTTGGATCTTTTTAAAAAATTCCCCCAAAATTTCTTAAAAGCACTAATAAGTTCAAAAATGAATTTAAAATAATAATTTAAAAATAATTTAGAATAATATTATTTTCTAGCGTGGCAATGACTGTACTACATTATTCTACTGATGTGGTGAGTTCCTACAGCTTGGGAACTCAAAATACCTCTCGGCCTCTTCATGCCCTCAAATTTCATCTAATGTTTTTTTGAAGTCAATACTCACTCTAGAGTTGATGTCATTAATGGAAGTTTTAAGGATTACTCAGCACTTGTTATTTCAAGGCTTGAATACCAATAACCACAACTATTTAGAAGTTCTTTACATAGAGGTTAGTCACTTGTCACAATATAGTTGTCACCCATGGCAATAGCTAGTGCATACTTTAGATTCAATATTACTCGCTAGATATCTTCAATTGGATTCCAATTTTTTTCCAAACATTCCTATTTTGTGCACCAGGAGGTAATTATTTTCACAAGGTACTTGCCCAAACAAAATTGAGAAAGTCATTGGATGTATTTATGTACTTTGCCAAAGAACTCAAGTACATCTCCATAGTTACATTGCATTGGCTTCACTACAAGAAGGTTACCAAATTGAGAGGAAAGGCATCTAGACACTATAGAATCTCTTGGCTATGGTCAAGGTGTTTCACAACAACATGGATTACATGCTTGCACTTGCACAGAACGAGGAATTTCAACTAGTGTGCAAACCTCTTGCAATGGCATCAAGAGGAGATTGTCCATGATGTGACTAATTCATTTTTGGCGAATCTCACTATGATTAGTTCTACTACAACAATGTGGTGAGTGGTCATGTGGTGTAGGTGTATGCACCAATTAAGAGGAAGGATGCTTGATAAGCATACAATTAGGTCTATTGTGCAATCCTTGAGCTACATTGTTGACTTCCCATAGGTAGGTTGTTTTTGAGACAATATTGAGTCATTGTGGTTGTAGTGATGGAGGAGTTTGAGGTGTATTAAACTTTTAAGAGTTTTGGGCTCCAAACAACAAGTTATTCTACCTTCTTGCACTACATGTTTTTTCAATTGTGTATGTGGCATCTTAAGATGATGAGTGGGATGCATTCTTGGAAGCTATTTTAGCGACAATTCGTGCCCATTAGTTAATCATGTTGGCAAAACTTTTTGCCCTAGAGTATATGGATTGGGATTTTTATTAGTTGGATCAATTTTGCCTAGAAATTTATCCCTACCAATTTGTCCAACCATATAGACTTGTGTTATGTAGGAGGATTATGGAATAGTAGCTATATATTTTGGTGGGTTGCTATGTCTTAATTAACTTGAATATTATTTACCAAGGCTATATTCATTATATTGAGACTTTTCACAGATTTTGAGACAAAATGCTAGTTATTGAAAAATTCATTTAAAAAAATAGCAACTGAAATAAAAAATAAATAATGCCTAAATAGTGGTCTTATAATGAAATTCTAAAATTTGGAGTTGTTACCTATTTATAAAAAATTACTAGTATAGAGATAAAGCGGTTTATCTTCGAGTCGAGGATAAAAATGAGATTGCGAAAAGTCACAATATAACAAATATGGCCTTTACCAAACATTTTATATGAGCTATTGGCTCTCCATTTCTTCAATTGATAGCAATGCTAGCACTATAGATTATAGGGGTAAATAAGCTTGAATATGTCAAGACACTCACTTGACTTTTATGCCCAACTCTTCGTGGGAGTATTTGAATTCGATTAAGCAAATACACAAATTAGAGGATCAAATAATTGGGGGGAGATCTAGTTTTGACATATAAAACTATTAGATTCAATTGAAAAATATATTAGCTTTGGTAAGTGTAAATTTAACATTGTTGAGGATATTGTAAGGTTGGTCATGAACCTTTTTTGATTAAAACCTAAGGTTATGTTAGTTAATATTGCCCAACGTAAAATCCTTGAGGAAAACATGCATCATTTTTTTCTTAGGACATTCATATCACAATAAGGATGGTTCACTTGCCTAGTAGTTATGAATGAAGGCAAGAAGATTAGCAACTTTTTGAATGAGTTGAATAAGTTTTGAATGACTATGCACCTTACAGAGTTAAGAGACTTAATTAGATTGATTTGAGCAAGGTGGGCATCCAAAGGCTGATTGACTCTTTGTAAAGGCTTCAAATGAAATCACTTGATCAATTGGTCATCTAGGAGGACCCAAGCTAAAGAGGCTTCTTCTTTATTTTTATCTTCATTGGTAATGATCATATTAGTGTGTAGGCATGATGGATGCTTGACACCAAGATCTTGAGTTTAGAAGCTATATGAGATTTTGGACTCGACGAAGTGAAGTGCAATTTATTTGAGACTTATAGTTGGTGAGACCTACTATTGTGGCATTGTTGTATTATGCCGAAGATATAGTAGATGAACCTAACATAGTCATTTGTTGTGTACTAGTGATATTAAGCAACAAGGGACAACTTTTGAGGTAGTGAGATCAATGTCCACCATCACGAACATTGCTTTGTTTATCTTCTTAATCTTCACCAAGGTCCAAAGTAGTGGATATTTACAATAGTAGAAAATTTGACCAAATTGACTACTAAATGCTGATTATGCATTAATTTGGAAAGATTGGAAATTCACCTCTTAGTTTGGCAAATTTTGTGTGCAAATCAATAGAAAGATCATCATTGTCCATCATTAGTTTCAATCATATTTTTAATAATGTATAAATGCATTAAGAAATCATATTAAATTTTATAATTTAGTACTAAAAATTTACTCATCTACAGTTGGAGAAATAAAAGGTTTGTTTTCCAACTTAAATTTATAAATATTTTATATATAATTGAAACATACAAAAATTTCAATCAATGATTTTGGCATAATATGTCTATAATTAGATTTTTGAAATGTTGGATCTAAAAGTAATAAAAATTCAATGGTTAAGTGTATAGAAATTTATTTTAAATACATTACATATATTTATTTATGATTTACTTTACATTCAATTTCTTACCAAATGCTATTGGATATAGTTTTGAAAGAGGGTTTTTAAAGACGTAAATCTTTCTATTATGACTTTTTTTCAAGTTTTTTATAAAAAAAAATAGCTAATATATACATCAAATTTTCTATAAGTTTATTTATTTGTTCATTTTTCATGAGAATTAATTAAAATGTTTCAAATTGATCATTTTTAGAAGAAATGTTCTACATGTATATGGTGCACTGAAAATGCAATTCAAATTCAAAAGTCATCAGAGAATCTATCACTTGAATATGCTCACTACCAAATTAATGAAGGTAGAAGGATTATAATCTACCATGCCATTGAGAAGTGAAAGGAATTCTTCAACAATCCTAGTTATTAGTCACAGAATCAGATGTTTATTTTTCAAGTCTATTTGTGATTTTTTAGACATGATAATACTATACAAGTGACAATTGGAGCATGTGGAGTTTTTCAAGTTCCTCATACCCTTGACATGGATGACTTATACTAGAAGTTCACCATATGGTATGAGCTTTAGAAATCTCGAAATGAGAATTTCAATATATATAATATGGAGGGCATTATTTGAGGGTACACCACTTCATACTAGAGAAAGTTAGTGTTTGCTCACTCTACCAAGATATTCACAGGAAGAGGTCATTATACTTCAAACTATGCATACATAGGGTGCAAGAGTGTTGTCAATCATTGTATATTGACGTGTATTGTTGTAGGGAAGAGGATGAAGGATGATACTTCTTCTAATATGGATGGAAATGGTACACCTACCATTTTAGTAGTTCTAGGCAATCTACTACCATATAACATGTGAGCTCTTAAGTTGGCACTTAGAACTCAGGGTTTTATTTATTTTTATTTTTGTTAGTTTTTTAGCGTATTTATGTGCAAAAAGACATAAAAAGAGTCTTTGAGTAGTATTTGGTAGAAGTCTCTACTAATATAATGAAGAGTCATCTTAGAAGTACAGAGTATCTAAAATACTCAAATTTCCTACTTTTAGTGCCTAGTTGAGAATGTTAAAGGTCATTTAAGTGATTCCAAGAGAATTAAGGGTATGAATGATAGCCAGTCCTAGTATTTAGTCCATGCTAAACTAGTCTTGCAAATGCATGTGACACATTGATTAACTATATTTTAGGTCTAGTGTCACGACCCTCATCACAAGGCGTGCCCGTGCCACCTTGGTGAGCAAGGGGGACATTGGGGGTGACTCCCCAAGCCTTGCAAGAGATGAGGTGAGGGGGACTAGGAGTCCCGAGCGATCAGAGCGATGTAGCGCTCTGATCCGGATGAATTTGAGGGCGTGTGATACATGCTTGGAAAGGTCTTGAGAAGACGCTTCTAGCCGTCCAAAGAACGCGTGATTTGGACTTGCGAGTCAAAAGTTATGGGCGTTCAAAGTTGGGGGTGTCCCGGTCGCGCCGGGAGCGCCCTGGTCGCGCCGGGAGTGTCCCGAATCTTTGGAGGGCGATATCTTTGCGAGTACTTGTCCGAATGGAGCAAGTGAGTAGTCCATCGGCATCTACGCGTCGCGTAGATGTCGAAAATGGGGTCGCATGTGCGATTTGGATCCCGGACCGCAAAGTTATGCCGGGTGGAAGTTCGGGAGTCCCAAAGTAGCGCGGATCGGGAGAAATGGGTGGTCTTCCAAGATGGGGTGCATCTTGGGGGTTCCCGGTGACCTCTAGTATGGGGGGGGGGGCTGCCGAATTCCGCAGAGAGTACTATGAGGAGGGGTGGTCTCCCTCCTCACTCCCGGATGGTGCCATGGTGAGCCTAAGTGGCCCCGGGTGGTGAGGTTAGTGTTGGAGCCTCACCACCACTTGTGTGTTACCATGGAGTGCTTGGGCACTCCTTGGTACCGGTTGGGTGGTGTCTCACTCTACACTAGGCCATGGTGTGAGTCTCGTTGGGTGAGTCCCGATTAGTGAGTCCCGAAATGAGTTGGGTTGGGCCTAGTGGGGAGTTGGGTCCCATTCAAGGGCAGTTAGCACCGGTGGGAGTAGTGCCTCACCGATTGCTTGGACATCAATGGAAGTTCCGCCCCATGTCATCAAATGACATGCCCGGTGTCTTGTGGGAGTTAAGGATTAGAAGGAAAGGATTGGGAGTCACGGAGGAATGGGGAACCCCGTGACTTGGGTTGGAACCTAACATTGTGGGTGCGTGGCATGTGCAGTGTTAGGAGAGCGTGAACCTTAGTGGCACTAAGGTGCTAAGTGTTTGGAAAGTGAGCTTAAGGTGGTAAGTGTCACTAAGGGGCGCGACATCTAGAGAATCTAATAAAGGTCACCATCAAATTCATGGAGAATTTGGATTGGTAAATTCTTATTTGCAAGTAACTTATAGAAAATTGAATCATTATGCAAATAAGGTGAAGGGAGAGCGACTGGAGTATGGAAAAAGGTGTTTTTACTTTAAAGCATGCCAAGAGACGACATTAGAAATGGTTGTTTCCAGATTCTCTAATACAAGAATGATTTTCCCCTTAGCTAGAAATTAGAAGGGAATTGCTAATTTTAGCTTCCCTATGAATAGTGCAAAGTAAAATGTAATATTGCCCTTTGATTTTGGGAGTTTCTTAGAAGCTACCCAAAAAGTTTCGGATTTTTCCGAAATATTCACGATGTTTCCATGGGAAGTCAACCACCGTTAAACATGGTCGTAAATTCCTAGAAATTATCTATAGTACAATAAAATCCCACTAAAAATTAGGATAGATTTTTGTGTGCTAATAAAGCGCTCCACAAGGTTTGAAGACATTCTGACATTCCCAAGTACCAAAATTGGCAACGATGTGAAACTTTTAAGAGAATTTATAACTTGGTGGAGGATTGATTGACTTACCAAGAGTTCATGGTGTCCAAGTGGAGCAAATAAAGGATCTTTCTAAACTCTTATAATTGTTATAAACATTCTAAGCAACCCTAACCAAACGGTTTCCTCAAAAGATACAAATTCCAAAAATTAGAGTTTTGACTTTTCTTTGGAATTACTGTAAGTTGATTTTACACTTACAAATGGCCAAGGATGTAGGGATAAAGGGTTCCTTTACCTTATGTGGGTCTTTTGAACACGATGGCGCAATTGATTTTCAATTTGGAATTGTTCCCTAAAAGATAGAAAGGGTTCAACAGTAGATTTGATTTTTTAGAGTAATTAGTGGTAATTCAAAAGTTAATTTTCAAAAATATCTTTTGGAAAATCAAATGTGGGATTTGGTCAAGATTTCTTTTCTTGCGTAACAAGCCATCTTTGATTTAAAGAAAGAAAATTTAGAAATAACTTTGGATTAATTAAAAAAATATCTAGGTTAATTAGGGTTATTTTCAAAATATCTTTGGGAAAAAATATTGGATTTGATTTGGCCAAGAGATTTCTTAGCTAAATGGAGAGGATTCTAGAGATTTCTTCCATTAAACAAAAATTATTTTAAAAATGCTTTAGGGTAGTTTAGCAAATATCTAGAGATTGAAAGTAAAATATTTTCCACTGACAATTGATCAAGGAGGGGCCTAGGACAAGTATAAAGACCCCTCTTGAGGTTGTTGGTACCCCCATTTCTTCTTTTCAAGCCATCGACACTTTGTCGGGTTGGTCTTCAAGGCCAATTTGGTCCTTTTTTATGTTTCTTTCTTTACTCTTTGAACATTTGTTTACACTTCCCATTGTGGGAACACTTCTAGAAGGATGCGGGGGTCCTTTCAAGTTGTTTTGCTTTCATTTATTTACATTTTGGGAGGTTTTTGTCCTCCAAATTTTTGATCTTTGAAATTTATTTTAAAATTATACTAACATCTAAGGATCTACTAGCCGAATTCTGGCGATGCCATTAGTTAAAATCCTTAGTTTTTTATTTGAAGTCCTTTTAAGTTGAAATTTGGGAGAATAAGCTCCCAAAACATTTGATTTACGAGAGTTTTGGGAGGGATAGACCCCCAAACTCTAATTTCACTTAAGATTTCTTGAAATACTAACAATTTGTGCTTATTGCACTAGAATTTGGTGTTAATAGGCTTAAGGCGGCAAAGCTTGACTTTGTCAAAAATTTATTAAACTAATCTTTGCCCAAAATTCGTTGTATAACGAAAATTGGGGCTTTAATTACTAAAGTTCAATTTAAACACTGTCATGCATACTTCATTTAGTGATTAAGCTTTAGGTACTTGAAAATTTTGGAAAATTAGTGACTAAAGTTTGATTGAAACGTTGTTATGTATACCTCTTTTAGAAATTAAGCTTTCTAGAATACTATATTGTGTTTCAGACAAAGTTTAAGCCTAGAGTGGCCCTTGCATGGCAAAACTTTGAATTTCTAACTTTGTTTTCTCATCGTTTTCTTATTTCTTTCCATAGGTATTAGTTTGATAACAGAGCTTTGACGTTCTTCCAAATATTTTGAAGTTCCATTAGTTTCTTCTTCCTCCTTGGACTCCAAACTTTCATAAGTTTACTTAAAATCTTTGCCTTTGATTATTTTGAATTAAGTTGAGTTTGAGCTTTTATTTATAATTTCTCATGCGTTGTTAGTTAGATTAGTTTTGCTCAAATTAGGAAGTTGCTCAAGAAGCATCATCTTTTAGGGAAGTTGCTTAAGAAGCTTCTACAAATTAAGAAGTTGTTCAAGAAGCTACCTCTATCTAAGAAACTTCTAAAGAAACATTTTTTGTTTGTAGATGACGTTATTAACAATAAAGTAAAAAATTTGGTTGACTCTCTCCTTATTTTTTGTAGTAAGTTTAGAAATTACCAAGATAATTATTAAAGTAATTTTTGAAGTTACTAAGATAGTTACTAGGATTAAATTAAAAGTTACTAGAAAAATTACTAAGATAATTTTGAAAATTATTGCAGTAATTTTTAAGTTACTAAAAATAGTATTAGATCATTTCCAAAGTTACAAAAAATAGTTATTTGGTTGATTCTTGAAATTATTGAAAAAGTTTATTGTGGTAAGTTTTAAAAGATATCAAGGTAGTTATTGAATTATTGTGGTAGATTTAGAATTTCGATTATTAGGTCATAAGATATTAATGAATGAATTTTAATACGTGAGTTAAAAACAAAACTTCATCTATTGATAACTTCTTGTAGGAGTGTCCATTTTAGACATATTTTAGCTTTATGAAAAGGGCATTAGATGCTCTACAACCTTGTTTAGTTAAATCTTTAATTAATTTAGCTTATTTTTAGCGGATTAGAGTTTTGGAAACTTTGGTCAAAACTAAATTAAGTTATCAACCATTTCATATTTCTTTAGTTATGTATTTCAAAAATTAAGAAAAAAGACAAGGTTGTTCGTTGCTTGGAATGCACAATTGAACAGCTAGACACCTATAGGATAATTTCATCAAGAAGCCATTAGAACCCATTGTGTACGTTCTAGCTCAAGGGTGGAGTTCGAAACACTCATCCAACCCTATGCCTTGATTTTGATTTGCTTCATTATAATTATCATGGCCAACCTCGACACAAGCTTTGGAAAGTCTTAAGAATAAGGATATTAACTAGATACTTTTTCTTAATCCCTATTATTGGTGCCCTACTAGTTTGGAATTTGGATTCAGAGGACTATTTTTGAAATTAAATTATTGTTGTGTTTGTCATTTGGAATTGCTCAATTTTATTCAAAGTTTAATTATTGTTGTCCTAGTCCTTCTGATTTGCTCTATTTTTAATGCTAGCAATTTTCGAATTCTAGAGTATCTATACGTTCGTTGTATTGTGTTTTTGCTTTCATTACTTTTTAAATACAAATGTGACAATAAATCAAATTTCAATTTTGGTGACCCTATAATTGTTGACCTTTATAGTTGCTAGGGATTTTTTTTGAGTTTATATTTCATATTATGCAGAGGCTACATCAAAGATTATGATGGAGTTATCCCATTGCTTTCTACTGCACCACATAATGGATGCTCTATACATTGTATATTGACAATTTTGGCTCACAAATGTGGGTGATTCCAAGAAAGATTTATACTACTTTTGTGTCACATTTAGAGTGACGAAATTGTCATCTACTATAACTTTTGAAGTATGAATCTTGTTAAGAAATGATATTATCTTATGGCGCTCTCCTAGTCATCTTAGTCAACTAGGATTAGGGATGATAATCCCATAGACCAATAGGAGAAGAGAACTATTCATCTTCTCTCTCCCTTTGTATATACTCTCAAGTTTCATTGTACTAACTACGTTTTTCTCTCTTGCATGTTTTGGTATTGCTACAAGTTTGTTGTCTTGTTTTTCATTTCTTTCTCAACACGTTATCAGCACGCTCTTTAATTTTTTTTAAAGATAGTATTGTTTTTGAACATCCATTTAAAAATTTATTTTTAGGAGGAGTTTTGCAACCCCTCCTTGTAGTTGTATCTCTGTACCTGCTCCCCGCCCTCCTTGTGACTCCCTCTGACTAGTTCCCTACTCCCCTTCCCCCCTCTTCGCTCGCCTCCCTCCTAGCGCTCGCTTCTCTCCTTGGTGCTCCCCCCCCTATCCGCTCCCCTCTCTAGTGCACTTTCCGAACAGGCCGCTCCCTGCCTCCCCCCTGCTTGTTTTGCTTCCTCCCTGCTCTGCACCCTCCCCGCTCCCTTTTAGCTCTTGCCTCCATACTGCTCTAGGCTTGGCTTTTGGCACCTCCCTCCCTTCAAAATTTTTCAGGCTTGTTGCTTTTCATTTGTAAAATTTTTTTTCCCTGTTCTTCGTTTCCATCTTTGTCTTTTCATATCCATTTGCTCTTCCATCTTCTTTCTTGCCGCCTTTCAAAACCCTAATTTCAAACCCTAATTTTCATCTCAAACAATTTTTTATTCTATTCTATTTTTCTATTATAGCTACATCGACCTCTTCTATTGCTACATCTACCACAGTTCCGGTGGTCACTACTGCCGTTGAACCACCACGGCTTCAGCCTCTTTTTTTCCACAACTTGTAGCTGATGGGAGTAACTATTCATTATGGGAAAAAACTGCAAAAGCACATATATTTGCAGAGCAATTATCATAGTACATTTCTTTGGACCAATCCCCTATTGTAAGTGCTTCTGATACTACTGCTATTTCTTAGAAAACTTTACTTTTGCTTTGTCGTCATCTTGTTCTTTTTCTACAGCATTAGTATTTGGAACTAGAACAACCAAATGAGCTTTGGCAGAAGCTCAAATCTCGCTTTGATCACCAGAAAACAATCTTCCTTCCGAGAGCCCTTCATGATTGGACTCATTTATGAGTGTTGGATTTTCCAACCCTTGTTGCTTTCAATAATGAATTGTACCGCATTATATCTCAACTAAGATTATGTGGTCAATCCATTATCGAACAAGAAATGATTTAGAAAATTCTCTCAACATTTCCACTTGTATCTGTTGTACTTGCACAATAGTACAGAAACATGAAATTTGACAATCAATCAGATCTCATGTCTCTGTTACTTCTTGCTGAAAAGCAAAATGAACTCCTCTTGCAAAATGCAGAGGCTTATCCTATTGGAACTACGGTTCCTGAGTCTCATGTTGCCAAAGTTTCTAATCCTAAACCTAAGGCACACAAATATAAAAAATATCGCAACAAACACTCAGGTAGCTATAGTCGTGACAACCAACCAACACAACTGAGAAATACTACTTCTTCTACTAACAACCATGGTAAACGTCCGTCAGAGACACATTCTTGCCACAAATGTGGTAGAGTTGGCCATCTGGCAAATGCTTGTTAGACTTCAGACTATTTTGTCAAATTATTCCAAGAGAATAAGAAGCTACGAGCTCAAACTCGAGAGGCCCATACCATGGATGTGCCCATGGATCCATTTGGAGTTGCCGACCTGAAAACGTATGTTGTTGATAACACCTCAACTGGTGAGTTTTGTAATGCGCTTCTTGACTCTACAACTACACATACAATCCTATGGGATAAACAATTTTTCGATCCAAAGAATCTTTCAATTTGGCAAACCAGAAACTTAATAACTATGGCTAGATTGAATGTCTTTCATTTCCATGAGGAACCAGCAAAGGTGATATTGCCTGAAGGTAACACCATTACATGCATATGTACTATGTTTTCTCCCTCTGCACCTTAGAGCTTGTTCAGCTATCAAGATGTACGTACCAATGGTTATCATCTCTCGGCCACAATTCTAAATAGGCAAGAGGCTCTGGTTTTGTACAAAATAATAAAGTGGTCGAAAAAGCCTTTGCTGCGGCAAGTGGCTTGTATCAGATTCCAATCCGACCACCTATTGTATCTAGTTTTGTTTTATCTTCTAAAGATAATAAAATTTCTCTTTGGCATGGAAGATTGGATCATCCTGACTCTACTTTACTTCGAAAAAATCCTTCCATGTATTGTTGGCCATAATTTACAACCAACAGATGTCAATTCTATGACATTATGTCATAGATGTGTGCAAGGCAAATTAATTGCCAAACCATCTCTGTAGAAATTTCCTCATGAATTACCACCATTGCTTTCTAGACTATACGGTGATATTTGTAATCCAATAACCCCCATGTCTGGACCATTCAAATATTTTTTAGTTTTGGTTAATGCATCAGGCAAACAATTACATATCTCATTACTTTCAACAAGAAATTTGGCTTTTGCCAATTTACTTTCAATGTTGATTTGTTTCAAGGCTCATTTTCTTGATTATCCAATCAAAACACTACATATGGATAATGCTCAAGAATTTCGATCAAGATTTTTTGAAGATTATTGTACTGCAACAAGAATTGATTTGACATATTCAATTCCATATGAATATGCTCAAAATGGATTGGTAGAGTCTTTTATCAAACGGATTCAACTTATTACGAGACCCTTGCTTCTTCATGCAAATTTGCCTCCACCTATGTAGGGCCATGCAGTTCTCCACGTTGCAAATCTAATTCGACTTCGTCCTTCATCTGTGGAGATTGCTTCTTCACAAGAGCTTCTTTCAGGATGTATTCCCAATGTATCATATTTACGTATTTTCGGTTGCCGCATATGTGTTCCAATCCCAGAACCTCAACGTTGTACTATTGAAGCTCATTGGCAAGAAGGCATTTATGTTGGTTTTGATTCTCCAAATATCATTCGTTACATCAATCCATTCACTGGTACGTTGCTTCATATCCGTTTTGATAACTGCAGATTTGAAGAAGACATATTTCCATCTTTGATAGAAAGAATATTAATTCCCAAGATTTCTATAGGCCTTACATTCAAGGCACCTGAGACATTTACATTGAATCTTGATCCTATGACATCTTTGGTTGAAACTGAGGTTGCCAAAATTTTGCATTTGTAAAAGATTGCGAATCAAACACTTGATGGATTCAATGATACAACAAAATTACAAAAAATCCATTGAATGAAGCTCAGAATGTTCTTGCTCGTGTTTCAACACTAGATACTATTGTCACTCCAACTCTTCAATCAATGGGCAAACGGACTCGTAGACTAGATAAACAACCACGCAAGCGCAAAACCATGGTTGATGCTACTAACCCTTTTATACCTTTAGCAACCACTTCCAATTTTCTGGAATCATCCATCTCAGACTGTCCATCCACATTTGATACCATCAACATTCTCAAGGAAGCTGTTCCTACTCAACATCATACAAAGATTCAGTTGAATAATGAGTTATCTATAATGTATTGTGGAACTAGTAATGTATGGGACAAAGCAAATATTGCAATTGATGACTCATTTACTTGTATGATTGCTGAACATTTTTTTTGCGAGAAAGATGATTCTGAACCAAACACTATTGAAGAAGCGATGCATCGCTTTGATTGGCTAAAGTGGAAAGCTGCTATTGAGGAGGAATATGCCTCTTTGCGTAAGAGACAAGTCTTTGGACCTATTATAAATAATCTTACTTCTCAACCTCTTGGATATAAGTTGATATTTGTGCGTAAACGTAATGATACTAGCCAAATTATCCGTTATAAAGTTTGCTTAGTTGCTCAAAGTTTTACACAAAAATTTGGAATTGATTATGATTCCACATACTCACCAATTATGGATTCTATTACTTTCCGATATCTTCTTGGGATGGCCATACATGCCATTCTTGAGATGTGACTTATGGACGTAGTAACTGCTTATTTATATGGATCACTTAATGCTCATATTTATATGAAAGTCCCACCTGGTCTTGACACCACAAGTTCAACTACACCAATCGTGGGTAAACATCGTGGTGTTAAATTACAATGAGCATTATATGGTCTTAAGCAATCTGGATGCATGTGGTATCGACGACTACGAGATTTTCTTATCCAATATCATTTTATAAACGATCCACTACTTCCATGTCTTTTTATCAAACAAGACACACATGGATTTGTCATCATTGCAGTCTACGTTGATGATTTGAATCTTCTAGGCACTACATCTGCTTGTATTGCAACTACTCAGCTTCTTACTCGTGAGTTTGAGATGAAATTATTTGGTAAAACTACCTTTTGCATTAGTTTACAAGTTATTCACTTGAAAGATGGTAGTATTTTTCTTTCCCAAATGACTTATATTACTCGAATCTTAAAAAGATTCAACATAATTGATGCCTGTCCACTTTCTACACCTATGGTTGGTCGTAGCAACAAAAGTGATGATCCTTATCGCCCTTGTGAGGAGGAGGAGGAACCATTGAGTGAACAATATCCGTACCTCACTGCGGTTGGAGCACTTTTATATTTAGCTACATCTACAAGGCCTGATATTGCATTCGCAGTTAGTGTCCTTGCGAGACATAGTGCTCGTCCTACACTACAACATTGGAACGGCATCAAACACCTTCTTTGTTATTTGAAAAAAACTGAAGATTTGGGATTACATTATACTGGATCAATAGATCCTACATTGATCGGATATGTTGATGCTGGCTATAGATCTGACCCTGCAACATCAAAGTCTCTAACAGGCTATGTTTTCTTACGACATGGAGCTGCAATATCTTGGAAATCAGTAAAACAAATGATAACTACAACATCATCCAATCATGCAAAAATTATTGCTTTACATGAAGCATCTCAAGAATGTATTTGGTTAAGATCAATGGATAAATTTATTCGGACAAACTGTGGATTATCATATGATGATTCTCCAACTACCTTATATGAAGACAACAGTGCTTGTGTTGCACAAATGCAAGTGGGTTTTATCAAAGGAGACCAAACTAAACATATTGATCCAAAATATTTCAGTTTTACCCATGACTTAATTACGAACCGAGCACTTCAAATCAAGAAAATTATATCAACAAATAATCTCGCTGATCTTTTTACCAAGGCTTTTCCTTTATGTATCCATCGTCGACTTGTTCATGGCATTGGTATGCAGCGGCTCAATATTTTTGAGCAAGAAATTCAATAGATTATTACTATGCAAATTGTAAAAGCCTTTTGATATCTTTCCATGGATTTTTTCCATTGGGTTTTACCATGAGAATAGATTGATAAAGGTGCTGTACTCTTTTTCCTTCATCTGTGGTTTTATCCTTAATTATAAACAAGGTTTTCCTAGATAAGGTTTTAATGAGGCAGCAATTGTAATCTTACGAGATTACAAAAATTTATCTCATAGGATATTGCAAAGAAAAAAAGATCGTAGTAAGAACCACGATTTAGTAATCAATGCTGGAGCTTGTTGACGATCTTGGGGTGCACTGCATCTTGTCACAGCTCAGGGGTAGGATAGCGGGTCGACTGTATATTCTTGCTTCACTAGCATGCCAAGCCGCAGGTTACTCGACCAGTCAACGACTCCAACAAGTTTCAAACCTCAGACTGATCAGTTAACCACCGACGTACCAACCAATCGACCAAGTCTACAACTTGGCGACTGAATTCGACATTTGGTCAATTTTATCGCTTTCTTAGACCAATTCAATTTGATTTTTATATTTTATTATATTCTTACTATGTCGAGTGAGGAGGAGTGTTAAAAAATGATATTATCTTATGGTGCTCTCCTAGTCATCTTAGTCAACTAGGATTAGGGATGATAATCCCATAGACCAATAGGAGAAGAGAACTATTCATCTTCTCTCTCCCTTCGTATATACTCTCAAGTTTCATTGAACTAACTACGTTATTCTCTCTTGCATGTTTTGGTGTTGCTACAAGTTTGTTGTCTTGTTTTTCATTTCTTTCTCAACAAATCTGATGAACTTGAAATTTTTATTGGAGATGGCCAACTTGATTATAATCATATTGTTTATTTTTAAAAATTAATGAAGATCATTTTATATTTAATAGTAAATTTTGTTAATTTCTTATACTTTGAGGGTTAGGGATTTTTAGTACTAGGGAGTATTCCAAATTAATGATCTAAAGCTAAAAATTTTATAGTCTATTTCCATAGTAGGTAGACATGTGCCTATCAAGGGCATTTAAAAATACATCATTTTATGTCCTCTACATCCTTGCAAATAGAGCTCACTAGCATGTGCACCATTAGGAAAAGTTTGAGGTCTAAAGAAGGCCATCTAAGGTAGGAGGCTCGAAATTCTGAGGGTCATTTTCAATGAACATATAGGCAAGCATAACCCCTAAACGTCCAAATTCATCTCCAGAAATGACAATTTGAGAAAAATCATTATAAAGTGCTATTTGGAAGCATATTTTGAAATTGAAATGCAATTAAAAGTTGTAGATTTTGATTTGTAGATTCCATCTGTATGGTTAGATTCACCAATGCTATCACCAATCTTTTTTTATAAATTTTGAAAGAGAAATTCCAAAATTCCTTCAAAATTCAATTGCAACTAAATATTATCATTTTTTGAGTAAAATTTGTTGGAATGGATATGAAACAAGGTTCTCTTCACATGGTGATTTTTTTTAAAGTTTGTGTTCTTCCTATCTATGACCTCATTTTGGCTAATCCCGTTTTGAACTAAAGTCAATGCAATTTGACCATTTGACATACTTGCACATTTGTAATTTTAGAAAAATATGAACTCTAGTAACACCAAATCCAACCTTTGGATAGGACAATAACTTGATAACGTATCTTCAGAAATTAAAATAACTTTCATCCATGTAGTTAGGAGGATGAAATTGGAGTTTCCATTTGTTCATCGTCTAGAAAATGGACGTCGGAGTGCTTAGGGGATGAACCATGCTAGAAGGTTCTGGATATGAGTCACCCTTTCCGCAGCCAAGAAAGGGCAACACCCGTGTTCATATTTTGGACACTGAGGTTTTCACATTTGCTCCTCTCATGAGTGGAGCTTGAAGTAGCCCAATCATTTGTTCATTTAGCTTAAAAAAACCTTGTAGTTAATGAAGTGCTTGAAATTTAATTTAAAGACTTTCATGAACAATGGAAAGCATCGTTGTAATTACTTTTGGGATGCATTTGTTCAATTCAAAAGCATGCTATGAGCAGGACTAGCACCCTACTACATACTCACTTTAAAATTATGTAAATAATTCAATTTCACTCAAAAAAATTTGAAATAATCAATTACTGACTACTTTGCTACTTCTTCCTATGCCATACAATTTCCCAAATGGTCAACTCCACGGATTCCCCAGTAGAGGCATCTTTTCCCTTAGGAGCACACTTCAAGAGCCTCCTACCTTAAGGATTGGTTCTCCAAATTTTAAACCTTTGACAACTGGCCAAAATATTAAATTACCAAATTTTTTATAAAATTGAATTAAATTATTATTATTATTATTGTTTAATTAATAAAAAATTATTAATAATAAAATTATTATAGTCTAATGTGGCACTAGTAGTGCTACATCAAATTTTTAACAGTTTTATGACTTTTGTAATTTTGGATTTATTATAATAAAAGAATTTTTTTTATTAGAACACTGTTTTTTAATATTTTCTTAAACTATCTCTACAAGCCCTATAGGCCCTTCAAGCCCCACAGTTCATTGAATTTAAATTAATTTTTTTTTTTAATTCCATTTTTTTCCATTTATCCAACCATCCTTCCCCATTGTTTGGGAACTGACAGCCTTCTTCAAACCTCAAACTTTTCCTAATTCTTTTGAACATAGAAGATGGTTTCAACTTCATTCTTTTGGTGAAATATAATCACCTTCAAGTCTTCACAAATTGCCAATTTTTATTTATTTTTGTTCATGATTTTCTATTTATTATTACTCTATACCTCATTGTATCAATCTTCTACAACAAATTGTCTTTTTTCTCTTAGTATTGTTTCAATACATGCAAGTAGTCCATAGTACTTGCTACAATACTTTTAGCCATGTCTTGATTTTTCCTCTCAATGTCTGAGATTGTTCTACTACAAAGTCTTTATAGTACACAATGTTTGAAATCTAGTTATGGACAAAACACTACAAAAAATAGCTAGTCTTTCTTGCAACCATCCACAAGAACAAGAGATAGTTGCAATATAATCTTGGTGTTATTGAGAAAGTCTTTGGGCAACCCAAAGAAATGGAGACAAAAGTCAAAAAGTGGGAGTGAATCCAAGAGTTGGTATCACTTAGAGCCTTAGATAAACAACTCAAATGTTTTCAAACTGCCATAATCAAAACTAGCTTGCATGTAATGCCACTAGTAGGAATGTTGTCCAATGTGACATGTCTTTAGTGACCAAGATCAAATTTAGAGCACAAACAACATGTTTTAGTCATTAACCCCTAAGAGGACCAAGGCCTTTTTTTTGCGAAAACACACTCAAAACTGCCATTTTTAGAGCAAAGAGTAAAAAAATTCGAAAATTCTATTTTTTGCACATCTAACCATATGATCTTACACATAACTAGTATGAGAATGTGTGTAAAAATTTTCAGAAATTTTGACTGCATAGATTGCAAGATATCTACATTTGAAGTGAAAAAAACAAGTTTTTCCACACATTGTGGGACTAGGTTATTTGACTTTGAACCTTCTTAACTTTAATTTTTTGGGTGATTGCAAGAAACACCTGTCCTATTTTGTATCACACGGTGTATGCTGATTAGTTTTTTGCCTATAACTTTTGTGTTTTGGCTCCAAATGACTCAAGATTTGTAGGAAAGGCACTCATGACTATCATATACCTTCCCTAATATTTTCATAATTTCCAAAAATAATTTACTATCTAGAAATAGACCCCGATTCGATGTCACAATTGCCAATTTGGAGGTTTTTAGTACTGTTTGGAACCCCCAAAACCATATTTTGAGCTGAAATTTGGAAGAGATGGTCTTCTAGTAGATTTGTAGCTTCCTAGGAGAGGAATTTTTAAAATAGTTAATATTTTGTGGTGTGGAAGTCTACAAAGTGAGCTTCTTTCTGCTTGCATTTTGTAACATATAAAATATTGTTTTGGTGGGTTTTTTGGTGAATGATCATATCCATAGGGTTGTTGCAAATGGCCAGTTTTATTTTGTGTATTTATTTATTTTTACTATTTTTCCTTAATTAAAACATCAAGGTATGTATTTTCTTGAGACCGGGCTTAAGACTAAGCACTTTTCTAGTTCTCCTTCTTAGAGAATTTTTCTATGCAATTCCTTCCATGGGGACCTTCATCTTAAAGGTATATACATTAATTATATTTTTTTAATTTTTTCAAAATTAATCTTCTAATTTTAAAGTACTTCCAAAAAAATCAGCAAAACGCAACAAATAGGACAGGTGTTTCTTGCAATCACCCTTTTCCACTAAAGAGTTTTGAGCTTTAAATCTTTATAGTGGAGAATTGAGTTGAGAGTATAGGTAAAATAAACAAATTCAAAAAAAAATTTATTCTTTAAAAAATTGTTAAGTAGAAGTAGGTACAAGATAGACGGAAAATCTAAGTTATTAATATCTCTAAGATGGAATTAAAATGCGCTAATTCCTATGGTGAGATTGTTTTAGAAAGCAAATGAAACCATATGGAACTTCTTTTTTTTAAATTGTAAAAATTGCATTCAAAATTAATCTTGTAAGTTATTTTTTCATAAAGATGCTCTAATTGCTTGAAAAACAAGATTGTGTATACCTTTCTCATAACAAAATTAAATGGAATGACTCAAAGCTTTCCATGTAGACAAAAATATAATCTACGAGGGAAAAAAATAAAAAAATAAAAATTCAAATTTCTGAAACTCTTTTTTGTTGCCCCCTCTCCCTTGTTTAGAGCTTATTTGGGCATAACTTTTGTTCCTAGGCACCAAATGAAAAAAAGATTATATTCCCACAAAGCTAATCAATTTTTCTATCTTCTTAAAAAGTTTCAAAAAATCAGGAAAAAAATTGAGACCATAGGTACCTACCCAAAATCTCATTTGTCCCTTGAAGGAACAATGATCCTTTAGGGGTTAAGGACATGTCCTGTTGGACAAGATTTCTTTTAGTGTGTGGGAGATAGACCTCCATATTCATTTGATAACAAATTTGTGGCACGATTTGAGCATGTCTCTAATTCTACTTAGGTTTTTTCAATAATTTTTTAAGCTTGTTGAAATAGCTATGATCATGGTGCAAATATATAGTATTCTACCTCTCATTCAATCATGGTTTTATTTCAATTTTGGTTGTATGTCATTCAAGGTTTTAGTTAAGTTAGGTTTTACTTTAGCAACATTTGTGACTTCAAATGGGGTTATATCGAGTTTTGGAATTACATTGCAATTTGGTGTATACTACAAGGTTGGTATGTAACTAACTAAATTTCAATATGTTTGAGCATGACTTTTTGCATTGTCAATTTCAATAGGTAGATTTATAATCACTATAGACTTTGAATTTTCATTCTCTTTTAAAGAACCTAACATGTTGCCTTATTTCTTGGTAATGTAGGTCTTAGGAAACCATTAAAAGAAGAATGAGACTTGCAGAGGGACACCAATTCTGGGACAACATAAAACACTGGAAAAAAATTAAAATTAAAAAAAATAGCAAATGAGAAGGCCTGAATTGCTTGGGACAATTTAGTTAAATAATTTTTAAAATGGAAAAATGAAACATCCTTAATGTTAAAATGAATCCAAAATTACAAAGATTTGAAATTTGATGTGGCCAAAAACTTGCAATGTCAAATAATATTATTTTAACTATTTATATAATATTTTTAATTATATCATGTTATTATTTCATTATTGCTTAAATTATTTTTAGTCTTCATTATATAATATTCAAGCTTGTGTTGTGCTGGTGCAAAACATGGGGACATCCTTGAAACAATCCTTCTATGGCCTTTTTTTTTTCTAATGGTAGAAGATGAGAAAATGTTCAACAATGTCTAGTTTTCCAACAACTTTGGATGTGACTATGTTTGCCTAGAAACACTTCACGATTCAAACCATGGCCTATAAAGAAATAATTGAAGACTAGGGACTTACGAAGTGTAAGTGGGATAGATTCTAAGAAACCCTTTAAATGTCATAGAGTAGATAGTCATCAATAGCCATTGACCATGTTTATCTATGTAGGCAAACTTGCTTTTGTTTCAATATTGTTGACTTTTTAAGGTTGTTCCAATCACACGAAAGTTTATTTGGATGAAGTTGGTTGTGTTCAAGCTTTGTGACACATATGCTAAATATCCAACAAGTTTTATATTCCTATTGCTATAGTATTTCATGAATACATGTGGACATTCCGCATATACAATTTTGAATTTGTTCTTTGTGTGCTTAGTATATACTAGTTGAGTATTTGGCTTCTCCACTTATAACACTATCTTTGTAAAAATGGATAGCATCATCTTTTCCAAATTTTGAGCAAAGCATTTTGTTGTAAGTTTTATTTTAATTCCTTAAAGGTGATTATGGCTCATTTGCATGATCAAAATCTTTGAAGTTTTGCTTCTTTGTAGGGTTGAAAAATCAATGGATTGCTCTTTAGCACGTGTAAATCTATGTTGGATAGCAAATTCGAGCTAATTATTAAACTCTTCAATTGTAGAAGGAATAAAAAAAGGTGTGAATAGTATTGAAGGCTACAAGTTTGGACACCCATTACCAACCATGTAAGCATTCTATGCATAATCTAGAGCAGTAGAAAACAATGTAAATCTTCTACCTTGTAGAAAGATAGAAATAATAGGCATTGCCAATTTTTTATTATTTTATCCTTATATTCTAATTACTATGAAATTTCAAAGCCAAAAGTTGACTTGCACCTACACCCAATGTATAGAATCCTTCATATGTGCTCATTGTGAGAGTACATCATGCTAACTTGAGTATCCAAAATCAAGGATATCTATCATGACGCTTCCACACTTATAATGCTACTACAACCAAGAAAAATTATTCAAAAACCAAGAAGTGATAGCGCAAAAGTTGGCATGTTCATTACCATTCATTTGCACAACTCAATCACCACTAATTTGTAAACAAGTTTGTTGAAGTTAGTAAACTACTCTACAACTCATTATGTGACCAATAATGTAATACATGCCACCATTTCTAATAGCTCATGCTGTAATTTATATGACACCTAACAATCATATTTTGCTACTGAGAATTACTTTCAAACTTTGAACCTTATTATAACCATCCCAAAAACTAATCATGAAAATTAGTCCCAACTACTCTTGAAATTTATACACCCTACTAGTTGCCAATGGGGTCTTGGTTGGTATTTAATGGGTAGTTCTACCATAAATACCTAGCGGACGAATTCAAATCTACGAAAATCGAATTTGGCGCCCTAAAAAAATGTGAAAAAAACACGCTGGCCCAGGCCGACGAGCGGAACCTCAACGGACGAACGATGATGCCAACTGAAAGGCCCGGATCCCTGGGTCCGTTTGTTCCACACCCGACGGAAGCGCTTGCAACGAATTTTTCGTTCGTCCAAGTACGAGTGCCTGCATGATCACGATGCCGCTCTCCGCGCCAGAGGCATGGTTCTGATGTTCGAGACACAGCTCTTGCAACTTTTCTTCAGCAAATGGGTTTCGGAGAGCGTCTTTAATCGGTAAACGTGTGTAATGTATGCATAGCTTAGGATTTCGCTTAAATCGAGAACTCTTTTGCGAGCATTTTGGGTGCTGCTGTGAAGTTAGGGTTGGAGTTCTGCAGAAGTTGTTAGGTGAGAGAGAAATGGGTCTTGTTCGGAGGGGATGTAAGTAGAACTGATTTGTTGATGGCAAGTGCGTGGGTTTCTTGTACGCTGCATCAGCTGTTCCTCTGTGTGTGTGTTTCTGTGCTTTTTCATGCTCGTTTCTTTCGTCTGTCAGACAGGGGTTCGGCTGGTTCTTGTCCCGAACCGGAGCTACAGTGGGGGTGTCACTCGTCACGATTGCATGTTCGCAACTTCGTCGTTTGTTTTCAAATTCGTCCCTGTGTGATTTTGAGTCTCAGAGTCTTGTCTGAACATATTAAGACTCTTTCAATTTTTTATTAGCTTACGTGCCTTCCAGTCTTGGAGGCACAAGTGTTGGGCTCTGACAAGCCCTATTGGGGCTAGTGATCGGTGTGGCCTGGAGGGCATTAGTGTGTAGTTCCGTCGGAGGTTCACCATGGCGGCTCTTTCGTATGAGGCGGCTCGCAATGAGCGGCTGGAAGAGAACAAGAGGAGGATGGAGGAGCTCGGCTTGGTGAACTTGGCGAAGGAATTGAAGAAGCCGAAGACTCCCAGGAAACCGGCGGCGAAGCCAAAGGAGGAATTGCCGCAGGAAGCGCGTCGATCTTCGCGAGTAGCAGCAAAGCCTGTGGTGATTTACAGAGAGCAGCCGCGGAAGGTGTCCGGAGGAGCGAAGAACAGCCAGGAGGCTCGCGAGCGGCGAGAGAGGCAGGGCTTGCGACGCCGTTACCTGACGGAAGCGGCGCGCAAGGTTGCCATAGAGGCAGCGGAGGAAGTGTTCAAGGGCATGAAGAACCCTGCGTTTGTGAAGCCTGTGCAGCATGCCCGTATGTCGACTGTCTTCTGGATAGCACTCCCAGAAGAGTTTTGCAAGGAGCACATGCCAGGGACAGATGAGAAGTTTGTGCTGGAGGACCAGAAGGAGAAAGAGTGGGAGTGCCTGTATATTGCGACGAAAACGGGTATGAGCAGTGGTTGGCGTGGGTTCGTAATCGACCACGACTTAATGGACGGCGATTGCTGTATTTTTGAGCTCGTTAAGCCTCTTCGATTTAAAGTGCATATTATAAGGTTTGTTGATGAGGATGAAGACGAGGAGGAGTCAGATGAGGATGAGGATGAGTCAGATGAGGGAGAAAGGAGGAAATCTAGATCGAGGAAGTCCAGGCGATCATCTTCTGCGAAGAAAAGAAGTGATGTTGCGGAAGATGAAGAGGATGAAGAGGATGACGACGATGAAGAAGAAGAGGATGACGAGGAGGAAGAGGAATTTGATAGTGATGTTTGTGACGATCACGTAAGCGATGAAGAACCTGAGGAGGAGGATAGTGAAGATGATTATTCTCCGAGACTATCCGAGAAAGAGGTCGATACGCTTGTGGCAGCTCCATCACGAGCGTCACGAGGATTGAAGCGGAAGATTGTAACTGAGGACGATGATGATGTTGAATTAGGTCACGGAGAGACTTCAAACGAAAGTCAACAGGCAGAAGTGGAAGATGACGAAGATGGGAGACAATCTGCTGACGTGGCCTCGAGGAACTGAGCAGGTTCAGGAGACGAGATTCTCCTTAGCAAGGTCCTTACCTTTGCATATGACATGCTATTTATAGAAGTGCAGACAGAGGCAAAATCTCGAAGTTAAGAAGCTGTGAAGTGGCATGGCTATCTGTGATGCCTTGGAGTCCTTCTATTACTTTGTGTTCTTGTAGCCTTAGCTAGAAGTGTGTAAAGTGTATAACCAACGCTCTCCTGAAACGTAGTACCCACATCTTCTGAAGGATAAAATCTGAAGATGTCAAAACCGACAGCTCGGCACATGTACAATAGGAACCAAAGCGAGCGGTCTGAGTGTGGAGACATTGGACGCAAACCCCATATCGAAAATAGACGATACGGCTCTGCTGGGCGTCTCAGGTGCTGTCTGAAGTAGAGAACACTTCTTGGGAGAGAGACAGGTCAAAGGGACTGATTAGCAGTGGGAGTTGGGACTCCTCTCAGAGATCAGAGAGGGACCACCGTGAGAGGTTGTCCGGGAAGCCGGACTCTTACAGTAGAAGGGAGGGCAAGTTCTCTCAATATGACTCTGGAAGGGACTGGTCGCAAGGGGAGAAGGATTCAGATGGGAGCAGACTCGATAGATATGGAAGCAGCAGCCGTGACGGGTTTTCTGGCGATATTCTGGGCGGAAGCAAGGACTCTCTTCTTGGCTTCGACTGGAGACGCAAGGAAAGGTCCTCCTCTGTCAGTGCGTCGCGATCTACGCCTTATATTCCAAGTACCGGGAGCTCCAAGGAGCCTGTGGTAAGGCCTCAAGGTTTGGATGTATCTGTTAGCTTACCCTCTCCACCGCACTCACCCCACTCGACCCCGTCGTCCACAGTGCACGAGCCCCCTCGTGATGATGGCAACCATCCCTCTCCTCCGAAGCGTCCTCGTTTGGGTTGGGGTCAAGGACTTGCTAAGTATGAGAAGAAGAAGGTTGTGGAAACGGACGAGACTTTTCCTCCCTCGTCAGGAGGCACAGCGTCTGGAACTGGACGATCCGTTGTCACTGCTGTTGTTTCTAGCACGACGACCGACGGTGTCCAAACTCAGGAGTTGCACGCAGCGGAGGAAAGCCCCGTTTCTGTTGTGTCGAATCCTACGACGTTGTGTTTGTCGACTTCAACTCCTTCACCTCTGCAGCAGGCCCTGGAAAGTACGCTTTCTTCCTGTCCACCCTCTGTGGCTTCCCTGTTGTTCAGTAGACAGTGGCTACTCTTCGTTCTCTCCGTGCTTCAGCTCTCCTATTGCCTTCCCTTTTCTTCTTCAGTTTTCCGCGTGAGTTTTTCATCGTCGGAAACGTAATCCTGTTTGTTGGTGTGATAATTTGTTGAATTGGAAGCTCTTCGTAGTGCCTTCTCATGTGTCCCAATTTCTGACTTGTTGACTGATTTTTACAGGTGTATCGAAATCAACCGTGGATTCTCGATCAATTGAGCAAGAAGCAGTAGTGATGAGTTGAGGTCTAGTTCTGCTCTTCCGACTGATGTAGATGTCGTTTCTCAGAAGGTGAATTCAGCCATGGCTGCCCTTCCTGGTATGCCTGCAACAATGAGTGGGAACCGGCCTAGTCGGAGTAGACAACCTTCAGTAACCACTTTTCAATGCACGGATGGAAGATCCAATGACTGTGCAGAAGTTCATTCGGCAGATGTGTAATTCTAATGGGTTGCTCAAAACTTTCAGGGCCTCTATCCGTTTCTTCAACATGGTCTGCCTTTGTTCCCCAATCCTGGACTTCAAAGGACACCTCATTCCAATTTACAGCAACAGCTTGCAGCGTCTGTCTCAGAAGTCGTCACAGTCAGTTGGCCTACAGCAGCCTTTGCAATCTTCTGGAGTTCAGCATAATTCGCAACCAAACCTTCACCCGCAAGCTGGACATCAATTGCATTGAGACCATGAATGTAGACAGAATTGGTTACGTTTATTGAGGAGCATTTCGTTGCGAAGGAGATGTATGGTGTTTTGCCCTGCAATGGCCAATGTGAAGCTCGATCACAAGGGCATATGTTGTGGGATTACAGGTTTTACAGGAATATTGAAGTGAGAATCCTCTCAAAAATTAATTCATATTATAATTATCAACCACGAAAAGAATTTCATGTTTGAAGTTTCTTAACATAGCTTTCAATAAAATAATACTCCGTATCATGGAATATGAGATTGTCTATTGTAGGGTGTAAACTTAAAATTGCCCACTCTCGCTCATGGAAATTGTCATTTTGGATACACCTGTTTTCGACACGACGAAATTTCATGGTACTGTACAGGAGTGACATATTCGTCAAAAATTAGTTACTGAACAGGTCTCTTCCAATATGCAAAATTTTGTCTGTAACAGCTTTCTTTAAGCTGAAATCTTAGAAATCCTAACTCTGACCATGGCACAGCAAACTGTTTGCAATTATATTTTTTCACACTGAATTATGAAATGACTTCTTTTGAATGCATTTTTCAACAAAATTCTTAGTAAATGCCATTTCAGCTTCGAGAAATTCCTATTAACTCCTAATGAGATCAAACAAAAACTTCTTTAGTAAGACAGTAAGAACCTTGCTCAAGTACTTATTTGGATGATTTCAGACAGATACATTTCTTTGATGATACTAACAGTACACAATTACAGTACACAAGCGAATGTCAGCCTACATCCACCTGTATGTACAATTTTGTACCTCGTAAAAACATAAGCAATCTACACAGGCAGAAAATATATAAAGTCAATCCCTAAACATTGGGTTCACAAAAAGGATTTGAATAAGATAAAATCTACATAAGCTATACAGTAGGCAGTAGTGCGTCCCAGTAAGCTCACCACAATCCCTAGAAGGACGATGATGAGACGCTAGTGACTTGAGCAATGTGGCTACGATCCGCATGAGCTCGGAAGAAAGCAATCATGCTATCATACAAATCCTCCTTCGCTTGAATGCTGAGCACGAAGTCCATGTGACCATAGTCCGGCAAGACCACCACCTCCGGTGTGCTCTTGATTTCCCTCATGGTGCGCACAACGTCCACAGGATCAGACAAAGCGTCGTTACCTCCAGACGCCATCCACAAGGGGAACGACTCCGGAATGAGACCCAGGTCATACGCGGGAGGCGACAGGCTCAAGTAGTGTTGCAGGTTGCCGAGGTAACCGTAGTCGTACTTGGCAAACGTCCCACGCCGGATCATCTGCGCCAGATGTGCCAGATTCTTCAGCGACGTGGAGTGCGGCTCGAATTGCAGGTAGTAAGGGATGCGTGTGGTGTTGAAGCAGCAATTGGGACCCGTGATGGACGCCAAAAGGTCCCCGCAATCCACGTCGCCGCGCTGACACACGTAGTCCATGAGCTTCACGCCCACCTCGTTCCGGAGGTTGAACTCGCGGAGGCCCATGGTTTTGACCATTCGGTCAATGTAATGGTGCGCGGCGCTGTTGATAAAGGACGAGGTGATGTGGTCGAGGTAGGAAATCGGACTCAGTAAAGCAGCAGCGGCCAACATGTCTGTCACCACGGGTTGCGAGAACGAGGCTAAGCCCATTATCGTCCCCTGCACGCAGCAACGCCATAGCCAACCATGGTCATATCAAAGGCTCCCCCAAAGTGTTGGGCAGAAAGGACAGGGGAAACAAGTCATTGACTGCCGGGTTCCCCTTCCACACACACCAATGATTGCAAGAAGTTTTTCTTCACATTGGAAGAAAGTTGGTTCCCTTCTTGTGGAGTCTTTTCATATTATCATCTATTGTAGAATGGCAAGAAACTTCCCTGTAATAATCTCTGGGCAAGTGAGAATTACTATGTGCGGTGAAGCGACAGTAATTGTATTTCGGACGTTCATCACGAAAAGCATCGCAAATCAGACGATGTATGTAATTCTTGAACCTTATTGCTTGTGGAAGTTTTAAGACTCAAGCATCGGTAGTTGTAGGAAGTTCCAAGTCGAATCTGAATTTGCTTAGCATTTGAAGCTAGGATGTGCAGCAATGGCAAATGCTTCGTACCTGGGAATGCCCGACGTAGAACACCTTCGACCCGGTGGTGGTCATGACGAACTTCAACATTGCCGGTAAGTCGAATTCCGCGAGCTCATCCCACGTCCAGTCCCAATACTCCCTGTCATGCTTCGCATACGTCTTGTGGCCATGGCTCCATCTCGTCCCGCGTCCATTGGCAATCCACACGTCGAAGCCTTCGTCGGCGAGAATGTACCCCAGCGACTGGCTGGGCATATTGAGCACCCAGTTGTCGCCCCCTTGGAGCAATCCATGCTGTAACAGTACGGGAAGCCGTTTCGACCCATCCCTTCCATGCGAGATTCGTTGCAACCCTAACAAGAAGCCATCGTAAGTCTCCACGGTGTACTCTTGGCAAGGGTACCCCGTTCCGTTCATGACCGTCGCGCACATGCCTTTCTCCTCGTCACCACGCGTACCAATCGCCAGGAGTGCCAGAACAAACACCGCAAATTGGAAATGGCTCCTCGCCATGGCTTCGCAAAACGCCAGCCAATGTTTGAGCGGAATCAATAGACAGATGCTCTTCAAAAATCTATCATTAGAACTCCAGGTGCAAAACCGGCGCTCGTAGTACCACTTCCGTTACATCTGCATTGTGAAGCTGAATCTGCACTCACAAGCGAGACTGCCAACGCTTGGAAAGCTCATCCTCACATGCAAAACCACATCACAAGCTGCGAAGAAGCTCTGCAAAGCTCATCCTCAGGCAATCTTTATGCCAATCTCTGACAAACTCTCAGCTCCTTATATCTCAGTCCCAAACCACAGCCTCCGCAAGCGTAATTCAAAAGAACCCCAACACTTTCAGCGCGGACAAATTCATAATCAAGCAAACAGATGGAGCGGATGATGATGATGACAATTACGGCATCCCCCTTCTGCGCCGGCAGACAAGGAGTTTGCAGGGGCCCAGGCCGACGAGCGGAACCTCAACGGACGAACGATGATCCCAACGGCCCGTATCCGTGCGACCTTCTGTCCCACACCCGACGGAAGCGCTTGTAACGAAACTTTCGTTCGTCCAAGTACGAGTACCTGCATGATCATGATGCCGCTCCGTACTGCAGCAGCGTGGTTTTCATGTTCGAGATGCAGCTGTTGCAACTTTACTTTCAGCAAATGTCGGTGTTGTGGATTTCGGTAAGCGTCTAGAATTGGTATACGTGTGAAATTTATGCGTAGAGTTTTGCATAAATCGAGGACTCCTTCGCGACTTTCTCAGTTTCTGGGAAGTTTGGGTTGGAGCGCTGCGACAGACGTCAGGTTAGAGAGCAAGTGCGTGGTTTTCCCGCACTCTGCCTTAGCTGTTCCTCTGTGTGTGTGTGTGCTTATTCGTGCTCGTTTCTTTCGTCTATCAAACAAGGGTTCGGCTGCTTCTTTTCCCGAACCGGAGCCGCAGTCCGGGTATCACTCGTCACGATTTCAGGTGCGCAACTTTGTCGATAGTTTTCAACTGCAGCCCTGTGTGATTTTGTGTCCCAGAGTCTTGTCTGAACGTACTAAGACTCTGTGAAACCGCATTGCACTCTTTCGCTCTTGGAGCACAAGTCTTGGACTCTGACAAACCCTATGGGGCTGATGTATTGAAGCAGAAGTTGCTTCGGCGTCGCAGTTCAAAGGTGTTGTTCCCTTGAGAAGTCATCGGCGACATGTCGACAGGACTAGGTCAAGGACGAGGAGCTTGCTGCTCCAAAGTTGGCCGATTTGTCTTTCAACCGCCATGAAGGACGGCGCTGTCAAGGCGGTGTGGGTCTCTTGGAGGTTTCGCTGGCCGTGCAAGGCCTCACGGCCCTTCTCTGCGCTGTCGCGTCTTGCTTCTGCCCTCCCCGGTTTTTGTGGTCTCTGGTGTCGTCTTGTGTCTGTGACCCGGGCTTGCCCCCTGCCAGGCTTGTATTTTTCCTTTTGCTATGAAGGTCCGTTTCATTTGTTTAAGCAAGAAAAAAGTTGGCTGATTGGCGGGAGCGCGTGTGTCACGGTGGACACGAAAGACTAAGGTTGTTGGTATTTAATATATATTTTGGTGCATGTCATTTCTTTCTTGCACGGACTTTCTAATTTTTGGAACCTGAGTCCAACAGAACTGCGGTTGCAGTTCTGTTGCTGCAGGTCGCCCTATCCGAGGAGGGCATGCTAAGGCACTCAATCCGAAGGCTTGCCATAGGTTAGCCCCTTACGATTTGGGCAGATCATTGATGGAGATAGGTGAACGACTCAACGACGCTGGTATTCCATCTCAGCATATCGAGATACAGGGTTTCATGTCAGAGAATCATCCGTCTTCCAGAACGTACGTGTGACTCTTCAGCAGGAACCGGTCGCTGTTGCACAGCAGGAGATGTAAAGTCTGGCTTCGTCGCTGACAGGTGTGCCTGGATTTATTGAGATATAATTGTAATACGTCTTCCTGGTTATGCTAGTCACATGTGCTGCGGTTGACCACCATGGTCTTGCTAAGTCCTTCTTGCAAGTAGTCCTTTCATTAGGGTGTCAGTGTTCAAGAATGCAGGTGATTTTGGAAATGTGTTTGGAGCTTGGAAGTTTCTACTAAGGACCTAGTAACTTACTTTGAGACGAGATTTGGGGGCCCAGATCACGTAGAGTTATATCATATGAAAATAAAATAACAGCCATATGGCTGAAATCGTGATCTGAAGAACCCCATATTAGAGTCTTGTCAGGGAGTCTTGTCAGAGGTCATGGCTTCAATTGCTAAATTCTCTTACCGTGAGCCCTGCGCGATTTCAGTATTGAGATCCATTTAGTGTCAAACAACAGTAACCCTCACTTAGAGTTTTCAAGTCTCGTTTAAGAACCGCCTCTAATTGTAGAACGCCAGTCGAGCACTTTGACACACACACCTATTCTTATACCACATCCAAAGTTGCTACTTTTAGCAATGAGTATAGTTTCTTGTATGACACTGGACGAGTTGTACATTTCAGCAGATCAAAGAGAGAATTCCGATGCACCAAGAATGCGTAACTTGGACGCTGCACTCAAGGTATGAAGTCTTATTTTTATTCATAGATGATCAGTAGTTGACGGTTCAACTGGTGTGTAGGTTGTCTACATCCTCTCGCTATGTATCTTTTGTTGAAGATTTTAGGGTAGCAAGTTTGTTTGGCCGTGATATTGGGTGTCCGTGCCCAGTATTCTTCCCAGATTGTGGTCTATTTGTAATCCTCTGACGAGGTATCCGCCTGGTTATTGCTTCAATATTGTTTATTCAGATTCTTCGCTAACTGGAATTGTTTTGATTAGGTGTACAATCAGAGAAGCATGCTCATGTCTGATCGTTATGAAGAAGTTCGCAAAGCTGGAAATGAAACTGCGATCTGCTGAAAATATCAGACAGGATTGGAAGAATGAATAGTTGAAAAATCAATGAATTACTCTAAATTTATGAGGTTTTTCAACATTTCATCCTACTGATCCTGTTTGATTCTTGCCCAAGCTGATAGCCAGAAGCTGCATTCACAAGGTCTGAGATGACAGACGTGGACCCACATCTCAGAAATGCAAAGAGCTTATGGAGATATGGATTGCATTCAAATAAGCCGTGTGTTTATAGGCAGTGATCCGACCCTCCATTGAATTTTTTACTCCACTGCCATTTGTGTGCGTGATGGGATAGTAAAGTAGTCGGTTAAACTCCCATCAATATCATCTTGGGTTCACTTGACACATGAAGTTTTGAAATGTGCAACTTTGCTGGTCTCTTGTTGAATGTAACTTAGTCCTTTTTGCATCAGTGGGTTTTAATCATGTTTCTCTGTTGACTTGCCTCAGAACTGCTTTTGAGCATGAGAACATGATTCATGTTGAGCAGCTGTAGCAGAGGCAGGCCTTGGAAAAGAATCTGGTTGTGAATTGGTGTTAT
Source organism: Straminergon stramineum (assembly GCA_963920665.1). Classification (NCBI taxonomy): domain Eukaryota; kingdom Viridiplantae; phylum Streptophyta; class Bryopsida; order Hypnales; family Calliergonaceae; genus Straminergon; species Straminergon stramineum. The sequence continues at coordinate 3,330,969 of OY987263.1, forward strand.
GGTGTACTCTCATGTACCTGCATATTTGTTTAATGTTCTAAATGATGTTGATTTCATTTGGTGTACAAACGGAGACTCTAAATGCTGAGTGTATTATTCTAGAAATAATAAAAGTAGTGTTTTCTATGCTATCATCTTGTGCAGCTGATTCACTATTCCAATTGCAATCGCAGTGTATCTCCAGTTATACTAGTTTAAAGCTAACTCTTGTAGCTTTCATTTGCAAAACAACGGCCTCAATTCCGTGCATTTTTCATCCCATATGAGCAAGCCAAAATTGAGTCTTCGTACTCTGCTGTGACTGCAAATCAAGAATTATTTATCTTTTCTAGACCTGCTGTACAGTGTCCACATCCATCTGCTTTGCTTTGCATAGTAGAAATTGCAATATTAATGAGTTATCATATTCTTTTGTATGGATGAATTTAACGAAGACTTCACAGGGCATACAGTAGTGGTTCTTTCCCTTGGCTACCGAGCTGGTTTGTAAGTAGGGTGACTTCACTAATTAAAGTTATCTTCTGAATGGAAGTTGTAGTTCGAGAAGGTCATTTGTGGACTCGTTTCGGTTCAATTTGGCTACCGGCTGGTAGATTTTCTTTCTTAAATTTTTGAAGGACTTGTAGGTGGATCAAAAAATTGTCTTAATTTGCTGCATTATTTAGCCCAAAATGAAGGACCTTTTTGAAAGGGAAAAAATTCTGGTGATAAAGAAGGCTACAATTATTTCCAAAAAGCAGAGATTTATTTTGAAATAGTACAATTTGTCCCAAAAAATAGGTCTAATCAAGGGCAAGAGTATGATAACTATACAACATTTTGCCTTCATCTTTTTATTGGTCTGAAGCATTTGACTTGCTTAACCCTAGAGGCTTAAAGAGCCTGTTTGGGCCTCTCACCTGTTCAACAAGTCAAAGTTATAACTTCATTTCCCTACATTCTAAGAAGTATATCTAAGTGAATTTCATATTATGATGTTCATGTTGCACAAGGAATTTCAAAAGTACAATTTTCATCATGTAATGAGCTTGCTATACAATGCATACCATCAATCAAAGTTCAAACCTGTAAAAAAGGAGAAAAACTGCTTGGGCTTTGAGGGGTTAATTCTATTATACAGTTGAAAGCAAGAAAAAGAGTTACTTTGACCTCAAAGTGTGTGTTGTTATAATGGATTGGGGTAGCTCTAAAAACTAAGTCATATGGATTTAGAAACTTGATGCTACCCTTGGTTCCTCCTTTCATAATTAAATTCTACAACTACATCCTAAAAGATCATGGAATATGTTCTTTAACCCTTAAAGAATGGATTGGTGATTGTGGAAATCATGCCTTTTAGAACTGTGTGACATCATCTACATTGAAAAAATAAAGAATACACATTGGAGGTCAAAGTACTGTAGAAGATCTTCTCTTTCTGCACAAAATTTCAAAGATGAATAGTTGTAGTTCTATCCTAGATAGAGAGATTCCTTGTCATCCATTGGACACTAAACATTAGTGTCGACATTTAAGGGTTAAGTATACTATTTGTTGTAACTTGTGAGTATACAATGTGAGGATTTCTAATAAATTATATGGAAGATTCCAGTTATGCTTATTTCATTATGTCTAATGTTGGTTTGCAAAAGCATAAAGAATGATTTTTATTATCGAGTGATAACTCATTTTCCCTAAAATAATACAATCATTTTTACATGAATATTTTGAGAGATTCTTCCTATCTTTGTCACTGAAATTGTTGAAATTGCTTGAAAAATCTTGAGATGGTATGCTTCTTTCTAGAAGTATACACTCTTCTGGACTATTAAGTGAATTTCCATCCATAATTTGAATATTCATCCAAAACCACAATAGTAATTTGGATCAATTTATTTTGTCATGTTTGTTTGATGAAGAACTTTTAGGTTTCATGAGATGAAAATGATTTGAAATGAAACAAGCAAAAGAAAACTCCAATCCCACTTTGGCATAGAGTTCTTAACCACTTTGGTTTAGTAAACATTTCATTAACCCATAAATGATGCAATGGACGTTTTTTGTCCAATGAATGACAAGGGATTCTCTTGTGTAGGACAGAATTGCAAATATTCATCCTCAGAATTCGGTGTGGAAAGGGGAGATCTTCTACAATAGTTTGACTCCCAATGAGCATTTCTGGATTTTTTAAAGTGGATGATGTCACAGGGTTCCAAAAAACATGATTTCCAAAGTCACTAGTTCGGCATTTAAGGGTTAAGTGAAGTTCTACTATGCAGATAGAGAAGTCAAATAGTGATTGCAGTTGATTTTCAATTGCCACTATTGTAGTGTGTTTGTACTTCGTTGCCACAACCAAAAGAAAAGTAAATTAAAGTGATTATTCTAATTCACAACAACTTTGAAGTTCAATCATTTTCACACCGTAGGTTCAAACATCATGAAACAAAGCCCATGCACCCCTCCTTGCAAAGAGCTTTCTGTCAATACCAAGAATACAACCCAGGATGCACGGTCCAAGAGATCTCACCATAACAAACAAACAAACAAAACAAAACAAACATCCTAACTTAAAGGTATGGATTTTTGAATGCAAAGTTTATCCATTTTCATGAACATTTCATTACTGTCATGATCTACAGGAGATGGCTGTCAATGTGGACTTTCAAGGCTATCCACCTTTTGGGCACTTCAGTTTTTAGGTTAGGCTACCTGGAGCTGACTCCGCCGGCAACGAAATAAAAGGGCAAATGTATGACTGTATAATATGTTTTTGTTCTGAATTGTGATGCTGATTGAAAATTTGAAACTTCTGGAATTTTTCCATTTGTTTCAAGGAAAGAAAAGAAAAATTTGAAACTTTTTCTTAAGCTTTACGTAGTTTAACATGATCACTTTGCATTGTTTACTCTTTGTTGCAGTAGATTGGTCAAGGAAAAGAAAGAATCAGCCACACTTCAATTCAGTGGCATGTTTCAGAGAATCATCTGAAAATGGGATCCAAAGTTTGAAACTCTCAATGTTCCAAATGCAACACATGATGTCACATTTCAACTGGAACAAGGTTGATCACCCAGTTCCAACCACTTAAGCAATTGAGCATATCTGGAGTATGGGTATGTTGAGTGGAAAAAATTTCCCCATGTACAGAATTAGGTTTCAGAGAGATTGTATAATTTTTCACAATTTTATTCACAAAACAATATTAACATGAATTTTTCAGGTGGAGATTTTGTTTGTCCCATGTTGGTCATGTAGATCATCCTATTTCTGACCAAGTGTTGGTTGCAAAATTGAGAGTCCTTGTAGCCAATCATAATGCACCATATTTGTGCCATAACTAATTGTTTACTCATCTGTACTTGCACAAAAAATGCACTATCCTATGATGCAAAAATGTGAGGGTTAGCCTTTTTTCTTTTGGCACCATGGGGCCAGATTGCACCATTCCATAACAAGTGTCTACTTTTTGCCAAAAAAAAGTAATCTTTCTTGGCCAGAAATTTTCCATTTTTATTTAAAATGTGGATGAATTTGCCAAATTTGGATTAAAAAAAAGTGTATGAATATGATTGAAAAGTATTGTTTGGTCCAAAAGATGGATGAATGTAGAAATACAATACTCCACCAAAGTTTAAGTGATTGCCACCTTGGCACTTTCTCAAAAAATTAAAAAAAAGGGCCGGTGAGGGTAGAGGGGAATGGATGATCTACCTCAAACTACACTAAATAGCGAAAGTAGGTTGCCCTCCCCCCTAATTTCTTGACATTTGACACTATCATTAGGAAAAGTTTGAGGTTTAAAGAAGGTTGTCTAAGGGCTGGTTCCCCAAACTGTGAACCTTTGACTATTGGTCAAAATATTAAATATTTTTAAAATTTTAAATTATTAAAATAATAATAAATAAAGAATAACGAATATAAATAAATAAATATAAAAATAAAAATATAATATAAGAATAAATAATAAAATAATAAGAGTCTGATGTGGCTCTAGCGGTGCCACATCAGATATCTGACAGTTTTCTAACTTTTGTAATTTTGGATTTATTTTAATTAAAAAAAATTCCGTAAAAAATCTTTTTTTCATATTTTTAAAAACTGTCCCTGCAGGCCCTCTAAGTCCTGCAGTTCGCTGAATTGAAAATGAAATTTAAAAAAAAAAAAAAAGATATATATATTTCCATATATCCGGCTAGCGTTCCTCGCTGTTTGGGAAGTGACGGCCTTCTTTTGACCTCAAACTTTTCCCAATGATAAATATTTTTTGTTATTGTGCAAGAATACACTACTTTTGAATTCGGTATTGTTGCAATTGGGACTTTATGATCCCCCATATGTACAAATGGAAACAGTTGTAGAAGTTTTTGTTGACTTTGATGGCTTGTAAAGGAACTTTCTTGGGATAAAGGCAACCTAATTTCACTATTTTGTGTACTGTAGACTTTCGATGGAAACCAACTCTAAGGATGCCCTCTATCACTCACTCACTGCTGGAGATGCTCCCCACTGAAGAAAACGCTAAACTGCCCCGTCTCTTTTATCTTTCTAAATAGTATCAATTGGACCAGAACCAGGTGCCACGCAGGCAGAGGAGGTCGGTCTATTAAAGTGCAGGGGAATGGCATTGGTCGAGATAATTAAACCAACTAACTACACTAAATAATGAAATTAGGTTGCCCCACACTATAGAAATATTTGCTATTACTCTACAAAATGGCACTACTTTTAAATTAGATAGTGTTCTTATTGGGACTTATGAACCTTCATGTATACAAATGGAAGTACATGTAGAAATTTTTGTTGACTTTAATGGCTTGTAAAGTACTTTTCTTGGGGTAACTCAATCTAATTTAAGACAACCTAATTTCACTATTCAGTGTAGGGCTAGAAAGGGATCCCTCCCTCCCTGGGACTCCTCCCCCATTGGCTGAACTGCTGGCTTTGATACAGTGGAAGAATTATTCGGCACCTCCAAATTGGAGTACCATAGTACACTGTATAATAAGTAACTGCAAAGGCATCCCCACCAACAGACCAAGTTCTTTTGGATTTCTCGCTGGCACGCACGCTGGAAATGCATGCCAGACTGAAACGGACACGGAAGAATGAAACGGCCGACTGATACAGTCATCCACATGTGGGTACGTTCATCCATAAAATCATACAAATATTAATAGTGAATTTTTATTGAAATATTTACTCCGTTCTAGTGAATCTAATATTTTCTTTGAAAGAGATTTGGGATTTTCATCCACACTAAGTTAGTATATGTCATGTGCCGCTCTCACAGTCAAAACAAAAAGTAAAAGTAAATTTTCTAATTTTTCTAATTCATTCATAAAAACTTTGAAATTAGTTGATAACTTTCACAAAAAAGGTCCAAATGCCACCAAACAAAGTTTGTGCACCCCTCTCTACATAGAGCTTTCCGACGGGACTAAAGAATGCCACAAGGAGACGCATGGTATAGGAGATCTCACCATAACAAACAAACAAAACAAACAACTTCACTTAAGGTATGGATTATATATTACCCAATTATTTCGTGTTCAAGTAGCTACTAGTGCTAACATCAAGTTAAAAATTATCCAAAAATTGGAATTTGATTGATCTTGAATGCACAATTTTATCATAGAGTGCTAACAAGGTCAACACTCCTCATGTGCCAAATTGAATATTTTTTGGCAAAACGAAATTAGTCAAATGCTTGTTTTTGTGAATATTCTTGAATGTTGTTGTTTTCACCATACAAAAATAGTACTCCCTCTATTCCATAATGATCTTCTTCTTGGCATGGATTTGTTGTCCCCAAAAGATCTCCATGTTGTGATGTGGAAGGAAGGGTCCAAAAATAAAGTCTTCTGAATTATAGTGTCTTTTACTATAGATTGGCTAGAGTACTTTACTATGGATTGGTAGTTTATTTTAAGCCTTGTCTAAGCTTGCCCCATCTTTCTTTCAAATTGGCCCCATTCCACTTCAAATCAAAACCTATAACATAATTCCCTTCGCAAGTACACACCTAATTTAGGCAAACTCTATGGTGAATGTAGCATTGCATACACAAATTGATCACCTAATTTACCCATATTGCATGGGCTACATGGAAATCACCTCATAATCTTCAAATTATGGTCTATTAGCACAAGACAAGAAAAGTAGCCCATTGCAACATGGGAATTACACCACGTTGGCCAAATCAATGGCTAGTGGTACTCCCTCATAAGGCCCTTAAAAATCACACTTTTTACATCTCAAAACTACATTTTGAAAATTAATCCAGAACTAAAATTTCTATGACAATAGGGAAAGTACTGAACTCTACTTGCAATTCAAAACAGATTGAAATTTTTTATTATTTTCAAGCTTAATCCAAAACATCTTCTCTAACATGAAGATCATTTTAAGACAGAGGGAATAATTTTTTTAAAAATTAAATCCCAAGATTAAGGCATTTATTTTTAGAACTATTTTATGCCCAACCTACATTAGGGCAAAAATGAACCTATTGAAAGGCTTTGAGATTTTTTTACTAATTTTAGTACTAATTGAGGATTTGAGGAAAGTATGATTTTGTCCACATCATCATTACTATCACTGTAGTGGCCACTTGGCATGTGGAAATTTGTTGGAGGCATGTGCTAGCCATCCTCGATCACTAAGTTGAGACACTTCAAGAAAATAGGAGTATAAATGACTTGTCCACAATGACTACACCGACAACAATGACTGCAAAATAGTCATTTTGTAGTCATTGTTGTCAGTGCAGTTATTGTGGACAAGTCATTTATACCCCCATTTTCTTGTAGTGAGAAATCTTAGAGATGGATTGGATAGTGGAGATGGGTTGGGTAATCGTGATGAATATTTGAGCTTGTCATGCAAATCTTGGTTCAATTAGTGAATTGAGAAGGCTCCTTCCCACCCAAATTTTTGCTCTATGAAGTGGCCCCTTCTTGGGTTCAATTCTCCCCTAATGCTAGCAATCTACAACATGTCAATATTGTAAGGTATTCTCAATGCATGTAGTGTGAGTAGAGGGAACCGATTTTGATTCATCAAGGGGGACTACCCACAAATACTTACAGAAAAATAAATTCAATATCCTTTATTTTTACTAAATAATTCAAGAAAATCATTACAAAATATGATTTTTAAAATATACCAACAACAACAAACTCAATTAGATACCAATTAATAATCAAACTTCTCAACCAAACTTGCAGGGTATCTAAACATGGTTCAAAAATTTGATTGGTCAATGCATTTTTGGGTTTGCGTTTGTAAAGTAATGTGAAAAAAGAAGATTTTGGCCAATATTCTGTACAACAAAAGAAAGTTCTTCTACCAGTGTATCATCTTTGCAAATTTGGTATGGTAGTTTGGATGCATGGAATATAGTCATAGCTAGAGTAAACTTGTCATTTACCGTACACATCCAAAAAACATACAACAACTGTTGCCATTTACCATACACTAAGTGCACAATGAAACTACCAATTCAATTGCCATGGGAACAAAATTTTGTATCACCACCCAATGATTGTACATTGTGCCGTGAAGGGTTGCAAGGAATTTTAACTAGATTTTAGTTTCATTGCCTTTAGATTGCAATCAAATTTGTAGGAAGAAATCTTTTAGCATTTTGTTTTTTGAAGGTGAATCTTAACATGACATTTAATGATCACACTAAATTTCAGAACATGCAAGTCTTTATATTTATGTGGAGAAGGATTTGAATATTGTCTTTGTGGTAATTGGCATTTTTACTATAGTGATTTTTTCATCTTTTGGCAAAATTGATAATTTTGAAGGAATAACTTCCTATATAGTCTACATTTGGTTTGTTGTTGGCTATTTTATACAAATGTGCTACAAATATTATAGCAAATTGGAAATGATGAAACTTTTTTAATCCTAAACCCTCTAAATCCTATATCCATAGTTAGTTCTTGAAATGATGTTTCTTCCAAATAATTCCTCATTCATTTTAAATATTGTTTGAATAATAGTACTTCCCAGTTGAAGGTACAAGCAACAAGTGATTGCATCCTCAACATATTGTTTGAAATGTATTTAATGTTGTTTGTATATTAAATATTTTAGTCATTTAAAGAAATGAGAATGCCCTTATCTTGAAGATGCATCTAATAGAAAATTTCCATCATCATTAGAAAATGCATTTTGAAGATCATTGTGTTTGTACCAAATGTATTTTGAACTTAAATAATAAGACGTTTTCGGAGGTGCTATGATTTAGTAATCAATAGGTACAAGGAAAAGAATCAAAACAATTTGAGAATGATTTTCAAACATGTATTCTTCAACTTGAACAAGTTGTTATTATGCTGCAAAAATTATCAGATTTTTTTCAGGGCATTTTCACTCATAGCATAAAAGACAATGAGTTTCAAAGTTTTTTTCATTCAAAAATTAGAAAAATATTTTTAATTTTTAATTTGTTATATTGTGGCAAGGGCATAGGGCATCCATACATTAAGCTACGTTGTTTGCTTTGTTTTGTTTGTTTGTTTGATATCGTAAGATCTCCCAAATTTTGCATCCCTAGTCACATTCTTGGTACCATTAGAAAGCCCTTTGCAAAGATGGGTGCATGGACTTTGTTTCATGATGTTTGAACCTTCGGTGTGAAATTTATGGATTTTTGTGTTATTTTTCAATGGAAAAAAATGAAACAGTGACTTTTCCTTTCATTTTGGTTGTGGCAACAACACATGCATAAGGTAGACCAGCCCATTTCTGCCAACTTCCTATAACCGCCATCCTATTTCTGGCCCCATCTCCACCATAAAACTCACCCAAATCCATTTGCTTCTCTAACAATCTCAATGCATAAATTCCAACTTGGGTAATGTGTTAGTCCTCGATTGGTAGATACTCAAGTGCTAATAGGTATATGGAATGGCGATTATATGTTTAGGATAGGACGTTTATGACTCTAGTCTAGTGGCAGTTTTGTAATTTTAGGGTAGACTACTTTAAAAATTCATAGAAATTACAATTTTAATTGAAAAATTATAATTCCACTTGGGTTTGATTCCTGAAATATGCGCACACCTCTGAAAAATATGTACCCCTCCTGGAGTTAGTCCTAATATACTCATATTACAAATCAGGGTGGTAATAGGTTGGTCTACCTTACTCGTACTAGTGGAAAGAAGAATGAACCTATTGATCCAAAATTCAGATCATATTTGACAAAGTACCTTGACAAAGTACCTTGGAGATAGGTCTTGATCCTTTTGTAGTTTCGAACCCAAAGTACTTTTTTTTTATTCCCCCGAAAAGGATCCCCATTTTTTGTGGCCCCAATAAACGGTATAACTTAAGTTAGAAAGAAAAGAAAAAGAGAGAAAGGGCCAAAAAGTAACAACAAGCATCCAGTGAATGCTAAAGTGGATTCCCAAATATCCTGGACCGCAAGCTTGATTGAAGCCTGCGACAAACTGAAGGGCCTGGCCGGTGTCTGTGGCCCCAGAGTGGTAGGATGATTTTGATCGGAGGGCTCAGCGGTGGCCACATCCATGGCTACTGACAACTACAGGAGTCGAAGCCATGTGGGCTTTGAAATTCCCTCCCTCCCTCTTGGACTGATGAAATCTGATTTGGTTTGCAAGATGCTTTGGAAAGTAGAAACTGAAATTGGACAATTGTTTCTATAAAGAAATGAAAAAAAAAATGAATCAAATAAGGTCGGAGGTCCAGAAAGTGCCCATTTAAAAAACAAAGATTGAATTTGTGGTGGTGAAACTTTTTGAAATAGTAGAGTTGAATAGTAAAGTATGTCATATGTTTGGAAACGGGTGGCAGAGGAAGGTTTAACTAAGAATAGTAGAAAAGAAATACAACACCAAACTCCATTAGACCTCAATTTTGGTACTCCAAGGAATTTTGTCTTGTCTTTTTCCCGAACTTTAACTCTTGGTCTTGCATTGCACTTGCTTTACGATTAACTCTATTTTTTCAGCAAATTTTTCTTCAAAGACAAATAGAGTTGGCATCTAACCCCAAGTCATTTCATATTTTTTGGAGCTTTGTGAAATTAATTACAAATTTTAGATGTTGAAATGCAGTGGTCACTCAAAAAGTATCCACCTCTTGAAACCTAAACTATTTGTATTAATTTGTAATTTGTCCATTGAAAAAGCAACATGTACAAATAATATGCATTTAAGGAGGTGGATGGTTTTAGAGTCCAAATACTTTATGGCCCTCCTATTTTAGTTGTGAACTTGAGAGTCTCTCATTAGAACAAAATACATGTTAATTAGTATGCCCTATGTTGTTGCCACAATAGAATAAAATTGAATTATTGTTATTATTTATTCCTAAAAACTTCAAAATTCAATCTCTTTTTTGCTATGAGTAGGAGCACCATGAAACAAAGTCTGTGCACCTCTTTCCATTGACGGGTTATCATGAATGTAATTCGGGATAACCCAATTTTAATGATCTCACCATAACAAACAAACAAAAAAAAACAAAAGTCCAATTTAATGTATAGATTGCCTAAAGATTCCATTGGTGTCAAATTCACTCTTTTGGATTTTCCCCCATTTGTAATGCAAACATTGTAAAATTGAGAAATTAATTTTCATTATAGAATAAGAAAAATTGGACCCTCCAAAATGGACTTTCAGTTGCTTCAAATTCTTTAACTCTAAAGTATCTAAGATAAACATATATATATAAATTTTGGAAGCTAATCCTTGATTTCTTCTCATATTATTCTAAAATATAGGATATGAATTTATTTTTCTATTGATATATTATATTACCATAGTTTCCTAAGCAAATTATTGGCTTTGGATTGCAAAGGAGGAGACTTTGCATTGGTGGAAGCTACATGTGAGGAAACTTGATTAGGTACCTTACTCAAAAAATGTGCTACAATGCCAAAAGGATAAAGACAATTGTAGTATAACTTGTTTCAAATCTTACATATATTGAAGAAAATCACTCTTACATATTTCAAAATTAAGCCATCTTTGTTGTTTCATTTAGAATAAATCATTTGAATTGGCACTCAAAACATATTGATAGTAAAATTGATAAACAATCCCTCTTTCATTTCATCTCTAAAAGAGACCAAACTATAAAAGCAATATGAGTGTGAGGTGTATTATACAAGTTTTTCAACATGAAATCTCTTATCCTTAAAAGAATGAGACCTATCACTGAATTACTTGGACAAAAATGATTTGATTTTTAAACGAGGGTTGCTATTATGTGAGCATAGGAGTGTAAGCCCATGAGCCTATAATATTACAAACCTATGTTATAGGTGCATATACCATAGAAACCATCTACGATTATAGAATATATATGTTATAATACCCATATTATAGATGTTTATGATGCATGCACCTTCTATAATGTGTGATATCTATATTATAGGTACCTATAATGTAGGCTCAATGTTCACAAGCTCACATTCTTGAGCTCACATATTAGTACCGTTGATTTCTAAACCAATAGGTACATTTTTCATTTCTACTATAATCTTGGAAATCATTCATCAGCTACTTTTTGGCCTCATTGTCCTCCCAAGATTAAATTTCATAGATATACAAGAGTAGATAAACATTGTTTTAAACTTGGTGAGGTCTATCCCCGGATCTATCCAAATGAGGATACTCATATTTTACCAAGTGCAACATTAGTCAAAATATACTCATTGATTTTCTCATTCAATACTTCTATGACACATTTATGATTTTACTCTACCCTCAAAACAAATCTCTATTTGAAGATAGGATGTAAATTAAGTCCTCATATCACCCAATTACTCCTTTAGACCCAATTCTAGTTTTTCAATTTCGTCAAGTCATGGTCTATTTCTAGCAATTTTGAAATCAATTTTGGGACTTCCAAAATCCACCTTTTCAAATGATCCAACATAAATATTTCAAATGGTTAGACAACATCACACAACTACAAAGACAAACTACCAAAACAAATGCAAGGCACTTGGGGTCGACACTTCTTTGTCTAATATTTTATTTTTTTTCAAGAAAATAAGGTTGAATAGATGCTAAAAAAAAGATTAATGGACAAAAAAATTAATATTTTTTCTAACATACTATTTATTTATTTATTTTTAAAATATTTTTTGACATCTATTGTTAGAATGATTTCCCACCGACCCTGCTCCTCCACTCCATCTTCAGTTGCCGCCCGGCATCTAATCTTTGGCTATTTTAAAAAGATTTTCCTCCACTTTTCCTACCTTACCCCTTTGAGTGGCAGCCAGTCAGAGGGGGACAAGTGGACAGCCCCTCCTCTCAAGTCGCAACGACTGTGGCCTTATTGGCTCCGACGTGATGATCTATCTCCATGCACGGCAAATGGAAGTAATATCCAGCTGCTTTTAGCGGAGGGCCCCGCCCTTCCCCACCCATTGGCCACTAGTCGACCGGTACTTGACAATTACAGTGAACGACCAATGTGGTGCTTCCAAGGCATGCAAGCGCAGACCCTTCGACCTGTAGGATCCCTGGCTTTTCCCTCGTTCAACCCAAGTGGAAGTGATTCTTTCTACACTGAATACTACTGGGAATAGGGGTATTACGGGGACCCATACTAATTAATCGACATTTCACACTATATAAATATCTGCCTTTATTGTACATCAGTAATTATTGAACTGTCCAAGTGATGTACATCATGTTTCAAACATCTATAATTTTCCACAATCAATCCCTTTAATTTTTGGTCCCCTTGATATCCCTCTTTAGTGTAGTAACTTAAAGTTAGTTTAGTTAATAAGTTACGGAGTAATTCTTTTCACTCCTCCATAGTCCATCCACACCAATGGGAGAAGAAGTAAAAAAGAAAAAGAGGCGGGGGGGAGGGGAGGGGAGGGGAGGGGAGGGAAAAAGGAAAAAGAAGAGGAAAGAAGAAAGAAGAAAAGGGGAAAAGAGCAGATAGAATTCAATTTCAGGAAGCTCTCATTTGACACGCACTGCCGGCCAAAGCCAGGGAGTAAGTAACTACCGAACCCAGAGTAACTATCAAACCTAGTGATTATATTTTATGATTTTGGAGAAGTACAGTTGATAGCTATTTCTTCAATAGTAGGGTGATACTTGGATGATACTTGGGTGATATCTGTATCAAAACTAGATGATGCCCTAGGCTTAAAATTTGACTACCGGTCTGTAAAACCATAGTAATTTGGTTATTTGGACCCCCCCAAAATCAAGATTTCTGTCACAAAAATATAGCCAACAGCTTGGCTATGGAGAATTACCTCCCTTAAGCCAAAGCCCTCATTGCCCTACAAAAGGGTAATTGTAAAGAATTGCCCCCTATTCTATTTTGTGCTCTATTTTTTGGTATTTCTTCGTACCTCCTGCCTAATTTGGAACCTCTGATTGCACATATGAATTCAAAATTTGTAAATTTTATCATGTTGTAAATTTCAGTGCTTACGCTGCGAGGTAATGAGGGGGTCAATTCCCCCTGACCAACTGCCGAGTAACCGTGCATAAAATAAAACTTTCAGTTGATCAAACCATCCATTCAGCACACACTGCCCGAGTACTATTACAGTAGTGGCACAGAAAATCATCCATGTACGTACCAATACCATCTGCATTCATCCGTTCCCTTTTCTTAAAAATTTAATTCGCGTATATATTGGATGAAAAAATCATCATAGGACCAACCGACCGACCGACGGACTGACTGACTGACTGACTGACGTTCGTGCCATAATTGATTCCAGGCAATTGACGGAACTGAACTGAACTGAAGGTCTTCCATTTTTCCCCCGCGTGGTAAGTTTAAGTTAAGTTCTAGTAAGTTCCGATTTGAAAAAGCTTTTTTGTCTGGACAAGCAGTTGCAACGAAATGATGGGAATTTCCGATCAGCCAATGGGTGAAGGTCCTTGAAATCGCGGAAGTTTCAAGCCAATCACGGGGGAGAACTGGGAGGGGTACTTTTTGGAATAGGTTTGGGAGATGGCGCTCATTCATTGGTCGATAATCTCTGCATGGGTCCCGACCAATGAGGATGGCACTCTCGAAGATGGGTGCAGGAATAAAGTGCTCAATAAAGTGCTGGGAAAGAGGCATGGAGTGGGCCAGGGAGGGAGCGGAGGGGGGCCCACGGAAGTTACTGACCTCAGTTAGGTAACTTTTTTCGTGACTTTTCCTTCAAAAGCAATCTTTTTCCAGTAAAAGTTATTAACAATTTCTTTCAGGGAATTTAATTTCAGTAAGTTGGGTTGATCTTTTTGTTTCTTTGGTTTTGAACCACTCATAAGGACCCACTCATAAGGATGGTTTTCTTTTACTCTAGATCTTTTGTTTTGTTTTTCATATTTTCATGAAGTGTCATGTGGCGATATAAAGTGTTATAGTAGTGCTCCAAATTTCAACATTCATTCATATATTGGATAGAAAATATCACATTAGCATATATCACATGTCTACAATTCTCTTTTCATCCACAATTTGGCTATTCATTCAAGATTCTTTTTTCATTCAAAGTTTTCTAGTGAAAAATTACACATTTTTTGGCCATTTTCTAGTCGAATTGTTTTTCTTAGAGCATTCTAGCACCAAAAAACTAGAAAGAAAAACCTTGTTCTGGATTCCAACTTATATGGGAGGAAGTTTGAGTGAGATTTTCTTCAAAAAGAGATTCAACCTTTTGTAATCTAGTTTGCTTCTTCTCATTTGAAGGGGGAGTTCAAATTAAGGGAGAATGCACCCTGTTCTTGACCATGTATGCATTCTTGAGCCCTACTTCTTCACATAGAATCAACCTCTCAATGATACAATTCAAGTGAAGTCTATTTACCTTTTGATATATTGATAGATTCTCGTCTCTTTGAATTCCTACTTTTTGAAGAACAATTCTAGTGTGTTCATATCTAGTGACATTAATAGGTAATTACCATCCTGTCACCTCAAAAATACACACAAAATTCAAATCAAAATTTTTTGAGGTAATCCACACAAACAAATTAATTTTAACTCTTATGATAAAAGAAGGTAAATTTTTAAAAGGGACACAAATAAATTTTATTACCTTTTACTAGAAGAAAAACGTGTTATCTATGTGATATTTTTTTGTTTCCAATGCAAAATTTTATCTTGGAAACAAAAAAAACTGCATAAGAAATAAGAAAATTGTGTTGACTTCAACACAACTTTCTTCTAGTGTTTGTTGCAAAGGAGGATTTTTTTAATTCCAGTTCGAAGTCAATCTTGCATGCTTAATGCAACAGAAGGCCCTCCTGGTAGGGTGTCGCACTGTACAAAGTACCATGTCACAAAAACATCCTCTAAAGTGAGTCACCCTAGTGCAATTAAGAATCAAAAGTTTGCCCTAGGACACCCCTCCCCCCAAAAGGCCAATCCTAGTACATCCATGATCTCCCTTGCTCAGTTCACAACTGCCCTGTTTTTTGAATTATTGTGGTTCACATTACTTTACTTCTCTTGTCTGTCACACAGCTTGCATGATGGGATGTCCCAATTCTGCAAACATTGTGACCACCAATCACAATTTAGGAGGAAGAATTTTCATGAGCGGCATCCTTCATGACAATACAATACGCAACAGAAGTAGTACAACTGAACCTGCCATTTGGTCATTTGGTTTCACATCTTTAGGATGTATCATAACTACCTTACCCAAGAAAGCAAAGAAATTGGGGTACAATCCAATGAAAGCGGAAGCCGGGTGCGCCATGGAAGTTTTAATAAGCTCAACGAGAGCACATTGATACCAAATGACACCAAGGAAATTGTACATAAAGTTAAATGTGGAAGTGGAAGTTCCGTGAGACAGCAGAGAGTGACACAGCAGCTAAGGATAAGTGTTTTTAGTTACCAGTTTTTAGTTACCCCCGGCCCTCCGCTGTTGGACGGATAGGATGATAAAAATCCAACTAATGAGTACCAAAAAAATGCTAAAAAAATTTGCAAAAAAAAGGCCAAAAAAACAAAGTGAAAGATGGGAAAGGGAAGGACGTGGAATTACCGCATTAGCTTCCTTTCCCCAAAGGCGGTAGAGATGATGACCTTCAAGGAGTAGAGAAAGCCTGAAGGAAGGGGAGTTGCGAGACCAGGGTTGGCTAGGATCCCCATTCGTCCTCATCACCCCCCGCTAAGGTAAAGGCCAAGCCTACACTCAAAACCGCTGATTTTTGTTGCAGCAGAAAGGTTGAACTTAGTTTTGTTCCAGACTTGTAGTCTAGACTCCTCGCAATCTCCATCGCCACCTTTCTCATCCGGCCTCTCCCGGGCTCTACAGAACTCCATGCTGCTTTGGCTACAACCCCATGTTCTGTTGTTGTTCTTGTGATCTCTCGGTTACACTCTGGGAGCTCAAGTTGCAGTTGTGCGGTTGAAGGGGTATCTCTCGTCAGTTTGGGACGTGAGACTTTCGAAGTTTTGGGAGGTCGCTTGATGGTGTAATAAGGGTTCATGTTGGCTTGGTATTGACTAGAGGTGCTGCAGGTTGAAGGACTGTGAGTTTGGAAGAAATAGCTCTGGGAGTTCGAACTGAGAGTGAGGAAAGCAAGAGTGTTGGCTGTTGCGGGTTGATCGCCGGCGCACTTGGGTCGTCCTTGGCGCTTAGAGCGCCGTGCACTTGGGAGCCCGTTTCGTGACATTGAGACCCATTTGGCGCTGCCTTTGGAGCTAGTTTCGGTTTCATTTGGTGCATTTGGAATCAGTTTGAGTCTTTTGGGGCCATATTGGAGCATTTGGAGGTGTTTTGGAAGGAGTGGGTTCACCACCATGAAGAAGAGGAATGGTAGGTCGAAAGGAGGAGCCGGCCTTGTTTCGCCGAATTTCGTAGACATTCAGTGAGTTCAGGGTACATGAGCGTGGATGGGACCGTGGGCATGATTTCGCAAGCGAAGAGACTGTAGTGGTTTGCGAATTCGTCGACGAAGCACGAGAGTTTGGCTGGTAGAATTGCAGTCTAGAGAAGAAGGTACAGATTTTGAGAAGAAGAGATCAGGATTCGAAGGAGGAGGTCGTTGCAATGGCGGGTGTGAAGGGCGCGGTGCACATTAACGTGGCGACGGCAATGGCCATCGCGGGTCGGGCGTCGCGCGCCTGCGACGTGTGCGGGTCGCAGCGCGCTCGCTGGTACTGCGAAGCGGACAATGCGCACCTGTGCCACCGCTGCGACCAGAGCGTGCACTCGGCGAACGCGCTGGCGCGGCGTCACGAGCGCGTTCGCCTGACGCCCACCTCGCAGCCCCCTGCGAAGAAGCCACAACAGCAGACAGAGCCCTCCAACAAGAAAAACTCGCACAACCCCCCACGACCGCCCCCGTCGTCGCTGCCCTCCCGAAAGCGCTCACGCCTCTCGCGTCGCCCGAATCCGCACGCGCACGCGCCAGCGGAGGCCGCGCACCTCAAGCCACGCCGCAACCACGCCAAGGTGAAATCCGAAGGCGGGGCGAGTCGCGAGGAGCCCCATGAGGTCCCCAACTTCATCACCGTCAACATCCAGGAGTCGCCGATCTCCTTCACGCATGACAGCGCCACCGCCATGTCCATGGCCGAGTTTTGCAAGGAACGCGCCACGGCCGCGATGGCGTCGGTTTACGTGGACACTTATGAGGATCTCAGCAGCGGCGACTCCGGTCCCGATTTCCTCGTCCCCAGCGGCTACCTCGACGACTTCGAGAGCGCCATCGGGGCTCCCATCAAAGGGACGCCGTCCACTGACATGGATAACAGCTTCTCGCTCGACTTGAACGACGAGCATTACGAGGATTACCCCCTGGACTTCTCGGACATCGTCGGTGGGGACGCCTTTGAGGGAGATTGCGGTGAGACTGTCGACGAAGGCGACGCCGACGCCGACGCTACCACTCCCACCGCCACTGCTACTGCTACTGCCACAACAGAAGCAGCTCCCCATCTCGACCCCCCGGCCCCCTTTCCTTACAAAGTAAAGCACGAATACAACACGGTGAACAACACCGATATCGTGAAGAAGGAGATCGCGGCCCTCTTGCGAAGCTCCGAGGACGCGAAGCACGCGCCGTCGTTGCTGCGACTGAACTACGAAGATGTGCTGTCCGCGTGGTCGGATCGAAGCTTGTGGACCGACGGGAAACGGCCGCAGACGGTACCAGATGACTCGAACTCCGAGGCCACGGTAGGATCCCTGTCATGAGAAAATCCTGTGCATGCAGCTCGCAGTTCATGAATTTGTTACATGACTATTTGGGAAATCACATTCTGATGATGGTGCTTGTTGGTTTTTGGTTCAGGGCTGTCACATGGATGTGGGTCTTGTGCCGGATCTGAGTCGCCAAGGAGCGCCGGGCGTCCCTGGTGGCGATGGCGGACGCGAGGCGCGCGTGAACCGGTACCGCGAGAAGCGGCGGACGCGACTGTTCTCGAAGAAAATCCGTTACGAAGTTCGCAAACTGAATGCGGAGCGGCGGCCTCGTATGAAGGTCAGTTGCATGCAACTGCATGAGAATTAATGCAGCAGCAGTTATACTTGCACAACATTAATGTCCAATGCAAACATGAATGAATGCAGCACTCCCAGACAGTTTCGAATAGTGAAATTCATTGTCACTGCATACATCTGCAGCTGTCTGAAATTGACTGTCCAATGTGCCAAATGCTAAAACCAGTGTTTAATTGCTAAATCTAACTTCTTTGAACTTTTTAATGAACTAGAACGAAACTTGTTGCAACACCACTAAGAAGGTTTCATCAAGTGAATCCTTTCGAGAAACGTTTGGATGCCCTTAGGATTTAGCAAGTTATTGAAGAACTGCGTGAATGAAAACGTGACACATTTAGCATTTCATAGAAGAGATTTGGTTGATGGTACGCTTGGTCTTGGTTGAATTGTCTTGCGAACGCTGGTTTGGAAGAGTACCGATATTGTGCAATTGGTAAAATCTGTTCAGAGCAAGTGTAGAGTTCCATGAACTAGTCCTGTTTCTCAAAACTATAGTTATCTCCCAAGTGTCAGACCTCTCATCTCTAGTATTTGCGAGACAGTTAAAAGTTCACTATCTTGATTTTGTGGAGCCCTTACTTTACTGTGACACAAGTTCTATTTTTGGATTGTTGCTGCCATGTTTTGACGGTGCGACTGGCCTTGATTTCTGAAGCTTTGACTTCTGATTTGTGCAGGGTCGATTTGTGAAGCGAACACCTGGATGTTCATGATAACGATCCCTCCCAATCTCCAAAACTGTAAAACATCAGAAAGAGAATCAGTGAAGCCCGACACCTGGTACGTCGACGTACGACACATCGGGGCTTTTCCTTGACGAAGCCACGACATGGGGATGCGTGAGAATTGTGTACAGCTTCAGGTTGTCAATGTGGAAGCTCATTCCAAACTGTGAATCTGTGAAGGAATGAAGGGGTTGTGGATTTATGAGTGCTTTGATAGTGTGTTGATGATGTTCTTAGTGTTGTTGTAACATAGGAGTGAAGGTAACTTAGAGAGCGAGTGAGAGAGCGAGAGAGTGAGAGAGAGAGAGAGAGAGAGAGAGAGAGAGAGAGAGAGAGAGAGAGAGAGAGAGAGAGAGAGAGAGAGAGAGAGAGAGAGTCAGTATTTAGAAGTTCGCCGGGTGTTGTTCAAATGCAAAGTGTAGTCAGATAGGAGCCCACAGGTATCATAGTCCTGTACAAAGCGCCTGACTTGAGACTTGAGAGTCCTTGTACAACCAACTAACCCACCCACCCAAGCGTGCACAGATATTTTTTTAACTGCCCTCCTCAGGCGGTTGTTTAGTACCTTAGTGTTTGCCTTTTCTCTCTCAGCTAGCTGGCCCCCCAAACGGTGCTTTGCCTAAGGTAGTTTTCGGAGATCCAATTGATGCTGCTGTTTTTGATTGCGGGGAGTATCCGTGATTTCTTTTAGTGCAAAGGATACAAGTGCAACCCATTCCAAATGGTGTGGTCTGTCTCATGTTGATTACAGCTTACAACTGTTTCTCTCTTTCAGTCATACTGGGGTTCCTGGGGTGGTGGCTGGTTTTACGCCAGGAATATGTTGTTCAAAAGATTCCTTTTGTCTCTAGTGAATGAACAATGCTTTGGAAAAGTGCACTTCATCAAATTAATACTCTATACTCCAGTGTGGAAGCTTCAAAGGAGAGGGAATTGGAGGAGATGGAAGCTCACTGTGGACCTTCAATTGCCCCTAATTTCAACAAATCGTAGTTGCTATTATTGAATTTAAAAATATTTTTTACTAGGCTGTATTGACGATTGAAGGAGGATTCCATTGCATGCATTATTTCGGCACCACATGGAAAAGTTCTGAAATTAGGCTTGGATTTAGACACATAGTCTCTTCTCATTGTTCTATTCAATGGATTTAATTGAATATTTTTTCCTTAAAAAAGAAACAACAATTTGTGAACAATTAAAGTATTGCCTCTAGGTATATTAAAACCCAAGATTATACTTTCATATATTTTCATTTCTAGATTGAGTACATCTTATCTAATCATGATCCAGGAAGAAGTGTCTCTTTTTTGGTCCAACTGTAGGGGCCCGGGGTGGATTGAACCCCTTGCTCGTTCCGAAGGGAAAAAACTGAAATTTTTTATTTGTCATGCATGAAAAAATTTGAAAATTTTGAATTCATATTTGCAATCAGAGGTATAAAAAGTAAATGAATGAAGCATAAAGTAAGGGACCTTTTTTTTACATGGACCTCTGGATTGACTTGGGGGGACAAACAAGGGGGTCAATCCACTCCAACCTTGCAGGGGATGCTTGGGGGGCAATGTTGAATGTGGGCATATATATACCTTAACCTTGTAAAGATGCGGCCCCCTTTTGACTAAGGTAGTCACCAAATTTCTCCTATTATTGGACCAATAGGTGCATTCTTTTTTTTCTGTAGTTAACAATGAAGTCATCCATTGGACTACTCACGTACATGTAGAATCTCTCTTCGTGCATGATGTCGAGACTATGCACTAAGAGAGGTTTATGCATTCAGAGAGGCCACAACAACTTTCCATCTTGACTCACGCATAGCCCCACCTACTCTCTACAAGTCTTTTATTGTATATATGCACTGAGAGGTTCTATTTGTAATCCTCTTTTCCACATCCTTTATGGGGTTAATATCTCACTGGAAAAATGGAAAGAATGTTGTATATAAATTAACAATCTAAACATTTAGGATACACTGCTAGTATCTATTAGGATCTTAATAATCAACCATACTATAGGTAGAACCTCTCTTAGTGCATAGTGTCAGGACTATGCACAAAGAGACATTTATGCATTTGCAAAGGTACATTAATGGCCACTAACTAATGTGGCATCTAACTACATTACTTTCCAAGAAAAAAAAATCCTTGAAATTGGGTCCACCCACAAAACTCTCTATTGCATATTATACAATAACAAAGTATGCACTAAGAGAGGTTCTACATATACCATTCTATTATAATAATTTGAAACAGTTATACACTAAATAGTGAAATTAGGTTGCCCCACACTATATAAATATTTAGTATTATATTACAAGAATGCACTACTTTTGAATTAGGTGTTGTTGTAATTGGAACTCATGAACCTTCATTTGTACAAATGAAAATATGTGTGAAATTTTTGTTGACTTTGATGGCTTGTAAAGTACCTTTTGGGAGGTAAGTCAATCTAATTGTTAAGGCAACCTAATTTCACTATTTAGTTGTAGGTTAAACTATCCCTTTTAATTAGCCATGTAATAAATGAAAATTATAATACTTTGTAGGAGTCTGTTATAATAAAGGATAGTTCATGGAATGCAGTCAGTTTATAGACCCCTTACCGTACAATTATTTTAACATCCAGATGTCCAATTTTCATCATTCTACATGTAGTATAATTGGAGCCCACTTCAAAAAGTACCAATTCTAAGTGTTGTACAGTAGTGTAGAGCAGAAACCTCGACAGACATGAAATTGCTATTGGTCCGATAAAAATCTCTTCACAAAAAAACTATTATTTCATGAAAAAAAAATTTAAAAATAAAAATAAATAAAGGATCTCACTGAACATGATATTTGGTATGTGGATTGTGGCCCATCTCCCGAAAGTGGAAAAAGCGGGCTGGTTGCCCACATTTGCACACAACAGCAACCCGGCCCGGAATAATAAGTTTCTAAGTGGCTTTCATTCATTTGCAGAGCCCCATGACGACTCAAATTCCACCACCACATCCGCGGCCAACAAATGAGAATGATGGGCATCATCATCGCTAGTGGAAATAAAGACGGAATTATCATTGGGAGCTCCAGTCAGGAGAGTAGCTTATTCAACAGAAGTACGTGCTGATTGGCGTAGGGGACGGGACTTAATTTATTACGCTGAATAACATAAGCCAGTTGTTTGTTGTTTTTTTCATTTATTTTGAAGCGGTGTAGAAAGTGATCTTCACTGAGGGTGACAAAGCTATTTACATTCATGGAAATGGATGAAACTTGTAATGTGTATGACAACGGAAAGCTATTTGCATCTATGGAAATGGATGGAGCTTGTAATGTATGACAAAGCTA
This sequence comes from Straminergon stramineum, assembly GCA_963920665.1. NCBI lineage: Eukaryota > Viridiplantae > Streptophyta > Bryopsida > Hypnales > Calliergonaceae > Straminergon > Straminergon stramineum. Next base: position 3,353,492 of record OY987263.1, read on the forward strand.
TTCACATTCAAGGAAATGGAATGAAACTTGTAATGTGTATGACAACGGAAAGCTATTTGCATCTATGGAAATGGATGAAACTTGCAATGTATGACAAAGCTATTTACATTCATGGAAATGGATGAAACTTGGAAAATGTGGATGAAAATTCATTTATTCATCTAAAAGAATATACTTTCATCCAAAATAGAGCAATCCCATTGCAAGATTTGGTTGCAACTTGGTGATTGCATGCACTGAAAAAGAAGAATATCTTGCCAAATATTTCCTTGAAACAAAATTTCGTTGCTTTTAATGAAAAATCTTTTAAAACCAAAATCCCTAATTTAATTCCATTGAAACTAGACTTTAAAGGAAGAAAGGAATTTTTTGATGATGCATTAGTGATAAAGCTATTGACATCCATGGAAATGGATGAAACCTACAATTTGTGGTAGAAAATCCATTTATTCATCCCAAAGAGTGTACATTCATCCAAAATAGAATAATCCCATCCTAAGATTTGGTAGCAACTTACTAATTGCATCCACTAAAAAGGTAGATTATCTTGCCAAATATTTCCTTTGAACAAAATTTCATCACTTTTTAATGGAAATTGGCTCAAAAAAATCCTTACTTAACCCCTAAGTGCTCCAACATCCACTTTTGGGATGATGAACAAATTGAAATTTAAGTTTCATCGTCATTACTACTTAGATGAAAGTCATCCTAATTTTTGAAGATACTTGATCAAATGTTTGTTGTCCTATCGAATGGTTGGATTTGGTGTGACTAGAGTATATTTTTTCTAAAATTATAAATGTGTAAATATGTCAAGTGGTTGACCAATTGAAGTCAAATGGCATTGATGCTAATTCAAAAAATGGATTTGCAAAAATAAGGTCATAGATTTGAAGAACACAAAAACTTCCAAAAATCACCATGTCAAGAGAACCTCATTTGAAATCCATTCCACCAAATTTTACTCAAATAATGATAATACTTTTCTTGTAATTGAATTTTGAAGGAATTTTGATTTGTTTTTCAAAAATTTTAAAAAAAAGTTATTGGTGATAGCATTGTTGAATAGATGGAATCTACAGCTCACATTCTACAACTTTTATTTGTGTACCAATTCCAAGATATTCTTCCAAATAGCACTTGATAATGATTTTCCTTAAATCATGAAATCTGGAGAACTTTGTGTGCTTAGGGGTCAAGGTAACTACACCTAAAATCACACACTACAAATCCTTGCCTAAGATATACTCCCACTATTGATGAGAAGCTATGATTGCTTTTAGATACACCTCTTTTCAACACTCTGAAAATTCATAGTTTACTCATACAATGTTCCAAAAATGCATTCTAAGAGAATCTAGAATCCCCTTTTCACTACCTTCAGGACCCCACAAAATTGTTTTCCAACCTAAGAATGGGAACATTGCTTACTAATGCTGAATTACCCATTTGTGCCATTTGAGGTGTATGTTAGTTCCCCTTAATCCCATTGAAAGTGAAGGACTTGAAAGGAACTGACAGAAGCAATGTCTGGAAAGAACCAGCAGCTAGTTCAAAGTTAGCTGGTGGAATTGATAAAAAAAAACCCGGTTGCAATTTGAAAACATCAGCTAAAAACTGGTGGAAAAAACCAAAAAAAATTGATTTTGAATGGGAAATAGAGAAAATAACCGGACCCTATACTTGAAAAATCGGTTCCACGTGGGAACTGTAGGAAAATAGCCAGTAAAACTCAAAAAACTTCCCGAACGCTGGACAGAAGGAAGGAATTTTCTGCAGAGCTGATTGATGCATTTTAAAAAAGTTATGGAGCTGATTGTTGGCACAGCAAGTGAGTGTTTGTCCAGAGGCTGATTGATTTGTCGCAGAGCATGTGAGAAAACAAATCTGCTTCCAGTGATTCTGTGACCGAGACCACTTTTGCAGGACTGAGAACTTAAGTGGCTGGGAGTAGTATTCATTCATTCTGGTACGGTCCATGTCATGATGCACGACTGGGATCAGGATGAGGATTGAGGGTCCCGGGGTAAGCTTACATCGAAAAATAAAGGACCCCCATGGGACCGAGGGCGAAGTTGGTAAGGTCGACGGACCCAACAGGACCAGACGGAGCCTTGGGATCGAGGAGGGGGTGAGATGATATGACATGACATTCTGGCAGGAAAAAACAACTTCACTTAATCTCAGAAGGATGGGCTGGTCACTGTGAAAAATCATCTGTTTTGATACTGGGTGAATCATTTGCTTTAAAAAATAAAATCCAAGAGCAGTCATTAGAGGTCCAAGTACTGTGCAAGATCTCCAAGGATGAACATCTGCATTTCTGTCTTATGTAGAAGGATTTTCTAGTCATCCATCATACACTTACTGTAGTGTCTGTGGTGTCCTTTTAGGGTTAATCTTGAAAGTCCCAAGGCCATTTTTTCATCAAAGACCACTCAAAACTCCCATTTCTATTGCAGAGAGCAAAAAGAAACTTTAAGAGTTTTTTTTTCCCTTCATATCTAAATACAAGATCTTGTACTAAACTAGTAAATGCATGCGTGGAAGAAATTTCAAAAACTTTGACTATGTGGATTGCAAGATATTTGCATTTAAAGTAAAGAAAAAAAAGTTTTTTTACAACTTTACTTGACTAGATTTTTTGGCTTGAAACCTTCTTAGCTTAAAACTTTTGAACTATTGATTTTGATTTTCTCATTTTTTATGTTGAAGAATTTTGTTGAGAATCTAGAAAAAAAAAAAAAAAAAATTTAATTAATTTTCATTCATCAAAAAATTGTTCAATAGAGGTATATTCAAGATTGAAGGGAAAACTAAACTTTTAATAGCTTTGAGGTAGAATTGAAATATAACAATGCCAATGGTTCATGAGATTGTTCTAGCAAGCAAATTTTACCCTTCCCTACAACCGGTTTTGAAAAATTGTAAATATTGCATTCAAAAATGAATTCAATCAATAATTTTTTCAAGAAGATGCTTAGATTGCCTATAACTTTCTCATTACTAATCCAAACTAAATGATTCAAAGCTTTAGATGTAGACAAAAATGTAATCTTTAAAAAAAATTCAATTTTTTGTGATTTTTTTTGGGTTGCCCCTTGAGCAACTTTTTGGATGTAGGATGGCATAACTTTTACTCCCAAGCACCGATTGAAATAAAAACTATATTCCCATAAATCTAATCTGATTTACTATCTTCCAAAAAAATTTCAAAAAATCATGTCTAAAATTGAGATCACACAAGCCTACCCAAAATCCCAAGAGTCCCCCATAGGAACTTTGGGACTTAAGTGGTTAAGGTGGATACCCCCCCAAACCATCACTTTTTGCTATTGTGCCTATTTTTTATCATTAGACTAGTCAAATTTTCAGATTTTCTTGTTGGAAAATGGAAGGAGGCTCCAATACACCAACAAACACAACATTTGGATCCCCTATGCAAAAATTATGACAGATCAAAGTTCTTTTGGGTATTAGATGTTTCAAAATTCTTTACTTTCTTCCACATAGGTACATATTGATTTTGGAGATTTACACAAAATAATGATGGCAATTTTGGGTCTGTAGTGCAGTGGAAGGTGTCTAATGAAGAATATTCACTATGTAGGTTGAGACTATTTTCACAAGTGGAATCAACCTTTTTTTTAGAATGAAAATAAAGAAAATGAATGTTCACTTTGGACCAAAAAAATTATCATCTTTGATATTCACGTAAAAGTATGTAAAAGAAAAGAAAAACATAATATTGGAATGAAATAAGGCTTTCATTTGTAAAAATATACAAAAATATATATAAATATATATATATAAAATAAGGTATTTTTGTAATGAATTCCCTTAGTTTTGCATCAAACTTCAATAGGGGATTTACTTTGCCCAAGTGAAGCCATTGTAATTGTCACAACAATGTAGTCTTTCTACATAATCTTCACTATCAATCAGAAAATTATCAGACAAATATGATAATGATATTTGAATACAATGTTGTAGATGAAGTTATTGCAATTGCAGCTATCAAACATGCCATGAAAGTATGGAATAATTGGAATAATTGGAATATGTGAAAAGTTGATGTTGCACAAAATAAAATTGCAATTGCAAGCTCATTACATAACAATAAGAGCTTCACTCAAGGCCCCTGCATGCATGATGTACAAAATTGTCATGAATCACAAGGGACAATGTAAGAATGAGGACTTGAACATACATAACATAACTTATGTTAGTGAGGATGACCTTGCATGTGAGTGGAGGACATTGTCATTGTGTTGGACAAACACTTATTTATCACTTCCTCAATTGAATAAGGAGATCAGGTACAAATGAATAAATGTTTTATCAACTACCCATTATTTTTTAATTTTTAATTTTTTAAACAAATGGCAGAAAAGCCATACTACCCATAATTTATGATACATGAAATCACTCAATTTCTGTATAATATGTGTAGTCTAACTGAGATAGAGGGCAATAAGTTAAAACATTGGCAAAGTACAATCTGACCGATGATCGGTTCTGTGCATCTAATCAATGTAAGTAAATTTTTTTTCATTTTTGTGAGTGTATGCTGTAAGACAGGGATCCGAGGTATTGTTTTCAATTATCCAAGGTACACTCATGTCCTGAAAGTGCATGTGACATTAACTAAAGTTATGAAAGTCACAATATTTTTAACTAGTTTATGGTCGAACTAGTATTATGGTATTGTATAAATTGTGGTTTTCACAAAACAAAAATTTATTGTAGTGATGATTATTTTGTACTCCTCTGCCCCAAAACAATTTCGTGGTTTGAAAACATTGGTTAAAATAAGCTCAGTTTGGAATTGCACTAGAAAAAATAAACATGCAGATAACAATTTTTCATAGTATAATATTGTAGTGGTACACATACTGCAAGCATACAATATTGTACCACATACTAAAAGCACACAGAACCATTTTTCTTTGACAAAATCTAAGGCTTACTTGAACTAAATTAGTGTTCTGAATCCATAGAATTATTTTGGGGCAGAGGAGTACTCTCTAAGGTGAAGGCACCCATTACAAACGGGCACCCCATCGGCAATCAATACGGTGTCTCAAATTTAAGAGAGGTTGGGACTCATTTCTATTTTTCAAAAAATGACAATTGTCCCTCATCTTGCATGCCTTGGCATGTCTAGGTACCAAAGTGCCATGACACATGTCCTTCACCTTGAGTGATTTTAAGTGAGTGGTTTTGGAAGACTCTAAACATTGGACATGGGTCCAAACCAACTTTTGGCTTTCAAAATTCATAGTAATTTCAGTTCAAGTGATATAATTACCAAAGTTTTTGCAATCTCCATCATTCATGTCATTGCACCTCTAAAAATATTTGCTTCACCTTGCACTACTCCAAGTCATGTCCAAAATTCCTTATTTGATCGGGTAAGGGTGCCTTCACCATAACAGGAAAAATCAATGTGATGTATAGGTAGAACCTCTTTTAGTGCAAAGTGTTGGGACTATGCACTAAGGGAAGGTGCACTAAGAGAGGTTCTACCTGTAGTGTGAGTTGCATTAATTTCTCACATAGTAAGATGTTGTAGTTTGGTATGTTGGTAGTTTCGACACTCATATGTAAATTAAATAAATATATATTTGAATATTTTCTAAGGTTCTCTTATTTGCCATACAATTCTGTTTTGTTTCTAAAAAATAAATTTCTTAAAATTTCAATTTTATTATCTATAATTGTTTTCTACCTATGATATGCTACCAAACTACAATAATGATGAAGCTATCTACATTCATGAAAATGTAGATTATTGATGAAACAAGTGCTCGTCCAAATGCAAAAATATGATCACTTAGTTTCAAGTTTTTGTAAGTGAATTCATTCATTCGTTCAAAAGTAGATGATGGTTTGTGAATCATTCCAATGTTTTTATTCAACACAACAACTCCAAAACAAATTATAGAAAAGAATATTGTTGGTATAAGAAAAAGAGCTTTGTATAGAAATGTTGCCCATTCCCCTTAGTGCATATATTTGTCATCAATGCAGTGTAATGTAGGAACTATCATAAGAGTCTCACTATTATGTCAAAAAGAAATTAAGATTCAAAGCTTTTTTTACACTATGTGTTGTCCTTGTATTTATTAAGGCTTGTGAAGGATTTGGCATGAAGAATCGTTAGAGAATTTCACATCTTCACAAAAGAGTTTCTAAATAGAGGGCCATCTACAATGTAGTATGCATGCTAATTTGCCTAAAAAGTTGGTCACAAAAATATTTTTTAAACATTGTAGCTTCATATATATATAATTTCAATTGATGCCTAGGAGCAAAAGTTATGCCTCCTAAAGTAAAAATAGTTGAACCCAAGAAGCAATATAATGTTATAAAATCTCTCTCTATCTATCTAAATGAGGTTTTGATAGGATATTCTTTTGTCTTCATGGAATGACTTGATTCATTTAAGTTGTAGTCTGATGTAAAAGTTATGAAGAGTCTTGTTTTTGGGGCAAGTACATTCTCTCTCATATAGATTTTTCAAACCTCAAGAGTTTGTAAAATCAATTAGTTAATACATAGTTGCTAGCATGTGAGCCTAGAATCTTGAGCCTATGAGCTTAGGAGCTTAGGCTCCTACGTTATTTGTATCTATATTATAAGTATCTTCCATAGTTATAGGATGTTTATAATTATAGGTATCTATGTTGTAGGTACCTAAGTTATAAGCACCTTCCATGGTTATAGTATGATTTATATTATAGGTACCTGTGTTATAAGCACCTTCCATGGTTATAGTATGATTTATATTATAGGTACTTATGTTATAAGCACCTTCCATGGTTATAGGGGACTCATATTATAAGTATATGTGTTATAAACACCTTCAATAGTTGTAAAATATCTACTTAAATACACCTAGGCTCAATGCTCATATGCTCATATTTCTAAGCTCACATGCTAGCCTTGTTGTTAGTTAATAGTACAATAGCTAATTCAATTACTGTAAGGGTTTGAATAGAGCATTCCACAACCCCTTACCTTACAATAATTTTGGATGAATATTTGATACACATCATCCAATTAGAGTGATCATTGGAAAAAATAATTTAACTGGAAATAGTGAATGGAATTTCGATGAAAGTTGGATGCCAAATCACATCCAATCACTATAGACCTTAGTAGGTTTTGATGCAATGGAGAAGAGTTGAATGAGAGACCTCCCAACTACAAATTAATGTGATGATCACTGAATTTGATAAATTCATTGTTGCACCCATTCTACAATAGAATAACTGATTGAGGATCTAAGTTGTAGAGTTATAGAATTAGGAGGTGTAGAATGTAAGTGAAGCCAAATTTAACCCTTAACCTCTAAATGACCATGTGTCTGTTCAACGTATGCAAGAAATCTCAGGTAGGTTCCTACGAAGTCATTTTTGGTCAGATGTTCATGAATGAATGATGTGTATCTATGTACCCCCTTCTTGAAAATCTAATTTTTTCCTAATCGGGTGCCTAGATCAATAGTTATGATGTCCTAAACTTTGCGGGCAGCTTGGTCAACTCTAGGTAGCATATGCAAAACTCTTTCTATGATTTTGAAATTTGGCGGGTGTGTAGCTTACATGATACAAGATGAAAATGTTAAGAAAAATAACCATGTTTAGTGTAAGAATCTCATTCTAGAAGGAGTTAAAGTTTGTAGGCCCTGTCGGGCAAGGTTGGAAAAAAACTTTTTCACCTAACTTCAAACATTATAATCTTTCAATCCATGTGGTCAAAGTTTCTAAATTTTTTCTACATGTTCCCAAAGAAGTCTAGTACAAATTTGTAAGGTTGAATTTTGAAAAAAAAACTTTTTTTTTCATGTTTTTTCTTGCTGCCCTAAAAAGTGGCAATTTTTGACAATTTCTGCCCAAAATGTGCCCTGGTCCTTTAGGGGTTAAAGGACACAACCCCCATGACCAAGGTAGTCAACAAAATTGGTCTGATTATTGGACCAATAGGTGCATTTGGTTTTTCTACAGTCAACAATGAAGCCATCCATTGGACACAAAATGTCCATATCAACGTTTAAGGGTTAAAGAAAATTCTTTTGTGTGGATTGAATGATTCTAATAGTTGACTAAGAAAATGGAGGTGTTGTCTTGATTGGGCAGATCTCTTTAGCATTTGCTTGTAACTTAGGCTCTCTTCAAAATGTGAGGAGGAAGGATTTGTCTTTAAAATTAGAAAAAGGCCATACTAGGGCATCTATGCATGCTCAGAGCAATTATCCGTTCTAATGTTATTGACAAGACTAAAGAAAAGAAAATTGAACTAAGAGCTTGCAATGACCCAAGTGCAGTAATCACCAAAATACTCAGATTATTGAACCAATAGGTGCATTCTTTATTTCTACAGTTAATGGCGAAGTCATCCATTAGACTTTCTAGATCCATAGTGTCCCTTAAGGCTTATCTTATCTTGAGGAAACATAAGAGGTGGTCTAGTGCAAAGGTTGTGCTTCCACATTGCCTGCTTGGTCCAAAATAATTGCATGCCTTGTCTACAGTATGTACCCATCAATTGGGAACAGGCTCGCAAAAACAAATAACTTATGGATGGCAAAAATGACGTTCAAATCGGCAGTCAGTTGCTACCTTAAGGTATGTTCACACTTGGTGTTAAAGAGTGGTGTTATTGAAGATTTTAGGAATTAATTTAGACCCATTTCTGGACCAGATTCACATTGCAAACATCACCCCTTAATCCCTAAATGCCCAAGGTGCCAAATTTTGGTGTTTCCAAATCTTTGAAGTTAAGTAAAATCCAACTAGATTTCTATTATTAGTAGTTTATGTTTTTGGAGAATTCTTTTTGAAGTCTAGTTTTAGGATCCAAAAGCCAATCTTAAAAATGAAGAATTATGATTTTTCTATTCTAGATTTTTTGCAAGGATGCCCATTGCAATCTTGACTTCTTGTAGTGTTGAGGGCTCTTGGAAATGAGCCTCAAATACACTAGATCTTGGAGGAAAAATCACATTAGAAATTTATTTTAAAAAATTGTGGAATAGATTTTGAAGAATCATAAATTGATTGGGGTTGTGCATGCTAGGCCCTATAACCTCATTTTTTTGGTGACCAACCTTTTAGATTTGACATGCAAAAAGAGAATTGAAATTTTTTCATAGTTTTAACACCCTTATGATCAAATATTATAATCTTTCAATTTGTAATGGTACATTCACACCAACGCATAAGAGCGATTGTAGAAGGCGTTGGTTGAAAAGGGTGTGCGGGTCTTTCCGCACTGACGGTGATTTGCATCTACCGAGCCTACATAGATGAGGTTCCAGCAGCCACTAGGAGCGCTCTTTTGTGATGCAAAAGTTGTTCGTTTTTTATAATCTTAGATGCTCGCGGCACTAATGAATGAGGACTGCATCCAGGGAAAAGCTAGATTTCTAGCTTGTAGCAATGGTTCTTCATAAAGGAGTTCGCGGAGGTCCATTACGGAAGAACGGCGTATTGTGAATTATAAAAAGGATGCCATTAAGCAATGGACCCCACGCCCACAGTGATGGCTGCGGATCAGAACGGCGACATGAATGTAAAAATCGGAACAATCTATAGATATTTGTTCTGTAGTAGTAGCAAGTGTATTTGCAGGTGAGCAAATTTGCATTCACAGGAGATTCACACCTTCATGCATTGTTGAGGTCGATCGAGGTACTGTTTAAATCCCACTGGAATTACGTACTCTATGTCTTTACTGTTGTGACGAAGAAGATGTAGTAAGTGGACTGACAAAGTCATGACGTAAAGGTTGTTGTCGTTTGCTAGTGAGGAAGATGGATCAACGTTTCCCAAGTCGACATCATTGCAGTTCCGGTGGAGGACAAGCCAACGGTGCATCCGGTAAGTAACTACATACCATTCATTCTATTAGGTTCACTGGTTTGACTTAATTGGCATGTGGATTTCAAGATGCTGAAATTTTGTATGCAAATGGAATTGAATGTCGTATACTATCTTTGTCGTTTTCATTGAAGTGATGTGCCATAACCCTGTGGTTTTGTCGCACATAAGACCCCACCCTTCCAGCCTGTTTGGAGCCAATGATGCATGAATGCCTTCACTAATTTTTCTTGTTCATGTACACTGTTGTTGCTTAATGAACACTTTCAAATTTCTTTATCGCTTTCTTCTATTTACTTAATGTATTATTTTGGGCCTTTGCCTGATGTCCTCCATTTTGGAGCTATACTGTAGTATTTGTCCCAAGCGCATTCAACAGTCTTATTGGTTGTGCCCACACTTTATTGGGAATTGCATGACCAATAAGTGCAGTCGGAAATCTAGAGGCATCAACACTAGCCAAACATGTGCGCAAAGAGCGGGGTCCAAATTAGAACCCACTGGAGATCAAGGCTCTAGTTGATGCCAAAAGAGATGTTTATTTTGAAGATATTGACAACAAAGATGGGCGGGAGCAAATGGTAGCTGAAGCGAGCAAATGGTAGTGCATTAGCACAGCCGTCATGGCTGCAGGTGCATCACCATGTCATCGTGACGGTGGGGCATGCAAATCAAAATGGAATCAAATGATTCCCGATTTCAAACGCATTTCTAACTACTTGAAGCGGAGTGGTACTAATGAGCCTATATTTTGGAGCATGACACCTACAGAGCGGAAGATGGAGGGACTACCGAAGAGTTTTCCAGAAGATGTTTTTATGTAGATAAATGAATGGTACAAAGCGCGGCCAACCATTACGCCACCTCACAGTAGTGATGCCCTTGCCCCTGAAGATAGCAATTTCCACACTGCCGCCTTCGAAGCTGACGACCTCTTCGGCAATGAAGATGAAGAAGAAGTTTTCAAAGTCCCTCCTATTGGTGGGCCGGCATTGATGAACAGTGAAGATCTTAGTGCTTCAACACAATCTGCCTCTGTTGGCGTTGGCTATGTAGGGCATCATGCTGGAATGGGACCATGCCAAGGACCTTCCCATGATTCCCCTGTTCCTCATGCGAAAGGGATGCTGCCCCCTAGTGTAATTCCCCAAAATGTTAGTAGCTCGGACATGCACATCGATTCCTCTAGACGTCGACCTACCAACACTGGAATTTGCAAGAAGAGCTTGTCCGGCCATTCACTCATTGCTAAGGCTACTCGGGCAATTGGAGATGCTATGGCAGGACAAATGAAGGAAATGGCCGATGCTTCATGGGACTTAGAGAAAAACAAAATAGAGGTGCAACTACAATTGTTTGAACAACAGATGGATTACCAAAGGGAGTGTGTGATCATCGTCTCTATGATAATGCAAAAATGGCAAACGAGACAGCTCGATTAGCTATACAGAAACAAGATCAAGTAATTCTTTGTTTGGCTAATCTATCTACAGTGCTGTCAACAGGTCTCCAGCAACGACAAAGTAGTGACGGCACTCCTAGAAACACGAACATTGTTGCCGAAGAGGAGAGCACAGACATGCCTGCAGTGGACGGGTCTATCGCAGCACCTTTGCAAGCTGTAGCATCAGGTCGTCTTCATGCTCAGTCAAAAAGTCCTGCTCCTTAAAGCAAGTGTTGGGGCCCCGAGAGTGCTTGGTCATCGTCCCTGCAATGACAACGCAAGTAGCACTCATGTCACGAATACAATCGGCATGCTTGTATAGTGTTTTGTTTTCCTCAGGCTATAGTGTAGTATTTTTTACTAGATGATATGTGCTTGTAGTAAGCATTGACGGAGCTAGGCAGCTGAAGTTGCTGTTTTGTTTTACTTTGTAGAATATGTACGCAATGCCATTGTTCATAAATAAAAAGTCTTTTTAGTTTTCCGATCACATTGTCATGAAAGCAAACACCATGTGCCAAAGCAGACAAAAACTTTGACAGAATGATGTCAGTCAAGCAAGACAATATATAGGCCACTACAAAGTAGTCATGAGAAAATTGGGAAATGAACCTATCATGGTAGCATAGGGAAGGCCCTCTGCAAACTTAAGTGAACTCCCAACTCAAAGCGCTTTTGTTGCCTAAGTTCTTCTTCAATATTGTCATGAGGTAGATCCGCTACGTCTCCTATTCCAACTAGTGCTGCCTGGGGGTCCCAGATGTGGGCTTCGGATTGTAGAACTTGAAGAAGTTGTTCGACTTGCTCATGGGTTTGTTTAATGAGGATATTGTGCAAAATAGCACAAAACATCACTACATTTGGGAGGAAAGTCACATGGAGCTCGGACTTTTGATGAAGCTCTCGGAGGATTGTTTCAGAAGAGCGAAGGCATTCTCAACGACAGATTTGCCATGGCTAAGTCTCCTATTGAATGACGTAGCGACAAAAGAAAGGTTGCCAAACTGTTGATGTAGTACCATCAGCCAAGGTAGGAGAGGGTAACCTCCATCTCCTATCACATATGGTGAGAAACCATTAAATGACAGTCCAGCATCCCAAAGAGTTCCTCGTTGTCCTCGATGGAAAAGAGTTGATCTCCGAAGCACTCTTGAGTCGTTTGTGGAGCCAAGCATTCCAACATTCAAGTCCAAAAATCGTTTTGAGCTATCTACTACCGCTTGGCATGTCATGCTATAACCGCTAGATTTGAAGTAGAAATAATCTGACGCTCCATACTGTGGTTTTGCAATTGCAAAGTGTGTTCCATCAATGGCTCTAACCACACCTGGAAGCCCACATAGTTGCTGAAAACCTGTTGCAATGTCTTGGATGTCCTCACCACGTGGCCACATAATTTCGTTTCGAAGTCCTACATTCACAGCATGCACCACATCTTGAAGCAAGATGGAAATAGTGCTATGTCCAACTGCGAACAATTCATTGCAAATTAAAAGGCTAGTGCCATGGCTCAATTTGAAGAGAGTGCACGCCACTCGAACTGTAACAGGAATAGCCTTGCAGTAATTGGTGTCTCGCCTTTGAATTAAAGGAGCTAGTAGCTCAGCTAACGACAAAAGAGCATGCTTCATCATTCGAAACATCTGAACCCATCGATCGTCATCATATTCTTCTAAAAGGAATTTCGAAAACCAAGTGGTGCTTTGGAGCTTCACCCAGAAACCCAATTCTTCGTCAAACACGAGCAGACTGTTCCACAAGCGAAAGTGATGAAGAACTGCTCGACTCACAGTATCGTCAGTCATAGTAGCCCGATCAAAACCGTCCCAAAATATTGCCATCACATCTTCTGTGTCCTTATCGTTGCCATCATACATGTTCAACTCCAATGACTTGTGTGTGTTCAGCAACAACATGAGAATGATCATGGCCATGGACAGTAGGTCCACTGAGTGTTCTACGGAATCCATGATAGCGCAACGGATGCAACAATATGAAAGCTCTTGCACATAATGAAGTACTACAAGTGAAATAGAGTACAAGGATTTTAAGAGCTAATGATAGTGCTTCCAACATGATGAAACAAAGCTATTGCATTGTAACGGCATCTCTGCGATGCATGTAATCGAAGCCCTAACTCAAAGAAGCATGAAGCTAAAATGTGCTAAGCACGGTTGAAGGGAAATTACACACATGTTCATGATGTAGGAACCCTAAAAATCACTATGAACTACAGAAGAGAAACTATGGGTGGGGAGAACCAACAACTTTAAAGTGATCTGCATGTCATTGAAAATGGAGAAGACTTACATGCAGTGCTAGTTTCGCTAATCACTGCCGTTGCCCACTTCTTCCAACACCTCCGCTACACAAGCCTTGACGACAACGTTTGCTTCCCTGCAACCGCAAATTTCTTGTCACTGTTGTACCTCACTACTACTCTACTCATTGCAGCATTGGCCTCCACCGTCTCCAATCAAATTCCTCCACAAGATTCCTCCGACACTGCCTCATCCAATGTAGCAGATGACGCAGGTGACAACTACGACTTCACTACTGCACGACGGAATTGTTGTTGTGTGTTCCAATTCAGCTCAAGATTTCTAGGCCACTAGCTCTCTACTCACTCCTCGCCGGTGTCGAAACGCATTGGCTAGTGCTAGCTTCGGACACCAATGACAGTTCAAAGAGTCCTGTAAGATTGCCAGGTGTGAACCCTGGGGTCATAGGAAACGTCATGACCACGCCAATTTGCCACCCACCTCGCGGCACCGCATGTTCGAGGCTAAAACCGATGGAGTTGTTGTTTCTTGATTGAGTTTAAGCTATAGTAACTATGCTTCTAGAAGATAGGTGCAAACGTACCATAAGTGATATAATTGTTATGTTTTCTTTTCTACATGATCTCTAACATGTCTAGTTTGAATTTTTACAGTTACAATTTGAAAGAAATTGGTACAACTTAAGAAAATGTTGACTTTTTGTTCAATTTAGAACAAATTTCAAGAAGCTCCAAACAAGCCTTGGGCATTTAGGGGTTAACACCAAGTGCAAACATACCTTTAGTGTTACTATGCTTTCAATAATATGAAGTCACTTTAGTTTGGCCGGGATGGATTGACCCCCTTGCTTGTCCCCCCAGTCAATCTAGGGGTGCATGTAAAAAAAAAGGCCCCCTATTTTTTACTTAATTAATTTATATTTTGTACCTCTCCTAGTTAATTTGGGGCATCTAATTGCAAACATGAATTCAAAATTTTCAAATTATATTATGCCCAACAAATAAAAAAATTTCAAGGTTTTCCCTTGGGGACGAATGAGGGGTCAATCCACCCCGGCCTTTAGTTTAGGCATAAAGCAACAACAACAAAAGTTGCACTTGTTGGGTTGCTTCACACTCAACAACATCAAATTAACCCCAAAAGGATGAGCCAGTCATTGTGGAAATCATCCATTTGGGATACTATGTGAATCATATGCTTCAAAAAACTTAAGAGCACTCATTGGAGGTCAAACTATTGTGCAAGATCTTTCCTTTTCACTCAAAATTCCAAGGATGAATATCTACACTTTTGTCACTACATAGAAGGATTCTCTATCATCCTTCGCATACATAGTGTCTATGGCATCCTTCTAGGGTCAAGATAGGAAGCTCATTGTGGACTACATGGTCATTGCACATAAATACAATCATTGGATTCACAATTTTTTATTTTTTATTTTTTTGCAAAAGAACAACTAATCAAGATTTATTTCACATGTATTTTGGTCAATTTATTTCTGGAAGAAAAAAATTGGTAAATTACAAGTAGTCATAGCAAAAATATATAGCTTCCCATTTGTGGTCCCTAGTAAGAGACTATTCTTTCTCTACATAGTTCCAAGAGAAATCCATAAGCACCCCTTTTGTATAGTAAAACAATGAATGAACCTTTTGTCATGTATAGAAGGTGCATGGGTGAATCCAGTGAATTCCTTAAAATGGTGACTTTCCAATCCAATTCCAAAACCTTTGAGTCCCAATTGCACACTCAATAGGGGTCATCACACCTTCTTCTCCCCATTCTCAATCTTCAGAAGTGGCACTCTCATAGGCTTGCAGAGGTTTCATTCTCTGAAAATTGAAAATGGCGATTATTTTCCATTGGAGGTGAAGAATGGACGTGAATTACATTTCACGTGAGAAGTTTTCGTCTTGCTATCTGAAGTTTCACTCCTCTGCTGCTGATTCCGGGGCGTTGCTATAGCCGATTTTCACCCTCATCGTCGTTGGAAAGCCCGTGGATTGGTTTTTTCGGTTGCCCACATGGTCGTTGCTGAAGAGCCCATGGATTAGGGTTTTAGGACTCCAATGTGTGCATCCTCACAAATGCTTTCTAGTGCTTGTTCTGAAAGGAAGGCGAACAAACTCACAGACAATTTTGTATTGTCCTGAGGTTCTGTGCTGAAGACATCACGGAGCTTGGTTGAAGAAAAAGGCTTTGGCGGCTTTTGGGAGAGAGCTTGACTGCATTGCAGTAGTAGGGAATGCAGGGAAGCTGAATTGTCGTTGTGAGATTTCGATTGCAGCCTGCGTCGCATGATGATTGTGCTGACTGTCTAATCGGAAAATTACTGCAGAAAAATAACGGGAACTTCAATGACAAGTGAATCCATTCTCCATTCTCATCCTCCACGACACAAAAGCGTTGTCACACCTTCACGGAGAGAGGCTCTTCATTGGGTACTCTTTTCACTCCACAACTTCTCATCCTTCATAGAAGTTTCATTCTCAGAGAAGGTGTGCCAACCTCGAATGCAATAAAAACTACAATAGAATGTAACATAACTGAATTGGATCCAAAAGTAGAGCTCAGAATTGGGCTGCAGCCTAGCCAAAATGGGTCAGCGTACCTTAGAGATTGAAGCCTACCCGATGTACACACAAAGCATTTCATTTTTATACTAAAAGATTATGTTACCACAATCATACGACCAATGCCAACTCGGGCAGGCAGAGACCACCTCTGTCAGTGGAAGGCTTTGCCGTGACTCTCCTCGCTTACAAATTCTCGTTTTCTCTTCGACAAAATTGATGAGGGGTAGCTAATGTTTCGACTTTGTCTGAGGTGCCTATCACCCTATGAGGGTTGCAGTGGAGGGTGTGGTCTGCAAGGGAAGGGTGCACTCTACATGGGTGCGTAGAGCATATATTGCTTCATGCATTGGAGTTGTGTAGGCCTACAAATTCCCATGGCCAATCAGAACTCCTGCACACCCTGGCACACTTGCAGGAGACAACCTCTACAAATCATACCACAAAATTGGAAGAATGAAATAATTTGTTATGAAACAGCTGCTGCTGGGCATCTGAATCTGTCCATCGTCCAGAAACTGGACGTCGGAGTGCTTCAGGGTTAAAAACTGCTCACATCACATCCACGGAGGCTACACACAGCAAGGCCTCAACAGAGCAGGGACCAAAGCCCCTCAATGAAACTCCCAAGACAAGGTCACCTACACAACCCCATCGTCTGCATATAGGGTCTGTCCATTTGAGACCCCGCACCAAGGCCCCCAAGACTCTGCTACACATAGAGAGGGAATTCCAACTTCAGTGTCATCCCATACAAATGAAAAATTAATAAAATATTAAATCTCAATACTATGTGTGATTGAATAATTTTATGATAGTCTAAAAGTATTTCACATTATATACCACATTATGTCATTACATACATAATGAGGTTTCCTTACAATACACTCCGATGAAGCCAAATGTGCTACAGATGTGCGATATCTAACAAAACAACAACTATTCCTCCATATCTTATGACATCAGTAAGATGATTATGAAAGCGACTTTCCAACGAAAATCAAAAGGGTTAGATGAAACGACTTATAATAGTATATACAACTTCAAACTGTGAAAACTGGTTTTCACATCCACCACATCATAAATGAAAGGAGTAATGCCAATGAGTGAGATACAACTCTCAGACGTCAGACTCAAAAATAGACTTGAAAATAGACTCAAAAACAGTGACAATACTCATAAGGTATAGGTGCATGCTTCAAACATCTCATTCAAAATCTAAAGAATATGTACACATTGATACAGGGAGTATTCAGTTCTTCTACACCAAACCTGCTGTTGATTTCAAGATGGCTACCAATGAAACCTTCATAACTTATATGATATCCAAGAAATCCATACCTGTGTGCCTTGGATCGGCATAAAGGAGCTCCTAACACCTTGGCTTCTCACACCTTGGGGCCTATCTGCTATTTGAAGAAAGGATCAAGGTTTCAAAATGCTCCAATGTTCTGACATCTTTGTTCTTTGAGACGCATTCTTACATCTAGAGTTCAAGAAGTTTGGGCCCCTGACGTCAATCACTTCAATAGCTTCCAGATGAGCAAGCAGAAGTAGCACGGAGGTGCACGCCATTCTCGTCCATATTGATTGAATCCAAATCATACCATGTTTTTATATGTTGTCAGATACACGGTAAGATAGATGCACTAATAGCATAACTTCAAAATGTCATAAAATTGCTCCACCTGATATTTCAACCAAAAAATAAGAAATTAAAAACTAAAAATAACAATCATATGGAAAGGGTATACAGTGATTCCCAAGTCATTTTGCTAAAGTAACCAGTGATGATAATACACTCCAACCCTGTCAAATGACACAGCCTCGAGGAGATAGATGGGCTACGAAGTGCACCTTCACATGCGCTCACAACTTGGTCTGTTGAATTTGCCCAACCAAATGGTACACAACATGACAGATTCTGAGGATATACAGGGAACGGGCAATTATACAGTGTCACCAGAGATTCTGAGGATCAATAAAATAGAGGGATTTTGGAAGTACAGAGTGACATTATGAGGGTACCTTACTCTTCGGCAGCATTAGCAGTGGAGCCCTCGTGTTCATACTTTTGCGCCAAGAAGGAAGCGGTGTTCCGCAGCCTGGTACCAAAGGGACGCTCATCACCAATATAAATCTGCCTGGAGCATGACCCCAGGAACTTCAACCATGCCGACCTCGCAGCATCGTCACCTTCATTACCCCACAAGAATGTGTCTGCAATCACAACCTGATAGTAGAGCCTCTTGAAGTCCACAAACTTGGCCCTCAGGTTCACGTTCTCAAACAACTCAGCCACCTCTCTAGGGCCTGCCAGAAGCTTTCTCCGTCGTCCCAGATTCGTCAGCTCATGTAGAGCTAAACGGCGTTGCAAGTCCACTGAACGCTGGCCCAATCCACTCAACGCTCCAAGCACAAAAACAGCGTTTTGAGGCTTTATTGTGAACTCCGAGATCATCCCAGCAATCCCATTGAAATCGTGGGAACAGTACGCTTCCCATTCCTCCGGGCTGAAATAGCGGAGCAACACGAGAATGCAGTCTTGGATTTTGTCCAGTATTTCAAGCAACCCTCGCTCAAGCGTCAGGTGCACCATGATGACCAAAAGCTTCGCAACGTCTATAGGCTCGTAATATGGTTGCACAACAGTCCGTCTCTCGAAGCAAGTGGCGATGAATTCAAGCACGGAACGCAGATTCTTCGCAGGTATTCTTTCCGTGGTGGGATTCACTATGTCCTCAGAGCCTCCTTCGTGTTCCCTGTACCCGTACACAATAAACGTTTGCTTCAGATCGACCAAGTTTGGTAGCCAAGCCATCTCAAATGAAGCCTCGGCATCCTGCAAACATACAAATGATTTCAAATCAATTATACAGTCAGTCCCTCTAAACATTCAAGGGCGAGAAACTCTTCGAGAAGCAGAGCTTACGGTGGATACTCGGGAGACTAAATCGACCAAAAACCTGCAGCTCGCCCTTTCCAAAGATTCCTCCTTCGAGTACGCCATTTGGTGGTACACCCACCGTAAAGTGGACTCATCGCATTTCCTCGCACACAGAGCCCAGGATCGCAGAAACCCCGACCTGGTTAAAGCCTCCAGCGACGTCCCACGCCCTTTCTCCTCCTTCGATTCTTGCAGCGCCTGGAGAATCAGGGGCGCCGCACTTCCGCGGATCTAAGACGAATTCAATGTATACTGCCTGGTCAGATATGCGGGAAGGAAAAGAATGCACGGATTTCCTTGTACATGAGTTAAAAATATTCTCAAAAGAAGCAGCCTCAGTAGCCCTAGAACTTAATGGTAGAAATCGTTTGCGATCACTTCAGTTTTCCAACAGTATACTCGCCATTTCTTGTCATATTTGACTGTCAAGTGAAAAAGGAAAGAAAACAGTACAACGACCTATACAGGATGCTGCCCTATGAACTACATCGAATTTGGGATTCATTTCCTGGACTGTCTGCTTGCCTCTGAAGGCGCGGAGAGTATTTTCATATTCTCTGAGCCTGAAATTCAAAGTAAGCATTGGCCTCGTAACCTTGAACTGATTCATGGCAAAGTCGAAAGAATCAGGCGTTCAGAGAAGCGGAGAATCAAGGTGACTTACCAGAGGTACGGTTTCGCCTTCCGAAACTCCCAGAACGGGTAACCCCCACTCAGGCTCCACTTCCTCCACTGCCCCACTGGCCACCTGCTTCTCCAATTCGTCGAGCATCTGCTGCGGTGCCTGGTGATCTTCCTCCGTGTCGTCATCATCGGAGGAGCTGTAGAGATGAGATTTAAGCTTGGAGATCTGCTGCAATCGCTTGCTGCTGCTCTTCGGCTTCTGTTTGCGCACACTCTCCTTGAAATCAGCTTCCAGGATGTCGTCGAGGGTGATCACTTTCCTTTTCTTCTTGGCTGCTGGCGGAGTCGCGTGAAGCCACTCCTCGTCATCCTCCGAAATCAGGGCTTCCATGAGTCTCCAATTCCGAAAACACTACAAAAGATTTCTGCAACCCTAATCCCAAACTCGGCACTTGCGCATCAAGAACAAAGTTGTCTGCATCTACTGACCAGGACTGACCCACCAAGTTAAACCCCTACAAGACGAAAGGATTCAGTTTTGGGATTGGAAACAACATGAACACTGGTAACTTTGAAATATTGTGGAGGGCAAAAAATGTCTAATGAATGACTTTCCCAAATTTATTTTTTTATTTTTATTTTTTAAACTAATGAAATAGGATTTCATTGCAAGGAGGAGAAATACGTTTCCCAGAAATTTAGGAATTGGATCATTTGTGGCGATCATAGTGAATAAGGTCATGTTTTTCTAGGCTTAATCTTGAAAGGAAAAGACCTATCATCATGATAATCAGAGAAAATTATACAATTACTGATTGGATGAGTGGCATCTTGGTTTCTATAGTAATCTTGAAGTCATCCATCAGATCCAACATGTCCAGATTGTTTTCCAAGAGTTAACCCTACAAGGGCTTGAAAGCCCTTTGCAATTGTATAGTATATTATGTATGTGGTGGTATTTGATCAAGGAAATATTGACCAAATATTTTTCAATACAAAGTAAATTAATGATCATGATAGTATGTAAATAAAAATGTATCATAACTCATCTATTAAACCACAATTGAAGAGTTATAAAGCTAAATACAGGATGTAGAGAGGGACTTTCAAGGGTTAACCTATAAATGTTGACATAGACATTTAGTGTCCAATGGATGACCTTTTGTATAGGACATAAGTGCAACTATTCATCCTTGAAATTTTGTGTGGAAAGGGGATATCTTCTTCAATAGTTTGACTTCCAATGAATATTTTTTTTATTTTTTTTAAATAGATGATATCATATGGTTCTAAAAGCAATGATTTCCATGTTTACAAGTCCATCCTTTAAGGGTTAAACAAAGGATGGGATATTTGACATACATGAAAAAACATCAATATCATCTCAAAGGAGGCAAGAATTATCTAAAAGAAAAGAATTGCCCTTTGTGTGAGCCATGGACCAAGGTTTGGCCACATCATGACATCTATTTGTGAAAAATTGACTCTTCTTCAAGTGAAAAGGAGGGTGAGAGTAAGTACTCATGAGCAAAGATATAAATATACTTCATGCATGGTAATGGACCAAAATTTATAAAAGACTCCTCCTTTTTCATAATTTTCATGACTTCAAGGCAAAAATATATTCTCCATTTTTTCTAGGAATCACAAAATTAAAAAAATAATATAATTTTTAATAGAAAAATGTATTATAAACTAATGAAACTGTCTTGCACTAATTGAATTGACATCATTACTAAATTGACTAAAAAATCTGAATCAAACTTCTTGGTGTTTTGTGGGCCAACTATTTTCTAAAAAAATGACTAAGAGCATATCCACCTTTCTATTGATAACAAGACTTGCCTGGAATTGGTCATACCCATCCATCAAAACGCCCTCTACCAAAGATCTTAAGAAGACAAAAATTATGCCTATTTGTTCCCTGAGTTGAATTTTAGGGCATCTCCATGGTTTTCTTTGTTTTTTGTTGTCAACTTCTATTTCCCACCTTGTTTGGTCCTTGAAAGATAGCATGTCCTATAAAGCCCAGATGACTAGTGGTATATTCACGTAATTTTTGGTATTAAAATATTTAGGTAATTTACATGAGCAAAAGGTGTAAAGTTAGCATGGTGAGGATGGGTGGTAGTCTAGCTTGGCACCAACCAAATAGTCAATTGTAAAATTAAGCCCAAAGTCACATGAAGACTTGGTGTATCATGGAAATGTGGAGATGCTTTTAAGCAATGCATTAATAACATGAAGTAGGGTAATGAAAGCCTTCTTCCTTATGATCTTTGTTGTGAACTTTACTACATTGGTTGATCCTCTTGGAGCATCTACAATGTAGACTCAGCAAACAAGCCCTATTATGGCAAATGGCAAGGCATTCGACAAGCTTGCATAGTCTTTGGTTTTTTTGGACAAATTGACCCAATGCAATGGTGGCAATCCAAACCTTTAATGGACTTTCTAATATAATGTAAAGAAGGAGAGGAAAAGATTCTACCTTAAAATGAGACTTTCATGCAAATATATAAGGGAAGGTTGAATTTATTGGCGCTCATAACAATGTAGGAAAAGATATAACAATAATAAATTTTTGTGTTGTGAGCCAAGATGTAGGTCCTTCATATTTCAACAAATTGCCACGTTTGAGAAGGATAATGATGGGCCTAGGAACAGAGAGAGACTAATGCCAATTGCATTGTAGAGTGTTTTTTGGAGTTGACCCTTTATTATACCATTACCATCTTGGTACCCAAGAGCATTGCAAATGCTCTTAGTGAGGTCTTAAGATTGGTTCAACTAACAAAATTAGTGTTACAACAAATTTGATTAGATTTTATTGGGTCGTTTATTAAACACAATGATATTTGATTTAATTTTGGAATTTAGGACATCCAACAATATTTTGACCTATGCTATCTTAAATTATTGCAACTTTAGTAAATAGTTGTCACTCACATCAATAGAATAAATCAATGTACAACCCAAGTCTACACTTCCATTTTCATGTGCATCTTGTAGGAAATAAATTGGGTGGGTTTGGAGGTAAAGAAAATATTGGTATAGAACATTACACCACATTCTCTACACTAAGTAGTGAAATTAGGTTGCCTTACACTAATTTCTTGACAATTGGCACCATATAAATATACATTGTTACTATACAAGAATGCATTGCTTTTGATTTAGGTCTGTAATTGGAATTCATGAACCTCCATATGTACAAAATAGAAACATTTGTAGTAGTATTTGTTAATTTTGATGGCTTGTAAAGTATTTTTTGGAAGATAAAGCAACTTGATTTCACTAAGGTAACATAATTTCACTAAGCCGATAACTATACCAATTTCCAACCAAGACCCACCCCCAACTCGTAGGGTGCATTACTTCCAACCAAGGCTAGAATAGATTTCCAACCAAAGCTTGATTTGTGTGTTTTTCTCTTTCTCAAGTTTCGTCCCGAAAGTAGTGAGCAAGCCAAAATAGGAAGTAGTGAGCAGAAAAGTAGTTCTTGAATGATTTGAATTGGAAGAGTCTAGACTTTGGTTGTACATTCAAAGTACTTTTTGACTCCCAAAATTCATAGTAATTTCAATTTTGGGAATAAAATTACTAAAAATTAGCAATCCCCATGATTCCTATCTTTCTACATGGAAAAATTTGCACCACCTCATACTGCTCATGATTGTTGCAAAATCAATTAAGTGATCAAGTGTTCGTATATTTACCTTATTTAGTGTAACTTAAGCAGATTGATTCCAATCGAAATGAATGCTCATGAAATATTTAAATTACATTGGGTGCCCAACCACAGCTGCACAGACTTCTCATGGGGGAGTCTGCCGGCCTTGTATTAAATTCTAATAGGTCTGGTATCTTTTGGAAGAAAAAATACTTTACAATCATATTCATGCACTTTTTCATCCAACTTTAGCAACTCCATCCACATTTTTAATAGAATTTTTTTTGGCAAAATAAATTACTTTTACTCGGCGAAAAGTAGACATATATATTTTGAAATGGTGCAATTTGGCCATGTGGTGCCCCCCCCCAAAGGGTTGTATTCAACCTCTACAGTTCTTCAGTGATTTGGTGTCAAAACTATTTTGAAATGTTCTTTCCTTAGCAAGGCCAAATCTTCATTTTTAAAAATTCTTTTATAAATGTAAACCTAAGATCTTTTACACTAAATAGGGGTATTAAGGGGACCCATACTAATTAATTGAGATTTCACACTATATAAATATCTACCTTTACTGTACATCATGTTTCAAACATCTACAGATTTCTACAATCAGTCCCTTTAATTTTTTGGTCCCCTGAATACACCTATTCAATGTAGTTAACTTGTTCAAGTATATCTTCCTAAAAATTTTAAGTGAGAATTTCTAGTGATTGCAAGATCATAGTGCCTAAACTTCAAAAACTAGTTTTTTGTAATCCTTTCCAAAGGAATTTTTTTTTCAATAATTTTAATAAAAAAAGTAGAAGGTTCCATTACATTTGCATTTTAGTCAAAATTTTGGAAATGGGTTGAGATTATTCAAAAAAATAATTAAACAAAAACTATCTTATATTCATATTTAAGAAAATATCAAGAAGAAGGTAGTCCATGATTGGAAGGAAAACTTAGATTGCTAATAACTTTGACATGAACTTGAGAATGATCAATTTCAACAGTTAGAATGTTCTACTAAACCAAAGTACCCTACATTTTTGATTACATTCAAATTTTTCAAAAATTGAATTTAAAAAAATACTTCATGAGGTTTTTTTGCCTTTCCTACCTACAAAATGAAACTCCTCATAATTGTCATCTTGTTAGGCAAAATGGGATGCTTCGAAATCTTTTGAATATGTATTAATCCATCCAATCGAATAAAAAATTCAAATATTTTTAAGTAACTATTTTTCTCTGCTTACTTTGACATTGACATTGAAAAAACATTTATAACTTTTGCAATATTTATCACAATGACATGAGACAAAGCTTCACTTGTAGAACTTGATGATTGGAAGCTACTCTAAAATTTTAATGCAATAATTCCAAAATAGGAAATCAATAGTCTAGAGCTTGCCAAAATTCTCAAAAAGCCCAAAGTGGGCTCATTAGAACTTTAGTTGCTAAACCATTATATTAAAATATTTTACAATTAGTAATTGAAACCCATATAACAAAATAAGGAAATTTGGAGTGTCACCTAGAATTTAATAATATTGTCAACCATTGACAATATCCCATGCGGCATGTAGAGAATTAATTTGTATTAGATTGGAAATTAATAATAGATAACTCATTTAATTTTCGTTTAAGATCCCCTGGGTTATTAGAAGCAATGGTGCTAGTATGTGAGCCCAAGAATGCAAGCTTGTGAGCATTGAACCTACAATATAGATAACTATAATATAGATACCATACACTATAGAAGGTGTATGTATCATAAACACATATAATATGAGTATTTGTAACATATATACCCTATAATCATAGATGGTTTGTACAATATATATATATATATATATATATATATATATATATATACCTATTACATAGGTGTGTAGTATTCTAGGCTTATGGGCTCACACTCCTATACTCACATAATAGCAATCCTCTAAAAATGAAGTGTTTGAAGTCAAATTTCTTAGACCCAAACTTATTTATTCCAAGTTTGATATACATTTCGAAAGATGTAAGAGCATCATCAATGGGGCATTTAGGATAATACAATATACCAAGCAAGACCTCAATCTAGAAAAACTCTATCATTACCACTATGACCATCTTATGCATTGGATTTGACCACATTCTATACATTGAATCAATTATGTGCTCCATGAACTTTAGACTTTATACAAAAATCCTAAATCTAGAAACTCATCTTACAAGGCTACAATTCTAAAATACAAATTGAACACATTGTCCTTGTTCTTGAACAAATAAATGTTAGGGCATTAACCTGCCATAATTACCTAATCGACCTTATACATAGTCAATCCAAAATTTGAGGCTCATTTTAGTGTGGGTAGTTAAATTCCTTGAATCACTTAAAAAAAGTTTATGACAATATTGAAGGTTAACTATTGGAAGCTTTCATTTCTCATTGGAGAAGGTAAATACTTGATTTCCGAGAGGTCCTAAAAGGCATATATGTACCATTAGTGGAAAGGCAAAGCTTACCAATTTTACTTCATTTCTTGGCTTTCAACAAAGCTTGCCAATTTCACTTGATTTGAGATCTAAAAAATTGTACTTATCCATTTACTTTGAAAATGGTTTGAATGGAAAGAGGAAAGTATTTTCATGATTTTCATCATTGAAAATTTAAACATGCAAGTGTTAATTTGAAGTTATTTGCAATTTCTACTTATTAAAAAAAAATTCA
Source organism: Straminergon stramineum (assembly GCA_963920665.1). Taxonomy (NCBI): domain Eukaryota; kingdom Viridiplantae; phylum Streptophyta; class Bryopsida; order Hypnales; family Calliergonaceae; genus Straminergon; species Straminergon stramineum. The sequence continues at coordinate 3,379,623 of OY987263.1, forward strand.
ACAATTGCAAGGTGGATCGTGTAATGAGTTTTATAGCCTTCATTTAAGCTTGAGCCATTTTTGGATACAGTAGCAAACTCTTTAAACATCTATATGGTTAGATTTTTTTTTTTTTTTAAATTTGCTTCATTGGGGATAACTATGGGCCTATTCCCTTTTGTCTTGCGAAAAACACACAACCACTGCGAAAGGATGGGCACTTAGGGGTTAAGATGTAACAATGACATATGTTCTAACGTGTATTCTCTCTACAATGGCTAATGTTATTCCATGTTCTCTATTCCGAAAAAAATATACAAATATATTGTGAGAACCAAGTCGACCAACATCATTTGCACTTTTGTCAAAGTGTAAATATTTAAATCCTATAATTGTAAACTTCTTTCAATTTTTGTGTGCAACTATAAAATGATGTTGACAAGGCACAACAAGTTTTTTTGGAGTTCTAAAGAATATAAATTGAAAAATATACAATAATTCCAAATAATGATGCACAAAACCAAGTTTTAGATATGGCTAACTATGAAATTGATTTTCTTCTAAATCACAAATAGTTTTCTCTAGACTTCTATGGTAGTATGTTATATGTTGTATACTACAACTTTCATATATCTATTTTTGAATTTTGCTCATTGATGTTTGGAGTATGTTTTTTTGAATGAAATTTTTTCAAATCTATACTCAATTATTTTTGTTGCTATAGCTTAATTGAGGCCTTTGATTCCAATTTTGAATTTGAATTTAATAAATTTCATAATAAAAAATATGCTCCTCAGATTTTTTTTGAGGTTTTTTGAGGTGAGAAATTGAAATTGAAATTGAAAGATGAAAGAAACTTCTTGTTTTTGGAAAGCAACTTGCTGCTAAGGCATACTTGATTCTACTAAAGAGAGCCTAAGTTTGTAAACTAAACTATAGTTTGGGTTACACTAGGACATACAATTGTAAAAAACAAGGGGCAAGTTTTACTTGTTTTCTTTAATGCTTGATGACCCTCACTATAATTCTTGTTGTTATTTCCTATATTTGAGTGGCACTTTTGGGTAGCCATGAAAGGTTAATTCTTTTTTATGCAAAGTAAAATGGTTTGTCTTTGTAGAGGTGTATTATACACTGAATTTTCTATTGCCCAAATTTTCAATAAATATCAATACCACAACAAAATTTTAATCCATTATCAAAAAACAATGTATAATGAATTGCTTAGATAATCATAAATAAGAATCACAATGATAAAATTTAATGATTTGGTGTCTAAAACTACCAACTTATAAATATTTATTGTTACTAATATTAAAAAACAATAAAAATTATAAACATCAAACCAAAATTTTCTATCTTGTAGCATTATTGCTTTATTTTATTCTATCAAATCCTCTAAATCTTAGTCTATTAGACATTCTTCAATATCAAATGTAACTATACTACAAGGCACATTATCGATGACTGTTTAAGTTGCAAAACAACTATATCATTGGAAAATTAGAAAAAAAATGGAGATTTTTCAGTATATATTTTTTTGCTCCAAGAAGTTGGATTCAAATATATTAGAAATCACCTACAAACCAATTTGAAAATAGCTAATAAGAGCTAAAGAATTGAAAATTCTACACATAGTTGCTCCCCCTTTTTGATGTTTCATATTAGGCAAAATGACAAAATCACTAAGAAGAAACATAACGTAACTTAGCTCAATGAAATCATGTAGCATACATCAAATGAATATGAGACGAGGCTTCAAGGTAATGGAACTTTAACTTCTATTACATAAAGGCTAGAACAATGTTAGAAGATGAATTCCATTACAACCAAGAAACTTTTAGAAGAACCGTTTATTCAACTACTTTGTTCAAAGTTCTCTCACCAACTAAAGGTGGGTTGCAATTTCTACTCTTGTGCTTTCATTAATAGTGAATTGCATTTTCCCAAACAATAACTTGTTGAGTATGAGCTTAACCCTTCACCGCCGGAGGGGACGAAAAGTGTCCTCTCATAGTCTGGCAGTAAAATTCAAAGTGCTGTAACTTTTGCATCCAACTTCCTAATTCAATAAAACTTGTTGGGAAAGTTGCGCATATTAGTCTAGTTTTAGTGGTAAAATTTTCAGATCAATCCAAGATGTACTGAGTTCTTGAGAGTCATTCGAAGTTCACAGGTTCAATTTGAGTTCACCTCACTGCATTCTGATGGCTGCAACTTCGGGGGTTTGTATCTTTCTCATCAAATGTTCGTTTTCAATAAAAATTGTTTTATTTTTTCCCCAATAAAGCCTAGTTATTGTGACAAAATTTTCATGTCAATCCAAGTTGTTTTGAATGTTTGGGAGCAATTCGAAGTTCAAAATCCAGATATTTTTGCATTACAATGAACTTCGGCGGCTTATAACTTCTTCATACGTGGTCCTTTTTCAATAATTTTTATTGGAAAAGTTGCGCATACCAGTCTAATTTGTGTGGTTAAAATTTCATATCAATCCAAGAGGTTATGAGTGACTGAGAAGCATTTTAGTAGAGGGAGGTTTAGACATAGATGTGATTTTTTGCTACTTTTTTCACAGTTTTTTGACATTTCAAAACAATTTTGCAGACACAATGAGTCAATTGAATGAGATTTTTTTTCACCAAAGTGTTTGTCTTTTGGTTTGAATCACTTTGTAGTTTAAAATTTTTTCATTTGAGTAGGTTTAGAAATCGAATTTCACCTCCAAATGTGTTTTTAAGAAAATTTCAGCATCTTTTTACAACACTAAAACATTATAATCTTTCAATCTATACGGTCAAATGACCCCAAATTTTTTTCACACCATCTACAACATTCACACTACAATATTTTACGGTTGAGATTTTCATACCTCACTGAGATTTAGACTTATGGGACTTGAAAAGCAAGTCAGCTTTTACACATGTTTGGACTTCAGGCGGTGAAGGGTTAAAAAATACTCAAGATATAGAGTATAAACAAGTATTAGAATTTATTCAATTGGACTCTCTAGGTAATGATGCAAAAATGATCACAATGACTAGCTTGAATAAAGGTTGTAAATCAATTATTATTTCCAAAATAAAAATGAAAACCTAAACCTCATCCAACTCAAAACTACTAATATCAACACTCCCCAAGCTCTTACAATCTCACGTGATTCAAGATTCACGAATAGATGTGAAATCAAGAAAATCTAGTCCAATCTAAAGCAACTTAAGACTCATGAGTAGATGTAAAATCAAGAAATTCCAATCCAATCTCATATGATTTAAGATTCATGAGTAGATGTGAAATCAAGAAAATCCAACCCAACAACCACTTATAAATTGAAGTTTCCTCCACAACCTTTGAAGCTTAACCCCTGAGCGCCCATGCGGTGATTGGCAAATAAGAGGTCCACAGGACTGCCTCATGATCGGAGGGACGTTGCAAGTTCAATAATGGAATGTAGGTGGGCTGACCGTTGAAAATGAGAAAGGGTTCTTGCCGAGAGATGTTGGGGCAAGTTTCACGACATTTCACTGTACCGATTTTGAGATTATAACAGTCAAACACACGTTGAAAATCATAAATCAATCCAAAAAATGGGGGTCCGTGCACTTCGGAGATGCGGTTTACAATCAAAGAGGACAAATCGTGCACTGACTTTTTGGCAGGGATTTAGTAGACTGCCAACTTGCCACCACACAAAATTCTGAAGCTTTCTGACCCCTTCTTCGTCCCACAACCTGCTTCGAACTACAGGTGATGGCTACCGAAGCTGTTCATGGGACCGGCTCTCAGTCATCGGGAGACTGACACCTTGGTTGACTTTTGCTCGTACAGTGTCACAGGGAAGGTGCCAGCTCAAGGTTCCCGCGTACCAGAGCCAATTGCCCAATTCAGCTGAACGCTAGGAATTGTAAGTTCAGCACACAAAAATGCAACCAGGGACCACGCCCAATGACAACTTCCAAAATGACGAAATGGCATCTTGGAATCCAAAAGTTGTTGACTTTCAAAGAGAGTTCCAAACATCATATGTCATGGACTTATGGTTGTGACCAATAGATCCAAAATTAGGCTACACAGACAAAACCTTTGAAAGAGTTCACTACCTCACGATTGAATCTACCTGCTGCCTTTCTACATCACATTGGCCATATTACAACATTGACCCCCAATCTCTCAAGAATCGCCCTAAAAAGATATGAATTGCAACTACTTCAAGTATGACGTTGCGGCTGCAATTGCGAACATGGACACAACTGTGAGTTGCTTCATGGTCGAATTCCCTTGCCGTTGTGCCCAGTCAAGAGGCTCACATCCACAGATGTGCTGGCAACCTAGGCAGCCATATACTGGTGTGCTACATTGAAGTCGGAAAACCTGCAAGCAAAGTCGATCAACCATTACGTGGAGGCCGAGTTACCCGTAGGGCCCATTTTTTTTGAGTGTGGACTTTTACAAAACAACGGTCTACACACATGTGAGCTCCTCCACAAGTAGTGCACCGAAATCGTGTTTTCCGCTTGTACACAATGCAACGACGCCATAGGGAAGGCCTAAGGCTACTGTAGTGCAATGCTGTCGGGTGACTAAGGCATTCCACCTTGCACGATGAAGGAGGGTCAAGCCACTCAGATATCAAACTCTCTGCTATCTCCATGTGATATGACAATCTCCTACGATATACGCTTTCCCCCCTGGTGACACGATCGTGTTTCAATAGCACCCAAGAGTTATTCAACCAACTATCAACAATGAAAAACAAGTGCTTGTGCCACCACTTGTGTGAATGGAATTGCACACTATAATCGGTGCGCATTTGGTCCACAACATCAATGCCCCGCATATTCGCTTGATACTCCACTTGTTGCGGTGTTGACTCGATGGCCTTCCGAATACCATTCACCCAACGCATGGAATATGCTCCTTCACCAACCGGATCTGCTAAGGTAGACAAAATGTAGACTGGCTTCGAATCATACCAACATGTCATAGCCATGCGTCGTTGGGCATGCATCCTCCACATCAAGGTGCCACGAGGGTGGTCACCCTTTTTGTGCCCTAAAAGTGATGATGGTAGTCCAATACGGTTCTCCCTCAAAGTGTCGGTCGCCCAAATTCCACGCCTGTACAAGTCCTCAAACAACTTAGGGGATGTAAAGAAGTTATCATTGACTACAGTATGTCCAACATCCTCCAAACCGATTGTAAGCTCTCGCACCACTCGTTCGCCTTGCCCTGGCTCTGAAACCCCAGATGCTCCTACATAGGGCTGAAGGTTGTAAATGTAGCGTAAAGGATTGCAAACTGTGGCAAAAAATTTGAATCCATACTTGGTTGGCTTCGCAGGCATGTACTGTCGGAAACCAAAGTAGTGACCCCGGTAAGCAACCATAATCTCATCAACCGTTACAAATTTCTCAGGGTTATACAATGCTTGACTCTTCGTGACAAAATCAGATATTATCCACCTCACTTTAGCCAATTTGTCATAGTGTGGTGATTCCCGGTTCTTCTCTATTGTCTCATTGTTCACAAGATGTAGGCACTGCAATAAAGATTCGAAGCGGTTGCGTGTGAACACCCGGGGTATCAAGGAGCACTAAAAGAATTCACTCTGCTTCCAATAGTCCCGTATGGTGGGCAACAACTTGATACCCATGAGAATGCACCCACCCACAAATGCACGCATTTCTAAGGCACACGTTGGAACCCAAAGGGTGCCTCCATTTGTGTTCTTTGAGCGGCCTGTCCCTTGTTGAGAGGCGTACAGATTTGTCTGTGAAACCATCTCCTCCACTACCCCATCGTCAAAGAAGAAATTGAAGAAGTCAATTGCTGGTCACCTAGTACGAAGAACTCTCGCTTTAGGGCCAGGAAGTGGGCCACGAAAAGACTCTTAGTCTCCTAAGAGTGTAGTCTTGGGGCTCTGCCAAAACCGGTCATGGTAGCGAGCTCGGAAGTCCAAATCATCAAGGTCACCATCATTGTCATAGTAACCTATTTCATGACAAAGGTCCACGCTGCATTCTCTTGACCCTGACTCATTATCAAAGTAATCAATAGAAGAAGCATCACCTGCAAAGTCATGCCATGAAGGCCTCCATTCAGATTCATTGCTGTTGGACTCGGTCACCATGGATCTTGCAGCGGCAGGTGCATGTTGGAATCCAACAGCATCAACTTGCCTCTCGTGCCCATACATTGGTGATGCTAACTCCTCATCTAGTCTTTGGGTTGGAAACTCAAGGACTTCCTCAGAGTCAGAGATGTTATCACAACACCTTGACGGACCAGGGGCGATGGCAGTTGCTGCAGCATCCGAGTAGACACGGCAATCTGAGACTAGAACCTTCCTACCACCAATGCTCCCTTTGAATTGCACAAAGTAAAATTGGACCCCATTCTCTTGCCACCTTTGAAGTGGCTCACCCACAAACTCCTGCAGCCCTCCCTAGTCACCTAAATTGTAGCCAAGAATTGGAAGTGGCACCCAAACAACTGGGGGAAGTGGTCGCATGTTGACATAACCGAAGGGCCCCTCCAAGCGTGGCAATTCTCTAGAAGTTCCGATTGCCATGCCGAGTTGTTGTTCCTGGTCGCTATGCTCCAGCCACTTCTACACCTGTGTAGATGCCGCAAAGGCACTCGCCAACCCTCGAACTGTGGATGACAACCTTCCGCCACCCTCAACACATGCACTGCCAATACAATAATATGAGAATGTGTCTAGGTGCCAAGTTAGGCACGCAATCTTTGCTATCATTTCAATAATGAAAGGGCAAGGGACGCTCAAGGGTCACAACTGTGCACGTCACAATGAGGTGAGACGGATGCCACCATATACTTTCACACTTGGCAAATGCTCTCGTAAACAGTTACATCTTCTTTCGATGACCTTCTAGGGTTCCAAGCTACTAACAGCAATGACTATAGCTCCGGAGAATTACTTCAGTGATTTCAGTGACTCCGAGTACTATGGCAATGGCAGAATACTTCACTGATCACTCATGGTCCGAAGTTGTCATAATTGGTCTCCGATACATACCATTGGACAGCAAATTCCAAATTAGAATACCTCACCATGAGTTGGCAATAGCAAACAAATTAGAATAGCGTACAAGCACATGAACAAGCAATCTAACACCTCTCAATACCAATACGCTCTTGAAATGGCAATTCTACATGTTTGTGGATGCTCCTGCGTAGTAAGCAATCAGTAACCCTGTAGCCTGTAATAGAATGTGAAAGGACTACACTAACATGCGGGAAAGACGTTGAGCAGCACCTTGAGAGAAGAGTGTCCTCAAACAAGGAGCCCCAAAATAGTTTCGGAATTGGTAGACATCAAGGACTCACACCGTGGCCAATAACCTCCATGATCACAATGACAACATGAATGGAACAACAACATTTTCAATATACACAATGCATGTTGCACATAAAGAAGTCAATTTCTGGCCCATCCCAACCTTCATAAATTGATGTTGGAATAGCAGTGGGACTCCATCAAAATTTGATGGACACTGCAAGAGGATTTACAGTGACTGCCTTCTACCTGACCAATGGGACATGAAAGCTGTAGGGAGACACCTAAACCACAAAGGGTATATCATCCTCCACATAATGAAACTAAATAATGTAGCCTCTGGAGTATCAAGTCACGTGAGCCATTCTCAGACCGTGACAACTCTTGCTTAAAATTGGGTTTCCTAACGAATGCCCAGACTGTAGACGTTGCCAATCAGTAAGACTCACCAATCTGCCGTGATGCGTCGACGCTGTCGATGGTGGCCTGCAGCCGAATTTGGAGAAGATGAGGTTGTGGCTGCCATGGCTTCTTCTACAGGGCTGTGCATACCAACTATGCCCCTTGATTCATGATTCGCTGGTTGTGGCCGGTGTTGTCTAAGGGAGTGTGGCGATCGTAGTAGGGGCTATATCACCGGCGGTACCCAATCGAATGGTGGAGTAAGTCCTCTGGCATGCGTACTAGGCGCATCTTCAGAGCTTACATCCACCTCTCGTATTGTTCCTCTAGCAATACCCTGCCCTCGTCCCGATCCACGTGGTCGCCCCCGCGGGCGTCCTGAGCCTCTTGCCGACGTTCTGAGGTTGCTACTGCGCTACAAGTCTTCCTGTCCAGATGCCATACTCCATGCCCGTCCTCGCCCCTGACTGTTTATTGCGTGCTCTTCCTACATCGGCTGTCCCTCCCGTCCTCTCCCCCGCCCCTGAATTGGAAATTCAGCCTCTCCAAGTTCCATCCCTCGCCCCAACCCCCGCATTGCTTGTAGCCCTTGACGTGAAATGCATGCTGCCATGCCCATTACACTCTCTGTATTGTCACCATCTGATTGAGGATGCCTATTCAAATCTAAATCTTGAGCTGCTTCGTTGAGATCAAAATTTTGACTGCTAGTGCAAGGATTGACACCTCCCACCCCCCTCCCTATTGTAGGCGACTGAGCTGCACTGACCACACCCCTCCCTCCGCACCCACAGTTGCGGCCATGCCCCCGATTGAGGGGTGTGTCATAGTGAATGACATTTTCCTGCAGCGTTGGCACACTCGTCCTCCGCATTGTTCCGTGACTTTGCTCGGTTCCCGCATTCGGCACCTGCGATAGGGTACGGGGCATTCCGAGGGAATCGTTGGTCACTGTCGTTCGTTTGACCCCTCCTTCGTCCTCGCAAGGGACCCGCATGTCGCTCTGCACCACCAATCCCCGAGCCCTTCCCTGGATTCCTATCTAGCCACCATTTTGTCCAGATGAAAGCGTTCACTTGTTGTGGTAGCCCGTCTGGATGCCCTTCAGGGATTCGGTAATGCACACCAAGAATACGGAAACATTGACGCCGGAATAGGTAACGCCTGGAGTTACCATTGGGTTGAAAGGGCAAGTAGTGATTCGCAGAGGGGTCCCAAAGTGCCAACAGAAATTGTTCCTGCAAACATAATTTCAGCTTTCTGACTTGATCATCAGTGGCCTTGTGTCGTGTGACAACCCAGTCGCCCAATGCAGCTTCAATTTCAGCGACCTCCTCCCGTGAGGCTCTTAATTCAATTGGTTGCATCTCTGCGCTTGTGCCATCAGAAGTTGAGCTTGCCCCTCCTGCCATCGCTTATGCCATCAGAAGACGAGTAATGCTTATAAGCACATGTGTCACTGCCGCATGCCCCCCCCAATCTACCGATCGATGTTGCCTCGACAGCAACACTCCCTGCAATGATTTCTACGGTGGTACATCTTCAATCGTGTTGGGTCACCGCCGCACCCACCCCCTACTCCGCCGATCGATGTCGCCTCGCTAGCAGCACTCCCCGCGATGATTTCTACGGTGGTACACCCTCAATCGTGCTAGGTCACAGCGCGGCACTTGCAACTCAACTACTCAAGTAATCGCCGGTAGCCCATCTCCACTCTCTCAAATTGGTTTCGGTTAGTAGAATGGCGTCGCCCCTCGTTCAACAATGACTATCCTATACCTCCAATGCTAAACCTCACACACGCACTTCTTTCTGCACTCATACCCTAAAATGGAATCCGAAGACTCGCGGACACACAGAAGCAATCGCAACTCTGCGCAACTCTAAGCAAAGGAGGGAAGAATGAGAAAGCTGGGCGCGCCAACTCAAATCTCGCGCCAAAGCGCCAACGGTATGCCACCGTCTACGGCCAGTGGCGCCGGTCCCTCCATTTTGGCCAAAGTCTCTCTACAACGCGTTTTACTCCAATCCACTTGCTAAACCTCGCATACTCGACATTCAAGTGCCTGTCCCCCACTCACTAGTAATCAATGTCCCAGTAATAAACGCGATTGGATAATTTCCAGGACAGTACTTCCCCATCTAGCGGCTGACAGGCCTTTTATTAATTCTGAGAGGCGATATTTGGGGCGCTAGGGCGCTCAGGGGTTAAGTTTATTGGTGTCATATCCCACAACAAGAATTTGCTCTCACTAGTGGTGATTTTAGTTGGATAGCAAATTCTGAACAAATTATAAAACTAGTAGTGCTCAAATTTTGTTGCTCTACAATTCTAAATCATCCAAGAATCTAGTAAATCATCTCTTGACATTCTCAACAAGAATCAAGGATGCTCAATGAATTTGCAAAGGAACAACTAAGGAACTAGAGGCCTTCCAAAACACTTATGATGCTTCTAAGGCTTGACCATGTGGATATAGACAACTTTTGTATAATTTTGTAGTTTCTTAGTTGAATTAGGGAAACAATCAAACATATGTGATAATCACACCATTTATGTAGTGATGATTTTTCCTTACCAATGTAATTATATAAGTTTCATATAAGTTTTAGTATTACAAGTAAGATACTTGATTATTTACGTTTAAAAGAATGTAAATATAAATATTTTTGAATTTATAAAAGGTTTTCATTTGAAATGAGTCATCAATTTCAATAGAATTCTTTTTCTAGTCTTTAGATAAAAAATTGAGAGCATTTGGAAGTATGCATGATGCATTAATAAATCATATTAATTCTTCTTCTTAATAATAATTTAAAAGTCATTGCTTGTTGATCCAAAAATTTAGAATACATTTTAAAAAATATTATCAAATTTTTATACATTTAATTAAAAATAAAATGTACTTTTATGCTATAAAATACAAAGATATATTGAATAAAATTCATCATTAAATAAAAGTATTTGTGCTTTCAATGTTGTTATTGTATTCATTGCATACATCATTCATTTCTATAGTATTTGATTGAGAAGATTTAAATCAAATAATTTCAAGTTTCAAATTTTAAATTTCAATTCTAATAGAATAATTGATGAATTACAACTGCAAATAAAAATGTTCTCAATAAAAATATTACAAAAAACAATGATGGTAATAAAACAATACTAAGTGATGGAAGGCTAGTATATGAGGTGATTAGAGAGACTAATAGAACAGATTTCAATATTTGAAAACATGTCACTATGAGTATAAGAAGGATGGGCCGTACTAAGAGATTGGTGATAAAGGGAGATGTTAATTCATAATCATTATCAAGAGACAAAAGTGTTACAAGTGTCATTAAAAGACAAGTCTTCAATATGATTGTTATAAGAAACAAAAATATAATATCAACCTCATCATCTGCATTTGTTGTTACATGGCTTTCTTTAATTTTAAAATCAATTTTCAATCCTACTTTTGCAATGAATTTCAATGAAATTATTCCTATTTTTTTACATATGACCTTCAAATGCTATTGAATGTTCCAATCATTCATTAACAATAAATTATTGTATTAGTTTAAAAGGTTCATCCAATCTCATTTCAATATTTCTTGTTGTCCTATACTCATTTCAATATAAGCAAACATAAATTTGTTTATGAATTTTTGGTATTTTTAGACTTCAATATATTTAAATAATTTTTAAAATCTTGTCATTGAATCCTTTTTATTTATAAAAATACTATATTTCAGATATTTATAAAATAATTTGACTGGAAATTTTGAAAATTTTGGAACTCAAAAGAATATTTATTTTATCAAATTTCTTCCTTATATCAAATTTCATTCACCTACATATGGATGTAAATTTTATTTTAAATAGCAACTTAAAAAATATATAGCACCCATCCATGTTATGTAGTTATTGATTGAAGATAAATTTTATAAGAAAAGATATAGAGCTCAATAAGCATAATTTTTTTGTTCAAATTGTAATTCCTTTTTGTTAAATATTTACAGATTTTTAGTGAATTCTAAGAAAAATTTAAAATTTCATTGAAAATATATGAGATGAATAAATTATGAAAATATAACCTTATACATGTATTTGATGTCATATTATTGACATATTTATCTGATGAATACGGAATTCATAGAATTTTTAATTAATAAATTTTAATACTTATTGTTCGCTATTGTAATTCTTACCACATTTATAATAATTTCTTTGAAAACATGTATGTTGAGAGATGCCAATATCTTTGTAAAACTATTTTGAAGGTTTTATTTGAGATCGAATTTTGAATAATTTGAAAGAATATTTTGAAAAGAATATCCATTCCATTTCTTCGAATTTTTGAATTTCAAAACTATATTTCTTTATAGATTTTTTGTAGATTCTAAAAATAATCACTAAGAAAATATGACTTTGATTCAAAATGTATCAATTAAAATTTATAATTCTACTCATTTCCAATTAAAAATATAAAATGGGAGAATGATTTTATATGTCATAACTAAAATAGATGATTTTATGTGTTGGAACAATAAAAGATTAGAAAAGAGGTTCAAATTCAATGAAGCTAATAACAATATACAATTGAAACTCACTAATTGAATACATCTTCTAAATCCCTAAATACTTGAGAACAAAACGTGGCCAATGGAAGGTGAACCTAGTAAAATTGATGTTTTGATTACCCTAATGAGGTAGGTTTATAAAAATAAATTTAGTAACAACCTTTAGGTTGAAATTGGCTTAGCTAATATTTAATTTAAAATCATAATTTTGAGGCATTGCAACTAAGTGTCATGATTGTTTTGGAGCTATTTTTGTCTATCTTTTAATGTACATTTAGGACTTAAAAATCACCATATTTTGAGGAGTTTCTACAATTTATGAAGAACAACTAATAAGAATTGAAGAGTTTTTGAGGCTCAACTTGTTTATAAAAAATCAAAAATAAATAAATTTAAATTCAAAAGTTTGAGGAAATTGAGAAATTCACTATGGTAGGGGGTGAGATACTATATTGTTCTATCATCCAATTCTCCCAACTAAGCTAGACTTAGCTATTGTTTTAGGCCCATAAATCCTTACCCTTAGCAGAAATAGGATCCTAACCTTTTAGATGCTTATCTTTCAAAATATATTTTGAGATCATAATTGAGTATTATTTTATTTTGAAAATATGATTTTATTAAATATATTACAAATATTTCAAAAGATTAAAAATATGTATAAAAGCTATGGTAATTTGAGTCTTAGATTTTAAAATATAGAAATTATTAACAATTGAAAAATTAAAAGTTTTTTTAATTTATAGAAAGTGTTTCATGAATTGTATAAATAGAAAGTGTTTTTAGATGATTGGTTTCTTTTAAAAAACAACACAAGTTCACTTAAGCAACCAATGATAGTTAACCCCTAAAGGACCATAAGGCCACCGCATGGCTTCTGCAACTACATTTGTAGAAAATATGAAATGTGAACCATACTAATAGTCTGTGACCAACAAAGAGACCCTTAATGATTTTTTTTACTGAATCCATCGGTACAATCCGATCGAGAAATGATTGAGTGAGCGATTTTTGGTGAATTTTTTGAGAATAGGAAAAGTACTATGGACTATCACTTCATGTACTCATATCTTTTTTTCCACACCTCAAAATGATTTGAAAAAAATTACACATCTAAATCATGATGATATGTACTTGTGGAAAAAAAATCAGAGTTTTTAGATCACTTTTGAGCATTCTGATTTCAACATTCCAATTTCAGCACATGTACAAAGTTCTGCAGAATTGGATATCTTACATCAATTTTGTCAACGGTGTAATTTTCTCAAAAATTGTGCGATTTTGATGATCTTTTTTTCTTAGGAAAGCTACATAAGTCTTCTTTCATTTCAACGGTGGTGATCATCAAAATTGTATCACACATTTGAGAAATTATGCTTATTACAAGAGCTAGTCAAGAAAACAAGAGCTTTGCTCAAACACCCCCGGTCCTTTAGGGGTTAAAGAGTTCTCTAATGCAAAAGTTTATTTTTAAAAATATGAAAAATACGAAATACTGCATATCATAAAAAATTTATGAAAAAATTTACAATTTTTTTAATGCTTAGTATGTCCCACCCTAAAGCATGATTTTGAATTTGAATTTTTAGCCTCAACATTAGAGTACCCCTTCATGATTGAAATTCTACTTTGCTGATAAAATTGCACCTAAAAAGTGACATAGACCTAGTCATATTTGATATTATAGATGTATTTGAAATTTTCTATCAATAAAAAATCAAATATCAGATTGTATTTTCTACTATAAATAAAAAATTCGAAGATTAAAGGATTAATTGGAGGAAAGAATTTTTATGACCTTTCTAAAATTGAAAAAGTGAGGCGAAATCCTCATTGTGATTAATATGCATGTAATCTTGCTATATTTTTATTCTAATAATAGTAGAAAGTGAATAACAATTCAAATGCAATTCACAATAAGAATTAAAGGGAGTCTAAATGAAATCCAACATTTCATCATCTATAGGAAAAATCAAATGACAAAGAATTTCAATTATTTTTTGTATATGAGATGCAAAAAGCCATAAATTGAAAACCAAAAATTTAGTTAAAATTTAGAGCTTTCAATTCTATTATTTTTTTATTTTTTATTTTTATTTTTTTAAAAATTTGTAATTGTGAATTAAACTAAATTAGACAAGCTTTCATCCAAAATTTGAATCAATATAATTGAACACTAAAATGAAAGTTATAGCCAATTGAACAATAATTACCATTAAATTGGTAATATTGTATCATCCAAAATAAAATAAAAAATTGAACAAAGATCAAAGGAATTATTCAATTGTAATTAGAATAGTTTGTCAACTAGTTAGATCTCATCTAGTCTTCTGAACAAACTCCAAATCTTGCACATTGACAAAAAAATGCAAAAAATACACTCTAACTTATAGTTGACTAGTTATGTATTTCTCCACTTCTCCCCTCTCTAACTCAAGGCTTGTGATTCCAAATATGAATTCAAAATTTTCTACATTTAATCATCTTTGGTAAATAATTAGTTCTTGCATTATTTCGAAGCCCAATTTGCAATTGGGTTCAGGGTCAACAAGACCACATGAGATCTAAGGTAAGCATAAAACAACCAATAACCACCAAAGTGGTGATGAATGCCTCCACGAAGAATTGTAGAAATGAGAAATGTACCTCTTCATCCAATAATTTGATTTTTGATGATTTTTCATTATTTTTTTTGGGTGATAGGCCTCTTTCTTCCAAGAAACAACTGATTACAATTTGGAAATGTTTAAGTTACTGCTTTCAGAATTTTTTTTTGAAAGAGAAATGGAAGGTGTAGGAACTCAAGACGACCTTTCACCCTTCAAGCAATGCGCCAGTTCACTTACTTGCAGCTCTTCCTCCAAATCATAAAGTCACCATGCTTCTTCACCACCGTCATCAGCCACAATTGATGGAGTGGTGGACATCATGATAATGCTTTGTTTTCCTTGACAAGTTTACTGTAGTGTTGCTATATTTTTTCTAAGAAATTTCAAAATTTTCCAATGATCCTCGTACCCTCAAGTTCATATATAGTTTGGAAATGAATTAAAGGGAAGCTTTCATGTTTGGTTGAGTTTTGGGGATTGTTGCGGTGATGAACGAGAAGGATATTTTTCTTAAGTTTCGATTGTTGTAGTTCTGGGACATGAGGCTTTTCTGTGAGAATTCGGAGGAAATTAGGGTTAGAGAAAAGAAAGTGTATGTAAGGAGAATTGGAGGTCATGATAGATTGACTTTGACTCCTGAGAGATGACACTGAATGGAATTTGTGAGAGTTGAAAATTGGAGATGGTTTGAGAGAATTAGGATAATTTTAGTTTAGTAGGATAGATTGAAATTTCTTTTGATTAGATTTTAGGTCGTGAAGAAGAAGAGAAATGGTGCGATTTGCAATGCAGGCACTTGGAGCTCAATCTCCTCATCAAAGACCTGCAAAGAGGTCACGCAGTGAGCCTTTGGTAGAGCTACCAACGTCGCCACCGCTACCTTTGCAGCTGCAAGAACAGGAGCACCAGTCAGCAGCTACGTTTGATCCCGACACTCTTGATTGCCAAATTTGTATGGAGGCACTCTCTGCACCCATTTTTCAGGTAAACGTGATTGCAAATCCTTGATGTCAAAAAAATTATCGTCTTGAAAGTCAGAGATAGTACAGTAGGGAACAAATGGTGCAAATGCTTTGTAGTTGATGTAACATTCTTTGTGAACCTTCTTGAGCAATCACTGAATATGTATGAAACGGAACAGCTGGCATAGCAAAATGCATCCAAACACATAGTAAGACAATCAGATGAAAAGCAGTTTGGGACCCATCAGAAATAATCCCTAGCAAAATGAAAATGAACCCATGACACCTTATTTTGCAAAGTTAAGTTGGATACGATTCCAGTTTGGGGTCTTGCAATTCCGCTAATTCTAGTATGTCTAAATTGGACAAACATTAGACCACCATATCCTCCCACCCTCGTTAAATCCCTAAAGAAATTCAAGAATCGGGACAATCGAAGCCTCTCTAAGTCTCTTCTTGAAAATCTCCTTGGCTTTTTATCTGAGTGTAGCCACTCAAGGAAATTATAGGTCCCCAAATTGGAATTGCGCCTTGAGAGTTGTGAGAGCTTTTTTTAATTAATGAGCCATTGTCTTCATATGTGACAGTATGTCAGAACTTCAATTTAATTGGTTATCTCTGATTCCACTGTAATTAACTTTTGCTAGATCCAGTTCTCAAAAGACGCTATGCCACTAGTAGCTAAAAATGCTATGGACACTGTTGAACCATTTTTCAGTTGCAAAAGTTTGTTTGATAGCTAAATTTTATTGAGGTAGGCGTTCTTGAGTGTTTATGGCAGTGCTCGAATGGCCACATTGCCTGTTCAAGTTGCTGCCAGAAACTGAGTAACATATGCGCGTCGTGCTCCAAGCCAACAGGAAAAATCCGATGCTTGGCCATTGAGAAGCTGATCGAGTCTCTCCACATGAGTTGCAGATATGCAGAGTACGGGTGCCCGAAGATGCTCAAGTTCACAAAGAAGAGAGGCCATGAAACCCTTTGTCTTTACACGCCTTTCAAGTGTCCTGTTTCCGAGTGCTCCTTTTCAGGAGCTGCCAAGTCCTTCCCTGATCACTTCCTGGAGTCCCACCACACGCGGACACTGGAGTTTCAGTACGATGTGTGGTTCACTGTTGTCTTGAACCCGACCGATCTGCATGTGCTGCTGAAAGCAGACAACATGGTATTTCTTCTCCACTACGAGAAGGAAGCCTTAGGTAACATCGTGTATGTCACATTCTTTGGGGCTCCTCATAGAGAGGAGTTCTTCTCTTACCACCTGGGAGTGAAATCGGGTCAAACCAGGTTAACCCTGGAGAGTGTTCCACGCAGTATTCTGCAAGAGGATAAGCGGTCCACGAACTTCGTTTTCATTCCTAGAGCCCTGAATGTTCCTGAAGCTCTGGTGCAAATTGAACTCTCATTTCATCACCCTGGTGAAGCGATCTCGGGTTTGCAGATCAACCCATAGCTTCCGCCTTCTTTTTAATTATAAGAGCAACTGCAACATGAACTCCTTTAAAGGTATTGATCCTAGGTTTTGCATGGAATCCCTACAGTTCCCGTCACGGCAAATTTGGACCATTTAGTGTAAATTAACCATTCCGCTATCCTATAATACCCGGTCAACATGTTTGAATGCAGTGGACTAATGAACTTGAGAGTTTTAGCTCCTATTTTTCGTAAAATTGTGTACTCTTTCTTATACTTAGGATGAAGAGAAGACTAAGTGGATGCTAAGAAAAGTCGTGTTATTTAATACTCCAGCACGAGCAATAATGCTCACAGAATTTTAAATTACCTATAACGTACAATTTGGTAGCAATCAAATTCCTGGACCATTATTGATTCGAGGTGGGTTCGGAGTTGTAGACTGCGTTGCTGTTTGTGTTACTAGAGCTTAACGGTGCTTCACCGTTCATGGATTGCTAGTAAGAAAGTTCTTCATATTTTGGAATCCTCGTGGATTTAGGATATGGCTAGCAAGGATGCAACAGGGCTTCTGCCAACATCTTTCGAGTCTAAAGCTAAGTTATATATATATATAAGCTTATATGCAGGTTGGCCAAACCTCCTCGGGTTTTACTGTCTGATCTCCCATGTCATAACTTCATTAATTCCTCTCCCATGTGGGTGTAATTCTTGCACAACATTGTGTAATTGGTGTCATCCAATACTTGGGTGATGCCTATGTAGCCTCTCCAAGTTACTTGTTTGTGGAATAACAAAAAAGTATAATAACAAGAAAGTATTTTTCCTTGGGGCTATTTATAAAGAAGAAACTTTGCCTTGCTAAATAATGTTATGCTAAGCTTTCAACTAGTTGGAGTTATTTCTCTCTTATTTCTCTCTTATACTACTTGAGTACACTTATTTTATTTCCCTCCAAAGAGAGTAAGATATCAATGTCATGTGAATGCACACATGGCTTTTAATGAATGAGGCCCCAGTGTTTGTAGAGATTGGACTTTCATTCATTCTTCTTGTTCTAAAAATATTATCAACTTTTTCAAAATTTTCAAATTACTCATACAATGTCTTGAAAATACATTTATAACAAAGGGGTTCTTTCTCATCCATTGGCTTATATGGAACTTCATCAACTAAGTTTGTATATGTAAACATTGACGTGGCATGTTATGCCACCTCAACACATCCACTAAACAATTAAGGATAAGAGTGCACTTTGACTAGTTAGACATTGACTTTTCTAACTATATCAGTTTATGGTCATTAGTTTGCAATTGCAATGTGAATGCAAATTTCTATGATGTGGTAGATTGTGTGCTTGTCTTTGAAGGACACATGGTTAACATTGTAAGTTGAATTGTCTTTTTTATTTAAGGTTTACCAATTGTATTGTTAAAAATATTAAATATAATAATTTCCAAACACAAATTCATTTGTTGCAGTCGTTCTTTAGTTGTTCATATTCCGTTGATGTGCAAAAACTGTTGGAGTCATACACTCATACATGTATTGAAATTGAGTTGATCACGGCAGTACAGTCATTGATGCAAAATTTATAACAGTCACACTTATATTTGTATGTTTGTGAGTCTTTGAGTATGAGTCTTACGCAAGTCTATTCTCTAAATTTGTGTATGCAGTGCGTTTTCAAACTTTGAAATTCAACAGAAATTTCAGAAGTTGTTTTCGTGTGCTCTAATGTCTCAGTGGAAAGGTCTGAACGACCAATTTCATATCATGGTTTGCTTCACTGGAAATCCATTTTTTTGCAATTACTGTGATCTCTGTTTTCTGGTTCGTAAATTGCAAACATTTCGAGCCCTAAGCTCTTGCTGCCCAATGCAAACTTGCTGTGCCTAACAAATCGAAAACAGACAAGCTTCAACTAGTACCGACGGCAATCCACTTGCGAACATGCATAGTATCTGAAGGATGGGAAGTGTAATCTTTAATTGACAGTTGTTGAATTGAGGCCACAGTAAATTGCAACTTCATTTATTAGTTACAAAGTGATCACTGCCTCACTGATGAAGACACCCAAATCCCAAACTCAGTCTAAGTTACGAACCGCCTATATGGAAGGGGAATCAACAGTGACATGTTTGTGATCAGGGACACGGTAGTGACGGAGAATTGGGAATGGACGTCGCGAAGGAACTGAAATTCAGCCCGCACGCGGCTTTCAAATTCACCGCCTCGGGAGGGCCGTCAACGAACTTGCCCGAGAGCGCAAAAGTGGCGAGCACGCGGTTCACCGCTTCCGTGAAATGGAGATCGTCCCAGAAGAAAGTGTGCTCCGGATCAGTGCAAACCGACGTCGCAAACGGACCACACCGCACAAATGGGTTGTAGTTGTAAGTTCCGCCACCTCCACAGCACGCGCGGGATCCATTCACATTGATTCCTGCATCGATCACCCAGATGAGTTGAACATGATTGATGCTCAAACCTTCCGAGAGCGAAATATAATTGCATACTCTCGTAATTCGACTACAATGCATGGGGGCTACCTTTTGCTGTACTGTACAGTACATCTACTCAGTGCTAGTATGGATGGGTGCCGAAATAAGGTGGGTTTTAGAACTGTCGTTGAAGCATTGGAGAGTCAAATGGTGCTCTCATCCAATCATTAGATTCTGATAAGATGATTCGTGTAGTCTTAAAGTTCATGGAAAGTGAAATCCGTTAGATTATCTAGCTTAAGATCGAGTGCATGGATTCTATGTACTTTAGGATACACTATTTCTGCAGTCCATTGCTATTTCAAACAACTGGTCGAATATCATTGTATCTCTATTTTGATAAGAGTGGAATTAGTATTACATAGCGAAAATTAAAGTTCATTCATATTGTTGGTTGACTAGTTCTTTCCGTAAAAGCTTATCTCTTTCAATGGTTGATGGCGGTCCTAAGATTAAACCAAGTACACAACTCAACCAGAAAAATCTTTATTCAGTGTATGGCACGCTATTTCGGTAGCACATTAAATCAATGAACGGTATAGCTAGCTAATGCGATAGAGTTGTTTACTCACCATAAGTTTCCTGGTTTTGAATGATTTCGTAAGTGGCCGCATACCAGTCGAAGAAGAGAATGACGGTATCTGGCCATGCCTGACGATAAGCGTCCACCGCGGCCTTGAGCTTGACGTTGTAGCTCTGGAACACAGAGTTATATGTAGACAAGCAGCCGAATTCATCCTTGGGACTCTTGTCACCATAGTTTGTGAGGTAGTTGGGGGTGCACCCTGCTGGTGGCTGATTGAAAATGTAGAAAAATCTCGCACCTCCAGTGTAAAGCCTCTGCTCGTGAAATTCGTCAAGGCAGATCAACCAGTATTAGAGAATGCCCATATTTGAGCATAAAAAATCCCAGAGGCATTCTCAATGTGTTTCATTGAAGTCTAGGAAGCAAAATGTTCACTGTCAAGGGCTTCCAATGTATATATATGTTCGAATGGGAGGACCGACTGGGAGGGGGATAGCTTTGAAATCTCATCTTTGTCAACCAATTTCTAATTATTAGAGGCAAATAATTCTCTTCGATTGACGGCATGAAGATGAGTTTCCAATTTCAAAGCATGACGATAGATTTTTGAAGTAAAAAACTGTTTTCCCCCTCCTTGTAGGTGGACAACAACTTCCAACATTAAAGAATGCATGTGGCATGTACGTTCCAACAACAAGAACCGGCCTACGGCGATTGAAGTTGCTTCTCTGAAGACAACTACAGTAAATTCCCGTGAGCATTGATTGTGGAGAGAAAGCGAAGGTAGCACGTTTTACCTCTATGCTCTTTTTTGTGGCGTTCAGCACTTGGTCGCTAAGAGGATTCGCTGCCGCGGGCGTGAGTCCGGCATTGAAAGCATCAGTGAAGTCATTTCCACCAATCTCCGAAATCAGATGAAGTGCGGTACTCACATTGACACTGCCTGCAGTAAGTAGCCGTGGCACACAGCGATTGTCACTCCTTCTCGGTAGATCGAAAAAAGCATCAAATCTGAACTGAACGAATCTCTAACCAACATAACATATCATATATTCTTTAGAGGCCATCAACGGCACCCGTGATTCCGAATCTATCAAATGTTTAGCTAAAACTATCATCCTGTCGAGCCATTTATAACTTTGCAAAGAACTAACCAATACAGTAAGACCTATATAGCAAGGAGCCAAAAAGAGCTGTGTAGTCGAGGAGAATGCTTACAAAATTCAAGTTCACTACGTTCAAGTCCATACGCAATTGCTGATTCCAATTCTCAATGTAAACATTGCAATCTTACAAGGCGTAAAGAATGTTCAGAACGATTCTTTTTCAAATTCAAAGGAATTCAATTCTTCGTGGATGAAGTGAGTAGTAAGCAAAGCCATGGAGACTCATAGACTCATGCTGTTGCGAAGACGAATTATTTACAAGATTGAAAGTGCTAAAGAGAAGTTATTACCGGTGAATCTGGCTCCGAATTCGAAGTAATTGTCGACTTCTCGCTCCAAGTAAAAAGTCAGAAATGGCAGGGTAAAGGATATTGCGGTGCCAGCAGAGTATGCAAAATTGACGCCACTGCTGTACGCTGAATCAGGGAAGCGTCTCGAATTTGGCTCCAGGAACGGGATTCCAAAAGCTTGAGCTGCATCAGGCAAATACCAGGGAAATTATGTTAGCTTGGTGCCAATGCAATCCGCTGGATTCCAGACTCTGGACTAGTGTGAAGTTCGTGAACGTTACTTAAGCCACATTCCTAGGCTAGACAATGAATCAAGCTGCTTGTGTCAAATTCGATGCAGCAAGAGATTACTAATTCCAACCCAAGCCAGCGATGCACGGTACCTGTGTAATCAACAATGAGTCGGCCATCACAGAATCTTGT
Organism: Straminergon stramineum; assembly: GCA_963920665.1. NCBI lineage: Eukaryota > Viridiplantae > Streptophyta > Bryopsida > Hypnales > Calliergonaceae > Straminergon > Straminergon stramineum. The sequence continues at coordinate 3,401,760 of OY987263.1, forward strand.
CCTCTCGCAGGGGCGATCTGGGAAACGGTAAGAATTTCCATATGGGGCCGGTGTGATAAGGTTGAGAAACGTGAGCTCGGCTTGGGCATTGCCGGTATCGGTGAGGGAATCTCCGAATGCGAAGATATACTGGGGACAGACAAATGCATGTGCACCTGTCCCGAGAACTAGAAACGTTATCACCGCAAGGAGGATACACACCTCCATTGCAAGTCTAGAATTGGACGTAGCTAGCTAGGTCGAGCTGAATTGAAGATGGCGACAGTCCAGTCTTTCCACTCAGTCATGCATGCACAGACAGGCTTCCTTTCCCTTGCCACTCTGAGCTTAAATAGGTGCCAGACTGACCAGTTAGGGCCATGAATGGACTCACTGAAAATAACTAGTCGCATTCATCTTTGGAGATCCTTGGTTGGTCTTCTTCAGAGTGGGAGTCAATTTCTTGAACCGGTACACTACAAGAATACATGGCGCACACTACAAGAAATCACCGAGCACTATAGCGGCAAAACGTGAAAAGTAGTACTGCGGTGACGCCCAAAGCATCATGTGAACATGCATCATGTGGCAAACATGGTGACAGAGCTTGGTTGCGTGATCCAAAATTCCACATACTTGTCCCGGCCTGTTGCTGAAAAGCGGTGACTATAGCATGTGAACATGCTCCAAACGTGGTGAGCTTGGTTGCATGATCCCAAATTTCCTCACACTTGTCCCTGCTGGTGTGAAGGGAAAGCCTTCGATACCAAGTGTAGTTCACAAACACTAGTTTCATCCTAGTGTTCAATTCGAAGTGGGAAACGAAACTAAAATTATTTAAACGTTGCCAACAGTCAGTTGCCTGGGTGCTGCCTCCTCGATGTTTCAAATATACATTTTCACGTGCTCCTTGGCTGCTCCTTGGACTTGATTGGCAGTGTGGCCCATCCATGAGTGTGTGCTTCAGTTGCTTCATCGATATTATTGGAAGGGAGACGACTGCGGAAATGAATATTTTGTTAAGACTCGGCAGTTGCAGTAATGGCGTCATTGAAAGGTAACCTGCCATTGTCCAGTCGACCTCAATGAGATGCTGTACTGTCAGAGTCTTAACCCATCCGCGTACCGGCATCCACTGTTTTCAATACTAACTTACAGTAAGTTAGTTACGTTTCTCCAAAAACTTGGTTGAGGCTGCCGAACAGATTTCAGCCATGGAATAGCTATGGTATGTTTTTGTTTTTTATAAAACACATACCGATTGGTGGTAAAGTGATTGGCAACTAGTTGCAATCAATTGACGTGGTTTCATAAAAAACACAACTGCCTGTGTTTTATGACAGATAATCTCATTTAGGTAGATTATTCACAATTGGGTTCCATTAATTCTAGACTGTTCCAGTAAGCAAAAGTATTTACTGATAGGCCGAGTATCAACTCATAAAATTTCTTACTTCTTTTTTGTCCCAGTCAACCATTTCCATGATCATTTTGAAGGGAAATGTTATCTTTGGTAAGATTTCTGATTAGCTTCGACCCATTTCGACCATTATGGAAACAATTGCAGATGAGTGCGCTGGTTTCAGGACATTTTTCTACCAATAATTTAGAGTTGGGCAACTCTTCTGATGACCAAATGCCTCCAATGATTAAGTTATTTGATCCATACAGTTTCTGGACAATGATTTTTCCTAGAATTTTTTAAATTTAAATAGGAAGTCAACATGTCTGTGTACACCCAGCACCATAACGATGCACCATTCTGAAACGCTTCAACCCCTTGAGGACCAGGCGGTAATCCAGATTATCATTATTGTGAAGATGTATTATAAAATGCAACTTAGAATAGAAATTTAATGGTGACTCTTAAACAATGGTCATAAAATATGATATGAAGATCATATCTGTTTAGTCAAAAGGTATATTTGCACTTGGTGTTAAAGAGTGTTGTTCAAAAAGAATTCAAACCGACCTCTAGATTGGATTCACATTGCCAAATCACCCCTAACACCAAGTGCGAACATACCTTTAGATCAACTAGTTCACAAAACAATATTTTTCAATAAAATTTGAAGCCTAAAATTGAAAATTCTTTCAAAAATTGATTTTAGATTGAGTATTAGGTAATTTTCACAAGAACGTTTTTCTTTGAGTTCAAAATGTTAAACTCTAATCATATTGTATGTGAAGGTCAAATTTGGCACTTAGGTGACAAAACTCTCACCAATCATATGATGACATGTGGAACTTCTTTCTTACATACATGAATTAATTTACACCATATTTGACCATCATGTAGGGTAAGTGATTTTGAAGATTATTATTTTACTTGTTTTTATACAAGTTCTTTTGAAGATTATTATTTTACTTTTTTTTTATTCAAGTTTTTTTGAAGGATCTTTTTATGAACTAAAAATGTTACTTCTTCAAGCCCAACCTATTGATACCTTTTGAAGTATAGAATATTTGCCAAGAAAAGTCTTCAAAATGTATATTGTACATGTGTTAAAAGAACTTACAAAGGCCTCTTCAAAAAATTTGATTGATGGAAATATGCATTTTTATGTGTTTAGAATGTATTTGCATTCATTTTTTTTCAAAATTTGTATGCATGTTTCAAAAGGGGTAGAGGTAAGTACATCCAAAACCAATAAACTAAAAAAACTAATATCATATATTTAAATCCTACATTTAGGCACATTAAATGAACAACAAGAATATGTAATGTTGGTTTTGGGTGCATTGTTGGTTTGGAATAAACATACCTTAAACCCTTAATTCCTCACCACTTGGACATATTAGAATACACTAAATAGGGGAATGACATATTTCATCCCCTTCAACAACAACAAACTAAAGACCAAGGGATAATCCAAATTTTCAAAATTGTAAAGATGTATAATGAAACATAATTAGATCAATAGTTTAATAATGATTCTCAAACAAGAATTGTAAAGTACAATCCATAGATTATATACATATGGTTAGGTCAACTAGTACACAAACCAATATTTTTCAATTAAAATTTGAAGCCAAAATTGGAAATTGCTTCTAAAATTAATTGTATCTTGAATATTTGTGGTTTTCACATGAATTTTTTTCCCTTGAAGTTCAAAATATCAAGTTCTAGTCATATTGAAGATTCTTATGTTAATATTTTATTTTAGTTGTTTTTGAAGGGTCATTTTATGAACTAAAAAGGTTGCTTTTTGAAACCAAACCTACCAATACCTATCGAATTATAGAATATTTACAAGGCAAAGTTTTCTGAATCTATACCATACAAATGTTAAAGAATTAATACACAAATCATTAAAAAAAAAAGATGGACAAAAAAACGCATTTCTGTGTGTTTGGGATGAGGTCCTTTAGGGGTTAATCACTACTGCAGACAACTGAGGTACCCTGCATTCCAGGAAACTACTAACAAACAATTCCCGGCTTAATAGTCCGCTCAATCCGCTGCAGCATGTTAGACAAAAGAAACTTCAGAAGTGATTGCACCACATACTGAATGAGGAAAAATCCACAACCCGATGTCGACTTTCTGTGTATCCGTGTCGATTGAAATTCAAAACCTAAACTCAAAACCACAAAAACCACAGTGCGTTCAAACGACTAAAGGATTTGACTAACACATTGCATGCATCAATACGGTATTCACACGCTCCAATCCGTTCAAACCTCTTTATAATGAAGTTCTCTAAAACGACATTCTAGAATAACCTGGACACTTGACACACTACCATTGACTGTAGCATACATTCAAACCATGTCATAGTGAAAACGTTGGAAAGATTACAGAGGATGGAGAGTACAAAATGACTAAGTTAGTGAAACCCCCCACGGGAATTCCCCATAAGTGCCCCATAGTGATACTGGTTGCCTTGCGGCGCATTAGGGTTGAAGCCCACCGGGTTCCACACTTTGGGATTCAGAGGATCCGGCACCCACTGCAGCTTGCTCATGTTCACATTCTCGGAGAACACCATGGTGAACTCGCCCGTTTTCTCCAATTGGCCTTTCTTCCCTGCACGCAACACCAGATTCGTCTTGTGGAAGGAGAAGACTCCGTTTGTCAGACGAATTATGTCGCCTGGCAAGAAGGCGTCACACTCATTTCCCCAGAGCTGTAAATGAACTGCTGCAGTCGCGTCCGCCACTAACGCCACTGATACTAGAGGCCCCGCTTCACCTATCCTTGAAAGTGGGCCCTTTTCCAAAACTATAAATGTCAGGTTGATGTTGGTTGTCACCGATGGTCTCAGGTCCTGCCCACAAGTGCGAGTGAGTTTGATCAGCGTCAATGGCTAGGCAACTTTATCCCCTAAGAGACCAACGATTCAGGCCTTGAAAATGACCAATTCAAGTGTGAAAATTATAAATCATATGGGGGTCAATTTTATCACTAGAATCAATGGCAAAGACTTTATGTGATGGTCAAAAAATATATAAAATTGAAGAAAAGAAAATCTTCATATGACCAACTCAAAATTGCGAAAAACGACATTAGGCCCGGTTTAGGACTCTTGGTCCTTGACGGGTAATCAAGTGCAAACTTAATTACTGCAATATTTGCCAGGTGGACATGTCATGCAGATATTCGAAACGTTCAAAATCATTTGATAATCTACTCGCAATTCTCACTATCAGAAGGTCTCCGGAGATAGATTCACCTTCAATTAACAACTCTTATCAGATAAAAGTATCATCAATCCACAATAACAACCAAAGACAAGCATTCGTGAGTTCAGATAGACCAGTTGAAGAGGGGCATTCGTAAGATAATACCTTGATTTGTAGAGGGGCTTGTGTGGGCGATGCTACCTGCTGCTGAGCCATTGGAACTTCTGACACAAATCCTGAAGCAGAGTGCATTAGGTCAGAGCAAACTTCTCAAAACACTATAAAAAATAAAATTTGAGATCGGCTACTGTAATCAACTCATCTGCCTTAGCAGATTCGGAAAGAATGGATAAAGATGGAGAAGAACGCTTACTCAGTCGGTTTTCGCAGCACTCCCAGGCGTGCCTTGCTCTTGCGCCACGCTAGCTCTTGCTCTTGAAAGGAAGGCGGGGTCCGGCTGCGGGGTAGCCCTAACGGGCTTCTCTCGTAGAGCTAGGATGATGTAACAAACGATGACGACGTTCACTGAAAGTACTGCAAGTAACCCGCTCCACAAGGTCGTCGACTGTTGCGACAATCCCTTACTACCCGGAAACAGCTGATTGTTGAAGGCGTACAAAACCCAGAGAGGCAATCCCCACATCAACAAAGACGTGACGCCAAACAGGGCCAATACGTGAGCCCCCATGTAAGGAAACGTACACACACCTCAGACCTGCAGATGCAAAATGGGATCCAAATTCATTACGGGAAACGGCAAAACCCTAACACCGCTACGTCCGTGTAATGCCGTTACGTAAGCTTCGATTGGAGCATCTGATCGAGGACTTTCTCATAATAAATTTCCAATGCAAATTGTAACCTCTTGCAAAACCCTAAAAGGCGAAGCATATCACAGCATCGATATTTTTGTAACCCAGAAGGAAAAACACTAATAATAAGTTTCTCGGATTGAAACAATTGAAACAAAAGAAATAACAACGATTCTTTCCCATCTCCGGAAGAGATCCTTCGAATCATAAATTCATTCAAGTTCGCAAAACCAAATGACTTATCCCCGATATCAATCTTTCGTGAAACCTTACCCAAACAAAGAATCACACACGGCAGATAACCAAGCAGTCATACCTTCAAAACTGCTACTCCAATGAACACTACTTTGACGAACACACATAGCAGATCACGTACCAGCAAGCCTCTGAACAAGTGGAAACAGATGCCCTTGAAAAATCGACAAGGCAGGCGCAGAGAAAGTCAAACGGCGAATAAAGTATGCAAACGAAAAAGTTCTCTCAACAATACGCGCACGCTCCAGGAAACATAAGTGCTCTCCATCACCTTATACGTATTCACACCGCCCACCCTAGCCCAGATTATTTATAGGGGGGCCAAATTAGGGTTAGGTCGAAAGTTGCTCTGTTGTTTATCCAGTGTGATGTTCCCATGGAACTCTTCGGAGAACTCAGAGAGCAGATCCTCGGCAGTTGGGTTCGTGCCTGTGGAGCAAATTTTTTTCATAGAATTGTTGGCTAATTTGCAAGTTTCAGCCTATAATCTTGAGCTCTGTGCTGCTTTGGGCTGGACCACGCTCCTTTTGATTTGAAAATTTCGAGATATGAACTTTGGTGCAGAACGTAATCTATTTTCTAGAAGCAAGCGTCTTCTTCGTTATCTCAGGAATACCGAAGGACTGCATGTATGAACGAGTGCCTGCGAGCCGCTAGCGGAAGTCTACGAAGAGGTCCTGCCAGATTTTTGTTTCAAGCTCTTCAGGGGTCCTTGCTTCAATTCCATCAGCGCGCGAGAGCTTCCTCGAATACTTTGAAGGTTCGGGGTTTTCCTCCGGTTTTGCGTTTTCAATCACCGCACATGTATGCACTGTTTCTCTGCTCTCTTTTGCAATCTCGTTGTCGAATGATATGGACAACGGCGAGTCCACCATATTTGTTAATGCTTACTGGTACCCTAAACCCTAAACCCTTAAGCGTATGGTTGTGGTTGTCTGCCCCTGACCTTATGTTATTTCAGGGCATAGACGAAAGGTGGGACGACACAGCGATGGCGGGAGGAAAGGCGGTGAAGGGGAAACCTGCCTTGCAGAGGTTTCAGGGGATTCAGTTTCAAAAGAGCAAAGGCCAACATATTCTGAAGAATCCTCTCTTGGTGCAGTCCATAGTACAGAAAGCTGGACTGAAAAGCACTGACATTGTTCTCGAAATCGGTCCCGGAACAGGTAATGCCATGCCATCCACGTTGTGCTTCTGGTTAAACCCTGAGGAACCAAGAAGCCCGAAGTAGACCTCATGTTTTACAGCAGTTTTGAATAGTTCATATGGGGACTGCTTTTGTGCAATTTTAATTACGTATTAACCAACACATGCAATGTTCTTCACTGATACTGGTGGTATAAAATTTGATCCCATCTGAATTTTATTGCACGCAATGTGATCAATTGAGCTGTCATTTCAGAATCTTTAGGAGCTTTCGCGAGTTATTTCCAAACTATGGATCTCCATGAGACGTGTCGTGTCGTGTCGTGTCGTCTGTATTAATGTATTATATCTCTTGCAGGAAATCTGACAATGAAGTTGCTAGAGGTTTGTAAGAAGGTTATTGCCGTAGAGCTCGATCCCCGCATGGTGTTGGAGGTCACACGGCGTGTTCAGGGTACCCCTTATGCAAACAAGCTCCAGGTACTTGGTCTGTCAAGGGTTTAAGGTTTTGCTTTCCAAAGTTTGTGATTTTGTGTCAAGGTTTCAGGTTTTTGTCTACAGTGGCCCGTGGTGACTGCAGGCTGATGTTAAATTAGTGACTGGAGGATGAAAAAGGCCTATTTGGGCCTTAAGGTTTTTTTAGCAGTTTGGACTAGTAATATGGCTTTGTTTTGTCCAAAAATCATTTATTTTGTAATCAACACGGGCAAAGTTCTTCGCTGATTCTGAATTGTAATATTCATAATAACACCGATCGATTCGTCCATTTTTAAATCATAAATCTTAGGGACTAATTTTTTGGTGGAATATTGAGTCGTGATGTGATGGTTTTCTATGCAGGTGATTCAAGGTGACATACTGAAAACGGAATTGCCATACTTCGACGTGTGTGTTGCGAACATCCCTTATCAAATCTCCTCACCCATCACTTTTAAGCTGCTCTCCCACCGGCCACTCTTCCGCTGCGCCGTCATTATGTTTCAGAAGGAGTTCGCACAGCGTCTGGTTGCGCAGCCTGGCGACTCACTCTTCTGCCGTCTCTCTGTCAATACACAGCTATTGGCTCGAGTCTTCCATTTGTTGAAGGTTGGTAGCATCCCTCCTGTTCTTACATTTGTAAGAGGAATCTCATATCATCTCTAATGTGAACGTCTCTCAACTTTTTGTCAATTGAAGATCCTTCATGAAAATCTGACCGTCTGGATAAAACACTCCTGAATCCTGGATAGTTGTCGTATCTGATGGTTTTGCTGATGGTGATTCTAGCAGTTGATCTGGTTAGGGTTTTTTTCGCTTTAAAGCTAGAGGATACTATTTGCGTCCGATTTTAAGCATTTCAACCAGCGTAGGCGTGCTTTCTTTGGGAGATCACTATGGAGCTGTGGAGAGAGAGATCACTTTGCGTACAAGAACCAAACTCTCTTCAGATGAAAACTTTTATCACTATGTACCAATATCCTATGCAATTATTCGAAGTGGGAGGTTGTAGTTCACTAAAAGTTACAGAGTAGACAACTCCTGGTTTCTATGTTGTGGCCATAGAAATTTAGCCAAGTCGTGCTTACAAGCACCTGCTAATTGGAGGCCAACCGAGGCGTATTGGGAAGGATGTGTTGCTGTTGGTAACAGGGGTCAGTTAATAGGAGACCAGAAGTAGGTCCTTAACGGTTTCAGTATTTTCTACCTTACTTTTTTGTGAGCTTTCTTCATTAATGACTACCTTGCTTTTGGTCGAACCAGGTGGGCAAGAACAACTTTCGGCCACCACCAAAGGTAGATTCGTCAGTCGTTCGAATTGAGCCTCGTAGTCCCCTACCTCCCATCAATTTCAAGGAATGGGATGGCCTCATTCGACTCTGCTTCAATCGCAAGAACAAGACGTTGGGGTCTATATTCAGGCAGAAAGCTGTTCTCGCCCTGATTGAGAAAAACTACAAGACTTTCCAAGCCTTGCAAGAGGCCAGTGGCTCTGAGGTAAAAGGTCTAATCATCCTCTCTTTTCGCAGACATACTAACATCTCGACCTTAGTCATGATGCAAATCTCACGTTCTATTTAAGGGGAACTACAACATTGCAAGTTCGAATTTGGTGTTGTAGTTTGCTTCAATGCTTCATTTATGATGTCAGTTTCAGGCTCCATGGAGTATAGTACATTCCATTGGGATTGCTTTCAATGGGTATATCCAGATGGAATTAAGGGTGTGTATTAAGATGTTCGACATCAATCTTGTTTCTCATCTCCCCCACTTGGGTAATGTCACCTTACTGAAATGGATTGTTGCTAGTTTCACCTTGCTTGAGGGAGTATTGACTACACCGACAATTGTAATTATTGTGGGTTCAAAAGTACTAGGCCTCAAATACACTGGGTTACAAAATTTTAATTTACAAAGATTGCTTCCTCATGGGTAGATATTATTGAGTAGAAAGCGACTTTCTGTGTAATTACTTTTACACACTCTGTAATTGCAATTTTGGCGTAGTCTCCTTAATCACCACTTGGGATCCTCAAAGTTTCTCCTTTGTGATTGCCATTCATGAGTTCACCTTGATTCTTCTTATAGTATCCATACTCATGGTCTGAAAGCCACTAATATATTACGACAGCTTGGGGTCCTCAAACTTTCTTTCTTTGTGTATGTTGTGATTGGGCCCCTTATTCTCTTTCAGCATCCGTTCCTTGGATGAGGACCACTAATATATCTGTGATAGCTTGTGAACAACCTGTGAGTATGTCACTGATTCTTTCCTTGTGGGGACTTGGCTGGCACAGGTGTCGGTGGTGGATCCATCCATTCTGGGTGATTTAGCTGAAGACGAGAGTATGGAGGTCGATATGAATGCTGATGGAGACGGCATGGAAGTGGAAGAGGAAGATGGTAACCAACAAGGGAATGCCTTTTTCAAGGAGAAATGTCTGGCAGTGCTGGGTGAGGGAGGGTACGAGGACAAGCGGTCCTCCAAGTTGACCCAGGACGATTTCTTGAGACTTCTTGCATTGTTTAATAAAGCGGGCATCCATTTCACATAGACAATTACCGTCTCTTGTTTGCAAACCGTCTCTTGCTCTCAACTCCTGAGAAAGCTCTGCTAACTTGCTTTGCAAACTCAAGTAAGCATCCTACTCCTTCAATGCAGGTGTCAGATTGCGAGTTTCTCAGTGTCATTAGAAAGCTCTGTGCAGGGTTAATATTTCTGGGATGAGTAACCTTTTACCGGTCTGTGTGATAGTCTACCTCCAACAGGTGTACCACTTGCTATCGCCGCATTTAGAGTAGGACTTAGGACCTCCATTACTCATTTAATTGTGGGTGAGATTTTGGGCTCATATTCGTGCAAGGTCCAGAATAGAAAAAATTGGGAAATCTCGAACTAGAACTTGAGATCTTCGATTACCCAGAATGTCTGAGTGGCGAAGCCTAGCTATAATTCTCCTCCAGAGAAACGTGTGACTCTAAATCTCTTAATAAAAGCATGGCTGAAATAACAGCTGCCCATGCGGTTTAACCCTGTTCTGGTTTAGGTTTGAAGTGATTTGAACTCTGAAGTTAACCCTCACGAGGACGAGTCTGTGCAGGAGGTAGCATGCCGTGGCAACTCAGTAATGTACTGTCAGGAAATCCTCAGTCTTTGGGTGATCAAGACGAAAGAATAGAGAAAGAATAAGACATGTAGACATGACATACCGTACCAGGGTCAACATTCCTCGCCAAATAATTAAGTAAAGTTGAGATATGAGATTTGAACCGAGGATTGAAAATAGAGTGATTCATGTTTTCCATACAAAAAAATATTTTGGATGAGAACTGATTCTCCAAAAATTTCAAAGATCTATTTTTAGAAATGTTTTTTCCCAAAACTTGTGACTAGGATGGTTGTCATGACAGTAAGAGTGATGTAGAATCCATAATGGTGATTGTTTTATCATGAGCATTCCTAGTTGAATGATACCTCACAAGATGGGATGCAATCATGCAATCCAAGTGAATTGTACTCACACAATTTTAGGAGGGATTTTTTAAACAATTTCAATCATCAATGTTGAACTAGTAAAATACAAATATATAGGTGAAAAATCATTTCTATCCAAAATTAGTTACATAATAGCTTTTAATGTCACCATTGTAGAAAAAATTTAGAATACTAACAAAAAAAATATTGCAAGTAATGGGATACAACTCAAAAGTTGAATAACATTTATTGTCTATAATTAGCCTCTTAATCCCAATTGATGTGTCTTCAAAGATTTGCTATTGCAAAGTGTACAAAGGAACACTTCAAGGCAAGGTTATTTTTTGCCCTATCTATACCTAAAATAGACATACACTCAATTCCACACTACAAAACTATAGCCAAGAATTTGGGGAGGGAACTAATTCCATTTCTAACTCTACCATTGTTCTATAAATGGTACACCTAAATTGTTCTTTAAATCTTTCAATGCTCAAGTCACCTTAATAAAATTACCACAAAATTTAAAGAGGGAAATTCAACAATGAAACTAGATCCAACTGAATGTTTTTGGTATTATTGGGTAGGTACTTTGAGTCTACCTTCACATTTAATTGGTTGAATAAAAAAACCTAGCAAAAGATCTAGATTATTTACATGCAAGATTTTAAGCCTTTTGCATTTAGCTCAAAAACAAAACTTGTAGTCTAAAGTTCTAAATCACATCCATATGGTTGAATTAAAAAATTTCATCATCTACTACAAAATTTTGAATTTTGAAGCAATTATCTTTTCAAAATTTGTTACAAATACACAATATTGTCCTTCTACCTTGTCCTAATGTAATTTAAAATTACAATTTAGAATTTGCCTCTTCTACCAAGTATGACATGTCGTTCTTAAACAAGCACTTACAGTCATACTCACACTCATTCTCCTACTCCAAGGGGAATACTCATAGGACACTGTTAGTCCTTGGTGTTGTTAAAGGGTTAAGAACTTGTTAACCCCACATCAAAGCCTACAGCACACTAGTAGGGATTCGTGCGCACGAAAAGCATGATTGGCATATTGTTTTGCAAAGAAGAATGATGTTGTGAAGATATATTCGAATTCATGAAGTATTTGCAACCAGCTAAATGTGACGAACACGTTTCAAAGCGTTGTCCTCTTTTCCAAATAATGAGCCCAAGATTGTTGCGTTATAATTTCAGAAAGCTCCGACTCACCACCACTATCACTAACCTGCAACCCAGACGGCTCGCTTCTCCAAAGAACAAGCACATCATCGTCAGATGGAAAATCTTGGTCCTTGGGAACAGCCTCGAAAGCAAGCTTCTCGGCTGATAACCCAATGCTACCAAGTATCTTCTGCGAAAACGCATGCCCTCCAGAGTGGTACAGCACGATTACAAGCCTCTTCCCCAATTGATGCGCCACTGCAAGCAACACCAAAATACCAAATGGTCAAGTGCGTCGAAGAAACATAAAGCACAAGCTTCGGTACATAATAGGTGGACAATTGTCAATGTGTAGCGATTCGTGAGACAATGAACTTCAGCTGAGTTCATGGGTTCACTCAAAGAAGATTCATGAAACTAGTGAGTCAGATAATTCGCACCCTGATCACCATACGCTGTAATGAATTTCTTTAGTGGTCCTATTATGCCCAAATGCTCCTCCAAAATCAAGATCAAAATAAAAAATAAACTAGAACCCTGCTTTGTAGTGAATATCCCAGAAAAATGCTAGTCGCAAGCCTAGAAACTATACAGACACAAAGCTTAGACTCACCCAAGTCTTGAGCAACCTCCACTTGCCTCGTGAAGTCTCCACCACCTCCAAATAAGGCAAATCTCCGAGTGCTAGCCAGAGTCAATGGTACCAATAGAAACACACAACTTGTCCCTGGAAAAATGTATACAAATGAGAGTCTACTATTCTGCAAGAACGCTTCTTCTCTAAACGAAGCATTCACTCGCCTCAAGATTCACCAGACGCTTTGTCAAATGCTCCAGAGCTGTTCCTTCTGCTTCATTATCTGTGTATTTAACAAGCTTACAGCACAAAGCATTTATGGGTATGATCACTAACCATCCGTAGAGGTTGAGTCCGGAGATGTTAGAATGCTCGAAAGGTCATCTTTGTTTCCCTCAAACAGTGTGGCAAGCGAGCTACAAGCCTCTTCACTACTTAGTACTTGTGGATAGGAGCCAAGCATGGCTGTGCTATGCTTCGAGCTTCCTTTTCTTCTCTCACCCTTCACAGTTGCTGCATAAATCAAAGTTCGACTACAAATCAAATTTCAGTTAATTGCACTACATATTAGGGCCGGATTGCCTACTGCCTCCATAGTCCGGCTTTAGGGATAAAACTTGCAAAGAGACAACGCAAACCTTGCATATATCATATAAAAAAAGCGATAGAGCACTTACAAATAACCCAAACAGAAAGGGTTGCTGCAAGCCCAAAGCTCAGGGTGACTGATAACACCAGCAATGTGGATAGTATTTTGACCGACCGCTTTAATTGCTCGAGTTGGAAGTTTTCCACTTCAGGTCCAGCCTCGATTACAGCTTGGGCTTGAGCTCTTTCAAACCTATGACCACCCTTTCCAGGTTAAAGTAGACACTAGTGAGTATCATCAGAAATAATGCAAATGAAAGTAACCCAGAATAGCCTCGTGTTCTTGCTTCATAGATAATTGACCAAATTTTAACTCTCCCGAACCTCATCGAATTGTTTTAGAGAAAGTATCATACCTGCAATTACCAAGACTTTCCTGCAACCATCTCATTCGAGTTTGCTGCTGAGTGACTGAGTCTTCACAGGAACCAAGCTGTGTATTTTCATCCGGCCTTCGATCCACAAGCTCCTTCTGCAAGTCAAGCTTGGTTGCATAGGAATCTCGATCTGCTTCACATTTAGAGAGCACGAGCTGTTTCTGATAATTGCATTCCTCTGCGCTTATCATTGATTTCTGCATGGCCCGACAAGCAGCCAAGTCTGCGGCCACGGTTTCTCTCTCCGCACCAAGTTTAACCCGAAGCAAAAGATCTTTCTCGACGCATGCGCGTTGCAGCACTCGTTTTTCCCCTAAAAATTGCAACCTCAGCTGTGACTGTTCTTCCATCCATTCTTCCTCCTTCTCTGCCATAGTTTGCAGGCAGGTGAGCTTGCCTTTCTTTAATGCAACCACATCAGCCTCAAACTCCAGGACATGCTTTGCCGCGTCTTGAACTGTGTCGTTGCACCAGGCGTTTAGCACACTGCGAGAAATTTGGGAACCTTTGTCTCCTGCACGACAAATAAAAAATGAGCTCAAAATCAACTGACCTCCGCTACACTATCTTCAAATCCAAAATTCAAATCAGGTCAAGCAAGTAAGGAATATGTCAGATAGAACCACAACGCGTTACATATTTCTGTCATGAAAGCCCAAAACAATGTAAGAAGATGTACAGTCTTCCAGCACAAATGGCAAAATCTTGGTCTTTGACACAAATCTTGGCTGAATCTAATAGCTCCAAGCAGGATTCCGCATGCCCCCACCCCAATTCTAAGGTACGTAATTATCTGGATACGACCGCCTAAATCTTGCACGATGAGTACATATTGATTCTGAGAATGTAAACCGACTTAACATCAGAACTTGCGTCGGCTTTAGGTTATTTACCAAAAAACTTGGAACCCTTTTAACTTTTGATGTACTATATCCAAAAAAGCATACTTTGCTGCATTATGGTCCCCTGGCGAAAACAATAAAAATCTGTTCAATATACTAACAGGAACTACACTCACCTTTCAGGTCACCTGAAACCCTATAAAAACAAAGATTCACTGTTATAAAACGACCAATTCACTTCATCGTCGTTTGTGAAAAAAATAAAATTCAAATAACACCAAATTTACATCACTAGGACCAGTGAAGAACACACATTAATGAACGAGTAAGAAAATCTGGAAAAAAAGAAAGCCCGTATGTGACCTCCTCACAATTGCAAAAAAAGACGCCCAATTTGAGCCACACCCAGATAGAACTTACCAATTCAATTCACAAAGCAAAACTGATAAGCACAATAACTTTTACCAATTAGAACTAGAGAAATAAAAAACTCCACAACCGTAGCACAAGGAAACGGAACTCAAGAAGCAAGAAGGCACACCGACACAAAAATACACACATACTTCCCAGCAAAAACTCACTTTGTTTCTGCCATTGAATTCATCACGTAGCTCCAAGAAAAACACGATGTCACTCACCTGGATTCCAAAGGCGAAGATCGGAGAGCCAGTTCAACGAATCATCGACATTGCAAGTATCGGTTCCCCTGCAGATTGGGGCACCGTGCAAGGGTGTTACACACACGGAAACGATGGAGAGAAACAGAAACGAATGCCAAAACGGATAATACTTCCTATTCCCGCAGTTGACAGTCCATTCGGCCATGGCTTCAATTGATCAGTCGCTCAATCGCACCGCATCGCATCGCCGCAGGGAAGAAGAACAATCAAAGTCTGTAGCTGAAGTCTCTTGGTGAAGCCGCCGACTAAGTTTACAAGTACCGCGCTGTGTCTTGGCTTTCAGCTGATGACTTTTGTGATGGGTTTTATTGGTTGTGTACTAGAGAGGAGAAGGCTTTGCATTCACAGATGCTAGGGAAACGGAACCTATTCCCGACCCTTTAACCCCTAAACGACGGACTGGTCCCCGCGGGGGAAAGGCGGGCTGAGTACTGTTCATTGTGCACTAACCGTGGGAGAGAAACACGTTCATGAACAGTACCAAAGAAAGGGGAACTCTCGTTGCCCTCATGAAAATTATAGGAGGGCAGCGTACGACCTAACACCGTGCACAGGTATTTCCGTGTTCTGTCCTCCATGTCTATGCTCCCTAAAATTATGAATGCATCCGAATGACAGTATTTTTGGCCCTCCAAGATGCAGCACATCTCCACAATTGTGTTAAAAAAAAAACCAGTTGAAAAACTGCATTCCTACTTCCTACAGATTACATTCTTGTTATTCATCGGACGAAAAACATCTGCATCGGCGTTTATGGGTTAAGAAATTCGCCTTCTTCTTTTTATCAAGAGTCGTAATTAATTAATTTGAGTTGATTACCCTTTCAGGGAAAAATTTAGTGAATTTTTTTTTTATTGTACAATTTTTTTTATTTGGATTTTTATGAATATTGAAGTGAACGGGTAGTAGTTACCTATTAGTGCCCTTAGATCAGTATTAAAACTATTCTTCAAAAAATAGATATTCAAGGCATGAGAGTCCATCACGATCTCAAAAGTTGAGTGAATTCCACGAAAATTGGATTATGAATAGGATGGTTTTGGGTCAAAAAGTAGGGCGTGGGAATGGACATGGAGTAGGGAATGGAGGTGTTGAGTGGGATATTCTACCTTATATATGATGAAGTTTGAATAGGGCCTTACACCCAAAACAAAAGAGACCTTGTAATGAGCACAACAACTTGTTCTAGGAGGGGACAAACAATTTTGAAGATTTAATAAAATAACCACTTGCAAAAAATGAAAATAGGCATCTTAAGTATGGTTTCAAATTATTGAATTTTTTTACATCTTGTTGTCTCTTATTAGCAATTTAAAGGTGATTATAGATCCTTTAAGCTTATAGGTTTTAGACACCATAGTATAACAAACTATTTTTTTCAAAGTGTTGATTGTTGGTGTATCCAATTTTAATCCTTAGATCTCATTTTTGGAAAGTGTAAAATTAAAGCATAAATGTAAGGTCAATTTAGTGAAAATGTTAGTTTCATAACATGTTTTTATAATTGACATGATCTTCTTCTAGTTGAAAAAAACAATTCCAACTTCTTTTTGAAGTTAGCATGGTTTATAAATTGACTCATAACATGCCTCAAAGGATTATTTAGTGTGAGACTATGAGTGGCACTAAGATCATATATTAGTGGGAGTCATGAAATATTTCCCTTTGTACATGAATTGGGGGACTATAGTAGGAGTTTCATGAATTCCAATTAAGAAGCGACATATAGTCTTCCACATCACCTAACTATGACCCCTCCAAAGTTGATCAGCAAGTTGAGAAACAAATTCCAACATCCAATACCTCACAATCTATTCTAAATTTAGAAGATTTTGGGAAGAAAAGTAACTTGAACAAGAGCAAGTACTGACAAATTGGATAACAACTTCCGCACCCAAGAATCTATGTATAGAAAATTCAATTAATTTGATGATAGAGGCATGTGGAGTGATTTGATGTGAGGCAAGTCCAACCTTCACTTAGTTTACCTTTTAAAGTTGTAGAATTGGACAAATTTTTCATTCTATCGTTCCTTCTTTTTCCATCAATTTGATCATTCAACTACAACACTTTTAATTCACAATTGTTTCCACATATGTATCCCTAATTGTTTACTCTACAGCACTTTTTAATTCACATTTTCCGTCCCTACTTATAGACTCTTAGATCATGACTTATTACACTCAAGTGTCTGAGTCAAAGGCAGAATGTACAGGACTGTACAGTAGAATGCACAGGTTTGGTAAGTTAATCAAAACGATGATGATCAATTAGGGTTTGGAGCTTCTCCATCACCAACACCATCGCCATCGCCAATTACCCAGCCCCGAGATCATCAGCACATGCACTGAAAAAATCATGTGTATGTGTATTGATTCTCCACTCCTCTGTTGAGATGTTCTGGACTGCTGCCATCATCAGTGTAGAAGAAAAGTATTGCACAACTGTTGATAACTGAGATCGTCCATACATAGAGGAGGGCAGCAGCATCACAAAGAGCTCACAACCATTTTTACAGTCAACGTACTGGCTGCTGAGGATTCTATTCAGCGCCTCTTCCAGCCATGTGAGCAGTCTAGGGTTTGGTGTTGAGTTTGGTTGTTTAGGGTTTTGCCAGGGCTGGTACTGTTTTATTCGTGACTGTGGGGAATCAAAGATGGTGAAGGATGCAAGTTTAGGATTTGACGATGTGGGTGGTTTTGACAATGACGGTGATTGATGGTGCAGGAAGGCATCTGTTAATAGGCCACCTACGCCAGATGGCGATGACGACAGGGAATCGGAGCCTACTCTTCAGGAAATTGTAAATATTAAGGTTGGTGACCTCCGTCTTTTGCAATCAAAGTTGTGTTCCTTCGTAGGAGATTCTACATCTGCAGTTTTCTTGGGGCACTATGAATGCTTCACAAAGTTGTTTGTTTGAGCCGTCAGCTCACATTGAAGGTGGTGGAAATGGTTTCAATACTAGATATTAAAATGGGAATACCTATCATCGCCCTTTTGCTTCTGAGAATAGTCTCTTTGGTCATATGTTTCTTTGGTTATGTCTTTTTGGCAAATGAATGAGGATTCCAATGCACCAAAGATTGCGTTACTTGGATATTGTATGCAGAAGTTGCGAAGTTTCAAAGTTTTGTTGGTAGATGACCTAAAACCAATACTTGAACAGATGTTTTGGTGGTGTATATTCACTAGATCAATCAGTGTTCCTATTGTCTAAGATTTAGGGTACCGATGTTGAGTCAGTATTGATTATCGGTGTCCACGTCGTCAATTGTTGGAGCATTGCAGGCTTGTTGTTCTGACATATTAGTGAGGGCCATGAACGAACAAGCAGTTGATTTATGCAGGCCTTGTAAAATGGGGCCAGGGTTATATTTATATCGATATGTTTGACGGGTGCTACAGTTGATAGAGAGCGGGGAAAAGGAGAGATTGAAGGAGTTGTTGCGAGAACGACTCATTGAATGTGGTTGGAGAGATGAACTGAAGGCTCAATGCAGGTGAGTCATCCCATTCTGTCTCCTGTTGATTGAACTACAGTATTACTTGTGGATTACTTCCGGAAGTACCGGAAGTTACAGTATGCCGGGAATTTTTGTTGTTGCAACAAGTATCTTACATCCACCTATGTAGAATCTAATGAGTTGCTCACGACACTGTTTACACTCCAGTGCTTCAAGGACAGGTATGGCATCCATCTTATGTCGGAAACCACAATAGATTGACAAAATAATGTGGATGAATATCTTGATGTCTTGAGAAAACTCTATGCATCTTATATACTGCTTCTGAAACTTTGAAAGAAGTTATACTCGCTGTGGTTCCTTGCTCATCTGAATAGTATTCCAACGGGTTACTCTGAAGGTCTGCTCGGCATTTGGTGTACTATTATAGTTTATGACATCATTCACAGTAGAGCAATATGATTCGTAGTAGCACAGGGTAAAGCTTTACAAAGAATCTCTTATAAGTTTGGTAGATAGAAGGACATTACGAGAGGGGCTTTATAGTCCTTTAAGGGTTAATTCGTTTGGATGGGGATACTGGTTGGCAGGGCTTTTACGAGAAAGAAAGGTCGTGGCAACATCACTGTGGATGAGCTTGTTCGTAATATTACCCCCAAAGGCCGAGGTTTGTTCACCTTACATTCTCATTAGAAAATGTTGATTTCTGTCAGGGTCATGTAAATCATTGCCGGACTCTCGGGTCAGGTTCAACTCTTATCATCGGAACCCATTTTCTATGTCATATTTCAAGAGGTTGAAACCAACCACAAATATATGTGTCATATTTTGGCAAGAAATAATAAATTTTTGTTGAATCTGACCCAACCGAAGGTACACTGTTATGATCGTAGAAGGGTCATCGTTGGCTCATGTGGAACGGACTGTTGCAGCCTTGGTGCCCGATAACGTGAAAGCGGAATTGTTGCTGCGTATTCGAACATTCCTGATGACTGACCCCTCTTGAAGCGACTGTAGGAGTTGAATGTCCTTCCTCCATTCGAATCATCTATGCACAATTTGAGGGAACGCTACCACTGGTTTCTGTAATCACTCCCTTGCTTAATGTACATCTGCTTTAGTTCCAATTGTGGCGTTTTTGGATAGGTTGATTGCCTTTGTATAGAGTACTACAGTCAGAGTCACTCTGAACTTCTAAGTTTATCTTCCTGATAATCTAGAGCTGGATGCTGGCTACTGAATTTGTTCGGATTTGGACGAAAACGGTGTTTGGATCCAGTTGTTTTTTTTAAATTGATTGCTGTTGTGATCAATCTTATCGTGGCAATGCTACGGGTGTAGAATACCGTTATCGGAGTAGTTCTATTATATGGCTATTGTTTTCTTCGAAGATCCTCTCGCCACCCACTGTGAAACGATATTTTACACTTGTCATGCGAGATCTGTGAGGTTTATTCTGATACATGTGAGTGTTGTTGCACCCACCAAGAACATCCATAATCACACTCCAGACCAGGAGCTGGAGTTTGGGAAAAACACAGGATGAAACTCCTTGGAGCACCAAAACTCAAGTCTGATTGAGTTTGGTGTTGTGTTTCTTTTGTACTATTCTTAGTTAAATTTTCTGTGACACCTCTTTTTTAACACAAGATGAACTTTACAATTATCTCTAATGAAGCACCTTAAAACTTTATAACTTTGTTCATCAAAAGTGTTTTGTATTATATAAGGTATCCATGCCCATTTTGCACCCCAAACCTAGTTGTGTTCTTGTCTACATTTGGTCCAACATTTGAGCACCCAAAATATTGGGAAAATGTAGATTGGGGTGTAGTTAAGTTGATGGTCCATAATGATTATATGCATACATTATATTGTCTTGGTGGGAAGGACATATTTGAATTCTAGAGTCACTAGTGTTTAGTAAATTCTTGAATTTTGTTGGCCTTAATTTTAAAAATTGGACACTCAAAATTGTCATGGATAGAATAGAATTGTATGATCAAGTGTTTGTGTAGTTCACTTGGTGCTTGCAAGTGCAACTAGCACTTGTCTCCTAAGTGTTAGTAGCTCTTGTCATGTTCGAAGGCATGGGCCTTACAACCAAGGGCCAATGGCAAGAACTTTGATCCCAACCACCTTCAATCCAACATTGGGTGTACTTCATCCTAAAGCTTGGTCACTTCTTGAAGTTTGGGTGCTCTTTACTCCAAAGCTTGATCATTTCTTGAAGTTTGGGTGCTCTTTACTCCAAAGCTTGATCATTTCTTGAAGTTTGGGTGCACTTCAACCCTGATTACATTGAAAGTCATGTGACCTTTTTAGTGAATGAATATTGTTGATGTACATTCCTTCCATTGATATGTATATATTGTTTGAAAATGATGTTAAAATTCATCTATTGATAAATTTTTTACCAATTCAAATATATAATAATTTAACATTATAATACTCTCTAAACTCTTTGTAATTACAATTTACAAGATGAACTTTATTCATATTGCAATTTTTTGGGAAAGAAATATATTACAATGAAGATTCCCCACAATGTAATTATTTCTCTATCAAATGTCACAAATAGTTTATATTTATTCACAAATATAGAATGTAAAGGTAATCATATACACATGTGTACCTAATAAGCTATGTGACCACATTGTTGTGCAAAAAAATAAGAAGAAATTTTGCATAGTGGCAATTTCTATAAAGTATTAAAGCAGAATGCAATTTGTCATGTAAATTTTCAAAGGTAAGGTTGTAGGAGATTATTTAAGTGTCCTTTAATTGAATCCAAAATTCGTGGATCTCTCATAGGGAAAAAATAATGACTATCTACATTAAGTTTAATGCAAGTATTGGTTATTTTGTAATTAAATATGGGGCATATTTTAAAGATAACATATTTAGCATGTGGTATATTAACACTTTAAGAATTTTGCTCTAAAAATGGATTTTGACATTTGAACTTGGCATTTTATGTTACTTTTGAGCAAAATTGACAAAATAAAGCTTCCAAGTTGAGCAACTCTACTTGGCAACTCAAAAAATTCCTTAAAAATGAAGAAATTATTGCAATTTGAAGTCAAAAGTCATTAATTGTATTTCTAAATACAAAATCACATGAAAGTTTGATTTATATTGTTATAATATTTTTGAGCTTCAAAGGAGGAGAGACATTGCTTCCAATGAATTGTTGAAGACATGTAAAGTTGTAAAAAATAAAATAAAAAATTTCATACATATATAGTCTAATGGCAATTCAATATAGGGTATAAATAATCATATCTATTCTTGAGCCTTAAAGAAAATCAAGCCTTGGAATCTTAATTAGTGAAGAGAATATAAAGAAGGCATTAGTATGTAAAAGTAGAATTCATTGGTGCAAGTCTCAAATTTTTCAAAGTCAAGACAAATTTTTTTATTGAATTTCAAGGTAAGTGGAATAAATTCCTATAATAGAGCATAGGCCTACCTACTTACCGAGTCATGTAGGACATTTAAATCATGCACATATGTAGAAGTTCTTAATAGCTCCTATTGCTACCTTCCTAAAAACACCAAAGTTATCGAATTTAAGGCCATCTTCATTATATTGAGACCTTTCGTAGTCTCATTTTTATCCTTGACTTGAGGATAAATTGTTTTATCTCTTTACTAGTATTTTTTTATAAATAGGTAATAACACCAACTTTTAGAATTTCATTATAAGATCACTATTTGAGAATTATTTATTTTTGGTTTCAATTACTATTTTTTTAAATGGATTTTCCAATCACTAGTACTTTGTCTCAAAATCTATGAAAAGTCTCAATATAACGAATATGGACATATTTGTTCTTCTTTAGGCAATTAGGCAATTGAATTACCTAACAAATCTAATTCTAACAATGACTTGGTCTAATACTAATCAATTGCCAAAAGAAGAGCAATTAGTCATTTGGAGATGTAAACATCGGGCATTTTTTGAAGGTTGGATTTCGATATAGTTACCTTTAGTCTAAAGGATTTTGAAGTTTGATGGTATATGGTAATAAACTCTATCCATTACATATTTAAACCTTAAATGACATCAAGGGTTATTTTGTCCCATGGACAATAAAGAATCTTCCTATGTAGGGCAAAAGTGTAATTGTTCATCTTTGAAATTTTGTGCAAAAAAGAGAGATCTTGCACAATAGCTTGACTTCTAATGAGTATTTTTGGTTTTTTTAAAGTAGAGGATGTTACAAAGTTCCAAAAGGAATTTCCATGGTCAGCAAACCATCATTTAAAGGTTAATCTTATAAAGGCACAAATGCTTAATAGTGGTTGATGAATGTTTTTCCATATTATTATCCATACCTTAAGTTAAGATGTTTTTTTTGTTTTTTTTGTTATGTTGAGATCTTTTGACCATGTGACCTGCGGATGTTATCAAGTAGAGAGGCCTTGCCTTAAAAAAATGTAGGGCTTCTAGCTGCAACTAGATGTGGCACAAAAAAGGAAAGATCCCATGGTCATATAAACTCACAAACATAATGGTAAATCCCCGGATGATGCCATATGAATCAATAAAATATCACATCTCCATATATCCCTCATAAGATGTCATGGAGTATCAATATATATCATATGTTTATAAAAGATAATGGAAAAAAACTCATACCCTCCATAAACTCCCTTTGAAGAAGTGTCTAATAGAAAAATGAGTGTCATAACCGCTTTACAACTTCAAAATAAAAGTGTAATATGTTTTTGAAAAGTTAACACAAAATTCTACAACCTCTCCAAAATTCACTCAAAAGTAGGTATTGTCGGAGTTTTATAGTTAGTTAAAATTCACTCTCATGAAAACCCAAGGTAGCTCCTCACCTCTTCATTCTCAAGTTCATAACTTTCACATACTAACTCCAAACTTAGTGAGTGATAGCTTTTCGGAATTACAAAAACAAAATGCATAAGCTCTCAAAATTTCATTACAAAAATCTTTATGTACAATGTGCAATGACTTTCCAAAGTGATGGCTTCCCCTAAGTAAACAAGGAGGAGGAGGAAGATGACCCTTCACCTCCATGCCATCCACCTAAACAAGTGAATTTTGGCCACTAAAATGCCACATGGGCCATAATACACCCATAGGTCACCTCCTATCCTTCATAAGTCTATCTACATCATCTATGTAGAATTCTAATTCATTAAAAACAATCAAAGAAAGGTAAAACAAACTTTACCTTTTGTTTCTACAAATTCAAACATGCAAATTAAAATATTAAAACATCTTTAAGTATAAAAATCAAAGAACTGAATTCAAATGTTTGTCAAATAGAGGTAAAAAAGAGTTCAAGTGGAATATAACCCCATTTGTTTCTTGAGACTTTAGAAAAAAAACCCTTCAATTTAACAAATAATTATATATTTTCACATAATGAATGCATATACAATGCAACAAACCATTCTTGATACAATCAAAAAGCCCTCGTCGAGGAGGGGTGCATGGGCTTGGTTTCGTGACATTTTGACCTATGGTGTGAAAGTTATTGAATTTCAAAGTTTTTATGAATAAAAAAAAACAAAAAAACTTTTACTTTTATTTTGACTGTGGCAACGACACAGGGCACACTAGTAGAAATGAAGAATGCACCTATTGATCCAAAAATCAGATCATTTTGAGTGACTACCTTTTACAGAGGCCGGCATCCCATCCACCAGCTCAGAGATTCGAATCCTCTGAAAATCTGCCACGTGCCAAGTGCCAAGTGCCACGTGCTCTCCAGCGTCTACTTTTCCCCACTACTGTACTTCGGCGTCTGCACTCCGAATTGATTCAGTCCTGCAGCATCAATCTCTGTCTGTGTAACTAAGTGACTGTAGAATGTAGATTTCTTCGATCGATATTCGTGACCCAGTTCCAGATCCACGTTAATTTTCTACAAATTCTTCAATCAACTTCAGAAATTCGAAAAAATTGAAACAATCCGTTGCGGAACATTCAACAGATCAGCACAGACACAGACTTGCGAAATCTTTTTTCAATGTTTTCCCGACTTGATTCCTGAGGGGCAGGTGCATGGAGATAGAAAGGTGAGGATTCTACAGATTGGGAAGGTGTTCTGGAGCTATGGAGATCTCGGATTTGGCGACGTCGGCGGGGATCAACATTGGCTTGGCCACTCTGTTTCTGCTGTTGTATTCGGTGTTTCGGAAGAACCCTAGAAATGCAGGCGTCTACAGCACGCGGCAGATGCTTCGGGAGAAGCGCAAGGAAGTGAAGCCGGAGCCTTTTGCTTTGGGAAATCTGCTGCCGTCGCCAGGCTGGTTGGTCCGAGCTTGGAATCCCTCCGAGGGCGACATTTGGGCGTCCTCGGGATTGGATGCTGTGGTGTTTCTGCGCATCTTCAAATTCTGGTTAGTGATTGGAACCGATTTTTCAAAAAAAGATCGCCAGTGAGCTTCAATGAATCTCTGAGAGGCGCCTTTGGCGAACATTTCAAAAGCATATGCGTTCTTTTAAAATAATTTAACTGAAATTTTTGAACCATTTTCTTTCGAAGCAATTCAGCGTCCTAAATTCTGAATCAGAAGACGACTGACTGGTTTCTGAATGGACTCCAGTAATCCCTCAGCATCATTGACTTTTCTATTTGTTATCGAACACGAATTTGTACCTCAGTTGAGCTTCACTTCATTTACTGTCTCTACCTCAAGAGACGATACCGAGCAATGGTTTGACAATGTAGAAAATTCTGGTATCTTGAGACGTTTGTTAAAAGCAATAGGAGCATATTGGAGCTTATTTCTCCAATGAATGAATAATTCTCTTGCTTAATTGAATTGTGTCATGTGGTTACGGGAATCCAGTTACATAATGAGTTGTCAGAACCTAAATCCAGTTCTTTGTATGCTTCGTGTGTCTGGATTTGGTGTCTATAGTCAATGTGTTTCGTGAAATCCAAAATAGACTTAGCGTCCATAGAATTGAAGTGCTCCAATTTTGCTCCAATTTTTGAGTTTATCCCATCTTTCTTCTTGTTTGTGTTGTGCAGTATCCGTTTTTTCACAATCTGCACGCTGGTGGGGTGTGGCATTTTGGCGCCACTCAACTACAACGACACATACATTGCTGATCATCCGTCTGGGAAGAAAGAAGAGAATGGGACTTTGGAGAAGTTAACAATCCTCAACATATCACAAGGGTCGTCACGGTATGCTTCTGTGTCTCCCCGTCTTATGCATTCTCTATCTTGCTGCTCATGTGGAAGTGCGTGATGCGTGGGACTGTGCCATTGTGTGCAACAGGCTATGGTTTCATCTAGCAGCTCTGTACTTCATCTCCTTCACTGCTTACGTCCTGCTTTATTCGGTTCGTCCAATCTCTCGTAAACTATTTCTTTCCCACCTTTGTTCAGCTGCTTGGTATCATTTTAAACTATTGACTGGGGCAAGCTCGTCACCCTTATTAATCGGGGTATCGATTAATTGTGTGTGCAGGAATATCAAGAGATATCCATGATGAGGCAAGCTTTTTTGATGGCAGCAAGCCCTCAACCTGATCAATTTTCGGTGTTGGTTCGCGGCATTCCGAAGCCAGATGGGGAGGAGGAAAAGACTTATAGTGAGAAAGTGGAAAATTTCTTCGTAGAGTTTCATCCCTTGCACTACCTTTCGCATCAGATGATATTCAATTCTAACGAATTGGAGACCTTGCTGGTATGTATCTTTTGTTCATCTTGGTCAACTGCTTCGACATTGGGGTCTTGTTTACTAATCGTTTGTTGGAGTATTGTTGTAGTGAGAACTGGCTGACCCATATCTTGAAAAGGGTTGCTAAACGTTATTATGATGTCTTTTAAAACAGATTCCTTGACTCTTGTTTACTGTTTTCAGAAAAGATTTGAAAAAGAGAAACGCAAAGTCGCAGTTCTGAAGACCAAACCTCTTGAGAAACGACGGCCATGTCGAATAGGCTTCCTGGGACTCTACGGACCAATGGTTGATCCTCTTGAATATCATACTCAGCAGCTGGAAGAGCTCTATGGGCTGATTCGAGAGCAGCAGGCTAATATATACAATAGGAATGAGGTTAGATACTATTCTAGCCTGCAGGCTGTTGCATGTTATGCTCTATGATCTTATTCCTTGTAGTCAATACAGGTCTCCTTAATACGGTTACCATTTATTTCCTGCGGGTTTTCAATCATCAGGCTGTGTGCTTTGGTACTCTAACGCAGGAGATGCGTTTTCCTTTGAAAGATTTTGATTTTCCTGTTGACGATGGTATACGGCACTCCTTTTTCTGTTCGTTCTTGACAGGAACTGCCAGCAGCATTTGTTTCGTTCAAAACTCGGTGGGAAGCTGTTGTGACTTCTCAGACACAACAATCTCTGAATCCAATGTTATGGGTGTCAGAATGGGCTCCAGAACCGAGGGATGTGGACTGGAAAAACTTGAAGATCGGCCAGCAGCAGCTATTCATACGTGGGATTTTGTCGGTGGTTACAGCCATTCTTATTACACTATTCACTGCGCCAGTGATAGGTTTGATCCAGCTATTTGATGACGTAGATCGTGTCACGAAATATCTGCCCGACTATGTCGTCAAGATTTTGTTTGGAATGTAAGTTTCCTACTCTTCTAATTTTAATCCCTAGAGAACCAAGAAGCCCAATTGTGTATCAAGTCTTTTTTCATGCAGTTTTTAGCACTTGCTATGGGTACTTTCTTTGACGAATTTGATTTATTTTTTACCAACTCGTGCAGATTTCTTCATTGAATATGTGAATTTAGAATTTGGGCTCATCTGAATCATGTTTTTCAAATTGTGATCAATTGAATGAGTGAGCTACATGAATTTCTAAAAAACTCTATACTGTTACCGAACAGATATAGCTCATATCATAACCAACCTGTTTGGGGCAGTCCTGGGGTGAAGCAGGTGGTACAGGGGTATCTTCCATCACTGCTCGTGGTGGCGGTTTTATATGGTCTTCCCTTGGTTATGTTTCTCTTAGCTAAATTGGCGGGCTATGTTTCGATCAGCCGACAAGAGAGGAAAACAGCTGGGATGGTCTTTCAGCTCTTGTTTGTCAATGTGTTCTTGGTGGGGATCCTGGGGACTTCTATTTTCCAAGTCTTGGACAAGTACTCATCCGACCCCCGTAGTATCCCTAGGCGACTTGCGGAAGTGATACCAACCAAAGTGAGTGATTCCATCTAATATTCTTGAATCATCGCTTCAACCTTTGGAACCTCAGGCTTTGTATCCAAGTTGGGGAGTATTATCCAATAGTTATGAGGAGTTGTTTTAGTTACGAGGAGCTTGTAACGTTGTGGTCCGTGTGTGTTCTTTAGAATTTTTATTAGCCAACAATCGGATGTACCAATCATCCTCTTTTCCATACATGGAATTTGCGTTTTGGAGAGCAACGCAGAGCGCGATGAATTAATTGAGTTTCGTTGTATAGTTGATACTGATTCATGTTCTTCCTCCTTATATGACGGTCTTCATTCCATATGCAGGCATATTTCTTCATGACATACATTATGACAACAGGATGGGCAGGGTTCCCTCTTGAGATCCTGCAGTCTAGCGTTCTTATCCTAAACTACGGGAAACGGATGATGGTTGACATATCCAGACCCCTTCTCAGCGATGTATGGTCTCTACCATATTACCGATATGTCCCCAATATTCTTCTATTCATATTTTTGGGCCTCACGTACTCGATCATCACACCGTTGTTACTGCCATTCCTTCTTGTCTATTTCGTACTGGGCTACATCGTGTTTCGAAATCAGGTAGCGTACCTTTCCTGTCATGTATTTGTTGGCATATGTATCCCTCGTTGGTTGGAAGCTTCAGTGTGTTGCAAATAGATACGAAGAGCCCTTACTCAGATAATA
This sequence comes from Straminergon stramineum, assembly GCA_963920665.1. Taxonomy (NCBI): domain Eukaryota; kingdom Viridiplantae; phylum Streptophyta; class Bryopsida; order Hypnales; family Calliergonaceae; genus Straminergon; species Straminergon stramineum. The sequence goes on from OY987263.1 coordinate 3,430,182, forward strand.
TGGTGACCAATAAAATGTTGATAGTTCTCAAGGAAAATGTTTGGTGTATTTGCAGATTCTACATGTTTATGAACCAGCCTATGAGACAGGCGGGCAGTTCTGGCCACACGTTCATGTCCGGATTATTGTCTTTCTAGTTTTTCTGCAAATCTGCTTCATTGGTGTATTTTCAGTGAAGGGCTTTGGGCACGGGACCTGGTTTGTTGTTCCTTTACCTATCTGTACGCTTCTCTTCAACGACTATTGCAGACAGCGGTTCTTTCCTACATTCAGGCGCTTCAATATGGAGGTAGACCTCGTTTCTTTACCTGAAGAGTTTGTGTTCCAGATCGTCCAGAAATGATATTTTAGTTGATATTATATTAGTGCATCTATTTTTATAATTAGGATATTGAACACCAACTTTACATGTGTTTTCAAGTTTTGATGGGGAAGTTCTGATGTCTTTCTTTTGAATATATATTTGTGGCAGTCTACTGTGAGAAAAGATAAAGCAGATGCTCGGAAAGATGTAACGGAGGACTTGTGGGACTCCATACGAACTGCTTACTTGCATCCTGCCTTGAGGCCTGTTAGCATGGAAATTACGGGGAATCCCAATACTGAGAGACTGCTCCCGTCTACATCAAAAGCAGTGTAAGCTTACACGGTCTTCTCTGAGTTTGGAACGTCTATTCGACGAAGCTTGTCTATCATCCAGATCGTACTGTCAATCTCCTTCAGCATTGTTTTGTTTAAGTTTTATTTCAACGCAGGTTTGGTGGTACCAATGAGCATTACAACTCATGTTCTAGAAATCAGTTCGGCTGAAAGCTTCTGTCGACACTGTCGTCAATCGTGTCATTCATTTATGTTTGAATTACCACGTTATTTTTAAGTGACAGTAGCCTAGGAAACACATGCAAGTAGTCAAATTATTTCCTTAGATGTCGTCTACCAGTATGTAACATAGTGATAGCTTGTGCATAGAATTGATGAGGAGCTGATACAAGCACTTGGTTTGAAATTGAAATTGTAATTGTAATAAGGTTCTGTGCACAGAACCTTCATTGGTGGTAATTGGAGAGTTCTACGATAGAGGAGAGTTTCCTAGAGGTGTGCACGCTGTGTAATTATCTGTGACGCTTCTGGATTTTCATTTTCATTGTTGTGTATTTTTGTCTGTTTTAGAGTAGGTTCAAATAAGGAATCTTGTGAATTTCTCAGGACATATGGACATGATGACTGAAACATGGATGAGGATGTTGCAAGATATTGCATGTATGCCTAAGGGTGTACGGCCTCTACACAGTAAGCCAAATATGAGGATATTATCCAGTCTAAAGATCTATCTGTTTCAAGTTCAGAATCTGTAACTTCAATGAGGAGAAGAGAAACCTATTCAACGTAGATATTTGTGCCCGTAGAAACTAAAATCTTCAATCAAACTAAAATGAAGGTTGAAAAATGAAATCCTATGCAAAATTCAAACTTGCACCTCAAATGTGAAGGTGCAATTTCTCTACAAGGGTAGAAATATTTCATTAAATTTTCAAATTAATTTTTTAATTACATATAAGTGAAAACACAAGTAGAAAAATAAGGAGTAAATCTTAGGGTAACTTCATTATTACAAAAGGAATTTGAAGTTGTCTACCCCTCAAAATTGCAAGCAATTATACCAACAAAATTGTTGCCAACCATCAAGGTAGACACCTCATTTTCATCAAGTGCCACCACTACATCTAAACTAATTCGAATGTTCTTCAACAACAACCACGTGGAAAATTCACCTTTGTGTAAAATTAAACTATATAGACTAAGAGCAAGTCTAGTAATAACTCTAAGAATCACTAGAAAGGGATAAAAACCATGACCTAAAAAGACAAGTCACTTTGCAATAGAACAACACAATGATCTCTCCAATCATCTTGAATATGGAGTAAGGATCATATAAAATTTCTTATGAGAATAGAATAAGAACATGGTCTACATCCACTCCCTTGTAAAAACTATTGCACAAACAAGGTTGGTTTGATCAAGTGAGTCCATTAATTGCACAATTGGTACATACTCTAAGTTGAAGAATTGATATGGTTTGAGTAATCTAGGGTGTCAACCCCTTCCCACCCCATCCATTCCTCCCAATCCTCCCAAGAATCATCCCCAATGCCCCTTAGTCTTTCAAATTGTTAGATGAATCATCTTCAAATTCTTGAAATTGATTTGTGGTCTTGTTCTAAAGTGATTGCAAAAGACATCATGTACAATATCAACAATTGACAATTTTGAAAAGCCTAAAAATTTTGCAACCTATTTAAAATTTTAAAATTTTAAAATTCACAAGCATGATTAATATTGATTGTAATCTAATCAATACATATCAAATGTCAATGATACAATTTGATGATGTCTTCTTCAACTCTTTATAACATTGCATACATACCAAAAACAAACAAATACTATTCTACAAGTAAAGAAGAACAAACAAAAATTGAAGTATAATGATGATTATGCTCTACAACAAATGTAGTATCTATTCTTGAAGAAGTAACTATAGAACCTCTAACAATTAAACTTAGACCCTTCAATCATTACTTTTGCATATTATATCAAAGTAACAAATGCTTTGGTGTAATTGTGAGAATAGATAGAAAATTGCCAACTATTGAAAATTTGCTTTCAAAAACATATGGAAAGCTTCGAGCCATACCTCATTAGCAAAGTTGGTTATTGAAAATTGATGATATTGTAGAGCTTGATTACTTGACTTCTAAATGTTTTCTTGATCTCTTGTTTTCTAGCACCCATTGACATGCCCAAAGCAGAGTCGGGGGTTTGTATTGAATCACCACCTTGTGCCATGGCAATCATGCCACATGCTCTAGACACATTGGTCAACTAATTAAGAATCTTAGAATTCTGTCAAAAGTCATTGTCACAACCAATTCTGGTACTTCTCGGTGTCGGAATGTATTGAAATTTGACGAGGCGCTTAATTATGCTAAAATACACTATCCTAATTTTTAGAGGGATTTTACCACTATCTTGGTAATTTCTATGAATTTTCAAATGCCGGTAAATGCAGTTGACTTCCCATGCAGTCATCTTTTGCAATCTAGAAAATTATGAAACTTTTTGGGTAGCTTCTAGGAAGCCCCAAATTATAAGTGCAAATTATCATGTCTATTTTTTCACTTTATGCTAAAGGTGTCAAAATAACACCTATCAAATTAATTCCTCTGGGGAAGAATCATTCCCGTACTAGGGAATCTCCACGAATTGACTTCACCATTGGCCTTGTGGCATGTTTTTAAGCTTAAAACTCCTCTCTCCATCCGTCGATTTCACAATCATCGAACTTGTGGATTTCACCTTCAAGGACTAAAAAATGATTTTTCCAATTCTTTATGAATTGAATGGTGATCTCTTTGGGAACCAATTCCCACCTTGACTAATTCCTACAATCTAATTCTCTATCACCATTTTCCAAAGGTTTGGCCCACTATAACCCAAATTAGGTGTTTTTACCTACTTCTGCCAACAAGGCTGAAACTACTCCCAAACCCCTAATTACTATGCTTAACGCCTAATTTGGACACTTACACTCAGAAAGATAAGTGTTTAAAGCACTTTTTCGACTCTTAGGACTAACACATTGCATTTGTAGGGACTTCTACCAAACACGCTAAGAATACTCTTTTCTAGTCTCTTAAACTATAAATAATACTAATTATGAGAAAAAAAAATGAGACCTAGGTGCTAACCACAGGGCTCACAACTACCTAATTTTATTTTTTTTAATTATTTGTGGCATTTTTATATAATTCATTTTTTCAAAGAATTGTGGTGGGAGATTCTAGGTATATTGTTTCAAAGGTTCATTGTCCACCTCCCCTACCATGCTCTTCAATATATAATAGATTGAATTGTATCAAAAATATTCATAAATTCTTTAGAGCTATTGCTCTTAGCCTCATACTAACCAAACATGAGGATGATTCAAAACATACATATTTATATGCATTTCACACAAATACACGTATATGTTTTTTATAAACATTGCAAAGGGATTTGTAAAAAACAATTCAACATCTTCTGAACATGAAATATATTATGATTGAAAAAATTGGAAATGTTATTATTTGATTTAAGTAATATTTAACTCTCAGAATAATATGTAAATTTATGTTTATTACCCTATCCATGTCAAACATTCTACTTTAGCCCCTAAATACCAAAGGCTTTTTTTTATCTCCTTAGAGTTTGTTCAAACTAAACAAAAAGGACAAGATACGATAAAAAATTCAATTTTTTACAAACTAATCTATAATTTTTTTTAAATGAATTTTCAATTTTTTTCCCAAAATATCTTATATATTTGAGGCTCATCTCCAAGAGTCTCTAATACTAAAAAAAATCAAGATTTGCAATAGACATCCTTTCATAAAATCTCCAATAAAAAAATCATAAAGTATTTTTTCAAAATCCAATTTATGGTACTTAAAATAGGCTTTTAAAGGACATTTCATTTCAAAACATCCAAAATTCTCCCTCCATCCCAAAATGATCTTCTTGTTCGACAAAGTGTTCCAAGAACACATATGATACTATAAGTAGCCAAGTATGGTTCAATGCACTCTTAGTGTCTTCTAAACTTTGAGTTTTGGAACCCTTGTCAAAGTGTAGTTTTGGAGTATTGAAAAGTGGAATTTTTTGGACATTTTCAAGGAGCACCATGGGCATATAATTGTTGAGTGTGAGGTTGTTGTTTTATAGGCATATAGTATGGTCCCAAGATCATGTGTGGACCTTTGTACCACCTCCCAAAGCTTCATCTCCTTCAATCAAGAAATACTCAAAGAGATGCAAAAAATAAGAACAAAGAGTGTTGATTGATATCTTCAATCATTTAAGCTGTCTTTGGATGGATGATTGCAAGAATGGAAGGGAAACTATTGCTCGAAGTTATTTTGCTAGTCCCATATAACAATCAAAAGTCAAATTGACCAACCTCATAAAGTACAACATGAAGATTATTTTGGGACAAAAAATTGAGGCCAAGAAAAAGATCATTTTGGGATGGAGGGAGTAGTATTTTGGTAAGACTTTATTTAACTTCAAATTTTAGTTGATATCCAAATACGGTGCCTTGGGTATTTAGGAATTAGTGTACATCAATAACATTCTTATTCAATATAATCAAGAAACTAGGCCACCATTTATTTGAAAAGACGTACAATTAAAAAATATATATGATGTCACCATCTATAATAGATCTCTCCATTTATCATATATTTTGGAAGTCATCACTATAAATATCCAGGTTTGTTCTTTTTTTCATAAAAAATCAAATTCTTATCTTCAAAAATTAACACACACAATTTTTTGTATATAGAAGAAAAATTAAAATTAAATGCCTCTATGGCTCTATTGCAAGAATTGCATTTTATTTTCCTCCAAGAGCTCTGTAAAGCATGTTTGAAATATTATTTTGAAATTTTGAGACTTGGCCAAATTTTATGCTTCTAAATTTCTAAAGAAGGAATTGAAACAAAAGTTGATTTATTACATAAATCCTAATATTATGACATCATGGCCTAAAGAGTTGTATTTTAACTCAATGTTTGTATATAGGTTTATCTATATAGATTTGAAAGGCTTGCCACTACTTTAACCCGACTTTAACTTCAAAGGGTGTGAAATTTTTACATTGTTAAGAAAAAGGTTCTAATAAAATATGATTATGGATCTCTTATATACACCATGGTCAATTCCAATATAATAGATATTGTGTAAAATCTCTGACACCAATATTTAATGATAATTTTTTAACCATATTAGTAAAATGAATTATATTAATGGAGTATCACTTCATTATAATGTTTAAAAATATTTTATGTTAATTTTTATTTTAAAAAAAATCAATTTAGACAATGGTTTTTTCAACAAATGCGAAAATTATAATATAATAATGATGAAAATATACCTTGGGTCCTAATTTGAAAATTTAAATTCAAATTGATAGATTATTACATTAATTTTACTATTACTATTAACTGAACCATTTTTCTTGGTTCTATGTTAACAATTATAAGAAGAAATTCTTTTGTTGATCATTGAAAAATACCATCTATGGAGATATACTTATTCTTAATGAATAACGAGCAATTTTTTAATCAGGTGATTCAAAGTTTATCAAACAAATGATATTAGTAATAGTAATAATAATATCAACAATTTAAAAAAACCATCATTGATTTTAAATGATCCACAAAGCAACCAATTAAGAATTGATCTGCAAATTTGGAGAGTTTGACTTCTTGAAATATTTTTCATTAAGTTTCCTTGAGAAGAAAAATGGAATTGGCATCTAAACCAAGTTGTTTTATATTTTTTGGACCTTCCTGAAATTAGTAATAAATTTTGAAGTTGGAATTGTATAACACTCTAAACGAGTTCACCCATTGCTAAGTTCATTGTTGGTACAATGATGAATGAAATTGGTACATTGGAGAGTTATAGCAATATATAACTTTGTATGAGGAAATGCTTCTACCTAGACAACCCATAGAAGGCAATGATTGTACCACAAAATGCCTATTGTAGATTGCCCCTTATTATTAGTATTTTTTCTAATTTCTTAACCTAGAAAATAACAATGAATTATTTCAACCATTAAAGATATACCCTATGCTTCCAATTCTAATGAAGAATTCAATTAGAAATTAAAATTATAAAAATATTCCATTCAATTTATTTAAATCTGGATTTAATTATACAACAATTATACAGAAAGAAAGATGAATATGTGTAAAAATTGATTGAAAAATATACTAAAAATAACTTTCTTGATTTTTTCAAAGAATGATAGGTTAAAAGAAATATGTGTACATGAATTATACAACTTAATAACAATCAATCCTATTCTATTAATGAAATATAAATTAGTTTATTGTAAAGTTGTTTAAAAAACAATAAGATGAAGTTGCTTACATCCTAGTATCCTTAAGTGGTTCAATCTTTTCTAATAGTAAAATATTAGCAAAAACCTCTTGTACAATTAGCTGAATATCAAACTCTATTTTTAAAATATTTTCAATAAAAGTTAGAGCTCCCAACAAAAATGTATGTGATTAGAACTTTTTAAGTGATGTCTAATGTAATGAATATGAATCTACTAGAAGACACAAGAATGATAGATAGTTTAGGCTGCCTCTTCTTCTTCCTCAAATTCGCCTTCTTCATCAGCAGAGGCATCTTGATATTGTTGATACTCTGACACTAAGTCGTTCATGTTGCTCTCGGCCTCTGTGAATTCCATCTCATCCATGCCTTCACCTGTGTACCAATGCAAGAAAGCTTTTCTTCGAAACATGGATGTGAATTGCTCACTTACACGTTTAAACATTTCCTGCATCCCACCATTTTTTGTCTTTCTCATCTTTTAAACCAAAATATTTTAGTAATTTTAGACAAAAATCTATAAGTGTTTTCTTGTTGTGCAAACAAATCACATTTAGTGTAGGGGAATCCTATTCTTCAATGGGCATTCTCCCCAAAGGAGCTACACTAAGAAGTCAAAGCTCAACAAGTGGGGGCCCTTATTTTCAAGAATGCCCAATGAAGAGGGTATTTTCTATAATAAACTTTTGCCTCAAAATGAAAATTTGAATGAATGTTTGCAGATTTGGATTAATGACCTCGAAATGCCCAATTGTGAAGGTAACCCACATAAGGCAATGATTGTGTTACAAAAAGGAACTTGAAAATGTATGGAATTTTTTTATAACAATGGTTCATGGGAAAAGGTAGGAGGTTGATAAAGTGACCAAGCTCTAAAAGTGTTTTTTTAACAAAGAAGCTCATGTTACATTTTTCAATGCACACATGTTAGAAGGTGAACACTTTTAGAGCCTTATGCAATGCCAATTAACTCCAAAATTCATAACTAATTCCACAAAGGTCCAAAAACTATGAAACGATTTTGTGAAAATTGCAAATTCTATTTCCCTTTTCTCAGAGAATATTCTGAAAAATATTTCAAGAATTCAAACTCCCCACAATTCAAAATCAGATCCTAACTGGTCGCTTTCAAAATTGTTTGTAAGGTTGGGAAGTTCGCCTTTGAAATTTCAATTTTGTGGGTGAGTGGGTGGGGTGGGTTAGGCCACCAGTCGGTCGAGGTGAGAGAGATGAAGGTGGGGCGGGACCTGGATGGCGGTGGAGTTGCCGACGAAGGTGGCGGACATCTTGAGGCCTTTGGGAGGGATGTCGCAGACGCTGGACTTGACGTTGTTGGGGATCCATTCCACGAAGTAGGAGGAGTTTTTGTTCTGCACGTTCAGCATTTGCTCGTCCACCTCTTTGGTGCTCATGCGGCCACGGAACATGGCTGACGCTGTCAGGTAGCGGCCGTGACGCGGGTCCGCGGCGCACATCATGTTCTTCGCGTCCCACATCTGCTGCGTCAGCTCCGGGACCGTCAGCGCGCGGTACTGCTGCGAGCCACGGGAGGTCAGCGGCGCGAACCCCGTCATGAAGAAGTGGAGACGAGGGAACGGGATCAGGTTCACGGCCAGTTTGCGCAGATCGGAGTTCAGTTGACCCGGGAAGCGCAGGCAGCAGGTGACGCCGCTCATGGTGGCGGAAATGAGATGGTTCAAATCTCCAACTGCCACAGCGACAAAACACAAGACACCCCAAATTTCATGTCAGTATCAAAAATGGTGCATGATTTGTAGTTTAGCGTTCATCTCACTGCGTGTATTTTCACATCCACGACACATCGCCCTCAAATTCATGTTAGTATCAGGCATCGCGTGATTCAAAGTTTAGTGTTTGTCTTGTTGTGCGAAATTTCACACCCGTTTCAAGGTCATGGCGCCATCAAATTCATGTTAGTACCGAACATTGGAGATTCATGGTTTCGCGATTACTATTTTTTTGCGTGAGATTTCACATCCACTTCAATGCCACGGTGCCCTCATATTCGTTTGAGTATCAAGCATCGCATGATTCATGGTTTTGCGTTTATTCATATTGCGTGAAATTTCACATTCTCCCCGATGCCCTGGCGCTCTTCAAATAGTGTTAGTATTAGTATCATGCATTGTATAGCGTTAGTTTTATTAAGGTGCAATGATGCGGTGAGTGATGTGAGTCCAGAACGAGCATGAATCTCGGTGAATATGAGGTTCCAGAGGCACCATATAGTTACGCTTCCTGATTAGGAGCAGAGAAGAAGAATTAGGGCTTAATGGACTTCGGTACGTACAAGTGGGAGTTGTGAGCTTGAGTGTACGGAAGCAAATATCGTAGAGCGCCTCATTGTCCAGACACATGGATACATCCGAATTTTCCACGAGTTGATGCACGGAGAGCGTGGCATTGTAGGGCTCCACGACAGTGTCCGACACTTTTGGCGACGGCACAATGCTGAAAGTCACCATCATACGATCAGGATACTCCTCTCTAATCTTCGAGATGAGTAGGGTTCCCATGCCGGACCCCGTTCCACCTCCCATGGAATGACAAATCTGGAAACCTGTGAATTCAACGACCATCCCAGTCATGCAATGTATCAGTAACCTGTTGAGGGACTATTGTATCGTGATGTAATTTTCCAAGTGAGTGTCTCAATCTTTGTGATTGAAGGGTACCTTGTAGGCAATCACAACTCTCTGCCTCTTTACGCACAACATCGAGAACAGAATCGATGAGTTCAGCGCCGTCGGTGTAATGACCCTTAGCCCAATTATTCCCGGCACCAGTTTGGCCGAAGACAAAGTTGTCGGGTCTGAAAATTTGGCCATAGGGTCCCGAGCGGACGCTGTCCATGGTTCCGGGCTCCAGATCCATCAGTACTGCTCGAGGCACATACCGACCTCCACTGGCCTCGTTGAAGTAGACGTTGATTCTCTCCAGTTGCAAATCGGAATCACCATGGTATGTTCCAGTAGGATCAATGCCGTGTTCATCGCAAATCACCTGCATACACTCACGTTTGGATATCAGGTCATCATAGTATTTAACAGAATCAGTTTTGAAATTTTTGCTGTTGTCTCTGTCAAATTTTTGCTCCATTTATACAAACAAGGATGTGAAGATTATTTGACTTCAAGTAATCTCTCCAAAACACATGATGCCACGTACATCTTGAGGTCAATTTACATTGCACTCTCAGGGATTAAGATGGCATCTCCAAGCCGTCTGAGATTCACAATGCAAAAGCTGAGAGATCTTCACCTCGACAGCGACATTACATAATTATACCCATGAACTGCCTGATTTGCAAACGACCTTGACTTCCAAACAAATTTCTCATGGACACATCCTAGCATCTGAATTTTGTATTTCTTTTTTTTTGAAGCCGAATGGCAATTGTTTTTGAATAGTTATGTTTGTCATTGAAATCCACCACATCTCTGTTTGTAGACCCTACCTCCCAGAATTTAGCACCGATTTGATTGCCGCATTGCCCGCCCTGGACGTGGAGGATTTCTCTCATGGTGTTGTTGAAATCTTAGTTCGAAATCCGCAGAAAATTTGCTTGAGAGCCTTGCAAATGCCCTGGAATGCAAGGCTCTCTGTAGCAAAGAAGACCAGTATTTGTGTTGTGGAGGACCAAACTGACGACGTTGCCAGTAGGAGGAATCCAGGAGGTCGGCTGAGACTTCAAGTTAGTTACGGCAGTCGGCAGGTACACATGTATGTTTAGATTGGTTTGATTGCAAGTTCTAATCTTCGCCTAAACGAAGTGAGGGCAACACATACAGTGTTTGCTACATTCCCTCTTAGGTCACACTTAAAAAAACCCAAGGAAATAACCGTTTCACCATCCCAGTTCTTTGGCATCTCTGCCACTCAACTTGAAAACAAGTCAAACTCACTAGGCTTCGTAGTAAGTTACAACCACTGTCTCACTCAAAGCTGCAAACAATCAGTTAATTGGTGTCTTATTAGTGGTAAATAATTACGCATCAGGCAGTCAGATGAATGCGTCGAAGCAGCCCTCGATCATGTGACATTGGAATGCAGCTGAAGAAATCTCAAACTGAGAGAAAACTTGAAAGACTGACACGAAACAGGGAAGCATGGCCTTTCACGTTATCGGGGCTGAAATGTTACGATTCTTATAATACACAGAGTGAGGCATCACTAATTGGTCATAGAAAGCCTACTGAATGGAAACCAATAGAAAAGCGAGAACTCAAGGTGGACTGGACTGAGCTTTCCAGCAACACACTCGGTAAGAAGAAGGAACTTCAACCTTGATGTTAAGGAAGTGTGCTCATGAAGCGACCTTTTAAAGGCTGGTCGGCCTTTTTTATGGTTTTCAGATGCAAAAATTATTTTTCCTTATTTTTCATTCAAAGAGAAATTGATGTGGAATCTAACACAAGTGGTTTCATATTTTTCAGAGCATTTATGAATTACTTATGAGTTTCCAAAGAATTATGCCATAGGCACCTATTTTTTTATCATAGGGCTTGCAAAACCTACACATGAGGAGTCTGAAAGAGATATGGCTTTATAAAAACAAGCACTATGGCTTGCAAAAAGTAATATATAAGGTTCCAAAATGCAACCATTACTTAACACTTATCAAACCCTAAATTTTATTAGTGTCTGTAAGAAGGATTATTTTGAAAAATTCAATGGACACATGTCTAGTGTCCACTTAATTCGAAAGGGATCCACCCTAGCTCTTATTCCATCCATTGGCAAAGTATGAGCCAACATGTGACAAATCTTATTATACTCTCACATTGTTCACAATCCTCTCAATGGCCATCAAGTATCCATTTTGAATTGTTGATTGTCCATTTCAGAGCTTCTTATAGCATGGACAATTCGAAGAAGAGGGTCACAATAACAACATACTACTATATGTTTGGTGTACATTGACCCCTCAATGAGTATACGATAGGCCACATCTTTGGTCTTGGTTTAGGGTTACTTTGACAAAATTAATATCACTTATGGATTGAAGGAATATAATGTTTAATAAAGAGGGGTTTAAATTTGCAAAAGTGATTTGAAGTCTTTCAATCTAGTTTACACATGTCAAATCTAAAATTGAGTTCATTGGAAAAATATGACACTAAAGGACATAAAATGTATAACTATAATCAATTTATAGCTTCTTAAAATCTACTCTACAATTTTTTAAATGAATTTTTAATGTGATTTTCTCCTCAAGATCTAGTGTATTTGAGGCTCATCTCTACAAACCTCTAATACTAAGAGAATCAAGATTTGAAATGGACATTGTTATAAAAAATCTTCAATAGAAAATCTAGGAATATTTTTTCTCCAAATTGGATTTTTTATGCTTAAAATAGACTAAAAAGGGTATTCCAATCCTCAAAAACTATCCAAAATATCACGTTGGTAAGATTTTATATAACTTCAAAGTTTACTCAATACCAAAATATGGTGCCTTGGGCATTTGGGGATTAAATACCAAAAAATTCCATACACCAAACTAATAAAAGGCATTTTACATAAATTAATTTGGGCGAGGACCCTTGTATCATATATGATATCTTGTTTAATCTTGTTAAGGATGTAGAGGCTAAAAAGTGGTCAATGGATGGCTTTCTAGATCACTATATTGCATGTTTTTGGCCCAAACATTAATAAAAGGTGTCAACAAGGAATATCTTTCGTGTGCACTAAATTTCAGGGCATTTGGAAATATGAGTCAAAAGTTATGGCCTAGTATATAGTTTGTTTCTCAACTTGGGCAATCCAAGCAAATCTGAAAAAATCATTTTTTTCAAAAATAAAAATTTGAAATTGATCTTTCTAGATTTATATGTACATAGAAAGCTTTGAATCATTCTATTTTGATCAATGAGTCAAAAGTTATGAGATGTTTTAGTTTGCAGGCAAGTATGGATTCTCTACTCTAAAATAAACTTTGAAGTCCATTATTTAACTCAATTTTCAATATTTCTTGAAAAAAAATCATTAGATGTAGATTGTTTATTACAACATTATCACCATTGGAATTGGGAATTTTCAATTCCATTAATAAATTGTTAACAATTTAGTATTTTGAATCATTTTCTACATCTTTCTACTTACTATTTTTTTCCTATATTTTGCACAATTCCAAATGATCTAAAAACTTTCAAACATGTAGCCAACCTGCACTGAAGAATGAATCTAAAGAAGCACCACCATTCTGGACATTTTTTCATACAAATGTGACCTTGTGAAGTGCAGCTGCCCGTTTTTTCACAGGGCCCCAAAAAGGACTTTTGTCACTTCAAATGCTAATATCTTGCAATGTACATGGTGTAATATTCTGAATTTGTTTTCCACATCTTCTCAATCTAGTGTACTACAAGATCTAACAGTTACATATGTCCAAAAATGATATTTTTCAAAAAATTGGTACTTGTATTAGAAATGGCAGTTTTTGAGGGTTTAAGGTGATAACATAGTCAAGGAACTTTAGGGGTTAAGAAGAAAAAAATTGATGATTAATTAGGATTCTTTTGAAATCAAATAAGGTTGTTCCATTGAAAATTAGTTTTATATGATCACTCCATTCTTGCTACTTAGTACCCTTGGGTCCCAAGGAAAGCCCCCTTTCCTTGTAGAAAGCGGAAAAAAATAAAATAAAATAAAAATTATTTTTTATTTTATAATTTTCTGTGGTTGGGGGCTCCCTTTGCCGCCAAGGGGTACCCAGTAGTAAGAAAGGAGTGATCAATCAAACAACAATTTGATCAAGATAGAAGAGTTAGATCCCTGGGAGGTTCCACAAGAAGACAACGATCAACTAATCAACATTTGGGTGTAACTAAGTTCATTCCTTACACAAATAATTCCTATCAACCAAATATTTTTTTTTAAATCATAACAATCTTAACAATATTTTTAAAATGTTAACAAGTCTAATTACCAACATATTAAGACATAAGCAAAGGTACTTCTCTCATCAGCCATCAGAAGATCCATGCTACTATAAGATAGTGATCAATAAATTAAAAAGAAACTTGGTGCAGCTAAGTTCTTTCCACACATGTAATGAAATCTTATCAACAATTTTTCTTTTCTAAAATCTAAACAAATTGAATAATAACACACCAAGAAAAAATTATTGGTGTGTTCCCATTGATCCCAAGAGGGTCCATGCTATTATAGGACAATAATCAACTAATATTCTAAACAAACTCATTTCCATCTCCATTCATCTTTCACATCAATTGTATTCTTCATCTTCATAATGTTTACTTCTAGACAAGATTCAAAATTAGAATTTTCATCTAAATTCTATATACCCATGGTAATAGGGTTGTGGTAGTAGGTACTACAATTTACTAAAAATAATAAATTTTGATCCAAATTTTAAAACGGAATCTATTTTTTGAAATATTAATAATTTTTCTAATGCTTTTCCAAATTTCTGAGCTCAACGCTCATAAGCTCATGCTTAGAGGCTCACAAAATAATATGACTTCTTTGTGAATTATATGCTTAACAAAACTCAAGAGTACATGCTGGGGGGTCCAACTAGAGTGCAAAACCTCCCTTTCTCACAAAATTCCAAAGATGAACATGTGCACTAGTCTATCTTATATAAAAGGATCTATTGGATACTCTTAGTCCGGCTTGTCGTTATAGGGTTAATGACCTTGAAACGTCGACACGCACGTTGTGGGTCCAATGGATGACAAAGAATCTTATGCCATATTTAACTACTTTCAGACCCTTACATGAATTTCAGACATGTATTTCTACGTATTAGGAGATCTCCCCATGTATTATCGTTTTGCATGCATCAAATTTTGCACCCATGTCTATTGCAAAGAGTGCTTCATGTGGTTAGAAATGAGAAAAAATTTGTAGTTTTTGTTCCATCCTCGTTGGAAGTCTCTAAAAATAAATCCTTAAGTGTACAAAAGTTCACATAATTGGATTGGGAGATCTCCGTATAGGGTTTTAGAATTACCCCCTTTGACAAGGATTTTTGCATCTAATCTACAATACAAAAGATGAAATGACCTACCAAAACCTCTCAAGAGATCCCTTGATGATTTTAAAATATTTCATAGAACATGTCCATGTATGAAAGCTGTAAGAGAAAACATATTGTAGCAATGCAAACATCCATATTACGTTTTTTTGTATATAGTTAGTGATTGAGATGAATCATCTTGAGATTTTTTGATGTAAAGGAATACCATAAATTTTTGTTCATTTCAAAGTTGTAGATTGTGTCTGCATAATGAGCATCCATATCCTTATATGTCTACATGATTGAGCAAAGGCATTCACTTGCATAATCAAACAAAGGTATTCCAACACTTAACTTGGAGATTGGGGATTGGGAGATCTTTTGATGTAATCCCCTCAACATTATACAAATGCATGCACAATGACATTTGTATAGTAAAGCAAGGTAGATTTACCACAATTTATTCACTTAAATACATCAAGGAATAGACATGTGCCTTTAGAAAAAGAAGAAGCATTGCTTGCAGTTTTGAAGCTAGTCTACTTGACCTACATAATTTGGGTCATCCTTAACTTACACATAACACTAGAAGTATTATATAATTCTATTGCATGTTTAAAGGATCCATATCAATGAACACAATAGTTTGATTTCTAAATGCCTTCTACATTCTCAAGCTTACTAAAGAGATCTATCATGAGGTTGCAAAGATTAGGATGCAATTTCGACCTATCTGGTAAGTCACATCCGTAAATAAGAAATGGCCTTGAAATAATCTTGTATAGAAGCATATGTCAAGGGAGCTCTTCTAATGTTGAAGAATTCATCTTTGATTACAAACCAATGGAATTCTTTGCCATCAAACATCCAAGACACCACCCTCAATGCACAAAGGCCAAGTAAGTACAATGATCACTACCTTTTGAAAAGACCCAACTCAACACACAATCAATTGTAAACAACCTTAAACCATAGAACAGACGATGCATAATCATCAAGATACCTCCTCACCTCTTGGACTATACATTTGTCAAATTGAATTTATCATGATGTATTTGTTGCAAAATCTATTATAAAATAACAAGGGATCCATGTCTTGTAAACAAGGAAATTATTGCAATATTTCAGCATTTTTCATTTGGTTGAAAATTAGTAAAAAAACCGCCCAAAGAAAATTACAATTTCAATGTTTTCTTCGAGTAAGAAAACAAGTAAATCCTTAGCACGGCCCCCAACCCCTATCCAACTAACATCGACTATGAGATCCCACGATGTGTAGGAAATAAGGTACCTTGAAGGTGAAATTACGAGGACCAAGTAAATCCTTAACATGGCCCCCAACCTCCATCCAACCTACATTGATCGTGAGAACCCACGATGGCATGGTGCGTAGTAAACAAGGCACCTAAGGTGAAATTACAAGGACCAAATAAATCCTTAAACCCTAAAGGTTCTTGATTATATTTTCACTCCCTCCAAATGCTCCCAAACTACCATTTCAAATACAACTACCAAACTTTAGGAAAATAAACATTTTTAGACACATCTAACCATAGGATCTTGTAGTACATTGGTTTGAAAAGATGTAGAAATTTTTTCAAGATTTTCTACTATGTAGATTACAAGGTATTAGCGTTTGAATTGACAAAAATCCTTTGGGGGGCCCTGCAAAAAATTAGGCATTTGCACTTCAGAGGGTCACATAGTTGTATGAAAAAACGTCCAAAATGGTGGTGCATCTGTGAATTCATTCTTCAAGGCAAGTTGGCTACATACTTGAAAATTTTCAAGTCATTTGGAATTGTACAACATATAGGAAAAAATATTGAATAGAAAGAAGTTGAGAATGATTCAAAATCCTAAAGTGCTAAGAATTTAATTATAAAAATGAGAAATGTCAATCTCAATGTTTGCAATGTTGAAATAAAGAATCTACACCGAATGATTTTTTTTTTCAAAAATATTGAAAATTGAATAAAATAAATGCCTTCAAAGTTTATTTTCAAGTAGAGATTCTATAACTATCCACAAACTAAAACTCCTCATAACTTTCATCTTGTTGATCAAAATGGAATGATTCAAATCTTTCCACGTATATACAAATCTTGGAAACTAAATTCAAGTTTTTATTTCTTGAAAAATTCATTTTTCTGAGTTGAATGAGGAGCAAAAGAAACAAGATTTCATGCAATACTTTCAAAATGATGAAGTCAAAAGTTATGAAAATTGTTGTGCCTTAAAGCTATTCCTCAACCACATGTGATGTAAAAAAATTTCAAAGGAAAAAAATAAAAAAAATCTCCGCTTGTAGAGAGATGCCCTAGAAAAATCTACTATGCGAAAAATGCCATTTTGGAGATTAGGGATTTAGGGTTGCCCCCAACCCCCCTCCAACCTACATCAATCGTGAGATCCCACAATGAGAAGTAAACAAGGCACCTTCAAGGTGAAATTATAGGAACCAAGTAAACCCTTCACATGACCCCCAACCCCCCTCCAACCTACATTGATCGTGAGATCCCATAGTGAGAAGTAAACAAGGCACCTTCATGGTGAAATGATGGGGACCAAGTAAATCCTTCACATAGCCCCCAACCCCCCTCCCACCTACATCGATCGTGAGATCCCATAGTGAGAAGTAAACAAGGCACCTTCATGGTGAATTGATGGGGACCAAGTAATTAACCCTTTACACAACCCCCCTCCCACCTACATCAATCGTGAGATCCCACAATGGGGGTCAAAGTAACATGTACTTTGACGTAGTATCTAGTTAGGCAAATACTAATATTAGAACCCGTATGTATTTCCATGTATATAGAATTGGGTTATGTAGATATACCCGAGTTGTGTAGATACACTAGTAATATTGGTATTTTACACCAAGAATTTATTCAAAATTCTTGATCATTTGCTATTATCAAATTCAATCCAGGGAAAACTAGGAACATCGTAATTGAAACTTCAACTCCTAATTCCTATAATGCATTCTTCTCTGCAACCGTTCAAATCCTCTTGGAATAGAAAACAAAAAAATCCACAGATGTGGCCATTTCTACCAAAGAAACTATGCTTGAAGTTTGTGAGGCAACCTTTCCGGGGAGAATCATTCTAATTGACATTCAAGAAATGCTTACCAAGAAGTGAGGACAATGATGGTGGCAATAAATCAATGTGAATCATAAACTCCACAACATTGAGCCATCAACAACACAAGGAATCGTCGGAAGTCGAAAAGAACAAAAACAACTCACAACAGAAGACTAGTCACCTAAGGAGGGAGGAGGGAGATGTTTTTTGAATTTAAAATCCCGCCAAAACTAGAGGACATGAATTAATTACCATGACGGCAAGCTCTTCATTTCCTAATTTGACCAAAGGACAAGTGGAAAGGAACTCAAGGCATCATTCTACAACAATGTAGCATTCAAGTGGGCTCTTCAATTCATAACTTGACCCCCAAAGGTCCTATTCAACTCTCTATAATGGTACTTTGGAATCCTATTTCATCATGATTTGAGTCTTGAGTTTATTGTTTAATTAGCATAATGACTTTGTTACATAATTATGTAGTTATTCTTGAATGTAACAAATAAGTGTAGTCGGTTTGTAAAATGAAAGATAAGGATTCTTTTACAATTCTTCTACAATTGACTTATTGAGTATAAATAGAAAAAGGGTTTATAAAAAATTTAAGCAATGGACTCATTGAAAATTATGATTGAATCTAATTATCCAAACTACATTTGCATTAATTTATAGAAGATAATTTTTTACATTCTCATTATATTATTTTAAAATAAAAAATATAATGATCCTCGTATTTTACATCATCATAAAAGTGGATAAGTAATTTTTTAAAGAAAAGAAAATTGAAAAAGACACATGAAAACATAGCTAAGGTAGTTCACTTCAATTGGCAATGTTAATAGTTAATATGATATGTTCACACAAATTAAAAAGTAGTTTTTAAATAAAGTAATATGGTTTTTTTTAATTAATTATTTAAATTTCCCCCCAAATAGTTCTAATTATGTAAAACTTTATTTAAAATATTGATTATTGATGAAGAATTACTATCTCAACAAGTAAAATATCTTGTGGAAATAGGAAAAAAATAATTTTCAAGTATGTGATAGAAGATCAAGGAGTTTTTTAAATATTAATCCATTAACACAAAATTAAAGTTATGTAAGTTTGGAGATGTATAAATTAAGGATCCACATTCTTAGAATTTCACCCACTGTCACTTTATAAAATTACATAATTAACAAAGTTAGGAATTGTAATTTTTTTCCTTATTATAGTCTATAGAACCAACAATACTTTACCAACTACATCCAAAATCCTAGAAAACCTAAACCCTTCAAGTCAATCATACAAAATGAATGCAATAATCATTGAAATGTATGACTTGAAATTCTACAAATTTGATTCATTTTTACATAATTTGGAAATGTATAAGTTTCATCAACTTCAATTTTAAAAAGTAATATGGCCTATTTGACTAAATTTTGACAATCCAAAGTCTAGAAATAATATTGACAACAAAAATAGTTTAAGAAAATACTGAACACATTTGAGGATCTGTCAAATAATGTTGTCAATGATTGACTATATATATGCAAAACATTGGAAGATCTATGATTGACCTTCAATATCACAAGATCTCTCCATATTCTACAATTATAGTTTATAGAGCACAACTCGTTATCGTGTATTAATTGGAAAAGTTAATGTAGGTGATAAAGACAAATTAGTAATTTTCTTGTAGCGACAATTGTATTATTTAATTTAGAACTCTCTATAAGAGTACCCTCTTTAGACCATTTTTTATGAAGTTGGATATTCACTGATTGAATTAGTAGCACTTTTCTGTGGGGGTGTCAAATATCATTTGAATAAACTGTGAAAAGAGTCATGTTATGAAGATTGATAAAATTTTGACGGCTATAGAACTAATATCGTGTTGAATTTCTAGAATTGAATTTTTTTGGAGTTGATAAGGATGTTCATAAATCATTCTCTAATTTAGTCCAAGGCTTAAGTTTCAAATGGTACATATTGCTCATGAGTTACTGAGTTAGTAGTTATTCTTGGATATACAAGTACTCATCAAATTTGCTAATTTTAGATCATATATAATAATGTTGCAAATTTGGTTTTAAATAAAATTATTTAATGTAAAGTCTTCTTGATTGACTATGCACCCGAAAGATGCATGCATGTCCTGTTCTTGCAATTCTCCTAGTCCCCAATGAAAAACCACAACCATTGATCTTCTTACTAAAGAAATGCCCTCTTTCCAATGGGATTCATCTCCAATTAAAAAAAGAAACAATTGTCGTTGATTTCATCTTCATGAGAGACAATCTTGGCTGTTGAAAAGATTAGGGTATGATACTCTGGGATATGAAATACAAAATATAGAAAATAAATAGAATACTTGTAGAATTGTACTAAATACATACATATGCACACAGAATATGGATATACAAATTCATACATATATATGTGAAATACATACAATAAATCAACAATCAATATCCTATATTGATTGTAGTCGAAACAACTTCCAAAAAAATACAAATATGAGTTGGGGGGTATTTCACAAGCACCCATCTCATTTTCACAACCAATAGCAAAATGACATGTATATCCCTTCAATTATACGTGTATGGTTTTTAGCTAGAAAAAGGATTACTTCATCATTATGCACCTAGAAGGTGCATCTTCAAGGTATTAAAAGAACTTATTTTATGTTGGTATTGAATGTCCATGTTCCAAATCTAAGCCTTGCATTCAAAATAATAATTATCTCTCTCATAATTCTGCAATCATATAAATGTGCATCATATACAATCATATGGGCCTACAACATACAATAAATCAAAAGAAGACTACAATCATGGCTTATAATCACTTAATTATTATTACATGCTCAGATGCTTAGTTACCACCAATCAAAGTGCATTGGGCTTAATTGATATTGATTACAAATATGTAGCAATTTGTTTTGCAATCCATCCACAATTGTAGTACTTCATTGAGATTGAAGTCATTGAACTTCCGAAATGAATTATACCATTTTCTTACAAAAGTGTGGAGAGGGTGTATTCACAAAATAGCTCATGGATATTTTTGAAAACCATAGTTTTAAATAGTGAAATTAAAGTTTGTATTGTCGATAAGGATTGCTAGAAATTTGAAAAGCAATAGAAATAACTTCATGCTAGAGCCCTACAATTAATACTATATTTTTTCTTATCCTTAAATAAATGAAGCTTACAATTGAAATCTTTGATTCATTTGATTGATTTCAACTTATCTACATTAAAATAGAATTAAACATTTGAATGTAGTTGTGTTATTGTAAATTGCAGAAGAAAATTCATTTCTTAGTGAGGTAGGACTTTATACAATCATGAAGGTATTGGGGCATTCTTTACTATATGGCAAATGAAAATAGTCTATTTTGTGAATTTTTTATCTCCAATTTTTAAAAAAAATTTCCACTCTAAAGTGTGGAAATGGAAATGTGATAAAAATAGACCATTAGAAGTGCTTTCCTTACAATAGGTGACTAATAAAGTATTCTCTAAACACTATAATGTCAAAAAGTTAACAAAGTAGTTAGATTTCTGGTATTTCTAATAATTATGCTATATTTAATTAAAACTAAAAAATCTAGAGTCCACTTTGAAATGGCAATCCTTGTAATAAAAAATATTCTAGAAATGAACCCTAAACATACATTGGAAGTTCATGATTCTCTCTTTGTATTGCTTCTCCTTCCAATAGTTCTTTGGAATTTTTGCAAAAAAAGAAAAAGGAAATTTTGTGTTCAATTTATTGTTTTCAAACATTAATTATAGTTGCATGAATACTTTAGATTAAATTTAATATGGCACCACTCAAATTGAAATGCGCAATTTGTTGATAACAATGAATTGAATGAATACAAATTTGGTGCTCAATTATTCTATCAATTTTGAATGTATTTGGAACTAAAATTTGTTCAATATGTACATAATTATTCAGGAGATTTATGGAAAGCATGATTTGTAGTTTGGTACATTTGTACAAAACCTTGAAAGTTCTACATAGAATATCAAAATGTGTATGTCCTACTTACATGTATGGATCTCCCGATGGTAAACTTTGCAAACTCTGTTTACAATAAAGGAAATAGTCTACATTTTACTAAACATTGCATTGGACTTTGCATTGTCCAAATTCAATTACATTTGAAATTATTATTTTCTAAGCTTGAAAACATTATTCATAATCAAAAGATATAATTTCAAGCTTCATACTTAGATTCATTTTATTAATCATTAACACATTATATGATTTTATGGATCTAGGATTAAGGATTTAGGGCTTAATAGGATTTAGAATTTAGAATTCACATAGTAGAGTATTGTTCAAAGCCCATGATGTTGAAAGGAGTTGCAATTCGTTTAGTATCTAACTAAAAGGTACATTTTCGAGACTATAATAGAATTAGAGCACATACTCTTTTGTATAGTCTTGTTATATAAATCAAAATATAGACAATCCAAACTCACAATAATAAAAAACATCAACCTGAAGATCTTTTGATGTTTGGCATGTAATATTCGAATCAAAATTTAACTAATTCTAGACTTTATGCATACTAATTATGGATGCCCTTGGTAATGAGAATTGATCATATTATGGTAATCACTCACCTACACTTCTCAAATAAATTTCTCTATTTTCCAATTTTGAACCAAATAGTAAGTTTTTATCTATTTTAAACTTTAAGGTCGAAATTATATTGTATATTTCCTACCTCAAATGATTCTTTTCCTGAATTACTTAGTTATGCATTAAGTGTAGAAAAAATAACAAGTTGTGTTCTATAAACTATAATTGTAGAATATGGAGAGATCTTGTGATATTGAAGGTCAATCATAGATCTTCCAATGTTTTGCATATATATAGTCAATCATTGACAACATTATTTGACAGATCCTCAAATGTGTTCAGTATTTTCTTAAACTATTTTTGTTGTCAATATTATTTCTAGACTTTGGATTGTCAAAATTTAGTCAAATAGGCCATATTACTTTTTAAAATTGAAGTTGATGAAACTTATACATTTCCAAATTATGTAAAAATGAATCAAATTTGTAGAATTTCAAGTCATACATTTCAATGATTATTGCATTCATTTTGTATGATTGACTTGAAGGGTTTAGGTTTTCTAGGATTTTGGATGTAGTTGGTAAAGTATTGTTGGTTCTATAGACTATAATAAGGAAAAAAATTACAATTCCTAACTTTGTTAATTATGTAATTTTATAAAGTGACAGTGGGTGAAATTCTAAGAATGTGGATCCTTAATTTATACATCTCCAAACTTACATAACTTTAATTTTGTGTTAATGGATTAATATTTAAAAAACTCCTTGATCTTCTATCACATACTTGAAAATTATTTTTTTCCTATTTCCACAAGATATTTTACTTGTTGAGATAGTAATTCTTCATCAATAATCAATATTTTAAATAAAGTTTTACATAATTAGAACTATTTGGGGGGAAATTTAAATAATTAATTAAAAAAAACCATATTACTTTATTTAAAAACTACTTTTTAATTTGTGTGAACATATCATATTAACTATTAACATTGCCAATTGAAGTGAACTACCTTAGCTATGTTTTCATGTGTCTTTTTCAATTTTCTTTTCTTTAAAAAATTACTTATCCACTTTTATGATGATGTAAAATACGAGGATCATTATATTTTTTATTTTAAAATAATATAATGAGAATGTAAAAAATTATCTTCTATAAATTAATGCAAATGTAGTTTGGATAATTAGATTCAATCATAATTTTCAATGAGTCCATTGCTTAAATTTTTTATAAACCCTTTTTCTATTTATACTCAATAAGTCAATTGTAGAAGAATTGTAAAAGAATCCTTATCTTTCATTTTACAAACCGACTACACTTATTTGTTACATTCAAGAATAACTACATAATTATGTAACAAAGTCATTATGCTAATTAAACAATAAACTCAAGACTCAAATCATGATGAAATAGGATTCCAAAGTACCATTATAGAGAGTTGAATAGGACCTTTGGGGGTCAAGTTATGAATTGAAGAGCCCACTTGAATGCTACATTGTTGTAGAATGATGCCTTGAGTTCCTTTCCACTTGTCCTTTGGTCAAATTAGGAAATGAAGAGCTTGCCGTCATGGTAATTAATTCATGTCCTCTAGTTTTGGCGGGATTTTAAATTCAAAAAACATCTCCCTCCTCCCTCCTTAGGTGACTAGTCTTCTGTTGTGAGTTGTTTTTGTTCTTTTCGACTTCCGACGATTCCTTGTGTTGTTGATGGCTCAATGTTGTGGAGTTTATGATTCACATTGATTTATTGCCACCATCATTGTCCTCACTTCTTGGTAAGCATTTCTTGAATGTCAATTAGAATGATTCTCCCCGGAAAGGTTGCCTCACAAACTTCAAGCATAGTTTCTTTGGTAGAAATGGCCACATCTGTGGATTTTTTTGTTTTCTATTCCAAGAGGATTTGAACGGTTGCAGAGAAGAATGCATTATAGGAATTAGGAGTTGAAGTTTCAATTACGATGTTCCTAGTTTTCCCTGGATTGAATTTGATAATAGCAAATGATCAAGAATTTTGAATAAATTCTTGGTGTAAAATACCAATATTACTAGTGTATCTACACAACTCGGGTATATCTACATAACCCAATTCTATATACATGGAAATACATACGGGTTCTAATATTAGTATTTGCCTAACTAGATACTACGTCAAAGTACATGTTACTTTGACCCCCATTGTGGGATCTCACGATTGATGTAGGTGGGAGGGGGGTTGTGTAAAGGGTTAATTACTTGGTCCCCATCAATTCACCATGAAGGTGCCTTGTTTACTTCTCACTATGGGATCTCACGATCGATGTAGGTGGGAGGGGGGTTGGGGGCTATGTGAAGGATTTACTTGGTCCCCATCATTTCACCATGAAGGTGCCTTGTTTACTTCTCACTATGGGATCTCACGATCAATGTAGGTTGGAGGGGGGTTGGGGGTCATGTGAAGGGTTTACTTGGTTCCTATAATTTCACCTTGAAGGTGCCTTGTTTACTTCTCATTGTGGGATCTCACGATTGATGTAGGTTGGAGGGGGGTTGGGGGCAACCCTAAATCCCTAATCTCCAAAATGGCATTTTTCGCATAGTAGATTTTTCTAGGGCATCTCTCTACAAGCGGAGATTTTTTTTATTTTTTTCCTTTGAAATTTTTTTACATCACATGTGGTTGAGGAATAGCTTTAAGGCACAACAATTTTCATAACTTTTGACTTCATCATTTTGAAAGTATTGCATGAAATCTTGTTTCTTTTGCTCCTCATTCAACTCAGAAAAATGAATTTTTCAAGAAATAAAAACTTGAATTTAGTTTCCAAGATTTGTATATACGTGGAAAGATTTGAATCATTCCATTTTGATCAACAAGATGAAAGTTATGAGGAGTTTTAGTTTGTGGATAGTTATAGAATCTCTACTTGAAAATAAACTTTGAAGGCATTTATTTTATTCAATTTTCAATATTTTTGAAAAAAAAAATCATTCGGTGTAGATTCTTTATTTCAACATTGCAAACATTGAGATTGACATTTCTCATTTTTATAATTAAATTCTTAGCACTTTAGGATTTTGAATCATTCTCAACTTCTTTCTATTCAATATTTTTTCCTATATGTTGTACAATTCCAAATGACTTGAAAATTTTCAAGTATGTAGCCAACTTGCCTTGAAGAATGAATTCACAGATGCACCACCATTTTGGACGTTTTTTCATACAACTATGTGACCCTCTGAAGTGCAAATGCCTAATTTTTTGCAGGGCCCCCCAAAGGATTTTTGTCAATTCAAACGCTAATACCTTGTAATCTACATAGTAGAAAATCTTGAAAAAATTTCTACATCTTTTCAAACCAATGTACTACAAGATCCTATGGTTAGATGTGTCTAAAAATGTTTATTTTCCTAAAGTTTGGTAGTTGTATTTGAAATGGTAGTTTGGGAGCATTTGGAGGGAGTGAAAATATAATCAAGAACCTTTAGGGTTTAAGGATTTATTTGGTCCTTGTAATTTCACCTTAGGTGCCTTGTTTACTACGCACCATGCCATCGTGGGTTCTCACGATCAATGTAGGTTGGATGGAGGTTGGGGGCCATGTTAAGGATTTACTTGGTCCTCGTAATTTCACCTTCAAGGTACCTTATTTCCTACACATCGTGGGATCTCATAGTCGATGTTAGTTGGATAGGGGTTGGGGGCCGTGCTAAGGATTTACTTGTTTTCTTACTCGAAGAAAACATTGAAATTGTAATTTTCTTTGGGCGGTTTTTTTACTAATTTTCAACCAAATGAAAAATGCTGAAATATTGCAATAATTTCCTTGTTTACAAGACATGGATCCCTTGTTATTTTATAATAGATTTTGCAACAAATACATCATGATAAATTCAATTTGACAAATGTATAGTCCAAGAGGTGAGGAGGTATCTTGATGATTATGCATCGTCTGTTCTATGGTTTAAGGTTGTTTACAATTGATTGTGTGTTGAGTTGGGTCTTTTCAAAAGGTAGTGATCATTGTACTTACTTGGCCTTTGTGCATTGAGGGTGGTGTCTTGGATGTTTGATGGCAAAGAATTCCATTGGTTTGTAATCAAAGATGAATTCTTCAACATTAGAAGAGCTCCCTTGACATATGCTTCTATACAAGATTATTTCAAGGCCATTTCTTATTTACGGATGTGACTTACCAGATAGGTCGAAATTGCATCCTAATCTTTGCAACCTCATGATAGATCTCTTTAGTAAGCTTGAGAATGTAGAAGGCATTTAGAAATCAAACTATTGTGTTCATTGATATGGATCCTTTAAACATGCAATAGAATTATATAATACTTCTAGTGTTATGTGTAAGTTAAGGATGACCCAAATTATGTAGGTCAAGTAGACTAGCTTCAAAACTGCAAGCAATGCTTCTTCTTTTTCTAAAGGCACATGTCTATTCCTTGATGTATTTAAGTGAATAAATTGTGGTAAATCTACCTTGCTTTACTATACAAATGTCATTGTGCATGCATTTGTATAATGTTGAGGGGATTACATCAAAAGATCTCCCAATCCCCAATCTCCAAGTTAAGTGTTGGAATACCTTTGTTTGATTATGCAAGTGAATGCCTTTGCTCAATCATGTAGACATATAAGGATATGGATGCTCATTATGCAGACACAATCTACAACTTTGAAATGAACAAAAATTTATGGTATTCCTTTACATCAAAAAATCTCAAGATGATTCATCTCAATCACTAACTATATACAAAAAAACGTAATATGGATGTTTGCATTGCTACAATATGTTTTCTCTTACAGCTTTCATACATGGACATGTTCTATGAAATATTTTAAAATCATCAAGGGATCTCTTGAGAGGTTTTGGTAGGTCATTTCATCTTTTGTATTGTAGATTAGATGCAAAAATCCTTGTCAAAGGGGGTAATTCTAAAACCCTATACGGAGATCTCCCAATCCAATTATGTGAACTTTTGTACA
Source organism: Straminergon stramineum (assembly GCA_963920665.1). Taxonomy (NCBI): domain Eukaryota; kingdom Viridiplantae; phylum Streptophyta; class Bryopsida; order Hypnales; family Calliergonaceae; genus Straminergon; species Straminergon stramineum. The sequence continues at coordinate 3,457,786 of OY987263.1, forward strand.
CTTAAGGATTTATTTTTAGAGACTTCCAACGAGGATGGAACAAAAACTACAAATTTTTTCTCATTTCTAACCACATGAAGCACTCTTTGCAATAGACATGGGTGCAAAATTTGATGCATGCAAAACGATAATACATGGGGAGATCTCCTAATACGTAGAAATACATGTCTGAAATTAGTATTTTGTTAATTCTAGACTTTAAATAGTTAAAAAGTAGTTAAATGTGGCATTCTTCCTATGTAGGATGAAAGTGCAATTGTTCATCCCACGAATTTTGTGCAAAAAAGAGAGATCTTGCATAGTACTTTTACCTCCAATGAATATTATTGGATTTTATAAGGTAGATGATGGCACACGGTTCCCAAAGAGAGGATTTCTACGGTCACGAGTCCGTCCTTTAAGGGTCAATAGTGCAAGTATAACCTAGAAAGGATGCTACGGACCTTTAGTGTCTGATGAATGACAAGGCATTCTCTTAAGTAGGACAGAAATTCAACTATTCATCCTTAGAATTGGTGGTGGGAAGTGGAGATATAGGCAATTTCATTAAAATGGCACAGAATATGTTAGGAATTGCATGACATTCCATCAAAATGGCAGAATAATACCGCCATTTTAATGAAATTGCCTATAGATCTTCTACAGTACTTTGACTTCAAATGAGCTCTCTGGATTTTCTTAATACCAATTATTCCCACGGTTTCAGAAATGATGATTTCCACAGGGACCCCCCGCGTCCTTCCAGGATTAAGAATCTGTATCTGCGAATTTTGGAAAGCAAGTACAGATACAGAAAAGGAATTGAAGCAGAAGAATGGATCCCGGGCCTAGAACATGCTTCCATAGGTGTTGGGCAATCTCCCGCCGGACTTAATGTTGAAGATCTACGAGATTGAAGCTTCAAAATGTTGCGGGCTCACTTGATTTTCCAGAAAGCACCGGAAAGTTTGGTGCCTTGCCAAAATCCCAGTCTCAAGAGAGCTTGAGCAAATCCCACAACAGGAGAACCCCGCCAGTGGGAATTAGCCGACGCTGAACAGACAGACAGGGGCGTCTCCCTGTTGTGGGATTTGGCCGACTCTTGAAAAGTCGCGAGCACTTGGATCTGCAGATGATTATCGAAACTTCAGTTTGGTTTGCTTCTTTATCTCTGCTTGCCTGAAGTAAAATTCAAACCACAAAGACTTTGCATGTAATATAACATCTGTAGGGATCTCCCTCCAGATCCTCACTGCACCACAAGAATCCGACGCTTGATGACCACGAGCATCACAGGCAAACCCAGATTTACAAAAACTACTGTAAATACGACACAGGCCCGCTCCATGCCTCCAAACGGACAAGAATGGACTCCAGTAAAATTCAACACAAAATGACATGGGCATTCTCAAGTCATATCTGTCCACGAAATAGAAACGGACGCTCATGAATGTAGTAGTCAAATTTTATAGAGATAACCTGGGCCCAGTCTCAGTTGAACATCAAACTAGAGAAGCTACTCGCTACTTCTGGTCCTCATCCCACTCTCCTTGCGGAACCAGTTTCCAAGACGACTTCCTAAAGCTGTCGTTCAGGAGATTCTGGATACGGTGGGAAATCTGTAGGTCCCTGATTTCTTTGCCGGCGCCGGCGCAAAAAGAATATGAGAAGGCCAACTAATATAATCAACCCAGCCAATCCACCAATTCCTCCCCCTATCACGGGCCCCAATTCTGTAACTTTCATCTTCTTTCCAGGCAATATGCTAGCCTTGCATGAACCACAACAGCCTATATTTATGTCCGGTGATTTTGTCCTTGGACACAAAAAGTCTGGCACATTATCAGAGGTAAAGCCTGGGCATGCATCCGTCTGCAAAACAACCATATCCACATAATTTAGGGGAGACCAATATGCAATTTGGAAGTGGCAATTTGTGATAAAAAAACGCACAGACGGGATTAATCATTGAAGGCCGAGCGAGCTGTCATGATTTCGAATGACCAAATCAATTGAACGTATTGCGAAAATTATAATTTAGACGGGACAAACTTTCCTACCACCGGAATAGTCAAGAACATAGCATGCGTGGGGTCCAAAGCAAATAGAATGGAGCAATAGAAAGTCCCCATATGATCCACTCAGAAGGACTTAAGAACAATACGTCAAATTTCAACCTTCACGCCTGTGGGGTTAATTTACACATAATCAATTATTCCATTCAGTTCCTGAAGCAATTGAGTGATTATGTATAAATTAATCACAGCCCTGGACATGAGCATGTGAGGAATAATTCTGATGAAGCATAAGTCTCTCATCTTCAACTTACATGGTTGAAACAGACATTTGTATTCAGGTCTACAGCAACGTCGAAGCTTCCTGATTCATGGCTTTTAGCCTCATTACTGATGGAAAGAAATTGTATAGTGGGAAATTGTTCCTCCACTTTTTTTTCAAAGAAATCAATTCCCAGCACTCCCAGTAGCTCTCCGTTAGGCCCAAAAGCTGCACTCATAACAGATAATTCAAAAGGTGAAACAATCATGGAACGAAAGTACAAATCTTGCTCTAAGCATGTTGGTTATGATTAGATTGTTGTAAAAGGATTATGGAGATTTCAGCCAAGTTTTGACCATTTCGCCCAATTCCTAATTTCCAAAGTTGTTGGCAACTAAACAAGTCCCAAATTGGATATAATGTACTTCACGATGACAATGAATATGAGTATTAAATCAAAGGGTGTGGACCAACCCAGGGTTGTTCTATCGAACACATTTTAGGGTTTGGGTGTCAAGTTGTTCGTTTAATGTCACATGTTGTATAAGACGAGTGTCACATACACTAGATAATTTTGTTGCATACGATCTTATTCTAGTAGTAGAGACAATTTAAAATTTTTCTTTATTTATGATTCATAATTTTGAATGTAATAAGTGATTATTAAATTGAGACACTTCAATAAAATGAAACTCAAATATGTCAAGATTGAAAATAGAAAATATTTTATTTGAAAAGCAACCTTAAAGTTGATTTTATTAGACGGACAAGGGGATCTACTAGACGTGTTGGACATCGTGTTTGTCGTGTTGTTGAGTTATTCGACCGAACAACCATGGACCAACCTCAAAGGGATAAGAGTTGAGTTAGCATACCTGCTTTACTAAGTGTTAAAGTGTGAACATCGATGCCACTGAAATCTGGATAGAGCGGACCATAATCAATTGTATTTTTCTTGAAATTGATGTGCAATTTTGCCAAAAAAGAATAATACGATTGCAAAGCATACAACGGGTTATTCAATCTATCATCTGGGATTTCCTCTAGGGAGGCTCGAATAGCTGTATTACACTGGGGTGGCAGGGGTGCTTGTCTTGCACGAAAACTGTACACAAACAAATTCATGTTGGGGATGGCGGTAATATTCAGGTCAGCAATGTCTTCGTATTGCTGACCACCAATGAGGGCAATGACCACCTGCACTCAAAAATATTCCAAAGTCAACACAGTATGCAAAAGAGATTAAATGACAAATAATGATTTTATGGTCTATAATGAACTCAATACAGAAAAAATTCTCCCCCCAACATGTAGTAAATGCTGAACAACCCAGGGACAGAGACGGATGAGAAAAATACTAGCAAACCTTGAGATAAGTTGGTGGAATTGAATTTGAAGAAGTCAGTTGATCTAGTTGACCGATGGTGGCATTGATAGCCTTGTTAGTTTGTGTAGAATTGGGATCAGTCGTGCTTGGACTAGCTTCAACCTCGTTGAGGCTGTCATTGAAAGACTGATACATCCGGGCTTTGTTGTAAATTGCGGTGTCATTCAGCTGTTTGATCCCATCTCCATCAAAACAGACGATAGTGACATAGTCTTTGTCTTCCGTCAGAGTGTCCAAAATACGCAGCGCTGTTGTGATGGCTTTGCTGATGTATGTTTCGTAGGGTGTACCACTGATGGTGCCATACATGTTCAGTCCTGTGTCGATTAACACAGTGACAACCTTGGGAATGTATGTCGATTCGAGGTACCTGCCAGGACCAAGGAAAGATTTGGATTTGAAGTGGAAAACAACCAATTTCACTCAATTAAACTGATGAACTCAAATACGACATTCAAATTAATTCCAAAGAGCACAGTAAACTGAAGGCCACCACCACTCACCAGGGTCGGAGTCGAGGATCATATAAACTAGTTTCGCAAGATTCATCCTGCAATTGCAGTATGACGTCCATAACGTGAATTAGCGGCCACCAAGAGATAGTTTGAGAACTAAGGCAACTAGAGCAGGAGATTCATTGCGAGTGAATGGAGAAAATTACCGCTCCAGGATATATTCTCAATGTTCCGTCCACAGCTCCGAAAAAGACTCGAAAGAAATGCGAAGAATCAATCATGGTACTGCTCTTAAAGTGGTCATCCAAAGACCTGTGTGTGCAGACTGTCTGGCCAACTAGACTGTTGGTTGTCTGATCCATACGCCTGCACCAAACTCCATTACATCAATTCTCAGCCCTAATTCTCAGTATTTCTACCTATTCTTGAAACCAATAGTTTAGAATTGAAGAATGCACAGAATGCATTTACAGTCACAACTCGTGGACATTCAAGAGCTAAATGCACGGCAAGTAAGAGAGTTACAGACCTTACGAAGCCCTTGGTGAAGTCAAAGTTCCTCTGCATGCACACCGGTGCACTCCCAGATACAGTACAGAAGGTGTTGTTTGCAACTCCCAGGCATGAGTAATTCTGATCGCCTGGGATCCCATACTCATAGCAAGACAAACGGGAACAAGTGCTGCTCGAACAACCATTCAGTGCATCTGCACTTGCAAGAAATGAAATTAGGCAATGAAGTGATCGCTTGTAGAAAAATCCTCGGCACAAATCAAAAGTCAAGGTTGCAATTAGCCAAGATTTCTATTTGGTAATTAGGTGAAGTAGAATCAGGCCACGAACAACTTTTTGTACAAATTTTAGATTTTGAAAGCTGTCGATCAGCTCATTTCATATTCGTTGTTCATGACATACTTAATCATGTCGAACAGGGTGTTTTTTTTGGCTTTCTGGTTCCAGATTGCACTAGGAGAAAATACTTTGGCTAAAAAATGGCAAAAAATTATGAATTTTTTGCCAAAAATCTTTGAATTAAAAAAATCTTGGATGAGATCGCCAAATTGTGGATGAAAAGAGAATTATCTACATGTGATATGTGCTAAATTAGTGAATTTCATTAAAATGGCGCAGAATATGTTAGAAATTGCATGACATTAAGTTAAAATGGCATGGAATATGTCAGAAATGATGGAATAATACCCCCATTTCAATGAAATTCACCATTAATGTGATATTTTCTATCTAATATGTGGATCAATATGTGGATGAATGTTGAAAGTTGGAACACTACTATAACACTTCATATCGACACTTTGGCACTTCATAAAATATGAAAAAAACAACCTGATTTAGACTTGATTTTTGAACATCATGGGCCAGTCGCTAACGTTCGCTTCTCAGTCGTAAGTTAGCTAGTCTACTCTTCATTCTTTCTAGTAAAACCCGAAAATTCTTTATAACTATAGGCAATTTCATTAAAATGGCGGTATTATTCCGCCATATTAATGGAATGTCGTGCAATTCCTAACATATTTTGTGCCATTTTACTGTAATACCGACATTTTAATGAAATTACCTATAACTTCGAAATATCTCCCCCAGACACATACGTGACCGGCCTGGGAGGCGCAAACCTTAGGACAGATCGAACATTTTGGACATTTCTATGAAATTTTCGGTGGGAACCAGCACATTCAACACCTAAATGCTAAAAACGGATATTTCGTTAAAACGGCGGTATTCCCAAAACTTGGCATTTGAGGTTCAGACCGCGCGGTCTGAAATGTATACCGATTCTAGATTTCAGACCGTGCGGTCTGAAATCTAAACCAGTCCTAGAAAATAAATGGAAAAATGGCGTAAGAATTCCGCCATTTTAACGAAATATCTGTTAAAACTTCTACCCCTAAAATGCTTCTCTAAGCCAGAATGTGAGGCTTCTGAATTTCAAACCGCAACAAAAATCACGTATCCCTGAAAGACCAAGGATTCATGGACAGTTCAGAAACGACTGATTTGATCGATCATACTGTAAGATACATAAGCCATATGAGGCCAAATTTGACATCATTAAAGTCAGTGTTACACGTTGCATGTGTTTCTCATAGAAAAAAAAATTAGACAAGAAAACAGTCTCCACATATTGACCTCAAAACGGCTAAGAAAACATAGATAGGCAATTTCATTAAAATGGCGGTATTATTCCGCCATATTAATGGAATGTCGTGCAATTCCTAACATATTTTGTGCCATTTTACTGTAATACCGCCATTTTAATGAAATTACCTATATAGACCTTCAGGGGTAAAACGGATATTTCATTAAAATAGCGGTTCTCCACAAACTTGGCACTTTTAGGTTTAAACCGTGCGGTCTGAAATCTATACCTGTCCTATAAAATGAATGGAAAAATGGCGTATGAATACCACCATTTTCACGAAATATCTGTTGAGTACGCAGAAGACGAGGAAGAAGGGTCGAAGAAAGTACCACAATTACGAGCGTTTGCCTCCACTGCGGCAACAAACGAGCTCAGTTCTCCCTCTTTCAGCGCTAGAAGCTGCTTCGCAGTAGTAATATTCTCAATTTGAGCTTCTACAGAGTTGAACCTCATCACCCGAAGACCAAGGAGGCAGAGAAAGGCAAGATTGCGGAGACAAGGCCATGGCCGTGGCTGTCCCTTCATCTTGGCGAGCAGGAGTACGCAATAACCTAGAACTGCAGCAGAGAATTCAAAAAAATCTAGTTACCAATACAATTCACAGAAAGATCAGTCAACTTCTCCATGTGCTGAACTGTGACCTCAACAGGGGGCTTGCAACAGATATTTCCATGACCCTCAAGGTGGAACCACAGGGGATTTGCATGAAGATTTGCATGTATTCCTCTGTAATTGCACAGAGGATGCTGAACATATGTACTCCCCTGTCATCGAACAGGAGATTTAATCAGATGAACTCCTGTACCGTGTGCAAGACATTCCTGTGCTTTAATTTGAAGTCGATCTGAGGCACATGATATATATTTCCACTGACAATCTACTGCCTGGGGTCTGTTTCATGATGTACTCTTAAAACACTACAACATGCATCCTAACGAAATTACAATGGCAGGTTCATTTCAGCTTCACGATGCAGGGTCCGGGATCGGGCGGGCTTGCGACGCGGCTGGAAACTAATCGACTGCATACAGTGCCGGCTACCAGCAATATGTAAAGACCTGTATTTGAGGCTCAAATGGATGAGATGCTCGTCTTGGTTGCAGGAATGGATCAACTCAGCAATAATCGATTTGAAAGGGCAAGTTTCAAAACCTGGGATACTTAAACAGGGGTTGGATAAGTGATATTAACAACAAGATAGAAAGGGCTACTTCAACCTGACACTACATAAAAAATTTATGTACCATAGTCCTGAAGATAAAGACCATATCAACTATCATCTTCGGATGCTCTCTAACAGAGATGCTCTGACAGTAGAGGCTTAACACAAGCAGGTAACCTATACTCAAAATCAGACTGCGAAAATATCGACAGGAAATAGTACCTGCGTCTCTACCGACAATTAATATTATGTTGAGTAGGCTATTCAAACCCAGATGGGTGAGATGCTCCTCTTGCTAGGATCGTATCTTTAATCACAGCGGTAATCGATTTGAAACACATCCGATCCCGTCAGGTACGAGTTACAGAAAATTGGAGTAGAGGTTGGGTACTTGACGACTCTGAGCCAGAATCACTTCAATTAAACGTACATACCATAGTTGTGCTAAAGTTGAAGTCAGAGACTCTCTATGACAGACGTTGTGATCGAGCGAAGCTATGAATATACACAAGGGGTCCCCTAAAATTTAAAGACGTCCTCTCCTTCGTCTCGATCGACTGAGCGTCGAGAATGCCGATAGCAACGTGCAAATCCTTCAAGTGCCGACTAAGCTCGCCTAAGTGGGAAACGCGTCAGTGTCAACGATCGAGGTCGGGCCGGGTGTCATTTGTCCACAAAGGAACCCGGCACTGTAGTCGGTGCGAGCTCCCTGGAAGGACAGCTCAGTCAAATACTAACTAAAGGGCCGTCTTCCATATGGAATCGGGGCATGTGAAGTCCACCGATCAACGGTGGAATGGGAGTCCGGATTTTCCGGAACCGCTGATCGGTGGACTTCACCGGCCCCGACTCCACATGGAAGACGGCCCTACACTTGGTGGACAACCTCATCTAGACTTACTCAATTGTATCGTCTTCCGTACATTCGTTCCGCAGTCCGGCAAGTACAGAGTTACAAACGAATATGCAAGACTGCCAGCCCATCTCGAGTAAATACGGATTCTGGTATTCTGGGAAGGTACTCGATCACCCGCGTTGCGATTATGTACAGTGACTTCTTTTGAAATATGTGTGGTGCCGAGAGCTGCCCCTCCCGGCAAAGGGGATTAGGAGACCAATGACTAGCCTGTAATAATTGGAGGCGTATTGGGGGCTACAGTTCAAATTTTTTTTTACAATATTTGGAGAACAATTCTCTTACAGAGGGGCTAAGACTGAAACAGGGCTTCACCTTTCAAACTTAACTTGAGGCTAAAAGAGAACCAAGCCATTTTTTATATGTAAAATGCACCATCGCATATCAAGTCACAGGCTGTTCAAATAGTATCAAAGAAGATACCAAAATGCTATTTTTAAAAAAATTATAGTAAAACGCCTCTTTGAATAAGAAGAAGTGCAACCAAACAAAAATATCCATCCAAGAGTATAGTAAAAAGAAGACATGTCCATGTGCTTGTAAAATCCTTTTGTATGAAATCTAAAAGTTGGGAGTTCACAATTTGAAGGCTCCACTTCACTTGTGCTTGTCTTAAAACACAATACAAACCAATGTAAAGTGAGTGAGGATGCATGAGGTGTTTTCAATTGATGCCAATTACTATTTGACTATGTCACACATGCAAGAATCTTCTAAATGAAAGCAATAGCAAAGGCCACAAATGAAATCATTAAGTTTAGTAAATGCAACAATTGAAGCACATAATTTCTAAACATAATAAAAATGCTAAAGACCTTTCATTGCCATTCATCTTATCAAGCAATGTTTTCAAAGCTTAAGAGTTGCACAAATATCCGCACAATCTCAACCACATTGAATCACCACAACAAGATAGGCAAGATATAGCAAAGGAAATGCACTATATGGTCACTTAAAATTGGTAGAAAACCATATAGAGAGGCGTTCATGAGGTAATCAATTACCAACTGAAGACATGGTAGTAGAATTAGCCTAATAAAATAACCACCTATAATGGGAGGTATTATCTACTTAATATGATCAATTTGAAGTCCTATGGTAGTCTAACCAAAGTAATAATGAACTAAGGATTTATACATGTTAAAGTATAAAACAAACCTAACTTTTCAAATATATATAATTTATTCATAATATAAGAGATATTTGCTAATCCATTTTCATGTGTAGTTTGAGGTCATTGTAAGAAACACTGTCCGCTTTTTGTAACATTTCGCACAATACACATGATTTTTTCAGGAGTACTATATAATTAGAAAAAAAAATTTAATATAAAAAATATGTTTAATGTATACACCTTTAAGAAGAGTATACCCTAGGAAGGAAAAGCATAGAAAAATTCTCTAAGTAGGAGAACTAGAAAAGTGAAAATTCTCATGAAAATAGGTACTTTCACGTTTTTATTTGTAAAAAATAGGAAAAACAATTTTCAAAGAAACTCAAAATTGGCCATTTGGGAAGACTTCATAGTAAAGAGATTTCACTGAGAGAATGATCTTGAAACCATTTTCAATGTTTAGATTTGCATGCGCAAGGGAGTCCTATTTGCATGAACGTAGAGGACATAAAATAATATTTTTTTAAGAGATCTTTGGTAGGCACATGCTTGCCTAGTGTGGGAATAGACCACCAAAATTTTGTCTCTATATCATTAATTTTGGGTACTCTCTAGTACTAAGAATCTCCAAACTGCAAAGTGTGACAAATTAGATAAATCAAAGTTTAATTATAAATTGATTTTTGAAAATTTCTGAAAAATAAGGGATCTAATTACTATCAGGTTAGCCATTTCCAATAAAAATTTCAAGTTAATTGGATTCATATTTCAAAAATTATATCACATAACAACTCTATCATTCCAAGTGTGATGCAAAACAAGACTAGTCTTTCTTGCAATCACCCTTTGAATAGTATAAAATATGTGCTTCATTAAATATTTATAAGAGGAATATATAAATTATTGGAAAATTTATTAACCAAAAAATGTGTGGTTTACCACATCCATTACCAAAGAGTCCTTGGGTCACTTCCTAAGGCTTTTAAATTTTAATTAGTATATAAATTAGATTTTCCACTCTAATCCTAAAAATGTAGACTTTATGATAGCCAAAGAAGAGACTTAGAAGACTAATACATCCTTGACATAGGGCTCCAATTTTTCAAGATTGAATTTACAACAAACATAAATTGTGGATTTCTAATAAAAAGATTTATCATACATATGACATATCTTCACACTTTGTATATCTTCACATGTTGTCAAAGTATTTTAGGAGTGGATACCATAATGCTATAACATATAATTATGCAAAGTTTCCTATATATAATAGCATTTAGAAAACAAATGACCATATATGGAAGCACAAAACCATAAGGATGTGTGCAAAGTTTGAAAAAAAAATTGTTCCAAGTAGACAAATATTTCATTAAAATGGTGGTATTCATAAGCCATTTCTCCATTAATTTTCTAGGATTGGTATAGATTTGAGACTGCATAGTCTAAACCAAAAATTACTAAGTTTGTGGAAAACCACCATTTTAATGAAATATTTGTTGGAGTCCATACTTGATTAAATTAGATTTGAGGGCTCAACTTTGTTTGTGTCTATTCCAAAACACAGAATAGTCTAATGTAATGTAATTAGGATGCATGAGGTGTCTTCATCTCATGCCAATTGTTATCTATGTCACATATCCGATAGACCACTCATAATAGAAAACATAAACAAATAAAGGTCTCAAATCAATAGGTGAAGCAAAATCAATGAGTACTAGCACAAATCCCCTAAACAAACTACAAAGTCAATAGATCTTTACCATTCTTGTAATATGCTTGTTCAAGAATCATAGTAGTGTCCAACATAATCAATCAAAAGTCAATTGCCTCAGCTAAAGAAGAAGATCATGGCAAAGGCAAGCCAATATATGTTCACCTTGATGGTATGAAAATTCAAAAGTAGCTTTAATTAGGTAGTTGTCAACAATTACTAGGCCATGGTAGTAGGGTTAGCCTAATTATGACACTACCCATAATGGGTGGGAAGGTGGTACTATGTATCAGTGAGGCTTCTTTCAAAAATATATCAAATCCCATGGTGGTCTTCATCAACATGATGATGAACCAAGGATTTTTAAATACAAAGGTCATATCCAAATTAGAAATGAAATATCTAACTATAAATTTGTAAGTTTACAGTTTAAAATAAAATAGATGCCACTATCTCTTTATATAGCAATAAATACATCATTAGGATAGCACAAGAGTTTAAAGAAATAGATTTCTATTTTAGTTGAAATACCTATGAGAGGATTTTATTGAGTAAAAGAGTGAATTTTTTATATTTGAAAGTTTTAAATATCACCACAAAGGATAACACATTAAAAAATCAAAAGTCAAGATAGGTCCAAAGAATACTTCATACGGTATTATAATAGCATATGAATTAGGGTTACCACCCAAAATTTCATACATGTTGTTTGATAGCCAAAGAAGAAACGATTAAGATTCAACATCCCTAAACACAGCCTTATCTTTTTCAAAACCTAACTTGAAGCCAAACAAAAACCAAAGACAATTTTAACAAAATATAATATAATATGTGATGTCACAAATCAAATCATAGATTTTTCAAAATGGTGTCAAATTTGAGAGACTATAGTATTTAGTAAACTACTGGCTAAGTAACAACACAAGTGGTTTCACAAACAAATATTCATATATAAAATCATAATTGTATGACAAGATGTCCACATGCTTTGAAAAATTCTTGCCCGAAGAAATCCAAATTGAGAGTTTTGGATCTAAAAGCTCAATCAACCTTATCTATGCTCGTCCTAAAACACAAAACAATTTAATTTAAAGTCAATGAAGATGCATGAGGTGTCTTCAACTAATGCCAATTGCTATCTATGTCACAAATCCCTAAATTTTATAAAGGATATCAAGAGGTCACAAAAAACAAATATGTAAATCAAGTATACTTCTAAGCATCCTACATCTCTAAGAGAACCTTGCCATTCCTTTTGTTAAGCCTGGGTACGCAAAAAATATTCATTTCATGTATATAATTACATTTTTGGATTCCTTGCTAAGAGGGCTACAAGAGTTTTCTACATGAAATCTATTAAATTCCTTGAGATTGGACCAAAATGCATTATAAGTGATTATAATCAAGGCCATACTATACAAGAGTTGTGTACCCAAGTTATGAAGTTGTAAGCTTAAGAATTGCATGCAACTCTCTTTAAAAAACACCACCAAATAGAATCATCATAACAAGAGGGTGAAGTATGCAGAAGAAAGCCACTAAAGTAAACCAACCCATTACAAGCCAGCTCTCTAATGTAGATACCTACTAAACCACCCATTACAATCTTCCATCAATCCGAGGTAGACTTTATCTAGTAAATGAGACTAGGAACTCATTAGGTAGGTTAATGGCCAAAATCAATGTTGTGGATGAAGGTGATAGAGTTATGAGTGATTACTTTAGGAACTTCCACCTTTCTAGTGTAAATTCATTACAAGAACTAACTTTTTTATTCCTTTATGTCATGCCTATGTTAGAAAATATTGTCATTGCTTTAGGTAATTTGATGATCACTAGGGGTGCTTTTTTTGATCATTTTGGAGTAGTTTAGAGACTGTTGTAGGCTAACTTGGCAGTACACTTCAAAAATTCATAATAAACTCATATTTTGTCAAAAAAATAAAATTTCAATTGTTCCCTACATTTCTCATGTTTGTCTTTACATGGAATTTTTAAAACTTTTTTTTTCCAAAATGTCAACAATGCAAATGAGTCATTCTATTGTAGTAGGCTCATTTACCTTATATGGTTACTTAATTGGAGGGAAAGCCTCCAATAGAGGTATTAACCCCTCAAGGTCCAAGCACATTGATAGTATGCGTTGGACATCAAGCTTATTTCATGATGTCAATTGTACTTTTCAACTTCCCCATTCAATATGAACATTATATTATGAAATTCACTTAGATATACTTCTTAGAATGTAGGAAAATGAAGTTATAACTTTGACTTGTTGAATAGGTAAGAGGCCCAAAACAAGCTCCTTGGGCCTTGAGGGGTTAATGAATTATTACCAAGCCATGGTAGTGATCTTAGTGGAATTCACCTTGTGAAGGGACATCCACACTGGGTGGGTAGTAAGAGCACTCAGAGGTCAAACTACTAAGCAAGACTTGCCCTTTTTCACTCTAAATTCCAAAGATGAACATTTGCACTTCTGTCTTCCATGGTAGGCTGCAGCGACGTTACAGGCTTAGAATCTGTGTCAGCGAATTTTGGAAAGCAAGTATTGATACAGGAAAGGAATTGAAGCAGAACAATGAGGAGCATGGATCCCTACAACATGCTTCCAGAGGTGTAGTGCAATCTCTTGCCGGACTTAATGTTGAAGATCTACAAGAGCTAAGCTGCCAAATCTTGCGGGCTCACTTGATTTTCCAGGAAGCAATGAAAAGTTGGGTGCCTTGCTAAAATCCCAATCCCAAGGGTTGAGCAAATCCCATAGCAGGAGAACCCCGCAAAGAAGTATTAGGGTTTAGAGTTCACTCTCCAGTGCACTCTGCCTTGTTCAATGCCCTGTGCCCTGTGGCAGTTACCTGATGCTGAACAGATAGACAGGGGCGTCTCCCTGTTGTGGAATTTTACCGACTCTTGAAATAAAAGTCATGAGCACTTGGACCGAATCTACACATAATTATTGAAACTTTAGTTTGGTTTTCTTTACCTTTGCCTACATGAAGTAAATTCAAACCACGAAGGCTTTGTAACATCTGCAGGGGTCTCCCTGCAGATCCTCACTACTCCACGAGCGTCCGAGCCAGAAACAGATTTACAAAAACCACTGTAAATACGAAACAGGCCCGCTCCACGTCTCAAAACAAAACACAGGGGGCTTATTGTGAGTTCCCGGTGAGCTCACAGGGAAACTCCAGCGATCGTTCTTCAGCAGTCCTCCTTTTCCCGGTGTACCGCTTGGACACGCTGGAGGTAGTATCAGCGTTAGGTTCGGACGGCCAGTCCAAGCCATCAGCCGTTTTACTAGTGCGAATGTGCACCAGGGACCTTCATCATGAATGTACACTGAATGTGCCCCTACAGTCCAATAGTTGCATTTGTTGTTTTCTGTAATTCATTTATAGTGAATCTCGAAATGTTTCATACACTTACTAAATTGCCATACTTAATTGAAAAATTAGGTACTTTAATGAAAATTAATTTGGATATGCCGTGGTACAAATAACACACTTTCACAACATTGATTCAAAAAATTCAAAAAATACTTTCTGAATTTTTACTAATTTAATAAAACTATGAATTAATTTTTTTATTAATACAAGTAAATTTTTTTCAAAGATTATATAGTAAGTGCTATGAGAATTTTGTTTCATATTTCCTAAAAAAAAATTCAAAATTTTTACCGGCCCCGTCAAAGAAAGGTGACACTCCCCTAACGGGTAACCTCGATGGATTGTGGGAACAAGTGGTGGGGAACATGTGTTGCGAAATTGACGTCGTTGTCGCTGGCACCCTCACCCCGTTGCGAGCACCCTTTCCATCACTGGAGCTTGATCGCTAGAGCTTCAATCTTCTAGTGCTTCAATCTTCTGGTGAATATGTGAATGAACTCATGGGGAAACTTTCTGTAAGAGAATCATTTGGTTTTCCATAGTCACTTGCTTTGACTCTGAGTTGAGTTTTAACGATTAGAGCTTTCGGTATCCTTAAGCTCTAGTTTCGAACGAATTATGTACAACTGATTGAATTAGGGCAAGCAAAGGAAGTAATCTCTCGTTGAGAGTAATTCAACTTGTACATTCCACAGCATTTGGGAATTTTCTCATCCTTCTACATTGCAAAATCAATTTGGAAAATATTTCCGACACAATAGAGATCTATTACTTAAAGTTGTGAAAATTCTAAACAATTGAGAATGCAAACAAGCTTGCAAGATTGTCATAAACACAAGACTGTGTCCAAAGGGAATCCAAATTCTTATGTATGAAAATGCCAAGGTTGTTGAGGCACCTGCTCAATAATGCTTTGTGTACAATGACTCACACATATATTTGATAGTTCGCTATTTGTTTTGAAATGCTCTCTTCGTTTCTTAAAGCCAGCTCTTCATATGCTCTCAATCAAATATGTTTAATAATTGCATTTGGATGAATGCAGCTATTCAAACTTCAGACAAATTCTTCTTGATGAGGATTTTGTGGAGTTGCACACACCTAAGTTGATTGCAGGAGCCAATGAAGGAGGTTCATCAATTTTCAAGTTGGACTACAAGGGCCAACCCGCATGTCTTGCCCAATCACCATAGTTACACAAGCATATGGCTATATGTACCAACTTTGGGCATGTTTTTGAGATTTCCCTTGTGTTTTGAGTTGAAGATTCTTTCACGCATCGACTTGTGTGAATTTACAGGCTTGGACTTTGAGATGGAGATCAAGGAGCATTATTTTGAGGTCGTTTGTAAAGCCATGCATTGATTTTGTTACAAAGCTCATAACTTCAATAAGGATTTTCATGTTGTAACAAATCATCCTACTCGCACCCTGAATTTTTTGGAATGTATAGAAGACCCTAGTTCGACAAGCAGTTGCATTAAATACTTGGAATTTCTCTAATGACAGGGCACACTAGTAATGATTATATTACTATTGTTTAGACATCAATATTATTAACAACACTAATATGTTGTTTTATTTATTTGTCAAGGAAAGTGAATAGTTTATTTTGTTTTGTTTGTCCTATTGGGATGAAAGAACTCTAATGTCCAAGAGGTGTATAGACTCAGTTCCAATGTATTGAGGACCGATTGTTTTTGGGTGTTGTGTAGATCACTATTGGCAACATGACAAAGAGGGTCAACTTCTTCAACACCCACAAGTGTGGTGTGGATCAAATCTTTGTCGATCATCCATTTTTTCTTGAAAGACTGATTTTCTTCTTTATGCATTAGAATGTGTTGGAATCTCACTTGCAAAAAGATTTGAAATATGAACAGGTCTAAAGAAAGGGGCTGCAATTGCTTATTTATGAAAGTATTCCAATCCTTGTGTTAAAAATCCTTGCCAAGTTTTCCGTTGTTTCTCATAATGAATCATGATGTGGATCGATATGGGATAAAACCTGGTGGCAAGATTTATGGTCCCACTTCTCTAGAGGATTATGATGATAATTAGTTTTGGTTCATGCTCCTTGCAAAGGTGAACTAGACTTTGAATAATTTTAGGTTTCGTATGTTTTTACTATTGATGTAAGTTCCAATGTATTTAAACATAGACGTATTGTTGCATGAAATAAGGACACCCATATTCTTAAAATGTGCCTACAGGTGAAAGTATGGCTCATGATTGACATACAACCCTTATCTCGTGCTACCTTAAGAGTGAGTACAAGGTTGTTGGACTCTTCTGAAGTATAAATGTGAGTGATGCCATAGTTGGAGTAGTTGAGATGAATGAAAATCTTTCTCATGCAAGAGCATTTTATGCACTTAGTGCCAATTGCATTTGTGTAGTTATAATATGCCAATAGAAGTATGGTATCTCAATTACCTTATGGTGCACTCTAATTTAACCCTTAAACAACCAAAGGCCTTAAACTAGGCCTCAAATTTTTTTTATGCAAAGCTAATTATATGAGCAAGTTAGACGTGGTGTTTCTTTTGTTCAATTTTATTTGTTTTTGGACTAATAGATTATAGATGCAATGTTCTCCAATGATATAAAATTTGGTCCTATCTGAAGTATTGATTTTTCACAATCTAATCAATTGACATTGGTCATTTCAAATGATGAAGCCTTGGTCTTTTGGAGTTTAATTTTTGAAAGAAACTTAATTTTTACATAGGAAGAGAAATTTATTGAAATGACACAACAAAAATGGACCAAAAATTGAAGCACCTCTTATGACACGGAACTTGGTATGGTAGGTGGCTTTTTGTATGCACATCATAGCCTATCAAGGAAGATTTGCCTTCATTGATTTTGATGGGCTTGGATTGCCATATAGCTTCCAAAAGCTCATTTGGTTTCATTGATGAGTAGATTTACTTCACTTTTAATTTAAATACAACTTCTCAAGTATATATTCACCAACTTCTATCATCTTCAATTATCTTTTCAACCTTCTTTCTTTTGAGCTCCCCTACTTTTACTTACTCCTCTATTCCCATCCATTATTATTTTCTTCTCTATTTTTATTTTCTAATTATTTTCTTCAACCACCTTTTCCTAAGTTCACCCAATACTTCATTCTTCCACATGTCTCTATCTCAAAAATAAGATTTCTCCGCATTATTTCAAAGTTGAAAGAAAAACAAGGTTTCCAATCTAAGGACTTAATAGATGCCCCAAAGAATTTTTTTTCCAATAGAAGAGCAAAAAAATTTATTAGATTTTGTTGGATGCAAAGATTTTGCAAAACCTCTAGGTTTTCAAAATGATAGACTAGTCCAACCATACATTATAGAATGGGTAGATAAGAAGAAAGCATTTTCTAGTAAATTCGAAATTGACCCATGCCCCGGCCACTACAAATTCTTATTTGATGTTTGTAACATACAACACAATACATTAGAAAGTACATTAACAAGGATAGTGGCACAAAAATGTTGAAGGTGGTTATTCTAGGCAAATTATCATTTTTCGATGCCTACCAATTCAAAATTATATGTGACTTAGACAATAATTATTGGAAAGATCTATAGTTTGAGCATACACAAATTCTCATTCAAGAAATGAAAGATTTGATTTTTGCACCTACGATAGAAGAAACAAATCTCTCAATCCTCACATCAAACTCTAGCCAACTAGAGGAGGAAGTTGAAGAGTATCAAATCCTTCAAAAGCATTAGTAAATATACAATGCAAAGCTATAAGTGTTAATGTATACATCACTTTTGTAGAATTTCATTTATCACAGTATTTATTATATATTTTTAATTAGTTATTCAAGTATTTTTTTGAAATTCAATAAAAAAAATCCCAAATTAGCAATCTTTAATTTTTATACCTTTTGTCTTGCATTTAGAATAATATGCACTATGAGATTTTGTCACTTCCATTATTTCATTCTATTTCTTTTCAGAACTGATTTTGAAAATCTCACTTTTTCTACCAAGAATGAAGCTTGACATAATCCATTTTAGTTATTTTAAAATATTCACAAAGTCTTATTTTCAAAATCCATGTAGTACAAATGTAAGTCAAATGCTACAAGAACCTAGAAAACAATTGTATAGATAAAAAGTCTTTATTTCGATGTTTTTCTCCTAAAGACCATTTACTTAAAAAACAACGCAATTCAAAGTACCTCACCTACTTCAATGCTAACGTTATCACTTCTTATACAACCTCGGGGAGACACTTGGGTTGAATTAACCCCTAAATGCCCAAGCAAGGCACCAAAATCTAGTGTTTGCAAAACTTTGAAGGTAAGTAAAACCTAACCAAGTTGCTATTATTAGTTTTTTGTATTTTTGAAAAATTCTTTTTGAAGTTTAGCTTAAGCATCAAAAACCCGATCTTGAAAATGACTGGTTATGATTTTTCTATTCAAGATTTTGTGCAAGGGTGCCCATTGCAATCTTGACTTTTTGTAGTGTTAAGGGCTCTTGGAAATGAACCTCAAATACACTAGATCTTGGAGGAAAAAGCAAATTAGAAATTCATTCAAGAAAACTATAGAGTAGATTTTGAAAAACCATAAATTGATTGAGGTTATGCATGTTAGGCCCTTTAACCTTATATTTTTTTAGTGACCAAATTTTTAGATTTGACATATGAAAAGAGGATCAAAAGACTTCAAATCACTTTTGCAATTTTAATACCCTCATGATCAAACATTATAATCTTTCAATTCATAAGTGATATTGTTCTACTATCTTTTCCTAAGTGATCTTTAACATATCTAATTTGAATTTGTACGATTACATTTTTTTTTAAATTGATAAAGCTTATCAAAATGTAGGATTTTTATTCAATTTAGAGCAAATTCCTAGAAGCTTAAGAAAGGCCTTGGGCATCTAGGGGTTAAAAATCCATGTGAATTAAAACATAGGGTCCTTTTTATTCATGAAATGTAAAATTTCTATTAAATTATAAAATTTTCCATATAATATAGGGACATAGGGTGCTTTAAAATCAAAAAAAGAATAATTTGAGAATCTAATTAGAATTTGTTCAGAATATTTTAGATTGTTGTAGAATATTCTTCAAATATTCCAAGTATGTGATAGCCCCCATTTAAATATCCTCTTAATGCATTGTGGATACAATAGATATATGTTGGTAATCCCCATAGGCTTTACAAACAATATTATTCAATTCCTAAGAATGATCCCCATGCAGAACAAGTTCTTTGATGTAGGTGTATAATATTGTTTTTGAAGTAGATTCTTTAGGGCCCACACGTCTTGTTTGGACTGAAATATAACTGGCTAAAATATGACTAGACATGGACGGTGCATTATAAGTAATATATAATTTTTATTTTTCTTATAATTCACTCCAAAAATCTCCCAAAACCTTAGAAGAATTGAAAGGTGAAATTTATGCATACATATTTTTTTCATGATTTTATGGAGATTTTTGGGATGAAGTACAAGAAATGTGAAAATTTGGCATCATACTTCAATCAAAAATATTAACCCCTAAAGGACTAGCATGTGTTTTTTGGCTACATAGCAATTTTGGGCAGGTACATGTGACTGGAGATTTCCATATTTTTGGCCCAAATTTTAATAGAAGGTGGGGACGAGGAATATCTTTCATATGCACTAAATTTCATGACACTTGGAAATATCAATCCAAAGTTATGGCCTAATATGTTATTATTTTTGTAAATGGGTAGTCCAGGCAGATTACAAAAATTCGCTTTTTAAAAAAAAAAATTGAAAATTGGTTTTCCAAGGTTACATCTACATGAAAAGCTTTTAATAATTGCATTTTGATCAATGAGTCAAAAGTTATGAGGATTTTTTGTTTGTGGGTAGCTATGGATTCTCTACTCTAAAATAAACTTTAAAATCTTTTATCTTCCTCAATTTTCAATATTTTTGGAAAAAAATAAAATCATAGGACATAGATCATTGTTTCTTACAACATTGCAACCATTGGGATTGGCATTTTCCAATTCCATAATTAAATTCTTAACAATTTAGTATCTTGAATCATTCTCTACTACTATCTACTTACTATTTTTTCCTTTATGTTGTGCAATTCCAAATGATTTGAAAATTTTCAAGCATTTGGTCAACTTGTTTAGGAAAAAGAATCCACAAAAGCACCACCATTTGGGACATTTTTCATAGAAAAGTGAGCTTCTAAAGTGTAGCTGCCCTGTTTTTTGCACGACCAAAAAAATGATTTATGTGAATTTGAATGCCTATATCTTGCAATTTACACTATGGGAATCTCTAAGAATTTTACAACATGTTCTCAAGTTAGTATGCTACAAGATCCTATGGTTATGTGTGTCAAAAAAGTTATTTTTTGAAAAATTTGGTACTTGTACTAAAAATGGCAGTTTTAGAGCATTTTCAGTGAAAACATAGTCATAGAAATTTACGAGTTAAGTCATATCTGTCCATGAAATAGAAACGGACGCTCATAAATGTAGTAGTCAAATTTCTCCTCTCTGTCCAGCCTTAGGGCTTGGCTGTTGTGTTCGTGTTGCTTTGCAATGGATTTCCATTTGTTTTAAAAAAAAAGAAAAGAATGTAGTAGGCTAGTCAAATTTTGCAGAGATAACCTGGGCCCAGTCCCAGTTGAACGTCGAACTAGAGAAACTACTCGCTATTTCTGGTCCTCATCCCACTCTCCTTGCGGAACCAATTTCCGAGACTTCTTAAAGCTGTCGTTCAGGAGATTCTGGATACAGTGGGAAATCTGGAGGTACCCAATTTTTTTTCCGGCACCAGCGCAAAAAGAATATGAGAAGGCCAACTAATATAATCAACCCAGCCAACCCACCAATTCCTCCCCCTATCTCAGGCCCCAATTCTGTAACTTTCTTCTTCTTGTCAGGCAATATGCTAGCCTTGCATGAACCACAACAGCCTATATTTATGTCCGGTGATTTTGCTTTTGCACACAAAAAGTCTGGCACATTATCAGAGGTAAAGCCTGGGCATGCATCCGTCTGCAAAAAAAACATAGCCACTTGATTTAGGGGAGACCAGTATGCAACATGGAAGTGGCAATTTGTGATATAAAACGCACAGACGGGATTAATCATTGAAGGTCGAGCAAGCTGTCATGATTTCGAATGACCAATTCGATTGATCACATTGCGAAAATTATAATTTAGACGGGACAAACTTTCCTACCACCAGAATTGTCAAGAACATTGCATGCGTGGGGTCAGAAGTATATAGAATGGAGCAATAGAAAGTCCCCTTTTAATCCGCTCAGAAGGACTAAAAAACAATACACCACATTTGAACCTTTGGTTCTGTGGGAATTAATTTACACATAATCAATTATTCCATTCAGTTCCTGAAGCAATTGAGTGATTATGTATAAATTAATCACAGCCCTGGACATGAGCATGTGAGGAATAATTCTGATGAAGCATAAGTCTCTCATCTTCAACTTACATGGTTGAAACAGACATTTGTACTCAAGTCTACAGCAACGTCGAAGCTTCCACGATCATGACTTGCAGCCTCATTACTGATTAAACCAAATTGGATGGGAAATTGTTCCTCCACTTTTTTTTCGTAGAAATCAATTCCCAGCACTCCCAGTAGCTCTCCACTGGGCCCAAAAGCTGCACTCATAACAGATAATTCAGAAGGTGAAATAATCATGGAACAAAAGTACAAATCTTGCTCTAAGCATGTTGGTTATGATTAGATTGTTGTAAAAGGATTATGGAGATTCTAGCAAAGTTTTAACCATCTCGTTCAATTCTTAATTTTCAAACACTACAAGAGAAAGGGGTGTTTTAAGTATAGTCTTAAACATATAGTTCTACAAGTAACGACCTTAAAGAGGTGTTTCCAATAAAAATTTACTAAACAGACATGTATTTTTAATAAATTTTTACTAAAAACACCCCTTGAAGGTCATTACTTGTAGGATTATATATCTAAGACTATACTTAAAACACCCCTTTCTCTTGTAATGAAAGCTGCCGGCAACTAAACTAATCCCAAACTCAGCATAATGTACCTCATCATGACAAAGAATATGAGCATTAAATCAGAGCGTGTGGACCAACCTCAAGGGATAAGGGTTGAGTTAGTATACCTGCTTTACTAAGTGTCAAGGTGTGTCATGACCTTTGTTACAACTCTTTGATGGATGAATGCATTGATGGATGAGATAATGTTGATGATTGTGTCATGACCTTTGATGAATCAATGCATTGATGGATAACTAATCCATGATGAAATGTGCACTAGTAGACAAGCAGAGATTGCTTGGAGATAGATTTCTCCAAATGGTGGATTTGGGTGTTGGAGTCAAACAACTCCAATTGGATGACAAGGACATTGGATTGCTTGGAGATAGATATCTCCAAATGATGGATTTATATAGTGGAATTAGACAACTCCACTTAGATGACTAGTGCATTGGATTTAAACAATTCCCAAAGGATGATAAGGTGATGGAACTTGGAGTTAGATAACTCCAAGTAGAAGATCAAGATGTAGATAAGAAATAGATTGCATGAGATATGATCTAGAGAAGTACAACTAAGACCTTTACTTTAATGGATGGTTTTAGATGGAATCAAGAATAGAAAGCTAAAGATAGAAAAGAAGTCTTAGTCTATTTTAAAGACTAATAGTCTTTATTGATAGTCTCTAGTATATAAGAAGAGCTCGGGGGTGAGGAGATTATCTTTTGGAGATTGATCTCTCTCTATGGTCGGGTGGTTTGAACTTTTTGTAAAAACATTTTGTTAATGAGTATATTTTGTATCATTAATTGGAGTCTATTGTGAGAGGTACGTAACAAGGTGTTAACATCGATTCCACTGAAGTCCGGATGAAGCGAGCCATAGTCCATTGTATTTTTCATGAAACTGATGTGCAGCTTCGCCAGAAAAGAGTAATACGATTGCAAAGCATACAACGGGTTATTCAATCTATCATCTGGGATGTTCTCTAAGGAGGCTCAAATAGTTGTATTGCACTCGGGTAGTAGTGGTTTACAAAAGCTGTACACAAACAAATTCATGTTGGCGATGGCGGTAATATTCAGGTCAGCAATGTCTTCGTATTGCTGACCACCAATGAGGGCAATGACCACCTGCACTCAAAAATATTCCCAAATCAACATATTGTACAAGAGAGATTAAATGACAAATAATGATATTACGGTCTACAATGAATTTACTGTAGAAAAATTCTCCCCCCAACATGAAAGTAAATGCAGGACAACCCAGGACAGAGTGTGATGAGGAAGATATTAGCAAACCTTGAGATATGATGCTGGAATTGAATTTGAAGAAGTCAGTTGAATGATTGCAGCATTGATAGCATTGTTAGTGTGTGTTGAATTGGGATCAGTCGTGCTTGGACTATCGACAACCTCGCTGAGGCTGTCATTGAAAGATTGATACATCCGGGCTCTGTTGTAAATCGCGGTGTCATTCAGCTGTTTGATCCCATCTCCATCAAAACAGACGATAGTGACATAGTCTTGGTCTTCCGTCAGAGTGTCCAAAATACGCAGCGCTGTTGTAATGGCTTTGCCGATATATGTTTCGTAGTCTGTAGCACTGATCGTGCCACGCATGTTTAGCCCCGAGTCGATGAGCACAGTGACAACCTTGGGAATGTATGTCGATTCGAGGTACCTGCCAGGACCAAGGAAAGATTTGGATTTGAAGTGGAAAACAACCAATTTCACTCAATTAAACTGATGAGCTCAAATACCACATCCACATTAATTCCAAAGCGCATAAATACCACTCACCAGGGTCGGACTCGAGGATCATATGTTTGATCTTCGCAAGCTTCATCCTGCAATTGCAGTATGACGTCCATAACGTGAATGAGCTGCTCTCAAGAGATAGTTTGAAAACGAAGGCAACTAGAGCAGGAGATTCTATGCGAGTGAATCGAGAAATTACCGCACCTGGATATATCCTGAATGTGCCATCCGCAGCTCCGAAAAAGACTCGAAAGAAATGCGAAGAATCATTCATGGTACTGCTCTTAAAGTGGTCATCCAAAGACCTGTGTGTGCAAACTGTCCGGGCAATATGATTGTCGACTGGATCCACACGTCTGCAACAAACTCCATTCCATCAATTCTCAGTCCTAGTTCTCAGTATTTCTAACTACTTTTGAAACCAATAGTTTAGAATTGAAGAATGCACAGAATGCATTTACAGTCACAACTCGTGAACATTCGAGAGCTAAATGCACGGCAAGTAAGAGAATTACAAACCTTAAGAAGCCCTTGGTGAAGTCAAAGTTCCTCTGCATGCACACCGGTGCACTCACAGATACATTACAGAAGGTGTTGTTTGCAACTCCCAGGCATGAGTAATTCTGATCGCCTGGGGTACCATACTCATAGCAAGATAAACGGGAACAAGTGCTCGAACAACCATTAAGTGCATCTGCACTTGCAAGAATGAAATTAGGCAATGAAGTGATCGCTTGTATAAACCTCGTCGCAAATAAAAAGTCAGGGTTGCAATTAGCCAAGATTTCTATTTTATAATTAGGAGAAGTACAATCAGGCCAAGAACAACTTTTTGTACAAATTTTAGGTTTTGAAAGCTGTTGATCAGCTCATTTCATATTCGTTGTTCATGACATACTTAATCATGAAATTTGATTTCTGAACATGGGCCAGTCACTAACGTTCGATTCTCAGTCGTAAGTTAGTTAGTACTCTTCATTTTTTCTAGAAAAAAACGAATGTTCTTTAGATCTTCGAAATATCTCCCCCAGACACGTTCGTGACCGGCCTGGGAGGCGCAAACCTTAGGACAGATCGAACATTTTGGACATTTCTATGAAATTTACCGTGGGAACCAGCCCACTAAACACCTAAATGCTAACAAAACTCCTACATGGGCAATTTCATTAAAATGGCATATGCCATGCGCCATTTTTGACATACTCTGCGCCATTTTAATGGAATGCCGTGTAGTTTCTAGCATATTCTGCGCCATTTTAATGGAATGTTGCGCCATTTCATCATCATACCGCCATTTTAATGAAATTGACCATCTACCCCTAAAATGCTTCTCTAAGTCAGAATGTGAGGCTTCTGAATTTCAAACCGCACCGAAAATCACGTATCCCTGAAAGACCAAGGATTCATGGTTCAGAAACGACCGATTTGATCGATCATATTGTAAGATACATAAGTCATATGAGGCCAAATTCGACATCATCAAAATCAGTGTTAGACGTTGCATGTGTTGCTGGATGAGAGAACAGAATTGGACAAGATAACAGTCCCCACATGACCTACTCTAAACGGCTAAGAAAACGTAGTCCTTTAGGGGTGAAGCGGATATTTCGTTACAATGGCGGTTTTCCACAAACTTGGCACTTTTAGGTTTAGACCGTGCGGTCTGAAATCTATACCATTCCTACAAAATAAATGGAAAAATGGCGTATGAATACCACCATTTTCACGAAATATCTGTTGAGTACGCAGAAGACGAGGAAGAAGGGTCGAAGAAAGTACCACAATTACGAGCGTTTGCCTCCACTGCGGCAACAAACGAGCTCAGTTCTCCCTCTTTCAGCGCTAGAAGCTGCTTCGCAGTAGTAATATTCTCAATTTGAGCTTCTACAGAGTTGAACCTCATCACCCGAAGACCAAGGAGGCAGAGAAAGGCAAGATTGCGGAGACAAGGCCATGGTCGTTGCAGTCCCTTCATCTTGGCGAGCAGGAGTACGCAATAACCTAGAACTGCAGGCAGAGAATTCAAAAAAATCTAGTTACCAATACAATTCACAGAAAGATCAGTCAACTTCTCCATGTGCTGAACTGAGCATTATTTTCCTTTAAGTTTGACCTCAACAGTGGGTTTGCAACATATATTTCCATGACCCTTACGGTGAAACCACCGAGGATTTGCATGTATTCCTCTGTAATTACACAGGGGATACTGAACAAATGTAACAAATGTATTCCCCTGTCATCGAATAGGAGATTTCGATGAAGTCGCGTCTCTTTTTCCCGTGTGCAAGACATTCCTGTGCTTTAATTTGAAGTCTGAGTGAGACATGATATATTATTACTGAAAATTTACTGCCTGGAGTCTGTTACATGATGTCCTCTCAAAACACTACAGCATGCATCCTAACAAAATTACAATAGTTCATTTCAGCTTCTCAGGATGGCCCGACACAGGTTCCGGGACTGGGGTCTTGCGACGCGGCTGAAAACTAATCAACTGCAGACGGTGCCGGCTACCGACATTATGTATTGACCTTGGTTCAGACTCAAAATCTCAAAGGAATGGATCTACCCAGCAATAATCGATTTGAAAGAGACGAGCTTCAAAACATGGGATACCTAAACAAAGGGTTGGATATGTGATAATTACAAGACAGAAAGGACTACTTCAACCTGACATAACATTTATGTACCATGGTCCTAAAGGTAAAGGCCACATATGCTAACTATCATTTTCGGATGCTCTCTAACAGAGAAGCTCTGATACTAGAGGTTTGGCACATGCCACCCAGATTCAAACTCATACAGTTTCGGCTGGGCAAAAATCGACAGGAAACAGAACGTGCGTCAGTCTCTACTCTGTTCAGTCCGCTGTTCAAACCCAGATGGGTGAGATTCTCCACTCGGTTGCTGCAAAGGATCGCATCTTCAATCACAACGGTAATCGATTTGAAACAGGTCCGATCCGGTCTGGTACAAGTTACAGAAAATTGGAGTAGAGGTTGGGTACGTGACGACTCTGAGCCAGAATCATTTCCTAATAAACGTACATACCATTGTGCCCAAGGTGAAGACTCAGAATCCCTGTGAGAGACGCTGTGAGGGAAGCTACGAATATGCACAAGGGGTCACCTAAATTCAAAGACGTTCTTTGCTTCGTCTCGACCGACAGAGCTTGACTGCAACGAGAAAATCATCCAAGTGCCAACTGGGCTTGCCTAATAAGTGGGAAGCGAATCAGTGCGATGATCAAGGCTCATTTGCACTCAAAAGGAACCTGGGACTGTAGTCGGTACCAGTTCCCTGGAAGGACAGCTAAGTCAAATACTAAACAATCATGGACTAGGTAACCTTCCAGACGCCGGGTGGCGGCGAGTGGGTTACGGTCCTCTTCCGCATATTCGCTCCGCAGACTGGTGAGGGCAAGTGCACAGACGAATCAATATGCACGGCAGCCAGCACACTTCGTGTAAAAAAGGATTCTGAGGTTCCGGGAAGGTGCTCGATCACTGTCTGTAGGATCGGAAAATCGGTAATTACGCTTTTGTACTGTACAGTACAGTGAATTTTTTGGGGGAAATTTCAGTTGTGTCGCGAGCTGCCCCTGGCCTTCCCGGTAAAGGGATAAGGATGAATGGCTGGCCTGTAATTATTGGAGGCGGTTTTGGGGCTACAGTGCAATTTTTTTCTTACGATATTGGGCGACCAATTTTTTTACTGTCGGTGGAAGACGACGAACAATGAGGCAGCATATCATTCATTATTAACCAACGGTATTACGGTAAGTGCCCCTTTCCGTGCCCTGGAAGCGGGAGCTTCAAGAGTGCAACTTTTGAGTCAACCAATGACACTATGCAACTTTCTAGAAAACCAATGATTCTTCACAAATTAAACTAAATTCACTCTAAAGGATCAAGGGAGGGATTATCCCAATTTACAAGGGGAATGGTGTAGGTTGGTTAACAATGTTATGGAGGGATCACTTTTGTATCTTTGAAAAAGAGACCCCTATAGTGAATAGAATTGTCTTATATAGCTCCTTAGCCAACCCAATCATTGGATTACCTAGTAAGTCTCTCCCAAATATCTAATAAAGCATAATATTTTCCTAGCATAGAGACGACCATTATTTGCTTAATTATACAATGTTACGAAAGTGGTTATGAAATGGTTATTCCATTTATTTGGCAATAATTCCAATATTGAAACAATGATTGGGAAAATTTTAGAGCTCTCTTAGTTGATTTTTTCCCTCCATAGAAATTAGGATTGATTTTTCTTCAATGGTCATTCCTTGCATCAATGCATCCTCTCTATTGCAAAATCTATTGGTAAATTTCTTGCAATGTATGACTGCAAGAAACATTGATCTTTCTTCAAAGGTCAATGATTGCATCCTTTCAACTGCAAAATCTATTGTCAAATTTCTTGCAATGGGTAATTGCAAGAAATACTTGTCCTATTTTTTGTCCCCATGGCCTTGGACAAGTCATTTTGTGTTCATAATTTGGGTGTTATATGTCAATTGTACATGAAATTTGAAATGAAGGTATGGGCAATTTCATTAAAATGGCATATGCCATGCACCATTTTTGACATACTCTGTGCCATTTTAATGGAATGCCGTATAGTCTCTAACATATTCTGCGCCATTTTAATGGAATGTTGCACCATTTCATCATCATACCGCCATTTTAATGAAATTGACCATAGGTATATGTGATACTTTTAGAAATGAAGTAATTTTTTTCATTTAGAAAAAAATATTATATTATTTTTAAACAAACCACAATTGAATGTCTACCTTGGCCATTTTGGAGGATTTTTGTACTATTTTTGATCCAAAATGAGAATTTGAATCTTCAAATTGGGATACAAGGACTTTTACTAAAATTATACAAGCCCTCAAAGATATTTTCTAAAAATAGAAAATTGTCCACCTTCCAAAAGTTTTCAATGTACACTACCTTTGTGGAAGTGCAAAGAACACAATTTTTTTTCCATAGATGAAAATGGTTGAGATTTGAGAAGGGACATCTTCAAGTTAAGAAAAATGTCTTTTGTTCTTTTACCATTTTCTAGAAACCAAACATCAAAGGGGTTCATTTTGTTGGTATTTTCCATCGTGCTTTTTTTTAGGCATAACTTTTAGAGATAAAATTCTTTAGGTTTGAATTTTTAGAGACACTATTTTCAATGCTTTACAAATTGTCTATATTTTCTTTCATTGAAAAAAAATAATTCCAAAAGCCACAATTATACTCACTAAAATAGGCTGTTTTGAGCCCAAAACAACAAGTGTTTCTTGCAACAACCCCAATATCAATTCCTCACTAGCCAATTTTTTCCAAACTTAAATTGTCCCTAGCTAAAAATCCAATTTCATACTAAAAGTACTAATGAATATTGCACCTTTGGTTTAGGCTTAGGGTCCTTTCCTACAATGGTTGAGATTTCGCACCATATTCCAAGTCAAGGTCAAGAATCACATTTCAATTTGGCCAATGGATGTTGAGGAATTGTGTATTGAAGTTCCAATGTCTCTTTCATTACTCTTCATAGTATTTCATTGTTCAAATTTTGTTGCTTTTTTTGAAATTTTTTAACCCTCGTTGAATTGATCCATTTCATAATGTTTTGCTCCAATTCATACAAAAAATGAAGCCTTTCATTTGACTTTGTATGATGCTCTTTGAATTTTACAACTTCCTTTACAATACTTAGATATTTTGGTAAAGTGAAGGCAAAGGTCCTTCTTTCTTTGTGTGAGATTTTTTTGTGTATTCATTGTATAAATCACAAGAAACTCATATTGGGTTCCTGGTGTTAAAATTCCCGATGAGTCTCACTTTTCCCAATGTTCCCAATGTATCACACACCGGAAAAAGTGAGACTCAATCACCGGGAATTTTAATACCAGGAACCCAATATGAGTTTCCTATGAATACCCATACACAATTAGTTCAATGGATGTAAAGGGCTTATATTTGAAGCTCTAAGTTGGCCTTTTTGCTCTCTGCAATTTCCAATTGTTGAAACTTTGCTTTATTATTTTTGAAATTTCTTCTTCCCTTATTGTTGAGCAAGGCTATTTTTTAATGTTTTGCTCTTTGTGGTCATTAATTTTGTACAAGTCAAGCAATTTAGGGCACTATATTGAGTTGATGACTATTGCAAAGCATTGTTTTTGTCAATCCTTAGCTCCAACAACTAGGCAAGTTCTAAGAATGAAAGTTATGGCATTCTTTGCTAACTTAAAAAACTCAGAAAAGTAGTTGAGTATGAATTTTGGCCAACCTTTTGCCACAACTTCGTCAAGGGATTTCTATCGTTAGGCTCTTCTATTGCTCCTTTGGCATTGGACTTCATTGTTAACTTAAACAATGACATCTGTAAAAGAGATCCACCTACACCATTAACAGTGCTTCTTTGCTGTCTCTATGAACATGTGCATTAGGAAAAAATTCAGCCCTTTTGGAGGGTCATTTGATTGTGAGCAAATGGAGAAAAAATCAACCCAAATTTTGGCACAAAAAATCCTGTTAGTTTTTGTAAACTTGTGTACCCTATTGGCCTATTGGATTGGTGATTAAATTTTTTCCATTTTCATTTTGATTTCATTGTATTTGCACATTATAGATAATTCAAATGGCCATCCACAAGGCCTAGATTTTTTCTAAAGCATTTCAAAAATTTAGAACCCTATAGAAGGCCAGGATTCTACATGGCAGGGGTGAAATTACAGTGGAAAAAAAAATTTTAATTTAGGAATTTGATGGGGCACTACAAATTCCATGTCAAATTTTTTCTTTAAGAAATATTCTTTTATTCTTTTATTTTATTTTCAAAAAAATATTTTTTTATTTGTTTTGTATTTGCACTACGGGGATTTTTTGTAATTAGTAGTTTCTCGACACCCTCCGTGGCCTCTTAAAGACCTATAGTCGCCCCTTGATACTTGAGGTCACCCCTAGGAGACTTGAAATCGCTCTCTGGACACTCGAGGATGCCCCTTGGGGACATGTAATCACTCTTTGGGGTCAAAAGTCGCCCTACCCAAAGTTGTCTTGACTTGTAGGTGATTTACACATGCAATCATGCAAACTCGAAGTCGCCCTACTTGAGGTCACCTTGTATCCGTGGTTGCCTTACACCTACAGTTGCCCACACTCGCACTCATACATCCACCACACACCCCTAATTTGTCACAAGGATGCCACATGGTATCTATGAAGGCTTAGGTAAATGGGGGCTAATTTTAAAAAAATACATGGTAAATTTGATTTGTAGAAACAAACAATGGGATCTATTATACGTGTTGGACATTGAGTTCGTCGTACTTTTGAATTCTTCAGATGAACAACCCTATTCATGTATTCAAGTCCAACTATTAGAGTTTTGTATTGTAGTTGAGTTAAAGAAGTTTAGTTATCAAATACAAAGCTAAAAATAAAAAATCAGTCCTAACTAGTAGGCTAGATATTGGTCGGGTTTATTTAGAGTACATAGGTCCATTCAAGGACCATGTGTTGACTTGAGAATTGTCAAGCTATTGGATCGGAATTCCACCTATTGGATAGGGACCTCACGTATTTGGTACGGTGTTATAAAGATTTGCAAATGTGTTTGAAATAGCATTGGGCCTTTGTTGTAATAATGCTTTGTATATTACTATGATATCTTTGAACACCCTAAATATCCATAAATCTACCCTCCAATCCCCTTTTTTTTCCCAAATTCCTATTCTACGATCCCCTCAATGTCCTAGAAACTACCATATTTATTTTTGTTCTACCACCAAATATAAACAATAGCTTCAAACAACTTAAAACTTTACCACAATGAAGATTAACTATGTAAATGCTTAAAAATCAATTTTCATATTTATCTAAGATACTATCCAACCTTGATAGACATTTTACTAATATTGACTTACCAACCCTTTTTTGCCTTTACACCCTAGTTGTATTTTATGCATAACTCATAGATCTTGAGTTCATAGAAGCTAAAAATTTCACAGAAGAGAATAGATAAAATAAGAAAAGTATCTTCTAAGTTTCATTTCCATAACATAAAATATCAATAAGAATGATGCTCCTTAGTACATCTTCTTTGATTGCCTTGAAATCCAAATACCTCCACTTCAAATCCTCATAATTTTTTCTCTGTAATAGATCTATATCTAAAACTTCGCTTCATTGTGTATCGACTCCTCAAAAACTCAACTCTAAAATTTTGCATTCAACCAACAATTTTGCAAAATGCAACACAAAACTCCCTCAAACCAATACTTTATTCCAAATAAAATCTCCCCAACAAAGCAACTCTCCACCTTTAAGTGCCAACCCTTCCTCTCAACTACCAAAAACACAAGACACAGAGCAAGGGACCAACCCTTGATTCAAATAACCTCTACAAACCCCAGCGGTTAGTCGCCAACTAACCCCACTACCTTAATATCAACTACTAACATATTGGTTATTAACCGACAATTACAAGATCAACAACAAGCTCCTTACTCTAACAACTTCCAATATCCAATACTAACAACTAACAACACTAACAACATTTTTGAAACTAACAAAGATGTCAACTTTAAATATTAGACGGCCCACATCACGACAACAAGACTTATTGTTCAAGGTAGAGAATTCAAAGCATCCTCAATACTACGCCGATAAACAAACAATGCAATGGTACATGCATTTTGTATTCAAATTCCTTCTTTTTCATATATCTCTTCTCATCGTAAGTGCCTAAACCCAAGGACAGTATTTGAAACAAATCTGTGACATTGTAGTGGTGGGAGTTGCTTGACATGGTGACAAGAAATGAAGTACAATGGAGCAGTGGCAAAATGAGCTTCATCCATCATTCTTTGTAATGATGAAGAATTTTGACTCCGACAAAGAATTTCAACATTAATTTTTTGACCTGATAGCATCAATTCTTTTGGTGGTTCTATTCATAGATGGAGGTTTCTTTTTAAAGATAGATAGTTAAGCATGAACAATTGGTGTTTAACTACTTTGTAAAGAACCCAATTTACGATCACATGAAATTCAAGAGGCGTTTAGAATGAGAAAGGAACTATTCTTGAAAATTGTCCAAGATGTTTGTAATTTTGAGCCTTGGTTTTTACAAAAATGGGATGTTGTTGAAAAATTAGGCTTATTTGTATTATAGAAGTCCACCTCTGCATTGAGGATGTTTTTATATGATTTGCCTACAGATGCAACAAATGAGTATTGTAGATTGGGTGAGAATTTTACTATTGAAACTATGAAATGATTTTTATTTACAATTCATAGTTGTTCTAAAGAGACTTTTTTGTATCAACTTAATTGTCAAGATTTGTTGAAACAATTGGCCATAGACAAAGCACATAGGTTTCTCGGGATGTTTAGAAGCTTAGCTACATACATTGGTATTACAAAATTATCATGTTGCATAGCAAGAACAATTTCAAGATAAGAATGGAGTTTGAGGCATCATTTTGGAGGCCATGGCAGATCAATTTCTTTGGATGTGGCACACTTTTTTAGCTTGCCAAGGAGTAATAAAGACTTGAACTTTCTTGATTGGTCTCCCTTTATCACTAATGTATTGTATAGAGAAGGTAATGACCTCCATTTCATAGTAAATAGACATCAATACCTTAGATATGACTTACTTATTAAATGCATTTATTCACAATGGAGTTCTTTTTTGCAGCCTATTCATGAACAACAATGGGAAAAAAAAACTATGCCAAGATGCTCGCAACTACAAGGAAAGACATTCCATAAGCATTTGATATCTTGCAAGTGCATTGGAAGATAGTCAAGAATCTATGTCGCCAATGAGAACTTGAGACAATGAATGACAATGATGATGGGTTACATTACCATGCACAATATGATCAATGACAACGAGGAGGGTTTGCTATTGGAGCAACTATTTATATAGGCATTGACAGAGAATGCATGACCCATTGTTAAGTAGAGAGAGGTTTGCCTTGAGAAATCACAAAAATCTTGATTGTGACCAAAAATGGATGAGGAACACAAGTAGACGAATTTGTGTAAAACCTTGGCTCTTGTTCGAAGGTCATATTCGTTATATTGAGACCTTTCGCAATCTCATTTTTATCCTCGACTTGAGGATAAACCATTTTATCTCTTTACTAGTATTTTATTATAAATAGGTAACAACACCAACTTTGAAAATTTCATTATAGGATCACTATTTGAGAATTATTTTTTGGTTTCAATTACTATTTTTTAAAATGAAATTTCCAATAACTAGCACTCTGTCTTAAAATCTATGAAAAGTCTCAATATAACGAATATGGCCATTTAGTTGTTGAATCTTCTAGATTGTCCTAGAATTGCTCCCCGTTGGCCTATCCTGTTTGATCTCTAAACTGATTCATAGGTCAAAGTAGACATAAAAAACCACGAAATACGGGACAAGTAAAACCAATGGCATATTATGAGATGCCATTGATAAAAATGGCTCCTAAACTTTTCAATTCATGATATGTTGGTCATCAATCTAACTACATTATGAAAATAAAACAAATTTTGACAATGTAGGTCATCAACCTCACTTTGTCACTATGACACAAAATGAGGCTAAACAATGGTTTGAACCATGTTGCCTACAACAACAAATTTCACGAAGGAATTGAAAGTTACAAACAACAACTCACCAGTCTTCAGAGCTTCCTCTAAACTACCACTCCTTGGGCTAAATTTTAGTTTGATGATATAAAAACTTTACAAGTTCAAATGATATGAGAGATAGCTTTTTGAAAAGCTAATAAAATTCTCTATTTCTCCAAATCTCAAATCATTTTAATACTCTATCCAACTTTTACAATTGCTATAAGTTTTGGCCTTCAAAATTGAGGATAATAGACCCTCTTTCACTTCAACACTCACGACTCACTCATATGAACTTCAAATAGAATCGGTGATAGCTTCGTGGAAAGCTAACAAAATTTTCTACATCCTCTTAAATTTTAATTGCAAGCAAAAGATTTTTCTATCTTTTGTGGTCGATCAAAGTCTTTGTCTTTCTATATAGAAGACAACAATACTTCCTCTATTCAAACTAATACAAATTTTGAATGTCAACTTGTGAGCCCCCAATTTGTCACTAAGGGCTCATTTTTTTTTTTTTTTTTTTTTTCGTCTTTTGTCATTTTAAATGCACTTTTATATACAAAAAGCTCTAAAAAGAGTGTAGGACCAAAATAGGAATGTTACATTCTAATATAGTATTTGGTCTAGTTTTAGAATGTTATACCTAGAATGACCCAACCGCGAGTTGTAAATAGGTTAAGACCCAACTAATTCTGTCAAATTGGTCAATTGCAAGTAATTAGTGTATTAGGCTCAAAACCCCACATGGAAAGCACATCTCAAGGCTAGAATTAGTTGAGGGAACCCTGGTGAAGCATATAGGTTAGTTCCCGAAGATAGGTTCCAATTTCCCCATTTCATCGACGAAATAGTGGAACTCCAATTGTAGGTTTGTAGATGTTGAAAATACCAAGACGGGACCATCGAGGAATCTCAGGTCTGAGGAGAGTGACTTGGGGTTTAAACCATGCCCAGGAACAAACGGCGAAGTCGGTTTGCCAACATTCCCCCTAGTGTGGAAGATTCCCCAACCACTATTAATCAAACGAGGAGGTGGATTTTGTCCCCCCTAGGCCGATGTGTAGAGTAAAAATATGAACCTACATGTGTGTTGTGGGATCTCATGGGAGGTTCTTCAAAAAGTTTCGGAATTGTTTGATAGTCAGAAGATGTCTTTCCAGACGGTCAACTATCCAAACCTGCAATGGAAAATTTCTAAAAATTCTCCAAGTGGCGGTAAATTCCCACTAAAAATTATTGTAGCTTTATTTATGTTAATAAGCTACCTTGACAAGTTTCAAGAAATTTCGACAGTTAGAAGTACAAAAACTTTCAAAATTCCCCAACAATTAACAGAAATTAAAGTCCATAGTAGGTTTGACTCGCGGTTTAGGAGCATATGAAAGCAGAATGGGGCGCAAGATAGGTCTTTTCTCACTCCCTTGTATCTATTTAGGAGCCTAGGCTAGTTGCTTTTGCTAGAAAGTCAACCCCTAAAAGTTGGGATTTTTCCTAGTTTTGGCGTTAAATTGGCGTTGGGTTTCATTGCGATTTTGAAGATAGAAAAGAGGGAGGGAAGTTCCCATGGATTAGAAATGGCCTTTTGGAGACTATGGGGCAATCTGTTTGCGATTCAAAGTTAATCTCCAAAAGTTAACTTAGTGGGCCAGCATAGGATGAAAACTTTGAGTTTGGATGAAAATCCACGAAGATAAGGTTAACTTAGATGAATGAGAGGAGGTGGGTGCTTCAGAAAGAGTATAAAAGGGCACCCCTTTTCCTCTCTCACCACCCTCTTTTTGTGTAATTGGGTCTGTTGGGTCCGATGTTTGTTGGAAATTGTGGCATTTTAACCATAAGCCTTGCAACGGGGGTTTTAGGGTACTTTTGGGCATTGTTGTTGTTTTTGGAGCTTGCAAGGTCTTTGCGGGTCCCTTAATTTTTTTTAGTGAGCGTGGTACTAACTCTTCCAAGCTTGAGCTTCGAAGCTTTTCTAACTTACTATATTGCTTGAGGTTGTGTGTGCTTACCCTTGAAAGACCCTTTTAGTTACTCTCTTTGTCTCATCATTGTACTAACCGTAGAGCAACCCCCCATATGACTAGCAATACCGCTTTGGGGGCCTTTAATTCAAGTCATTGATATTACTAATATGTATCACTAGCCTTTGAGTGTACAAGGCCCTTTCTTTATCTTTTATCTTTATTCCTAACAAGTGATGTATTATTCCTTATTGAGAGACATGAGAGGTGAGGGTAGTGGGTCGTGCCCGTATGGTGAAGGTTTGAACCTCCTAGGGGTAAAAAGGTCCTAGTGGTGAGTTAAAAGAAGGAACAACAGCGAAGCTTTGAACCCTCTAGGGGTAAAAAGTCTTAGCGGTGTGTTAAAAGAGGGAACACTAGCAAAGCTTTGAACCCCCTAGGGATAAAAAGTCTTAGTGATATGTTAAAACCACCTCATTGGGTGTCATGACCCTTGTCACAACTTTTTGATGGATGAATGCATTGATGGATGAGATAATTTTGATGATTGTGTCATGACCTTTGATGGATCAATGCATTGATGGATAAACTAATCCATGATGAAATGTACACTAGTGGACAAGCAAAGATTGCTTGGAGATAGATTTCTCCAAATGGTGGATTTGTGTGCTAGAGTCAAACAACTCCAGTTGGATGACAAGGACACTGGATTGCTTGGAGATAAATATCTCCAAATGATGGATTTATGTAGTGGAGTTAGACAACTCCACTTGGATGACTAGTACACTGGATTTAGACAATTCCCAAAGGATGATAAGGTGATGGAACTTGGAGTTAGATAACTCCAAGTAGAAGATCAAGATGTGGATAAGAAATAGATTGCATGAGATATGATCTAGAGAAGTACAACTAAGACCTTTACTTTAATGAATGGTTCTAGATGGAACCAAAAATAGAAAGCTAAAGATAGAAAAGAAGTCTTAGTCTATTTTAAACACTAATAGTCTTTATTGATAGTCTCTAGTATATAAGAAGAGCTCGAGGGTGAGGAGACTATCTTTTGGAGATTGATCTCTCTCTATGGTCGTGTGGTTGGAGCTCTTTGTAAAAGCATTTTGTTAATGAGTATATTTTGTGTCATTAATTGGAGTCTATTGTGGGAGGTACATAACATGGGGGTACCGTGAGACCATGTAGGCCCTCTCCCCACAAGGTTTAGTTCCCAAAATGTGTTGGGAACAAACTAAGGTTTAGGCCCCAAAAAGTAGGAATTAGAGGGTAGTAAGAGCATGAGATGGGAAGGACCCTTCGCCCCCGCAAGCCTAAAAACACCACCTACTAGCACATTCATGACCACCCAAGCTTTCCATAGAAAATAGACATCAAAATTTGCCAAAAAAAAGTTCCAAATAGTACCCCAGTCCAACCAGCACCCTAGTCTAGCCAACACCCCAGTCTAGCCCCATTACTTGGAAGGAGGTTGGCTGAGTATTGCAAGTGGGCCAACAGGGCAAGGCCGGATGTTGGGAGAGCCGGGGTTCAGTATGAGGAGCTTGAGAGTCGAGGTCTAATACCGACGCCCGAGGGGGTTAGGGCCTAGTGTTGGAGGTTTGTGGAGTCAGGGTCCAATATCGGGAGGCTGAGGGAGTCGGGATTCAGTATCGGGGCCTAAGGGAGTTGGGATCCCACATTAGGAGCTTAAGGGAGTTGGGGTTCAATGTTTGGACGATGGTCCAAGGGTTCAGCAATCACAGTGAAAGGGGGGAAAGAAAAGAAAAAAGACAACAGGCTAGGGGTGAAGGAAGAAGGGAAAATACCAACCAAAGGTCTCCATTACTCTAACATAGCCCTTGGGGCAGGGGGTCTAACACCTCATCTCTCGAAAAACTCGCCGAGGTAGTCAAAACAAACAAAGAAGAGAAGGGTGGAAATGGCGGGAGGCTGGAAGAATGAGAAGAAGTGACAAGAGGGAAAACAACTTGAAGGAAGGAGGTGAAGAGAGATAAGATAGGACAGAATCCTCAAAGCTCACTTCAGGCCTTAGATTAGAAGTAGATAATCGCCACAAGATTAAGTGTGGGATGTAAGTGTAGGGCATAAAACGTAGGATGTAAGAAGTAGCTCAACCCATGGAAGATGGTATGACATGTTCTTGGGGTTAGCTTAGTAGGTGGAAGCAAGGGTAGTTGGGCCGTCTTACAGTGTGGGAGGAAAGGAAAGGGGAGAGAAAGAAAGAATTGGGAGAGAGTCCACAATTATACCCTTGTATCAATTTGTTTTATGATTAGAATGGTGGTTCGTTGTCTCACAGCACAGGAGTTCATGGCAGAGGAGGTAGAGCTTCTAGTGGGCGCAGTCAACGACTCAAGTTCTGAGATATGAGTCAACCCTTTCCACCCCTTCCCTAGGTCCCTAATTAGCAGCTAGTAGCTTGGCCGAGGCCTACCACTAGGTCAGACCCTTAGGACCGTAGTTCAGGTCATTTCCAGGGAAATAAGCTTAAAGAAGGAGGCCGTGGCTTTCCAAAACCCTAAGGCACGCCCAAATCGGGTGAAAATTGAGAAAGTTATTTCCAGATGAAGTTTAGGGTCAATTTGGATGAAGAATAGATAAACTCCGAATTTGACAAAGAATTAAATAGATTAGGAGGAGGCTCCCAATTAGGGTCGAGGGCAGAAGAGAAAAGTTAATTCCGAATTATAGGTTAGGAGAAATTAATGGATGAAGTTTAGGTAAGGCTTGGATGAAAATTCAGTAGAAATCCCCGATCAAGGCCCAACTCCAGATCTGGGTAGGAGAAATTCTTGTGAACCATTCCTCAAAATTTCGGATCTTTTTGAATTAAAAAACTAGGTGTAATCGATGGATGAAGTTTGAGGAATTGAGTAGCGGCCAAACTTCATCCACCCGTAGCTTTGGCTAGGAAGGTTGGATAGAGTCGAGTCTTATGTTTTTAGAAATGGCACAAGATGAACTAGAGGCCTCCTAGGATAGTCCTACCCTGATGTAGGTTTCACCCAAATCATCCAGTAGGCCCTCCATTTGGTCGGCCAAAATATTGAAAGTAGTTTAAGCAAATCTTGCAATTTGGGGTCACTTAGGCACTTAGTAAAAAAATCCATTGCTTGGAAGGCACAATGGACCACGCTTAGACACCCAAAGGTAGGAGTCACTTCGTCAAAACCTAGAACCTGGTTGTGTTCATGAATTACCTAGGGTGGGTAATTTGGCGCTCACACAACTCCAATTCAAGCAAGTGATATCATTTTAGAAGCCCTACATCATGATACACAACTTTTCTAATTTTCATTCTAAAATTCATAAAATACAACATACTACAACTCATCAAACATTTGGGCTTTACATCCACAATAAGAGAGATGATAAACAATACCATTTTTTCCTATACCTTAACCACTCAAGTCGAATGAATTTTTGCTCATACCTTCATGTGGTATTGTGGCTCTATCATTCATGAGTCATCTATTTTGACTATAAAAATTATTTTATATCCTTAATTAGAAGATAAATCACCCCAAAATTATTAGAAGAGTAACTGTTTGTATATTTTCTTCCTACAACTTCCTACAAACAAAATAAAATTTGAAATTACTTCTAAATACAAAATAAAAGAACTAGAATCTAACACATGCCTATTAATGGTAAGAAAAATAAAATTTCTAGAAGAATATCACTACATTTTCAAGAACCTGAAGATGCATTTTATGATAGTTACAACATATTCTATATAGTATGTCATGGCTGCCCTAATTTAAAGGATTGATTGATTTTTCTAACCAACGTTGGTGGCCACAACTTCCTTTGATAGGCCTAACTATATATTAATATTGATCAACATTAAGACCCTCAAAACACTTTTTAAATGTCACTTTTGGACTTCCAAGCTTAACACTTCTAACCAACATCACAATCACTAATGCTCAAGCATCACGCTACAGGTTTTCGTACCATTGCTGATCTATGCAAGGTTGCTTTGGCAATTGAGAAGGCTGAACTTCTTCTTGTAGAAGCTCATGTAGCAATATAAGACTTAGTTGAAGAATAAGTTGATCCAGTAGTTGTGACAAAAAAAATTCAAATTCAGACTCTGCTTGAGGTTTTTCATCTTGAGATTCAAAACCCCCTTTCTAGTTTGACATACTAAAATCAAAAATCAAAAACAAAGAAAAAATTATATCCAATTGATGAAGTTCTTCAATGTTTCCTTCTCTTTATAGTTTGTTTGTCAATGAAAAAGCATCATTTTGAAGTCACTTCAAGTGACATCATTTTTCTCACTATATTATCATAATCAAATCCATCTAAAAAGAATAGAAATATATATTTTTACATAATTTTTGCATTTACAATGTGACACCGTCTTTTTACATTTTACAAACTCAATATAGGAATAAGAGAAATTGAAAATTGTCACTAGTATTTTTCTTTGCGCAATGATATTATAGAACATTTGTGGAAAATTCAAGGCAACAATAGAAATTGAATGAGGGCACCTATATTCTATAATAGTCATTGGAATATGTCAAGTAGAAGATGCAATTTGCAACTATAGTGAAACTAAAATGAACTTTCGATAGACTCTATATTAGAATAAAAAAATTTGACAAGTACAAATAGGCCTATTAGAGGTAGCTCTCAAATCTAATTTTTTTGCGATGAAGCTTCTATGGTCTACTTTTCCAATCTATTCTATAAAAATACATTGTTTTTCTTCATCAATGCCATGATGTCCTTCAAGATAAAGCCTTCTCACTACAACTAATTCAATACAATTGAAATCCTATGCAATATTATCATCATCATCAAATTTTGTAATATATAATTCTTAGATTTCACATAACACCACTACATACATCATTTTGCAGGGTTTTTTTGTGGTTCACATAAACTATATCCTATCATGGTAAAGAAAAATATATCCTAACATGAAAATTACCAATTCGATTGAGCTCATTGAGAAAAAATTGATTTAGAAGGAGTCATATTTGACATGGCTACACTCAGTGAAGAATAGTAAAGAATGTGATAAAAAAACAAAAAACAATCACAAGAAACAAAGCTTCTTCTATGTACCCCACTCAAAGTGACACCATCTAAAATACAATCCACTTTACATTAGAAAAAATTTGGACTCTCAAGAGGGCTGCCAACATTTAATAAG
Source organism: Straminergon stramineum (assembly GCA_963920665.1). NCBI lineage: Eukaryota > Viridiplantae > Streptophyta > Bryopsida > Hypnales > Calliergonaceae > Straminergon > Straminergon stramineum. Next base: position 3,499,897 of record OY987263.1, read on the forward strand.
CCAGTCTATTTCTGGAGCTTATTGAAGCTACTCAGAAGAGGGAATTTCTAACAAAACAAAGATTCACCTTGTCTGAATATTAGGAGTTCTAAGAAGTATATTTCAATTTTCTATTCCGCAATCGTTAGAGGAAGGTGCTTCGAGGGTACTTTCAAATATCAAAACAACACTTGTTACAACCCTAACTAGTAGTACTTGAGAATGAATGCTCTGACATTTGGAAGTGACGAAGTATAGAAATAGGGGAAAAGTTCCTCAAACAAAATAAATGTAATGCATTGAGGGTCCTTCTTGGCACTTCTTGGTAGTCTAGTGGAGAGTCTACAATTTCTGTAATGCAACCTATTCAATATCCACTCCAAAATCCATCCACCATTGAAGCATTCTTTTTCACATTTGTTTTGGTTTAGAGACATCATACTTCTTGCAATTTGCACCATTGTGACACATTTTGTGCAAGATACATCTAGGGCAAAGAAAACATAAATTAATAGTGAGATCGCACATCACAATTCAAGTTGTTGGAACGTTTGGAAATATATGACAACAAAAAAATTTTGTATGAAAAAAAAGTTGATTGTGTTGTGAACCAAAAGAGTTTAACCTAGTACTCTAATAAGAAACTATTGGCAACATCTGCCCAAGAATTTTCACTATTTTTTGCTCTTGAAACTCTAATACATGGTCCTCATTCACAATTAGTTTCTTGGAGGCTTCTTGTTTCAAGCTTACCAAACTTCTATAGAGATGCTTCCTAAATGCAAAATTGACTTGTGAGTTTTTGTATCATGAATCTTTGGTCCCTTGAATTTAAAGTTTCCAAATATTTTCTTATACAAGGCATTCAGATTCTTGAGATTTAGTAGGTAATTGTTTTTATTGTAGGGTATGAGAAATTTCAGTAAATTTCTTGAATGAAAAGATGAATTATAACTACCTTAATGCTTCCGTATCAATAATTCACGTAAACAAATCATTTCTTGATAATGGGAATTGTTGCATAGCCCCCCTCTCTGAAATTTACACTGTTGGAAATTTCTTTCCACACAACATACAATAAGCATCTCTTGAGCATCACTTCATCCATCGTGACTTGGCATGCATGATGATTTCCATATAGAAAGTTCTTGGAAACACATAACTATAATCATTATTAAAGCACTCTACTACTTCACATCAACAACATCAATGATAGAAGAATTGTACTAATAGTTTAAAAGAAAATAATGCTACATGATATAGAAACAAGCTACAAAGACATAATCAACAACACAAACAATAACCAAAAAAAGGGTGGAACATCTTCCTATACCTAAAACCACAAGTTCATAGTTGTCGACCACTTTTAGTGCTTCATGAAGGCCAAGCTTTACAACCACTTCAATCTCATAACTCTATAAAAGGGATGTGAAACAATTGATCTCTAGATGGAACCAATTTTTTCTTTGCTTGATAATTATATATGTGAATCTTCCATCATTTTTTCCAGAACTTATATGGGTTTTGTAGCAAATCTAAACATGGTATTAACCTAGTATTGTTGAAAATGTATGTTTTGTTGATAAATGTGGTCTATACTCAACTTCTTGTTAATTGATAATTTAAAAATAGTATCTAAGTAGATGCATTTACATTTATTGCAAAAGCACTCACAACTTCACACAACAATCTCTATATAAATTTGATAAGCTTGGAAATTGTGGTATATAAGAACAATATCATATGCATATTATATACAAGAACTATTCATAACTTCATACTATTTAGAAGTAAAAATAGAAAAACGAAGGACATAAATGCAAACCTAAACTCACCAAGTGAAATCTACACATTTTGTAAGGTTGGTGCAATATCATAATTTTTTGCTTGTCAATGTCAATGGCTTGCAACAAACACTTCATTGTTCTTATAGTCAAAGCCTTTCTACAAGCTAGACCACCTTCCTATCCTATTCTATTACTAATTTCATTTTTGTTGCTATTGTCAATAGCAACCTTTTAAGAGAGCCACTATAGAAAAGTCTCTTCCAATGGAACAACAAAAATACATATTACGAATTGTTCAAAGAATGCATTGAAAAGAATGAAAACTATTCACAATGTCCTGTAACATTGAGATTCAACTATTCAAGTTGCTCTCCAATTGACACAAAAACTATTCCTCATACAAATTCACATTGACATTGAAATTTTTCTCATATTCACATTGAAATTATTCATAATACAATTTCTCATCAAAATTGAAATTGTTCTCATTCTGTTGGCTTACATTGCGAACAAAACTATTAAATGGTAATTGAGCCTCTATTAATGCACTAAAATGTACACCTTCTTCCGTGTCCCCTAACCTACTCAAATTGAATCCACATTCACCTAGGTTGTTGCTCTACAAATCACACCATGCTTTAGAGACTCTCAATGAACCTGTATAGACACCATGAAGAGAAAATGCATAATAACGAGAAACTTACTACTCATTATGTGACCTAAAGTTTGATTGTTGAAAGGAGAAGTGGTGTAATAGTTGCATTCTTGCAAAGATTAGAGCCCCAGGGCACCTACCGGTGCATGGAGTTCCAAAATTGGGGAAGTGATCTACAACAACTTCATTGTCAATTTGCCACAATCACCTTTCTACGTTTCAAAGACAAAATTTGCTCTAAAGACCAACAATTTGGGAGAAAATGAAGGGTCACTTTGGATTAGGAAGTTAGTCCAAAGATATTCACTTTGGAAAGACAAAGGTAGAACTTGATTCCATATATGATGTTCTTCCTCTAATGTGTTTGCAACCACCGATTGCATTGCTTCTACTATTGCATGATGTCGCATTGTAAATGCATACATCATGTAAAAATATGTATTCAGATATTATTTAGATGGATTTTGATTATAGTTATATAGTGAGAAAGATGACATCATTTAAAGTAGCTTCAAGGTGGTGCCTTCTCAGCGACATGACAAGAAACTATAAAGATGAGAAAACCACCCAAGAGCTTCATCAATTTGATGTAGTTTTCTTTGATTTTCTCTTTAAATTTTAGTATGTCAAAGTATAGGATTTTTTTTGAGTCTCAAAATGAAGAGCCTCAATCGGAGATTGAATTAAAAAAAATTGTTGCAACTACTAGAGCAACGTCTTCTATCATTAGGCCTTATATTGGCGCATGAGCCTTTACAAAAAAAAGTTGGGCCTTTTTATTGGCCCAAACAACCTTGCGTGAAGCAACGATGGCACGGAAACCTTCAACATGATGTCTAAGTGTTGGTGATCTTATTGCAAGTTGAATGCGTTGAACTTGACAGCTAAGAAGTGTCATTTGAAGGATGTTTTGAGGATCTTAATAATGATCAAGATTATTGTTTGGTTAGGTCTATTAAAAAAATTTGTAAATTACTAATGTTGGTTAGAAGGGCTAGTCAATCTTTTGACTAAGGCAAACCGTGTAGAATATGTTGGAGTCACTATCAAACACATCCTTAAATTCATGCGGATGAAGTAATGTTCCTCTTGAAACTCTATTTTTTTACTTCTATTAGACATATGTTAGATCTTAGATTCTTTGTTTTTGTATTTTTGTAATTTAAATTTTATTTTGTATGTTTGAAGTTATAAAAAAGGTAGAAAGAAAGATGATGATAGTTGACCTTTAAATTGAACTTTTGGATAATATATCTTCAAGATTAGGATAAAAAGTTAATTGTAGAGCCCAAAACAGTAGCCAATAGATGTCAAACTAGCCATATGATCAAAATATGGGTTGAAGTCTACTTGATTGGATATTTGGATGGTTGAGGTGGAAGATAAGGTAGATGATAACTTGTGGACTCTTCTCTTTCCTTGTAGTTAGTTTTGGTTAGCCATGTGTTTGGAGAGCCATAGAGTATTGTGTATTGTAAATTTTGAAATGAAATTTTGAGAGAATATTTTTCTTCTTCTTCTAATTTCAAAAATCTTTCATTCGTCCTATTTAAAGATTGTATGTGAAATTTATGCTTGATGAAATGAAAGAGGGTTAATTATCATTGAGTTTGAAGGCAAACTTTTTGAGCGCCTCTAAATTTTTGGTGAATGAGTATTTAATTTTGAGATTTTATATGCTTATGTCTTGAGCTGTTATCTTTTCAAAGAGTTATTACACTCTTAATTTGGAGTTAGAAAGTGAAAGTTATGCACTAGAAAGTCGATAGTAATGGATTAGAAAGTCAATAGTAATGGGTTGTTTTTAAATCAAGGAGAGGGAATTTTGACCAGCTATAAAAGTCATACAATATGAATTTTTGATTTGAGATTTTGAAGAATTTTATATATTTGTCTTCGTTTTCTAATAGAGTTGTTATACTCTTAATTTGGAATTACAAAATAAAAGTTATAGGCTATGAAGTGAAAGGATATTCTATTGCCTCCAAAATTGGAAGTGTAAAAGTGTTAACTTCAACAAGCTATAAAATATGGAAAGTATCTTCTTTGTCTTTGAATGTTGGAGAGGTTTTACAATATTTTGGTAGCTTTCCATGAAGCTTAGACAAGTTTGATTTGGAGTTTTGAAATAGCTATGGTATTCATTCAAAGTCTAACTATTTCTCAAGGATTTCGAAATAATTATATGGTATTTATATATATGAATATGGATACACATGACTTATATGTTTTTTTAATATATATTGATATGTGGTAATTATACATATTATATATAGAATCTTATGCTTATGAAGATGTATATACTTTGTATGGTATGATTCTTTATACAATAAATGATGGATTTATTTTACTTTGAAGTGGTACATCCTCTTTCTTGTACTAGTGTATCTCTTTCTATCCTAGATTAAATTTGATTGCATCCAAAAACCTAGAGTTTTTGCAAAATAAAACCCTATCTATCCAACATTTGGCTGTGACAATCTTGAAAGTTGTTATTCGACTCTTCTACCTCAAAATCTCCTCTTCTTCACTTAGTTACAAGTATTCCCATGCCTCCAACAGAAGCTTATCCTCGTCAGGCATTGTGAATAGAGACAAAGCAACTTGGTTCTTAATGCTTTGCGCCTTCTTCATATTTGCATCAATCATCTCTCTTGTGGCACTATGTATTTTCCGGTTGGCAATTTTCTTTTGTCAAAGTGCCCTTGCAACTTCTGTAGTAGCCTTCAATCCTTGAGGACAGGGAAATCTCCTCACTAAAGACAAAAAAATTGTCTTTGTTGAACCCCTCTTGGTTTACTAGGATTTGAACATCTTCATCTTCTTCTAACTCAAAAACATCCTCTGATTCAAGGTTTGGTAACATCATTTTATGTTTTGGAGCAAGAGAGCTCCTTTTAACTTGCCTTTGTCTCGATTCTGGAATGGACTCCATCCAACTTGGTACATTTTTTTAACAATATTCAACAATGAATAATAACAAACAATTGTTGGTTTAGACGCTTCACCTTGTGTAGCTCAAGAGTTTATTGTAACATGTCTTCTAGGGAAGTTCTTGATTCTTTGCAATCAAAAAAGTTCTTAAAGACACCACAAAGTTTTGCAACGTCATGCTTCATTATGTACCATCATTAGGGGACATTTAAATGCTTCAAGATCTTGTTTTAGGGTTATTCCCTGCATTGTTCCCTGTGTTGCCAAAAATTGGGAACCAGCTCATAATGGCTTGAGTTTCCGAATTTTTGGAAAACAAAAATTAAAATTTTTTTCCTGAAAAATTTCTAAAAAGTACTAATAAACTTAAACTGAATGAAAAAAATTGAAAAATTATAAAAATTATAAAAAATAATTCAAATAATTCAAAATATTATTATTTTTTGACATGGTAGTGACTGTGCCACATCATACTGCTGATGTGGCAAGTTCCCACAACTTAGGAACTAAAAATAACTCGCAGCCTCTTCATGGCCTCAAATTTCATCTAATGTTTGTCTCCATGGAACATGTAGGACACTCTCCTTCACTAAACAATTGATTTTTATTGTAGTGAATTTCAATTTCCTAGGGAGATTACTCTTGGTTTTTTAGAAAATTACATGAGTTAAGAGATAGGATCCATTTAATTCAAAGGGGAAAAAATTTATATAACATGTAGGGCTACTATAGGATCTATAAAATTCCACATATTCTAATATATATAAATTAAGCTACATTAAAACTTCATGTAGTAGGAATTTTTATTAATAAGTTAGCCTTAACAAATAGGGACATACAAATTTTCATAGTACCATGAGTATAGATAATGACAAATAATTTCATAATGATGTCAAAATGGACACAATCAAAAAATCTACAATGAAGGGTGTTTAATTGAAATTATGTCAGACTTTTAATAGTGTACGTACATATCAAAAAAATTAAGTGTAAATGTAAGAAATTGACTGCAAATGGCAAAAATTGTCACATTGCACAAATAGGGAGGTTTATCTTAGTGGATCCAATGACCTCAAAATTGTACAATACAAGGATAGAGTTTATATATAGTCCACTTAACTTCAATCTTTGAAGTCATATGTGTTAAATATACTCATAATGCATGAGATGTTCATGAGATAGTTTTAGTCAGGATTTTGAAGTGTTCAATGGTACGTATTTTGTTATTAAAACCGCCACTTGGTCAATGACACTTTAATTAAATTGTCATTGACCAAGTGGCATTGACCAAGTGGCTGATTTCATGGTGTATATCCTATACATACATACATACATGTAGTAGAGGGAAGGAAAAATTGTAAAGAAGGATACAACAACAAAAATTTAGACATTTAAATTTTGTATATAAGATAGCTTCACTTAAAAAACTAAATGAAGGAATTTACAAAAAAACATAGGGTCTTGGAAATACACCCTTGTAACTTTTTATATAAAAATAAGGTCATTTTAAATGCAATAATGATGGTAAATAGCCCCACATCAAATACCTCTTAACTTAAGTGTATACCTTGAATTACAAGGAGTGATCTCCTTGAGTTCAATTTGCCTCCAAATGCGTTGTTTTTTTGACCATTTCCATGAATGGGATCATATGAAACATCAAAGGTAGCTCCAACAAAGTTGAAGCTCTTCATCATTGGAAAAGTTCTTTCCCTTTCACGCCCTTTGAGATTCTATTGTTGCTATGATTTTGTTGACTAATTAGTGCAGAGGAGCATGAGGGGCACAACAAAGGACCAATTCTTGTCATGCAAGAATGAGGAAGTGCCATTAGCATTGGGGTGAGTTCTTGTTGCTATTCTAGGAGTAACGCAAAACTTATCGTTGTCATGTTTCTTTACATGGTGGATTGAGGATGCTCTTAGGATATGAGTTTGTGGTTGCAAGGCTACAAGCTGTAGGTTGTGGGTTTTTTTTAATATGTTGGATTGTATTGTGAGGTTCTAGGAATTTTTTTAAATTGGCTAGTATATTCTATTGTTTGAATGGGAGCTAAACATGTTTTAGAAACTTATATCATGACAATCAAAAGCAAGAGCTAGAGGCAAGCCATTTAGAAGAATTAACAAGTAAAGAGAAGGAAGAAGAGAGAAGTGTGGAGAGGAAGTTGTAACATGTAAGTGCATGGGAGCTAAGTGTTAGGAGCAAGAAAAAGAAGAATAGAAGTAAGATATTTAGTAGGGAAGTCAAGGGCATGGAGAATCTCATGCAATTAATTAGTTGGATTTAGTATTTGATTCCAGTCCCATGCAGGACTAAGTTGACTGTAGCAAATTCATTAGATGCCTAGTAGTATTTAAGTAGACTAGGTTTTTAATTAGCTTGATTCTTTTATTAATTAGTGTAGTTTAAGACAACACAAATAAACAAAAACTATTATAAAAAATTAGAGACAATATAGGAGAAGGAGGAATCAAGTGATTCAATATGATTGAGGGGGCCCATTAGTTAGATTCCTAGTATTAATTAGTGTCCTAGAAGTAAATGAAGCCACAACTAAAAAATGCTAGAAATACTAGGAGATACTATAGAAAATTATTGTAGAAGTAGGAAAGGAAAATTGGAAGTAGTTTAGAAGTGCAATTTCTTTGTAATCCTCTTTATTTTAAGTAGTGAGCCAAAAATACAACAATCAAAATACAATGGGGAGGAGGAGATGGATACTATGAAGCAATTACAATTATAATTCATGAGGATAGTACCATGTGTCTACAAATTTGATGGTATGAACTTTAACTTTGCAATTTGAATTTTAGTTTTTCATAGAAGTAGAAGTAGAAATTAAACCATCAAGTTAGAATTTTAGAGTCAAACTTTGAATTTAGATTAGAATAGGTAATTTCTACAGGTTTCCAAAAATAATATAAACTTTAAAAATAAATAAAAAAGAGAGGAAGTTACGCTTGGAGGAAGTTTGGTAGTAAAAATGGATGAAAAATGAGTTAATTCATCCAAGTGAATCTATAAGAGAATATTAGAATCTAGATTGAATTTAGAAGTTAAAACTAAATTTGATAGTTTGAGTCAATAGAACTTAATGGATAAAGTTTTAGAACACTAGGTAGTAGCCAAACTTCACCTCTCCGTAACTTTTACTAGAAAAGTTGGATCTTTAAGCATCTTACATTTCTAAGAACCCAATTTTATTCTTAACAAGTGAAAAATACCAAAACCTTTAAAATCATAAGTTTACAGTAGAATTCTAGAGGTAGAAGGACTTGGTTGATAATTAATTAGAATTTTTTTAGAATTAGAATTTTCAGACAACTAAAGAATATTTTAGGGATAGAATCAAATAGGATATCTTTTAAGGATTCCAAAAATAAAATACTCACTTAAGAAATAGGCTAATATTGAGAGAGAAAACATAAGATGAAGTTTAGTCTTAATTTAGTTTAGATTTGGATGAAGTTCTTAGTTATTTGATCACTTGAAGTTTCAACTTTAGATGTAAAAACTAGATTAGGTTCAAACTTAACACAAATATCAAAAATTAATTTAGATGGATATTTTGAGAGATATTGATGGATGAAATTTCATAGGGAAGTTTAAAGTTGAAACTTCATCCATTGATAACTTCTTGTAGGAGTGTTCATTTTAGACATATTTTAGCACTTCAAAAAGGGCATCAAATGCTTTACAAATTAGGTTAGTTTACATCTTGGTGTAATTAGGTTATCTTTTGAGGACCAAAGTTTTGACCATTTTGGCCAAAACCCAATCCAAATTATTGACATTTTGAGATTTTCTAGTTAGGTTTTGCATTTAGGTACATTAGACAATAGAAAATACAAGATTGTTTGTTGCTTGGAAGGCACAACCTGACGACACAGGCACCCATAGGAATTTGACTTCAAAATCAAATAGAACTCGGTTGTACTCGGTTTATTCTAAAAATGAGGATAAAGCACTCACACTACAAATATATTTTTTGGAAACTTTTTGTTGGCAACAATTTTTTTTATTGAGGTGCAATATGGCTACTATGCAAATTTAAAATGTAATTTTTTTATTCTATATCAAGCCAAACACAAGAATTCATTAGTACTCACATACAAACTTAGCAAATAATTTCCATAGAACTATTGGACACATGAATTGCAAACTAATAGACTAACCATTATCATTTCACCAAATAATCATTTGATCCTAAACAATCATAAATTCATGACCACTAAAAATAGTGTTGCTAAGCAAATTACATGCCCAAAATCTACATATTAATTGTATATAAGAGACCCCTATTATATATATTTCAAACTAATGAAATTATATATACTTTCACTTTAAGGCAATGGACTCACTAACTTCATGAAAATTGAGGTGGTTGCATTGTCTTAGAGAAGATGAAAGAGGTGATTGTGTTTTCACAAAGAGAGTTTTAAATTTGGCAATAGATGGCTAAGTGTTTTGCCATTGGACAATACAAATTTGGTAAATCTAACAATCAAGAAGTCATGGCATTATCATTGGTTATGGAAATTGGATGTATTAAAAAGCTATTATGGATCTAAAATTGAAAACATAGTCCAATGAACTAAAGCATTGTTGGCAATTTAAATTTGTTTCTCTAACAAATTTTATCAAAGGTTGTTGTAATAAGAATATTTAGGCTTAGATACAATTTCAATAAAAAATAATAATATTAATATTGTATTTTGTTAGTCTAATTAGCCTTTCAAGTAATAATTTGAATGCTTTAAACCAATAGATATGAAAAAAAAATTCAAAAATATATAAAAATGAGAAAGATGGGCTAGGATAAAGTTTGGTAGTCAATGAAGGTAGTTTGAGATGAAAAATATCTAAAATTTTCAAATTCAAGTCAAACAAAACTTGAAAGGTTGGAAAAAATTAAAAAGCCAACTTCAAAAAGAAAATTTAATTTTGAACCATAGGTAACCAATAGAAAACATTGGATGAAGTTTTAGAGTGCCATTTAGAGGCAAAATTTCATTTGTCCATAACTTTTGGTAGAAGTGTCCAAATCCTAAGCACCTTATAATTTTGGAAAGCTTATTTAGTCCTCTACTTCATAGAATATCTATAAATTCAAAAGTAAAAACTCTAATTTAGAATCCCAATATAGATTCTATAAATTAGGTCATTTGGAATTCAAGTCAGTCCCTCAAAATCTTTCAGAACCACAAACTTGACTTCAGATTACTTTAGAGAATCTTTAGAAGTTTTTCATGAATAGCTAATACTTCAAATTTGGATAGAAACTAAAGAAGTGAGGGTAGGATGAAGTTTAGTCATGAAGAGATTTAGTTTTAGACGAAAAGAACATAGATTCATCAAAAGAGAGTGAAATAAGAATATCTAAATTTCCCTACATCCTAGAACTAAAATCCAAAGAAAAAAAATTCAATTTTGGTACATGAAGCTATAGTATTGGATGGATGAAGTTTTCTAATTCAATTGAGAATCATTGAAGCTTCATTTGTCTATAACTTTTCCTAGGAATGTCCAATTCCTTAGTTTTTTTACCATTTTGGAATGGAAAGATAATACTCTAAAGCTTAAGATTGATAAAACTTGATTTTAGGCAATTTTATATATGAAGTCCAAAGTTTTGGCCTAGATTGGACAAAACACCTAAAATTGCTAACTTTTGCAATTTTTAATTTTTTTCCAATGAGATTTAGACCACTTAGAACTAACAAGTCGAAAATACTAGGGTTTTTTAGAAGTTCAATTGGACAATACTTAGACACCCATTTTATGATCCAAAGTTCAAAATGTAAAGAACCCAATTGTACCCACTTTATCTCAACGATGGAGATTAAATGTTCATGATTACATAGCTATTAGTAGTCATTATTGTCAAGTTTTAGGCACCCTATATATACCTTAACTTAATCACTCCACCAACAACTTCAAATTTCCATCCCTGCTATGAAAGATATGTTTTTCTACTATTACTAACATGGCCATCAAATACATCATATGCATCCCCTTCTACAAACAATAACTTGAAACACTTGAACAATTAAATTCTTTCTAGTAAACACAACCAACTTTAAAACACTTATTACAATCAAGCTCTTAGTCTTTAAATTTCTTTTCTACCTAATTCTTTATCCCAACATAGAATCTCAACCTCCCTTTTCTTCCTTCCAAAATTAATTAGTTACTATAGAGTCTACCTTTTTACAAAGGTTTCTAGTCTAGGTGTCACGTCAACCGACTTTCTTGAGCCCAATGTAAGATCTTAAATGAAAAAATTCATCAAGGATGCCAACTTTAGAATGATTGGAGGTATTTCTCTCTCTTATTAATTCAAAATACTATTACAAGAATAGATATAGCTTCAGTATCTATTTTTAAGATCTACACTAACTACATAAGCATTTTATAATTAAGGCATATAAATGTTTACATTCCATTGCCTTGTTGTCCATTTTTCAAATAAATTATAGGTCCTACTTATACTCTTAGTACTCTATAATCCAACCAAACTGCAACTTTAGTGCTATATTTCATGTGCGGGAACCTTGAATGTTGTGAGCATTTTCCTAACACCCTTGAGAGAAGATGAACACAACCGTGTTCTAATTGTTTTTGTTGTTTTTGTTATTACTTATTAGATTCCTAAGTGGGTGTCTAAATATCATCCAATTGTGCCTTCTAAGCAATGGATAACCTTGTATTTTTTCTTAGTTTTAGAATGCTTAAATGGGTGATTGCAAGAAACACTTGTCCTATTTTTTGTCCCCTTGCCCTTAGACATGGGTTTTTTTGCTCACAAATTTTGCATCATTTGTCTTTTTGACATGAAATTTGGAATGAAAGTACGTGTGGTAGTTTCAAACATTGTGTAATTTTTTCAAATCTTTAAAAAATTATTTTACTATTTTTAACTTGCCCATGATTGGGTGTCTACCTTGGGCATTCGGGTGTTTGAAGTCCTATTTTTGACCCAGAAATACAAATTCAAAGCCACAAATTGAATATGTTGGAGGTCTACTAACATTGCAAGGATTGACAATGAGTTTTTATGAAAATAGTAACATGTCAGTTGCCCACATAAGGCCAAAGTGACCTTCCTTTGCACAAAGTCTATGAAGAGGGAAAAAAGTTCCTAAATGAATTTTTTGATGCAATGCAAGCGCAATCTTCTCTAGGAAAATTTCTTTTTTTATAGAATTTTTTTAAATTTTTTTAAATTATTAAAAATAAAAAGGTCCGTAGATCTCCTTTTTGCTATTTTTTGCTGCCAATGACTTTTGTAGTACTCCATAGTAGTCTATAGCACTACATAGTTCTAAATCGACAGTTTAGATCTGCAAGTGTTCCAAAACGGATTGACGGTTGAGATTTGCAGGTGTATGTTGATACGCAAAATTGATAGTAGTCCATAGTATTGCTAGTCCTAAGGCTAGAAATCTCTTTTTTGAGCCCAAAACGTGAAGTGTTTCTTGCAATCATCCAAATGCAAAACCTACCTATGAAGAATTCAAATTGTTGGAAATTTTGCTTAGTTTTGGCTAGTAGCCAAAACTCTATTCTACTAAAGATGTACAAAATTAAGTAAGAATTTAATTATAATACTAAGTCATAGAATATCTAATGCCCTTTTTAAAAGATTAAAATTGGTCTAAGATGGACATTCCTACAAGAAATTATTCATGGAGGAAGTTTTGACTTTAAACTTTTCAACGAAACTTCATCCATTAATATCTCTTAAACTACAAATTCAAAATAAATTTGGATTCTAATATTGATTTCCAAATTAATATTGGTTTCTAAATATGAAATTTCATAGAAATTGATCAAATCATTGAAAAATTCATCCAAGTCTAAAACTAAACAAAAACTAAACTTCATTCTAAATTATCTCCTTCAATATTGATCTAGTTTCTAAATTGAAATTAGTTCTAAAATCCTTAAAATTCTCTAAATGATTCCACTTTTATCTTCTTCCTTGGTTGTCTTTAAAGACTTAATTTAATTTTCTATTTGGCTATTTGTTAATTACTACTTTGTACAATTATACCTCTATTTTTATTAATTATTTTTAGATTTTTCATATTTTCTATTTGAAGATCTCAACATTATTTTTCTAAAAAGATAAAACCCTTAGACTTTGGATTTTCTTAGAAGAAGTTATGCACAAATGAAGTTTGACTGCAAATTAATTAGTGCTTTAAACTATACCTACGAAATTCTCTTGACTGAAATTTCCAAACTAACTTTGAATTTTGATTTTCACTTTTGATTCTAAGAAGTACTCTAGATTAAATTAGGATTCCTTTTTAAATCCTTTTGGATGACTTTCCAAATTTTAATTCACTCTTACTCCTATTCTTCATCTAAAAATAACTTCTTGAATGAGTTTTTGGGTTGAATTAACTCATTTGTAGAGTGCAAAATTGGCATACCTATAGACTAAGATATGAAATTTTGGTTCCAACATTTTAAAAGTTTTTATTTTATACTTTTATATTTGAAAATTTGAAATAAAATCAATTGTTTTTGGAAAACATAACATACAACAATCAAAAAACTTAGAGGTTGGCAACTTGGCATTTTCGACAACCTAAATTTACGGAAATTTGTTATGGACATTTTAGAGGAAGAGGCCAAATTTTGGCCCTGATTCATGTCAGGTCAATCCATAAATGGGATGCACTGAGAATGTAAATTTGCAGACAAAAGGAAAATTGTCCATTTTCTATGTCTAGATCGAGGCCTGCATCAGCGTAGTAGCGTACCCTTCCGATTTCTTTTTCCAACAGACACCGGCGATCGAGCACCTTCCCAGAATACCAGAATCCTCATTCAACAAGGGGTGAGCTGGCTGCCTTGCATACAGAATTATGTTCGTCTGCACTTGCCCTCTGCGTAGCGAATATGCGGAAGAGGATACAAATAAAGAAGCCAAGTTGAGTACAGTAGACGAGGTAGTCGACCGGGTTTAGGATTTGACTTAGCTGTTCTTCCGGGAAGCTCGTTCAGACTACAATCCTAGTCTGGTTCCTTTTTTTAGCAAATGACACCATTGATCGTTTCCACTTTGCACGGACTCGTTTCCACTTAACTAGGCAAGCTTAGTCGGCACGTGAATGATTAGCGTTGCAGTCGGCATTGTGGACGCTCTGTCGGTGGAGACGAAGGCACGAGGCAAAGGACCTCTTGAGCACATTTATAGCTTGAGTTCACTCATATCGTCTGTCACAGGGAGTCTCAGTCTGAATTGAAAATGATATATAGTTAACATACATGGTCTTCATCTTTAGCACAATGGTATATACATTTATTAGGTAGTACTGTAATTCTGGCTCAGGTTCGTCACGTACCCAACCTCTACTCCAATTTCTGTAACTTGTACCAGACGGACCTGTTTCAAATCGATGATTGAAGATCCGATCCTTAGCTGCAACCAAGTGGAGTATCTCACCCATCTGGGTTTGAATAGCGGACTGAACACAATATTGTCGGTAGAGACGCACGCACCTGCTGTTTCCTGTCGATTTTTGCCCAGCCGAAGTCTGAGGATGCATGAGGATGCATGTTATAGGGTTTTGAGAGGACATCATGTAACAGATCCCAAACAGTAGATTGTCAGTGGAAATATCATGTGTCTCAGACTTCAATTAAAGCACACTCAGGAATGTCTTAATTGCAGAAGGGAAAGAGATAGAGATGGGACTGCATCTAAATCTCCTGTTTGATGACAGGGGAATACATCTGTTAGTATCCCCTGCGCAAGTACAGAGGAATACATGCAAATCTTGATGCAAATCCCCTGTAGTTTCACCGTGAGGGTCATGGAAATATCTGTTGCAAACCCATTTTGAGGTCTAAGGGAAAATATAATGCTCAGTTCAGCACATGGGAAGTTGAATGATCTTTCTGTGAATTGTTTTTTTAACCAGATTTTTTTGAATTCTCTGCTTGCAATTCTAGGTTATTGCTTATACTGGAGGCTTGTGTACTTCTGCTCACCAAGATGAAGGGACTGCCACGGCCATGGTCTTATCACCGTAGTCTTGCCTTTCTCTGCCTCCTTGGTCTTCGGGTGATGAGTTTCAACTCTGTAGAAGCTCAAATTGAGAATATTACGACTGCGAAGCAGCTTCTAGCGCTGAAAGAGGGAGAACTGAGCTCGTTTGTTGCCGCCGTGGAGGCAAACGCTCGTAATTGTGGTACTTTCGTCGACCCTTCTTCCTTGTCTTCTGCGTATTTTCAGTTACCCCTGAAGGACTATGTTTTCTTGGCCGTTTTGAGTAGGTCATGTGGAGACTGTTTTCTTGTCCCATTTTGTTTTTTCCTTGAGCAACACGTTCAACGTCTAACACTGATTTTGATGATGCTAAATTTGGCCTCCTATGACTTACTATATACCTTACCAGATGATCAATCAAATTTTGTGAAGTTTTAACAATGAATCCTTCAGTTTCTTTTTCAGGGAGACATGATTTTCAGTGTGGGTTGGAACTTCAGGAGGAGCCTAAAATAATGTCTAAGAGACGCAATTAGTGACCGTAATAATGGTTGTTAGTAAGCAATAATAAAATTGTTGAATACCGGTATGCTGATTTGTAAGCAAGGGTAACTAACGTTCACTTGGTGATGTTTCTCGGTCGTAAGTTAGCTACTCTTCAATTCTTCTGGAAAACTTGGCTAGAAAGAAGTCAAAGAACCGAAAATTTCTTTGTACTTTTAAACTATTTCTCTGACACATATTTGACCAGATTGCGTTGGGAGTCCGCAACCTTAGGATATTTTGAACATCTTGAACCATTCTACAAAATTTACAACTGAAGCTTAGCCGACGCTTCATTGGCAACATTGTTGCAATTGCAGATGCACTGAATGGCTGCTCGGGTAGCAATTGCTCCCGTTTGGCTTGCTATGAGTTCGGCACCCCTGGTGATACCCATTACAATTGCCTAGGAGTTTCAAACAACATCTTTTGTACTCTACCCGGGAATGCAACATGCACGCAGAGGAACTTCGACTTCTCCAGGGGCTTTTTAAGGTTTTAATCTCTTAAAACACCGTGCATTGAACTAAAGAGTGGTAATGATTTGCATTTCAGAGCGTTCTGTGTATTCTTCAATTCTAGACTATTCTTCGCAAAAATTGAAAGAAATACTGAGAACTAGGGTAGAGAATTGAAGTAATCGTGTCTGGTGCAGACGTGTGGATCCAATTGACAATCATATTGCCCGGACAGTCTGCACTCACAGGTCTTTGGATGACCATTTTAAGAGCAGTACTATGAATGATCCTTTGCATTTCTTTAGAGTGTATTTTGGAGCTGTGGATGGCACATTCAGGATTTATCCAGGAGCGGTAATTTTCTCCATTCACTCATTTGAATGTCTTGCAATTTTTGCTTTTCGTCTGCAAACAACCTCCTAAAGGCTCCGAGAATTGTAAGGTATATGTGGTTTCTTTTGTGGTAGTGTAGGATTCTTGTTATTTTTCGAGAGGGCAAAAATCGAGGACTACTAATTCATGTTTTGAGCATCGTATTGCAATTTCAGGATGAAGGTTGCCAAGTTATGTATGATCCTCGAATTCGACCTTGGTAAGCATTGATGGACTTGTGTTTATGCCATTATTAATATAATTTTATCATACTTGAGGTAGTTGATTTCATAAGTTCTTGAATTGAGTGAGTTTGCTTGCTTTCCAATTCAAATCCAAATCTTTCCTTGGTCCTGGCAGGTACCTCCAATCGACATATATTTCCAAGGTTGTCACAGTGATCATAGACTCTGGACTGAACATGCGTGGCACGATCAGTGGTACAAACGACGAAACTTATATCAGCGAAGCTATAACAACTGCGCTGAAAATTTTGGACACTCTTACGGAAGACGAAGACTATGTCACCTTTGTGTGTTTTGATGGAGATGGAATCAAACAGCTGAATGACACCGCGATTTACAACAGAGCCCGGATGTATCAATCTTTCAATGACAGCCTCACAGCTGTTGTCGATATTGGAAGCAAGAGTGATCCCAATTCTACACACACCAACGACGCTATGAATGCCACAATCAGTCAACTAGAACAATTGACTTCCTCAAATTCAATTCCACCAACTTATCTCAAGGTTTGCTAGTGTTTTCCTCATCCGTCTCTGTCCCTGAGTTGTTCAGCATGCACTTCTTGATGCCCGGGGGAGAATTTTTTCTATGTTGAGTTCATTGTAGACCATAATATCATTATAGTTTTTCAGTTAATCTCTCTTGCATACTATGTTGACTTTGGACTATATTTGAGCGCAGGTGGTCATTGCCCTAATTGGTGGTCAGCAATATCGAGACATAGCTGACCTGAATCTTTCCGCAACCCCCAACATGAATTTGTTTGTGTACAGTTTTCGTACACGACAAACAGCCCAGTGCAATACAGCTATTCGAGCCTCCCTGGAGGAAATCCCAGATGACAGATTGAATAACCCGTTGTATGCTTTGCAATCGTATTACTCTTTTCTGGCGAAACTGCACATCAGTTTCATGAAGAATGAAACGGACTATGGCCCGCAATGTCAGGACTTCAGTGGAATCGATGCTCACACCTTGACACTTAGTAAAGCAGGTGAGTTGATTCAACCCTTATCCCTTGAGGTTGGCTCACACCTTGACAATTAGTCGGGCACTTAGTAAATCAAGGGCTTTAGTACGATTGTCAGTCACAGGTTGTATGTATTTTGGTGGACCGTGGTCTCATGTTTTAGGTAGTTTGGTAGCTAGCATCATTTTCATGGCTGTTCCGCAATCTGCTCAAAACAACTAATATTGCTTAGATCGAGCAAGATTTGCAC
Organism: Straminergon stramineum; assembly: GCA_963920665.1. Taxonomy (NCBI): domain Eukaryota; kingdom Viridiplantae; phylum Streptophyta; class Bryopsida; order Hypnales; family Calliergonaceae; genus Straminergon; species Straminergon stramineum. The sequence goes on from OY987263.1 coordinate 3,518,099, forward strand.
TTTGATTTCATCTTCCGTCTTCTGAATTCTCTGCTCTGACGCAGCTTTTGGGCCCAATGGAGAGCTGTTGGGTGTTTGGGGCTTGGATATCTTCGAAAAGAAAGTGGAGCAACAATTTCCCACTATCCAATTTGCTTCAATCGTGGAGGAGGCTAGAAATCATGATCCAGGAAGAATATTCGACACTGATGTTGACCTGATTAAGAATGTCTGCTTCGACCATGTAAGTTCAAGATGAGAGTGTCCTTCATCAGAATTACTCCTGTCACATGCTCATGTCTTGGGCTGATCTTACTTGCCGCTTAGAAAATGGAATAAGGTTGTGTTAGACATCAGTATAAATTAACCCCGACAGAAGCAAAGGTTCAAATGTGACGTGTTGTTTCTTTTAGTCCTTCTGAGTGGATCATATGGGGACTTTCTAGTTCTCAATTCTCTATACTTTTTGACCCAACACACGCAGTGATCTTGACCGTTCTGATTATATAAAAGCTGAACCCGTCTGAATTATTATTTTTCACTACATCATCAATCGAATTGGTTGTTCAAAGTCATGAAAACTCGCTCGGTTCTTCAAAGATTAATCCAATCTGGTCGTTTATATCACAAATTGTCACTTACATGTTGCATATTGGTCTCCCCTAAATCATGTGGCTATGGTTGTTTGCAGACGGATGCATGCCCAGGCCTTGACACTGCCATTGTGCAAGGATTTCTTTGTGGGAACGTAACATCACCTGACGCAAATATAGGCTGTTGTGGTTCATGCAAGGTTAGCATACCGCCTAGCATGCCGCCTAAGAAGAAAACAGAAATATGGCCCAAGTATTGGTATGCATTTATAATTGGTGGTATAATTGTTCTGTTGTTTATAGCTGCAGTTGTCTACTGTTGCTGTAAAACTAACGACGTACAAAGACGCGGTGGTCGTAATGACGCGATCAATCTCCCGAGCAATGTAGAACGAACCAAGGGCTTGGTAGATTCGGAATCTGACGTAATGAGAGTTGGAACCTAAGTTACAGTGATTAGTTTCTCTAGATCGCGTTCAACTGAGATAGGCCCTGACACTGGGTTTTCTTAGGGCTCAGTGTATCTCTGATGCAGTGTGAATACCACAGAAACTGAGAATGACGATTTCATTTGTATTTCTTTGGGTATCAAAAGAATCTGGATCCACAAGATGAGGAATTGAATTTCACTGGAGTAGATTAGTTGTTTCAACAACAACACGGTGTGCTTTCACTGAGCAGTATCTTATCTCCCGTTTTTATTACAGTTCTGCTTGTAGATCTGTGCTTGGCTCGGATGCTTGTGGTGCAGTGAGGATGTGGAGGGAACTCGTAACTGTACAAAATAAAACCTTAAGGTAGGAGGTCCATATATAAAGCACCCATCTAAGAGCTGAAACTGAATTTGGGGGGAGGTAAAACTTATTGAAATATTTTTCAGTAAATTTTCCTTGAAAGACAAGTGGAATTGACATCTAATTCAAGTCGTTTCATAATTTTTGGAGCTTTGTGGAATTAGTTATGATTTTTTGAAGTCGAAATGGCATAGGGCTCTAAAATCGCCCACCTCCTCAAATGTACATTGTTGATACATCCCTGTAAAGATGAAAAAAAAACCATGTAAAAACCATGTACATTTAAGGAGGTGGGCAGTTTTAGAGCCTGTGTGGATTTCAAGCCTCCTACCTTAGTTGTTTCAGTTTTACTTCATCCCATCAAGAAGAAAGATGAGAACAAAACTAAGCCTTTTAGAAATCATGAATGATAGATCCACGCCTGCAGTCATTTTGAAGTGGGCGAATTGGAGCCAAATCTGACCCCTATTTTGCTTTGGCTCACGAAGCACTATAAAAAACTAGATGAAAAATTGGATGAAATTGCCAAATCACTCTCCAAAAAATAAATAGAGTTGTTGGTGTTTGGATGAAAACAATTAATAGTAGATGATTTTATGATTGAAAGAATACATATGGATGATTATGCATGATTCTAGCTATTTTTTCTTATCTTCAAAGCATCCTAGGGAGTCTCTCACTCTACCAACAAAAAAACAAGAAATATAGGTTGGATCCAAGTGCTTATTGGCTTATTGCCTTTCCTAAGTCAAGAATATTGAGGATGATCCTCAAGAGCATCCTCAATCCTAACACTTCCCACATGACTGTGATTTCTAACTTTTGAATTGTATATAATTAAGACTTGAAATTTGTATCATTGGAAGCGCATTCAAAAGTATTTTGAGTAGGTACAAAAAAATTCAAATGTTGACATTGGACAACCACTTCAAAAGCAAGATAAAAGTTAAAAATTATAGATTGGTTTTGGCAAATCACAATTACCAAAACAAACCTTGACCATTGGCACTCTGTACATGGCCTAAATTTGAATTTTCTTGTACCAATGCAAAGTGCTTTTGCATACACTTCCAATGATATAAATTTCAAGTTCTAATTAAATACAAATCAAAAGTTAGAAATATATTTGGAGGGTCAATATACCATTTGGATTGAAGAGCTCTAAGTTTGTAGAACTCCACAACATGGAAGCATCCCATGAGTTATCTACATCGTATTTTGTAGGCTAGGGTGGATGGAGGCCTCCTCATTCCCCAAATTAAACATTAGAAGAGATTAAACTACACTAGAAGACCATTTCATGCTCGAAACCAGGCACTATAGGCCAAAATTAAAAATTATTAAAAATTAAAAATTAAATTTTTTTTGAAATTATTTGAAAATGAATTTTTTACTATATAATCTAACATAGTTGTCGCCTGGTTACATCAACTTGCTGCTGACATTGAGTTTCCATAGTTGGAGTACTCGTGGAAACTCACAAGCTTTCAAAGTAGCTAAATCTCTTCTAATGGAATAATGTATAAAATTGCCCCCTATTTTGTACTACATAAATTTGGTATTTCTTCACCTCTTCTACCAAAATTGAGGTTTGTAATTCTAAGTCTAAATTGAAAAATTTCAAGTTTTTCATGCAAATAAAAAATTCTAGCATTTTTCCGAAGGACAAATCACAAGGGGAATGAGGGGGTACAATTGTAAATGTCGCACCCCTTAGTAACACTTACCACCTTAAGCTCACTTTCCAAACACTTAACACCTCAATGCTACCAAGGTTCACGCTCTCCTAACACTGCACATGCCACGCACCCACAATGTTAGGTTCCAATTCAAGTCACGGGGTTCCCCATTCCTCCGTGACTCCCAATCCTTTCCTTCCAATACTTAACTCCTACAAGACACCGGGCATGTCATTTGATGACATGGGGCGGAACTTCCATTGATGTCCAAGCACTCGGTGAGGCACTACTCCCACCAGTGCTAACCACCCTTGAATGGCACCCAACTCCCCACTAGGCCCAACCCAACTCATTTCGGGACTCACTAATCGGGACTCACACCATGGCCTAGTGTGGAGTAGGACACCACCCAACCGGTATCAAGGAGTGCACAAGCACTCCATGGTAACACACAAGTGGTGGTAAGGTTCCAATACTAACCTCACCACCCGGGGCCACTTAGACTCACCATGAAACCATCCAGGAATGAGGAAGGAGACCACCCCTCCTCATAGTACTCTCTGCAGGATTCGGCAGCCCCCCCCCTTGTATGTCAAGGGGGACTCCCAAACACCCTTTGGTTTTGGAAGACCACCCCGTTTATCCCGATTCGCACTAGTTTGAGACTCTCGAACTTCCACCCGGCATAACTTTGCGGTCTGGGATCCAAATCGCACATGCGACCCCATTTTCGACATCTACGCGACGCGTAAATGCCGATGAACTACTCACTTGCTCCATTAGGACAAGTAATTGCAAAGATATCGCCCTCCAAAGATTCGGGACACCCCCAACTTTGAACGCCCATAACTTTTGACTCGCAAGTTCAAATCACACGTTCTTTAGACGGCTAGAAGCGTCTTCTCAAGACCTTTTCAAGCACGTATCACACGCCCCCAAATTCGTCCGGATCAGAGCGCTACATTGCTCTGATCGCTCGGGACTCCTAGTTCCCTTCACCTCATCTCTTGCAAGGCTTGGGGCATCACCCCCAATGTCCCCCTTGCTCACCAAGGTGGCACGGGCACGCCTTGTAATGAGGGTCGTGACAGTAAATGACACATGGCTGACCAAAAACTCTATGTTGCCAAAAAATGTACTTCATGGTTGTAGGGGTTAACTTCAAAAAATCACCCAAAATAAAAATTCTACTTTTAGTAATTGAAATTTTTTACAATTGGCTAATCTTATAGACTCTATTGGTTTATGAAAATTAAAGGACAAAAGATTTAAGGAAGTGAACATCATTACTTTTTTCAAATAGAATTTTTTTGGCCATTTTAAAAGTCTTACAAAGCTATTCTTTTGGCAATTGCAATAAGCACATGTTGATTTTGTTGTATTTTCAAGAGTACTAAAAGATTTCAAAAATAAAAAAATATATATACAAAATATAATTACCTTTATGAATATTTTGCCCTAGAAAAAATAGAGCATAGAAAAATTCTCTAAGTAGGAGATCTAAAAATGTGCAAAATCTCAAAAAAAGAAGTATTTTTATTTTTTATTTTGTAAAAACAGGAAGATGATTCTTAAAAATAAAATAAACTTTTTCCAATTATAACAACTCTACAGAGATGGTCATTTACCAAAAGAACCATCCAAATAATTATTTTCTTGTTTCAAAATGCATGCACACACACACACCTCAATTTGTTGCCTATCATAAAAATATGAGATTAATGATTTTTAAGAGTCTTCAGTCTACTAGAAACCAAACATTCTATATTTCAGTTCCAAATTTGTTTTTCTAGGCTACAAATAGTCACTACCCCTCCAAATTATCAAGAATGACATTTAATTGGGGGCTATTGTTAGATAGTACAACATTTAAAAAATAAATAAAATTATCCAACATGTATAATAGTCGGAAGTAATTTTTTTTAATCTTGAGTCATTTGAAGCAATAACGCAAAGTTATGGCCAAAAAACAAATTAGCAAGAGAAAGGTAAACAGAAAATAGTACAAATATTTCTTGCAATTGTCCCTTTATAATTGTGTGAATATGTGTTTGTTGACCTTATATTATGAAAAAACAAATAAATATTAATCTAAAATCTAGGTTGATGATCATGATTTGATTTGTGAAATGCTAAAGACCATCATAGATTCATAGTTATATTTTGGGATAAAAAATAATGGAAGTTGTGTGATTTAAAAAATAGCTTTATTTCTTGAATTTTTTAGATTTGATCAATATTTATGATCCAAAATATTATTATCGAATTTAGATTATATTAAATGAGATATATTATCTATATAAGTGTTCTAAAAAATCACAAATAAATGTTCATATCCAATTGTGTTGTTTTCCACCTTCAAAGAAATTATGTGATCTACTTTTACTTTGTAATATTCCTAAACTACAATTTGAGTACTATATTTCTTGTGCCTCTACCTCAAGTGTTTTTCCTTGTCTTCCTATCCTCTTGTTACCTTCTCTTCTTGCTACATCCATGTGATCACTAAAATCATTGAAATCTTTGTTTTCCATTTCGTTATTGCATTCCAAATCAATAATCATTGAGGACCCATGGCCTTTTATAGTCAAAAACACTCAAAATGCCATTTCTATTGCAAGGTACAAAACTTTCAAAAAAGATTTTTTTTGGCATATCTAGCAATAGGATTGTGCACTAGACTATTATTAAAATGTGTAGAAGTAATTTCATAAATTGTAGTCACATATATTCCAATATATTTGTGTTCAAAGTGATGAAATTTTTCTTATTGCACTTTGCTTGACTTGATTAAACATTAGAGAAATTTTGGACTCTCTAGAGGGCTGCTAGGGTTTGACAAGCCAGTCTATATCAAGAGCCCTAGTGAGCTACTAAAAGGATCGAATCTCTGACAAAAAAAAAGATTCACCTTGTGTGAATATCATGACTAACAAAGAGTATAACGTTGCGTCCTATTTGGGTGTTGTTAGACGAGGGTACTTGCTCGATGTCAAAGAGAGAGTTCGAAGTAGCGCCTTGGTTGCTTTCATAGTTCACTTAGAAGCATTGGCTTGAAGCACCAACTCTCATAGGCTATAGAAGGACAACGCCTGATGGGCCTGGAACAATAATTGCTACACCTTGGCTTCTTCTAATTAAGTATTGATATTTCTAAATCAATGCTCTGACAAATGCAGGTTTACCAACAATGAGTGACATTAGGGGAAAGGTTCTTGAGGTGTCAAAATAAATCTAATGGGGGTCCCCCTTTGGCTCTTCTTAGGGGCCCTCCACAGAGTCTAAAATTTTTCTAATGAAGGCTTTGAATCTTGTTATTTCAAAAAGTTTGCAATATGGATTTTGAATTTTTAAAATTCATGATGAAGAAACAAATTAAAGGCAAGGTTGTCTTGTCTGACAAAAAATCAAGTCTCAACATTGTATTGGATGTCTCTTATTACATGTTGCAAACGTCCAATATACGTACTATTTTAGTCTATTAAGGCCATATTCATTAGTTGAGACAATTTGGAATTTCACTTTCATTAAGAACTTAATTTTAGAATGTAATAATTATTTATTAAATTAAAAAATTTCAATAAAAGGAGATTTTAACCCTTTGAGTTCCTAACTATGTTTTCACCAAAAATGCTCCAAAATTGCCATTTGTAGTACAAGTACCAAATTTTTGGAAAAAAACTTTTTTGGACACATGTCATGGTAGGATCTTGTATTATTCTGACTTGAGAACATGTGGTAAGAATTTCAAAAAAATTCACAATGGGGATTTCAAGATATAAGTATTCAAATTCACTGAAATCATTTTTTGGCCTTATCAAAAACCGGGCAGCTTCACTTTATAAGCTCACTTTTCTATAAAAGAATTTACAAAATGGTGGTGCATCTTTGTATTCCTTTTCATAGAAAATTTATCTACATGATTTAAAAATTTCAAATCATTTGGAATTGTACAACATATAGGAAAAAAATAATAAGTAGAAAGAAGTAGAGAATAATTCATAATACAAAATTGTTAAGAATTTTGTTACGGAATTGAAAAATGCCAATTCCAATGGTTGAAATGTTATAAGAAATAATCTACATCCTATGATTTTATTTTTTTCAAAAAATATTGAAAATTGAGTAAAATAAAGGACTTTAAAGTTTATTGTGATAAAAATGGAATGATTCAAAGCATTTCAAATATATATATATATATATGACTCTAGATAAATAATTTCAATTTTTTGTTGACTTTTATGGCTTGTAAAGTAACTTTTCTGATGTAAGGCAACCTAATTTCACTATATTTTAGAGCTTCTTTCCTTCTTTCATAACTTTCTAAAGATACAAAAATAATAAAAATTTGAATTACAATTATTTTATAGAAAATTTATTCTATTATGACTATTAGTAATAAGAATCCAAATTTTGAATGTTCATATTGTTGAGATTCTTCATAGTTGATAAAAAAAGATGGTTCTTTAAAGAATATTCTAACTAAAATAAAAAATTTATGTTTGCATATAACAAAGAATAAAAGGTAATGGGCATCAACTCACAATTAATCCAACATTAATTCAAAATCAAGAAATGAAATAAACATAATGCTCTTGGTAGTCTAAAGTTCCCTCATATTAAGTGCAATAGGACTCCTATTTTTGTACACAAACATAAGTTCCAATGATGGCTCAAACCTCCTTTTAGCTAGTTCTAATTTGTAAAACCTATAGAAAATCACTATGAATCATATTATGTATGCATATGATGTATTTTATAAAAAAATGGTTGTTAATTCTACTTAGTCTTGCTAGTTTAAAACTTCCAATGAGCATTACAATTCATACAAGTAACAAATGTAGTCATAGGTTCATCAGCACTTCTAGTTTGCATCTGAAAGTAGGTGGTTTTCCGTTGCAAACATTTGTGACACTTGAATTGATCAGTAGAAGCCATTGCATTTACACCTCGTTCACACTCAAACATAGCCTTGGCTTTGATGTCTTCGGTCTCTTTCTTTCTATGATTGCTTGCCATATCATCAGTTGTCATGGTGACTATGGCTTCTGGTTTGATTTTACCCAATAAGATTTGTCGTCTAAAGTCTGGGTTCTTATCATCCTTGATATTGAATATGATGGACCTACACCATAGCCCCAAGTGATCATATTTAAGGTGGTTATATGGGGAATAGCAAGCACAAAACCAAAATCAATAGAACATGACTAAGAGAATATAGTCTAGAGTTCAAACAACTAATGACAAAGAAGTTTCTTTTTATTACTATAAAACCTAATTATGTAGAAGATGCACACAAATTCTGAAGAGATATTATATAGTTTTAAGATCTTGCAATCCACATTATAGAAGGTCTTGTAAACACAATTTTAGGTAAAATTGAACTAATTCAAGAATTTGTAGTCAATATTTTAGGACAATGGATCATAGGGAGAAAAGATAAGCACGATGCATTTGATATGGAGATTTTTTATCGGTAAATAAGAGCTCTTCCTATGATTAGTTGCTTATGTAACTATCCCTATAACATTTTGCTTACAACCATCCAAAATTCTCAGTGAAGTAAATGGAAATGTCTCCCTACAACATGGAGTATTGAATTTTTGACTCTTTATTGGACATATGACATATCTTGATGATTTATATTTATGCAAAAGTATCATTAAAGTTCAATTTTATGAAGAATATTTTATAATATTTTTTGAATTTCTGCTACAAATGTTTTTTTATAAAGGCCATAGAGGGCTATCTAGTTGTTCAATAAATATAAAATTTTCAAGTTGAATTTCACATTGCATATTGGGGCCCATTACAAGAACAAATCAAATGGTTGGTAGAACTAACTTTTTCAATACCAAACATAACATTGTTGACCACGCTATGAGCCTTCCACAAAACCTCAACAAAAAGTCGGGTATTTGGAAAATGATTGTGCTTTCAAAAAGATGAAGTGGCTCCATTTCCTAAAATCAAAGTAAGGATCATTTTTCTTTTGAGCCTATAGTAATTACACCAAAACTAATCCCTTTCTAAAACCAACCTTGAGTATTCTTGCCTAAAATATACTTTTTATATTCATGAGAGTCTAGGATCAATTTTAGAAACACCTATTTTTAGTATTGTGTACATTCATAGTTTATTCATATAGTATTCACAAAATGCTTTCTAAAAAAATACAGAATCCCCTCTTGACTACCAACAAGATCCATAATAATTTTTTCAATATGATAATGGAAACCATGTTGAATATCTTTTACTTTTGGTTTTAGGGGTGGTTATTTTATATTCTTGGGATGCTTTAGTAGTGTTTGGGGGACCCTTGGTTCATTGGTTAGAATGTTATGAAGGGCTTTGTCTTTCAACCTTGTAAATATGCTCTAGATAGATGGATGACTTCCCTATACAAACAAAGAATGTACCTATTGGTCCAATAATCGGAGAATTTTGTTTATAGAGTTGGATCCTTTCAGGATTTAATGTTCCAAAGCTTAACTTCTAAGAATCCCTAGTGTTTGAGGGTTTAAAAACATCATGGCTTTTGAAATGTTTTAGGTCTAAATGTAACTAATGTAGAGATATCTCAACTATACAATCTTGTAGTGTTTGTGATATAGATGATGTGAATCAAATTTGGAGTCATTTGGCCACATAGATTGTCAAATAACAATATTTTAGTGTTGAAAAAGGACGCTAAAGTTTTCCTAGCAACACATTGGAGGTGAAACTTGATTTCTAAACCTACTCAAATGAAAAAAGTTTAAACTATAAAGTGCTTCAAAACCAACAGATAAACACATTGGTGGAAGAAAATGTCATTCAAAAGATTCATTGTATTTGCAAAATGGCTTTGAAATGTCAAAAAGTTGCAAAAAAACATCTTAGATTGAACCTCCTTCTACTAAAATGCTTCTCAAACACTCATAACTTCTTGGATTGATACGAAATCTTATCACACAAGCTAGAATAGTATGCACAAATTTCCCAATTTTTTTTTATTGGAAAAAAACACCAAATGAAGAAGAAACAAGCCACCAAAATTCAGTACTGTAATCCAAAAATATCTAGATTTTGAACTTTGAATGGCTCCTAAACATTCAAAACAACTTAGATTGACATGAAAATTCTACCACAATAACTAGACTTCAAGGAGAATCTAACCCAATAGATTTTTATTGAAAATGAACATTGGATGAAGGAGATACATGCCTCCAAAGTTGCAGCCATCAAAATGTAGTTTCAATTGGTGAATTGAAATTGAACTAGTGAACCTTGAACGGCTCCCAAAAAATCAGTACATCTTGGATTGATCTGAAAATTTAATCACACAAACTAGAAGAAAGAAAAAAGATTTCCCAACAAGTTTTATTAAATTCGGACATTGGATGCAAAAGTTACAACACTTCAAATTGGACTTCCAAACTATGTGGGCCTCTTTTGGTCAGCTGGGGCGCTTAGGGGTTCAAAACACCAAAGAGAGAAAAAATGACAGAACCTGTATTTGGCCTTCTCCTTCCCTTTGGAAAGGCCGAGCTTGGCAAACATCATATTCTCCACCGCCACCGCCACCTCCACCACGTTGATAAGCTTGGCCTTCTCCAAATCATCACCGGTAGCTTCCTTGCCCACTTTGGCCAGGGCTTCCACCAACATCTCTCGAATCCTGTCCCTGGCACTATCGCCTGGCGCTTTCGGAATGGGCCCGAAGTTGATGTCCGATGCTCTGCACTCCCCGGGGGAGCTCGAGGACATGGTGCTCGTGGACACCACGCTCGCAGCTTTGGGTGCCGTTGTCTTGATCACTTTCACCTCCATCTTGATTTGGGTGACTTTGGTGCTCTTGATTTGGGTGACTTTGGGTGGGGGAACTGGAGGGGAGACATCGGCGGAGTCGAGAGTCGAGAGATTTTTCTTTGGGGCCAGTTTCTTGCTGTTGGAAGAGTTGGCTTCTTTAGAGACCGCCTTTCTCCAATCCTGCAATAGGTCTTGCGCTGACTTGGAGATTTTCATGGAGGAGTGCTTAGTGAGCTTCCGCAACCGCTTGCCTACCTGCCATCTTGGATTGCTGGAGTTACCCTCAATCCCTCTTTATTATGACCTCACAAATGACGTGCTCTAAAATGACATTATAACATACCCTGCACAGTTATCAGATTATCATTGACAAGAATATTCAAACTAAGTCTTGGTGAAACAGTTGGAAAACCCAGGTGGGAGGATTGAAGAGGGTTGGGTGTATGCTCTTTGGATTTTTCTAAACGAGCATTGAACTGGAGAGTTGTCATGTTAGAGAGGGTTTCAGAGTAGTCATTGACTTTCGTTGTTGGCGGTTCTCATTGTGGGACAACATTGGTCACTTAGGGCACTTGCATTATTCAACAACTCTCCAATGTTGGAAATTGTGACCTGTGGATAATGGATTTCGGTGTTGAAAACTCAATTCCACTCATCGTCATGCCTTGTGACGGGATGCTCAACACTGGAGACTTATCATCCAATTTCATAAAAGATGCACCCTCTTATGGGTCCTCCCATTCCATTGTTGGAAGCACACAACATTGAACACTTACATCAGTAGATGCGGTGTCTTCAATGAAAGATGTAGCTGAAACGAATGTAGCCTGTTGGTCTGTATTTGCTGAAGGTTAAGAATCTAACGACTGCAAAAGTAATCCACCCCAAGCCATTTTCTTCGGGAACATCTTTGCCTGTCTTGCTAGTAATGTTATGTGAAACCCACTAATGATGGTCACCAAGTTTGCATGCTCTGTTTCTAGGTTAGTGGAATAACGGAATAATATCCATGAGTGCTGTGCAGATAATCTTGGGCACTTCAAATGTGTGTACTTAAAATTGAGATTCGTCCAACTCACAACAACGTCATGTACTGTAGATCATTTTGAGGTTCTGAACAACATCATTATAACGTAAAACGGTAAACATGGTCTGCTATAGGACCATAGAAAATGTGCATACTCTACTTAGAAAACCATTGAAATCGCTACTTCGACCAACTGCAGTGAACAAAGGGAGGGCAAGACTGGTTGTTCGTGTGTGACCACTTGACCAAGAAACGCACTTGGAAACCTTCCAAAGATCAGAAAGCGCCCACCAAAATACTCCAGAAATTGCACCAATTTATTTCAAATGATGCTCATAAAACAAAAGGCTCTGCATGCAATTGCAAACCAAGGGAAAGGACCGAAAGTCAGGGTACCTGAGTGGACAAGAGAAGAGCAGTGGAGATTTCCACTGCGCCGATGGCTTTCAATGCATCTGTGCACCGTGTTTCCTCGCTCGCATCCACGACGGCAGTCCCTTCTCCGTCATCCTCAAGATTACACGCCTTCCGTGCAGCTTTGCTGGCTTTCTCAAACAACTCCAGCAGCTCCGCCTCCGCCATGCTCACAACTACCCTTTCGCCCCAAAATTGCAATAACCCCACTTGTAGACTGGTTACTGCCTAACCTGCACTAGGCCAGGGGACAGCATTTTCATGAAGAGGTGAAGGCAGGACAGGAAGAGGGAAACGCCAGTGACCACCCTCCTTGGCATGCCAAGGTAAGGAGGTAGCGCCAACTAACTTCTTGGCTTTTCTTTATATAAGCATGGGTGGATTAGACAGTCAGGTCAGGAAGGTGCTTGGGCCTATAACTCTCGTCGTTACTTTTGGAATCCCAAGTGCTGGCGTTACAAGAATATAATCGGAGCTTTCTACCTCCTCACGAATGTTGAGTGTAGACGTAACCATATTTGGGTTTGCAATTTTGGGATGCGAATTCGGTGTGGAGACGTCCAGGTTTGCGGAGGCCTGCAACGAGGTGTCTGACTTACATTTCCCGGTTTTTATACCCAGCTTGGGAGTTATTATTCTGGCTCTGAGTATGAAGGTGACTGCAAGGCGAGAATATTTCTATTCGTTACCAACATGCACAAGATTTGAGATGAAACAAGCACCTACGTTGGAAGAGTCTCTGGCACCCTGTAGTACTGGCCCGCTTTTTGAGCAGCAAACTAAATGTTTTATATTCAGTGTAGATGTAGCTTTGGTCAAAAGCAAGGCCTCCTTCCTTTGGATCCAAGGTAGTAGACGTAGGTCACTATAGAGAGCACAATTTCAATTACGAGAATCTAGTCGTTCCTTCCACTTTAAGCCCTGCAATATTCTGGGCCCCAAATTCTCATGGGAATACATGGATTCGCATAGAAATTTCTCTTTTGAAGTCTCGTTTGAGAATCACCTCTTACCGTTTTGCAGAACGCAGCTCTTGCTCTGTGATACCCCCTAATTGGGCTTATGGAATTACCCTCCCAATTCCTAAAGCATCCATTCAAATGAAAATCCCGGGCTCATCAATAGCTCTGCATAGTCAGGAACATTTGTGGCTCCATTTGCCATCAAATAGAGAATATTGAACCCCACTGAAGACTGTCACACAGGTGATACATAGAGAAACGGGCAAAGGGACTCGAAAATTTACCGGATGTATGAACACGAAAAGGAAACAAAATTTACTTGATAAATATGATGTTCTCATCGTCATTAAAATCAAGATCCCTAAATTCCTCATCATCCCAGTCAATAACATCGTCATCGTCATCGTCTGCTGCTACTTTTTTGTTGGAAGCAGCTTTGGAAGGCCCTTTCGTTTTCGTCTTCTTTTTCGGTTTAGAATTAATTGGCGTGTCATCCTTCTCTTTGACATCTACATCAAAATCATCCTCGTCATCTACGGGAGTAATGAGCTGGCTTGGAGAAGTATCTCCACTCTCCTTCCGTTCCCGGTCCTGCTTCACCCTGTCGAGAAGGTCGAGTACCTAAACAATCCAGTGTCAAATTCAGCATCACATCAAATGTATCCCAATCTGAAAGAGGTAGAAAGGAACTAAACAAAAGCTAATTAGGGAAGAATATATCAGCATATCAAGAAGCAGACATACCTTTGTGCTAATGCTATGAACTGGCCAGAGAGAATGCTATACAATAGAATAAAGTACCGATTCCATATTCAGAGCCACTTTAGATTGCACAGATAAAAGCATCAAGCTCAAGAAATCAATCAATATAGGGTCAAAAAAAGCTTACTCTGCTTCCTCTTTCCAAAGATTCATCTTTCACAAAGCGAACCTCTGGTGTCATACGTAAACTCATCCGCTTGCCCAAACCCATGCGCACATATTTCGCTTTCGACTTCAATCCTTCTAATGCTATCTCCTGCTCTCTTTCGTCCCCGTAAATAGAAATAAAAACCTTCGCAACCTGCAGGTATTCGTGAAATGAGTCTCTGCCAGGAGCAGTCATCGAAAAATCGCTCCTCCAGCCACATTTTAAAACGCCAGTGTAAAAGGCTCATGACTTCATTGAGAATAAGATTGTTAATATAAAAACTGATATGGACTTGATCCCATCTCCCTTCCTCCTATATTGACCCTTGTTACCAAGATGAATTCATGAATTCATACACTTGCTTGGCCTCGTTAGCAACGGATGTAAGCATGGTTTGGCTAAAATACCTATGCCCACTGCTCTTTGAATGAAAATGGGGTTGTCTACAGTCACCTCTGGTGGTCTACAGTCTCCCAATTTGAAATTGCATAAGAAAATCCATACAGTGATAATAAAAAAATGACCCCAACAGATTTGGTTTATGTATTCAAAGTGATCTCCACAGCTCTATTGTGATCTCCCACAAACCACGCTTCTACATGTGTTAAAATGCTTAAAGTGACGCACATAGTATCCTCTTACCTTAAACTTCGCCCATTGCTAAAGAAACAGAGCTCTAACCCCGGACGTCCGGTACTCATCAGTTTTATTGCACGAACTTTATAAACCCAAGTCTCAAAAACATCAAAGAAGGGAGTGCAAGGAAAAACCTGCAAGTCTTTAGAAATTTCGACATCGCTGATAGTGGCCATTGACGACAGGTACATATCAGCACCGAGACCAGACTCTGGGACAATAGCCTGTTGTAGCACGGTATCATGTAAAAGCATGTCAGCTAACTCCCTATGTATCTGCTGCTGCACCATCTTCACACGCCTCGGATGTGCCATACAAACTACCTGCTCACGCTCCCCCAAAACACACGATTAAAACGAGCTGTAATTTGTTACTTGGATTTAGAACCAGCTGTAATGTAAAGCTGGATTTGAACCCGCGATTCGGATCAGCTTGCGACGTCTGCAAGCTCGAAGGGTAGTAGGCCGGATATAATCACTAGATTCCAAAATTGTCGTACTTTTCTAAAAAATATCTCAATCCAGTCACCGTTCCACGTGACTAAATATCTGTGAACACTGATCTTTGAATGGAAATGGGCTTGTCTACTCTCACTTCCAGTGGTTTACAACCTCCGGCTTGAATGATTGCATGAGAAATTCAAACATAGCGGGAAACTTTTGATCTCATGAGAGTTTGGCACTTGTACCCAAATTAGTGTCTCTAAAAGGTCTACTGATCTCTCAATGAAAGCACTCTTACATACTGGTTTAAATGCTCACATTTGGATGCAAATAGGCTCCCCTACCTTAGAACAATCATGCATTACACATTCCCTCTGAAGTTGCCAAACGGCAATATGCGTCGCCGAGCCAAAAAAGAAAAAACTGTACGACTGCAGAGGTATTCGTGAAGGAGAGGTTAGGGAGGGACACTCATAATCACCAGTGACCCAGGCTGCCCCCTAAAATCTTATACAATAGGTACATATGTTGTAGACCCCCTAAACACCAGTTATGAGCGTCAGTTTGAGACCATCTACCAATAAAACTTTAAACCTTCCTGAAAATTTGCATTTAAGTTATTATCCAAATACGCATTCTTTGGTGCGTTGGAAACCTCTAACAAGAACAAATGATTTTTTTGACTAAATCAAAGAGCAGAAACTATGCTCATCCCCAAGTGTGGTAGAGGTATCTAATTGTGACACGCACGTAAATGCAACTCGCGAAATTCTTGCACAATTATTACATATCGACTTTGAGGAAGTATCCCACCTTCACATTGGAACTCGTGTTGAAATTAGGTCATCTCCCATTAAAACTTTGAACCTTTACAACATTTGCGTATATAACCACAAAATATATTCTTTGTCGCATTGCAATCTCTCAAAAGAGCAATTATGCTCAGCGCAAAAGGTATCGCTTTTAGGTGGGTCTCCCTAATCTCATTCAAGCTCATGAGTAACAGACAGCGAGAAAAATGAAACCAGAAGAACACATTAGGGTTGAGAATTCACCCACGATATCACATACCAAATTCTTTCGGCTCGTCACGAGCACCTGGTGCGGCAGCTTCGCGGCGGACGAAGAAGAGCAAAGACCTACGTCCCTTCTTCCCACGGCACTCATCCCCACGGCCGTCCTCGAGGCCACCAACATGACCGCCATCACTTCTTCACCTCCCAAAATCCCACCACCAACGAAGAATTGCAACCCCACAATCCAGAGCAATCTCAAACGAAGCAGGAGAAGAATCTTCTCAAAAACTATCTACAGTAGCGCATTGCCATCGTTATAAATTACGATTATCTCAGCAGCAACGACCTCGCAACCCTAAAACCGTGATAATCACTGATCAACTACACGTAGACTCAGCTAACGTAATTCAATGCGTGTATCCTCTTCCTTCTCCTGTGAAACGTGAGGTTTGGTGGGACGATAGAGAAGTTGAGAATAGACGACGTGATCGACCTGCTACTGAGCGGGAAAAAAATCAGCGAGAAGCGAAGAACAACTCTTCACAATTCACACCAAGGTCACCGACTTCGTTCCGCAACAATTGTACGAGGAACTTCAAACTGCCTCAAGGGAATGCAATGGATACTTTCAACTAGAATTCCAACTCACACCTTTTTCTCTCGCTTTCCGAAACATTAATGAGGACCGAAACCGCAAAGCCAAAATGCAGAACAGGAACACCCAAATCTCATCAGCACAGCCAGTCAGCACAGCCAAGCTGCTCTTATCAACGCCCAGGTGAAAGTGCAGGAGCGCAACACTGAAAGCACGCTGCGGATCCGGGTATACGTGTGTCCGGGTATCTGAATCACATCGGGCGGTGACATCGGGCAGGATGATCTCATTAGGGGATGTTTGAGGCCTATACATGCCTGCGAGTTCCCAGGCTGTGGGGAACGCAGGAATTGTGCCACTGCTGCAGTCTGGGGTGACCGAGACACTGTTGCATCAAAAAAGAAAAAATGACATGAAATTTTTTTTCAACTTTTTTTTGCATTGCAGATTTATGAATTTTTATTTAGTTATTTTTTTGATATTTTTTTTCTGACAGCAATTGGCCGTTCCTAGATTGCACAGGGAATAGGCAAGGGAACAGGCTTGAAATGACCCTCCCGAGGCTTCAAATCCCCTCTATTGCATTCATTGAAGAATTGAAGGATGATTTGCATCCATGACTCAATAGACTTCCAATTTCAGGACCCAAAATGTACACAAATAAATGGAATTTTGTAACATAGTGACAATCTAAAAGTCCATACATTAAGTTAGCCTTTTTTTATTTTTTATTTTTTTTTGGTTTGTTTGTTTGTTAGTTAAGTTGAGATCTTCCAAGATTTTTCGAACCGTGCATCCTCGGTCGTATTCTTGGTACTATTGGAAAGCCCTCAATGAAAAGGGGTGCACATGCTTTGTTTTGTGGCATTTGCCTACTATGTGAAAGATATTGAATTTTGAAAAAAAATTGAATGAAAAAGTTAAAAAATGATTTTTACTTTTATTTAAGGCAATTAAGGAAGGCTTAGCCATCACTTTTGGCATCCCAATGACTATGGTAATGACTCAAGGCACATTAGTAATAGTGACATTAACAAAGTAAGAATGCTAAGGATTCAAAGTGTCTTATGAATGACTTTCAGAAAATTATTAAAACAAATAATGCACCTATTCATCTTCAAAATCATCCATTTCATTAAAATTAGTAAAATTCATACTACTTCATAGTAATAGATGCTATTATGCTAGAGTGCCTTGTTCCATTTCCACATCCATTGCTACAAAATGGTGGCTAAGCCCTCCTTAAAAATATCTATAAAAATGAAAATAAAAGTAATTTTCTAATTTTTAATTCGTGAAAACTTCAAAATTCAATATCCTTTCTATTGTGAATCAAAATGCCATGAAACAAAGTCTATACACCCCTCCTCATAGAGGGCTTTCTAGTAGTACTAAAAAGGCAATTAGAGGATGCGTGGCTCCGAAGATCTTATTGTAACAAACAAAAACAAACAACCTCATTTGAAGAATAGATAGATAGTGAAATATTCAATTTTAAGATTTTTCTAGAATCAAAATGGAATGAAAACCTTGTAAGGTACATTGTCACTTGGAGTTAAATGCAAAGTAGATGATTTTGTTAGCTTAACTTTAATTTTGTGCAAAAGACTAGTCAAAAATTGAATCTATAACTAAATCAAATGATCTCAAAGAAATTTAAAAAATAGCACATCATTGAAATCTCTTGGCATCCAAAAATAGATGAAATCATTAATTCTTCATAATCAAATGAACAAACAAGATTATTGATGTTCCATAGAATGGTGCCATTTGTATTCTTTTGGTGAAAGAAGTACTTGGGATTGCAAGAGTAAAGCATGTAAGATAGAATCCATTTCTCTTGTATCTAACACATATTCTTTTTAATTATGATTTTGGGTTGGAAAATCCAATACTACCACTACACATGCATACTAACATACAATATATATTAGTGCATTACCAAATATAGAAAAATTCTAAATCTAATTAAATAGGTATACAAAAAGTACCATTAATATTAGTATATGCTCACTTGAGCCTTCTACCCTAGTATTGCAATGAATATCATCTCATGATACATTAGTATGTAGGATGAGATAGGATCCACTAATTTTTAGCATTTGTCCAAATTAAAGTACATATCAAATGGATTTAACTAATAATTGGATACTCATTGTAGAATTATCAACAATAAGACATTGAGATTAGGAGCATAAATTTTCAAAACTCTATCATTGAAATTTGAACTCTTTTATCTTTAATTTGGAGACAATACATAAAGTTATTCTCAAACTTTGTCTAACATAAGTATACCCAAAACCAACACATTAAGAAAACTAGCAATATGTAATAGTGGCCTATATTTAGGTGCATCAAATATACAAACACCACTACATCATAATTATTGTTTTTGGATGCATTGTTGATTTGGGGTGTAGTAATCTTATCCTCAATTTATTACTAAAAAAAGGCCTTATAAAAATTCATCTATAAGGAAAGAAGGACCTTACAAAGGAAAGATAGTTTAGGTGCAATATATAGCATAAGTTGTCTATTGATTGCTTAGCAAATCTTTATCACACAATTGACCTTGCACTTACAAAGCAAAAATATAATGATGGATGAAAATTTAGTAGTCACTAATATGATCAATGGTTGCATGCTTTTTTTCTTATAAATATACAAATTTCTTTCTATATTCCTTATACATTTTTGTCAATAAGTCTTTTAAAGCAAAATATTTGTAGTATAGAAGTAGTCTTGAATATGTATATTTGAACAAAATTTGAGCAAGGTTCAAGAAAATCTCAAGTTTTTACAAGTTCTTGAATGTCAAGGGAGCTATCATTGACCATTTTACAATAGGGAGGGTTAGAAACGGAATAAGACTTGTATTTAGGGTACCTATTATATTACCTTAGATTAGGTGATTTTTAAACTTGTAAGGACAGCCTAGTCATGATAGAAATCTTCTTTTTTGAAACACTATGAATCATCTATATAAAATAAAACAAAAGTTTTCATTAGAGGTCATACTATTGTGCAAGACCTCCCCTTTTTGCACAAAATTCCGAGGATGAACAATGGCACTTTTGTCTCACATACAAGAGTTCTTTGTCATCCATCGGACTACTTTGGTCTACAATGTCCACTCTAGGTTAACCCCTAAATGCTCTGACATCCATTTTTTGGATGATGAACAAACGGAATCTCAAGTTTCATCCTCCTGACTACTTGGATGAAAGTTATTATAATTTGTGGACATACATTATCAAGTTGTTGTCTTATCTAAGGGTTGGATTTGGTGTGACTAGAGTACATATTTTTCTAAAATTACCAATGTGCAAGTATGTCAAGTGGTCAAATTGCATTGACTCTAGTTCAAAATTGGATTTGCCAAAATGAGGTCATAGATAGGAAGAACACAAAAATTTCAAAAAATCACCATGTGAAAAGAACCTCATTTCAAATCCATTCCAACAAATTTTACTTAAAAAATGATAATATTGTGCTTGTAATCGAATTTTGAAGGAATTCTGGAATTTCTCTTTCAAAATTTATAGAAAAAAATTGGTGATAGCATTGGTGAATCTAACCGTATAGATGGAATCTACAAATCAAAATCTACAACTTTTATTTCTGTACCAATTCCAAAATATGCTTCTAAATAGCACTTTATAATGATTTTTCTCAAATCATCAATTTTGGAGATGAATCTGGACGTTTAGGGGTTAAGGATTTTTTAGGGTTTACGGTTTACGGTGGATGCCACAAGGGGGAGTGCGTTTGCCCTTGACTCCGTAGAATTTGTGAAACGGCGGGCTGCGGTTCAGCGGCTTGGCATTTTCGTTGTCGATGCGCTTGGGCACGTTTTGGAAGCGCGACAGCACGAAGCGCTTCTTGGGCATCGGGCGGCTGAGTCGCGCGCGCGTGAACTGCTTCTGAAGCTCCGCTGCCTTGTTGCTGATCACCTCCAGACGCCCCGGCGCTTCCGTGTAGCGCTCCAGGTACTTGGCCTTGAAGTACTCGTTCATGTCGATCCACGCGTCTTGGTAGCCCCCGCCCATCAAGAATTTGAACTCCCCGTCCCTGAACAAACACATGCACAGGCAGAGGATACTCTAAGAGAGTTAGTTAATCATGGATCAGTCATTTAGCCAGTCTGCAACTCCTTGCCTTCTGCTAATCGATCCTTTCTGGTTGAAGATCACAGGAGGAATCCAAATTACATGTTTATCTACGGAATTTTTGAAGAATTTCGTAGTCAATTGCCAGTGGTGGATACAGTAGGAGTGGAATTTGGACACAAAAGGACATTTGTTGAATTTTCATAGGCGCAGAAGGACATTGGTCCAATTTCCATACTGGATTTTTCTTCTGTGGATCGATCCTATTCAAGAGCAGGGGAGGGGGCGAACTCACGGTTCTAAAACCCCTCTTCCTGAACCGGATTTCACAGTTTGTAAATGTATGATTAATTTGATTGATTTAGGCTACTTCAGATGGGATCACGTTTGTATCGCTAGAATTAGTGAAGAACATTCATTTGCCTGTGCTGGTCAGAAGAAAGTCCCCCATATGACGTGTTCAAAATTATTATGAGAATCTGAGACCCAATTTCGCCTTAGGGTTTTCCCTTAAGAGCAGCCGAAGCCTCAAATCGGTCTCATTTTTGTTTGGCAATTTTTGAGTAGGTCAGAGGCTGGGATTTTCTTTTATTGAATTTTCTTTAGTTTTTGATCGACACAAACTATGCTCTTCACTTATCTTGATGAATTTTGATTCACTTGAGCTCTGTGCTGAGTGTGCTCTGTGCACTCGATCGAACGTTTCAATTTAGGCGCACAAAAATACGCTAATGTGACCATTTATTTGAACTCTATTTAGAGCAGAGTGTGTTATTTACCCGGGATGTGCAAGTCCATATCTATGGTGTGGGTTCTTGTCGGAGGGGAGTCTCCATTTGGTATTCTGCACACCACTCTCTACACACATTTACCTTGAAGTCTTGATATCAGTTCTTCTCGCTGTAATTGAAATATAAACACGAGACTCCATCAATTGTGCTGTGATTGATGTATAAGATTTAGAGCGAATGCGAAAGGGGGTTGGGATTTGTGCTTATGGTACAAGGGTGTGTTTTGGTTGGATGTGGAAGTAGAATCGCTGCCGAGCTGCTCGTTGCTCATTCGACCTACAGTAATGACTGCAGATTCACAAAAAACAGGAGCGACATTGAGATTGATTCAATAACTCATCATGATCTATGTTCGATCAACAGAAAGTAAATGGTGCAAAGCTAATGGCCAATTACGTACTGAATTGCAGCTGCCTTGTTCATTTTCTTGAAATCAGGGCCGTAGCGTTCCCCCTGCGGCGCTGGGACTGTCTCTAGGTGGACTATCACTGTCCCATTCCACATGTGAACATGCTTTCAAATGAGCGAAAAGTATATCTTTACTGAAAACCTTGTTTCTATTACCAAAATCAGAACATGTATACAAAACCAGATAGAAGAGAACGCAGGGACATATTGGATAAAATGACGTGTTTCAAGGCGCTGTTATCAAGTGCACAATGCTCTCAAAACTGGGACTGCCAGAGAATTGCTCCAGATGGACGTTTGGAAAAGTGCCAAGTTCTTAAAATGTTGCCATATTAACGAAATGGGGATGGCAGTGTACTTGCTTGTATCAAAATTCTGAACACGGGTAGCTGAGAACACGAGACACTTGCAGGAGAAAGCCACTTCACAAAATGCAAAAAAATGATTAATTAGGTTAAATGGAAGCAAGATTCAAATGCGGGGAGATAGTCGAGACCAGGTTTCACCTTCTTTGACGCCGAGAGCACCTCGTTCATTGGGTCTCCCGTAGATGAACAAGGGATCACGGATCCTATGCGTTGGTCTCCTTGGCTGAAGTGCTCACCCCATCCCAATTTTTCTCCATATCAGACCAATGCAGTTCTGTTACATAGACATGCATGACCACAAGGAACACAGGTGATGCTTTCAAAGTAAACATAGTAATGAAGGACGCCAGGTGAGAAGGATAGTTGAGGTTATTACGCGACCAAGGTCGGCTTTGACAAGGTTCCAATTCCATTTGGAGGATTTTCTCGTCATCCCACATCGAGGATCGTCCGATTCGCCATACAAATGCAGCAGCCCCATCCTGGCTTTGGGTCTTATTTAACTCCTTCACCGAGTCTTCAGGCGTTCTCGTGTCTAGTCGATAATACTTGCATCTATTGTCCTTGCTATTGACTGAGCTTTTGAGGAAGCTAAGCAGTAGGCTCCGCCTCTTCGTTTTGGAAAGTTCAACTGTCCGATCCACGCTTTTCGTAACATTATAAAGCAAGTCAAGGCACGTTCCTTTCAGTAAATGGCTAGAGCCCGGCCTGTCAGATTCGATCTTGCACTTAAGGGTAAATAGAGACCAACAAGCTACTCCTGCCTCAGCTTTCCTGTCGATCAGTCACCGAAGACACCTCATCGGCTTGGGTTAATAATGTTATGTAAGTTGTATCTCATCAGGAGTGTTGAACTTTCACTTTATTCCTGCTCCTTGCATTGCCAGCCCTTCACAGCAAGAGATGTTTTCGATTGAGATTGTGTTTCTGCTGTGACTACAGCTCACCGAGCAGTGAGAGCACAGATTCCAGATCAGCGCAAGCTCTACTATGCACCGCATTGTTGATTGATCCTTGAAGAGCCTTAAGAGGCATTACTCCACATATAGACTTAAGAAGATCAAGACTCCAAAATGGAATTCACTTGCAGTTAAGATGTGAGAGTAAAATCAGTTGCTTCAATACTCAGCTCGCACTCAAGGTTTTATTTGGTTATTTGCTTCCACTGGGTTCTGGTGTTCTTTTTTGGAATGCTGATCTGTGGAGAGGAAACCACGTAACTTAATGTAACGTAACGTAATACCTCTCAATTTTGAGAAAGAGTGGTGATGGTGGCGGTTCATGGATTCGTTGAGACGCCGTTGCCTGTCTGCTCTGATCTCTACCTTGACAAAGGAAATTTCTTTCGTTATGTTGTTCCGACTCTAGTTTAACTTGACTTTTCTTCTTCCGTCTCACATATAACGACGTAATAGGCAATTTCATTAAAATGGCGGTATTACGGTAAAATGGCGCAGAATATGTTAGGAATTGCATGACATTCCATCAAAATGGCGGAATAATACCGCCATTTTAATGAAATTGCCTATCGTAGCATAACTTGGCCAACTGTTGCACTGGAATCTAAAAATAAATCTACAAGCGTTACCTACTCAGTAAGTGTAATCTTCACATGCACAAACTATGTTGAATAGACGCTTCAATTCAATATGTCAACATCTCATATAATGCTATATATTACATGTACTCTACTTGATGTCTTTTCCTAAGACTCATATAACTACCTTAACTTCCTCACTAAGTTTTAGTGGTATATGCAACTTTTCTATTATATGAACTCTATTATAATCACTTACAATGCATTTTAGTTCAATCTCAAGGGATATGAATTGTTTTAGTGTAGAATCAAAAAATGTAATGATAATTATATATGAAATGAAGATTCTTTGAAGAAAATAATAGCATGAAAATTCTAAATATATCAATTTCAAATAGGTGTTTCAATTCTTTGTATATATTGTGAAGTTCTTTTTAATAAATATGCAGCCCAACAATTTCTACATCTCATTTCATTCATTTCATCTTCACCTAACTTTGGGGTTCTTTTAATTTGATATCATTTTTACAAAAGCCCCATCCTCTATGCCATTTTAATGCCAATGACCCTTGTGTGTAGTACAAGAGTTATGTGCTTAGGGGATAGGCTAGGGATATATGATGATATATGCATCAAGAGATATGTCCTAAAAGACAAATACAATACTAATTCATGCTCTAATAGGATGAAGTACAACAATATTGATGGTAATCAAAAAAATATCTAGTAAAAGTATTGAGTGAATTGGAAAGAGCTCATCTAGTGGATGAAGAATCTCAACACTCCCAATCATCCATTGCAATGGATGAGCTCCAATGCTAAAATGAGTTAATAGCAAAAATAAGCCTCATAGTTTTTTTAAAGGCAATCTTGACCTCAAAAAATTGTCACTTTCAATACTGAAGTAATGAATGATTGTAATGAGATTTATTAGACATTTAACACAGATTTTAGAAATAGGAAGAGAAATATCAAAATAGTACGATGAAGAGGACAACTTATATATTCTAGGCATTAAAGAAGGAATTTCCTAATAAAACAAGACTCCTCTAGAAGAAAGAAAGAAAAAATTGCACTCACAAGATGATCTAGGGCTCAACTAAATATTTAGACTAAGAAAAGGTAAAATTACCCCCTTAAAGACCAATTTCATGAGTAGCTAGAATATATCATATTTTCCACATGAAAGAAATTTTGTTATCTAATCAACCACCTATTGACTAGTAGAGATGTATAGTGGCAAGATTTTCTTGTTGTTCTTCTTCTCTTTGATATGGCTTGTCAACATGCTTTATCTTTGAGAGAAATTATGAATTCCAAAGATGCTAGCTAGGATGTGAGCTTAGAAATGCAAGCCTAACAAGCTAAGCTTTGTGAGCCTAAATCATGGAAAAAAATAAAAATAGAATTTCAAGATTCTTATTTTTTGTAGATGTATCATACCATCTTTAAAATACTTTATTATATATAATAAAATATATGATCTAATATTACAGAAAATATAATATACTCTATACACCCTATAATAAGGAATATTGGGGTTTGGTGATACTATACTCTCAAATATTTAGCAAAATGTTGAAAAAAATTGAGTTTACATCCCAAATATTACTTTAGT
Organism: Straminergon stramineum; assembly: GCA_963920665.1. NCBI lineage: Eukaryota > Viridiplantae > Streptophyta > Bryopsida > Hypnales > Calliergonaceae > Straminergon > Straminergon stramineum. Next base: position 3,543,769 of record OY987263.1, read on the forward strand.
ATTACTTGATAAAACTATGGCATTTCATGGGTTTAGTTTAGGATTCAAGGACTTTATATTATTCAATAAGTACAAAACAATAGAACCTCACCATTTCTAGCTTTCCTAATACATTCCCAAACAATATATTGAGTATTATCCCCCTCCAAGTATACTACTCATGCGATCAATCAATTTTAGAAGTCAAAAATATATTGGTGGTAAAATGAAAATAGAAACTACAACAACTAATGTTGAAGCTTTGAACCATTCTATTTATCTATTTTGATAATTCTTACCCTTAAAATGAGCAAATTTACTTCATTGAAGCTTAAACTCAAGGCATAAATGAATATGTCATCTTGGGGATTCATCTTACAAAGGTACTTGAAAATTTAATAGAGATGCTTGTTGTTCACATATTGTGGTCGACCACCTATTGTAGTCAAAGCCACGTCAACAACACTAGGATAGGAACATTCTAGGAACATGCTAACAAAAAAAAGATAAATTTTGAAGTTGTATGTGTTCCAACTTCCAAACATATTATGGCCCCTAGACCTAGAAGTAATAGTATGGTCATAATTACCATGCCTTCATATTTTGAGCACTCATTAAAAGGGATTTCAGCCCCTTAGAAGCTTGTGAGTTCCTAGAGTTCTCGAACAATGAGGAACGTGGCCATTGCATCAATCTAACGCAATAGTAACATTGCCATGTCAGATAATAATATTTAATTAATAATTTATTATTTTAAAAAAATCATAAATTTTTATTCTTGATCATAGAGGCTTGTTACCAATACAAGGAACAAGCCTAAAACAATCTTTCTATGCCCTAAAATCTCCCTTAATGCTCCCATCTATTGCAATGTTTAATTAGATGTTGGGGCCTTTGTAATTCTTTGAATGTTCTTTCCCTTCACTATAAAAAACTCATATTCTTTTGGACACATTTTTATAGACATCTATTGGGTGATTGCAAGAAAGACAAGTCTTATTTTGTGTCACATTCAGCGTGACAAAAAAATTTTCCGCTAGAACTTTTGAAGGTATTACCTAATGAACTTGAAATTTTTATTGGAGATGGCTAACTTGATTGCAATCATATCTTGTACTTTTTAGAAATTAAAAATAATAATTTTATATTTAAAATTCAATTTTGTTAATTTGTCACACTTTGAGGTTTAATATTGGGGAGTACCTAAAATTAATGATCTAGAGCTGAAATTTTTGTTGTCTATTCCCATAATAAGAAGACATGTGCCTATCAAATCTAAAAATACAATACTTTATAGCCTCCATATTTGTACTAATAGGGCTTCCTTGGGTGTACACTTTTGAATATTGAAGATGGTTTCAAATTCATTTTTTTGGTGAAATCTGGTTGCCATCAAGTCCTCACAAATTTCCAATTTTTAGGGTTTTTTTATTCATGATTTTCTATTTGTTATTAATTTATACCTCATGGTATCTATTTTCTATGACAAATTGTCTTTATTTTCAAATAGTACTATTTCAGTACTTACTAGTAGTCATAGTTATCGCAACTTTACCTTTAGCCATCAATTTCTCATATCAATGGCGAAGATTTTTTTGTTTCATAATACTCCTAATATTGAGAGCATAGACTGTTGTACATTGTCGTGATGTGGGCCATTTACTAGCTAAGTGATAGACATCTTTCTACTTCTATGTTGGTTCCAAATAGTAAGGTAGTTAGGCTTATTGGGTGATAATTGAAGGTTGGTGACTATTTTAGTTGTTAGTAAGATAGGGCATTTTGTCCCATATTGTTTGTAGGAAGATAGGGCATTTGTCCCATATTGTTTGTAGCTTTGAGTTCCTTCTACAGGTACTTAACCCCTAAAGGACCAAACGGTGTTTTTTGGCAACATAGCGATTTTGGGCAGCTCACTATAGATGGAATTTTTATTTTTTTTCTTCAAAATTTTCACACAACATGTGCCCGAGGAGTAGCTTTAAGACCCAACAATTTTCATAACTTTTGAATATATGGTTAAAAAGTTATTGTATGGTATGTTGTTTTCATTGCTTGGCGGGCAGCTCGGGCAGCAAAAAAAACTTCTTTAAAAATCACTTTTTTTAAAAATAAAAATTTGAAATTTATTTTCCTGATTTTTATATAAATGGAAAGCTTTGAATCATTCCATTTTGACTTATGAGATGAAAGTTATGAAGAGTTTTAGTTGTGGGTAGTTTGTGGGTAGTAATGGAATCTCTACTCTAAAATAAACTTTGAAGACCTTTATTTCACTCAATTTTTAATATTTTTGGAAAAAAAAAAAAAACTTGAGGTGTAGATTTTTTATTACAACAATTTCACCATTGGGATTTTCATTTTTCAATTCCATAAATAAATGATTAACAATTTACTATTTTGAATCATTCTCTACTTCTTTCAACTTACTATTTTTTTCCTATATGTTGTACAATTCCAAATTATCTAAAATTTTTCAAGCATGTATCCAACATGACTTGAAGAATGAATCCAAAGAGTTACAACCATTTTGGACATTTTTTCGTAATGATCTAACCTTGTGGAGTGCATCTGCCCGGATTTTCGCAGGGCCAAAAAATGGCTTTTTGTCACTTCAAATGCTAATATCTTACAATCCAAACGGTGGAAATTTCTGAAATTTTTTCCGCATCTTCCCAAACCAGCTTACTACAAGATCCTACGGTTACATTTGTCCAAAAATGTATTTTTTCTAAAATTTGGTACTTGTACTAGAGATGACAGTTTTGGAGTGTTTTTGGTGAAAACATAGTCAAATACATTTAGGGGTTAAAGTGCTTGCTTCTTCCATTAATTTAATCTTGAATCTTTTTCCAGGGTGAATATATTTATTATTAAGGTTGTGCTTTTACTTTTTTATTTTAGTAAGAGTTTTTTTCTCTTTTTGAAGTTCCATTGAGGGTTGCAAGTGAGAGTGAACTTGCTAAAGCAATAGTAAGTTTATCTTCATTGAAAGCAAGTGTTGTATATAGCATACATATTGTAATTAATTATTGTGAGTGGGACTTGGTATTGGATTTAGGGTTTCCTTGTTCACTAGTTTTCTTTTTCTTTTTCACAAACATCTATTACAGCTAGAAGCCCCGTGCTTTTCCAAATAGGTAGAAATACGTTATGAGAACGTTTTGGCAAAACACTACAAAAAATAGTCTTTCTTGCAACCACCACATTTTATTTTTATGAACAATAACATCAAATGTAACATTTCCATGTTACATTTGAAGTTATTGTTAACATGAAAATAGGTAGATGTCCATAAAAATGCATCCAAATAAATACAAGGTTCTTGTAGTGCTTGTGAATTGTTGGATATCGGTCTACATTTGCAAGACCTTTGTGCTCGAACATAATAGCCTCAAAACCCTTCATATGCAAAACAAAGGCTATATTTCTTGATGTTGAAGATATAACCTCTTTCTCTTGAAGATGAAAGACGAGAACAATGAGGGGATAATTCTTCTTCATTTCAATATGAGTTTCTTTGGATCTTTGCATCAATAAGTTGCTCTTAGTTTACACTCCTACTTTTAAAGTATTGTCCCCAAGACACTCCCATTTAGGTAGATGCAATAATTAGTGATTTGTATAATAAAGGTGCAAATGCTATCAATACATATAGGTCACTCCATATAGGTTGTTTCTACAATTCCTTAATTGCCACAACCACTTGTTGTGAACTATCTTTGGGACAAATTGCATATATGACAACATATTTGCCTCTTCCTCAAATATCATCCTTGGTTTCTGGCTAGTTACACAAGTCAAAATTTGTATAATCTATGTGCTTAGAATTAAAACAAATGGACAAAAAAGACTCACATGACAACAAAGATTTACCATTTATCTAAAACCACCTCACTAACAATATTTAAAGTATCAACTACCGGTAGTGGTCCAACTCTTGGATCCTATCCTCAATACCACTTCAATGGATGATAGCTACCATGTTCAAATCACAAAATAACTAAGTTAGTCTCCACTTTTTGTGATGTTTTGAGGGTCCTTGGACTACTTGTAGAAGCAATTTGAGAACACTAGTAGAAAATTCAATTTTTATGTTGATTTGGTTGCGTTGATCCGGTCACTTTTTGACAAAAATTTGTTGAAATCAACAAATTTTGTCAAAAAGTGACCAGATCAATGCAACCAAATCAACAAAAAAAACTGAATTTTCTACTAGTGGAAGCAATTGTATTGATGCTACAAGTTCAACATCTCAACAAATTCTCTATTGTAGAGAGTTTAATTGGGCCAACCAACCAAGTGATTCTTTATGGAGTTGGTACTTCCCCTAGATTTATGAAACATTTGACATGTCCACTACCTTCTAACTTGCTTGGTTTTTTGGGTTTTTTTGCAACTTGACTTGAAATGCTATGAAATTATAATGGTCCAAAATGAATTTTCCTCGTGAAGTAAATCCTAATAATCATCTTAGATAAATCCACATGTTGGTGGACAAGTAATTCCCCAAGGGCACCTTTGACTAGATAGATCTAGTCAATAGAATGTGACATGGGAACAACCATGTAAGCATAAATTAAGCCATTGATAAAGTTCCAAGTCAACTTAGAAATGAAAATAAACCCAATTGTCCCAAATGACTAGGTTTCTATCATTATGTGTTGACAATGACTTAATTTTTCTCAAATTTGCACTGGTCATTTGTGTCTTGAATGATTGTAAAGTTAGTCATAATTGCAATCATTGATAGTCATTTTTCAACTAGTATTGTAGTTTGGAGTTAGGAAGTGAGTGCTATGGACTTGGAAACAAAGGAATGTGGAACTATTGTGAAATCTAAGAGCCATTATATGACCACAACTTGCTTTAAAGTAGAAGGGTATGAAATTATTGCAAAATTTAGGAGGTTAAACTTCAAATAGCTATAGAAATCAATCAATTATATCTATGATTTTGAAATTTGGAGTGATTATAGGTAATTGTGTTAAGTTTGTTAAAAACTATAATACACTTGATTTGGAGTTTTGATGAAGTTGTGGCACTCATTGAATGATGACTACATTAACAAGATTTTTATATGGTTATATTATTTTCTATATGACTTATAAGGTTCTTATATGTGATACATACAAGTACAAATATATTTTTCTTTATTTTTATTATACATGTATGAATATATTTTGGTTTACACGTATTGTATGATTTTGAATGCACTTTGACCCATATGAGTTGTACATAAGAATATTTATATTTGGTCATTCATACATATTTTATATGAAGTCATATATACATGTACAGAATGCTCCATTTATATACTCATATCCTCATATGAGTATGAAATTCCTTCATATACTTGGATGATTTTAGTTGCAACTAGAAACCTAATGTTTTTCCAAAACAAAAATTCTCTACAGAACAAGGTATCCAAAAGTATTTTTTGATGAATAGTTTTCATAATTTACATATTTGTAAAAAAAAATTTCAATTAAGGGTTGTGGATAAGTAAATTTTTAAAGAGAGAAATTAAAACAAATCTTTAGCCACTTAACCCCTAAGCGCCCTAAGGGCAAAATTTGGAGCACCCAAAATTTTATTTTCAGTTTGTTGGATCACTCAGGATATTGTACAGCTTTGAAAATGATACATGGGGATATGGTCATGATTTCACAGACTAGAGTGATGGGGAAGAAACTTGTGGTACATCCAATTAGGGGCATGGGAGGAATGTAAGGTACAATGAAATTGTGTTTTCCAAGAGTAAACATGAAATCTAGTGACCAAGACCGTCGGCAAGGGTCAGTGCTAAACCATTAGGATTTTTTTGGCACCATTGGGATTTGTCTTGCCTAGCACTGTGATGGCTTTGTTCTTAGAAGGCAGTGTGTGAGAATGGTATGGTGGTTTTGCGATATAAGTACTCAATGTGAAATGGTGTACTAGATTTTCGTTTAGGGGTATGCTGTAGTGATGGAATTGTTAGTGGGGAAAATGACGGGGGTGCAATTCTGGAGAGTGGTCGTGCAATTTAGAGGTAGGAAGTCTGGGATGCACCGCCAACTTCTCCTAGAGCTTCAGTGCTATCAGCGAGTGTCAATTTGGGGTACCTACATCTCAATCATTGTCGCTAGTGCAGGTGTGAGCGCCAAATTACCCACCCTTGGTAATTCGCAAACACAACTAGATTCTAGGTTTCGGCTAAGTGACTCTTACCTTTGGGTGTCTAAGCGTGGTTCACTGTGCCTTCCAAGCAATGGATCTTTTTACTAAGTGCCTAAGTGCCTCCAAATTGCAAGATTTGCTTAAACTACTTCCAATGTTTTGAGCCGATTGGATAGAAGGCCTGCTGGATGATTTGGGTGGACCCTACCTCAGGGCAAAACTATCCTAAGAGCCTTCTAGTTCATATCGTGCCATTTCTAAAAACGTAAGACTCGACCCTATCCGACCTTCCTAGCCAAAGCTATGAGTGGATGAAGTTTGACCACTACTCGGTTCCTCAAACTTCATCCATAGATTACACCTAGTTCCCCAATTCAGAAAGATCCGAAATTTTGAGAAATGTTTCACAAGAATTGCTCCTATCTATATCTAGATTTGGGCCCTGATCAGGGATTTCTACTGAATTTTCATACAAGCCTTATCCAAACTTCATCCATTAATTTCTCCTAACCTATAATTCGGAATTGACTTTTCCCTTCAGCCCTAGACCCTAATGGGGAGCCTCCTCCTAATCTATTTTATTCTTTGTCAAATTCGGAGTTTAGCTATTCTTCGTCCAAATTGACCCTAACCTTCATCCAACAATAACTTCCTCAATTTTCACCCGATTTGGGCGTGCCTTAGGGTTTTGGAAAGCCACGGCCTCCTTCTTTAAGCTTATGTCCTTGAAAATGACTTGACCTATGGTCCTAAGGGTCTGTCCTTGGGGTAGGCCTCGGCCCAAACCACTAGCTTCCAACTAGGGACCTAGGGAAAGATTGGAAAGGTTTAACTCATACCTCGGAACTTGAGTCATCGATCATATCCACCGGAAGCTCTACCTCCTCTGCCATGAACACCTGTGCCATGAAACAACAAACCACCATTCTAATCATAAAATAAATTGGTGCAAGGATTTAATTGTTGCTTTTATCCCATTTTTTTTCTCCCTCTTCCTTTTCTTTCCTTCCACACTCTAAGGTGGCCCAACTACCCTCCTCTCCTACCTACCAAGCCAATCTCAAGGACATGTCATACCATCCTCCAAGGTTGAGCTACTTCTTACATCTTACGTCTTACGTCTTCTACTTACGTATCACACTTAATCTCATGGAGTTCACCTACTTCTAATCTGAGGGCTTAAGTAAGTGTTGGGGATTTTGCCCTATCCTATCAACCTTCACCTTCTTCCTTCTAATTGTCCTCCCCCTTGTCATTCATCTTCATTCCTTCGGACTTCTGCCATCTCTGCTTGGATTGCCTTTCTTTGTTTTTACGCCGGTTGTAGGAGATAGGGCGTTGGACTCCCCGCTTCCGTTAGTGTCTTAATACAAGGACTACCCCCTTCTCCTCTCTCTTCCCTCTTCTTTAAACTTGGCCATATCAGTTTTCTATTGTTGGACTTCCCCTCCTTTTCCCTATGTTGAATCCAACCCCGTAGACCCCGTTGGAACCCACCCTACAGCCCCTGTTGACCCCAACCTCGGGCCCTGCCGATAGGTGTTGTCTATCGATGGTACTTGGCTGGTGCCCTCCCCCTTCCTCGGGTATTGGGGTGTCGGAGGTAGGAGTTGGGGTCTTGGCTCGGGTGCTTTCTTCTTCCTCTCTTATACTAAACCCCCAAAAGGGGGGGTGTTAAAAGGTTGTGATATTGCTAGTGGGTGGGGGCTAGGCTTGCATAGGCAAAGGCTATACTAATTATCCCCTATGCTAATCTCGACTTCTAGTTCCTATTTTTTGGTCCTAAGCCTTGGTTTGTTCCCAACACGTTTCGGAAACTAAACTTTGTGGGGAGAGGGGTCACGTGGTCTCATGGTTCTCCCGTGAGGTGGTTTTAACACTCTACTAATATTTTTCACCCCACGAGGGTTCAAAGCTTCGCCGTCGTGCCCCTTTTTAACGCACTGCTAAGATTTTCCAACCCGAGGGGGTTCAAAGCTTTACCGTCTTCCCACTATCTAATACACCACGGGGACTCTTTTATCCTATGGGGTTCAAAGCTTTGCCATATGGGCGGGACCCACTACCTTCACATCCTCGTGTCTCTCAACAAGAAATAACATGTCATTGTTAGGGACAAAGACAAAAAATAAGGAAAGGGCTTTGAACACTCAAAGGCTAGCGACACGGGTTAGTAACTTCAATGACGTGAACTAAAGGCCCCCCAAAGTGGCATCGCCAATCATATGGAGGGTTGCTCTAGGGTTAGTACATGACAAAACAAGGAGAGTGACAAAAAAAGGGGTCTCTCAAAGGTAAGCACCCATAACTTCTAACAACATAGTAAATTAGCAAAAGCTTCCAAGCTCAAGCTTAGAAGAGTTAGTACCACGTTCAATCAAAAGAAAAGGCAAGGGAATCACAAAGACCTTGCAAGCTCCAAAAACAACAACAATGGCCAAAAGTGCCCCCAAAACACTGTTGCAAGGTTTGTGGCTAAAATGTCACAATTTTTAATACAAATTGGACCCAATAGACCCAATGGACCCAATTACACAAAAAGGGGGTTTTGAAAGAGGAGAAAGGGTGCCCTTTTATACTCTTTTCCAAGCACCCACCTCTCCTTGTTCATCTAAGTTAACCTTATCTTCTTGGATTTTCATCCAAAACTCAAGGCTTTCGTCCTATGTTGGCCTATTGAGCTAACTTTTGGAGGTTAACTCTGAATTGCAAATGGATTGCGCCATTGGCTTCAGAAAGCCATTTCTGGTGGGAGGGAGTCCCTTCCTCTTTTTCTATCCTCAAAATCACAACGAAACCTAGCGCCGACTTACGCCAAAACGTGGAAAAAATCCCAACTTTGGGGGTTCACTTTTTTAGCAAAGGTAACTAGCCTAGGCTCCTAAGTAGGTACGGGGGAGTGAGAAAAGATCTATCTTGGGCCCCATTCTACTTTCATATGCTCCCGCTCCGCCAATCAAACCTGCTGTAGACTTTAAATTTTGTTAATTAATAAGGAATGTTGCCAGTTCGGGTACTTTTGACTATCGAAATATTGTGAAACTTGTCGGGGCATCTTTTTAACATAAAAGAAGCTATACTAATTTTTAGTGGGAATTTACCACCACCTCAAAAATTTCTTGTAATTTCTTATCACAAGTTTGGGTAGTTGACCATTCGGAAAAACATCTTCTAACTATCAAAAAATTCCGAAATTTTTTGTAGAACCTCCCATGGGATCCCATGACCCATGTGTAGATTCATATTTGTATTCTACACATTGGCCTAGGGGGGACAAATTCCATCCCCTCATTTAATTATTGGTAATTGGGGAATCTTCTACACCGGGGGGAATTTGGGCGAAATGACTTCGCCGTTGGTTCCTGGGCATGGTTTTAACTCCAAACCACCCTCCTTGGACTTGAGATTACTCCTTGGTCCCACCTTGGTATTTTCAACATTTGCATGCCAAGAATTGAGGTTCCGCTATTTCATCGATGGAATGGGGAACTGGAACATATCTCCGAGAATTGATTCCTATGCCCTACTAGAGTTCCCTCAATCAATTCTAGCCTAGAGATGTTCCTTCTATGTGGGTTTTTGAGTCTGATACACTCATCACTCATAATTGACCGATTTGCCATGATTAGATGGGTTCTAACCTATTTACAACTCGTGGTTGGGCCATTCTAGTTATAATATTCTAAAAATAGACCAAATACTATATTAGAATGTGACACTCCTATTTTGGTTCTACACTCTTTTTGGGGCTTTTTGAATATAAAAGTGCATTTAAAATGACAAAATACGAAAAAAAAAAAAAGAAAAAAAAAAGAGTGAGCCTCTAGTGACAAATTAGGGGCTCACAACAAGCGCCTACAAATTGTAGATCATAGTCGTAGTACAACATTGGTCATGATTAGGGGTTTAGGAATTGTTCTATAGTGAGCACCATGGTTGAATTACAAGAAGAGGAGAGTACAATGGTTGAAGTTGTGTTGCCATCTATACACATGAGGGCTCTGCCTAAAGAAGTGGAACAGATTGAAGTGGCCTTGGAATTGTGGGTGGTGGAGTGCCACAACACCATGCCCAAGCTATGGTCACCATGAAGTCATGCTTGTATGAAAAATTCCTACTCAAACTAGTAGAACCATTTGCTAATCACTACTAACCTTCAAATCTAGATGGAAATTCTTGGCAATATCTATTTCAACAACAGTGTTTTTCAGTGCTCGGTGTATATCATCAAATTCTCGAAGGCCACCTCAACGGCTTGCCAGGAATTGTCAATGACTTCATTCGAAGCAAGTGGTGGCCTTCAAATTCAACGGAGCCTATATACTACATCATAGCTCAAGGCTGGAGAGGGGGCAAAATTCTGAGACAAGCAATAGCCACAACAAATCATGGCCAGCAACGCAAGATTGTAGACCCCTACTTGATCTAGCCACCTAGAGGACGGATTCAACACAACCAATCAAGGTCGTGTTCAATGCCTCATCCTAAAAGTGCTAAGGCTGGGATGTCTCCACAATCACCCCTAAAACCAAAGGTGTGGACGAGGAAATGGTTGTGGGAGGGGAATTGGAACAAGGGCAAGGTAGGAAGGGAGGGGAATTGGAGCTCGATCTATACATTGGGTGGATGGTACTTGTGAAGTGATATTGTCAACGTTGTAGCAAGTGGAATACCAATCCCACATGCAGGGCGTTGACGTTGTAGACCAGATGCGTATTGACTACAGTGTATAGTTTCATTCCTACAAGTGGTGGCACAAGCACTTTTTCCATTGTGGGCAATGTACTAAACAATACATGGGTATTGTTCAAGCATGATAAGCTTACTCGTTAGGAGAAGGTTTATGGCTAGAGTTTATCATTTCACATGGAGGTAGCAAAGAGCTTGATTGGTCCTAGTTGGACCCGCCATTGATATGCAAGGTAGAAGCCCTTCGCTACTCTATTGCTATCCATTACAACAACCTTAGGCTTCGATTGTGGGCACAGGTGCATTATCTACAAATGCAAGACGCATTTCTGTTGCAACACATGTGTGTAGATAGATGCTTCGTGAAGATCCAAACTCAACACAAGTAGCCACTTAGGGTGTTACTCCCTGGACGCTAGTGATAAAGATTGCTCAACAATGGGCAACAAAACTTTGTCATGGACCTTTCTTTTTGCGCTGGATTTTTGTAGTTTAGCATAGCAACTATCATGGGTTAGCAGAGAAGATTCACATTGAAGACATATGGTCGGATAAATGGTTATCACTTTCCAATGTTGTCGTGGTAGAGAGGAATTGCTTTGGAAAAATGCCGAGTTCCTAGCTGCAACTAGAATTGAGTGTCCATATTCTCCAAAACTCCGAATAAAGAGTGTAATAGAGTTTTGGAATCATAAAAAGAGGAGAATACACTTTCAAAATCTCATTACAAAATTCACCAAAAATATAAAACGCTTTTTTCTCCCCTAATATATATCTCTCAACTCATATATATGTCTCCTTATGAGGAAGAAGAAAAAGGGTCTCCCCTTTATCTTCCACCTTATCCTCCATACCTTTTACTTTAGCAAGTGGATGTTCGCCCCTAAAAGTCACATACACTCTATTTTTACCATTGGCTAACTCCACTTTTCCTATAATTCTTATCCATATCCCTACATTGAGTCTAAATCTTTTTTAAATCCAAAAGAAAGACAAAACAAGCTTTGCCTTTCATTTCAAAACCCTAAACACATGATCTAAAGTTTCAAAATATCTCTCTATATAAAATTAAAAGAACTAGGATTCCATACATGTTTAATAGAGGTAAAAATATAGAGTTTCAAGAAAGCATCGCTTCTTGTACTTCTTGAGACTCTATAAAAAAACCCTCCAATTCGACATGCTCATATATACTTTACATAGTATGTGCATTTACAATGCGACAACTTCGACTCCGGTTTGGACTTGTTTAAAGGTTGTCCTAGTAGCTTTTCAAGGTCTTCTAGTACTATTGCTGGATAATTCAAATGTTGCTTATGATTTATAGAACAAGTGATTAGTCGGTTAGGATGGGATTTGGGGCTTGTAAGGTGTTCCAAAAATGTATGTAGATGTTTAGTATTCATTTAGAGTGGAAGGTGTCTAGATTCAACATTATTGTTCATTTCCACAATGATGGTTTAAGCAAGACTCGTTTGCTATACTATGTCATGGTCATTAGGTTTTGTTGTTGTTGTTGTATTATATTTTTTTGTCGTTTGGGGGAGCTTCTCCGAATTTGGAATTTTAGATGTAGCACTTGGACATCACAGCTGTGGGTGTTTTTTTAATTTGTGGTCATTCACTCTATTTGTACTACGAACTTCATTTGTGGATAATTGAACACTCCTTTTTTGTGATGCCACGGATTGAATTGTAGGGGTGTAATGTTGAATTCATCCTCGGAACTACTCCCCTCCCTATCAACATAATGGTAAGTTTGTGCCTTAAAGGGTGGGTTTAGTTGAAAAGGCCATATTTGTTATATTGAGACCTTTCGAAGTCTCAATTTTATCCTCAACTCGGAGATAAACAATTTTATCTCTTTATTGGTATTTTTTTATAAATAGGTAACAACACCAACTTTTAGAATTTCATTATAGAATCACTATTTGAGCATTATTTATTTTTGGTTTTAATTATTATTTTTTTAAATGAATTTTTCTATAACTAGCATTCTGTCTCAAAATATGCAAAAAGTCTCAATATAACGAATATGGCCTTTGAAGGTAGTAGTTGGCATATAGTGGCGGAGTTCTGAAGTGGTAGGCTTACCTATGCTTGTATCTCTGGGACAGGTTTCAATGTGTAAGTCAATATCATACCTACTTCCAATGTCATTCCCCAAATGTAGCAAATGACCCTACTATTTGAGGCTTATAAAATGTGGCTTGCCGATGTCAGAGAAGTTTGACAATTAGTGGCCCCCAAGGTACTTGCCTTATTTACCTTTCGGCAAAATTTCAAAGGCAAGGGCCTTCTCCTCAAGCTGTGTGAGCTTTCTGAAGTCTCGGATCCCTCCAAAAATCTACCCTCCTCAAATTGTCAACATAGTTTTGACTATTATAATCTTGGGATCCAATTGTTGAAAAGCTCCACAAATTTTAGTCTAACTCTGAATTGTAGTCTTCTTCCAAATTCAACGATCAAGTCCTTCCAATCTTAGTTTTCAATCTAGACACCCATTTTTCTTGCCTAATGGACGAAACTGGAAAGACTTCGTCAAGTACAGACGGGGGGCTCATGAGTTAAAGAGAAAGAAGTTGAGATAAGGCCATGATAACCTAGACATTGTCATAGCTAGCTTTGATTTAGCATAAATGATGGGCAATCACTCTAAATGCCTTGAAACTTCACTACAATGTAGATAAAGTTGTCAAGTATCCACATACCAATTTTCACTCAAATCTAAAATACTATTCAATTTTGATGAATATTTTCCACTACTCACTTTCTAACCCTTCACAACCTCCGATCTTCAATGTGGTTGTACTTTACGCATAACTCATAGATCCTAAGTCCATCATAGCTCAGTTTTTGATACTGATTAGTAGATAAGTTGAGAAAATACCCTCCATGTTTCATATCTATATCACAAAAACTCAATAAGATTGAAGCTCCCTATAATCTCCTCTTAGTTGCCTTAGAATTCAAACATCTTCACTTTGAAGCTTCATATCTCCTTCTTTATAATAGATCTAGATTTAAAAATTTGCATCATAGTAGATCAACTATCCCAAAATTCGGATCCAAAAGCTTTCTTTGATCCAATACTTTATCAAAATACAACCTAAAACTCCTCACATCAATGCTTCCTTCAATAGTAAATCACCAACAAACATATAACTTAGCACTCAAATGCATCCCACTCATCAAAAACCACCAAAGACCAAGGGGACAAGGGACCAACCCTTGCCTCTAAATAGCCAACAACAACTTTAGGTTGCTAGTTGTCGACTAATTCTAACTCTACCCCCCTTAACCTTAACTTCTAATCAACTTTTTATCAACAGACAACAAATAAGAACTCCCTATACTATACACTAAATCCTTCGACACATAAAAATACCTATTTCAACTAGTAGATGGCCCACATCACAATAACACATTGCTTTGTACAATTGTTGATGATTGTAATGTAAGCAATGATATCAATTAATTTTATTTATTTGTTTTTAAAATTTTCCTAAGTACTAATGAAGGAAGAGAAATTACAAACAAACAAATGTACCCTTTTCTTACGAAAAACTCATGATGATGACAACTGTGACAACCAATGTTGCAATCTAATGTTTCATGTTGCAAGCTAAGTAAACCCTCTCTCATATAAGTTAAAGATCATGGATGGAACTATCCTTACTTTTGCACGCAAAATATTAAAAAATCCACCAAGAACTGTGATTTTTCAAGAATATCTTGCCTTTCTGGCACAAATTGATTGTTTGTTTCCTCAATTCCAAACATTCAAACTGTTTTTTCCTTTTTGAAAACATACGGCTGTCTGCCACGACCAAGAAGTAACGGACAGACAAGCATTCAAACTTTGGCGTCACCAGGGCCACACAAGCCAAAACGTCTCCTTCCCGGGCAGTCCCCCATTAAATCTTTCCTTACGCCTGCCCAGCCCGCGTCCTTTCTGCCAGCACCCCCATCCACTCAGTTTAGGCTTTCTCGCTTGCCCTCTCTAGCCTCCCGCTCGCCATCGCCACCTCACAGCTCTGTGCAGTCGATGCAGCATCTGCAGTTCGTTTTGGACGACGGGATCCCTCTTTTCCACCTTGCTGGGCGTGAGCTGGCGCACCAGATTCCCTTGTGGATTGGCTGTGACCAACTGAACTTCCAGAGACAGCACGCTTCCGTAAGCTTGGATTCGGTAGTGCAGTAACGCTCTCCGGTTGAACTCTGGTTGAAAGATTGGTTTTTGTGAGCTTCTGTTAGATGAGAGCTAAGTTGATGTGAGATTAGGTTGCTTCATCTGTGCTGGAGCGAGGAATGGTGCATGGTTTGTGTGTGGGTGTGATTTCTTTGGAGTTAGGGTTAAGAGTGCATTCGCGGAAGCGTGTTTAAGTAATTAGGGTTGGGTTTTTTGCTCTGGGGAATGTCATGGGGTTGGAACTGAATGTGAGAGTTTTGTTCTTGTAGCGGGGAGTGAGCAAGGGAGGGATTTGGATCTGGTTGAATGTGAATTGCGATATGCAATGACTTCGATAACGAAGACAGAGAAAGCGCACCAGAAGTACCGTGCTGCTCAGTATGCGGAAGCGTTGGAGCTTTACACGGAGGCCCTGAACGCCGCGACGCAGCTGAACCATCAAATCGCGTTGCACAGCAACCGCGCAGCATGCCACCTGAAGCTCCAGGAGTACAAGCTGGCCGCAGAGGAGTGCAGCGCCGTGCTTGAGCTCGACGCCAAGCACACGGGTGCGCTCATGCTGCGCGCACAGACCCTGGTGGCCATGAAAGACTACCACTCCGCCTTGTTCGACGTCAACCGCCTGCTGGAAGCCAACCCGAATTCCGAGGTGTATCGAAACTTGCAGACGCGGTTGAAGACGCAGATGGCGTTGGCGACAATTCCCGAAGCCGAGAACGAAACGCCCCCGGGGTCGCCCTCGCACCCGCAACGGAAGCTGCCTGCGCTGGCGCCACTGCCTAGACCCGCAGGATGGGCGGCCATTCCGAAGCCTAAGGGGCACACTGGGGTGGATTACTCGCGATGGAGCGGCTTGGGCGACGACGTGAGTAGCGACGAAGAGGAAGAGGAGGAGACACAGTACCAGTACAGGCTCACCAATGTTGGACTCAGCAATTACCGCGTTGTGTAAAATATCATTAAGCTTTTACTCTTTGGCGTCTGCTCTTTCAAAAGTAAGTGTCAGGAGTTGGTTGTGCCCCGACCATTGTATAAATATGAAAATCACATATCAATCGGAATTGCCTGCATTCCATACATGGTGCTTCTATCATGTACAAGTGTGTTGTTCGTCGACCTTCGTATAAACTTGAGAATCTATCATTCTGTACTTCTCCAGAGACTCGTTTTTGCCTTTCTACTGCATTCATGGGGCTTCTAGAGTGTAGCAAGTGTAGTCTCGGTAGGTTTTGGCTTTCAAGCGTCTTTAATCTACCAGACTGATATGTCCTATCAGTGACGCTAATTTACGAAAGTCACACTATTTTGAATTACCGCAATTTGAACTTGAAATATTCTTTGCATTGTAGCAGTGTCCAAAAATAAAATTTTGTGGTGACACTAATTTTCTAGGGGGCGCTAATTTTCTCCCCTTCACTATCACTATTAGGACAAATCAGTGTACTGGAATCATTTGGGACAGCCGTCTGCAGGGTGGAATTTGAATTTATCTTTTAAGAAGTCTGTTAATGTTGTGAAGTCTAATCCGAACTTTGTGCTCATTAGAGTACTGTGGACTACTTTTACAGAAGTAGTTCATTCTCGTTTCCTCATCAGGAGTTGCAGGATTCTTTGGTTACATTATATTGAGCTCGAGGATGATTTTTTGTGTATTTTCAGTGCTGTTTCAGAGGTAGATCGTTGCTGCATTAGCTGTTTGTGTGTTTTCTCCTTTGTAGTTTTTTAAAGATTTATCGTTTGAATTTATACTCTCGTTCTATGCGAGCTGTGATTTTTGTAACGCTTCTGCAATTTTCAGTGGAGTAGCGAATGGTGTAGTATCTAGTAATTGCAACCATTCTCCAATGGCCTTGCGATGATCATGTATTTTCTCTTTTGTGAGCCTTTTGCTAATTATACCGTAGGTGGATACTACCGCCTAATTAGAACTGTAATTGGGTTACATTGAAGTTCAGGCTTTCGAAGTTTCGAAAATAGGGGTGCCACCGTGGGTGAAATCGCACCAATCACCCAACTTTTAGAAACAAGGAATGTGAGGAGAAATGATAAGTGAATTCCCATTCCAGACAGTAATTGACACCCTTGTGTTGTTTGATAACCCCTCTAAAGCAAATTCTGTAAGGAAATTTCAAAATGCATTCCTAAGTGCCTAAGCCTTTTCAAGTGTGTTGTGACACTATGAAAAAAGAGCATGGGCTTACAGTTATTCCCAATGAAGCACATTGTTTATTTTTTCAAAATCTGACCATATAGATGTTTAAAGAGCTTGCTTTTGAGTATGCCTTACGATTTTGAGTGCAAAATTGCGTAGGAGTTGTGATATTATAACAAGAGAAATGTACATTTTCTATTTTTAGTATGTTGCCCCTCTCCACAATGTTTCAAAAATTTGCATATAAAATTTTGGGGGGGGATTAGAGGTGACATAATGAACTATAAATTGTGTTAGCATACTCAAATGCATTTCCAAAAACCTTTAGTTCAAATGAAGAGCTATCAAACTCATAGCACAATGCACCTTGCAATTGTTGAAATGCTATGTTTTTTTAATAAGTAGAAATCACAATTAACTCCAAATCAACATTTGCATGTTTAAATTTTCAATGGTGAAAATCATGAAAACACTTTACTCTTTCTATTGGGACCATTTTCAAAGCAAATGGATAAGTATAATTTTTTAGATCTCAAATCAAGTGAAATTGGAAAGCTTTGCTCAAAGCCAAGAAATCAAGTAAAATTTGTGAGCTTTTCTCTTCCACTAACTAATAGTGGGTCAAATCTTTGGGAAATGGTGTTAAAGAATAAGATTGTAGGTGTTAGAGGGTCAAGGTGGGAATTGGTTCACCAAGTCCTAGAAATACATGTAGGTGACCCACATAAAGATTACCATCCAATTGATAAAGAATTGGGAAAATTACTTTGTATTCCTTATAGGTAAAATCCATAAGTTCGAGGATTACACAACCAATGGATGGAAAGAGGTGTTTTTTGATTAAAAACACGTCAAGAGCACAACAACAAAGTCACTCTGTGAAGATTTCCAACTACAGGAATGATTCCTCCCCAGAGGAATTAATTTGATAGGTGTTATTTTGACACCTTTACCATAAAGTAAAAAATAGACATGGGAATTTGAAATTATCATTTGAGGGCTTACTAGAAGCTATCCAAAAAGTTTCATAGTTTTCTGGATTGTAGAAGATGACTCCATAGGAATTCAATTGCATTTTCCGGCATTTGGAAATTCATAGAAATTACCAAGGTAGTGATAAAATCCCACTAAAAATTAGGATAGTGTATTTAGCATAAATAAGTGCCCTGCCATTTTTCAAGACATTCTGACATTGACAAGTACCAAAATTGGTAGCAACAATGATTTTTAATGGAATTCCGAAATTCTAGAATTCCCGATAAGTTGACTAGTGTATCCAGAATGCATGACGTCCAATTGTAGTCAACTTGGACTCTTTTCTTACTTTATTGAACCTCCCAAATCACTATGGCTAGTCAAAACTTTGAGGAAAGTCAAACTCCAAGTTTTGAGTTTTTGACCTTTTTCAGTGGATTTCAAATCACTAGTTTCGCTTGCAAAATGGTCTAAGAATAGGGATTGGGAATCTCCAATGATAATTTGGATATTTTGAAGACGATGGCACATTCTGTGTGGTATTTGGTGCATTTCTCCAAAAGTTAAAGCAGTCACAATAGTAGGGTAGAAGTTTAAAAGTTAATTT
Source organism: Straminergon stramineum (assembly GCA_963920665.1). Classification (NCBI taxonomy): domain Eukaryota; kingdom Viridiplantae; phylum Streptophyta; class Bryopsida; order Hypnales; family Calliergonaceae; genus Straminergon; species Straminergon stramineum. Next base: position 3,562,525 of record OY987263.1, read on the forward strand.
TTAGTTTTTCGTGGAAATAGTTTGTTAGGTAACTTGAGGGGGAGGAGGCTTTGGAAATGTATAAAAGGCCTCCCTTCCTCTCACTTTGCACCCCTTTTCTTCATTTTGAAGAATCCATTTACTTGCTTATTTGGCCATTCGAGGCCCTCATTCATTCTTTGGCCAAAATTCGGCCACATTGTGTGAATTTTGGCTATTTTGCCAAAACCTTTGTTTGAATCACATTGGAGCTTTTCTCCCTCTTTGTTATTGAAGTACTTGTGTGTTTAAAGCTCATTCCACAGGACGTGGGGGTCCCTTTGCATTGCTTATTTGCTTTCTTTTTTGGTGTTTTATGTTTGAATACTAACCATTTGATTTTTTTCCGTGACAATTTGAGTCAATGTTTACTAACCATTTCAAACCAAGTTCCTTGAGTGGAAAATCACAAGTTTGTGTTGCTGAATATCCTCCTAAAGCCTTGATGTTTGAAAACATAGTCCTTATATTGGTTGATGTCATTTAGAGAAGTTTGAGTTGGAATCAAACCTCTCAAAGTCCCACACTAATAAGTGTGGGAAACTTTTAACCAAGAATTAAGGGCTAGCCCGCCATATGGCGAAGCTTTGCTCCTTTGCCTAATTTTTAATTGTTATTAACTTTTCCCTTTGTTTTCTTTAAGAGTTGGATTTGAAATCCAAGATGAAGCTTTGCCCTTAAGGCTCGTATTTTAGTATTTGGTTGTGTAGAATTTCAAAATCTAACAAGAAATTCAAAATCTCTTAAGTTGTGACAAGGAAGTCCATAACCCAAAAATTAGAGGTTGGAGACCAAAAAAATCCAAAGGTCCAAGCTTTAAACTCTCAACTAGGATCCAAAACTAGGGACCAGCCATTGACAATAGCCAACATCATGTATCGGGTTGGGCAAAGGGGCCATGTATCAACAGGAGGAGTTGACGGGCACCAAGTTTGGTTCTTGTAGCAAGTTAGTTTGCACATGGGGTTGGTCTTTGTGGTGGATTGGACATGGCAATAGGTTGTGTAATTGCACTTTGTTGTGTAATTTCTCACATACATCCCAGGCAAAAAGATGGAAAACTAATCCAAAGACCCTACGGGACCTCTAGTTGTCTTAAACCTAATTTTTCCTCAACTACTTGTCTATTAATTTTAGTTCTTAATATTGGAAGATCACTAATATTTTGCATTGGTAATTAGAGACTTGAGTTTGACCTTTGGCTGAGCAAGTGAGATACAGGGACTTATATTTCTAAATTTTTAACACCCTATGGTGTTGAAAATTGGAGATTGACTTAAATTTGAAGTGGAGTGATTAACCCCTATGCGTTAGAGCGGACGTTTTTCGGATGTTGGGATTCAAATTGAATTTTCCAGAATAGAGGGTTCATTTCAATCGAACCTGTGTGCAAGAGCGATTTAGGGTGGCTTGGGGTGGTGAATTATGCTACATTGTGCCTCAGATCGGCTTGAGGTTGCCATAAGTTTACTACGCCAAATTTGGTGTATATAGACTATATTAGGCTATCAGAGGAAACCTACCTCGAATCTTATAGCTTTCAGCAAGAACAACAATTTGGATCTCTCAACTTTCTCCAAAAAAATTTCCACCTCATTCTTACCTCAACAACCTACAATATACTCGATTCCTACAAACATTTGATTCGTGCTCTACCCTCCACAGATTCCCAAAGATTTAACATGCACAAAAATGCCCCAGATCTATGGAAAATCCTATTCATCAAATATTATATTCTCCACATCCGCACAATGGATTCTTGCAAAAATTGCAGATCTGCATTCATTGGGAGTTGGTTTGAAGATGCAATGGTGAAATTTTCAGCAAACAAGTAGACAACAAATTATCACAGTTTTTCTAGGATGTGCCGAAAAGCTTGTCACTAACGTTGTTCTCATTGTGACACATAGGGGTTATGCCCAGGGAGTGCATACTAAACAAAGTAGGGTTTTGAACTCAATGGAATAAATTCAAATCAGTTAAGAGGAGTCCAAGCACAATCCAAACATAGACAAGACCATTCCGATTCTGAGAAGTCACAAGGGAATGGAAACCATTCGATTGGAACAAATAGCACGTTTTCCGAAGTTTGAAAGTTGGTTCACAGACAAATAGATAAAACAAAAGGAGAGAATAGTTGACTTTTTAGATTCTAGGAATTAGTTAGTAGTTAGTAGAAGTCAAATCCATTTGTCTTCAAACATTTGTTGCTTCTTGATAAATTAGCAAGGAATTTATAGATTAGATTTGATAGGATTTCATTTACAAAAAACATCTAGAAAGAAAAGAAGGAAATTAGAAAGAAGGAAAAGAAAAAGAAAGAGTCGAGGCAAGCTAGAAAGAGTCTTTAAACTCTCCCAACAAACCACCTACTCCACCAAACATTTCAAAAGCACAACAAAAATAGAGATAGGAGACATAACGATGACGCCATTGCGATGCACAATAATGCAAATTTAGGAGTTGCGGATCTTGAGGTAAGTTCGTAAAACATTTTTCTTTGCTCAATTTCACCCAAAAATACTTAGATTAGTGTTAGATACTAGTGTTGGCAGTTAAGAATTAGATTCAGACCACTAGGACCATTAGAAAAGTAGAATTTGACAGTGAAAGTAGTAAAGAAAAGTCGATAGCTTTCCAAAAACTTGTTAAATATAAAAAATAGACAAAACTCCAAAAAGTTATGCCAGATGAAAAAGTAGTTAGAAAGGTGAATGAAAATTAGAAACTCACCCAAAAGAATCAAGAAATATTAAAATATGGAGTAAAAGTAGAAGTCAAAGGTAAGAAAAAAGTAAATTTCAAGAGTAAAAGGTAAAAATATTGATGGATGAAGTTTGATGAACTAGTTGCTAGTCAAACTTCATCCGTGGAGAACTTTTATTAGAAAAGTCAAAAGTATAAGTGTTTAACCCCTAATTGCCTCATTCACCATATTTGGTCGACCTGAAATTTCAGGCTAATTTTGGGATGGGCAGTTAGATTCCTGTGACCACTTTGAAATTTTTTATGGGCAGTTTCAAAGGTTAACTACTGAAATTTTTTATTTTTCACAGAAAAAGGTAAATACTGGATTTTTGAGAGGTCCTCAAAGGCATATATGTATCTTAGTGGTAGAGTAAAGCTTGCCAATTTCACTTGATTTGAGATCTAAAAAGTTGTTCTTATCCATTTGCTTTGAAAATGGTCCCAATGGAAAGAGTAAAGTGTTTTCATGATACTCACCATTGAAAATTTAAACATGCAATTGTTGATTTGGAGTTAATTGCGATTTCTACTTCTTAAAAAAAATTGCATTTCAACAATTGCAAGGTGGATTGTGTAATGGGTTTGATAGCTCTTCATTTGGACTTAAGGTTTTTGGAAGTGCATTTAAGTCTGCTAACACAATTTTTAGTTGGTCATGTCACCTCCAATCCCCAAAAAATCTTATATGTAAATTTCTAAAACATTGTGGGGAGGGGTGGCATACTAAAAATAGAAAATGTGTATTTCTCTTGTTATAATCTCACAACTTCTATGCAATTTTGCTCTCTAAATTGGTACACAAACTAATAAGCAAGCTCTTTAGACATTTGTACAATTAGATTTTGAAAAAAAAACATTTTTTGGAATTGGGGATAACTATAAGTCCATGCTCTTTTTTCATAGTCAAAACACACTTGGAAAGGCTTAGGCACTCAAGGGTTAACTCCTAAATGTTTTTGACTATGTTTCCACTAGAAACACTCCCAAACTATCATTTTTAGAACAACTACCAAATTTTAGGAAATAAACATTTTGGGGCACATGTAACCATAAGATCTTGTAATATGATGATTTGAAAAGATGTGGAAAAATTTCGGAAATTTCCACCTTGTAGATTGTAAGATATTAGGCTTGGAATTGGCAAAAATCCTTTTTTTCGCCTTGTGAAAAAACAAGCAACTGCACTTCACAAGGCCACATTTGTATGAAAAAATTCCAAAATGAAGGTTACCTTTTGGATTCATTCTTCAAGGTAAGTTGGCTACATGCTTGAAAAAATTCAAGTCATTTGGAATTGTACAACATATAGAAAAAAAAATAGTAAGTACAAAGAAGTAGAGAATGATTCAAAATACTAAATTGTTAAGAATTTTGTTATGGAATTGAAAAATGCCAATCCCAATGGTTGTAATATTGTAACAAATAATCTACATACTCTCATTTTATTTTTTCTAAAAATATTCAAAATTGAATTAAGTAAAGGACTTCAAAGATTATTTTAGAGTAGAACAAACTAAAACTCCTCATGACTTTCCCCTCATTAATCAAAATGGAATGATTGAAAACTTTCCATGCATATATAAATCTAAAAAACCAATTTCAAATTTTTGTTTTAAGAAGAAGTATTTTTTAAGAAATATTTGGGTTGCCCAAATATCAATGACAATTGCATATCATGCAATTTCATTTTAACTATGTGGTCAAATTTATGAAAATTGTTGGGCTTTTAAGCTACTCCTCAGGCTTACATTGTGTCAAAATTTCAAAGAAAAAAAAGAAAAACTCCATTCATAGTGAGTTGTCCAAAATTGCTATGTTGCCAAAAACGCAATTTTGATCCTTTAGGGGTTGAACTCTTCCAAAAGGTAACTTTAGTAATTTTTACTTTAATTTTTTTAGGCCTAAAAATACCAAGTAGAATTAAAAGTTAAAAGACATAGTTAGAACAGAAGGGAATTACAAGGAATCTTTTGAAAAAAATCTTAAGAACAAGTTAGGATTAGAATCTTTTAGAGCATAATTTCAAGGTTCTGAAACTTGTTTAACCTTAGGAAATAGATTAATATCAAATAAATTAGAGTAGGATGAAGAATTTATCAATGTTAGGGAGGATTTGGATGAAAGTCAACCAAAGTTGAACAAATCAAGTGCATTTCAAAATTAGGAAGAAGATAAAAATAGAAAATAATCCAAAAACTAAAAGTGGATTCCAATAGTTAGCATAGAAGTAAACAATGGATGAAGCTCTAACCATTAGATTGGAATCAAAACTTCATTTGCACCTTAGATGAAATTTGAGGGCTCCAAGAGCCCGTGAGTTATCTTGTGTTCCCAAGCTATGGGAACTCGCCATAGTCACTACCACATCAGAAAATAATATTTTTTTTTAATTATTTCAATTATTTTTAAAATTCAATTTTAAGTTTATCATTACTTTTTAGAAATTTTGGGGAAATTTCTTTTTTAATTTTTTTTTCCAAAAATTCGGAAATTCAGCCCATTAGGGGCTAGTTCCCAATTTCTAGCATCACAAGGAACAATGTAGGGAACAACCCTGAAATGGGCTCTTGGAGCCCTCAAATGTCCCCTAATGTAATATCATCAAAGGCAAGTTGGATTCGAAAGTTCTTGATCATTTTGGAAAGGATATCAAAAACCCTATGACTTGACTAACTTTTTTCTCTTGATTGATTAATCCTCTATGGGCCTAATTTGGAAAATAAATCCAAGGCCAAAGGCGTTTACTTATTTGTTGGAAGTGGATTAAGTTTTCAATTAGGGAATTCAAAGTAGAACTTTCATACTAAAGATCCATTACTTGGAAGGCGTATTTGGATTTAACATATAGACACCCATAATACAACTTGACAACACTAGAACCTGGTTGTGTTCGCTTAATTCCAAAGGTGAGAATCAAGAGCCCAAATTCCCGCAGTATCAAAATGAATGATTTTCACAATCACTGGTTTGTCCCTTAAAGATTAATGTAGTCTGCTCTTGAAGCAAATTTTAAAGAGTTGATTGCCTTTGGAGAAGCTAAACTCCTTGAACCAATTTTCAGTAAATTTTCATAGGAAGAAAAATGGAATTGACATCTAATCTGAGTCATTTCATATTTGTCGGACCTTTAAGGAAATAGTTACATATTTTTGAAGTTGAAATGCCATGGTCACTACAAAAAACCACCTATAAAAATGTCCAGTACACTATTGGTACATTGAATAAAAAACAATGTACATCTATGTTAGTGGTCGCTTTTAGAGCAAGGTTATTTTTAGAGCACCCTACTTTAGGAGTCTGGATAGTGGTTTTAACTTGAAATGTTGAATTTGTTTGCAAAATAGTCATTGACATTGCTCACCTTGAATTTCTACATTTAATAAGCTTACACCTTACACTTGATAGTTTAGAAGAGGTTTTGTATCTTTTATAAAAATTACATTGTTAAAGGAGCTGACCGCATTCCAATCACCCCCCCCCCCCCCATTTCTGCTTTGTAGACTATAGTTCTTCACTTCTTCTTGATCAGGTAGTCAGGAGTGGTGATTAATTGTGGCACAGTTCCAAATGTAATTGTGGCACATTATGTTTGGCTACAAGACTGTCAATATTGCAATTAGCCCTTGGATGATTTTGCAACCAGCCCTTGGTCGATTTTGCAACCAATCCTTGGTTGGAAATACAGAAATCTATATGACCAATATAAGTCGAACAAAATCTTAAGCTAAAAAATTCATAGTAATTACATTTTGAGAAATAAAATTATGAAAAATATGGAATCCTTCCCAACTCTATTTCTGTACACAATAAAATTTCCCCACTCAAAAATCCCAAGCTCCATATATGCGTAATTGCTTAAGTGGTTGCAAATGGGTCATATGCCTTAGAAGCGTTCTTGACAATCATTTTTCCATGAAACATGTATAGGAATCTATTCTATTAACCCCTAAAGAAGTAAAGCACTCAGTTACTAGAGCATGGAAAAAAATTTAAGACCATTTGGTCACGTGGATTGAAAGATCGTAACATTTGAAGTGAGAAAAAAATACTTTTTTCATTCCTACTTTATAGGGTCAGTAGACTTTGGGTCCTCTTGGAGTAAAATTTTTGCTCTACACCAAAATGAGGATTTTGACCATTCTGAAGTGTATGATGTTAGAATCACTCATGAAAATTTTTAGAAGACTGTGAGATGTCTAGCTTCCACTAAATCACCTTGCTATGCAAGAAGGTTAAGTGAGTTAGCAATACACAAGTCATTTTTTGATGATTTCTTGTGCATAGAAGAAAATTTGAATTTGAATAGTGAATAGTGAAAAGTGAGAGACAAACAATTGGAATATATTTAAATAATTTGAAGAATTTTGACTTTACAAATTACAAGATAATGGGACTTGAAGTTAGAAGAAAATGTTTTTTTCTTAAAACTGCTCCAACTTAGCTAATAAAATTTGACTCTTCTCAGAATGGGATTTGAGGACTAAAATTTTATTCTTTTTGAAAATTGTATGCCAAATTTCAAAAGTTAATGAGGTTTTCTGCAAAAGATCTTCCAAAGGTTCTTGAACTACTTGAGCTACCAAAAATTTTAGGGCAATATAACTTTTGATTCAAGAATCCAATCAGAAAAAAAATGAGTTTTTCACCAAAGAAGTACATGTTCACACATTGTGTCCAAATTTCATAAAAATCCAACCAAAAAATGACTTCTAGGGTTGTTTTGTCGAACACATTGTGGGTTTTGGGTGTCGAGTTGTTTGTCTGATGTCGCGTATTGTATAAGACGAGTGTCGTGTATACATGACAATTTTGTTGAATAAGGCCTTATCCTAACAGTAGAGACAATTTTAAATCTCATTTTATTTATGATCTATAATTTAGAATGTAATCAGTAATTATTAAATTGAGACACTTCAATAAAATGAAACTCAAATATGTTGAGATTGGAAATAGAAAGTGCTTTATTTGAAAGTCAACCTTAAGGTTGACTTTATTAGACGAATGAGGGGGTCTACTAGACGTGTTGGATGTCGTGTTTGTTGTATTGTCAAGTTGTTCAAGCGAACAACCATGATGACTTTGTAGGAATCTACCCAAGATTTTTTTGCGTACATTGAATAGACATTTGGTTCTTACATTTGGTCCTTTAGAAGTTAAGTATACAATGTCACAACCCTAGGTAAGACCCTTGTCACAATTTCTGTTACAAAATCCATCATGACTTCATTTCAGAGAAATATTATCCTATTATTTCATCCAACATTCATGATGAAAACCTAGAGTACAATCACAATGTCACTATTGCCTCCACAATGACTATAGAATTGTTGTTATAGCTAGTAGAGTATTGATCACACTAAATATGTATAGGAAATGTCATACTAAAATATTTCATAGAAACAAATTTGCATGGTTTTTTGAAGGACACCTCTCAAATGTTATAGTTAGAAGGTTATCGAACCAATTCCTATCCCTTAAAGAATTTCACTTTCTTCTATCAAGGGTCATGATTGATTCATTTATATCAATTAGATCTTTAGAAAAGATCTTAGTAGAAAAATTGCCTTAAAATTGTTCTTTTTGAATTTTCTATAAATAATTGAAGGAAAGGGAAGTAAGTCCCTTTTAGTGTCCATAGAATTGTCCTAAACCATTCTTCAAAAAGAAGGAATCTAAAAGATGAGAGTCCATCAACATCTCAAAAGGTGAGTGGACTTCACTAGAATTGAATTAGTATGAATGTTATGGTTTGGGGGCAAATAGTAGAACTTGGGAATAGGGAGAGGTTTGGGAATGGGTTGTTCTATCCTCGGTTCTACCTTATAAGACATGTAGAAAAAAGACAGCTTCAATGTATTTTTATATAAAACAATGAAACTATATGCTTTCATATGAAACTTGCCAAAATCCAATAATTTTATTCATATAGTAATTTTAGTAATTTTTCCATTTACTAAATTGATAAAAATGATTTTACAAGATTTTGACCTTTCAAAATTTAGCATTATCTTCACCAATGTGAACTATTATGAAGGCAATCCTCTAGTTTCATAATTCATGCCTAAAATTGGGAGTTGGTCTTAACTTTCAATTGTCCATGGAGGAGACATTAGGGAAAAATTGGGGCTTCTATAGGGCCACTAGAGCTAGACCAACAATCCCCAAAAGATATTTTTTAAATTAAAATATTTTTATATGCACTTTTGGGGGAACTAGTCCAAAAATTGATGGCCATCTTGAAGCCCCAAATTTTCTAATATGCAATGGTCCTTTATGTGTTTGACAACCAATAAAATAATAAATCTCATTTTTGTTATTAATAGGATTAGGATTCCCAATCATTTTGTTTTACAAAAATACTGGGCCCAAATAGGTTTTCCATATTAAATTTTGGCTTATAGTGATTATAACGAAGACCTTAAGCCTCTAAAAGCCCAAGGGATTTGGACAAAACACAAATGTGTTATAAAATATAAGTTCTATAACTTTTTTAAATTTTGCATCAACAAAAATATTGTGAATCATGAAGAGTAGAAAGTATCTATATGATCAAAATTATAAAAATATTTTTAGATTCTTTTCAAATGAATTTTGAAGATATAACTTCAAAAATTCACCAAAAATACAATTTCTCTCTTTTAGCATTAGAATTTTTTTATGATTGGTCAACATTGTGGTTTCTATTGATTTGTCAAATTTAAGGCATAAGATCTAGTAATGTAAACACCAATACTTTTCCCCAATAGTAAGTTTTTCAACACTAATCAATTCTTAAATATTTTGTGCTATTTCTATTATAATTTCTATTTGATCATAGCAATCTTAGTTTTGAATCTAAATATTGAAATAAAATCCAATATTTAAAAATTAAAAATAAATTAAAAAAACTCCGCTTGAAAATGCTACCCGAAGTCGGGTAGTGACCAAAAAATAGTTGCTTGAGCATTTAGGAGTTAGTCATCACAAATTAGGCTAGCATTTATGTTCTAGTACTCAACAATGGACAATGGTCCTAGTAGATGAGATCTTGAAGGGGGCTTTGAAGGGGAGATTAGTGTCACCTTTAAAAAATGAGTTATGGATATACAAGTTTATGGATATTGATTCAATAGAGGAATATTTCAACTTGCACTAATTCAAAATAGTGTAACTTTGATAAAAATGATAAACTAGTGTCACACTGACACCATTAATCCATCATACCATCACATGTTCTATTAGGACAAGTCAATGTAGTCTAATTGGTAACTAATAAAATTTGACATAAATTTGTAGCACAATCAAGTCATTCATCCAACAATATCCGCATGATTGCAAGAAACACTTTACGTTTTTGGCTCAAAAACACGATTTTTGGCCACAAGATTGATAGTACTATGGACCTCTATCAATTCCGCATGTCAATGTACACCTACAAATCTCAACCATCCATTCGGAGAGCTTGTGGATCTAAACCACTGATTTAGTATTATAGAATTCTATGTAGTACTATAGACTATTATGGAGTACTACAGAAGCCACTGGGAGCAAAAAAAAACAGAAAAGGGGTCTATGAACCTTTTCATTTTTAGTAATTAAAAAAAAAATTTAAATCCCCTCCCAAAAGCCATTTTAGTAGACAAGTGTGCTCTCGCATTGCACCAAAAAAATTTCAAAGAAAATTTTCTCTTGCCCAAAAAATGAGTGCAAACAACGGTCGCTTTGGCCCCCATGTAGACACCTCATACAAAGGTGCTTTGAAAAAAACTCTTTGTTCGTCATTGGAATGTGAGTGCACCTCTAGCTTCTCCAATTTGTGGCTTCCAGTTCGCATTTTGGGGTACAAGATCGGACCTCCAAAACCCAAAATGGCTAAGGTAGACACCCAATCGGGGGCACCTTAAAAACAATAAAGTAATTTAAAATAAATATATAAAAATTATAGAATGTGTGAAACTTTTATGTGTGCCTTCATTCCAAATTTCAAGACAAACGGACTCATGATGCAAAAGTTATGACCAAAAAACCATGTGTTCGAGGATAAGGGGACAAAAGATAGGACAAGTGTTTTTTGCAATCACCCATCAAACCCATATTTTTTGTCAACCTAGGTATACAACTCATGTATTATATGCAATTATGCATGAAGTATCAACATTAAAATCGCTTAGAAGAGTAGAAGACAATTTTTCTAAGTACTATATCAAATTAAAAGGACCACGAAGTTAGGTGACGTCCAAATTAAAGAAAATGAGATCATGTAGAAGACTAATTTTGGGTTGCATATTTATTAAAAAAAATCTTCACAAAATATAGAAAGAATTGAAACACCTAAGCATAATAAAAAAATACAAGAAGTTCCCTCCAATTAAAATTGAAAATCATTTCACAATGTTTTATTTATAATATGAAAAAGTCAAAAAGTCCAAGAAGTTGGGTAGCTAAGTACTAAGTAGCTTAGCTTATGCTAGATGTATAAAAAATCTAAAATGATTTGTTTTTTATGCTATTGTTGTCCTCAAAAAATATTCATTTCAAGTATATAATTACATTTTTGGAATTATTTGGATTTCTTGTTAACCCCTAAACATCTAGATTCATCTCCAAAATTAACAATTTGAGAAAAATTATTATAAAGTGCTATTTAGAAGCATATTTTGGAATTGGTACAAAAATAAAAGTTGTAGATTTTGATTTGTAGATTCCATCTATATGGTTAGATTCACCAATGCTATCACCAATTTTTTTCTATAAATTTTGAAAGAGAAATTCCAAAATCCCTTCAAAATTCGATTACAAGAAAAATATTATCATTTTCTGAGTAAAATTTGTTGGAATGGGTATGAGATGAAGTTCTCTCCACACAGTGTGTTCTTGAAATTTTTGTGTTCTTCCTATCTATGAACTCATTTTGGCAAATCCAATTTTGAACTAGAGTCAATGCAATTTGACCACTTGACATACTTGCACATTGGTAATTTTAGAAAAATATGTATTCTAGTAACATCAAATCCAACCCTTAGATAGGACAACAACTTGATAATGTATGTCCACAAATTAGAATAACTTTCATCCAAGTAGTTAGGAGGATGAAACTTGAGATTCAATCTGTTCATTTTCCAAAAATTGGGTGTTGGAGAACTTAGGGGTTAAAAGGGCTATAAGATTTTTCTACATTAAAACAAATTATATCCCTTGAGATGGGACTAAAATGTATTATAAGTGATTATAATTAGGTCCATATAATATGGGAGTTGCATACTTAAAGTTGCCAAATTTTATGATTAAGACTGCACTCTTCATTCTATTTAGTGTAGTCCATACTAAACAAATACCATTGAGATAGTATGATTTAGAGTTGGTCCCATGCATAATTTGAGGAATCCACAGTTCCACACTATTCATTGATCAAGTTTTCCCTTTTCTTTTGAATAGCATTACAAATACATGTATATACTATACAATACTACTGTTTGATTGTGTAATAACTTCATTTGTGTACAATTGGCAAACCAACAAATGAATCATAGTGATAACTTCAAAAGTACAATACCATTTCACCACCACAAAGTTGGGATAAAGTACAATTCAGGGTAATTGATGATAAAAGCTCTATTTAGTATGGCCCCAGATCCTAGGTTTGTAGGAATAACGTGGGGAGTAACGCAATTTGAAAAGCAACACTAAACACCATGGAGAGTGTAGCGAGAATGTGTTTGTTTGTAATAAGAATGGTGGGGAAAATTATAATACTTATATGATCATAATCAGCCCAACTTCAGAGAGAACATGGTAGATGAATCATTGATAGCCAATGCTCTGACATAAATATATTTTTTTGCCTCAGAAGTAAATTTTAAAAATATATCACATTACATTCTTGAATCTTGATACAACGCTAGACAAAGGCCAGACACAATGCCCTACTTGCATGTCATCTTCTATTCTCACATGAAAATTCTGGTATTAGATAGACCTGTGGGAACAGATGACTTGGTCCCTGTCGTCTCGTGCATGGTCCTCAAAACTGTTGTCAAAATTGTCCTGAAATTTGGCATTTGTACAAGCCCATATCATCCACATATGTGTGTGATACTGTTAATGAGTACGTGGATTGTGACATGATATAGCAACCTGGCCGGTGAGCATTTTATGCTCACTGGAGTACAGGACACATCAACACATTCATGAGCACTCCATGATCAATAACCAAAACAAATCAACTCAGGTAGTACCTGGAATCCTCTAGATGCTAATTAATCAAGTCCTCTGCCTCCTTGGCATCAAACTACAGTCAACCCTCTGTAATGACCCTGCCTTGGAAGACAAGCTACTAGTGAACCTCTAAAATACATCATTTTTGCCATGGGAAAGTCATCCAATCACATGTGTATATGCACAACATAATAGATTCTCAGGATACACAAGAAATTTGCAATCATAAAGTATGTTGCTCCAGAGGGGTTGTGTGTGGTCTACAGTACATCTGCATGTCTCTAGGAGCAAATGAAAGAGTAACTATATATAGCATATAATGCAATGTGCATCACAATGCCATGTAATTGAAAATCAGTTCAGCAAAATTGTCTTTTTGACTAAGTATGGAGTTTGGGAAAGCTAAACTACTGATTCAACAAATAATTAAATCATTCAACTCTTGCTGACCTTCGGCCCGCCCTGCCTGACCATGTCCTGCAACAGTCCCCCCGCCTGCCCCTGCCCAATAGTACTGCTGCTCTCTAAAGCTTGCCCTTGTAAATTCTCACTAGGAGAAGAACTCAACCCCGCTGCTGGCAGTCCTGACCTAATACTACGTTGCTGGTGCTGGTGCTGTTGTGGTGGCAATGGAGTCCTTACCTGGCCCCGTGGATCTAGACTTCCAGAGCCAAGAATATTAATAATGTGACGACTGTCAGACCGGCCAGCAGCAGGCTGCGGTTGCCCCGAACTCTCTTCAAAATTGGGTCGCCCGGCGCTGGAGCTTACCAGAGTGTCCAGGCTTTCATCAATAATTCGACTACTACCACTAGTGCCTCCTACTCCTGCATTCAAAATTTCATGTCTCCGGGTATCCGGTTCCCGTGAAGTTAGATTCGAACTAGAGCCAGCTGGACCTGCAATCGGAACCCCAGACTGCAAGTTCGGGAACGCAGGTAACCCTGCAAACAGGGATCCAGCTGATCTTGGCAACGGAAGGACTTCTGATATCGATCTGGTTAGTAAAGAGCCTCCGAGGTCGGGAAACGGGCGTGGTAACCGAGACAGAAAGCCCTCCGGCGGCTGGAACGGCTCTTGCTTGACTGACGATATCGATCCGAACGTGGTCGGGTCTTGTAGGCCCAGAAACTGCTGGGCTCGGAACAAGCTCTCCTGCTGTATTCCCAGCTGCCGCAACTGCTGCTGCTGCCCGTGGGGAAAGCTCGGGTTGGGCTGCAGGCCTCGGAAGGTGCGAAGCGCGTTGGCTTGCTGCAGAGACGCCAAGTCGAAGCCTGGCGGGAGGGGAAGCAAGTTGGCTCCAGTTGGGCCCAAGGGACTTTGGAAAAGCCCGCCGCCCATGCCTAGTGGACGATCGCCGAAGTAGCCCCCTGCGGAGGGGCGGTGGAAACCGGGTGTTTGGTGCGTGTGCGTGCCTTCATACGTGGTGATCACCAGCCCGGAGTCTTCGTTCGAACGCTCCACGCGCTTGCGCACCGGGCACAATGGGGTGGTGCATCGGTAGTAGTTTCTGCATGCAGACATGCATGGGAGGTGATCGAGAAGTCAGAATGGCAATTTCGTGGAACTGGCGGTATTTTAATACTTTGGTAAGTTTCACGACGAACGCGCTACTTGGAACATAAATCCCATATGTGTCCTAGTTTGTGGCCTGAAACTAGCTAGAAATTTCTAGAGAAGATTTAAGGTAGACACACCCAAATGCGCCAGTTGCGTAAAAGCATCACTTAATGATCGAGCTGACTACAATCCCTAAATCAGTATGTACCTATTCTTCAAGAAACGATTTCGGAATACCTACCAAAAAAAGCTTTGGCCCTTCGTAACTTTGGAATAGGTATCCAAGTGATGCATTATGTGGTGCACAGGAATCTATTAAATTTTCATAAATCTAATTATAGAAATGTTCACATTAGAAAAAATGGCGGCTTTAGGTGTCCCTATTTTATATATAAGTAACAATTTTTGGAACTAGAATTGCAGATTGAACGAAAACGAGGATTAAGAGGAATTCAGTAAACAGAAAGAAACAATAGAGAACTTACTGGCATGGGACTGAACTCATAACGAGTTACCTCATAATCACTAAAACAAAATTATTGAGCAGCTGCCTGCCTTTGCACAGTTCACAAAATGTCTAGATTCCGCTTTCACAGCATCTTGAGCTCTAATTATGAAGCTTTCAAGTTCGAGTATTTACAGTTTCTGACTCAATTCACCCATGCATTCTACGGTGATCTTTGCTCTTCAAATTATAATACAATTTGGCATGGTACAATGATGTACTAAACAGGAATAATGATGCCTCAAATTGGTGCATTTGTGAGTTGCAACAATTTTGGATTGGCGTGATCAGATGACTAATCTCAGAGCGTCAAAAATGTGACGCTCAGGTGTCCAGAGATCGTAAATCTACGAGGGTTATAGATTTGAGGTTAAGTTGACTGATAGGAGGTTTTTAGTTGGGCACCTAAAACCCGCTCCTGTTTCAGTTGGGGTCCCAAAACTTTGCCAGATCGGAATAAGGATTCCTTGAGTTGATGAAAGCGTTTACAATGGGTGCCAATTTCGTGGAGTTCCGTCGATACATGCAATAAATATGACTAATTAAACTTGAGTTAGTTGACTGTCAACTATTTGTTCACTGGTTTTCTACAGCTGTTAGTAAGTTCATCCAGATTGACTACAGATATCAGTGAAGGGTATAATGGATATGGTAAATGCTAGCATTTTATAGATCGTGGCCTGAATGCATAACCTCCTACGTGAAACTTCAATGCCATGCGTAGTTATGTTTGGAGGCATTGGAGGCCAGGGGGAAAAAAATATACGTGTTACAGCTGAGGTAAGACACGATGGATTTTCAGCCGCATTAAATTACCACGTCAGTCTACCACGTGAAGACGGTGTCAGCGCACTCACTACAGCAGTGTTTGCGCGCATGCACGTTACAATATCCTACACAGTCATCTAATATTAGACACTCGGAGAATCGGCATTATAACGTGCACTATCTACTAAAATTGCATGGACAAGTCTTGCCCAGAACAGAGTTGCAATAACGCATTGATATGGGACACTCCAAGTTCACCAGAAAATTATTTCTTTGGCAAGGAAAAAAGAAGAGAAGAGCTTACCTGGGATGAGGGCTGTTCTTCACGGCTTTTTGACCATATTTACGCCACTTGAAACCATCATCCAGAACGTCCACATCAGTCCTGGTTTTGATGGCGTATCTGGGTTCTCTTAACCGCTTGGCGCCCCCTCGTTTCCTCGGCTTGCTTCTGCCAATCGCAAAATCGCAAAATCTTAGATCTTAGTATTGCTCAGTCTACACATGCTTCGAACTCTAGTTTGGATTTTGGAAACTCTTGACATACACAAATCTCGCTTAAAGAAAGTGAGAAATGCATAATTACAGATTGGAGACAATCCGATCTTGTAAATCTATGAGTTTTAGTCAGATAAATCTACCAGTCCAGGTCAAAAAACAATTACGGTATATCAGAAGACCACCCTGTTGTGAAAAATGCATGACACGGGCAGATCCTGTATGTTTAGTGATCGAGATTACTTTCGAGTGTAATAACTGACGATATCTACGAATCATCCGAAAAATCGACTAAATGATTCAGAAATCTGGAATTTGTGATCACTAACAGCCTGGATCCTAGCCTATATGTCACTGTAACTTTACGAAATTCTACAGAACTGGGTGACTTTGCTATTAACACTAGAAACAGCGCTTGCACTCCCTTCGTTAGGGATTTAGGGTCTATGTTATGTATTCTGTATGACGCTGTGAGAACGACATCAGTGACGCCCTCGGCATTAAAACTACAACAATTCTGCCTCACAATGTCATTCACATACGTTTGCCTCACTATGTATCACAGTGGGGATGTTTTCACACGTGCATGCGAGATTACAGAATTAAAAAAATGACATTAAACCATTCCATATATTCAACACTACTGATGTACAGTCAGATGCAACATATCTATCAATTAAGTACGTGTGCCATAGTCTCCCATATGCTCTAAAAAGACAGTCAAGCCTAATAGAATACTCACATAATCTAAATTAAAACTGCACATGTGCGGATACCAATGAAACAAGACCACCAGAGGGTGCCTCAGATGGATCACGGAAGTACTAAAAAAGAATATGAAGTCATAAATACGAAGTAAGTATGAATAGGATAATAGGATTGCAGATGTACAGTACAGTTTCCGCGTCGCTAGCTGGTATCATGGACGCGTCACTTTCCATAGCGTGATCATGTAATCTCCGTAGCAGTCTCATCGCGCAACTCCACGACCAGCTAGCTAGACCAATGGAAATCATCATGACTTGGGTACTGTAAGGTCTTCCGCGAAGACTAGCTGGGACAAAAGCCTGACACTCATATAACCTCATTTACCACTTACAGCGATTTCTGAAATTAAATTAAGCTATAGACCCAAACCGCATATCTCTATTAGCGAAATATTATGCTCTCACTACAACAGCAAATGCATGCCTCGATGTAAAACCATGCTCAAATGCATTAAAAACTAGGACAGGAATAGATTCCAGGGATAATTTCGACAGGTACAAAAGTCTGCCTGATTGTCCGACTCTAAATCCGCGATCAAGACGAATAATTATCCAGCATCTGAATGCTAAGACCACATTTTAGGTGAAGATGTAAACAAAACACATTATTCGACAGAGTTAAAACCGTAACTGCATCTTTTAGGATTTCAAAATTGAGTGACGATCATTCCGAAACCTCTAGTAGATGATTAGCTCGTCCGTAGAAGACACCAGACTTGGCGTAGGAAATAGTCAGATTCCTTAATCAAGTGACACTGCTCAACGACGAGAGTTCTGATACAATACTAACAGATCCACTTGGAAGCCATAGAGGTTGTACTTACAACAAATACTACATAGACATAATTAGCAGCCTCGATCATCACCAAATTACCATGCACCATACCAATGTCGTTAAGATTATTGGTATCAGATGTAAGGGAAGTCAGAGTGCTATCATTCAATGCATTCTAACATCCAACCGGCTCACTAATTCTATAGTTCTAACATAGAATTACAATACTAGTTGAAGCTGGAAACTACGCAATAAGAATGCAAGCTTCGAGGATAATTATGCTCACTAATAGTCGGTAGCCTTGTCACGGTGTATGAAGAGAATGCACCAGTAATAATTGTCTCCAGGTGCAGATCAACTTGTGAAAATGCTACATGCCAGAGGTCTGCTGCTGACCTAGGGGAAGAAAGACACGAGTATCCCTGAGTGACAGGAACGACGATATAACTTTATCAGCAAGGTACTTCAGTTAATGGACTTCAAGCGTTTCGAAAGACTGACGATCCCCACTCAGCAGACCTCTGCCATGGGACGAACTAAATATCACATCTCCAATTCCAATGAAACCAGTGCTAGCTCCTCATAGTCCAAAGCACTAAACCACGACTTCCAGAATCGTGGTTCCAGCACTCACATCGAGAAAACCTCCGTTTCGAAAATCCTCACAATCAGAATATCCCTTGATTGTTCTTATCATTTGATTTCATTCTTGCATGTATCATTTCCGAATTCTCGATGTACTGGCTAGATAGAAAATAATCCAAACCGCACAGCGATCGAAGCAAAAGCTAGAAATGCTTACTTGGGAGGATCTGACTTCGGTGTGTCTCCGGAAGCTCCCGCCTCCTCGCCACTGCCCCCAGCAGCTGCTGCTGCCGCTGCTTCCGGCTTCTTCCTCTTCCGGCTGCTACTCGTTTCCGCCTCTTTCTTCCCACTCTCCTCCTCCGGATCCTCATCTGCATTACTCGTCGACGGCCCCGACGACACCGAGGTGTTGGACGTGCCTGCCGACGTCGTCACGGAGCCTCCTGCCAGGGGTGACGTCGGAGGCCGATAATTAAGAGGACCTCTGGCGCCAATAATTTGGGACCCAGGGTCATTGAAAGAAGGGCCAGAGCTGCTCATCAGTCCTGCTGGGCGAATGTCCTCGGAGGTTCCAAAACGTGGCACTGGCTCTGCTGCATCCAATTTGGAGCTGCTACTCCCCCCACTTCCATGTCCACCTGGGATCGGATCGTTTGGGGCATCCTTAGCTGGGAGTTTCAATTGCTCTCTGAGAAGTAAAGACTGTGATGAGGACGATCCGAGAAACTGCTGCTCGTATGAGCTGTACAACCTCTGAGCAGAATCGTGGGAGTCTGTGTCAGGTCCCCCGGGCAATCTAGAATCGAGTCCCGGTCTGGGAGGATCGAGTTCTTGGAGCAGCCATGGAAATTCACCCAGCGTGTTGGCGGAGTAGTTCACTGAAGAGCCAGGGTATAAGAGTCCGTGGGGTTGAAGATCTGGGTTCAGATGAGAGGAGGAAATGAACGACCATGGATTGTTGGAGGAATACTCGGAGCTTGAAGAAGCCAACGCCATGGAGCCGGAAGTCGACGGGGAGTCTCCGGTCTCCTGATCGGACGTTTGATCCAACCTGCGCAGGAACTGGTCCAGGATGCTCTCGCAGGGGCCAGCCCCCTCGGCCTCTTCCTCATTCGGGGCTTTTTCAGCCATAGCCACACACGGGCCCCGAGTCCTCAGGAAGGATCCGTCCTCACGCCGAAATAACCCAAAGCGATAACTGTCTCCCAAGCGGCTTTCATTGAATCCATTGATTTCACGGGTTGATCGATCCCAACCCCCCGCCCTTACTAGCCTCCTGTAGGATAGAGGATCAACACACACAGAAGCAAGGCTCCGAGGCCCACAGAAGCTCACTTGCTGTCAGTTCGAAGTCTGGCGACTTCCGGAGGGGGGAGAAGGGACGTTTGACTGGAGCGACAAGGAGAGAGAGTACTGTGACGATGGGAGTACATAGGAATACAGACAGACAGAGAGACGGACGGAGATCCCTTAAACTCCTTGAGTGTGTTGACCCACTGTGACAATAACCACCTCTGGTGCCGGACACTGGAAGGGAGTTCTTACTAGTCAGAAACGTGGGAAGCAAACTCACACAGGGGCAAAAAGGACACCACCTAGCGAAATTAGTGAAACCCCCTAGAGATTCACAACACACGGGACGTCGTATCTCCAGGAGCTACTCATTCTGTTCAACACTTCAGCTGATGGCTAGCTAGTGAGAGAAGGAAACAAATGGGCATCGTAGACGCTCATTAATGTCCCAGTTCGGAGAACTAGCACCTGGCTCTCAAGAATTAGAAGCTCATGACCATCGTTCCATCCCTGCCTGGGAAGAGATTAATAATTCCTGTGCGTGAAACCCTACGATGTCGGTCGAAACCAAAACGGGAACCGAAACAGATGATTTGGCGATCCGTGTGTGGATTCTGAAGCGAGTACTTATCACCCCGTGATCATCAAGCCTAGCCTGTTGTTCTCATTTGTTTCCGAACTGTCTAGTAAAAAGTTTGAATCAAAACATCGGAGCTAGTGTGTTGCTCACCCGACAATCAAAACAGCGGTGAGTCGGTGGTCCACTTGTGCATGCTCAAATCAATCCCAGTTCTCCCAGTACGTGCTCCAGTGGAAGGGGAAAAGGTCCTAAGAACCAAATTGCGTCACCTGTATCAGTTGCGTACAACAAACACTGGACGCCACTCTTGCAACCCAAGACGTACAGAGAATCGGTAGAGCAATATTATCTCAAGACCTGCGTGTCCGCTTGCACCAAAGCCTTGAGTAGTGTTCCACCGAATCCTAGCCTGCATGTGTGTGCACCAGTCCACAAGCTCTCTCCGCGTAGCTCATTCAGTCCGTCCGAATTCTTAACCCTGCGCGCTTGAAAGAGCCTTTGCGGCACCGACACCGCCGTCGAGGTTTCCCCAAATCATTTAAGAATGAATCACAATATTCAGTGAGGAGGGTTGGGCGTCGTGGTGGCTAGTAGCTGCTGTCATAAGTTTCCCTTCCCCTGGACCCTTTCTCGAGTGCTGGTCGACATTTGAGATCGAATCCCAAATGAATCTGTTGTTGGTCGGGTGGGCTACACAACAAGTAGGTCGGAACGAGGCGCTAGCATGAAACACCGCGACTTGGGGACAGCTATAATGACGACGCCCCTGGAGTGCATTGACTTGGAAGGAGCCAAGGGAGAGAACGAGGAGGAGCCTGGTCTTGATGATTGCACTTTGCATGACACTTTAATGAGCAGATACGAAGCTTACTGAGAGTTAGGTCTTCCGCCAGCCAGACAGCCAGACAGCCAGGGTTCACTGAGCCAGAAAGGGTGATCGTGAAGCGAACTAATAAGCCATGGAAGTAATGGTACTTATATAAACTTCTGCCACTCAACTACCATAACCACAGAATCATTCAATGGCGGACGCTTCTGAAGACGGGAGAATAAAGAAATTAGAAAATCACAGCCCTCAGGCCGGATACGATTTGGTATGTAGCTCGTACTGGAAATAGGAAGTCTGTTAGCTGCTGTTTCCCAAGCGTTCGTCTTTGGTGCCCGCCCGGGCTGCGACTGAAGTCGACAACCAGAGACTTTCGAAAGCTACACTAAACCGGTGGTCCTGCGCTGAGGGAAATGCTGAATCGAAGCATGCAAGTGGGGTTGTGGCTTCGTTTCTTCGCTTCCGGCACTTGCCTTGCCTTACCTTGCTTTGGTTGCCTCGCCTTGCCTTGCGTGCTTGCTTCCTTCCACACAAGATCTGACACCAGATATTGTCAAAGCCTGCGGTGTTGGTTGTTAGGATTGTAAACCTACTTTCATTACACTTAAGTGCGGTTTCCTGTGGAGCCAACGTACTGGAGAGCCGACTAACTTACCTTCGTCTGTGCTATGCAAAGGCGACGCAACTTCTCTTCAGCTTCTGTCTTGCTTTAGTCCGGCCACAGCCTTGAAGAAGCAATCATCGAAGCTGTCACTGGTCAGAAATTTTACTGGGGTAGGGGAAAGGTTTTACTAGGGCACACTGCCCACCAGTGTATTTTTAACGATTTTAGACCTGGCAAACGCGTGAAGGACATCCGCTTACAGAGTGAATTGGCCGTCTTTTAATTACAAATCATTTTCTTGCATAAAAGTGGTTACAAATTGAATTCTATGCAAAATCTGAGTACACTCGTAAAACCATGTAGAAAATTGTGAAGTTTCAAAAAATTCCCCACTATTTCCCTTACCCCCAAAATTCCCAAGTCTTTTTTTGAGCTTTTCAGAATTTTCTCTAAATTGAACAAAAAGCCAATATTTTGATTAATTTTATTAATTTTTTTTATTTGTAACCGTAAAAATTCAATCTAGACATGTTAGAGATCACACAGGAATAGAAAAGAAAACAATATTACTTATGGAATGAAAGATTATGATGTTTGATCATGAAGGTGTTAAAATTAAGAAAGAGATTAATTTTTGAAGAATTGAAGTCTTTCAATTTTCTTTTCACATGTGAAATCTAAATAATTGTTCACCAAAAAAATATGAGGTTAAAGGGCATAACATGCATATCCCAATCAATTTATAACTTCTCAAAATCTACTCTATATTTCTTTAAAGGAATTTCTAATGTGATTTTTTCTCCAAAATCTAGTGTATTTGAGGTTCATTTCCAAGAGCCTTTAACACTAGAAAATCAAGATTTGCAATGGACACCCTTGTCCAAAATCTTGAATAGAAAAATTATAAGCACTCATTTTCAAAATCAGATTTTTGATGCTAAAATTAGACTTCAAGAAGAATCTTTAAAAAATATAAACTATTGAAAATAGGAACTTATTTTGGTTTTATTTAACTTCAAAGTATTTTCGAAACTAGAACTGGGTGCCTTGCACAATTAGGGGTTCATGAGAAAGTTGAAATATTTTTGGGCGAAATCTTGCAAAATTGTGCCTATGAGAGGAAAAGCCTAGTGTAAACAAAGCATCATTTAGTTATTTTTGAAGAAAAACAATAATTAGCCAATAGGGAATACTTCATTTAAAAGTACATTTAACTTTAGTATTTGAAGGGAGTGGAATGTTCCTTATATTTCATCTATATTATGACTTTAGAGTTGCAATAAAAATTTTCAAAATCCTTTTTACATGTATCAGATATATTTAAGGTTTAAAAAAATAATGATTTCTGAAAAAAATGGGAAGAACATCAATATCTTAAGTTTTTAATACATTTGTGAAAACCATGTTCATATTTGGGGAGACTATCCATCAATTATCACTCTAATGTAATTCTTAAGTAATTGCTAAATCACATTAACCCTGGAAGGACATAACCCCCCACAACCAAGGTAATCACCAAAATATTTCGATTATCATACCGATAGGTGCATTTTTTGTTTCTACAATGAATAGTGAAGTCATCCATTGAACCTCTTAAGTCTGTAACTTCCTTATAGAGCTAAAGTTAGCAGCACTTCTAGAATGTACTCAAGTGTCTTCAACTAGTGATACCCTTAGTATTAACAAAACACTTATACATTGCTTCAAATACATGGATGCCATTTAGCTCTTAGCTTAAGTGCTAAACTATATCAATACATACCATCAAGCTAATTGAATACATTACCATTTCCTATTCCATATTTTTTACCTTCATAAGAATTCAAGTTCACTTTGGACACTTGAGGATACTTTATATATTGTCCCTGACAAGTCAAATGAATCACTATACACAATTATGATTCTACAAATAGATACGTAGTGATATTTTTGCAATCTATACAATCATAGTTTCTTGGTACATGTTACCATATTATCTCAGTACGGCAGTGAATATTTAGAACACTGTGGAATTGCCATAAATTAGCTAGGAAACGGGGCGGGCGCACCCTAATAGCCGCAGTTTTCAGTGCACAGGACTGCCCTGCGAAGCGTTTTGTTTTGTGAGAAACAAACAGAGCCGGCTCTTGTGATCTAGTGCAGAAGTATTGGTCGACCGGTCTAGCTACTTGGAGCTGTACAGCGACCGTAATTGGGACCGCCGCACTTGACCTTGTCTAGACCCAAGTAACCGACGGACGAATTGCAGTATGCCAGGGTCTATATATACAGTAGCAGTATCCTAGTAGACTACAATCAAGACTTTTCTCCTGCACCATGACTTTGACAAACTTGGCAAGGGGAGGCCCTACAATGTCATACGCCCCTGGCCTAGCTGGCCATGGACAGTGGCTAGCTAGGTTCGTGTTTGACCTAAATCTGCTCGATCATCACCAACTTCCCTAGCCGCGCCTTTCCACCGAAATTGTCATGGACCTGAGTCACCTGACCATCTCCCTGGCTCAAATTTCATCATTGACTCGCAATAGATACAGTGCATTATCAATTCAGAAGCTCTCACCTACAAATCATAATATCAGTATATAGTCTTGCACATCAAAGTTTGGTCAGTCCCCGAAACACATACTGATATGTTATTTGACTGTACGAAAGTTGCTAGCTGAAGTTTCTGTGAACGCCTGCAACCCTCCCTCGTTAACCTTAGAAGTTAGACAGCCGAGCTAATCACGAGCAGATTTAGTCCCGAGATTAGTGAAGTGTTTGTACTTCGGTAATTAAGTGCTTCATTTACCTCAAGCTTGATTCTCAGATACAAGACACCAATAGGAGAATAAGTTTCAACACAGATTCAGGAAACTAGAGCGCACATGCTTAGCTAGGCGCTTGATTAACGAATAATTAACACATGATGAACACGTGATTAACGCATATTTAACACGTGATTTCGATGAACAGCATCTCAACACAGCATAAAAGACTGAAACACTCTCAACAGTCTTTTCTCGTATCGTCACTCTCGCAAAAGCTGGCCCTAGTAGAACAGGGATGAGAAGAACCCAGTGGAAGCTAATGCAGTTGATTACAAGCTCCTAATCAGGGTAAAAAATTCCTCATCAACGTTGTCCTACCAGCGATTGAACTCCACTGTACGGAGACTCGAAGATGTCGTGTATGCGGAATCCATCTGCACTTCAATTCAGCATCTGTCATGCACCAGCTAATTAATTAAGTTAGCCTCGGTCGTCCCCTTCCTGGCTGCGTTACTTAGCTGCAAATTGGGGTTCCCACTAGTGCAAATCCCTAGCCTCGACCTTCTCTTTGATCAATCTGCAAGACAGTGCAGCTTTTTCAGTTGTACTCCCCAAGTCCCAACTGATTCTCCTGAACCAGATTTCAAAAGGGCAGCCAAACACTGCTAGAAATCCCTGATCAAACTGTTGCATCGTACCAAGGGTTGACTTGGGGGTCTCCCAAGTTTACATTAGGTCTGCGCATGCTCAAATTCTTCAGTGGTGCCCAAGGAGAGGGGCGCTAGATATTTTTTCCATGTGATGTAAGTTACACTGAGAATCCCCGGAAATCAATGAATGTTTCAGTTATGAAGTGTTTGTGAGAAGCTACTGTACAGTACTGTATTTCGAATATCGGTACATTCGGTACAGTATCATTCCTGAAAAGGGACGGAATAGGTCAGCCATTGGAGTAAGTTAAGTTATTTTTGACTGTGTTGGGGTTAGCACCACGTGGCAGTTAAAGCGGCACTTGAAAGGGATCAATAAGTACAAATATTCGACACTGGACAGTAATAGGGCGAGGGATAACTTATTGATTTGTCTGAAAAGCAAGAGGCGTATGGCGGAAGCGGAGTTTGCGTACCATATCACTGCTGGGGGAGTGCTGTTGGGGCAAGCACGGGCAGTTCGACATCATTGCCCGCTGCCCGTATTGTGAGGCCATGACTCCGTCAGTCCCCTACAGTAGAACTTCATCCACCAAGATAAATTTCATTCAGTCATAATTGACCACATATCTGCACCAATTGCACGTGCACATGCCTACTATGGGTGCCCTCTGCAGTTTCAGGGTCTGGCTTCCCCTAGGTCTGATCTAGGGTATAAACCTTAGCTAAATTATTACCGTTCCCAGGGGAAAATTCACAAGGGGGAAATATAAAACATAAAAGATTAACCCTAGGACACGAAGGATGCTAAATGTCCAATGGAGGACAAAGAATTCCTCTGTGTTGGACAAAAGTGCAGATGTTCATTTTTGGAATTTCGTGTGAAATAGGAAGGTCTTTCAAAGTAGTTTGACCTCCAAGGTGGGTTTTGGGATTTTTTAAGAAGTGTTGAAGTGGCAATATTCAAGGAAATGATGTAGCCAAATATTTTAGTATTCATCTATATTTTAGATATAACTATCTTTTTATCCACATGTTTGGATGAATTTCATTTTAAATTGACAATTTCATCCAAAATATTTTTAAAAATTGGGAACAACTTGGCATCATCTAATTTTTCTTCAATTTTTTTCTAAAGACTTAGTGCTCCCCGATAATTTTTGATGCTTTGGATACTTAAAAGAATTGGTTTGACTTCTAAAGACTATTCTTGGGGGTAAGCAAATGATTTACACAAGACCAAAAAGGTTGATTTCCACAATGACTAGACCATCCTTTGGGGTTAGGATTTCAAAGTAAATTGAATTGTTTGCATGCAATATAGAAAGAAGGTTCTATTTTAGAGTGAAACTTGAAAGACCTTCAAATTTTGCATTCATGGAATTATTGTCTTCAAAATAATTAAATGTTGAAAGTTCTTGCTGAAGATATTTAAAACTTGAAGATTATATCTCCCTCCTTTCTATAAATGAATTCCAATATCTCAACCACAATTGACAATTAAGAAAGGGGAAGAAATATATTTTGTAGATTTTAGAGGAAACAATGTCAACACATTGTGACAAAACTATTGCCAAATCGGGGAGGGGGGCACTATATAGGATGTTCCGTGATCATGTGCATTCAAGCCCCTATTATAAGGGGGCTATGTAGGTGGATTTTGTGAATTTACAAGGGGCTAGATTTACCTAAATTTCTAACTTTTTCTAATTTCATATACCCTATCTTTTATTTGAAAAATATTCTTGTGGTAGTTTTGTATGCCCTATATTCATTATAATTTATAAAGACTTAACAGTTGCATGTTCCTTACAAACAATAGATGAGGTCATTTGGGATTTTTTACTAGATAATTATGTTTACACAAAATGATGTACTTTGTAGATAAGCAAAAATTAAAGATATAAAAACTAGATTTTGACAAATAGCACTTTCAAATACCAAAAGGTCTTTCAAATACTATTTTCAAGTACCAAAAGCATTCAAACAGTAACTACATTGAATCACAAACCAATACCGTGTAGAAGAAAATACACATAGTAACATAGGAGTTTGAAGTTTGAAAATGCAATGCCAAATACATCTAAGGCAAGAACATCCATAATTGTCAATTTAAGTAATTGAACATAGTTGGAGTCAAATTTCTCTAGAAAAAATATTTTTCAAATATTAGCAATTGAAAATCATGAATTTAACCCCTAAAAGACCAAGTTGTGTTTTTTGGCAACATAGCGATTTTGGGTAGCTCACTACAAACAGAAAAATTCACTCTATTTTTTGAATTTTTTTTTGAATGTGGGGACGCAGTGTACCTTGCCACTCCACAAAAAAAATTACAATTAGATGTGCCTATGAATAGTTATGGGGCAAAATGTCATTTTTCATGGACGGGAGGCAACATGGAGAGGATAATTAATACTACAAGGAAATTTGCTTGGGAATGCCCAGAAGAGCTTGGGTAGAGTCTGGGGCAGCCTCTTGCCCAGGTTCAGACTGGGGTACTTCTTTGACATTCTCTGAATTAATAAATTAAGCCCAATGTAGAAGGAGGTGGTGACAAGGAGGTAGATTCTCTATAGCTTCCTTCAACCTAATAGAGAGGTTACTCCTAATTACAAACTGAAATAGAAACAAAAACGCCTACAAAACCAATTGAATCAATAGCAAATGTCATTTGACAAACAACCATTAAAAAATTTTGATTGTTAATAGAATCAATTAGTTATTTGAAAGGTTTTAGGATAGAGAGTGGAGAGGTTGGTTTTATAATCAAATCCATTGTCCATTATGAATTCTCAAAGGGTATGGGATAATTTGAAGATGATAGTTTGTCTGCTCATTGTCAAAACATAGGAATTATGTTCAAAGTAGAATTTTAGACCTCATTTTGCTATAGTAGAATAACTTATTTCAAAAAACTTTGAACTAAAGAAATTTGGTAAATAAAGCTAAGTTTCATTTCCAAAAACCTGTTTGTGATTTTGAGCCTCCAAAAAAGAGTTATGGACAAAATTCAGAGAGGATGTTTCAAAATGTTAATGAAAATGTCCTTTCCAACCCCTCTCTAAAATTTGTCCATAACTTTTGATTGGAGACTCTAAATCCCAAACAGTTTTTTGGAGATGAAACTTAGCTTTATTTACCAATTGTTTTAGTTCAAAGTTTTTTGAAATAAATTATTCTACTATAGCAAAATGAGGTCTGAAATTCTACTTTGAACATAATTCCTACTTTTTACTTAACTTTGACATGAGTTAATTTCTTAGTAATTCTAATTTACATATCCCACATGGTTTGTTTGATCTCTTACTACCCCACTTATATAAAGATCTTCTATACTCTTCACATTTATATGCAAGCATGTTGATTTTCAAGTTAATGGAGATTAAGTCTCAACATTTCTATATTATCAACATTTATTGTAGAATACTTAAGATTCTACTCCATTGAGCAATGAGCATCTTCAGAATTTAGGGAAAGAGTGAAATCTTCGAAATAAAGGGAATGTGATATAGTATTAGTATATAGTGTCAATGAATTCTGATGATGAGTTGGGCTTTGCTAACCCTTACCCAACCTCCTCCCTTCCCAGGCCCAATATGCACAATTGCCCCTTCACTTTAGCTTGGATACAAATTGATCAAGCTTATAGAAGTTTGATATTTTGTACGATTATCATTTTTATTTTTTCCTCCTCTAGAGCTAGTTGAAATCTAGAACTCCACTGTTCAAATTTTGAATAAATCATTGTATGTGCAAGCCATAAATTGTTGAAAAAAGGGCTTTGTATGAGACTTTTTTTGAAGCTAATTCCATATCGGAATTTTTTGGTACATGTTCCCCAATTTAAAATATTACAATTTTTTTTGAACATGTGAACAACTTTATTGCAAAAATCAAGAAAAAAAAGTTCAAGCAAAAAAGTGAAATTAACTTGTCCAAAAGCCTCCCCGAATCAAAGCTGCCTAGAATTTGGATGCCCCCAAAAAACATTTTTTTCAACTATAAACACTATAATCTCACAACCTGTGTGGTCAAAACCTCCCATTTTTCACTACAATGTAATGAAGTAGTCTAACACAAGATCTTATGGTTAGATGCAACAATTTTTCATTTTTCATTTTTAGGGAGCCTTTGCCATCAAAACAACCCATTTTGAGTGTTTTTGGTGAAACATAGTCAAAGAACTTTAGGGGTTAAAAAAATAAAACAAAATTGGATCAGACATCTAATCTCTAAGAATTTTCAAATTAGAACTCCCTAAGGTACCTATAATCACACTCTACTAAATCTACCTAGATTCTAGCACCAAAATCTAAAAAAATCATAGCCCACCAACCACAATTAAGTATGAAGATGGTTTCAAGGTACTTTCAAGACAGTTTCAAGGTATTTTGGGGAACACTTTGAGGGAACTCTACTCTCAAACTATGGGTACACTAATGGTTATGGGTGTTCCTATCTTAAATTCCAAAATGTCACGTCAAAGAATATAGTTTATGTGTTTAGAAATACAACATTTACCATTTACAACAATGTGAAAAATGAAGGTCACACTATGAATGGTCTAGTATAGGACAGAATTGCAAATGTTCATCTTTGAAACTTTGTACAAAAAAGAAAGGTCTTCTATAGTAGTTTGACCCCTAATGAGTGCTCTTGAGGGGGTTTAAGTAAATGATTCACACGAGACCAAAAAGGTTCATTTCCACAATAACCATCATGCTCTTTGGGGGGTAAGATTTCAAAATGAAGTGAATTGTTTGTATGTGCATGATATGAAAAGAGGTTTTACTATATTTTAGAGTGAAACTTGGAGAACATAAAATTTTGCATTCATGGAATCATCGTCTTCAAAATAATTAGAAGTTGAAAGTTATTGTTCCGGGTATTTAAACCTTTGGGATTATTATCTCACTTCTTTGTCTAAAGTAATTCATGTATCGCGGCCTCACTAACAATTAAAATGTATTAGTAGTCAAAGAGTAGGAAGAAATGCATTTGGTAGCTTTTAGAGTAAATATTGTCAACACGTTGTTGCAATGTTATTGTTTAATGACTTTCATTTAATTCTCCCATTTGAATATCAAGGTCTAACACTCCAACTAGTGTTTACACATTATCAAGGTGATTAAATAACAATAGTTTAATTCTAGTTAAAACACCAAGGTCTGACTAGCGTTTGCAAATTCATTTGATTTCCAATTAGTTATAAAAAAATTTCAATATATTGGAAACATTTTAAACCTACTTTAACAAGGCTTGTTTGTGATGGCAAGTTCATTTGATTTTCAATTAGTTATGACAATTTTTAGTATATTTGAAACCTTTTGGACTCCCTACAATAAGGCTTGTTTGGGATGATGAGTGTTGGGCTAATGGCCTTGTTTTATTTTCTTTCCTCTTACAATTTAACTATAGAAAGACATGACTCTATTAACAAGGTAGTAGTCCAAAAATGATTCTTTAATGTCTAGGTGCATTCTTTGTTTCTATAGTCTATTTGAAAATCATTCATTGGATGCATTTAGTCCTTGGCATTTTTACTAGGATAATTGAAGGCTATTAATTTTTTATGAGAAAATAGTTAGAGAAGTATAAGTTACCCCCCTAAAGGACCAATGAAAGAGTCTAGTTTGGACTTTTGAGAACTTAGGCAAGCTCTATTGACTTCATAATTTGAAAATTTTGCATGAATTTTGTAGGATGGATACAATTCATTGTAATCTACATGTAAAACTTTGTTTCATGTCATTCTGATAAATATTGCAAAAGTTAGAATTTTTTTTTCAATTTAAATGTCAAATTGGGTAGCAAAAATTATATTCTATGAAAATATTAATTATTATTTTTGGATTTATATATTGATACCTACTCAAAAACTTTTGAACTTTTCAATTTTGAATAGAGAGCTAAAAGTTAATAAGGAGTTTTTAATTGTAATCAATGAAGGTAGGAAAATCATATAAAGTGGTCTTCGTCTGTCAATTTTGAAATTTTGAAATAAAAAGAAAATAGAGGATATAGATTATTTACTAGAACATTCTCACTATTGATATTGACAATTTTCCAATTCTTCCAAAAGTTATTCACATATTAGTTTTATCTTTCATTCACTATCATCTTCTATTTTACAATTTTTCTTAAAAATAAATATGAAAGTATTTTTGGTTAAAATCCTTTACATATTTTTTTTCCAACATGATGATTGAAATGCACAAGTTGTAGGACACACTTTTTTGGTTTTTTAAGTGTTGAAAGACAACTTCACATTAAACTTGCAATTAGTGGGGATATTCACTATACAATTTGGAGACAATGTACTTGAACAAGTTCACCAAAGGATCCTATGGTTGGATTTGTTAAAAAAATGAATATTGATGAAGATTTTGACCTTGCTTTGAGAGAAGTAGTTTGAAG
Organism: Straminergon stramineum; assembly: GCA_963920665.1. Lineage (NCBI taxonomy): Eukaryota > Viridiplantae > Streptophyta > Bryopsida > Hypnales > Calliergonaceae > Straminergon > Straminergon stramineum. Next base: position 3,594,066 of record OY987263.1, read on the forward strand.
TGGTTTTGGGCCTCTAAACATGAAAAAAAAATTAGGGGTTAAATTGATTGCGGAAGGACGTGGCCCCCTATGATGGAGGTAGTCACCAAAACTCTCTAATTATTGAACCAACAGGTAAATTCTTTGTTTCTACATCCATTGGACCTTTCAGACCTGCAACATCCTTACAAGGTTAAACCGTTCAACACAAAAAATTTGGGGCCTCCCTAAACCAATAACGTGTACTAGTTCCCCCAAAGTCCAAATAAAAAGTTCATACTTTTTTTTTAAATATTATTTTTTTATTTGGACTTTTGGTCCAGCTCTCCAGTAGCAGCCTTGTAGAGGCCCTATTTTTTCTCTAAATAAATGTAGAAGCTCCCTCGGAGTCCTGGACATTGCAAGATACGGAGTAGTATTTATTTCGCACAGGACTAGGGGTACAAACTCTTGCAGAGGACAATTTTACTCAAGTAAATAAAAGATGGACCAGCTGTATTTGTTTTAACCAAAACACTGAATATATATATTTTTCTTTCACATCCCCTCCTCATAGTGTCTCCAATATGATTTCTTAACCCTTAAACATTGAAGCGGATGTTTTGTGTCCAATGAATGATAAAGAATATCTCTATGTAGGGCAGAACTACAACTATTCATCCTTGGAAATTTGTACGGAGAGGAGAGATCTTCTACAATACTTTGACCTCCAATGAGTATTTTTATTTATTTTTAATGTAGATGATGTCACATGGTTCCAAAAGGGGTGATTTCCACATTCACTAGTCTGTCCTTTAAGGGTTAAGGTAGGAGGCTCAAACTTTGCTCATGCATTTAGAATCGCCCCTACTTTAGCTCTATGATAGACATGAGATGGTTCTTAAATCAACCTCTATAGTCATTTGGATGGATCAAAAAAGAAAGGATAATTTGTTGCAAGAGCCAATCATTGTCCTTGCTTTCCCCATTTTTCCTTATAACTTCAAGTGAACAATTTGTGGAAGACCTAGTGTCATAAATAGAGGCCTATGACACAAAAGTTTGGAAATTCATAACTAATTCAATAATGCTTCAAAAAATATGACACCACTTGTGCTACATTCTACATCTATATCTCTTTGTCTGAAAAATAAACTAAAAATATTCCCATGAAAAAATATACATGAAAAAGCAAACGAGTCCTTAAATGAGCAATTTATGAGCCTACTACCTTATTTCATTAATTTTTGGTAGAAATACTATGAACTAAGTGATGAATCTATTTTCATCCATAGTCATGGATGAAATTGGAGAACATGGATGGAAACTCAACTACCGTATTTGGCTATCAAGGTCAACAAAATATCAATTTAAAAACTAATGTCAAAAATTTAGGAAATTTGTTTTTTTTATTTATTTTTCACACAAAGAAAACGCCAAATTAGAGGGAATATTTTTATTTCAAACATTTGTTTGATTGGGATTCCAAACTTTAATTAAATATTTGACTAGAAGAGTTGACCTAGATGGACAAGTAATATATTCATTGCACAAGGAATGATACTATCTCAAATTTTTAACCCCTCAATGACTTTTAAGCCCACATTGGACTTTTGAATTTTTTGAGCAAGATCATGAAGTCAAAAAGAAATTTAATTATTTTTTGGATAGCCTGTATCATGATACTAGATTTCTAGCACACCATTTTTTACCAACTTTCAATAAGTAGTTGAAGAATTATGAGGTGTGTTTTCAATTACAATATTGACAACTAGAAAAAAAAATTATTTTGATTAATTTACATGTACAAAGAAAAGCTTTTTGAAAATCTATATCATAGAAATGCTACAAAACTATCACAAGAATCTAGAATTATTTAATAATAGATTGATGAAAAAATCAAAATTTTGTGCATTTGAGAGATGTTTGCATTGATTTCATTTGTTGTACCAAATTTGAAATTCTAGTCTTCAAGGGCAAAAAGTAGTTAACCAAATGATATTATAGTTGAAGTCCTTAAAAAAAAAAGTCAATGAAAATTTTAGCTTTGCTATAAAAAAAATACATTTGGAGCAATTTTGGACCTTAAAAACACCAATGAACCTTGGGGGTTTAAGTTACTAAGATTGATTATTAAATTGATTAAAATAAATTTTTCATATTGATAGAAACAATACCTGTAAAGGTAGTCCCCCACAAATGTGCCACTAACCCTAAACTGCCATCTTCACTTTGTGCACATCTCCCAAATCAATTATGTATCTGTGTGGAAAATATTATGAACCAAACTTTGTAACTTTGTAACTTTTGCATACGGTATCCAAATGTCACATTCTTTGATGCATTAGAACCTCCTTTCAAGTGCCAACTAGAAAATCAATGAAAATTTGACCATCCTAATAATAGCAACTAGGCACAGAAGCAAAAAGTGGCAGTTTGAGGGGTATCCACCTTATATACAGCCAAATGAGTTTTTAAAGTATGCAATTTCTCTAAAAAAGAGTTTACCCATCAGAATTCAGATGCCTTGGCATGCTCTGAATCCAAAAGTTGTCTGTAAATCTAGTGTACAAGTGTTCCTTCATAAGTAAGTTTCCTGTACCATTGAAGTCTCCCCAACTCTGACCACAGGATGCTTAGAGAAGGTGCTACAGCCGCATTGGTGTTTGACGAGAATAAAATAGCAGTCAGTTTTACTTGACTGATGCTCATTTGCAGAACAGTTGCGTTGAGAGTCTGCGTCCACATGAAGGAACAGAGAAATTTAATTATGTTCAACTGTGACTCACTGGGTGCCAAATCTAGTCAATTCAACTAAGTTAAGATGGTTTTCTTGAACATGAAGAATTGTAACTTAAGTACCGTAGTTTCCCACCCAAAGAGGTGAAGTGGCAAACAGTTGTTTTACGGGGTATTAAACCTTAAGTTACTCAGGAAATGTATGTTAGTGAAGGCACCCTTAATTCTAGAAGGCCACCGCACCGCCGCGGGCACTTACAACTCCTAGAGGTCGGGCCAATTCTCCTTGAGGCCGATTGCACAAAATTTCAGCCCCTTTTAGACTTCAAGCCAATCTCAACTACTCATAAGAATAAGATTATAATCAAAGGCAATTCTCCCATGTGTAAAGGTCTTGAGGCCAAGAAATTGAGATGATTAAGTAAAACCTAGAAAAATTTCTCCCCCCCCCCCCCCCGCCTTCTCTTTTTAGGGTCGCTTTACACCTAGAGGTCGGTCCAATCTCCTTCATTCCAATTGCACAAACTCCAAAGATTTGGTTTGTTGAAAAAATATATATTTATGAAAAGGCTTAAAAAAATTTGAAATCTAACATTGGCCCCAAGGCCAAGAATTGATCTCCCATTTTGGTCCACTCAATTCAACGAGCTCAGGCCATGTTAGATCATGTCTTTTTTTAATAAAACATTTATCCTAGTAATAATACCAAATTGGCTTGTCCTCTAGGTGTAAAGGGTTTGGAACCAATTTTAGCCTTTTGCCCAATCACAAGTGAGGATTTTGGGCCTCTTATGCAACAAATCAGCCTAGCCTCTAGGTATGAAGAAACCATCCTTGGAATTTTGTGTGAAAAGAGAAGAACTTGGCTCCAATGAATGCTCTTGATTTTTTTAAGCAAATGATTTATAGAGTACCAAAAAAAGATGATTTCCACAATGACTAGCCCATACTTCTAGATTCAACCAATAAGGACTCCAAGGACATTTTGTGTCCTTTAGATAGTCAATTATGTTTTGTACGTATTAAAAAATGGATGATCTTCATCCATTTTTAGGTATGCAACTTTGTTGCTATCATATATATATCATTGAGTTTAATTCAAGATATTTTAGTATTTTTTTTTTAATTTACATGAGGCAAGTTATTCAGAAAAATAGTACACTCTGTAATGTATTTCAATACTTTGAGATTTTTTCCCTTAAGACTTGATTTTCACATTCCATTTTTTTTTGCTTTTGAGCACAAGAAAAAAATGAAGCTTATGAAGTATAGTTTCTCTTCCAATTGGAAATTTCTTAAAATAAGCATTTAGTGAAGTTGAAGTTGAGGATTTGTAGCCACATTTGAAAATATGGAGTGACACCAAAAAATTCTTTATACTACAATGTTCTACACTCTAATATTCTTCTATACTTGAAATTCTAGATTTTTTGAACATGAAATTTTATTTTTGCACATAAAACAAAAAATATTTACTCATAAGTAGCCAAGAAATGGAAGATACCAAGAGCGGGGAACTTTCAAGTTTGACTATATGGAAATAGATTCTATCCTTAACGGATTAATGGGACCCAAAATGGCAGGCCTACTAAGTGTTTCTCTATAGTTTTACTACTTCATAATTCAAACTTGAAATTTCTATCTTTGGAAGTATAGTCAAAAAAACTTTGATTGGGTACAAAAAATCTCAAATTTAGACATTCATTTCGTCAATGAAAATTAAATGCATCGAAAGCACATTAAAAGACAATAATCATAGAGGTATTGGCAAAATATGCTTACTGATGCAAAATTTAGCCCACATTAGGACATTTTGGAGTATCAATTGGGCAAATTTTGCATTGGTAAGCATGTTCTACCAACACCTCTATGGTCTCTTTCATTAAAGTGGTGGAATTCCATCAAATTGGCAAGCCATTCTGCTACTTTGGCATTTTTAAGGTTTAGATTGCTTGGTCTGATATCTAGACCTATCCCAGATGTTAGAAATCTATATTTGTCATAGATGTCTGAAATCTAGAAACTTCATAGATAGTTTACACTACGCGGTTTGAAATCTGTACCAATTTTAGATTTCAAACATGTCATGTTTGATATATCAATTGGGGTAAAAGTCTTTAATTTTTCTTAACCCAAAAATCCTCATGACTTACTATTGGTATGTTTCACCAAAAACACCCTTTGAAACTATTATTTCTACTACAAAAAGTGAATATGATAATATATATATATATATATATATCTTTTATATATCCAACCATAGAATTTTGCATTAGACAAAATATAAGATTCTAGGTGGAATAAAATTTCAAAAATGTGAACCTTATAGATTGTAAGATTTTAGAGTTTAAAGTAAAAAAAAAATTAATTCTTTTTATCTTGTTTTTATCTAGGTTTTCAAACATCAAACCTTTTCAACTAATATAAACATGTATTCCAAAGTTATGAGTTTATCATTTTTACATTAGAGAATTTAGTTGAGAGTCCAAGGAATTTATTTTATTAAAAGATTGTTGATTTTCATTCTTTAAAAAAATAGAAACAACTTAGATGAAGATAGAAGGGGATCTAAGTCACTGATAGTTTTGAAATGGAGTTGGAACATGTCAATCTTAACTACACTGAATAGGAGTATTAACGGGACTCATACTAATTAATCAACATTCCACACTATATAAATATCCACCTTTATTGTACATCAGTAGTTATTGAAGTGTTCGGGGGACGTATAACATGTTTCAAACATCTATAGATTTCTACAATCAGTCCCTTTAATTTTTTGGTCCCCTTAATACCTCTATTCAGTGTAGAAAGATTGTTTGTATCAAATAATCTACATTTTGTGGAACTTTTTTTCTTAAAGATTGTAAAAAACAAATCTTCAACATGTTATCTTAATTTTCACAAGGATGCCTTGGTTGCCTGTGTAACAAGATTCGTCATAACTTTCACATCGTTCATTCAAATGGAATTAATCAAAGCTTCACATGTAGACATAAATATACATTGTAAGGTTACAAAATTAATTTCAATCTTTACATTATTTTTCTATTTAGGATCAAGAATTATGTGCTTAGGAAGGCATAATTTTATCTCCTTGACACCAATTAAAGTAAAAATGATATTCTTCCTAAGTTAATACATTCTTTCACCTTAAAAAAATCACTATAGAATCTAACATTATAGGAACCTACCTAAAATCCCTAAATTATACATTTGAAGACTTTGAACCTTTAGGGGTTCAAAATAAACCATTTTGATAAGGATCAACTAAATTTTTTGGAATCTTCTTCCACATGAATATTTATACCCATTTCCCATTGATGGAAGTTGTATAGGTTCCATTTAACCTCAAAATTAAAGCATTGAGTGGGGTACAACCTACATTTTTTGAAGCATAACTAAGATTCAAAATAATTTTTTTTAAAACTTCAACCTTACAATCGTGTATCATATCATCATGGAAATGTTTGGAAATAGTTTCATTCTAGTTGATTGCATAGATTGTAAGATTATAACATTTGACAGGAGACAAAATGCTTTTCCAATCCTATCATACAAGGTTAGGAGACTACTTTTGGAATTTTTTTCACAAAGCATTTTTCTTAAACATTTTCATACTACATCATGTTGGTTATATAAATTCCAAATTTCAAAAATAAACTAGGGTTTTAATCCAATAGGGACTCTAAGGACTTAAAGTGTCCAATGAATGACTTTCAAGGAAACTATAGGAACAAAGAATGTCCATGCTCATCTTGGAATCTTGGAATTTTTGGTTGGCTACCTAAGAGATAGGTCCAATTCCTTTTGGGATCAATACCAAGCATCCAAATTGCTTGAACTACCCAATATTTTTGACTCAACATAACTTTTGATTAGGGCATTCAATTTAATTTTTTTAGTTCTCCCTCAAAGGAGGCTCATATCCACACCTCTATCAAAATTTTGAAAAAATACATCAAAAAATGATTGCATGAGAACATACCTAGATTTTAAATTGGCTTTGTCAAAAGTTGAGCTCGTGCTTGAAGGAGAGAGTCAAACATAGCTACTCAAACTTCTTCAAGGTAGTTTTGTTAGGTCAATGCAAAGCCTCGTCTCCTTTGGTAGAGAACCACTAAAGTTCTTTCCTACTAAACCTACCCTAGTAAAGTTTTATTTATTTATTCATTTCCTTTTTATGCAACGAAACTATTTGTTTCGAAGGCAAATAAGGAGGACAAAACCAAGACCACTCAAAGAATCATGCTTCTAAAGTTCCATGCAATGAACGGGAAAAAACGGCAGTTAGTTCAAAGTTAGCTGGTGGATTTGGGAAAATATCCGGTTGCAATTTGTAAGCATCGGCAAAAAAATGGTGATAAAATATAGAAAATTTCTATTTCCAGTAGAAAATAGAGAAAATAACCGGGATAGGAACTTCAATAACCGGTTGACTATAGGAATTGGAGGAAAATAGCCGGTGAAATTCAAAAAGTTTCCCGAACACTGGTTCCATGCCCCATTTATATGCACTAACATTCTTGTACAGTACTGGATGATCTGTACCCTGTGCAAGAATGTTGAGGCGGTCCGGGGAAGTGGAAAACAAGCAATGTTGGAATGGAAGATTCCATGCAGAGGCGTGGAATCGCAATCAAATGGGAAAGCCAGCTTGATTCCGAAGGAAAGTGAGGCACGGAAGTTGGAAACTCAACCTTGGAAAGGTCCCTCCCTCCCGTCCTTTGCTTTAGAATAAGAACCGGAACGTGGGTAAGAATGGTCACATAGTCACGCACTCACCCTGGAAAGAGAGCCGCAGGAGCAGCATGAACGGACAGAAAGGCAGGCACTCCCAGGCAGGCGGTGGACTGGGGGAGATTTGCGAAGGAGGCTGTTCGACCCGGTCTCTCGGACATCGATTTGTCCTATTAGAGTCGCGTCACCTCCGAACTTTTATTTCTGTGGGGATTTGGTGCAATACAGTAATATTCCAAGCTGCACGAATTCGAAAACAGCGTGACTGATGAGATAAATTCGCGTCACTCGCAGCATTGGGACAAATCGAGGTACTTCTCCAGTTCTCCCTACCATTTGGGGACAAAGAAAAAGAGGGGAAAAAGAGGGTGGAACTGTGGAGGCTTGGACCCGAGGGTAGCCGGGCGGGCGGGAATGCATGCCTTCATTGCCTTGATGGCAGAAGACTTGTCGGGTCCCTCATTAACGCCGGAGATTGTGCAGCAGAATAGTTCCTTTGCGGCGTGGTCGGTCTATCTCATCAAATGCAATTTTTATTTATTTTTAAACTAAAAAAAACACTGCCCCAGCTACTGTTTGCCTCCCCCAGACCCCCACTCCAATCTAATTCATTATTATTCCAATTAGTGTCGCCTTCATCATCACTCCACTGACTTGCTTTTCGTTCCCATGCAGCAGCTTTCGAAAGAAGCTGGGACCCTCCAGAAGAGGGAGAGGAAAAAGCTGGGACGGTAGCTGGGAAGGTGTGTGGTAGGTTGGAAAAATCCTCGACCTGCGACTTCACTGTACATAGTTTGAAATTAATTTAAACTATATTTTAAGTAGTTTAAGCCAGTGCAATCCATCTGGCACAAACTGAACCTTCGTTTTAGGATTGTGCAAAGAGAATCGCCACTTGAAATGAATGTTCTCCACTTTTGGAAGAAGCTGGGGTTCTGGGAGTCTGCCAGGTCGGTACATAACTTGGCTCTGCCTGCCAGTTTACTGTACATGACTCGGATTTCGACTGATGGTATTCTATAATTGGGACAAAATTGGCAGAAGTGCGTGCCCAGTAATGGATATCAGAATGATAAACTATATATCACAAGATTCATTGCGAGGCAGTCACTGCTTTCACGTTACCGCGTGAACTGAACTAAGATAAGGGCATCCCCATTGTATACCGGCAAGTGGTCTAGCAGAGGGACCGGCACGGGGCAAGTAGTGTGGTCCTTTGTGTAGCGGACCCCCAGCCTTTTCCAAGCGTCCCATGATGCGCTCCCGTTGAGGAAGCCTGTTCCAGGTGATGGTTGGAATCTCGCAGAGGAGCTGGCAGGTGGCGCTCTTGGAGCAGTGGTGGGCTGAGTTACAGGAATCATTGAGAGTCGGGTTGGAGGAATCTGATGAGTGATGAGGTATGGGAGGAAGGGTTTGCTGAACTGCCCTGCATGTTGCGCGGTAGCGTGTATTGTTGCGCCCCCTTCAGAATTGCCCCAAGTGCCGGCCGTGTGAACGTGAAGGTGGGGTGCCTAGTAACGGCCGCATTATTTTAATCCCACCCACATGAAAAAGCCATCGCCGGACTGTTCACCGTTCCCATTGGGACTGCTCTGCTTAACTTAACAAGTTCAGTTCCTGCAGGATGTCAAGTTTCGCTTTCTAGATCTCCACTGCCATGGCAGGGTGACGTGGCTCATCCCGCGTCCGTCTTGGCTTGCCTGAATTGGATGACTGGAGTGACTAGACCGGACGGAGCTAGTGTTTGGACAGCCGGAATCCCTCAAACGGGGTTGGTGCACGGAGCTGTATTGGGGCTGCATTTGTGGCGTGGGTACAGCGCTGTTTGGACAGCACAATTTAATGGGATGCAGACGTTGAGGTCAGGAGTGGGGCCCTGCCTGCCTTGTACTGGTAGTTCAACACTTTTGGGACTTCGTGACCCATTTTGCAAATGACCGACTGATGTCATTGAACATTGGAACAGAAGGGAAGTAAGTTATGGTAGACGAACTGAAGACCCTGTACTGATGACTGTGTGGGGACTGGGAGAGTGGTAATCAGACAGGTAATGGCATCGATCAGACGAGTGCCATACACTCCAAAAATTCGAACATTCTCTTCTTTTAGAAAACCTAGAATGCTCTGGAGTCAGGATCCAGTGCCGAATCTTGTTTCCCTGGCTAACCCTTCTACGGTGATTTCAAAAAGTTGAGTCGAATAATTTATAAGTTATTGTCAAGATTTGATCGATTGGAGTCTCACCTACTATTCTTTTCAGTTGCCAGTTGGTGCTGGCTGCACCGCTGCGCTGCAGTGGTGAAGTGGAATTGACCGGAATCTGTGTAGCTGCTTTGAATTCATGTCAGATGCGCACCAATATCCACTGCATACCAAAAGCCTGGGTCAACTAGGCTAGCAATCAGCCCGGCACTAAGATCTTCAAAATTCTGTTTTCTATGTTTTTTTGGAAAAATGATCGATCTTTGAATTCTTTGTGGAGCTGGCTGCAACAAAGGAAGATGGGTTCAATGTACATGATGGCCTAGTGACCAGTGGTCCTAGATGTGAACAGATCAAATGGCTAGAAACACTGCAAAATGAAAAGATATGAAAATTGTTGCGCCTTGAGGCTACTCCTTGACCACATGTTGTATGTAAATTCTTTTTTTTTAAATTGAAAATTTCATCGGTAAATGAATGAAAAAAAAAAATGAGTTTGCCAAAAAACATGCTTCAAGACTTTAGGGATTAAACACTAGCATTCACATTTTTGTAGCATTTTAATAAAAATTACACATGTTTTGCAAAATCAAGACACATTTAAGAAATTTTTTGGCTACCACTAGATCATATATGCTCATATGGGACAACAAGCTAGCAATCTTGAAGGTTTTATGAAAGTTGAATGAAACCCATTGCAAAGACATATAGAATCAAAGAAGAAAAAGGTTGTTTGTAAGACAATATGAGTAAAGATTTTGATGGGTAGTTATGCTAATCATGCCACCGTGGTATAGGTAGGAGGTGTTGTTCTAAAGTGAATAAATTATAAAAAATTTCATGTTGTTTTCAACTTCTGGAAGTGACTTTACATCAAATTTAATTGTTCTACCATCTCTATTAGATAATATCTATACAATTTTATTTCCAAGTTATCATAGTGCAATGTGGTGGTTTGGATGTGGTGGTGGTGGTGGTGCCCTCCCCCATAGTGCTTATGCTTTCTATTGGCTCTTGGGTGATTGCAAGAAACACTTGTCCAATTTCTTGTCCTCTTGATCTTAGACATGTGGTTTTTTGCTCACAACATTTGCATCATTTGTTTGTTTGATGTGAAATTTGGAAAGAAGGTACAACAAATATTTGCAGACATTGAGTAATTTTTTCAAATTTTTTCAAATTATTTTACTATTTTTAACCTACCCTCGATTGGGAGTCTACATTGGCCATTTGGAGGGGGATATAGTCCTTTTTTTGACCCCAAAATGAAAATTCAAAGCCACAAATTGGACATGTTGGATGACCACCAACATTCAAGGACCGACAATGAGTTTTTATGAAAATAAAAACATGTCAACTGTGCATGTGGTATCAAAGTGACCTTCCTTTGTGTGAAAGCTATAAAAAGGGAAAAAATTTCCTACATTCATTTTGTGGTGCAATGCGAGCTCAATCTTCTCTAGAAAATGGATTTTTTTATGGATTTTTTTTCGAAGTCCTAAAAATGAAAAGGTCCACAAACCCCTTTCTGTTATTTTTTGCTCCCAATTGCTTTGGTAGTCCTCCACAATAGTTTGTAGTACCTCATAGTATTGAATCAATGGTTTAGATCTATAAGTGCCCTTAATCAACGGTTAAGATCTATTGTGGTGTAGCTAATACATAGAGTTGGTGGCACTATATAGTATCACCAATCCTATAGCCAAAATTGAAAAGTGTTTCTTACAATCACCCTCCTATGCCAACTACCAAAACTAATAACTAGCATGTTGATACCTTTGTGAATAGTTGATGAATACCTTCATTTTGGCTAAATAACGGGTATTATAGCTTCTAAAAGTTGAACTAAGAATTTTTATACATATTGAGGACAAAATTAAATCAACAATAGATTTTTTTTATCCAATTGATTCATTTTATTTGGCAAAAGAGGGAATTACTTTGGTTGATAGAAATGTGTTTATAGCTATGTCCTTGAAAAGATTGAATAATTAACAATAGAGAAATAGCCTTACTTCTAACATAAATAACATAATTAGTTAAGATTGTAAGAAGTATAAATCAACTATTCATTTGAGATCTAACCTTTGTGAAATTAGGGAACTAAAGTTTCAATAACATAGTGAAATGTATTTAACCCTTAAAGTTCCCTGACTATGTTATCAACAAAACCCCTCAAAAACTGCCATTTCTAATACAAGTACCAAATTTTTGGACACATGTAACTATAGGATCTTGTAGTACAATAGATTGAGAAGATGTGGAAAAAAATTTAGAAAATTCCACCTTGTAGATTGCAAGATATTAGCATTTTAAGTGACAAAAATCTTTTTTGGGGCCTTGTAAAAAAATGGGCAGCTGCACTTCACAAGGTCACATTTGTATGAAAAAATGTCCAAAATGATGGTGCTTCTTTAGATCCATTCTTCAATGAAAGTTGGCTACATACTCGAAAATTTTCAGATCATTTGAAATTGCACAACATATAGGAAAAAAAATAGTAAGTAGAAAGATGTAGAGAATGATTCAAAATACTAAATTGTTAACAATTTATTAATGGAATTGAAAATTCCCAATCCCAATGGTTGTAATGTTGTAATAAACAATCTACATTTAATGTTTTTATTTTTTTCAAAAAATATTTAAAATAGAGTTAGATACATGACTTCAAAGTTTATTTTAGAGTAGAAAATCCATACTTGCCCACAAACTAAAACATCTCATAACTTTTGACTTGTTGATCAAAATGGAATGATTCAAAGCTTTCTATGTATGTATAAATCTAGAAAACTAATTTTGAATTTTTATTTTTGAAAAAAATGATTTTTTCAGATCTGCTTGGACTGCCCAAGTTGAGAAACAAACTACATATTAGGCCATAACTTTTGACTCATATTTCCAAATGCCCTCAAATTTAGTGCACATGGAAGATATTCCTCGTCCACACCTTCTATTAAAGTTTGGGCCAAAAATATGAAAATCTCTAGTCTTACGTACCTACCCCCAAAAGTTATATTGCCAAAAAACACACCTTGGTCCTTTAGAGGTTAAATTACAACATTTATAAAGAATATAGGAAATATCCAAATATCACCCTTCATATGTACTAGCTTAGTTTTAATTTTATTAATGAAGTTCCCTTTTATGGAAAAATATTCTATTTCTAAAACCTTTGTAAATCTACACTAAACTGTTGAAAAATATTTTTTTTGGTAAATTCTATATTTTTTTACTAATTTTGACATTTTCACATCAAAATATTATAGATTACTAATTGTTTATTCTGATAATAAACTAGATTTTTGCTGAAATATGATTTTAAAGTTGCAATATGCCAAATCTTGATGTTATAACAACAATAGCACCCAAAAAATTATAACATTGTTTTAATATTACCCCCTAAACACCCAAACTACATTTTTTTTGGCAACATAGTGATTTTGGGCAACTCACTACAAGTGGAGTTTTTCTTTTCTTTTTCTTTGAAATTTTCATACAACCTATGCCCAAGGGGTAGCTTAGAGGGTCAACAATTTTCATTACATTTGACAACATGGTTAAGAAGTTATTGCATGATATGTTATTTTCATTGCTCGTTGGGCAACTCAAAAAAATTCTTATTAAATCACTTTTAAAAAAAAAAAAAAGTTAAAAATTACTTTTCTCTCTCTTTGTACATGGAAAGCTTTGAATCATTCCATTTTGATTAATGAGATGAAGGTTATGAGGAGTTTTAGTTTGAGGGTAATTATAGAATTTTTATTCTAAGATAAACTTTGAAGTCCTTTATTTAACTCAATTTTTAATATTTTTGAAAAAAAAAAAAAATCTTGTGGGTGTAGATAGTTTATTACAACCTTTCAGTTATATCCATTGGGATTGGCATTTTTCAATTCCGTAACTAAATTCTTAACAATTTAGTATTTTGAACTATTCTCTACTTCTTTCTACTTACTACTATTTTTTTCCTATATATTATACAATTCCAAATGATCTGAATTTTTTCAAGCATGTAGCCAACTTGAATTGAAGAATGAATCCAAAGAAGCACCACTATTTTGGACATTTTTTTATACAAATGTAACCTTGTAAATTGCAATTGCCTAGTTTTTTTTGCAAGGCCTCAAAATGGATTTTTATCCATTTAAATGCTTATATGTTGCAATCTACACGGTGAAAATTTCTGAATTTTTTTACATCTTCTCAAACAATGTGCTACAAGATCCTAAGGTTACATATGTCCCAAAAATATTTTCCTTAAAATTTGGTACTTGTACTAGAAATAACAATTTTGGAGCATTTTGGATGAAAACACAATCAAATACATTTACGAATTAAAATTTAAAATTTATATTCCAAGATTTTTACTACTTTCACAATTAGTACACATCAATAATGTGATGCCTAGTTCAACAATAAGGTGGAAAAAGAAATATATTTTGGATCCAATATCCTATTGAAGTTTATTGTAAGGATTCACAAATTCAAACCAATTGAACACACAATTTTATTAACGATTCATGAAACAAAATTCATTTGTAAATAAATACACACATCTAGAGGGTACTATTAAAACATTATCTTTATAGAATATTTCAACATATAAAAATTTGAAATCATTTTCTTCAAGAATACCAATGTTTGGGATATTTTTTGTCCTCCCCAATGAAGAGTAAATGTATAAAAAAAATTATCTCTTATATTGTGGTTGCTTAGTGTCCTAAGTTCTTCACCTCTCCTACTGTATTCCTCATCTCTTCTAGCTAATTTGGGGCCTCTGATTCCAAATGGGAATTCCAAAAACATTTCAAACTTTATCACCAATGACAAATAAAAAATTCCATTGTTTACCCCAGGAATGAAAAAAAATGCAGACTTCGAATAACCACTTTAACATCCTGCTGTCCGTTGAACTACTTACCTCCCACAATCAGTTTCCCTAGGGGCTCCCCCTCTCTTTGTCTCTGTGAGCATTGTTATTATAACTCCCCCCATCATCACCCTGCAACAATTATCCCAGAAGCTTTTTTTTTTTGCTTTTTTTTTTGGTTGCTGGTAAGTTACTATGGGTGAATGGGGGCTAGGTGAACAAATTTTCCAGTAAGATAAGGACTGCCACTGTAAAGTAATCTCAAGCCCACTCAGTGGCAGTGTTGCCTAGAAAATGCAGATTATTTACTGTCAAGGACAAAATAAAAAAATAAAAAGAATTTATCGAACTTAAATTGAGGGTGAAATTTCTCCTCAGCTCGACCGCCCCCGGTCTCGGTCTCGGTCCCGGTCCCAGTCCCCACCCCTTGTACTTGAGTTGATGACATGGACGCAACTTATATCTGTTGTTTGACCCCCTGAAACGACCGGGCTAAGTTGTTGGCATTGATGAGTTCATGTTCTTGGCAGAAACTCTCTTCTGGCACAAAGCCATCTGCTTTTTCACAAGCCAAAAAAATATGGACAAACAGCTTCCTGTAGCACCGAAAACTTAAGTTATGTGACAACACTTTCACATAATTATATTCAAAGTCATGTAACAACACTGACAAAATCTCGACAATGGGATAGGCAACCCATTCCTGACCACTAAAGCAGATACACATATCTGCAAGGGAGGGAGGTTTCAACAGTGGGAAATTTTCCCATGTGCAGGAATAGAGTTCAAAAGGTTTCCATAATTTTTTAGATTTTTATTTCTCAAAAAATAATAATATTACTATGAATTTTTTAGCTGAAGATTATGTTCCACCCATATTGGTCATATAAGGTAAACCATCCTTATCACAGGTAGATTGACTAGTTTGCCATGTTGACACTTTTGAAAATTATTATTTTTAATCCATAGAAAGACATAAGTTATATGAGACATGGAGAGAGCATTTGAAATTTCATTTTTTTATGGAATATGAATTTGTTAAGAATTTTTGAAGTATGCAACCCAAATGGTTCAAAACAGTCTATAGACTACCCCAAAACCATCAGAAAAAGTGCCCATAATGCTCGTTAGATCCCCTAAAGCAGTCACAATATTTCCTAATATGGTTGCAAAATTTCAAGGATTTACATTTGCACTTCTATCCTTTATACAAGAATTCTTTGTCATCCATTGGATAGTAAATGTCTGTGGCGTTGTTCAAGGGTTAAGGTTTCAATTGACCTACACCCAACCAACAAGTAGATCACAGCAATAAGTGCTGTCCTCATCATGTCCTAAATTGACTTCATTTTCTACTTTTGTGAAATGAATGCAGATGAAAAGTTTCTTGTTATAATTTATTATAATTTATTATTTTAAATTAATGAAATGAAATGAAAGTAAGAATAATTTAAAAGTTGTTTGATTGCAAAAAGAACATAGATTGAAAAGTTTACTTTTTAGGTGTAGTCAGAATTCAATCTTGAATCCTAGTGGAATGTGTTAAACTCCCTCTTTTTACAAATGTCATGCTATTGTTGAAGCTTAATCCTTGAAAGGCCCTCGGGGGCCCTCTATATAACCCATATTTAACTTTATAACTCTTCAATTGTGGTTTAATATATGAATTGCGATACAATGTTATTTACATATTATCATGATTGTTAATTTAATTTGTATTGAAAAGTATTTGATCAATATTTTTTTGATCAAATACCATAAAATTCATAATATATTATACGACCGCAAAGGGCTTTCAGGCCCTTCTTCAAGGATCAATTGAATTCCTTTGAGACTCCAAGAAATGACCATAACTTTTGCTTTCAATGCAGGCGTTACTGTACTGATTTGGATGTCAAACTAGAAGAGGAGTCCTTGTTGGTGGCAGCACTCATCAGTTTTGTTTTTTCATCTGTTTTTTTTCTCCTTCTTCTTCCTATTGATCACCATTGCCGTGTTCCTGCAACAGAGCATGGTTGCTTCCACCAGACAGTGATTTCATAAACACAACAGGTCATGATGAGACAGTGCAAACTCTTGCAAATCCTCTTCCAACGATCAACATGTGCCGGCAACTTCCTCAATTGAATGCAACTTAGTTTTTTTAGGTGTTCATGCATGATTTGATGATTGTTGTGTGCTCCCACTGGACTAGACTGGACAGTACAACTGAAGACTACAAGCTCAAGAAGGTGAAAGGTCTCCCTCCTCATGTCCTGCTCGGCTTCATTAATTAATTAATGCGGCCACCTGAAAATCTCACAAACAAAGCATCGATCATGTCATTGAGCACACAGTTGTTGCAGGACTCTCCTTTGGCATCATGCTCCTAATTCCAAGGTCGCCTACTTTGAGTTACTGATTTATTTGAACCCTTCTCGAGATGGGTACGTAGTTGTTGGACATGATAATGCAAACATGTCCTGCTGGTTGAATTGTGAACGTCCATATGGATGTACTTCCTTGGTGAATTTGAGGGCTGGATTTGAACAAAAGCCAGGGGTATGACTTCTTATGATCCAATTCTGACTACCCAATGAGGGGAAGCTGACATAGTTGCGTTGAAATTGGAGCTTGTAATTTTGTGTTTTTGTGGGTTTTTTTCCTTTTTTTTTTCTATTTTTTTTTTCCTTTTCTGGTGCAAATGAAAAAGAAAATTTCACGCAGCCTGGAAGCGAGCGAGATTGCAGGAGTACATTTTACAATCATGTTTCACAGGTAATCCTCAGAATCTGTGCAACAGCTAGTTACAGTAGCTAGGCAGGGAACAGAGGCCCCACTAACTGGAAAATGGGAAGTGAAGCATGCTTTTTAAATAATAATTTGGGGGTACGGTTCTATGAAATTGCTGAGATTACCTGGTGTTGGTACCACAACTTGTGTGCTGCTGATGCTGCCAAGGATTTTGGGTCTGTTAGAGAAATTCAAAGGAGCTCAGGGGGTAGGCAAATGATCCACATAGACATTGACAGAGATGGGTCTTCTTCACACTTTTGAGACAACAACTAGGACGGTGGACTTTTACTCCACATTTGCAATGATGTGGAAGATCACGTGATTCCACACAATGTTCGTTACAATCCAGATCGCCTGACAAACGGCAGGACACCCGGGTTTGTGTTCACATTACATTACGAAGATGTCGTCGGTTATTGCAGAGGGGGTGTACTTGATGTCGTGGGTCAGGTGATGGGTATTTTTCCTTCCTTTCCTTTCCACAGGCTTTAACTTATTAGCATCCCAAGTGGGCAAGGTGGGAAATGACTGTACGTTAGTACGGAAAATATATAATTGTGATATCATTTCCTAAAGAGGGAGAACCCCCTCATGGTCTCTTTTCAAGACTGTTGAGGACCCCGTCAGCCACCGAGGTTTTCAACATAATGGTCACGAGATTTGAATCAAAATAGCAAGCGGCTGCTTGCCTGCCTGGAGAAGGGCCTCGTGAAACTTCGAAGTCATCAGAGCAGCTTTAGTTTACTTACAAAACTGTACCTTCTTGCGTAACTGTAAAGCATTTGACTTATTCCCCTGAGAATGTCATGAGGTCAAATAGTCACTACAAGCAACTCCCTGTCTGGCTTTTGGCAGAAGGTTGTGTGGACTTGTTGGGTTATTGTTTGATTGTTGTTTGCACATGTGGCCTGATAAGTCAATTGTTGATGTATGTGTTACTAATTTTTATGATATTTTTATTACTGTGAATTCCCATTTTCTTGGAAAAGGACAGATGGTTTGAATGGAAGACAAGTGTGTTTCAGTCAATAATATTGTGGCAAGTGGGGAAGATGTTCTAGAATGTCATTGAAGAGAGGGTCAAATTAATGAGGTATGTGTAAGAAGGTATATCATACCATTCTTTAGGAGTCAAAAGAAAATCCACCCTTCTCCATTGTGGCAAATAGAAAAAGAAATTAAAAAAATCTTGTATTCATTATTAAGAGCATGTATTAAGAGCATCCAACACCTATCTTTTTGTAATTTTTGTACCTCCTGATGTGAGCTTTCCATGTTGTCTTCTCTAAGAACCAGAATGTTTCCCAAGAAATATTTTATTTTGTTGATTTCCCTTTTGTTGAATATTTTACAGCTCGAATGTTTGGAACTCCGTTTCAAAAATGGAAAATACACAGTACCGAATGTCGAGAATTAAAAAAAAATCAGAACTATAAAAAACCATCAACAGGTCTGGAAAACAGAGATGTTCTCTTTACTGAGGCATGAGACGTATTCAACACAACGCCTCGCCTCAATTGGTGACAAACAAACAAAACTCCATTCCACACAAAGCATGCACCACTGTAGATTCACAATCGCTCGTACCAAAGATGTTATTTCGTAGTTACAGAAGGTATAAAATCTACAAAACGACAACATAGGAACCAATTTGCAATTGGAGCTCAAAGTTCTGTGCATATAAACAGTGCTAACTATGGACGTCCTATAATGCGCAGAGAAATTGAAGCTCTAAGCGGCAGAAAGGTTCTTCTGCGTGGGCATGCTGCCCTTGTAAGGAACCGATGGACAGTCGCCTCGTTTGATGAGGCGTGGTCCAACTGGAGGTCCGCCCTTCTTGGGACGGATGTCCTGCATCAAACACACATTCAAAATCAAGAATCAGAACAAGAACAAACTTGAAGCTCCTATTTTTTCACCCCGTTAGTAGAAAGCATACACGAGAGGGTACTAAACTATGATCTTGTCTCCTATACTAACCCCTGTTACCAACATCACTTCGTCTTTTCATACACTTAGGTTGGACTTCAATTAGCAAGTGGCGTAAGTATGACCTGGCTAAATGCCTACGGCCACTGCTCTTCGAATGGAAATAGGCTTGTCCCTTGAACAGTGGTCTACAACCTCCCACGTCAAATGATTACAAAATAAATTATTACAGTGATCAAAACATTCTCTCAAGAGACTTGGGCTCTTATATCCAAAGTGATCTCTCAAGAGCTCTATAGTGATCACCCAAATATCATACTCCTACATACTGGGAAAAATACTTGAAGTGGCGTAAATAGTATCGTCTATATATTTCACCTCTGTGAAAATTCTCTAAGTCCAGGTTCTCAGCTACAACAATTGCATTCCCTTACAACAAATAGTAAGACACGAAGACGTCTGATGACATACCTGATCAAAAATAGAAATAGGAATAGCAAGTGTAGCGCATGCATTTGGTACATCCACAATTCCAGAAATGCGACCCTCACAAGGGCAACAAGACAGAAGCAAGTAGACCTGCCAGCAAACAATGTCAGCAACAGACATTGCAGTCCATTCAGAAACTGACTTACCTCAAAACAATAGAAGTCACAGTAGATTTCAGCACACCCGTTGAATTCTAAACTTCATCCCTACTTTGTTGGCACAAAACATGTAAGCTAAGGTGAAAAGCTCTAGATCATTCTCCATGCAGACTTCTTCATCTCCAACTCTTCGTCTCTAATGCTTCCTGATTTAGATTTCAGTCAGTTTGGTGGACATGCCCTCTTCAAAGTTCTCCAAATAGCAGTTTCATCATTCATCGAGATGCGGGAGCACAGACCCGAGACTGCCCTTAACAATCTGTGCAATAGTAATGCAAGGGAAATTCAGTTTGTTGCAACGATTGGAGGGAGGGATTAGAACACCGACCTGTTCCTTGGTGTACCCGAACTTGGAAAGGTAATCAATGCAGTTGAGCACCGCCCGTTTGTAAGCAATACTGGCGTCCAGGTAATGCTGCTTGCCATTCTCGTCCACGCTCAAGCCCTCGAACACCAACCACTCGGAGAAGCGAGGCTCCAGAGGGCCGATTTCGAAGATGGGGTTCACATGGAGCTTGGTTGGTCCCATGGGGGTCAAGTACTGCTCCATTCCTCCTCGCATGATCGAGCACCTGCACTTGCGTGACAATGGTAAGTAAACAGAATTCAAGGACACAATCAACAAAAGCTAGAAACCGTAAACAAGACAGCTTCCGAGGATTATACGAATGCTTTACTTCAGCTTGAGATTAAACAAAGATACGGAACTATGACAAGCTGGCAATGAACTAGAGTATAAAACGATCTTAAAAACTATGAATGCGATGACAACATCGAAACCACAGGAGCATGAAAGCAAGAAGAACAAAGACGGCGTGTACTTGAGCTCCAGGAAGCCGCTCATCTCGATGGCGCCACAGAAGGAGACCTCGCCATCGCCCTGCGAGAAGTGCATGTCGCCCATACTGAGATTGGCTCCTTCAATGAACACCGGGAAGTACACTTTGCACCCTCTGCTCAAGTTCTTGATGTCGCAGTTGCCGCCATTCTCTCGCCCGGGAATGGTCCTGCATGCTTCCGCGGCGATTCGCTCCCAGTCCTTAGACCCCTTCTCCACCTAAGCAAACAGCCATACCCAGAATCGCCTCAGCACTGGAGCAAAGCGATTTCGAGATCCTAAGTTTGACTACTTTCATAAAACCTGTTTGGACTGCATTAAGTGCGTTTATCACTTTCAAAACACGCCTCAACATCACCGAGTATCAATTTGAGCTTTAAAAACCGTAAGTTTGAGATTTATAAATATACAATCCAGTTTCGGGCTAAGCAGAGGTTTCTATTGAAAGATGTAAGTGTTTAAAAGTCCCCTGTCTGAATTTCGTTCAAGAATGAAAAGGAATGAAAACCCTAAGTGATGATCACCTTGCCCAGAAGAGCTCCCTTGGTCAGCGGCAGAAGGGCAAGTGGGCGGGTGTGCAAATGCTTGCCCAAAGTGATTGAATTCTCGCCCTCCTCCACCAGTGCTTTCTCCCGTTTGTTCCAAATGTCCAGCAGTTCCTTCGACGGAGCCGTGCCGATGAGGCCCGGGTGAATCAGACCCGGGAAACGCACCCCTGCAAGAACAATCACGGACAGCAATCAGCTCGGTAAGTCAGACAACAATCAGCTTCATAAATGCAACATGAGTCCAACTTAACCATGATTGCAAACACATCAATGGTTCCCCCATCGATGGTGGTAATGTAAGGTCTCCAATCACCATACGGATGAACATTCAACCTTTCCCTATAACAATCTAGAAACGTGCACCATCTACAATTTTGCACATGTATTCTGTGGTAAGCTACAAACCAATTGCAAAAAAAAAAATGTCAACAGATCAAGTACTCTCACAATAAGCACACTTCAAAGCTCACCTGTATGGTCAATGGAGACCCTAATGTACTGTATGGTGAATGAAGCCTCTGTCAACCTCACCTGGGATGTGGCGAGACGACGCCCAGATCCCCTCGAAGTCCCAGATGGCTTTGCAAGCGTTGGGGAAGTGGTCTGTGAGGAAGCCTCCGCCGTTTTCCCGGTCGAAAATGCCCGTGAACCCCCACTCGTCGCCTGGCAAGGGACCCAAGTTCAGAATCTCCACCACCAGCAAATCGCCAGGCATCGCCGCGCGGCCGTCCGTGTCCGTTACGCGAATCGGCCCACTCAAATTGTGAACCTGCAGCCCAGGTTTAGGATCACTAGTGGGTTTCAAAGCGCATAACATTCCTGTATATGGAGGCAGGGGGTTCTTCGACACTGTCACTCTAACAAGAATAGCTCGTGTAACAGTGGCTCATAATTCATGGGCAACTTTGCATACAATATTTTCTACAGTGAAAGTAGCCCTGATTAATGGGAATCAAGGCTTCCCTGCCTTGAAGTTCAAGGCTGGTATGCAATCTGGGAAACAAGTAATCTTCAGCGATGACTACTACTTCTAAAGTTGGAATGGAATGAGAGGATGAACAAAAGTGCTGCATACTTTCAAACCCTAATTCTTTCGATTTGCCTTCCCTGTTGGAACCATTCATATGTGTCTCGAATCCCAACCATGAAGATCCGTCTTCAAAGTTGTAAATCCTTACTTCAAGTTCCGTTGCTGCAGAAATGCTAGTGTTCATTCTATCGAACGATGAATTGGCAAAACCACACTACTGATTGAATTGCGATTGATCGAGTTCGCCATAGCCAAAGAGTGAGAGACATAAATTAATTACCACCGTGAGGTCGACGTTCTTCATATCCTCGGCGCTGTCATTGTTTCCGATTTGCCTGCCGGTCCAGTCCACAGTCTCCACACGGAACACCTCGCCCTCCTCCACCGTCCCCACGGCCGGAATCTCCGGGTGCCACCGGTTGTGGAGCGCCACCTTCTGCTCCCACGGACGCTTGTTGGGGTCTACGGTCACGATGGCCCGCGGCGTCTTGATCAAGGGCGCCATGGATCAAGTTCTGCACAAAACAACAAGCAATTTATACACCACAATTCGTGCTCTTGCTCTAAAAACCATCATTCTATAATGCAGCAACAATCAAGGCCATCAATGGGTCAAGGGTCACAAACCATTCAATCATTTCACGACTCAATCCCAGCAAGCCAAGAACTACCAAAGAAAATCACGCTGCAAGTCGACCCTTCAAGAGCCCTGAGGTCTGTGATGCGGCAACACGAGGATACGTTCTCCAAGTACGAGGTTTGGAAATGACCAGCACAGGGTTTCATACATATAGAGATAGAGAAAAAACGAATGAGAGAAGGGGCAAACTAAACTACCAGTGATCACAAAACGTAACTGATCGGTCACGAGATTTTCTAATGAGAGTTGGAACCAGGAAGGGCAACTGTTGCTTCTACCGAGAAAATTGGCTGCAACTAAACTTCAATAAGTGTCAAACCTCGCAGTACTAGAATCCAGAAAAGATGTAATCAATATGTTAGTAAGGAAAACGGAAAATCGCTCGAGGCTTCCAACGATGTTGCAGTGATTTGCAATGGCCAGTTGATAGCAAAACTCACCTAGAAAAGATTTGTAGAAGAATAATTTCCAAGAAATAAGAAGGAAGCTCCCACTTATCCAGAATTTAAATCCTGAGTGTGTTCAAGAGCTCGAAATTCGAGCAAGCTGATGAGTGGACGAGCAAGGCATCACCGGAGCGAAAGCTTTGGCTGTGAGAGTTGCCAAGAATCTGGGGAAAAGGTTTGGATTCCCTGATGCACAAGAATTCTGGCTTGATTAGATTCCTTGCAATTTGGGCCCAAATATTATTTAAAAATATAGAAATTCTGGAGTGTGATGGTGCTGAGAATAGAACAGTACTGTAAAGTAGAGTGATCCTGTTATTTGTTCGAATCAATTCTATTTAGAACTTAGACTGGAATCATGATTCCATTCAATCCAGTCATGTTGAGTCGAACTTTTTCCACATGAAATTATCATAAATTTTCATCATAAATGCAGAAGCAATCCCTGGAATGAAAAGTTAGTTTTTTTATTGCTTGACACTCTTTAAATGGTGAATACAGTTCCATAGACTATCCTATCCTCTTGATGAATCCTTTTTTTCATTCAAAGACAACGTTTTGGTGTCCTACAAATTCCTCTTCATTCTCTTTTCGTATTTGATTCTTATACTGTACCATGTTTTCCACAATTGAATTCATCATTGGTATGGCTCCACATCAACAGAGACATTATTCACTTTTTTCATACACAATGAAGTTTGTTTCCCCGCAATTGAGGAAGCAAACAAGCTCGTCCACGAGACAAGATTTCTTCCCACAAAGCCAGACTTCCAATTGGTTCAAGAGTGGTCAGAGAATTACAAGTAATAAGACTACACTGAACACCTTCAAATATTCCCTCCATCGCTTCGGTATCTTCAACTACTCTAAACACTAGGTGGAAAATATACTTAACCCCTAAATGCCCAGGGCACCAGATTTTGGAGTTTTGAAAACTTTGAAGTTAAGTAAAACCCAACCAAATTGTTATTAGTAGTAGTTTATATTTTTGGAGAACTCTTTTTGAAGTCTACTTTTAGGATCAAAAAGCCAATCTTAAAAATGAAGGATTATGATTTTTCTATTCAAGATTTTGTGCAAGGATGCCCATTGCAATCTTGACTTCCGGTAGTGTTGAAGGGCTCTTGGAAATGAGCCTCAAATACACTAGATCTTGGAGGAAAAATCAGATTAGAAATTCATTTAAAAAAAATCATAGAATAGATTTTGAAAAATTGTAAATTGATTGGGATTGTGCATACTAAGCCCTACAACCTCATATGTTTTAAGTGACCAACTTTTTAGAATTGACATGCACGAAGAGAATTGAAAAATTTTCATACTTTTAACACCCTCGTAATCAAACATTATAATCCTTCAATCCGTAAGTGATATTGTTATGTTTTCTTTTCCTATGTGATTTCTAATATGTCTAGTTTGAATTTGTATGGATACAATTCAAAAGAAATTGGTATAACTTATGAAAATATTGACTTTTTGTTCAATTTAAAACAAATTTCAAGAAGCTCTAAACAGGCCTTGGGCATTTAGGGGTTAAACCGCCATCTTCAGACTATGTACACCTCCAAAACCAATTATGTACCTATGTGGAAGAAACGCTTTTAGAAACAAACTTTGACTCTCCATAACTTTTGCATATTGTATCCAAATGGTGTGTTCTTTGGTGTGTTGGAACCTCCTTTCACTTGCCAACAAGACAATATGAAATTCTGAACAGCCTAATAATAGTAACTACATGCATGACAAATTTGTGGCACTTTTGGGTGTACCCACCTTAGTTGGAGTTGCTTAACAATATGGTATTGATATTGATATATAGTACTAAAATAGTATTGAAAAGTACCAAAGATATGATCGCACTATTGCAGCTAAACTAAATGAATATTACTCCATAATAAGTATCGTAATATACAGTACTGCAACAATAATGGAAATTGTAGACTTCAGTATTGCAAAAATTCTACAATTTAAAAGTGAAATTATTCTCTTCTAAATTACTACAACATTTGAAAGTAGTCTAATTGATACTCTGTATATAGCAACACTTTTTTTTCAACACTAGTTTTTACTAGTAAAAGTATACATTTTGTTGACTATGGAAATATTACAATGTTATAGAATGGGTATATAGTAGCAATCAACTTTTCATATTGTTGTTTATAACGAAATTATAATTATTGTAATTGTTGCAAATTTTCAAAATTGCCAGTTTGCAGAATTGGTGTATAGCAGCAATCAAGTTTCAATATTGAAACATACATATTTTCCTAAGAAGATTGTTAACCCCTAAAGTTCCTTCACTATGTTATCACTGAAAACTCTCACAAACTACCATTTCTAATATGAGTACCAAATTTTTGAAAAATATCATTTTTGGATACATGTAATCGTAGGATCTTGTAGTAAGCTAGATTGAGAAGAAGTGGAAAATTTTCAGAAATTTCCACCATGTGGATTGCAAGATATTAGCATTTGAAGTGACAAAAATCCTTTTTTTGGCTATGAGAAAAATTGGGCAATTGCACTTCACAAGGTCACATGTGTATAAAAAATGTCCAAAATGGTGGTGCTTCTTTAGATTCATTCTTCAAGGCAAGTTAGCTACATACTTGAAAATTTTCAGATCATTTGGAATAGTGCAACATATTGGAAAAAAATAGTAAGTAGAAAGATGTAGAGAATGGTTTGTAATACTAAATTGTTAACAATTTATTAATGGAATTGAAAAATGCCAATTCCAAAGGTTGTAATGTTGTAATAAAAAATCTACATCTAATGTTTTAATTTTTTTCCAAAAATATTGAAAATTGAGTTAAATAAAGGACTTCAAAGTTTGTTTTAGAGTAGAGAATCCATACTTGCCCCCAAACTAAAACATCTCATAACTTTTGACTCATTGATCAAAATGGAATGATTCAAAGCTTTCTATATACTTATAAATCTAGAAAACCAATTTCAAATTCTTATTTTTGAAAAAAGTGATTTCTTCATAATTGCTTGGATTGCAGGAGTTGAGAAACTTCACATTTGGCCATAACTTTTGACTCATATTTCCAAATGTCTTGAAATTTAGTGCACATGAAAGATATTCCTCGTCCACACCTTTGATTAAAGTTTGGGCCCAAAACATAGAAATCTCTAATCACACATATCTGACCAAAATTTCTATGTTGCCAATAAACCTAGCTTGTTCATTTTAGGGGTTAAACAACTATATTTTTGCAACATTGCAAGTGTCAAATTTTTTTTATGACAAAATTTGCATTATTCTACATTTAGAAGGATTTGAAATTACAAAATATCAAAATCATTGGTTCAATCAAAATTATATTACAAGATTCATAAACATTTTAATTTTAATTTTTATGTATGTAATATTGAAAAATGTACACTTGCAAATGCATAGTAAGTAAAACATACAAATACTACTAACATTGTTATTTCTACAAACACTATGATTCAACCAAACTAGTATACTCCATTACTTTTGATTGCTCCAAAATCATTTCAAACTACAAGATATGTACATTAAGAAGTGGAAACAATAGCTCTAATCACTACAAGAAAATGGGCACATATGCAACTGCAAAAGAATGACTTTGTGTTTAGAATGACTGAAAAATGACTTAGGCTCCCTAATTGCACAAATGGAGCTTGCTCCATAGCATCTAAGTAAGTTGTCCTATAGTCATTGGTGCAACTAAGGGATGGACAATTTATAATGTCAAACCTTAATTCATTGGTTTTCATTTACAACGTCATCAATCTTCCAAAGTGGATTCAAGAAATTCCACTGTGGAGGTCCACTGAAACCGAACTAAACCACTAGCATTTGTAATGACTGTGCTTCACTCTATGGTAACTACATAATAACTTCCACATTATTGCACTATACAAAAAGGCTTGTTCCTTTTCTTTCATTTTTTGTTATCTTTTTCTTTGCTTTTTCATTTTTATTTAAAAATTTATTTCAATCATTTATTCATTTTGTCCCTTGTTCTCCTTTTGAATATTTATCTTTTAAAAAAAATTGACTTCTTCATTAGTTTATCTATTTCATTACTTGAATTTTTTTTAACTCTTTCTACTTTTTTATATTTCTCTCTTTTATGTATTTTTTCGATCTTTTTCTCCCTTTTTTTTATTTGTTGTAATTCTTTTTTTCTTCAAATCTTTTTAAGTCTTTCCAATTTCTCTACTACTTGTTTATCTCTTTCATTGTTTTTTTAAAAACATTTTTTTCTATAGAAGACTTCTTTTGTCTTTTCCTTTGAAATCATACATTGCTGGTGGCCTTTTCTCTATGTTGGTGTATACTATTTTCTTTCTTATAGTCCATTGTATGCTTTATTTAACCTCTGAAGGACCAAGGCCTTTTCTCCACAAAAAAACACTCAAAACTGCCATTTTTAGAGCAAAGAGTAAAAAAATTGAAGATTTTTGGTTTTTGCACATCTATCCATAAGATCTTACACCTAACTAGTATGAAAATGTGTAGAAAAAATTTCAGAAATTTTGACCACATAGATTGCAAGATATTTGTGTTTAACCCCTAAATGTTTTCAACTATGTTTTCACCAAAAAAGCTCCAAAACTGTCATTTCTAGAACAAGTACCAAATTTTAGGGAAAAAACATTTTTGGACACACATAACCATAAGATCTTGTACTAAACTTATTTGAGAAGACGTGGAAAAAATTTCAGAATTTTCCACCATGTAGATTGTAAGATATTAGCGTTTGAATTAGCAAAAATCCTTTTTTTGGCCCTGTGAAAAAACGGGCAGCTGCACTTCACAAGGCCACATTTGTATGAAAAAAATTCCAAAATGGTGGTTACTCTTTGGATTCATTCTTCAAGGCAAGTTGGCTATGTGCTCGAAAAAATTCAAATCATTTGAAATTGTACAACATATAGGAAAAAGAAAGTAAGTACAAAGAAGTAGAGCATGATTCAAAATACTAAATTGTGAAGAATTTTGTTATGGAATTGAAAAATTCCAATCCCAATGGTTGTAATGTTTTAATAAACAATCCACACCCTATGATTTTATTTTTTTCAAAAAATATTGAAAATTGAGTGAAATAATGGACTTCAAAGTTTATTTTAGAGTAGAGAATCCAAAACTACCCGCAAACTAAAACGCCTCATAACTTTCATCTCATAAATCAAAATGGAATGATTCAAAGCTTTCTATGTACATATAAATCTAGAAAACCAATTTGAAATTTTTATTTCTTAAAAAGTGTTTTTTTAAGAAATTTTTGGGCTGCCCGAAGATCAATGAAAATTACATATCATGCAATAACTTTTTAACCATGAAGTCAAAAGTTATGAAAATTTTTGGGCCTTAAAGATACTCCTCGGGTACATGTTGTGTGAAAATTTCAAAGAAAAATAAGAAAAACTCCATTCGTAGTGAGCTGCCCAAAATCGCTATGTTGCCAAAAAACGCAGTTTGGGCATTTAGGGGTTAAAGTAAAGAAAACAAGTTTTTCCACACATAGCGGGACTAGGTTATTTGACTTTGAACCTTCTTAACTTTCATTTTTTGCACTACAAAGTTTTGAGCTTTAAATATTTATCGTGGAGAATTGAGTTGAGAGTCTAGGAAAAAAAGAAATTACAAAAAAAAATTATTTTTATTTTGTAAAAAATTGTTAAGTAGAAGTAGGTACAAGATAGAAGGAAAATCTAAATTATTAATATCTCTCAACTGGAATTAAAATGCACTAATACCAATGGTGAGATTGTTCTAGAAAGCAAATGAAACCATAGGGAACTTTTTTTTTTTTAGTTTTAAAAATTGCATTTAGAAATGAACCCTACAAGTTATTTTTTCAAGAAGATACTCTAATTGCCCAAAAAACAAGATTGTCTATGATTTCCTCATAACAAATCCAAATGGAATGAATCAAAGCTTTCCATGTAAACAAAAATATAATCTATAAGGGAATAAAATAAAAAATTCAAATTTATGAAACTTTTTTTGGCTGCCCTCTCTCCCTTGTTTTCAGCTTATTTGGGCATAACTTTTACTTGCGAGCACCAAATTAAAAAATAAAATTATATTCCCACAAAGCTAATCAATTTTTCTGTCTTCATAAAAAATTTCAAAAACTCAAGTAAAAAATTGAGACTGTAGGTACCTACCTGAAATCTCATTTGTCCCCTAAAGGAACAATGGTCCTTTAGGGATTAAAATCCTATTGGTATGCTAGCAATGATTTCTGGAAATTTGCACCATTGTCATTACACTACTTTTGAACACTTTATATGATTCTCATTTGAATTACTAGGGGTCCCAATAAACATACATTAAGGTATTTAGACGGAACCAACGATAGTCATTAAGTCCCATTTTCCTTATGTGAACGACAACATTATTTCCTTAGTGCTACTACAAAATGTCTTCTTGTGATTGTTGAATGATTACTCAAAAGTCTTGGACTATTGTGCACCCATTCAACTATTGCTTCAGTGCCCCGTGCATTGTGATTCATTGTACAATTTCCAGACATTATGTACAACCATCATTACACTTTCTTGCATGAAGTGAAGAGACCTTGGACAACTACATATGTCCTTGTTTGGAAGAAATTGAATAGGTGACTTTAGTACTTTTCTTGTCCCAAACTATTAATCCTTTCCAATCATTTTAGCAAATTTGTCTACAATTTTTGATTTGAGGCTCAAAATCTGGAATAGAACTCAAAGCATGAAAGTGAGATTGATTTTTTTAACTTTTAATAGTTCTAAGTTTTTTGAAAAAAATTAATCTACTTTGCCTAAATGAGGTCTGAAATCTTACTTGTAAAAAAATATTAATTCTTGCATTTTACATATCCCATATGGTTTGTCCTGCCTCCTACTAGCCTACTTGAATAAAAGGTTCGTCATTTCATCTCCTCTTACTTGTGAGCTCCCAATTTGTCACCTAGGACTTACTATTTTCTTTCTTTTTTATTAATTTTGAGTGTAGTTTATTATACAAAAATCCCCTCTGAAGAGTGTAAAACCAAAGTAAGTATGTTGTATGCCAATAAAACATTTGGTCCTAAATAGAGTGTTTTCCTTTAAATAAACCTGAATCCCGCATATAATAGGGTAGAAACCCAATATTTGTACAAACTAAAGGTATTAATAGAAATAACCAAAATTGCCCAAACATGCCTTGCATATGATAGATTATAGATAAATTTGTTAGAGGGAACCTAGGTGAGAAACCATAGTTGAATCTTGGAGATAAGTTTCAGTTTCCTATTTCATTT
The DNA here is from genome assembly GCA_963920665.1 of Straminergon stramineum. Classification (NCBI taxonomy): domain Eukaryota; kingdom Viridiplantae; phylum Streptophyta; class Bryopsida; order Hypnales; family Calliergonaceae; genus Straminergon; species Straminergon stramineum. Next base: position 3,624,699 of record OY987263.1, read on the forward strand.
TGCAAAACAATAGAAACCCTAATGGTTAGCCTATAGGTGAAAAAAATGCAAGGTTGACTAGTGAAGGACATCTACAACTTAAGTACAATGTTTTGAGTTGGAAATCATTCTAGAAGTCCAACAACAAAATTGGTTTGCTAAGATTTCCCTCTGTATAAAAAATTATTTGTTCACCAAAATTTAAAGGAAATAGCAAAATTGGTCTCTCCTCTTTTGTATGTGCAAAGTAAGAATATGGGTCTTCACATATTTTGTATTATTCTATGAGAGGTCCCATAAGAAGTTTCGGAATTTTTAAATAGTCCAAAGATCCTCTTTTGGACGGTCAACCACCCAAACTCACAATGGAAAATTCATGGAAATTACTTAAGTTGCGGTAAAATCTCACTAAAAATGAAATTAGATTATTTTATGCTAATAATTCACTCCATCAAGTTTCAAAACATTCTGATAGCCCAAGTACCCAATCTAGCAAGATTCTCCAATTACCAAAAAATTTAAAGACTGTGGCGAAGTTGACCAGTGTTTCGGGAGCATATGAAATTGGAATGGGGACCAAGTTAGGTCTTTTCTTACTCCCTCATGCCTTCTAAAGAGCCTAGGCTAGTTACTTTTTACATAAAAGTCAAAATCCAAAAGTTGGATTTTAAACCCTTTTTGGTATTAAATTGGCACTAGGTTTCAATGAGATTTTGGCAATAGGGAAGGGGAGACGATCCTCAAGACCTAAAAATGGTCTTTTTAAACCAATGGTGGAATCCATTTGTGATTTGGAGACTTTTTTCAGAAGTTAGAGTTTGGGTTCAATGTGAAAAATCAAAATTGGGAAATTCAGATGAAAATCATAGGGTTTGATATTTAAAGGTTAAATATCACTCTATGAGTCATTACACAAGGTATTCCAAAATCCGTATATAGCACTACATCATAGTTTTTTTACCTTGAAGGACACTAAGGACCAAAAGAATCCTACGAATGACTTCATTGTTCATTGTAGAAATAAAGAATGCCCCTATAGGTCCAATAATTGAAGCATTTTGGTAAATACTTTGGTCATGGGGTGTTGCATCCTTCAAGGGTTAAAAATCTTCTAGTCACAGCTTGAGACTCTGATGAGTAGAAGATACATGGAATATGTAATCTATGGTAAACACCCCCAAACACGCCACTAACCCAAAACCACCATCATCACTTTGTATACATCTCCAAAATCAATATGTACCTATGTGGAAAAAACAATTCTAAAACCTATACCAAGAAAAACTTTGACCTTTCATAACTTTTAAATACAATATTGAAATGCTTCATTCTTTGGTACATTGGAACCTCCTTTCATTTGCCAACAAGAAAATACAAAAGTCTGACTGGTCTAATAAATGTGCTTACGTACAGTAGCAAAGAGTGGCGGTTTGGGGGTGCCCGCCTTATGGGAACAAAGTGCTAGGGGCCAGTTCAGGCATAATATTTCCCAATGCAAGAATGCGTTGACATTTGTGCCAAAGTCAAAATTCTTAGCTAAGTCTTACTGAATTAATATATTAAAAAAACTCGCATGCTACATGATGTCAAATGATGATTTACCGAACACTGGGAAAAAAACATCAAAATGAAATATCACCACTTTTAAGCAGGCTTTCTCAGTTGCATTTAGAAAGTTGGATTTTCACAAACTCCACAAACTAAAGTTCAGACAAAGACACAACATCACAAGCTGACGGCGAGAAAAGAATCAGAGGCAATGAGACATGAAGAACGCCGGGACATGTTCTTTCCATGACAAGAATTTAAATCTTAAAATAGCTCTAAATAATGTGACGAGTACCAACGAATAACGGATCAGAATCAGAGTTCATAGACCTAGAGATCACGGAAACATGGAGACCACCAGTACTTAAGCTACAGGTTCTTTCCATGACAAGAATGTAAACTGACTCCAAATAAATGTGAAGAGCCTCAAGAATCGCGACTCAGAATTCGAGCTCCTATCCCTAGAGTTCCACTGAAACAGAAACCACTACCATCCCCCATGAGCGAAGACAAGATCCTAGTATACAAGAGATATACAATTTGGCCAAATAAATCCTCCTCCTTCCCTCCCTCCCTCCTTCCCTCCCTTTCTAAGCTGGAAATTGAGGCTGAATGTCCTTGAGCAAGCCCACGATTTGCTGCATGGTCGGTCTCTTGGACGGCAGCTCCGCCGTGCAGAGGTATCCAATTCGTAGCATCTCCAGCATCTCACTCTCAACTCCCATGCTGGCCAACTTGGGGTCCAAGCATTTATACCCTCGCTTCTCCCGAATCAACGCCCTCACCCAGCCAACTAAACTCCCCCCATAACTCTCATGGAAAAACTGTCCCGTCGGTCTTTTCGTCGTCACCAACTCCAGCAACACCACTCCGAAGCTGTAGACGTCGCCCTTGGTGGAAGCTTTCCACATGTGGCCATACTCGGGCGGGACGTACCCCAAAGCTCCGCCGATGGCTGGCGTGTCCTCCGCCCGCTTGTCCGAGTTGATCAGAGCTGCAAGGCCACAATCTGCAAGGTGAGGCTCGTAGCTGGAGTCCAGCAAAATGTTGCTCGAGGTGACGTCTCGGTGCACCAAGTGGGGACAGCAGCCGTGGTGCAGAAAAGCTAAAGCTCGAGCGACGCCCAGGGCTAGGTTGTGACGGATGGGCCACGTTAGTTCGTCAGTGAAGCGGGACTCCACGTCTGGATTCTCCCATGTGTCCTTGGACCAGTCGTCGGGGTTGTGGGTACCTGCATGGAGAACTGTTTGTCAACACAAGAGGATTAAATGAAATCCCACTACGGCAAGAGAGATATACCTGGGATATATGCTACCAGTCAGGGCTGTGCCTACAGTCCACCCTAAAGAAGAGTTGCCTCTTTGTGTGTTGATATTATTTAAGTGATATGAAAAAGTCTACTCCTCTAAAATACAATGTGAAAACATCTCTGTAAAGTAAGCACAACTGATTGCAATCCCCACCTAATTGCATACCCCTTCTTTGTTTGAGAACCTAAATCTGGGAGGGTCATCCTTGTCTTATGAGATTTGTGCCACATTACTTAGAGAAGAATTCCAACTCTAGATTTAGGTTCTGAAATGACGGTGGGGTATGCATTGTGATGCAATTAGGTAGGGGCTGCAATTAGGTGTACTGACCTATGTACTACAAAGCAATAAGTGATTGAGCGTTAACCACCTTCTTCGTACTGGCACTCCTATCATCATTATTTTGTCCTTCATATGTATTAGAAGTAAAAACCATGGGTTCGTGAATCCCCCTGTAAGCTTGTATTAACATTCATCACTTGGTCTTGTGATGAGAATGAACTTTGTAATCGACTATACATTAATTCCTTACAAGAGTTAGTTTTTATCTAATCCGAATTGAAACCACTTACAGAGGGTGGACTGTACTCGGAACATAGCATGGCATGCATTAGCACATTTTGGGATAGAAAACGTACTAAGATCGTTACCTTCAGGTAGTTCATGCAGACGTCTTTGCAAGTCTCCATTCTCCATGAACTCGTAAACTAGAAGTCGTTCTTCTCCAACCAAGCAATAGCCCACGAGAGAAGCCAGGTTGGGGTGTCTGATCTTTCCCAAGGCCTCCAACTGGGCAGCCTTTTCAAACTCGTTGGCAGGGCCGCCTTCAAACAAAGCCTTCACAACAATATGGAATCCCCCGGGTAAAGTACCTTTATAGGATGGACCATAGCCCCCATCGGAAATTTGGTAGTCTTTGTGAAAGTTCGATGTAGCTTGCAGGAGGTCTGCAAAGGTTAGGTTCAGCAGAGGCTTCTCGAACATAATCACTGGAATAGACCCGGAATGCGGCACTTGGACTGCCCATGTGCTTGGATCCGCTTCAAAGGTCACTGGGAGCTTACTAGAAAGGTACTTCGAAACCTCCTTAGCTCCTAGCTTCTTGGGCTTGCTTTTCAGCAAGATTAGCAAAATGGTGAGGAAACCACAGCAGGAGATGACGCTTGCAATTAAAATACCAAGAATAGCCCCAAATCGTAGCCGGCGATGCCTGAAGTGCCTATGATGATGAATAAGAGGTGAGCCAAGAGGACAAATTATATTCAGGACGTAACCACACAAACCGGGGTTGCCTTCGAAAGCAAATGCGTTAAATGAATCCCACACATTTGACCTGGGAACTTCGCCACTCAGCCTGTTGTAGCGGAAGTTGACATTGCTTAGGGATCCCAGTAAGGTAAGCTCGGTTGGAATCCCGCCACTCAAATTGTTGAAAGACACATCCAGAAACTCTAATGGAGTTGCCTGAGAGAGACTAACAGGGATACTCCCATTCAAGTGGTTGTGAGAAAGATCCAGAGAAACCAAGTTCCGCAGGGCAGAAAAGAAGTCTGGAATGGGACCTCCCAGGTTGCAATAAGAAAGGTTTAGATAGGAAATGCTGACCCTTGGGCTGACATCTGGAAATTGTCCTTCCAGAAAAGAGTTTCCGGCCAGCCCCACATGACGAATGGAGTTCAGTCCCAAGAAGTCCCATGGCATGCTACCATTCAACTGATTCGAAGAGAGATCGAGGACCTCCAGTGCAGGCAGAGTTGTAATGCTTTGTGGAATGCCGCCACTAAAGCTGTTGCTCCGGAAATCCAGCTCCCGTACTGCAAGAGAAACGCTCGTTGGTAAAGGCCCAGTGAAGTTGTTGCTCGCGAGCCTCACCACTGTCAAGTTCTGGGATGCAAGGATACTTGCAGGTATGCTACCGTTGAGCGAGTTGTTGCTGCAATCCAACACGATTATCGATAAGCTTAGTTGTGGGAGAGAACCCGTTAGCCTGTTGTTAGACAACACGAGATCCTGTAAGAGTGGAAGCCCCGTTAATGACGCAGGTATAGTGCCGCTGAATCTGTTTGTCGAGAGAGAAACTGTTTTAAGCTGAAGTAAGTTTCCAAAGTTCAGAATGGGTCCCTCAAAAATATTCCCAGAGATGTCAAGCACCTGCAGTGCTTCAAGCTTCTCAAATTGCCATGATATTTCTCCAGTCAACAAGTTGCTGCTCAGATTTAGATATGTCACCACCGCAAGTTCGTCAAAAGCCCAAGGCACCTCCCCACTGAACTGATTTGAAGAAAGGTCCAGATGCAGTAATTGAGTCGACTTACTAAACACAGGAATCGTTCCAGAGAAGTTGTTGGAGTGTACGTAAAAGAACTCTAAGAATTTCAAAGCACCAAGTGTCTCTGGTAAAGGCCCAGATAGCATATTCTGTGAGAGGTCCAAGAAGGATAATTGCAGGAGGTTTTCCAACGTGTCAGGAACGCTGCCCGTCAGTCTATTCTGGCCAAGCCCAAGGTATGTGAGGCTCCGAAGGTCGAAGATGTCTAAAGGAATGTCCCCTACTAGAAGATTGTTCGATAAATCAAGGGATTGCAAGGACCCAAGAGCTCCCAAAGTGCCAGGCAATATGGTTCCAGTTAGACCACGACCGGTGAAGTTGAGTGCCTTGATCTGTCGACCTGGGCCTAATCCAATGCAACTCACAATGTCAACCCAGTCGCAAGCAGGAGCCGAGGTATTGTAAGCAGATCTGAAATTCGGTTGCGCAGTTTCCAAAAACCTCAGAAGGTTTGCATCGTCGGGTGACTCCGCGCGGGCGCCATGAAAAAGAACTAGCGCTAATAGCATCCATGCTGCCACCTGTCCCATGGGAGACCCTCCTCGCCTTCTATATGTATCTGTCCCGGTAGATACTCTAGTCGACATCATTTCCTCACCAATGGTTGCCCTTGCCACCCACATTATGAAATCACCGAAAGCCACCATGTAAACCCACAGCAGCTCCTATACTACGCATCTTCGAGCTCTAGGATTCCACCTGCCGACTTATAGCATAAGAGGAATCCACCTACTAAGAAATCCTGCAAAACCAGACTGTAACCAGATCAACACTAAATTTAAAAATAAGAGTACTATCTGCATACCCCAGTTACACTAAAAACACAGGAAAAATATTCATCTTCATAATCTTTCAGAGCAAGTCAGCAGAACCACCGTCCGCATGATACCAACCAAATTCAAGTCAGAGGAAAGGACCAGACCTCCTCGGAAAGTTCATGCGCATGGAGAAGCATAGCTCGTGACCAGCCACCCACTGTACCCTGGAGCATGAAAGCAAACCCGAGGTCCATGCCATTTGTAAAGTTATACTGCAACAAGAAACCCCAACAAATTATAAGAGAGAGATATGAACTCATGCGAATCCACAACACCTTTAACAAATGCAAGCGTATGTTCGAGACTCAAGCCTGGTTGCGAATACATCTCGAAATACATTCGCCTGTAATAAATCTTTCCTTGTTCAAAGTGGTATTAACGTGAAAACAGATACGCTACCAGATATGCTTAACTCCAACATTACGACTCAGACATTCAGCCAGAAACTGTCTGAAAATGGAATGCAAATGATCATGAATCCACCCTGTAAGGAAAACTGAACCAACAAAATCACTAATCAGTGCTCCTAGCTGCAAATGACATATTTCTGCCCCCAGAAAACCTAAGGTCATCATGTCAGAGAAACACACTTTCCGCACTACTACATCCAGAGGCGAAGCTCATGTACCCTGTGACAAAACCCCTACTAAACTCGATATGCTGATATGACTGCATCGGAGGGGGAGATGTTTCATGTTACAGAAAATCGCTCTGTAAGCGATTGTGGGTTACCAAAGTCTTACTATTTCAATCCAATGCGACACTGCTAGAGCATTTTCCATTAGTGAACACAACTGGTGTTCAATATTGTTGACACTAAAGGTAGTCAGTGCGCAGAAAACCTAAGAATTGTCATGATATCGAACATACGAAATGCGCCTCTAGATAACCCGACATAGCGAAGGCATACCAAAACCATGTTCTTGCTTTCTTGCTTTTGTGCACAAAATGTGAACAAATTAAGGTTCGACGCTAGCAGAACATCATCACTACAAATAAAAAGCGGCGACATCTGCTTACAGACCGAAAAGCGTACCTGATTCTCTACTTGCACATGCCTTCACGAAGCATCCAAAGCCGCAACCTCACAGGATAAAACTCATCTGACTCTCCTCTTCCCTACCACATGTTCCAGAAGCACGACCAACGCAACGATTCCAGCCATTTCACCGCCACATGTCACCTGCCTCCCTGATCTACAAACCAAACTTTCTCACTAACCCGAACAGCCTCTGTTCCACTGAGCTCTTGACCACATCACCGTCAAAAACATGCCCCAAATCCCCACCACCCTGGTTCTCCTCCGAAACCTTGCGAAACCTCACATTCGCGAACACTGCTTCCCAAAGCTTCAGCAAAGCTCACAACCACTGCCTCAAAAAGCTTGCAAAACCTCACAATCACGGACACTGCTTCCCAAAGCTTCCGCACAGCTCACATCCACGAACACCGCTTCCCAAAGCTTCACGAAGTCTCCTTCCCAAGCTTGAGCCCGCCCCATCTGACGCAGCATTCCCTCGTCCCACGTTGCCCCGTGGAGTCAAACGACGGCGCCCACCATGCACACCGGCGAAGTGCTCGAGTGCCAGGCTTCAGAACGGGATCTTCATTGCAGGAAGAAGGCCGCAATGCATCAATGCCATTCCTGAGCAAGTCCTGCGCAAGTCCTGAGCAAGTCCCAAGAGCCAGGAGCACCAAGAGCGTCGCCCCAAAAGGAAAGAGACGGAGGAATTGGCCATGGGCTGGGTCTGACATGCTGACACCCCATCGCCAGCTTCGATGTTAGTGGAGTACTGTACCGACCTCCTTCATTCCATGTCGTGGTATTTATGAGGCAGGTTAGTTTTTTCATTTTTGGTGAAGTGCCAAAGTGACGATATTAGATCTTATAAGGTAAACCAGCCCATGACAGGCAAACTGCCTAATGCAGTCATCTAGGAAACCACCTATTAGAGTCTTACATCAACCCATGGCAGATTTTTTGTGATAAATGAGATTAGAATTACATTAGGCTGATTTGTGGCCATAATCTTGTCTTCAGAGATGGTCATAGAGTTATTAGTAACTGTAATAGGGCACTTACACCATTCAAGTGTAAATTGATCATAAGAAGTTATTTTCTTATTCCTTCATGTCATGGTCATGTTAGAAAATGTTGTAGCCATTTTAGAAAATGTTGTGACTGCTTTAGGTGGTAAGATGACCATTATGGGAATCGTTTTTGCTGATTTGGGGTAGTCTACAGACTCTATTGGGCTAATTGGGCTGTACACTTTTAAAATTCATAAAAAATTCTTACTTTTTCCCAAAAATAAAATTTCAATTGCTTTCTTCAATTCTCACATATGTCTATGTATGGAAAAAAAAATCTGAATCATTTTGCTAATGGCAATAGTACAAACCACTCATTCTGCCTGTCATAGGCAGGTTTACCTTAGTGCGGGCCCATCAAGGAGAAGCCCCCCATTGCATCAGCACTGTTGCAGTATTATTGCAATGGGGTAACAATTCAATATTGAAATAATATTGTGGCAATACTATAAACAATATTGCAACAACATATTTTTGTTTTTGAAACATACGGCCTTCAAAGACCGCAGCAAGGACTGACCTGACACTGTCATGGAAAACATGGACCAATCCCCGTTAGGAACAAGTGAAGAAACAACCCCCCTCCCAATGCAAACAAAGCTCTCATAGCATGGGGAGCCCCCCTGCGAGCAATCAACAACATATTTTCAATATACATAGTGAGTGAGTGAGTGGTGCTCCAAATTTCAACATTCATTTGTGTAAAGGATAGAAAATATCACATATTCATAATTCTATTTTTATTCACAATTTGGCAACTTCATCTAAGGTTTTTTTAAGTTTGAAGTTTCTGGCGATTTCATCCAAGATTTTATTATTTTTATTTTAACCCCTAGAGGACCAAGTGTAAAACCAACATGTGTAAAACTATTCCTATGATTTTGAATTTTGGTGTGTGTATAACTTACATGATATTAGATGCAAATGCCAAAAAAAATAATCATGTTTATTGTAAGATCCTCATCTAGAAGGAGTTAAAGTTTGCATGCCTTGTTGGGCAAGGTTGGAAAAATAACTTTTTCACCCAACTTCAAATGTTATAATCTTTCAATCCATAAAGTCAAAGTTTCTAAATTATTTTCCACATGTTCCCAAAGGATATTAGTACAAATTTGTATGGTTGAATTTTGAAAAAAAAAATTCTCTTTTTTCATTTTTTTCTTGCTGCCCTAAAAGGTGTCAATTTTTGACAATTTCTGCCCAAAATATGCCTCAGTCATGTAGGGGTTTAGGGCCCATTACTTAAGTGCAATTTGATGACAAATCACAAAAAAATTGTTATGAGGAAGAGTTTTCCTTCCGAGGCATATCTGTCTTGCTTTCATTTCTTTCCATGTTTGGATGCTTCTTTCCAAGGGGGCAGTGTTGGTAATTGGAGGATGCTAAATCCTACAAACAAAGTGGGCCCCATAGGAGCAAATTTACCATTGGGCAAATGCAGGAATTTTTTATTTTTTGCACATTATTTCTTTTGCAAATTCAGAATTCATATTTGCAATAAGAGACCCCAAATTAGCTAGGAGAGGTCTAGAACATATCCTAGACACAGCTCAAAATAGGAGGCAGTTTTTACATTTACCCCCGGATAAAACACAAAATACCCCTCCGGGACCCACTTCGTCTGTAAGATTTAGCATCTTGCATTGGTAATTTGGTGTGGTGACTGGTGAGGAACTAACCAAATGATCAAGCGGTTAATAATATTTAACACCTAAATGCGTCGACGTCCATTTTTTGGATGATGAACAGTTTGAAACACCAATTTCATCCTCCTAACTACTTGGATGAAAGTTTTTAAATTTGTGAAGATATATTATGAAGTTTTTGTCCTATCTAAGGGTTGGATTTGGTGTTACTAGAATTCATATTTTTCTAAAATTACAAATGTGCAAGTATGTCAAGTGGTCAAACTACATTGACTTTAGTTCTAACTGGATTAGTCAAAATGAGGTCATAGATAGGAAGAACACAAAAATATCAATAAATCACCATGTGAAGAGAACTTCATTTCAAATCCATTCCAACAAATTTTACTCAAAAAGTGATAATATTTTGCTTGTAATCAAATTTTGAAGGAATTTTGGAATTTTTCTCTCAAAATTTATAAAAAAATATTGGTGATAGAATTAGTGAATCTAACCATACAGACGGAATCTACAAATCATAATCTACAACTTTCATTTGCATATCAATTCCAAAATATGCTTCCAAATAGCACTTTGTAATGATTTTTCTCAAATCGTCAATTCTAGGGATGAATCTGGACGTTTAGGGGTTAACCAAGCTTAAGTCAGCCGAGCAGCTCTGTTTCTATTCGGTTATGGTGTATTTCTAATGTATTTGTAACATTGCGGCAGGTGCTGTTTATTATTGTGCAATTAAGTAGATTCGAGCTATGGTTGTTGACATAATTTGTGTTTATGATAGGAATGAAGCTTCTTCCGTTAAGTTACTGGAGTGATTTCTATTGTTCGTGACACTGCCGTATTCATGGCAATTTATTGCTTTACTGCATTTGAATTCTGTTCCCCTTCTGTGCAATGGTGAACCCCCCTCCTGACCTGCTTAACCTTTGAAGGACATTGCAAGCCCCACTGGCATTTGGAAAGTCAAAACCTGAATTTTCACATAAGGTAGGAGGCTCTTGAAGTGACCGGGTTCTAATTGCAAATCCTATCTAGGAATGAATGACATATTGTTTGAAATATCTATTACTGTCAATGATGAGTTGGGTAGGCTTAAATGGTCACTTCAAGAGCCTCCTACCTTAGTTCTTTTTTTTTGAAACAAATGAAATGGAATTTCATTGCAAAGGGCAAGATACAGAATTGGCAGCCACAGGTGACCTGCTAGGAAAACGAAAGGACCACGGACTGACCACACAACGCCCCCACCTAAAAAACCAATGGATAAACGAGAAGGCCGCACAATATAGTTCTTCATTTTAAATTTTCTTAAGCCTACCTAAGAAAATGTAGCTCCAATATTTCACTTGAATATTTTTCAAAATTTTCAAAATTTTCATTTTTGTGACATTTTGAAGATAGCATCTTGAAAACTCAAAATACACTACTTTTGAACTCTTTCTATCAAATTTCTCGTGGTGTGAGCTCAAAGAGTACATCAATTACACAATTATTTTTACTTTTCTTGAAATTTTCAGGCGATGTTAAGCATTTGTGTAATTTCTAAGATTTTTACAATAAAATTTATTTTGAAAGTCACATAAAATTCAATTTCATGTTTTTATTTATAAAAAATGAGATTAAATTTCAGATATCTATTGCTACATGTGAAAAGTATGAAATATCAAAAATTTGAAATGTGTGTTTTAATGTAGATATCTAATAAAGTTGACCAGGCCCAAACATAAAATGTATTTTAAGGATTAAGGTAGGGACTCCCAAATGCACCACTAATCCAAATGCACAAACTTCATTAGATGTATATCTAGTTAATCACTACCTACCTCCACCCAAGAAACAATTTTAGAACATCTACCAAAAGAAAGTTGACCCTTTATAACATTATATGGATTTTCCATTAGGAAATAACTAAAGCAATTAGAAGGCCTCTTCTCTTCGTAAAATTGTGAGCATTAGTGAGCAGCAAACTATGAATAAATTTATTTTTTTTAATTTGTAGTCTGTTGGTTAGATCTAGGGGCTTCGTTGAAGCATGATTTTTTTTCCTAAAGCAAATGAAACATTTTTGGTGCATTGAAATCTTCTTTTGTTGCCAATAAGAAAATATCATAATTTTTTATGAGCCTAATAATAGCAATTATGATTTGACAAAAAGAAATGGCACTTTTAGGAGGCCCTACATACCTTTATGCTTATAGGTTTGGCCTATGAGGGTTCATATATATTTATGATACCGTATTTGTCTCAAAAAATATGAATAATGTACTAATGGACATATGGCAAGACATACACCATAGGATTGATATTTCAATAGTGAGAATCTTCCACTTGGATGTCATTTTAACATTTAAAACTTATCTTGTTCAAATACATAACTTTACAGGTAGAATATGTGACTATTTTGGAGCAAGATTATAATACCATTTGGCTTTGCAATACCACATGTACTAAAAGTTGTACTCTTTGAATTTTTTATATGCATCTTCCTTTAATTTTATTATCATCTTTGGTGACAAAGGTCATTTTTATTTCTCTTCTCACACATGATTATATAGGATGAACTTCACGTAGGTTTTGTTTTGGCGAGTGACTCTTTGGGTCTATTTGGGTAAAATATTTCAAAAATTCAAAAATTCATACTTTATCAAAAAAATGTAATTTCAATTTATATCCACTTCAATAAATCTTTTCTATGTGAGAACCTAAAAAATGAACTCTTCAATCATTCCAATTAGGCATGAAAATGATCCTTCCCAAAATGAACTCATCAATATACATGAATGCATGTTGCTAAAAGCATCCCTTTCCCAATTGCGTCCCTTGTATCAAAACCTAGATCTTTAGTCTCATACTAGATAGAGGATAAAATTGACAAAAGAAACAAATTTAAGCATTCACACCTTATTGGCTCGAGATTGAAAGAGAGAGACAATGTTTTGATTTTGGGCAAATTTTCACTAGTTTTCTACTTATTTTTGGTACTAGCTCCCTTAACCTTATAAAAAGAATTAGATGGAAGTGGATGGAATTGCCAAAACATCTCAGAAAATTATACTATTCGTCAAATTTTGGATGAAGTTTACTGATTCCATTCTATGTGATGATGAAAGTGAGAGATGAATGCCCAAATTGGATGCTTGTTATGACCTGCGTGTGCGTGACTGCGTCCCAGCGTGCTTGTCGCTCTGCCAACCCCAAAAGTGAGCCAATCCTAGACTAGTCGCTTGTTGAGCTTCCATCCAAAGTGGAATTGCTTCATCACGCAGAACCAGGCGAGAAAAGCTGCCACCTCACGAAAGTCCATTTATTTTGAGGTGGGTGGGAGACTTGGAGTAACTGAGTTAATGCTTCAATAACTAAACTAGGAAACAAACATCGCAACATACAAACAGAAATTTATTGCGAAACGCTTTCCGACTATCTTTCACGGCCCATTTTCTTTTTACAGTTATTTTCGAATGCGTGATTTTTCATCGATCACGGAAAGTGATCAACAGTCTACTGTACAATATCAGTTTTGCTTTGAAGTTTTACAATTCGAAAGGTAGAGTCCGCTGCAGTACTAAAGTTGTGATCGATTGGGGAAAAAAAAGAAATAAAACGAGGCCCTGTGTACTACTTCGTACATCTCTAGAAGTGAGCTGAGTCGGAGTAGAAGATGTTATCATTTCCGTCTCTTATGCAATGTGAGTGTGTTCAGAAAACTACTGTACCTCTAATAACTGAGCCGGGTCAAATGACTTGATCGATATAAGCACGCAGCATAGAAGAGGGAATAACTGAAGTTACGTGACAATAAAAAGCTGACAACTACTCGAATTCGCTACAGTAACGAAGTATATGTAGACCACGGTTCTGATTTTACGTAATTAATATCCAGAGTAAAGGGGAGCCAAATTTGAAGGGGATGTCATGAAGAGAGTCCTGCAGGCGGAGTTGACTCTGGAACCAGTAGTAACCAGTAGTGACGCACTGCCCCCCGAGCCCCGGTTCGATCGGTGCTTTCCCACTTCATCGGGCAGTAGAACTCTTCCCTATCACTTCCCTACCTACAGCGATGGCAACGTTTAGAATCATGAACGTTGGAAAGATAGCGAGACTAGAGAGGGATGTGATTGGGATTAAGGTATACTCGCCTAAAAATCGTCACTTTTTCTGCCCCTCAAAGTATGGTAGTCAAACTTTCGATGTGAAACTCTTAGCCTTCCTTGAGAGAAGCCCCACTTAACCCAAGATGTTTTGTATATTTTTGACATTCACACAATAGGGGTTGTCACACCTTCTTCTTTCCATTCTCAATCTTTAGAGAATGGGGAATGTGGCACTCTCGCCTTGACTTGTAGAGGATCCATTCTTTGAAGATTGAGAATGGGGATTGAAAATAGGGATTGTTACACCTTCTTCTCCAGATCGGGTCCCAAAGGTGAAGAATGGACATGAAGAATTTTTCATTTGCAAAGTTGTCGTCTTGCTTTCACTAGTTTCATCCCTCTATTGTTGATTTCACCCTTGTTGTTGCTATAGAGCCCCACAAGGAAGTTAGAGTCCAATCCCTCACGGTACTCAATGAAACATTTCATGCACTTTCCTTGAATAACAATGGAATTCTCTAGAGGTAAAAATTTGACCATTACTTGATGGTAATGGATTATGTCATGGTACTGGGGCAAAGAAGGTACAAGATGCCCTATTGAGAAGAGTTGAGAATATCATGGGGAACATTAATATACATATATATCATGGTACATTTATAACGTTTATTTAATTATATGGTACAATTTATTACACATTATAAGGTATAGTATTGTATATTGTACAAAGTAGTAAATATCTCTTGAATATATAAAGTACAAACCATGGAGTGTTGTATGAAAGACTTGCCTATTATATTTCATAGGAGTCTCACCAACGACAATGGGATATTTTCTTCACCAAAGAATCACATGGTAAAATTATGTTTTTTTGGAAATGTTTTAGCATGTGGGAAGATACAAGAATTTGCTTGTTCATGTGTTAAGGGTTTGTTGAATTCACAATTTATCACATGGTGAACTAATGAAATTCAATTTATCCTTTTATGAACAATAGAATGTGGGAAATGTAGTGCACTTTGCCTTATGGTGTATTGGGTAAAGCAACGATACTAGCATCTGAGCCTAGAAATGTGAGCCTTGAGCCTAGGTATAAGTAGATATTCTACAATTGTTGAAGGTGTTTATAATATACATACTTATAATATGATTACCTTATAACCATGTAAGGTGCCTATAACATAGGTACCTAAAATATAGACACCCATAATATGATTAGACATTTATTATATAAACATCATGTGACCATAGAAGGTGCTTATAACATAGGTACTTACAACATAGACACCTATAATAAAAACATCTTGTAACCATAAAAGGTGTTTATAATATAGGTACCTACAGCATAGATACCTATAATAAAAACATCTTATAACCATAAAAGGTGTTTATAACATAGGTACCTACAATATAGACACCTAGAATTATAAACATCCTATAACTATAGAAAGTACCTATAATATAGGTACCAATATCATAGGAGCCTAGGCTCCTAAGCTCATGGGCTCAAGGTCCTAGGCTCACATGCTAACAACCATGTTAGGTAAAGTTTGCTACCTTCCCCGTACCTAGTGGCTTGAGAGCTTGTGTTGATAGTTTTCTTGCAGTACTATTTATATCAAACTTTATAGAATCTTTTACATTTGTTTTGCTTCAATGCTTTTTGAAGGACTTTCCTAGCCAAATGCTCTCTTTACAAAGTCCTTCATCCGCAATTCTCTTTGATCACTTCCAAGCTAGTTTCTTACTTCTTTCTAGTTTAATATCCTGCAATGAGAGCTAGCTTGAAGATGTTGCATTTTTCTTTTACGCCTAGGAAAGCACCTAGCTTCCGAAATGTGTTGTATTGCCATGATCATGCTCTCTCTACTTGGGTGAATGAGCATTGGAAAATTAGAATAATTGATAAATCCCATTCTCCATTCTCATTTTCCATGCAACGTATTAGAAAGTTTGTCACACCTTCTTCACTACTCACAAATTCTTCTATGAATGGGTACGTGGTAGCTTTGAGTTGGCTTTTGGTTGGCTCTCCAGAGCACAATATTCTTCTTCTATGAAGAGATCTCTGCTTCTATTATTCTCCTCCAATGGCGAATAATAGACGTGGAGAACTCTTTGCAGAAGAAGAATATTTAGCCTTGCTTGCTTTTCACCTCCTCGTTGCATCTCCATTCGTTCCTTGTGTTACACTACCGTAGCTTTTGCACAACTTCCAATTTCTGCAAGTACATTCTCCATTTCCATTCTCCGCTCACGAGAAAGGGGTGTCACACCTTCAAGAATTCAAATGGCCTGTGGGCTCCTCATTTTTCTCATTCTTCAGAGATTTTTGTGCACTGAAGAAGGTGTGACAACCCCTAATGGGTGACACCTTCTTGGAGAAGCGCTCCTCTTTTTACTCCACAACTTCTCATTCTTTATAGAAGTTTCATTCTCATAGAAGATGCAACAATCTACGAGTATAATATTCTATGAACTTTCAAAGTTGAAAATGTAGGATACCTATTCATGCTACTAGACCCCCTTAAACATCCCCCCTTGAAGCAAAAGATGCTTCAACTTTCCATTGGTTGCTTTAATAAACTCTTTAACTTCCATTGATTTTTCTGTAGAGCTTGTGGTGGTTTAGGGAGATGTAGTGGCTCTTTAGCCACCCATCTTAATTTATTGACTTGTAATGATTGAATGTTTGTTGTACTCATATAATTTATTTTTGCAATAGTGTTTCTCACATAATTATTTTTTGCAATAGTCTCTCTAACACAACTATGTTCCCTAAAATTGGCCTACTTTGATTCATTTCTTATGATTTATATTGTTAACCCTAAGCTCTAGATTTAATATCATCTTTGAATCTTTGGATGAATTTCTAAGTTTATAGATCCACAATTATAGGTTGGCCTACTAAAATAAAAAAAATTCATGGTCTTATAAGCTTCTTGGTTGAGATTCATAGGTTTACATATTAGCACCCTTATATTTGGGTATTTATGTACTAAACCTTGAAGTCAAATAAAATCTTACCAAAGTGATATTTTTATATATTTTTTCTAGTTGAATACCTTTAAAGTCTATTTTAAGCATCAAATATCCAATTTTGGAAGAAAGAATTGTTTATGATTTTTCTATTGAAGATTTGTGCAAGGGTGTCCATCACAAAGTGTTTTTTTTGTGTTAAATAAAAGACTCTTAGAGATGAGCATCAAATACACTAGATCTTGGGGAGAAATCACATTGAACATTCATTTGAAAAAACTGTAGTGTATATTTTAAAAAGTTGTAAATGAATTTGTGGTATTACATATATTATGTCTTCTACCCTCATATTTTTTCATGACCTCAATTTTAGATATGACATGTAAAAACAGAACTGAAAGACTTCAAATCACTTTCATAATATTAAACACTCTTAATCAAATATTTACAATCTTTCAATCTAAAGGTAAATTTGTATTTTCTTTTCTTGTTTAACCAATAACATGTCTAGTTTGAGTTTATGCAATCATAATTCTAAAAAAATTGATAAAATTTATTAAAAATTGGATTTTTGTTTAGTTTTGAGTAAACTCCAAGATTGAAGGCATTAGTGATCCTTTAATTTAGAGTTAAGACATGAAGACCTAGGTGCTCTTAGTAACCAAACACTGTTTCTCCTTCTTAGCTATAGACTAATTGTTCCAATGATATTTTATAATTGGAAAGAATTGCTAAAAATTCAAGTAATTATATTCTAAAATTCGGAATTTAATATAGCAACATGAAATTGTTTGGTGCATGAAAATTTTAGACTTTTTTTTTCTAGAATTAATCACCTTTGTGAACATTCACCACATTTGGATTTAAGGAAGAGGAAACCTTACATCGATTTAAGCTACATAGTTACAATATAGTGAAAGGTATGTTGCTACTTGAAAATAGGCTAGTGGTGTAGTGTGCTACAATTTGTAAGGATTTTGTAGAGTGGTTATTGTCTTGAACTCCTAAAATCTTTCAATGACCAAATTGTTGTTTTGCATTATACAATATGCTTTTATAAATTCAAATCTTAATATGATTATTTGAAATTTTAATAAAGAGTCCAAATTTTCTTTTAGCTTTTTAAAGAGACAATTTGCAAAAGAAACAAGCTTGTGGCTAGAGATTTATATCATTTATTTGATTTCCTTGAACTTTGGGGCAGCTAAAAAAAGTCTTTTGAAGAAATTGAAAAAACCCGAATTCTCATAAAATTCAACATAGAAAACTTTAATTCTAATATAATTAAATGAGGTAAAAGATATGAAGATTTTTTTGTTTTGCAAGCAATTATGAGCCTAAGAACTAAACAACAAAAAGTATAATAGTACAAAAGAGATACTTTTAAGAAGTCAAAGATGAACTTGATTAATAGGTAATAGTGTAGATTGCTTCAACATTTGTGTTGGCAAGACTAAAGAATTTCTTATCTTGCCTTCTATGTACTCATATTAATATTTAAGACCTTGGAAAAGCTTTTGAAGGACTATGGAAGTCTTTGGAGGCTTGTAGAAGCCTCTGGAAACCTATAGAGGTTCCTAGAATACAATTGAAAGTTCTACAAGGTATGAGAGGATTATCATGGTGTCCAAAAGTTCCTCCAATGTCCATGACAAATAGTCTACCCAAAATAACCATGAGGTCTATCATAGTTGTAGGGCAAGGTCAATAGATTTTTTTTTTTAAAAAGATGCCAAAATTTTAGGGAAAATTATTTTTTCAAGAAACAAAAAATTTATATGGTGAAAAAAAGAATATTGACAAAAAAACAAATTAGTATTTCTAACATCTTCTGAACCTTTTTTTTGGAAAAAATTAAATATTTGATAGAGAGGTGCTGACCTTGTACTATATTTAGAGTGTTTTTTAAGAGAATTCTCACAATTTTTGAACACTAATAAGGTAACTCAACCTATGATAGGCACAACTTTGGACATGCCTATTGCAGTCCCAAAAATTCTTCAGTGTACATGTGTCTTGTTACATGTACCGCACAAGAAGAAATGGGACTGCATTAGGCTTGTCCAAGTCGTGCCTGTCATAGGCTGAGTTACCTTAAGTACAAGGGTTAGTTTACCAATATGATAATTGCATTTCATCCACAACATTGATGATGATGTGGTGCAAGGATTTCCACCCCGTCCCCTATTGTCTCCTCAAATCCTTTCCCTCCTTTCTTGAGTGTCTGCCGTGCCAATTTAACAAATTCGAAGTTTATATCCATTTTTATTTATATGGAGATCGATTGGCATTGCTTCAACCTCCATCCAGATGAAAAGTAGAGAGTCGCTCATGCCACGAGCCCAGAACTAGTCAGCCAAATCTCAAACAAGAGATAAAGCTAGAATTTGCAACAACCCGCGTAAGCGCATTCCAACTGTGATATGTAGACTTGTGTTCTAAGAAGTCTGATAAAACATATCAATTCAGTCCATCAACCACAAAATTTGAAAGTTCCTTCCAGTTTCGGAGCAAGATTTTGAAAAATATTTTCCATATTAGGCTTTTCAGAAAAAATAATGTAACAACCGTGGGACTGCCTCAAACAAATGTTCAAATCGTTTCAAAATAGTGAAGCCATTTCCTTATTCATTGTGAGCATTCAGTGTCAGCAGATTCAAATATTCAAAAGCACACAATCAAGAATCAGTGCTAGCTAGACAACCAAGCCAACACACAAGCTCAGACAATATCACCTTGAAAAACCTACGTATTAGGGTACAAAGGAGACACAAAGAACTGAAAATATGGCCACACTGTTAACAAAACATTCTTGAACTTCAAGGCAGGGGACCCTTTGTTTTTCCATAAATCAAGGCTCCTTTCTGTGAAGAGAATCTTGAATGTATGCAGAAAAGTTAGTTTGCCCTTCTATTGAGGGACACTGTAACGCGAACATATTCTTGTTGCAGTGCTACTTGTAGAAGGCCCCCCCCCCCCTCAAGAATGTTATCACTCCAATGCATAGTTGCACAGATTTTCCAAGCTTCGTACTAGAGTGCAGGCATCAACACAAAGCAGTAATGACAGTCTCCGAGTGGCCATTTCCATTCGTAGACCTCAACATCACTCCTGGGCCGTTCCAGATTCTAAAGGAAGCCTACATGTCGGGCAATTGCTGTACCCTGCACTCATGAACGCTCTCGCGCACCCAGCATGCATCGCATGTCCGCACGTTCCGTTCTTCGTCATCCCTGACTGACGATTCGATACGTACACGGGGTCAAAGCACAGAACACAATCCTCATACTTTCCATGAAAAGACCCGAAGGAAAACAGTGGCTTGGCAGTGATCACGAGGCTGCTCCAGTCTGTGGTGTTGCGTCCTCTGCTGTCATCGAACCACTGAAACTCCTCGTCTACCGTGACGTTCCACCTACTCATGATGTCAATGCCGGACAATAGCTTTCGACCCTCGAATACCCTAAACCCAACCCCAGAACCCACACGTGATAGCAGTGAACTGCTCCTTACAGCTCGGGCATGTCACAGGCTCTGCAATATTGAACACCATGAAGCCCTTCTGGCAGTAGATGTCACACCCATATGCCTTGCATTTGACATTTTGACACTTCCCTTCGATATTTAGGCCTCGACAAACATTCCTCCAAGGCCTGGAATCATCTAGGTCATCCGCCAATTTGCAAGTTTTGAGAGAAGACGTATTCTCCATGTCTACGAAGTTTCGAAACGGTGATTCCAATGCACCGCCGCGAAGCAAGATGACATAATTCAAAATGGATCCAGACACTACGTTCAGAGACGCCAACGGGTGGTCGTCATCGAATTCCCACAAATGATGTTCTTTTGTGAACAACCTGATCTGGCTTACAGGGATGTCTCCGGCATCATCGATGGCATCCTTCAATTCGCCTAGGGTGCTTTGAGGAGGCAGATGAACCTCTGATTTTTTCCCGGTAAGGCATTTCAGAAACAAGATCATGTCGCTAGGCTTTCGTGGGGGGATGAAGCTTGTTCGCACTGAGAAGCGAGGCGAGTGTCCGATCTTTGTCATGGTGGGCAAGAGATGGGCGAGTTGTCGATCGTCGCCTATTGAGACGCCGCGGTAGAGAAGCTCCCGGACGGTCAAGTCGTGGTGAGTGGCGATGGCTTTCATCAATTGACGAACCGTTCGAATGTTTCGGATGTTGACTCGGAGAACACTTCGCTAGTATCGCCCTTGAATGTTGTTCACTTCGAGGATGAGGGCCTTCGCAGCATCTGGGCTCCTACAAAACGGTTACATAACTTACATTGGTGAGGACTGAGGCCATTCCCTGATCTTGCCG
The DNA here is from genome assembly GCA_963920665.1 of Straminergon stramineum. Classification (NCBI taxonomy): domain Eukaryota; kingdom Viridiplantae; phylum Streptophyta; class Bryopsida; order Hypnales; family Calliergonaceae; genus Straminergon; species Straminergon stramineum. The sequence goes on from OY987263.1 coordinate 3,645,818, forward strand.
ATCAACTCCAAGGTTATCGCGACTGCCAATTCCGTAAAATTGGCGAATTTCCGGGTCCTAAATTTGGTCCCCCATCTACACAAAACCCTAAAGCTTAGGACACGGGCGTACTGAATTACGTTTCAGGCCGAGCATCCTGAAAGGGCCAAAGTTGCGAAACACGCCATTATACTTTAACGAAATTGACGTTCACTGAACATTGAAACCACTCTGAGCCAATGGGCTTCATTCGCTACGTGCGTGGTCAAAGAACGCTCAACATGATTTTGGAAAGATGGACGTACCTTGACGAAATTCGGGAATGTGGCTTTGATATTCGCTTGGAGGTTGTCATGTTGTTTGAACGACGAAAGGCCCAGATGACTCAATTCTTTGAAGCTAGCTTTCGGTACTGGAAATTGTATCGAGTTTCAACCAGCGTTCTGCAAGCAACCAGCGGCAGTTCTCTCGTTCTAAGCTTTCCTTGTGAATGCCGAACAGATTATCTTAGACACGACTGGAGCTCCATAACTTCCATGAAGAGATCATGACTCCAGAACGGATGCAGTGCTTTTCGTCAAGATTCGAAGTTGCTATTTGGGGTATCCTTGCTTTTTTCCGTGAAGATCTATCACTTCACTGCTAGTGGTAATAGAATTAATGAAGGCATATCTGAATAAAGTAATGCGGTCAGCACTCCTGCATGTATTACGCCAATTTTTGCGGCGGACGGTCCATGCAACGGGACTGCAAGCGAAAACTTTGCCTTCCACTCCCTTGGCTGCAAGCCATGGCCACGTGAACCATTCAGCAGCATCTTTACAGTCAGCATGTATGGTTGTCTCATCCATACTGATACCTCCAATATGGCAAATGATACCTTGTGCACCTGTTACAATAATAATAGAAAATGAACACCGGAGAGGACTACAGTATAATTATGTAAAATTGTATCTTCATTTCGACAAGAGTTTCACCCACATTGTGTGCAATAACATATTATGGGTAAGAACGTCTTTGGACCATGAATAAAAACGCAATGGCATTTATTGTTCAGATGGAATAAACAACGAAAAATCAAGCAAGTGATTCACTGCACTTGCAAAAGCTTGGAGTAAGCTTAGTGCTTAGAGCAGTTTGACGTGGATGTAGCGCACTTTTGGTTAGGTCCTCTGTTTCAAAAACAGGCAGCATCATGAGCTTTGTAAAATTGACTAAATTCCACAGCTTTGCCATTTTTTCAGGACAAGTGGCCTTGGCCCCTAAAAAGGACCAAACGATGTTTTTTTGGTAACTTAGTAATTTGGGGCAAGTGACTAAGTGGAATTTTCATTTAAAATTTTTTTTTTCATGCAATGTGATTAGGGAGTAGCTTTAAGTTGCAACAAATTTCATAACTATTGACTACATGTTTAAAAAGTTAGTGTACAATATGTAGTTTCTATTGCTCCTTGGGGACCTAAAAAAAATGACTTGTTCCTCGGGGAAATTATAAATTTGAACATGATTTCCTAGATTTATATGTATGTGAATGCTTTGAATCATTCCATCTTGATCAATAATAAGTTGAAAGTTATGAGGAGTTTGAGTTTGCAAGTAATTTAGGAATCTCTACTCTAAAATAAACTTTGAAGACTTCTATTTAAATCAATTTTTAATATATTTGGAAAAAAAATTATAGGATGGAGTTTATTTATTTCAATACTACAACTATTGCTATTGGAATTTTTCAATTCTATAACAAAATTCTCAAAATTTAGTATTTTCAATCCATTTTATACTCTACTTCTTTCTATTTACTATTTTTTTTTCAAGTATGAATATAAAATACTTTTGTCAAAAAAAGTTATATGGATTTCCAACTTATTTCTTCACATATTTTGCAAAGTTGCAAGTTGTAGGATCTACACATTTTTGCGTAAAAGTTTGAAAGATGAAATTTAACCATTTGGGAAGAGTTATAAATACCTCTTTTGAAATCCAAACATCATGATCTTGCAATTGGTAAGTTTTCTTATTCTAGAATTTTAGGATAGTGTACTCTAAAAAGTTAACTAAAGGATCCTATGGTTGGATTTGTTAATGAATAAACATAGATGAAGATTTTGGCCTCGCTTTGGGTTTGAGTCCTTTGAAGCAAGTTTGGGTCAAAAAACATCAATTTGTTTTAGGGATTAAACCTAAATCAAGATCAACCCCTATAATCCCTATGTTTTTACATGCAACACTGTCAATTGTTAGAATATCATGAAACTCCATTCATAATCACTTACAATTTCATATTTACATTGTGACATTAAAGAGACTTAGATATAGCTTCCCACTGCCTCGCCAGTAACTAGGGGTTTGATCTTCAAGCCACAATCTCAAATTGACAAGCCGTGGCCCATCAATTCTCATGGTTCAAGTCCAAGAAATGAGGCCTATTAAATTGCACAAATTTAATCAACTAGGAGCACTGGCCTTCCCATTATATGTAAAGACATCAGACTTCATAAGAGAGCTTCAAAACTCCCCCCAAACAAGAAATCCTATTGAATCAAAAGAAGACTGATTGCAATTATAAGACATAACGCATAGAAAATGCAGACTAGTCCCTGTTAATTGCAAGAGTTCACAAAGTGCTTGCCAAGCTACTATCACTGAGAATTAGCAGTACGAGCCGACGATTGAAGTAGCAATCCGTCAGCTGTTGCCAATTGCAAAATCCCTTCTCCACTGCATTCCCAAAGGGTCAGCAAAGCTCACCAAACGTTGCAAAACTTCACATCCACGAACACTGCATCGGGCACTGCATCCCAAAGCTTCCGCAAAGCTAACATACAAGAACACTGCTTCCCAAAGCTTCCGCAAAGCTCACATTCACGAACACCGCTTCCCAAAGCTTCACGAAGTCTCCTTCCCAAGCTTGAGCCTGTCCCATCTGACGCAGCATTCCCTCGATCGTCCCACGTACGTTGCCCCGTGGAGTCAAACGACGGCGCCCACCATGCACACCGACGAAGTGCTCGAGTGCCAGGCTTCGATCAGAACGGGATCTTCATTGCAGGAGGAAGGCCGCAATGCATCAATGCCATTCCTGAGCAAGCCCTGATCGAGCAGGTCCCAAGAGCACCAAGAGCGTCGCTCCACAAGGAATTGGCCATGGGCTGGGTCAGACATGCTGACACTCCATCGCCAGCTTCGATGTTGCTGGTGTACTGTACCGACCTCCTTCATGCCATGTCGTGGCATTTATGAGGGAGAGTGTTCTTTCCGAAGTTTCTCTGTTTTGCTTTCGTTTCTTTCCATGTTTGAATAATTCTTTCCAGGGGGGATCAGTGTTGGTGATTTGGTGCATGTGGTTTGGAACTAAGTTAATTACGGTGATCATGCGGTTGATTTCATTTAGTGCGAGCTTAACCCCTAAACGTAACGTCCAGAGACTTCCGTCCATTAACGAATTGAGAATACTCATTATGAAGTGCTATTTGGAAGAATATTTGGAACTGGTATACAAATAAAACTTGTAGACCATGAGTTTTAGATTCCGGTTAGATTCAGCAATGCCATCCCCAACATTTTTTTCTAAATTTTGAAAGGAAAATTTTAAAATGATTTCTAAATTTGATTACAAGCAAAATATTATCATATTTTGGGTAAAATTTGTTGGAATGGATTTGAAATGAGGTTCTCTTGACATGGTGATTTTTTGAAGTTTTTGTGTTCTTAAAATCTATGACCTCATTCTTGCAAATCCAATTTTGAACTAGAGTCAATGCCATTTTGACTTGGTCAACCACTTGATATACTTGCACATTTATAATTTTAGATAAATATATACTCTAGTAACACCAAATCCAACCATTAGATAGGACAGTGCCTCCGACTATGCTGATTGCTTATTTTGCTGACAGTATTAGGTGTTTCCACCTTAAAATCCATTTCTTTTGAGGGTGCTGGGAAATTGGGAGTAACTAAATTAATGCTTCAATAACTAAACTGGTAAACAAACAGAAATTTATTGCAAAATGCTTTCCCACCATCTTCACGGCCTATTTTCTTTTTATAGTTGTTTCCAAAAGTGTGATTTTTCACCGATCACAGAGAGCGGTCGACGATATCAGTTTTGCTTTGAAATTGTTTATTCAGAAAGGTAGAAAGGTCCGCTGCAGTATTGCAGTTCTGATTGAGGAAAGAAAATAAAAAATGAGGCACTGTGTACTACTTCGTACATCTCTAGAAGTGAGCTGCCAGTTGGTCTAAAAGATGTTATCATTTCCGTCTTTTAAGCGATGTGAGTGTGTTCAGAAAACTACTGTACCTGATGGTGAATTTCATTAAAATGGCGATATTATTCCACCATTTCTGTCATATTCCATGCCATTTTAGTGAAAGTCGTGCAATTTTTAACATATTCTGCGCCATTTTAATAGAATGTTGCGCCATTTTACAGTAATACCGCCATTTTAATGAAATTCACTATACCTCTAATAACTGAGCCGAGTCAAATGACTTGATCTGTAAGCACTCAGCATAGAAGAGGGAATTAACTGAAGTGACGTGACAATAAAATACTGACAACTAAGTTACTCGAATTCGCTACAGTAACGTCGGTAGTATACTTAGACCACGGTTCTGGTTATATATAAAAAATATCCGGAGTAAAGGGTAATCAAATTTGAAGGCGATGTCATGAAGAATTGAAGAAGTTCCGGCAGACGGAGTTGACACTGGAGCCAGTCGTAACTTAGTGACGCATTGCCCCCGGAGCCCCTGTTCGATCGGTGCTTTGCCACTGCATTGATAAGGCAGTCTGGCAGGCAGAACTCATCCCTATGACTTCCCAATCTGCAGCAGTCCAATGTTTTGAATCTTGAAATGTTGGAAAGATGTAGACAGGGATGTGACTGGGAAGAGGGTCCATGAGGTATATGCACCAGAAATCGTCACTTCTTTCGAGACTTTTTTTTGCCTTCCATGGCTTTTTGGTCAAACTGTTGATGTAAAATTGTTAGCCTTCCTTGAGAGAAACCCAACCTCGAGGTTGTTTTATTATTTTTTGACACTCACACCATATTTTATGAATTTTCAAAGTAGAAAGTACAGGATACATGTTCAGGCCACTAGACTCCCCTTAAATGGCCACCCTTGAAACAAAGATGCTTCAACTTCCTTTGGTTGCTTCAAAAACTCTTCAACTCCCCTTGTTTTTTTTGTAGAGTATGTGGTGGTTTAGAAACTTAAGACATAGTGATTCTTTTGCCACCTATCTTTGTTTCTTCCAAAAGACCTAGGAGGTGGAGCAAAATGAAACATGGTAGAATTGGATATCACTACCTTGAAGGGGGTGTCTACACCCACCTTTAAAAGAACATTGCAAGCCCCATGGGCATTTCAAAAGCCATTTCACATAACATATGGAAATTTGGATGCACTGAAAATTCACGTTATTTGATAGCTTAACGATTTACAAATGAGAATTCAGAGTGTACATGACATGAAGGAAGGAGCACTAATTTGAAACATGGAAATCTCCATTCCTGGCAATATGTAGAGCTTGTTGAATTGGTAGGCTTTTCAGATCCCACTCAACAAACTTACATTGCTTCGATTGTGAAACGACGTATCTTCCATACGGGTCTGAAATATTATATTTCAGCCCTCTTCGCTTGCCTCTGAGTACAATCTAGGGCAACAATATGACGTTCAGAATTGATGTTCACGCCTTCTATCAAGGTACACCCACGCCACGACTTTCTCAACGTCAGAACATAACCTGACTTTCGCTCCACAAAATAAAAATTCTCACAACTTAAGCATAACTTGGATACAGCTTTGCAATGCAATTCAATTGTTCATATGTCGCCCACGAATTTACAAATCACCACCTGCGGTCACTGACTTTTGCGGCTTAGACGTGGAGAAATTAAACCCAGCAGTCGAAAATCCGAAAACGTAAGTGACACAAGAATTCACATAGTGCCATAAGTAGACCATATCTGGAGACACTGAACTCCAAGACAAGCATTGTTAATCTTCCAGAGCTACATTAATACTAAAAGGGACCAGAGGCTCAAGCAACATGTAACTATGATGATAACAAGCCGCAGTTACCAAGCTTCTTGGGATTAATACAAAATTCCCAAAGTGCTGCATCTAGCAGCTCCAGCTGGAGGATTACCCTGTCTGTCTTCACGCTCGATGGTGCTCAAGAACACTTGGTTCCACCCCTCACCCAACGCTTTCGAATTACATGATATCAGACTTTCCTTTGGGCATTGCCATTTCTATCAACTAGGGAAGATGATAACTGTATGATTTCGGGCTATGTCCAATTACATCGCACTTCGTTTTCGGACGACGAAGAAGGAGTCGGCTGAGAGAGTGAAGAGAAGGTGTTGCCCTTCGCGAAGATGATTTTCAGTGACGAAAGCCTGCCACTCAGCTCTCAAGTAGTGTCGAATGTGCTTCCCAAAGCTGGTGCGGCATGCCATTGTTCTCTCAGGGGACTGTTCAAGAATCCCTTGCAGCTTGACCACAGTGTGAATTCGGTTGCCATACTTTCTGCAAAAGTGTACAGGAAACTCCTGCACCACAAACATGAGACTCTTCATGTCGACTTCATTCTTACACACACGCACATCCTAGCTCTGTAAATATCTGAGAAGGCCTGTGAAGGTTGCATACGTAAAGATCTTACCAAATACGCTCCTCCTTTGTGATTGACATTGCTGGCTGTCAGTGTCTTTCCGAAGCTCGGAAAGTGATGCAAACTGTCTTCCTTGCAAGATGGAGGAGTTGGAGCGATGGCAGAATCGTAGACTGCGCTTGACTTCCGGTTTGAGCCATTCCTGCCTTCGTCGCTTCCGTCCTCATCAGCACTCAATCGAGCATCTCTGCAGTTGCGATAATGCTGCCTAGCTTTCTCACGTGAGTGAGCAGAGTTATAAGTGCACCTTCTTTGCTCTCGAGAAGGATTTTTAGAAGGTCCCTCAATGCTGCGAAATACGTAGACCTTGAATTCGGACATTGCCGTCAGCACGAAAATCAGCAAATCACCTTCCAAGAGACCATGGGAAATAGAAAACGCTTGCCAACCTCCACCGAATCTCACTTGTGTAGAAGTTGGAGAAAAAAACGTTATGTTGAGTTTCACAGGCCAGGATTCTATAGATGATCCTGTCCGAAGGATAGTGTATTTTCCGAATTTGTCACCATGTTTTCGGACAAACCAAGAGGGTAGTGTCTGCAGGAAGCGAAGATGAATACATTGGAAAATCAGATTATCAGAAGTGTCCTGGGGTTTGCAAAAGTAGTCAATGGCTCTATGAATCTCAAGGATTTTCATTACAGTTTGAATCACGATTTCTGCCTGCATATCATCAACAGGGATGGAAAGATTCGAATTCATAGGTCAGACTACGAAAATACAACAATGGTTTAAACTTGCAATACATACCAGTCCCGCACAGTCATAGCTCGCTACAGTTGCCGCTGGGAGGGTCTTCTCAAAGTGAATGCTCCCCTGCAACTTGTGAAGCACTACGGGCTTATGTTCAGCGCTCATTGGCATCATGTTCAAGTTGCCTCGGGCCATTGATCTTTAATATAATCTAGCAGGTAATTCTGCAGTTGAACTTCTTAAAACATGCAGCCGGAGTAAGTGGCTTAATTTACTCTCGCAGTCTCCAGCTCTAGACAAGAGTTCGTCTTTATAATCCTCTTCTCAGAAATACGACCTCGACAACAACAGTGCTTGTAGACTCAAATTACTGATACTATCAGTCCATTTTTGAAGTGAAAAGTGGCAGATCGAGGAGATGAAGATTTGCGGAGTGTCAGACTCAGGAGTTCCAGGACCTTGATAGCGTAGATCTCGAGGACTCAAATCAGATGGTGTTGTAAAACTGGGTGACAGGGCCATAAATTGTGTCACTGCGTATCCGGAAGGGGATCGGCAAGATTTAGATATTGTACATCGCTTGATTTTTTTGCAAACGATCTATGAAATGATTGTATTATTTAGGCCACAAATAGACTTGTAACTGCGGAGGAAATGCATGATGAAAAACTGATGTCAATGAGAATTTTTCCATTTGGACTTCGATAGTGTCAACAAACTTCAATTTCGTAAAATTCGAAGAAATTCACGAATCTGGAACTCTTAAAGGTGCCCTGAAATGGAAATCTATGACTGTCATAGTTTTCATAGCTTTGTGCACTTGAATCTCAGTATTTTGGCTCTCGGAATTGCTCTGATGTAACGAAATTGACGTTAAGAAAACCGGCGGGTTTGACTCACTTGAACTTGTATATGGAACCAATAGATAAGCTTGAACATCAATCCTTGCATCATCTGTTAATAATTCTGCCGAACGTCACTGAAAAAATCACGTCAATTGTGAAGATTTTGTCTTAGTGACTAAACCTCCGAACAGGAGAGAGGCATAACTGCAAAAGTCTTTCAAAGGATTCAATAAATTAGTGCTGCAGTGAGAAGTATCCATTAATTGCAGTACATCCCGGTAACTGAGGAACCAAGACTTATAGATTTGACTGGTAAATAATACAGTGTATCTGGACGTGCGAGATCGTAATTATTTTGGAAATTGTGGAGATCTCGAAACAAATAGGGCGTTGCACATGCAATTTATGATATGGTCATCTATGTGTAGGCTTGAAACTGATGGGAAACTGATATTATTTCATTTAGCAGTTCTATCACCTACAATCTGGAGTTGGAAAGGGGCTATCTCAGCCAATTGATTATCCATAGGTATAAGAAGCGACCATGTACAGTACCACGAGAAATTTGTTCTGGGATATCCCTGACTACTTGAAAATGTTGCTCCATGGGTTGAACCATAGATGGTTGTATAACGAGTAAAGTCTCACGATGCAACCAGCTGCAACGTGCAATTCCATAAAAAACTCTAAACTTGAGCAAGAACCAAGGCAAGAACCCAATCATTCTCACAAGGGTTTGACTCATACTAAAATACGGTTGGCAATGACGGACGTTAAGATTATAGCTTCAATCTCTCATGAAATTCCCTCCAGTGAAAATCTGTTGCTGCAATGTCTCTTAGATCACTGGAAAACCTAGGCTTGGGGCAGAGGATGGCACACATGAAGGATTTGAGCACACGGAAATCCTAGACTTGGCATCATTTGAACTCAAACTGGTTCAGAATATGATTTCAACAAAGAGGCCTCACTGTCTCAAGTCTCTACCAGCGCAAGCACTGTAAATCTCTCAAAAATATGTAAAGAGATCAGAGGCTAAGCTTCATAATTACAAGTCGCACGGATCAAGCTTCTTGGGATAACCTAAAATTCCCAAAGCACTATGGGTTCAGGAGCTCCGCCTCTGGTCGATTAAGTGTCCGCCTTCATACACATGATGGTGCTCAAGGACACATGGTCCCACCCTCACCAGTCTAAGCTTTCGAATTACTAGATATTTATCAGATTTTCTTTTTGGTGCCATAACATTTTTTTCAACAAGAGGATGATTTCTGTGTGATCTTGGGCTATGTCTAGCTACATGCGCTCTGATCTCGGACGACGAAGAACGAGTCGGCGGAAAGAATGAAGAGAAGCTGCTGCCCTACTTGAAGATGATTCTCAGTGACGAATGCCCGCCATTCAGCTCTCAGGAAGTGTCGAATCTGCTTTCCAGGTCTGGTGTGGCAAGTCATTGTTCGCACAGGGGACTGTTCAAGAATCCCTTGCAGCTTGACCGCGGTGTGAATTCGTCTGCCATACGTCTGAGGTCCACAAGTTCTCAGGAAACTCCTGCACCACAAACAGGAATCGCCCTGAGCCCCTTCAGATCGACTCCATTTTTGCATACACGCACATCCCAACTCAATCTATATGTCTGAGAAGCTTCTTGAGGGTTGCATACTCAGAGATCTCACCAAGGAAGCTCCTGCATTCCGACTGACATTGCTGACTGTCAGTGTCTTGCAGAAGCTCGGAAGGTGATGCGAACTGTCTTTCCTGCAAGATGGAGGGAATTGGAGCGGTGGCAGAATCGTTGCTTGCACTTGACTTTCTTCTTGCGCAGTTCTTTCCCCCGTTCCTACCTTCGTCGCTTCCGTCCTCATTAGCACTCAATCGAGCATCTCTGCAGTTGCGATATGGCTGCCTACCTTTCTCACGTGAATGAGCAGAGTTATAAGAGCACCTTCCTTGCTCTCGAGAAGGATTCTTAGAAGGTCCCTCAATTCTGCGAAACACGTAGACCTTGAATTCGGACATTGCCGTCAGAACGAAAATCAACAAATCACCTTCCAAGAGACCATTGGAAATAGCAAACGCTTGCCAACCTGCAGCGAATCTCACTTGAGTACTAGTTGGAGAATGATGCCAAATGGAGAGATTCACAGGCCACGGTTTTGTGGATGATTCTGTTCGAAGTATAACAGATTTATCGAATTTGTCACCATGCTTTCGGACAAAGTGAGCGGGTAGTGTCTGCGGGAATAAAATAGTCAAAACATTTGAAAATCAGATTATCAGAAGCATCTCAAAGATTGCAAAAGCACGCTACATATGAGTATCCCGGACTGTTAGTACAGTTCACCCCAGAAATTACAGAGTTAAGCTGCATCATTAAGGCGCAACCAAGATGGACACTAAGAAAGCTGTCCCGAGCAAGGGGAGTGTGCTTCCTAATTTCTTTCCCAAAAATGATAACAAAAGCATGCCGAAACTGTACCCAATTGGTTTCATATTTCTCTAGGGTCACACGAATATTTCACTACTTCTTGACGTTGACACCGTAGGAGCCTGACTGTAGCTTCTAGACCTACCCACAACAACATATGCACGAGAGCATCAATAATCATGTCTAATGAGCCAGAACCTGTATCCATACGAACATGGGACTTCCTGAAGGACTTGCTTTAATATGCTCAATGTGGCCAATGGCGACAACAGAGCTTGGCCTAATCTCCAGCCGACAAGCAGCCCAGAATTTCGGATCAATGCCGGCCAAATTTTGGCAGTGGTTTGAATCACGAGCCCTGCCTAATAAATCATCGAGATGCGTGGGGAGATGCAATTCGGAAGTCAAACAAAATATCATTCTGGACCGACAAAGTGCATTACATACCAATTTCGAATATTTATTATCATCGCCGGGTGCAGTGGTAGCTGTGAGCGTCTTCTCAAAATGAATGCTCCCCTGCAACTTGCGAAGTAGGAGGGGTTTGTCATCAGCGCTCAATGGCACCAGGTTCACGTTGCTTCTGGCCATTGATCTTTGCATCACCTAGCTGGAAATTCTGCAATTGAATTTCTCAAAAACGTGCACTTGCAGTAAGTAGAAAGAACCGAATCATTCTCACCGCGAACAGATTTTGCCTAAACAAGTACAGGTTGCCAATGACGAACGTCGAGAGTTTAGCATGCCTTCAGTGTTACCTTTTCAAAATCAAAGTCATTTCAAACTAAGTACACAAATGCAACTACCTATCAGCGATTATACCATGCAGACCCATCGATGAGACGCGGACCCCAATCCCACAAGCACAGGCATAGTAACGTTAGTAGTCAAGAAGCAAGTAGGAGCTAGCAAACAGAGGCAAAAACACAGAAGTCGGTTACCAACACGTACCAGCCCCTAACCTTCAAAGCAGAGCAAAGCAAATAATTTCTTGTTCTTCCATACTTGACGAAAAGCTAAATTTTTTTTATGTACACGTACTTATCTTTGAAACAGCAGAGCGACAAATATGCATAATTGATCGATTCCTGCAGCAATTCGCATTTCGCAGACCTCACCATAGCCAGTGAACGAAACCACGCACTGTGCACTCAGCACTCAACCTTGAGTTCAATAGCACCGTAGTTACAAACCATACAGCGGTGAGAGATCCTAGCTAAGGAGTACAATTTCCTGGAGGGAGTATACCACATTTAGAGTTTGCTCAAAACCTAGAGACATTTGAGGTTAATAAGAATGGTGGAAGACTGGACATGGCCATCCAATGTGGATTGACAGAAAATTTGGGATTGTACTATGTATGGACAGTTTTGAGTGGTAAGCAATTTGTGAAATGATAGTACTCCATATTATTTATGTTGGCTCATCTCGATATGTCCTTACATATTGATATTTTCCAGTCTAACATTTGTGATCGCGTCGGTTTAGTATACAAGGACATCAGTGCACGGTGTTGCTTGCTTAGTGTTAACAGAGTAACCCACATCCCATGTCCATTAATCCCCAAGCTTGGTCTCATTAATTTTCCTCCGTGAGGCGGTCAAGGAAATGTTGCAAAAGAGTAAATTAGAGTTCAAGTAAAAAGAAAGTGAAATAACCTTCATGTGCAATGACCCTTGAACAGATAAGAGCTCATGCCACTCATTTTCATCATGTACCCCATTTGTTACCTTCGACTTATGCCAATAATTTAAGTGGACATTGTAGCAACAAAACAACAATGCTAGTGCATAAGTATAGAGACATGAGCCTACTAGCCTTGAATCTAGTTGTAGATATATACCTACAATCATTTGAAGGTGTTCATGACATATGCAACTATAACCATTTAAAGCAATTTGGGGGAGAGGAGAGGCCTTAAGGATGTTGTTGCAATCAAGATTGTTACAATAATTAAATATCAACCGTTTTTTGTAATGTTTTGTCAAAACAACAATTTCTATACTTACTACTAGGACTACTATGAGTACTATGAAACAAAAAATCTCAGCTGTTGATTTGAAAAATTGAAGGCTAAAAGTATTGTTGCAAGTACTATGATTACAAGCATGTAAGTGCAAAATTAGTTCTATTTGGAAAAAAAGATAGTTTGTCACAAAAAATAGATAAAATAAAGTATGGGGTGATTGCAAGAAAGACCGGTCCTATTTTGCGTCACATTCAGAGTGACAGAGTTGTTTTCTGCTAGAACTTTTGGAGGTAGAGCCCAATGAGCTTGAAATTTTTATTGGAGATGACTAAGTTGATTTTTATCATATCCCTTATTTTTCAGAAATTTTGAAAAATAATTTTATATTTAAAAATCAATTTGGCTAATTTGTCACACTGTGGGGTTTAGGGGTTTTTAGTCCTATGGAGTATCCAAAATGAATGATCTAGAGCTGAAATTTTCGGGGTCTATTTCCATAATAGGAGTACATGTGCCCACCAAAGGAAATCTAAAAATTTATTATTTTATGGCCTCCATATTTGTGCAAATAGGGCTCCCTTGCACGCACACTTCTGAACATTGAAGATGGTTTTGACTTCATCTTTTTGGTGAAATCTGAGCACCATCAAGTCCTCACAAATTGCCAATTTTTAGATTTTTTTTGTTCATGATTTTCTATTTATTATTAATTAATATCTCATTGTATCTATTTTCTGTGACAAATTGTCTTTTTTTTCAAATAGTACTATTTTAGTACTTACTAGTAGTCATAGTACTCAAAACAGTACTTTCAGCCGTCGATTTTTTAGATCGACGGCTGAGATTTCTTGGTTTCTTAGTACTTGTAGTACTCCTAGTACTGAGCGCAGAAATCACTGTTTTGGCAAAATGCTACATAAAATGTTTGGTCTTTTTTGCAACTACCCTATAAATCAATAATAAATAGAAAATGATGAACCCCCAAAACACTAAAAATTGTCAATTTGTGAGGACTTAATGGTGATCAAATTTCACCAAAAAAATGACGTCAAAACCATCTTCAATGTTCAAAAGTGTGTGTGCAAGGGAGCCCTATATGCATGAATATGGAGGCTAGAAACTAATGTATTTTTAAATTCCTTTCACTACAAGAAAATGGCCAAATATGTGACTGCGAAAGAATGACTCCACGGAAAATGTGACTTCAGAGTGACTACAACTCCCTAATTGCACCATTGTGGGTGTGTCTATAGCATTCAAGTCAAGGTGCAGTTGCGTTTGCAACTATAGAATGACCCCATTGACAAGGGGGCAATTTCATCCACCTCATTCTGTTCATAGCGTCAGAGACGTTCTAATGTGGCAGGACAGAATTCCATCATAGACATGCAGTCGTGAACGAGTTTGTAATTGTCATAGACTGTAACTTACCTTGACTTCGGTGCGACTACAAGATGACTTCAAGGATACCTGGACATGCAACAGAGTTGAAGGACTAAATATCCTTTTCACAAGCAAGTGTACACGTGGCAATTAGGGGTTGGTAGTAACAAGAAATTCCAAGTGTGTTTCACTAAGGATTTGAAGTCATTCATCACAAATTAGGAAAATGATGCATACAAAAATGCTTCTTCTTTCTCTATTATTTTCGATTATCTTTTTTATTTCTTCTTAATTTAAATTTAAAAAATTTAAAAATTAAATTAAAAAAAATATATATATATATTTATTTATTTATTTTTATATTTTTTTATGGGCAATGGTCAGCTTGGGGTATCACTTTTTGGATACACTAAGTAGGTGATTTTGGTCTAAAACCTCCAAAGTTTGTCTAATTCATTCATTTTGATCAATTAAGAAGACCCTAATTAACATGAAAAAAAAAAAAGAATTCTTGCACCTCAATGGGATTAAAATGTATATTCCTAATGAGTTGTTTTTTAAATTAAAAATTTTTGGACCTATTCATAGAAGTGAGAAAAAATGCTAAAATTTGGAGATTTGTAGGCATCATAATGCACAATTATTAAATTTTAATTGAAAAAATTAATTCTTTTATGTATTGAACCACTAAATATAAGTCATATCCAAAAATCATATAAAAATAAAATTATTTGATATTCCAAATGCCTGTTATTGAAGATTTTATGTACATAAGACGAAACTTATTTTTTCAACTAAAAAATTCATTAAAAGTTAAAAAAAATTTTGATTGAGATGAATTTTTTTTCTTGATACATTATCAATCTAGGTAGTTAAAACCTCATTTTGTAAAATTATACTTTATTATATTTAAAAGATGAGGTCGTTTAACACATGGGAGTGGACTAACATTGTAGTTAAGACAACCTTTTGAGGTACCCCGAGGCCCAAGCTAACCACTACCCTTGTTTTTCTCTTCTTCTCCCTTTTCTTCTGTTTTATCCTCTTTTTTTTAATTCTTCACTTATCTATTTCATTAATTGTAATTTTCTTCAACTTATTTAAAAAAATTATTAATATTTCTCCCTTTTTGGTATTTTACATTCTTGAAGCTTTTTTTCTTTTATTTCTTATGAATTTTTCTTCCTTTTTCCTTTTCTCTTGTCATCTTCATTTCTTTGAAGCTTTTTTATCTTTCTAAATTCTCTACTCTTTGTTTATCTTTAAAAAAAAATTATTTTTTCATTTTCTTTGAAATCATGCATTTTGAATGGCCTCTTTGCTTTGTCGGTGTATATTATTTTCTTAGTTAGGGTAAACTTTAAGGTTCATTTAAATTCCTACTAGTATGGAAGCAATAATTTCTATCTATTTTTGTCATAATCTATATACTACTTCCGGATAGTTAAAGTGATTGAAAATTAACATTTAGAGGTTCCAACATACTTACATGAAGGTATTTTAATGAGCCAAAGGCAATCATTAAGTCCCGTTTCCCCTTTACATAGACAACAATTTTGCTTCTTCACTGTCACTTCAATATGACTTCCTAAGACTGCAAAATGACTTCTTAAGACTGCAAAATGACTACCTAGGACTATAGAATGAGTTCAAAATGTCTCAGACTACTGCACACCTACTCTACTACCACTTCAATGCCTTGTCTATTGTGATGCACTACACAATTTCCAAACATCTTGCATACCTTTCATTACACTTACTCTACATCTATAGCACATTTTCATATTTGACACATATGACAAGGATGGACAAAATTCAGAAAGGATGTTAAAAAATGTCAAAGAAAATGTCTTTTCTAATACCTATCCCAAATTTGTCCATAACTTTTGATTTGAGGATCAAAATCTAAAACAAATTTTTGGAGATGAAAGTGACATTGATTTTCCAACTTTTATTTGTTCGGAGTATTTTGAAAAAAATTAATCTTCTATGCCTAAATGAGGTTTGAAATATTACTTGTAACACAATTCCTGAGTTTTACAAATCCCACATGGTTTGTCTTGCTTCCTACCACCCAAAATGTGTAAAAGTCTTGTCACTTGACCCTTCTATGCCAACCCACTACTTGGCTTGACAAGCCTAGGGACACACGTGCAAAGTATGGTGTATGGTATTCTGTGTTTGGTGTATTGTATTGTGTATGGTGAATTGTATAGTGTATTTCTTTGGAACTTTGAATGTATTAATATGTGATAGTTGAATGACTACTCTTTCCCCAATTGTCATTATATTGTTTTTTACACACATTGTAACTTGTAAATAGAAAGAAAATGACTTCCCACATCTAAGGGAGGGTATTGAATCCTAAATACATGTCACTTAAGAATGAATATGGTATAATTTGCCATGTGCTAGTGCACCTAAATAATACAATCACTTCATCACAACTTTTGAATCACTGCATGATGACTTCTGATGTGGCTGTCCACGTCAGATTTCTAATGGGTCTGTTGCAACTAGAAAATGACTTCTTCATGACTGCCAACAAAGCCACGTCATTGAAGAATGATTAGTAAATGACAGGACACATGGCCGACCACAACCAATCAGCGACTGCCACATCATCCAATTTGGGCATGTGCTGAACACATGCCCTCTCCACCTCAACCTCCACATGTATTTCTATCATCCTTTTTTCATCCAAGGCAAAAATGGATGGTGATAATACACCCACAATCATTTACGTAAACAACTGAACAACAATGACTTTAGAGCTGTAAAGTCATTTTTGAGTCGAATGACTCCAAAACGACTGCATTGCAGTTATTCTTCTACAGTCACATATTTGGCCATTTTCTTGTAGTGTTTTCGTAGGCACATCTTTTTATACTATGGGAATAAACCACAAAAACTTCAACTCTAGATCATCAATTTTGGGTACTCCCCAATACTAAAAAATCCTAAACCTCAAAGTGCGACAAATTAGCAAAATTGAATTTTAAATATAAAATTATATTTTTTAATTTTTGAAAAAACAAGGGATATGATTAAAATCAAGTTAGCCATTTCTAATAAAAATTTCAAGTTCATCAGGTCCTACCTTCAAAACAACTTTGTCACTCTAAATGTGATGCAAAATAGGACAAGTCTTTCTTTCAATCACCCATTAAGACGGTAGTATAGAGTTTGTACTTACATGTTGATTTTCTCAGTCGTTACCAATTGTGCTACGCTTGTTGCTGATGAAAACAATGAGGGGTGTGGACAATAGATGGTCATTGGTGTGTCCATCAATGTGATGTAACTTATGTGGAAGTAGAGTCATTGTACATTGGAGTGCTTAGAATTTAAAAAGTCCAAAATACTTGGACATCATGAACTATGACACTTGAATGAATGTATTTGAAGCCATTGGCAACTCAATATTTTAACCTAAAATTTTTATATTTTATATAGCCATAGCACCTCAGGTAGGACCTTACTAGCAAGACTAGTGACATAATGCATAGATAAAAGATGTGCAACTAAAGCAACAATAAAAAAAAGGGCCCACATGCGTCTAACAATCCATCGTGCTCATGATCATATTCAAGAAACCTTTGATTTCAAAATTTGGCGTTCTTGCCACCATGTCATTTTAGCAAGCAACCAACAACAGTAATATGATATTCAATCTTGTGACAAAAATGGTAAGTATATATGTAAACAACATGCCTGACCAAAAATTCAACTCATGGCCTTTGCTTGCAAGCCCCTTGTGGGGCCACTCCTTGACCCCAAATTGCTTCTAATGATAGGTACACTATAACATAGAAAGAGTCAATAACAAAGACACCTATTACCATAGAAGGTGTTTATAATATAGATTCCTAGGTTGATAAATTCTATGCTCACTTGCTAGCACTCCCCGCAACAAATTTTTAGTTGATGAAAGTTTGTAAGAGAAAGAAGCTATACCTTTGATGTCCTTCATTGGCAACAATGTTGTTGTTTTAAGAGAAAACCTAGTTCGAATGATTTGATACTTGCCTTGGCGCTTGCATAGGGCTTAGCTTTTATTACCGTGTTCAACGTGCAAGTTGCAACTGGTTGCATCTTGAGAAGTCCTTTATGGTTCAGCCCACGCAGAAATATTTGCAGGTTGGCTGGGACATCGGAAAAATAAATTCTCATATTAAATCTCACTGCTTATGTCTGCGGATAATCTATTAGTTGGGATCAATAACTGTAAAACTCCAGATTGTAGGCAATGTAACTTAACTGCTAAACGAACTGTTATCAGTTTTAAATCAGTTTCAAATCTATATAGAGACGACAATATCATAAATCACCTACGCTTCGGTACAAAAAATGTTAAATCTTTCAGATATTGCAAGAGCAACATTATGTTGATCTCAGTTCTAAGATTTCCAATTTCTTTCAATCGAGTACGTCTGATACACTGTATCATACACCAGTCAAAATCCATACCAAGTTCTTCAGTACTGGGATTACTCCAGTATGTCTGATTAGAACATCAGATCGTCGTTTTCCTGACTAGATCTGAGAACCCGAGCCTGAGAAAGCTTCTCCGTGCATTAGTAATGCACTATGTCATTTCAGTGACGTATGACTCTTTGCTATTCGGAAATTCAGTCACTTCGGCAAACTCATAACATCTGAAGCGATTTTTTCAGTGACGTCAGAATTTATTAACAGGTGATGCAAAGATTGATGTTTCGTCCTACTGGTTTTAATATACGAGTTCACGAGTTGAATTATTAGTCTTGGTTATTGTGGATGTGATCGCAGTCTAAGTGGAAACGACTACCCACTCAGAGTCTCGCATCATGCATTTCCCCACCAGTTGCAAGTCTACGACCTAGATGGTACAATCATTTCGCACATTAATTGCATAATTATCATCAAGAGAGGTAAAATCTCCAAATCTTGCCGATCGACATCTGCAAACTCACACCAATTATGGCCCTGTCACCCAGGTCGTCCACCTCAATCATCTGATTTGAGTTCACTAGACCTACGCTATCAAGGTCCAGGAACTCCTCAGTCTGTCAATCCTCAAACTTTGAGCCCCTTTATCTGCCACTTCTCCCTATAAAAACTGAGTGACCATCCTTAATTTGAGTCCAGTTTCTGTTGTTCCTGAGGTCTTAATTCTGAGACGAGGATTAAATAGAGAAGCTCTTCGTGAGGAGCTGCCTGGAGACTACTTCCTCGCAGAGCGTCTTGCAACAGCGGAATTACCAGCTAGCTGATTCAACGATCAATGGCCAGAAGCAAGGTGAAGCTGGTGCCTTTGAGCGCTGATGACAAGCCTCGTGTGATTCGCGAGTTGCAGGGGAGCATTCACTTTGAGACCACCCTCACAGCGGCAACTGCAGCGAGCTCTAGTGGATTAGTATGTATTGCAAGTTGGAACTCCAAAAGCATTATTTTGATTTCCAAATTTGCATCTCCACTTCCCTGTTGATGATCTACTAGACAGTACTCGTGATGCAAATTGCACTGACATAATTCTGTAGCGCCGCTGAAAGTTTTTGCAAGCTTTAGGATGCTTCTGATAATCCGGTTTTCAAATGTTTTGACCGTCTCATCCCGCAGACAGTACCTTCTTGGTTTGTCCGAGACCATGGTGACAAAATCCGAAGATCAGTTCTTCTTCGAACGGAATTATCCACAAAACCCTGGCCTGTGAATCTCTCCGTTTGGTGTCCTTCTCTAACTATGACTCAAGTGAAATTCGCTGGAGGGTGGCAAGCGTTCGCAACTTTCAATGGTCTTTTGGAAGGTGATTTGTTGGTTTTCGTTCTGACGGCAATGTCCGAATTCAAAGTCTACTTATTTCGCGGCATTGAGGGACCGAATAAAAATCCTCCTCCAAAGCGAAGAAGTTCAACTTCTACCTCTGACCATTCACAGAAGAAAGTTAAGTGGCGAAATTCTGAATGCAGAGATGAGCAGATGGGTGCTGAAGAAGAGAGAAGTGACAAAAGAACGAATGGCTTAAACAGGAAGTCAATTGCAGTCTACGATTCTGCCATTGCTCCAATACCTCCTTCTGACAGTAAAGTTAGTTTGCATCACCGGCCGAGCTTCTGGAAGACACTAACAGCCAGCAATGTCTGTGAGAATGCAGGAGCTGCCTTGGTAAGATCTCTGCGTGTACAACCTCAGTCACAATTCTTCACATATATATTCACAACTAGGATGTGTGTTTATGCACGGATGGAGTCGATCTGATGAGTGAGTCCAATGCACTACATGTTTGTGTTGCAGGAATTTCCTGAGGACTTTTGGAGGACTTATGGGAGCCGAATTCACTCCGTGGTCAAGCTGCAAGGGATTCATGAACAGTCCCCGGTCCGAACAATGGCTTGCTGCGCCAGCCTTGCTAAGGGTACTCGACACTACTTGAGAGCTGAGTGGCGGGCTTTCGTCACTGAAAATCATCTTCACGAAGGGCAACAGCTTGTCTTCACTCTTTCCGCGGACTCCTTCTTCGTCGTCCGAGAACGAATTGCGTTGTAACTGGGCATAGCCGGTGTTCTTACAATCGAGCATGACAGACAAACAGTTAACCCGTACCTGAGGCTGTGTCTAGCTGCTAGCTGGGATCGATATACCGACAGCACTCTGGGAATTTTGTTTTAATTCCAGGATGCTTGATACATACGTGTTGTAATACTGTAAGTTAGCCTCCAGCTAGATGATCCCTTTCTAGTATGTAATTTTGGCAGATTGGGATCGATAAACCGATAGCACTCTGGGAATTTTGTTTTAATTCCAGGATGCTTGATACATGCGTGCTGTAATATTGTAAGTTAGCCTCCAGATGATCCCTCTCTAGTATGTAATTTTGGCAGATTGGGATCGATATACCGATAGCACTCTGGAAATTTTGTTTTAATTCCAGGATGCTTGATACATGCGTGTTGTAATAGTGTCACTGTAAGTTAGCCTCCAGATGATCCCTTTCTAGTATGTAATTTTGGCAGATTGACAGTGCTTGATCTTCGCGGTTGGTGCCCAGTATATCTCGATACGGTAGTATGGCACCACGTGAATTCTGTGTCATGTACATTTCTGAATCCTTTTATCTGCTGGGGGGTACAACATAGTTTTCAACTCGTCTAATTAATGCAAAGAATCAGTGCTCACCAGTGATGATTCGGAAGGTGAGTACCAAAATTCATGGGCGATGTATGGACATTTGAATAGAAGTGCAAAGCTGGATCCATGCATAAGTCTTCTGAATTTTCAGTTTGTGGAGCAAAAGCTAAGTTGAGCAGGCATAGTTACACAAGCGCATACATAGTTCTAGTAACAGTTACGGACCAAGTAGGAGCAAGCAGAAGCCACAATACAAGAAAGTGAACAAATTGTTTTGTAGACTGCGGTTACCAACACATGCCAGTACCTACCCTGCAAAGTAAAGCAAACAACATATCGCTGTACAATATCTAACGAAAAGCTTACAAAAATCTACAAGCATTTATCTTCAAAACAGCCAAAAGGAAAGCACCTAAAGTCGATCGCTTCTTGCAGCAAGTCGAATTCCACAGGCCTCACGACAGCCAGTGAACGACACCACGCAATGCACACTCAACCTTGAGTTCAATAGCACCATACACACAAACGTAAACAGTTGTGTGAGATGCAAGCTAAAACAAGCTAAAATTTTCCTGCCAAAATTTCTTCAGTAGAACACATGTAGCAACGGGGGTCTCTGTAGTGATCCCCGTGAAGTTATAATCAGTTTCCTACGTTTTAAAGTACCTGAACCCACACAGATCTGATTTCCAACATCAATATCTTGATCATGCATCGTCCAATTCGCGCAAGACCTTATCTTCAGCATTTTATTGCAACCATATACATCAGCTGCTGTATCAAATTAGCCAGTTCTCAGGTCAGATACATCACCAACCTTATGATTCAAGAATGTCCAGCAAAAAGGAAATCCGAATCCAATTCCGTTGTTCTGGCAATAATCCAGGTGAAACCATACAATGTAAACTCCACCATGAAATTCAATAGCGTCATAGTTACAAAAGCAGACAGCGGTTTAAAATCCAATCTAAATTTCATGGCAGCACATTTACCATTTCTTCCCGGTTCAACACTATCCTAAGCTTCAGGCTAGAATAATTGACCCCACAGATCTTTCCTGCCTGCAGAAACAGCAAAATTGCATCCTCCAATTTGCTGAAAAGTTTCTCTCCAGCATTCCATTGTCAGAATTGCAACGAATGCAATTGACATCCCCAGCTGCGGTATCAAATTGCGACACTCAAGGAACACCATCACTTCCTCATTACCAACCCTACGACACAACAATGTACAGCGCAATGGGGATCCGAATCCAGCTTCGTTGCCCGGTGGCCACCGCCTGGGAATTCGCAAGAGTCCGGTCAATTGGCTAAAGAATTCTCCGCACAGGCTTGCTCAATGGCATCCAAGGCGGATGATACTCCATACATCCATCACTCCAGAGGGAACGGGACCCAGTGCGGCTTTCACAGCAGCTTTCGCAACAGCTTCCACATTGACCGGAGGTACAAAGAGAGGCCCCACGAGCGGGACTTGCGTGAGCGCTTTGGCCTGCTTCATCAACGCTTCCAGAGGCGACCCGATCATGCCCAGCGGCACCTTCACCCCGGCAATTTTGCGGTCACCATAAATGAATCCCGGTCTCAAAATCACACCAGAGTAAGGGAATTTAGAACGAACCGCGTCTTCCGCGAGTCTCTTCCCCTCGAAGTAGCCTTGAAGCACAATGGAAGGGAGGCTGAAATCCGCGACGGAGACCAAGACAAAGCGCTTCACACCAGCTTTCGAGGCAGCCCAAACAGCAGTGCGGTTGGCCTCGCCGTTGATACGCCGCATCTGCTCATTGGTGCCGAACCCTCCCACGCATGAGATCACGGCTTGCACTTCTTCCAGCGACTCTTTCCATTGCGACGGGTCGAACAAGTCGCCGCGAACCCAGACGACGTTGTTCACCCACGCGTCGGTCCCCTCGGGTCGCCCCGTTCGGTTGAGGCTCACCACGGGGACGCCGCGAGTGAGGGCTTCCTTGCAAACGTGAGAACCAACGAAGCCGTTCCCGCCCAGCACCAGCAGCTTCTTCCGCTCTTTAGGTTTCACCACAGGCTCCTCCAAGCTGGGAGCAGAGCTTCCTGAAGAACCGGGCTGGAAAGAAGAATCCTTGAAACACGAAGTCGTGGAAGTAATGGACCTGACGCTAACTGACCCTAGAACTCGCTGCCAGTTCTGTGCCGCAGCTGATCTCGCTCCTTGCACCACTACCGCCATGGCAACAACCAAAATTTGGAAAACACAATTCTCAGCACGCAATTTGAGAGTTCCAAGTTCGACAATCGAACTATCTCAACACAGAAATCTCGACTAAGCTCTGATCAATCAGACAAAATCCTTCGATTTTGGACAGAGCAGTAATCCAAATGCACCAATGATCGTCAAATGGTGCAGCTGCAACAATGGGTCAATCCTAGTGAACCCTCACAGAGATTACTATCAAAATTGGAGGGCGAAAAAAACCCTCGTGAATCACGTAGCTGAAACCACAAGCCTATTGTGAAATTGACGTGACCCTGCTCAAGTAATTGAAGGAAACCCTAAAAGCACACCGAAGCTGAAGGGTACGAATTCGTCATACTCATGCAAGCAAACGAGAGGTGGGAGAAATCAGACAAGAAACTGGTGGGGCATGGTGAGTGCAGCAGCAATGGCAGCACAGTGGAAGTGCAGTTACGGCGTTGCCAAGTGCCGCAATGAGATTGCGCCATGGCTTCCATCGCTTTGCCTCGCTCTGCCTCCAGCTCACTGCCTCGATATTCGGAGAGGCAGCTCTGCTCTGGTACAAACTTTTGGGAGTGGGTTAACCGGGGAAGGACGGGCCATGACCACTGACTTCAAGCCTCACTGTCCATCACTCTGTTTGCTGTCATTTTGCAACTAGATATGAATGAAAATTTTCATATTAATTTTGCAGAGATGAAATCATATGTCTACTACAAATTTTTTTAAATTCTATTCTTTTGGAGAAACATTGAGATTATTGAGAATTTTTTAAGAAAAATTGAAGAAAATTCATACCAAATATGAAATTTTCAGCATAGATGCATATTTCAGTGTATAACATCATGGTGTAAACCAAAGTTACTGTGTCACTCTAAAATTAGAAAATCAACAAAACATGGCAATATGCCCAAAGTTCATATTGTTATAAAATATGAAAATTTAAAAATTCCTGAAAATTCCTAACAGGAATAGAAACTGCACTTAATGAGCTTCACTTCATTAGTTGAATTAAAAAAAAATTAAAATTTATATGGCTAAAATTCACATCAAGAGTAGCTAGCAAAAAATGGATAAAATACACTACAAGAGAGATCCATAGATTAAGCATCTTCTTTGTTAGAAAAGTCGATATTACCATGATGAGGAAATTTGCAATACTATTCACTCAAAATATACTCAAGCAACTTCTAAAAAAATATTGGGATGAATAAACGTTTTTTTCCATCCAACAAGTCTTAAGTGAAGTCTTCCAAAGGACATTTTGTATTCTCAACAAAGTTTTATGGATAAACTTTGGGTGTAAGCTTAAGGTAGGATGGTTATAGTCCTTGCGAATATTGTAGTTAGAGTGATCAGATTTCCAATTTTATTTTTTTAATAGAATGGCAAATTAAAGATTTTCACATGTATTTTGATCACCTCAATTTTCATTAAAAAAAAAGGTACATTATAGGCGTTCAAAACAAAAAAAACTTATAGTCTTCCACTCTTCCATTATTGTCCCTAGGAAAAACTATTTTGCCAATCCATTTGGAATGTAATGCGGTTCTTTAGACTCCCTACACAGTTGCCATGGTTATCTAAAAGCTTTTTTTCATATTGTGGAATTATGAATGCACCTTTTTCCATTTTTTCCATTACATGGTGGTCTTCTTTAATTAAAGTTATTAAATCATGACTTTTCAACCCAATTCCAATCCTTTCATTACAAAAAGATTTGGACCTTTGGAAGGCTACTTCACACTGTCATGCTTGGCTATTTCCATGTCATTGTTGTCAAAAACAATGACATGTTTCTAACCACTACATCATTTGACTTTTGTAACTAATCCCAAGGTAGATTATTAGACCTTGTTCTCACATGGATTCTGTTAGCATACCAAGCAAAGATAGAAAAATAATGCATTGTGTAGGAAACTTAAAATTGATGAACGGTTCCCGTCAAGCTTGTTTTGGCACCCCTTAAGAGGCCCAACTTTTTTGGTAATGTCAACTCCAATTCCTCATTGAAAAATTCATAATGCAATCTTTGTAGAATTTCACAATATTAGTTTTGGCTATTGAGTTGAAGGCGATTTTCGGTATGTTATTCAAGGAGGCAACTTTGTTCTCATACAATTTACAAGTAAGCTTTTTAGCTAGAAATGCATCTAATGTAAGAGATCTACAAAGCAACCAAGCCTGAAAAGCCTTCTCTAATACGAAGGTACATATTTCTTTGTTCAATGTACCAATTGCATTCATCAATGTACTTGATGTGAATATATCAAGGAGTGGATGCTTATCATGCCCTATGTGATTTCAACTTCAAAATTCATAACTAATTCCAGAAAGATTCCAAAAATATGAAACTACTTGAGGTAGATGCCAATTCCTTTTTTTTTGAAGGAAAATTTTCCAAAAATAATTTCACACCATAGAAAAATTTGTGACCAAAACAATCAAAAACTATTGTTTATGTCTTTTGTTTTAGTCGCGTTGTCTTGGACTCTTGGTCAAAATTACATTGAAATCTATTGTTCTAAAATTGTTGTTTTGGACAATGGAAATTTAAAATAAAAATTTAAAATTGCCACATTAGTAGGTCGAAATTGCACATCAGTAAGATAAAAATTATCATGTCAATATTGCTATATCAACAAAATAGAAATTGCCACATCAACATAAGTATTAGCACTAGGGTTTGATCTTGGGACTTTCTTCTTGCAAACCACGTACTCCAACCAACACACCATAGTTAAACTGTTTGCATATTATGCATATACAAATAACAAATTTGTACTTATAAAATCTATTGAATTTTTGTTGATTTGGTCAAATAAAAAATTGAAGTGCCTAAAATAACATAAATCTTTCAATGTCTATACAAAATTTTGTTAAATTGCTCAAGTTGTAACCATCAATGTTGAAAATAATATAAAATTGTTGATTTTTTGTTGTTTTGGTTACAATTTTCTAGTAGTGTTAAGAGGTCAAACTCCTCAAAATTGAAATCAACTAGTAAATGGTCACTTAATATATCTCCTGCTATAATAATATTAATAGTGGATTTGGAGATAAGATGCTCCAGTAAGGTATGTGCACCCATAGTCTTTATTATTTAAAATGTGACATCTATTATGAAACCTACATTGGGATAAAAAAATTAGCACTAAAATTTAAATATTAACAATACAAGATGCATATTATCTCCACAAGAAAATAAATGAAAGCCTAATGTTGATTAATAGTACATTTGGAAATTTATACCACTTTGAAGTTTCATAATTTATTCTTACAGTGGTCTTCTGAGGTATGTAGTATTGTTGGGATTCTTACAATTACTTGAAATCATATATGGACCCTAAATATGAAAAGCCTTTAACTTCTAAAATTCCTTGCAACTACATTGTGGTTTTTGAAGTTTGGTCAACTATTACAGGTTGACTTTTGACTTGTGTTTGTGTGCACAATTTCTATTTTGGGATGCACATTTCAAAAACAATTCAAAAATATAATTACTGCGTACATGCAAGTTTAGATGCATTTTAGATGCATTTTTTTAGTGATTTGGCCACAAAAATTCATTTTTAGCAATTATTGAAGGTATATACATACAAATACAAATAGAATTCTACATCCTCCATTTCTCATTGAATTTTGAAAGTTACCCCTTGAGCACACAATGAAAAACAATGCTTTCTACTTTGAGTTTGTAGATCTTACAAATGGTAAAGAATTTGAGTTTGCATATTTTGCATATGTTCTATATGAAGTTGAGATTAAGATTTTATATTTACAATGGTCATTGTTAATCTGAATTTTTTTCATTGAAAAACCTTGATACAAAATTGACAAAAGTGACTATTTTCTACATTTGGGGGGGCTCAACAAGCAAATGGAAATTTTAGATGTCCAAACCCCTAAAAGAATTTGAACTATTTCTCCCTCTTCCTCTCTTGAGTCTCTTCATATGATGTCCAAATAATGCATGCTAAAGTCTGTTGGAATTCTCTTTCACTTGGCAATAAGATCCAATATATTTTTTGAAATATTTAATATTAGTAAATATACTCAATTGCTATTAGTGTCTATTAAGTATATAATAATCTTAGTGGATTTGATTTTAAAACTTGTATCAATTCATCAAGAAAAACCAAGGCTAATGCTTTGCCACCTCTCAAATACTCAAATCTCAAATTGCACAAGAAAAAATATAGACAATTGAAGGTAATAGAAAGCAATGAAAGAAAGATGCCCAAATCTAAGATGTTTAAAATTTTGTTCTTTAGAAGATTTTTGTTAACCCCTACTTTCAAGAAGTATTGTTTGCCCACAAAAGTTGTTAGAATTTTGAAAATTGAAGAATAGGAAACCAAATCCCACATCTTCTCTTGACATTACAAATATAATTTTGAAACGAGAAAAGGAGTGGAAAGTTGCTAAATGGATGAAAATGATCAAAATGGTGAAGTTTGTTTGAGTGAATGAAAATTTGAAAGTATATATATTTTATCAATGTCAATGTCATGTTGTAGCAATAGGTAAAATAATAATTGTTTGATTAAGTATTTAGTTACATATGGCATTTCAATTGAAAGGTTACTACAAGTATACTCCAATTTTTGTTACTCCAATTTTTGTTACATAGAAAATGACCTCATTTTTAGGACTCTTGAGATTGGAAATCACCTAGATCAAAGTTCACGAGGATAAGAGCATGAGGGTACATAATGTAATATTAGACATAGAAGCAAGAAAGAGTGATTTAATAACATCAAAGTCGTGCATTGTGTAATGTAGATTTTGCCTATTCTACAAAACCCAAGGAAATATAGTATAGGAGGGTAATTCCTAAGGAAAGGTCAATAAGTCTAACGTTTGCGTGACTAAGGTCACTTGTTTTCGTATTTTTAATATTTATCTATTGTGTTTTACGGTTTGATCCAAGAAATAACCCAAGGAAATACTTTAAATGTCAATTTTTCACAGTCCAAATTCCCAATGCTATATTATAGACTCAATGGATGACGTCACAGTCCTTTCTAGTGTGTGGCTCATGTCAATTCTCAAGTCAATTTGTCAGGGAATCATCAATTTGCCTTTATGCATGCTCTAGCCACTTAATATTAATATTGTATAAATATTTATAAAAACATCAATTAACTTGCACATAAATTCAATCCTCTTTTCTTTCTCTCATCCGTCTAAACCATATTAATTTAATTGCAACTTTTATTTTATAAAATAATTTGGTCCCCTAATTCCGTGCAATCAAAAATTCCAAAAGAAGGAATTAGTTCTTTCCTAGGGCTTGAGTAATTCTTCATGTTAGCCCATTTTGCTCCATTCTCCCTTTAAAGTCAATTTATCTTTGAACTTATATGTGGTTGAGTCAATTGGCCTTGTTATCAACCCATGGCCATACAACCAAGAAACTAGACCTATCACCGTGCACAAGGTCTAATACCAAGCCCAGTCGACTTTCCACCTACCTCCGGCTACATTGTCGACTTGACTAACTCCTTTAACAAAGCAAATATCAACTACTGGATATGCTTTATGTATGATTTGATTTAATTTCAGATTTAATTTATAATATTTTTAGCTTGAACCACATATCTACATTTAATTCTAAATTAGATTTATCAATTGGCTTTACATGCTTCACTTGTTGCAATTGGACCATGTCTATTTAGAAATGATAAATAGACTTAATTGGTCAGTTGGACTAATGCATTGTAAATTTACACAACTAATATAGCCAACTAAATTCTACAACTATCAAATGAACTATTCATTGTTTCATTTCAATTTGTCATAATACACACATCCTGTTCTTAACATTAGTTCCAAATCACAATTTCAAGTTAGTTGAGCATGCATTGCAATTTATTATTTTTATACGCATACACATCAATATTGTCAATTAAACATTTTCACACTGCAATAGGCTAATAGACATGTCACATACAAAATCACTATTAGATCACAAATGAGGTTTTACCCTATAGCCCTCATACACCAATACTTACTTAGTACAGTCAATTGGACTTTTATACATTTGAACATAGTTATATGGACCAGACAAATTGGCTTTACACATTACTCCATCTAGTTAACAAGTTATAAAAATTTACTCTTTCGTTCACAACTACTTACAATTAATATTAATTTTATACATCATCAAATTGACTTGACATGATTCCCTTCTTACACAGGACTAGATTATTTCCGTTATTACTAATTTGTTCTGATTATTGCCTTGGCAACACAACATGATCATTCTTTTAATTTATCAATTGGACTAGTATTACTTTATCCATTGAAACTCACAATTTTCCTAGTAAAGAATAGTCTAGCCTTCATTAGACATTCCAAGACAATCGACTAGACTAGTATTTCACAGTGAATGCTTGAATTCATTCTCACTAATTTTGATCATCCAATGGACTTCAATAATTCATGCAACTTATCCTGCAATGCCAGATGTTAAATCCAAATATTTTCAGGTTAACTCCATATTTTAATTTCTCCAATTTCACAATCAATTTGACCCAATATAATTCCAACAGACCAAAGCACACAATCAAATTGACCATATTCACAGTCCACTAACACAGCATTAGTACATAGTCGATTAGCTTGTAAATTCAAGCACATACACATACATGAAAATATTTAATAACAATCAAACATACACATGCACACAAATTATTACACATCAATTAGACTACAATTCACCAATTCTCCAAGTCGAATAGATTCCAGCTCCACAATTCACTCCACAGCAACCAAGGCCGAATCACTCAGCCAAATAGACAAGTACAACTTCCTCAACAAAACAAATTGACAATTATAACATTTTTAAAGCTTGAGAATTTTTACAATAGAATCGCCAAAGTACAGTGAGTTATACGACCTGTATGAACTAATTTAAAATCAAATCGACCTTTGGACTTATAGTTCCAAAATCCGGAAGATGACTTTTCGTAGAGAGCTACAACTATTCAACTTGACTTTTAGATCTTTATCAATTCACCTTGCTTCAAATCCTAGCAAATCCACCCATTCAATTCTAATGAAGGATTTATATTGCTAATTGACTTACTAATGAAAATGTAGCGAATTGACAACCCAATTTACACTTGAAAAATCAAATTGACACAAAATTGAAAAATTTACAACACTACACATTGTTTAACCCCTAAACATCCAAATTCATCTCCAAAATTGACGATTTGAAAAAAATCAATATAAAGTGCTATTTGGAAGCATATTTTGGAATTGATATAGCAATGAAAGTTGTAGATTATGATTTTTAGATTCCATTTGTATGGTTAGATCCACCAATGCTATCACCAATTTTTTTCTATAAATTTTGAAAGAGAAATTCCAAAATTCCTTCAAAAGTCGATTACAAGCAAAATATTATCAATTTCTGAGTAAAATTTGTTGGAATGGATATGAAATGAAGTTCTCTCCACATGGTGATTTTTTGAAATTTTTGAGTTCTTCCTATCTATGACCTCATTTTGACAAATCCAATTTTGAACTAGAGTCAATGCAATTTGACCACTTGACATACTTGCACATTGGTAATTTTAGAAAAATATGTACTCTAGTAACACCAAATCCAACCCTTAGATAGGACAACAACTTGATAATGTATGTCCACAAATTAGAATAACTTTCATCGAAGTAATTAGGAGGATGAAACTTGGGATTCAATCTATTCATCGTCCAAAAATTGGACTTTCAGAGTGTTTAGGGGTTAATCATATAGGTAATCAATTACTTGTGGCATAAGGTACTTTGCTCTTGAAGCAACCATGTTCTAAATGCATCCCTATCCAAGACTAACTGACATATTCCTTGAAATAGATGGCTTAAATGATTAAGAGCAGACTACCTTAGCCTCAAATTGTCATATTAGTCAGTGAAACCACTTCAAAAATAATGACTAAAATGATCACTTTAAGAGCAGACTACCTTAGCCTCAAAGTGTCATATTGTAGTCAGTGAAACCACTTCAAAATAGTGTCCATTTCCCATCAGTTTCAAAGTGAACACATAGAAGATCATATCATAAATTGGACAACAATACATCCTCTTAATACATGATTTGTCAGTACATGATTTGTTGCTAATTTTATAAATTGCCGATCTAGTATCGTCCAGACACACTTGTCGTGTCCTAGTCATCTTCAGATCAATCCATCATCTTCGTACTACTAAACTTAGACATGAAAGACCTCCCAAGAAAGCCAGCAACAAGCACTACTTTACAGTCTCATTTGAGTCCCTTAGAAGAGTTTCTCCTGTTCGGGGATCTGAATAGTCACTCAGGCTAACTGTTGATGTCCAACTGAAGTGATCAATTCCTTCTGTACCAGCGGCATTGACAGTTGACGCAACAACGGCATCAGCTTCACTTTGACCATACTTCGATGTACGGGCAGAGGCAAAGTACTGATTTAAAGCTGATGCCGTTCACTTGAGTTCTGATTGCAAGTCTGAAGCATTTGGCTTGGCAAACTGCAGGGGGACTCCACACTTCGAGAACAGCCTCACAGCGTCCAGTGTGTCACACTCACAAAAGGCTCTAGACTGTTTGTTATGCGTTGGTTGGGACCGAAATATATAATTATGGAAGTTCTGATTTTTTCCAAACTGCATCTTCCCATCCAGTTATATCAGCTATTTGAGCTCGGTATTCAAAGTTCAATGAGATTAGTAAAGCTGTATATAATTCTGATAGAAGTGTCGTTGGAAACTGATTGCACCAAAGCATGATGACGAGCTTCCACAAGCAGCTTGTTTTCCCCATAGATATGCAGATTTAACTTACATATACGCATATTGCATTTCATCCATAACATTGACGTTGATGGGGTGCGAGGATTTTCCAAACTGTTTGAACGAATTTTGTGGGCTAACGAACTCCGGGCAGGGTACATTACAATTAACCTGGACGGAGATCGACAGGCATTGCTTCGATCAACCTCCCATCCAGACGAAAAGTAGAGAATCACTCGTGCCATAACTAGTCAGCCAATTGAAATCTCAAACTAGAGAGAAAGCTAAAATTGCAACCCTAAAGGCATTCCAACTGTGATGGATAGACTTGTGTTTCTAAGAAATCTGATACAACATGTAACTTCAGTTCATCAACCACTAGAATAAGAATTTTCATCCAGATTTTGAGAAAGATTTTCAAATTTTTTCTTCCGAATCAGGCTTTGCGGGTAACATAATGTATCACCTGTGGGACAGCCTTAAGCAAATGTCCAAATTGATTCAAAGCTGTGACGCCATTTCCTTGTTCATTGTAAGCATCCACTGTCAGAACAGTATCAAATATTCAACATACAAAGAACTGAAAATATGGATACACTATTACCAAAACATTCTTGAACTTCAAGGCAGGGGACCCTTCGTTTTCCAGAAATCAAGGCTCCTTTCTATGCAGAAAATCTTGACTGTCCATATACTGTGGGCCATTGTATAACAAATATATTCTTGTTTCACTGCTACCTGTAGAAGGATCCCCTCCTTCCCACTCAAGAATATTATCACTCCAATGCATAGTTGCACAGATTTTCCAAGCTTCGTACTAGAGTGCAGGCATTAACACCAAGCAGTAATGACAGTCTCCGAGTGGCCATTTCCATTCGTAGACCTCAACATCACTCCTGGGCCGTTCCAGATTCCAAAGGAAGCCTACACGTCGGGCAATTGCTGTAGCCTGCACTCACGAACGCTCTCGCGCACCCAGCATGCATCGCATGTCCGCACGTTCCATTCTTCGTGATCCCTGATTGAGGATTTGATACGTGTAGGTAGCCAAAGCACAGAACACAATCCTCAACCCTAAACCCGACGGAAAACAGTGGCCTCGCAGTGATCACGAGGCTGCTCCAGTCTGTGGTGTTGCGTCCTCCGCTGTCATCAAACCACTGAAACTCCTCGTCTACCGTGACGTTCCACCTACTCATGATGTCAGTGCCGGACATTAACTTTCGACCCTCGAACATCCACTCACAACCCCGGAACCCACACGTGACAGCAGTGAACTGCTCCTCACAGCTCGGGCATGTCACAGGCTCTGCAATGTTGAACACCGTGAAGCCCTTCTGGCAATAGACGTCACACCCATTTGCCTTGCATTTGACATTTTGACACTTCCCTTCGATATTCAGGCCTCGACAAACATTCCTCCAAGGCCTGGAATTCCTCAACTTCGGTCTGGGATTCCTCCGAGGTCTGGTATTATCTGGGTGACCCGCTAATTTGCAAGTTTTAAGAGAAGACGTATTCTCCATGTCTACGAAGCTTTGACACGGTAATTCAGCACCGCCACGAATCAGCAGGGTATAATACAAAACGGATCCAGACACTAAGTTCAGAGACGCCAGCGAGCTGTCATCTTCGAATCCCCCCAAGTTCTTCTGTTCCAATGAGAACAACCCGATCTGGCTTACTGGGATGCCCCCGTCATCTTCGATAGCATCCTTCACATCGCCTAGGGTGCTTTGTGGAGGCAAATTAACCTCTAATGTAATCCCGGTGACGGACTTCACAATCAAGATCACATCGCCAGGTTTTGGAGGGGGGATCAAACTTGTTCGCACTGAGAAGCGCGGCGAGTGTCCGATCTTCGTCATGGTGGGCAAGAGATGGGCGAGTTGTCGATCGTCGCCTATTGAGACGCCGCGGTAGAGAAGCTCCCGCACAGTCAAGTCGTGGTGAGTGGCGATGGCTTTCTTCAATTGACATACAGTTCGAATGTTTCGGATGTTGACTCGGAGAACACTTCGCAAGTGTCGCCCTTGAATGTTGTTCACGTCGAGGATGAGGGCCTTCGCAGTATCGAGGCTCCTGCAAAACGGTTACACAAATTACATTGGTAAGGCCATGCCCTGTTCCTACCGATCAACTCCAAGATTATTGCTTACCTCAATTCCGTAAAATTGGAAAATTTCCGGGTACAAAATTGGGTCCCAGATCTGCACAAAACTCTGAAACTTAGGACACGGGAGTACTGAATTACGTTTCAGGCCGAGCATCCTGAAAGGGCCAAAGTTGTGAAGCACGCCATTATACTTTAACGAAATTGACGTTCACTGAACATTGAAACCACTCTGAGCCAATGCACTTAATTTGCTACGTGCGTGGTCAAAGAATGCTCCACATGAGTTTGGAAAGATGGACGTACCTTGAAGAAATTCGCGAACGTGGCTTTGATATTCGCTTGGAGGTTGTCATGTTGTTTGAACGAAGAAAGGCCCAGATGACTCAATTCTTTGAAGCTAGCTTTCGGTACTGGAAATGACATCCAGTTTCAACCAGCTTTCCGCAAGCAACCACGGCAGCTCTCTCATTCTGAGCTTTCCCTGTGAATGCCGCACAGATTATCCTGCACACGACTTGAGCTCCATAACTTCCAGTAAAGTGAAGAGATCATGACTCCAGAACGGATGCGGTGCTTCTCATCAAGATTCGAAGTTGCTATATAGAGTATCCTTGCTTTTTTCCATAAAGATCTATCACTTGACTGCTAGTAGTTATAGAATTAATGAAGGCATATCTGAATAAAGTAATGGGGTTAGCACTCCTGCATGTACTGCCCCAATTTTTGCGGCGGTGCATGCAACGGAAGTTAAGGAACTGCAAGCGAAAACTTTGCCTTCCACCCTTACGTGAACCACTCAGCAGCATCTTTCCAGTCAGCATGAATGGTTGTCTCATGACTCTCATCCATACGGATATCTCCGATATGGCAGACGATGCACTATGCACCCACTACAGTAAATAATAGAAAAAGAACAACAGAGAGGACTACAGTCTATTGAAAAGTGTATCTTTCATTCGACAAGAGTGAGTTTCGCCCACATTGTGTGCCAAAAAAATAGGATGGTAAAGGTAGAAGTTAAAGTGATGGATTCAGTCAACAATACCTGAAATTTGTCCTAATTTTTAGAGACAGGGAACTTGACGCCAAGAATTTGGTGCTCTAGTAATAGCATGTCTCTTTTGCAGGTGATAGTGATAGCGACAAACTGCCAAAACTGTGGAAACCCAAATTCAATTAAGAAAACAAATACAAGAGTCATTTTTTTCATACGAAGAAAAACAAATGAGAGCCAAATTAAATTCATGAGTGAAGTTTAAAAAACCCTCCCGGGTTGTTTAGGAATCTCATAGAAACGTCATATGACATTTATATTGACTTAATGTGAATTTCACAAGGTTGAAGTAGGGCAAGTTTTTACAAAATTGTTGGTACTCCCCTAGTGTGGTTAAACTTAGAACTACAGTAAACGTCTGTAACAGTTCTCTTAGCTTCTGATTGGTGTATCAATTTCACAAAAATGAGAATTAGATTTCAATCGTACAGTGAGGTTAATCACTTGGTTTCACCGGACATTAACATCAAAGTAGGTGGACGGAAGGATGAATACTGGACAAATGTGGACTATGAATAAAAAACGTAATTGCATTTCTTGTTCAGATGAAATATAACAATGAAATCAAGCAAGTGATTACCTACACTTGCCAAAGCTTCTGAGTAGTGCTGAGGGCAGTTTGACGTGGATTTAGAGCAATTTTACATATAAGTAGGTCTTCTGTTTCATAATCAGGCACCAACATGAATTTTGTAAAATTGACAAAATTCCAGGGCTTTGCCATTTTTCAGGGCAAGCGGCCTTGAACCTAAATCGAGATCAGCCCTTTTGATCCCTATGTTTACATGCAACACTGTCAGTTGTTAGCATATCACAAAACTCCATTGATAATCACTTGCAATTTCATACCTACGCTGTGACATTAAAGAGGCCTGGATATAGCTTCACTCTGACCTGCCAGTAAGGGCCTCCTTAGTCCTTACATGTATTGGTCACCGGGAAAACTTCATAGGGAATGCTACAGGTGAAAATAGCAATTGCACTTTCATGAGGACCTAGTGGGTGGGGGAGGGATACAATAAGAAATCTACACGTATTGGATTCCTTCAAGATTGTTGAGTTTTCACCAATGGGATTTTCCATTGATATTGGTGAAACTTCCACTCCTCCTTTCCCGCTTGCCCACCCCGGCAAGACAATCAGTTGAACCTGTTTTGTCTCATTGTGTGGACTAGGCGGCAAGCTGCCCACCATGCTTGCATGTAAGTGCACCCTAAGAGGGGATTTGATCACAAGTCTACAATCTAAAATTGACATGCTGTGGCCCATCAAATTCTCATGGTTCAAGTCCAAGAAATGAGGCATACAAAAATTGCACAGATGAATCAACCAGGAGCATTGACCTTCCCATTCCTGATTACATGCATAGACATGAGACTTTATATGAGAGCTTAGAAACTCCTCCAAACAAGAAACCCTTTTTTAATCAAAAGAGGAATTATCCAATTTTTTTTATATGAAAACAACAATATTCCATAAACTTGGCATTTCTACATTTAGACTATGCATTTTGAAGTCTATACCAATCCTAGACTTTAGTTAAAGAATGAAATGAACAAAATTAAAAATGACGTATGGAATACCGCCATTTTAAAGAAATTTCCTATAATTGCAATAAGACACAAAGCATAGAAAATGTAGACTATTTCCAATTCACTACAAGAGTTCACAACGTGCTTACGGTCAGTGAGAATTAGTAGTCGGAGTTGACGATTGAATTAATAATTCTTCTGATATTGTTAATTGCAAAATCACTTATCCACTACACTCCAAAACTATAGAGACCAAACTAAACAAGATGCAAAACAATTGCCACTGACAGCAAAGTTGCACCTCCTTGAAATTGTGAACACAAAATTCAAATCATACAACTTGCACAGTCACAACGTGAAGAAAAAAAAAAGATGGAAAAAACTTGCAAGTTTCCAGAGTGAACATGAAGATTTACAGAACTTGCACACTGATAGGGTTTAAACCCTAATCTTTGTAGACGGCCGAGATCGTCTCTCACCGCTGTGCTTATCAAGGGCGACTACTTTCATGTAAAATTTAGATCGACGACATTGTGTGGGTGGGGTCATTTTTTAAAATTGGGATCGACGGCGGATTTTTCTATTGAAGGGGGAAAGAGACCCTCTTTTCAGTGGATAAGGGGATAGCATTCATCTAAAACTTCAAATGACGACATTGAATCTATATAGTTTGAGGGTCAGTTTTGGAGTTAAGTGTCATCAACCAGCCCTGGAATATCACACTTTCGAGATAACTCACATGACGCAATATTTTAGGTAATTAGTTAATGATATATTCCTCAGGAATCACTCTGAGCTTCATCCTGAGCTTAGTCTTGCATGAATCCCAGCATTAGTTCCGGATCTGAGTGCACTTAATAATTATAGAGTTTTCAATGAAAGAAATTTCTCTCCTGATAAAATTACATGCCCTTGGCACTACAGAGGTTGTGCTGTGAGTGCAGGGTACTCCTTTCATCCTTGTGACATGAAACTTATTTGAGCTAAACGGCATGGACTTATTGTATCATTTGAGTGGTAGTCCCTTTAATTAGTTCTGATTGTGTTATGGTGTGCAGAGGTTTCATGGATTCTGTCTCGCTTCAGATATGGCGAAAATGCAAATTGTTCAAATTGGTTTGAGCAAGTCGAGTCCAGATGCACTGCACTTAAGTATAGAGTCCGTAAGTTACTAAACTGAAAAACTCTATGCTCGTCAACACTCTCTCAAACTAGGAGCTTCAATATGAAATTACTCGGTTACATATCATGCAATCAAATCTTTGTGAATCTAGTTGTAAGTAGATTACATTTCAAATAGACTTTTAAGTACATATCAAAATGGCCTTTAAATAAGGAGGGTTACAGAATTACACTTATTTAAGGAGTTCATGTGACAGTCACTGACTCAGCTCAACATGGCTGTTGCTTCGTCTTACCCAAACTTTTCCTGTATACCAAATCTAGTTTGAAAGAGTGCCTTATACAAAACAAAGTTCAACAAAACCTCAAACTAAATAGAGACTGAAAGTAATAAGATGTCTAGAAAAGAGTTTCCCAAAATTTGACATCACAGTACTTCCATACGCTGGAGAGCACGAGTTGCATGAGCAGTATGTAGCCGGCTGCCAACCCACAAACAACGAAAGTTTTGATTATCCTCTATCACACAAACGGGTTAGGTCCTCAGGAGCCCTCATGTCTACTTGAAACAGCCTTGTTGTAACCAGGCAAAAAGCGAACAGAAAACTCTGCCGTAAAATTCTCCATGGCAACTGAAGGTTTCTTGCTTATAGCTCCCAATCGGGTTTTAGCATAGTTCAACCTTGGCTAAAGGCAGTCTGCACGTTGGGCAAGTGTCATAACCTGCAAGTATATAGTGCCTCGCACAATCTCGATGCACAGCATGGCTGCATGTTGTGTCAGTTGTTCTCGCTGATGGTGCATCGATAGACCCAAAACAAAGAGCACAAGTGATCTCACACTCATGCTCTACTCCATCCTGCCCAGTTCCACCTAGCCTCACAGCAGTAATGATGAGGCTACTCCAATCTGCGGTGTTCTGTCCTTCAGCGTCGTCGAACTCCTGGAACTTCTTTGGGCCGGTAGTCACGTTCCACTTGCTCATCATGTCAACTCCAGACTCTTTCTTGCGACCCTCGAACATCCACTCGCATTCACAGAACCCACACGTCGCAGCAGTGAAACGTTTCTTACAGCTTGGACAATTCACAGGTTCAGCAATGTTGAACACAGTGAAGCCCTTACTGCACCATACGTCACAATCATGTGCTAAACACTCGACATTTTGGCACTTCCCTCGGATATTCAGGCCGCGACGAATATGCTTCCAAGGCGTGGATAAATTCAGGGGAACTAGTTTGGTAGTCTTTAGAGAAGACATATTCTGCATGTCTACGAAACTTTGAGACTGTGTACGATTCGCATGTCCGACAAGCAACCTCCCAGCAACATGCACAGTCGACCCAGACACCGGCAGCGAGAAATTGTCTGGTGACAGATACTTTCCACCACAAATCATCTGGAAGTCCTGCTTGGCGGAATAGCCCTCGTGATCTCGGATGGCATTCTCAACATCGGCTATGGAGCTTTCAGATGGCAGGTGAACCACGAATGATACACCCTGGAGGCTTCTCACAACCAGGGATACAGAGTCACTAACCTTGGATGAAGTGCCCAGCCTTGTACGCACTGAGAAGCGAGGCGAGTTTCCGACCTTCATCATGGTGGGCAAGAGATGTGCCAGTGGCCGATAATCGCCCAAGCAGATCCCTCGGTACAAAAGCTCCTGCACTGATAAGTTGTGACGAGTGGCTATGGCTCTCTTCAATTGATATACTGTTAGAATATTTTTGATGTTGATAGAGAGAACATTGCTCAATCGCCTGCCTTGAATGTTGCTCACATCAAGGATCAGCCCAGAGTCTGCCTTGACATTGATGCTTCTGTAAACGAAGAAAGTGAGTTGTAACAAGTGTTGATTAGGTCATGCCCTTCTCTGCCTGATTTCATGATCATCAATCCGAAACACCCCTTAATTCAATAGTTTCACTAAGTTTGTGACCCTGGTATATTTCGAAAAGAAAGAATGCTCACCATGGAGTTCGGAAAGATGGACGTACCTTGGGGAATGTGGGTTAGTCTCTCGCTTGAATTTCGTCATGTTCACTGTTTCACAGTAAGGTTTGACTGCACAATTAGAAGCTGCCGAATGGTGCCTGAGATCTGAATCTGGAAGTAGCTTCAACGAAGACGGATCAAAGGAACCGAGGATTTCTACCAACTCACTGAGTCTTGCTTCATCAACGCCTCAGCCCAAGAAAAACTGTCAACCATAGCATTTGTACCTATTGAAAACGCTTGCAAACTGCGAAGCAAAATTTACACTCTTCCAGTACGTTGAGCACAATCTAACAAGCCTAGCCTCTTCAGGATGTAGTAAAGCAATTTTTCTCCGGAAGTTTCCCACGAGAAATTGAGCAAGGAGAAACAATGTCACCAACCTAGTTCACGGAGATGGATATTTCAGCAACTTAACGACGAAGTCCCACAGGCTTAAGAAATCGGAATTCAAAAACAACATCAGCACAGAACGTACATTGTGTCTTGACAATCCAACACTCACAACAACTGCAACCTGAAGGACCTCTTGCCTTATCTTTTATACCAAAAAGCCTCAGGCGCAGCAGATATTCATGAAAACTAATATAGCTCTGTCATGAATTGAATGGGATTGGAGATCATGAACTAAGTTTGAAGCTACTAAGTAAGATATGATTTTGAGCAGATGGGCGCTGCCATTGCACAGATCTTCCACTCTCAGAATGATTATTTAGTTTATATGTGATTGATCAGTTTTGAGGACTGCAAGGTGGCATTCAGACTTGAGAGGGAAGTTATCATGACAATTATAGAAGAATATCAAATCACTTAGAAATGTGAAATAACTGGGCCAATCAAAAGTGGGGTCAGTTGGTGCAGTTGATAGATTTTCAGTGAAAGAAGAATGAAATTTGTAGTGAACACAAGAAGGGGCACAATTTTTGGAATGTTGGACATTTAGTTATTTTTGGAATGCTCCATTTTGTTTTTTGACATTTATTTTTGGAATGTTTGGACATGCCTAAATTTCTAAAAGTGAAAGTCAGAAGTTTGCTATTTTAGTTCATAGTTGGTGTAGTAATCACATGCCGCATAGTTATGTGAATGGTCCAAGATGTATCCCAAAAGTGATCTTCTTGTATTTGAATGGCACGCAACATGCACTATAAGAAACCCATGTTTTTTATGACATGTCACAATTTTTTGTGACGCA
This sequence comes from Straminergon stramineum, assembly GCA_963920665.1. Classification (NCBI taxonomy): domain Eukaryota; kingdom Viridiplantae; phylum Streptophyta; class Bryopsida; order Hypnales; family Calliergonaceae; genus Straminergon; species Straminergon stramineum. Next base: position 3,686,925 of record OY987263.1, read on the forward strand.
TTTTTTTGGACGTCCAATAAAATAACTTGTGTTATGTGCATTGGATGTTACATTGAACATTATTATTGAAATAAAAACACAAGTTATTTTATTGGACATCCAAAAAAATGTGTCACAAAAAATTGTGACATGTCATAAAAAACATGGGTTTCTTATAGTGATGGTTCAAACAATGTCCTTCACTAGTTGAAAATAGAACATTCATTATCATATTTCTATTAAGTGAAAATGGAACATGTATCGCTTCTCATTTATTTTATAATTTTTCTTGTGTACTTCATTATCCTTTCTCCACTACAAGAGAAAGGGGTGTTTTAAGCATAGTCCTACAGTAGATATATAGTCTTGTAAGTAACAACCTTAAAGGGGTGTTTTTAGTAAAAATTTACTAGAAATACATGTGTGTTTAGTAAATTTTTACTAAAAACACCCCTTTAAGGTCATTACTTATAGGACTATATGTCTAGGACTACACTTAAAACACCCCTTTCTCTTGTAGTGCTCTTTTGCACTTAATGTGTAGTGAAATATATGTCATTGGTAACTATACTTTGCCAAGACCACTATAATTTTTGTCTTTTAGCTAGCTTTTGAAGAGATTTATTTTCTTTGTTAAATGTCTAATTTTAAATATTCATGTAGAATAAACTTGCCATTTATTGCACACATCCAAAAAACAAAAAACAACAAGATTCAACTATCAATTCAATTGTGATAGGAACAAAATTTTGTATCAACACCCAATGAGCACACACTATGCAATCTAGGGTTGCAAGGAATTTTTAAGTAGATTGTAGATTCATCACCTTTAAATTGCAATAAAATTTGTTCAAAGAAAACTTATTGTATTCCATTTTTCAAAGGTGATTCTTAAAATGATATTTAATAATTGCACCAAATTTTAAAACATGCAAGTGTCTATATTTATGTGGAGAAGGATTTGAATTTTGTCTATGCTGTAATTGATAAGTTTACTCTAGTACCTATTCAAAGTACTTTTGAATGCACTTTCAATGATAGAAAGTATAAATTCTAATTACAAAGCAATCAAAATTAAATTTTTATTTGGTACATCAAATTTTGGAGTCCATTGAGAATGCCCTAAGTTTTGATTTTCAAAGACTCAACCATACTGATTTCTTAGCCTGTGGAACAATCATTTTTATGGTTTCTTATTCATGTATCAAACTTTGTAGCCCTTGCTTGGTGACATTATTTTGGCATGCTCAATTCCTCAGGGTGATTTGTGATAAAATCTATTTTGCAACAAGTTTCTAATACTATAAAATTTAATTATATTTAATGAACATAAAGAAAAACTCAAATTGCAAGTCACATGAAAAAAATGAAATTTCATACTCTATCCCATTCAAGTCTTCTTCTCTAGAAAAGATTTCAATTATGCCTTTAGAAGGGTCTAAAATTGAAGTTAGATTGTTACATTTAGAATTGCAAGGTTTAAATTATTTTCATAGGATGTATTTCTTTTGTTTCTCATGCAATTTTCAATGTTGTAAGCGCCCATTTTCAACTTCCAAACTCCATATCTCATATTCAATAATTCCAATGTTGGATGTGATTATAAATTGAGTTTGTAGAAGATCAATAGGTCCAAGATGCTATATAATGGATACCCTATTCACTAAATAATAAATAAGTATATAGTGTGTAGGATCAAAGAAAAAACACAACTTGAAAACAAGAGATGGGCTAATCTAAGACACCAATCACCCTATAAATCACATTGGTAACTACTTTTGCTAAAAAAAATCCACCCTATAAATTCCGAAGTATAAAGGTGCACATACAAATATGGATGTGTATACACATATGAATACAAATGCAAATATAAATGCAAGTGTGGATCTAAGTGCAAATTTAATCCCATATTATTTGTCAAGTTGAGGATTCTACAAATTCATAATTATATAAAAATTTGAGATGGCTATACTCTCATAGAACAAGCGTTGCTATTATATGAGCATAGGAGTGTGAGCCCATGAGCCTATAATACTACACACCTATGTTATAGGTGTATATATTATAAAAATTGTTTATAATTATAGGATATATATGTTATAAATATTCATCTTATAGGTGTTTATGATACTTACACCTTCTTTAGTGTATGGTATCTATATTATAGGTACCTATAATGTAGGCTCAATGCTTACAAGCTCGCATTCTTGGGCTCACATGCTAGCACCGTTGACCTCAAAAGTTGTTGGTGCTTGAGATTTGAAGTTGTAATTCATCCATTCTACCAAAATGATTCAATATATACACACGGGGACATATGCATCAAGGTCTTATCCAAGAAAGACACTAACAATCAAAACAAATCAAACTCTAATCTTGCAACCCAAAAATCGATCTCTAGTAACAGGGCAAATTGACTAATAAATTTTAAACATCGTTATTGAATTTTTTTTTCGCAAACCAACACACCTAACGTTTGCAGGACATTTCAAGAGAAGTTTTTACAAAGCATCAACTCCAAAGAAATGGAGCAAGGAGGAATCACGCAAATTCACCAACATAGTACTTCACAGTGAAGGACGTATAAGAAACCATGAAATGAACCGTCCCAAAGGCTTAAGAAATCAGGATTCAAAATAGCATAAATGCAGTTCGTCTTGCAATTGAGAATCAGATGCCAACAACTAAGTCACAACCAACTAAGGAGCTCATGCTGGGTCTTCTTTAGATTCACATGCACCAACTCTTGTTGCTTTAGAGAACCAACCGAGATGTAGCACATAAATGTGATAAGATGCCCAAATGAATTCATATGACTTATGACTACGAGAAGATGGCGTCGTTATTTTCTGGCTGAAATCTTCAACTCTCAATATGATCATGATTGAATACCTCAGGTTACTTTAACGACGGCAATTGAAACTGGAAGAGAGGGAAGTACCATGTTGGTGTAGAGTATCACATCGCGTTGCCACGTACTGCAGGTATTCAAGAAGAGCCAAGTAATGTTCACAATTATATGTACATCGATACAGTAACTAGCCAGTGGAGTTTCATTTGCCCAACAATTCTTTGTCCGAAACTTTATAGCTTTGGGAAAACGAAAGTCTTTGGTTTCACTTCAATATGATCAAGGTTTCGGTGCTCAAGAACATGCCATTATAACAAATATGACCATGTTGATTCAACTGAACTCTCGAACAACCATATTGATTTAAAGATGATTTGAGATTGTGACTCCATTTTGGAGTGAAAGTTTACCAACCAGTCAAGGGAATCTCTGCAAGATCATGGAGATTAACTGATTTTCCCAAATTCTCACACATTCAAGATGCAGTACATTGATGCCCACGAGGCGCAATTATATGGAAGACTTCACACTATGCTTGATGAGTGTAGTGTGGGTCCGTGACTTGCACATGTTCCTGCGTGCACTTGATATGGACTTTCAATTAATGGAAAATGCCTCTCCCAATAATCCTCCCTTCAAAATTCAACCCTTGATATTGGGCTGTAAGTTGTACCTGTAGAAGAACTCCTTCCATGCTTATGATGTATAAAAATTGGTGAGCTCAGTGGCACTTGTTTAGGGTTTCATTTGAATGGTAATTCCTTCAGTCCTTGTGACATTGTGTTCAGATAATTCACGGGTTTTAATTTGTTTTGGTTCACATACTGCGGAAAATGCATATAGTTCGAATGGTTCTACGCAAGTAGAGATTGCATTGGATCTGATTCACCAAACTGATGGATGCAAATGAATTATAATTCCCTAAATTCTCTATACCCGTCAAATTTGGAGCTTGGACTTGGAATTCCTCAACCAAAAATCAGTCAATTTTGCATCATGCGAGCAGGGAACTCCGCATCGTTTTACTACTATTCCATATCAAATAACTGGCAATTGAGTTTTTTCAGAAAGGAGCTTATGAGATACCCAGCTCGACTTGGCTTTTGTACAATTCGTATTTCCCAAAGAAACTTTGCTATATACAATCCAAGTTTGAAAGTTAGAGAACCCTGTTTCAATCGTTCAAAAAATCCCCCAAAGAAGGAGAAATTTAAAGCCTTAGGATCTCCAAACAGTTTTCCAAAATTGGACACTTCTTCCAATCTTCCACAAACCGTCCGGAAGGGCATAAGTTGAGCAGTCGCTATATCACAAACAGAAGTGTCCTCCAAGGACCACAAAAATTCTCCTTCAGTGGTGCCTCGTTAAGTAATATTGTTGTAGACCAGCACTAGTTAAGTCTTCTGTCATGCTAATTTAACCAAGTGAATAGCAAAACGGATAGAAATAACCTTAAGGGCTAGGAACTTCGATTCTTGGTCCTTGTCGAGCTGTTCCAAGGTTCAATGGCCTAAGGTCAATCTGCACATTGGGCAAGTTTTGTGCCCCGCACGCACAAATTCTCTTGCACACTCCGGATGCACAGCATGACCGCATGTTCCGTCAGGTGTATTACAAATAACCTTAAGAGGTGTATTCCCTGGCTGTGGAGTGGATTCGTCTGTTGGTGCAAAACACAGAACACAGTTCTCACGGACATCCTCCTCACTCTCCAGCCCCGAGTCATCCAGCCTCTTGGCCGTGATTATGAGGCTGCTCCAAATTGCGGTGTTCTTTCCATCTTTGTCATCGAACCACTGAACCTCTTCTTTGGTAGTCACATGCCACTTGCTCATCACGTCAACGGAAGAAACGCCTGTCTTGCGACCCTCAAACATCCACTTACAACCCCAAAACTTGCAAGTGGTAGCAGTAATGTTTTCATAACAACTCGGACAATACACAGGCTCTGCAATGTTGTACACCGTGTAGCCCTTCCGGCACCATACATTACAACCATGAGCATTGCATTTGACATTTGGGCACTTCCCTCGGATATTCAGGCCGAGAGTGATTTGCTGCCACTGCTTGGCAGGATCTTTCTGAGTTCTTCCGGCCCTCCTTTTGAAAGTTCGTAGAGAATCCACATTCTCCATGTCAACGAAAGTTTTCGGCGGTCCCCAAGCCATGCCTCCACCAAGCAACCTCCCGACAACACTTACAAGCGAGCCTGACACCACGTTGCATGTCGTCAGCGACAAGTTATCTACTGACAAGAGTTTTCCGCCGCATGTTAACTGGAAGTCCTGCTCTGAGGAATATCCCTCAGAATGTCGGATGGCATTCTTGAGGTCGGCTATGGTGCTTTGAGATGGTAGGTGCACCTGCCAGAATAATACACCCTGGAGGCTCTTCACGAACAAAGATACATCGCCAGATCTGGGTGAGGTGCACAGCCTTGTTCGCACTGAGAAGCGAGGCGAGTTTCCAATCTTCATCATGGAGGGCAAGAGGTGCGCCAGTTGCCGATCATCCCCCAACCAGACCCCTCGGTACAAAAGCTCCTGCACTGATAAGCCATGGCGACTGGCTACGGCTTTCTTCAATTGATGCACTGTCTGAATGTTTTGGATGCCGACTGAGAGGATATTGCTCAATCGCCTACCTTGAATGTTGATGATATCAAGGATCATCTCCGTGGCTGCCTTGACATTGGCGCTCCTGCACAAGAAGTGAGGTTTCATTGGTAAGGTCATGTCCTTATCTGACTGATTCCAAAGAGTAGCTAGCCCTTTTGAAAACAAATTCTGAGCCAACAGAATTCATGGACAACCCAGTGTGTAACTGTCTAAAGCATGCTCAACACGAATTTGGAAGATGGACGTACTTTGAAGAGCGCTGTGAATGTGAGTTACTCTCTCGCTTGGATTTTGTCATGTTGCCTGACGTCTCAAAGGAGCTGCTGGACGGCGCTTGAGATTTAAATCTGCAAGTAGCTTCAACCCAAAAGAATCGATCGATACAATAGAGAGATTCTAGCTGCGATCACAAACAGGCCTTGCTTGCATCAGTAGTCTCATGTAAGAAATTTTGAGGATCAGATCGAGAATCGAGAGCCAGTTGATCCAATACCTCATTCGAATAGAATACCCATACACTGATTCAGAACTACGGAGTACATTCAGAGAGAATACACACTCATACATATACTAACGTGCTTGTATAACTATCATGTATCGGTTGGTTTGCAGATCTAGATGTATAACTATATATAACGTGCTTGTATAAATGAATTAAATGGTTTACCTGATGGATGAAAGGAGAGAGTTGGATGGACAGATAACTGTCGACAACACCGACTCCCCGCACCGAGACACTCTCATGAACAAATTTATCTAACACAATGGGCTGTACAAAGGGAGCGGAACAAGAAATGGAATACACTAAGCAACAGAAACGGCAGACACCAGCAATGTCGGTCTTCAAAGATGTCAATAGTGAAACTGCTTGTCAATCTTCGGGATGATTTTCTTGCAGAATGTGAGAAAGAATGATTTTGTTCACTGGTGTATCAGTTGTTTTGCAGCTTTAGATGGTTTTGTTGACTTTCATCTCAAGTGATATTGCTCCAACGAATAGTGGATCGATGCCTGGAAGCCTTGTTCTCACTCTATCGGGGATTTAAATGTCTTGATTAACCAGTTGTGTTTCAACAGTCGATGGCAACTTCCAAGGGTCCAAAATGGTGATCGTGCTTCCGCTCAGATTATATTGCAGGTGTGCGCAAGTTTTATGTAGTGAGGTAAGGTTTAAGGCTTGGACTCTGCTACAACGTACTAGACAGATTGTGAGAGGCAAGTCAAGGGTTTTAGTGGCTTCGACGACGAAGTCCCACAGGCTTAAGAAATCGGAATTCAAAACAACATCAGCACAGTACGTATATTGTGTCTTGACAATCCAACACTTACAACAACTGCAACCTGAAGGACCTTTTGCCTTGTCTTTTATACCCAAAAGCCTCAGGCGCAACAGATATTCATGCAAACTAATATAGCTCTGTCATGAATTGAATGGGATTGGAGGTCATGAACTAAGATTGAAGCTACTAAGATATGATTTTGAGCAGATGGGCGCTGCCATTGCACAGATCTTCCACTCTCCGAATGATTCTTAAGTTTATGTGTGATTAATCAGTTTTGAGGACAGCAAGGTGGCATCAGACTTGCGAGGGAAGTTATCATGATGTAGAATATCAAATCACTTTGAAATGTGAAGAAATTGGTCCAAGGAGCAACCTTTTATCTAGTGAATCAGAATCGGGGTCAGTTGGTGTTGAGGATGAATTTTCAGTGAAAGAAGAATGAAATTTGTAGTGAACGCAAGAAGGGGCATAATATTTGGAATGTTGGGCATTTAATTATAATTTTTGAAAGTGAAAGCTAATAGGTCACTATTTTAGTTCATAAGTGGTGTAGTAATCACATGGTATAGTTTTATGAATAGACCAAGGTGTATCCTTAAAGCAATCCTCCTGTATTTAACCCCCAAAATTCCATTGTTCCCTTGAGGGACAAAATGAAAATTGAGAAGGTCCTTAGAGTCTCAATATTTGTTATGTTTTTCTAAAACTTTTTGTAAATATAGAAAAACACATTGGTTGTCTAAGAATATAATTTAAGTTTCAAATGGTATTGGGGAGCAAAAGTTATGGCCATTAGAGAAAGATTGAGGCTTCAAAAGATCCACCAAAGATGAACCAATACTGCAAAAAGTGCAAATAAAAAAAAATCAATTTTTAATTTGCAAAATTAGTTCAAATTTGAATTTGGTGAATAGAAAAAAAATCCCACAATAATCTCAAATCCAAAATTTTAGAAATTTGTTTCTCATAAATTTGTATTTTTATCTATATTGAATAAGGGTATTAAGAGGACCAAAAAATTAACGGGATTGATTGTGGAAAATTGTAGATGTTTGAAACATGATGTACATCTCCCTATCACTTCAATAACTACTGATGTATAGTAAAGGTAGATATTTATGTAGTGTGGAATGTTGATTAATTACTATGGGTCCCTCTAATACCCCTATTCAATGTACATAGGAAGCTAGCTTTGATTCATTCTATTTGGGTTAGTAATGTGAAAGTTATGTGCACTCTTCTCTTGGGGCAATGAAAGCATCTTCTTGAAAAAACAACTTGTAGGTTTCATTTCCAAATTCAATTTCCAAAATTTTTCAAAATTTTTTTTTCCAAGGTTGAGATCTCTTGCTAATCTCACCGTTGAGATTAGTGTGTTTCAATTCCATCTTAAAGCTATTAAAATTTTTGTTTTCCCTTCAATCTCCAATCTAATTTATTTAACAATTTTTTAATGAGTGAAAAGGAAGTTAGTTGTTTTTCAATTCCTAAAATCTCAATTCAATTCTTCAACCTAAAAATGGAACATTCATTAGTACCATATTTCTACTCATTGAAAACAAAACATTTATAGCTTCTCATTTGTCTTAATTTGCCTTGTATACTACATTTCCGTTTCTCTTTTGCATCCATCTCAAAGCTAAATTTCATCCCCTAAAACTTCCCATTCTATGTGGACACCATGTGTAGACAAGTATTGAATTTTTGCAAATCAATTCTTCACTTTTCCATTAACCATACCAGATCCTTTTATAGGGGGCATTCTCAAATTTTGGTATCATTAAAGAACAATCCTACTGCTACTTTACAACAAGTGTTATGTTTATGACAAGATTAGGCATTGTGAGCAATATATTTGTAGATATACGAATCAAATCTTTCAATTAGATCGTTTACTCTCTTACATCATAAAGTAGAGATACCTATAATGGATAGCCCTCTTGTAATGACTTCATAGGGTGACCTATAGTTGAATGTATTGTCCATTGAAAAAGATTCTCTCTTTCTACCTTCTTTGGATGATTGCAAGAAACACTTCATGTTTTAGGCTCAAAAACCCGATTTCTAGCTGTAGGACAGACTACTATCAATTTCGCACGTTAGACTACACCTCTGAATCTCAACCATCGATGGTGCTAAAGATCTTAACCATTGATTAGTACTATACAATACTATGGAATACTATAGACTACTATGGAGTACTATAGAAGCCACTGGAAGCAAAAAATAACAAAAAAGGGGTCTATGGACCTTTTCATTTTTAGTAATTCAAAAAAAATTAAAAAAATTGCTAGAAAAAAAGAACTTTTGTAGACAAGCTTGCTCTCACATTGCACCAAAAATTTCTTCAAAGAAAATTTTCTCTTGGCCAACAAATGCGCATGAACAAAAATCACTTTGGCCCCATGTAGACACCTCATGCAAAGGTTTTTTGCAAAAAACTCTTCATCTCTCACTAGAATGCAAGTACACCTCTAGCTTCTCCAATTTGTGACTTCCAATTCACATTTTGGATACAACTTTGGCTCAAAACCCCCCCAAATGGCCAAAGTACACACCCAATTAGGGTCACTTTAAAAATAGTAAAGTAATTTTTTTTTAAAACCCAAAATATATAGAATGTGTAAAACTTTAATGTGTACCTACATTTCAAATTTCAAGACAAACAGACTTATGATGCAAAAGTTATGACCAAAAAACCACATGTTCGAGGGCAAGGGGACAAAAAATAGGACACATGTTTCTTGCAATCACCCCCCTTCAACTTATCTCTCGTCCATCCTTGATTAGGGAGAAGTTCCAGGCATTTTAAGTGAAGCTATAAGCCCAGAATGGGCCCAAATGAAAAATCTACATTCATATCGAATAAAATCTTCATTTTTGAAAAAAAATAATTATTATTTTTGCATTCTTCCTTATCCTTATTTCCGCACATATTAAGCTCAATTTCTCAAGGAAATCCCTATATCCTAGAGGCCTAAATGTTGAAGTTATCCATTGTAGGTTTATCTACTTTACCTCAATTGTTCTTTTGGTGACATCTCTAGAGACTAGGACTTTTTAATTTCTAGGACTTTGTGCACTTTTGATACAATTATGCCACAATTCTGCCACTCCAATTAACACGTAATAATTGTTGTTTAAAAGAGTATGGTCATGAATGAGTACTACACCCTTCAAGGAGTTGATACTGTGAATTTTTTTATTCATCAACAAGCAAACGGTTGTCAACAAAAGTTGAGTTCTAGTTTAATCCTTAAAAGATTTTGAGGTGGAAAATTGGCCAATAGATGACTTGACTATTCACCATAGAAACAAAGAACAAATCTATTGGTCCAATAATCTAAGCATTTTCATGACAACCTTAGTCATGGGGGGGTTGCGTCCTTTAATCCGTAAAGGCCGGACTCATGACCGTGGATATCATCCCTTTTGGAACCATGTGACATCATCTACTTTAGAAAATTAAATTAATCATTGGAGGTCAACTTATTGTGCAAAATCTCTCCTTTCTGTATAAAATTTCAAGGATGAACAATTGCACTTCTATCCTATATAGGAAGATTTTTTTGTCAGACAAAAAATGTCCTTGGCAACATTTAAGAGTTAACCCCTAAATGTCCAAGCCTGTCGCGCCCTTTAGTGACACTTACCACTTTAAGCTCACTTTCCAAACACTTAATACTTTAGTGACACCAAGGTTCACGCTCTTTTAACACTGCACATGCCACGCACCCACAATGTTAGGTTCCAACTCAAGTCACGGGGTTCCCCATTCCTCCATGACTCCCAATCCTTTCCTTGCAATACTTAACTCCCACAAGACACCGGACATGTCATTTGATGACATGGGGCGGAACTTCCATTGATGTCCAAGCACTCGGTGAGGCACTACTCCCACCGGTGCTAATCGCCCTTGAATGGGATCCAACTCCCCACTAGGCCCAACCCAACTCATTTCGGGACTCACTAATCGGGACTCACCAAACGGGACTCACACCATGGCTTAGTGTGGAGTGGGACACCACCCAACCGGTATCAAGGAATGCACAAGCACTCCATGGTAACACACAAGTGGTGGTGAGGCTCCAACACTAACCTCACCACCCGGGGCCACTTAGGCTCACCATGGTACCATCCGGGAGGGAGGAGGGAGACCACCCCTCCTCATAGTACTCTTTGCGGGATTCGGCAGCCCCCCCCTTTGTATGTCAAGGGGGACTCCCAAACACCCTTTGGTTTTGGAAGACCACCCCGTTTCTCCCGATTCGCACTAGTTTGGGACTCCCGAACTTCCACCCGGCATAACTTTGCGGTCCGGGATTCAAATCGCACATGCGACCCCATTTTCGACATCTACGCAACGCGTAGATGCCGATGGACTACTCACTTGCTCCATTCGGACAAGTACTCGCAAAGATATCGCCCTCCAAAGATTCGAGACACTCCCGGCGCGGCTAGGGCACTTCCGGCGCGACCGGGACACCCCCAACTTTGAACGCCCATAACTTTTGACTCGCAAGTCCAAATCACGCGTTCTCTGGACGGCTAGAAGCGTCTTCTCAAGACCTTTCCAAGCATGTATCACACGCCCCCAAATTCGTCCGGATCAGAGCGCTACATCGCTCTGATCGCTCGGGACTCCTAGTCCCCCTCACCTCATCTCTTGCAAAGCTTGGGGAGTCACCCCCAATGTCCCCCTTGCTCACTAAGGTGGCACGGGCACGCCTTGTGATGAGGGTCGTGACAAAGCCTTTCGAAGTGTGTTTTGAGTATGAAAAAAGAGCATGGGTTTACAGTTATCCCCAATAAAAAAAATGTTTATTTTTCAAAATCTAACCGTATGGATGTATGAAGAGCTTGCTTATTAGTATGCACACAAATTTTGAGTGCAAAATTGCATAGATTGAGGCTGTAAGATTATAACGAGAGAAATGTGCATTTTTATTTTTAGTATGCTACTCTTCCCTACAACATTTCAGAAATTTGCATATAAGATTTTTTGGGGATTGGAGGTGACATGATCAACTAAAAATTGTATTAGCACACTAAAATTCACTTCCAAAAACCGTAGGTCCAACTGAAGAGCTATCAAACTCATAACACAATCCACCTTGCAATTGTTGATTGTTGAAATGCAACTTTTTTTGATAAGTTGAAATCGCAATTAACTCCAAATCCACATTTTCATGTTTAAATTTTCAATGGTGAATATCATGTAAACACTTTACTCTTTCCATTGGGACCATTTTCAAAGCAAATGGATAAGTACAATTTTTTAGATCTCAATTCAAGTGAAATTGACAAGCTTTGCTCAAAGCCAAGAAATTAAGTAAAATTTGCAAGCTTTACTCTTCCACTAAGATACATATATACCTTTGAGGACCTCTCAAAAATCAAATATTTACCTTTTTCAGTGAAAACTAAAAAATTTCAGTATTTAACCTTTGAAACTGCCCATAAAAATTTTTAAACGAGTCACAGGAATTTAACTGCCCATGCCCAGATGTGCTTTATGGGGCGGCAGCAAGGCGCCAGAGCCCCGCCAACCCTCCGCGGCCGCGGAGGGTCCTGTGATTGACCCCCTGTAGGAGGACGGAAATACGCATGAGTCCCTCTGCATCTACGAAACTTTCATCAGATCAACGTCAGTCTATGTTCAAAATAAACTACTGAATACAAAATCTACGTTTTCCAAACCTGATCTACGCATTCACACCAGTGGGATTGCACGCGGACACGTCTGGCTTGCTGTGCCTTTGAATCTACCAACTCTGCGTTGGATCACGTGAAATTATGGTGGAATTCAATTGGTTCCCTGGTAGTCTACGTATCCCTCTGAATTATACTGCCTGCAAAAGGAAGGTGTTTTCAAGGGTCATTTAACCCTTGAACACCGTGCTGGTGACCGTGGAAATCAAGCATTTTAGAACCGTGTGACATCATCCACATTATAAAAATAAAAAATACTTACTCATTGGGAGTCAAACTATTGTAGAAGATCTCCTCTTTCCACCCCTAATTCCAAGGATGAATAGTTGCAATTTTGTCCTACATAGGAGAATTCCTTGATGTTCATCGAACAAAAAATGTCCACTGCATCGTTTAGGGGTTAAGGGGCCGGGGTGAACCGATCCCCTCATTAGGTCCCCGAGGGAAAAATGTTAAAATCTTGTATTTTCCATGCATGGTAAAATTTGAAAATTTTGAATTTATATTTGCAAGAAGAGGCCCCAAATTAGCTATGGATGGTGCAAATAATAATTTAATTAAGCTCAAAATAGGGGGGGCTATTTTTTTACATGCCCCCTTGAATGACTTCAAGTAGACAAGTAATGGGGGTAGTTCATTCTGAAGTGTGCCACTAACCCTGAAACACCATTTTTACGCTTTGTACATTTCCAAAATCAACTATTTACCTACTTAGAAGAAATTGTTTTAGAACCAAACACTACTAGAAAATAGAGTTTATTTTGACAAAATTCAGCTAATGCGATTTTCAGTTTTCTGCCAAAAAACACAAAATCTACGTTAGTTTAATTTTGTTGAAATAAACATTGTTTTCTACTTGTGAAATTTAGTTCTTTCATAACTTTTGTATTCACTATCCAAATGTCATGTTCATTGGTGCCTTGAAACCTCCTTTCAATTGCTAGCAACAAAATATTAAAATTTGACCAGTCCAATTATAGTAACTAGGTACAAAAGCAAAAAGTGGTGGTTTTGGGGGGGTACCCACCTTATACATTATAAGTTGAAGAGTGAGTAGAAGCAAGTCAAAAGGCTATAAAATCAAGATTGTGGAACTTGATCATGATGTCATTGTGATGTTTTGAAATTTGCAAAAATTTTAAAAAATGACTATCAATCTATATTGAGCAATGCATAAATTATAAATGCCCAAGGATTTTTTTTAGCTTCTTGAATATTGCTCAAATCTAAACAAAGAATCTAAATTTTGATATGTTTTATCAATTTAAAAAAAAAAAATTGTAACCATCTAAATTCAAACTAGACATGTTATGGAACACATAGGAAATGAATACACAACAATATCACATATGGGTTGAAAGATTATAATGTTTGATCAAGAGGGTGTTAAGACTATGAAAGTGATTTGAAGTCCTTCAATCCTCTTTTCACAAGTAAGTCTAAGCTGATTGAAGTTTTCCAATTTCATAAAAGGAATTTCCAATGTGATTTTTTGTCCAAGATCTAATGTATTTGAAGCTCAACACTAAAAAAATCAAGATTTGCAAAGGACAATCTTTCATGAAATTTTCAATAGAGAAATCATAAACATTATTTTTTTCAAAATTGGATTTTAGAAGCTTAAAATAGGCTTCAAAGTGTATTCTACAAAAAGAAACAATATATCCAAAATTATTACTTTGGTAAAAATTTCTTTAACTTCAAAATTTAAAGGGTTAACTATTCTAACATCAAGTTTGGTTAATTTGGCAATATTCCAATGTTGTGGCACTTGGCACCTTCTAGAACATGCATTCTAAAGCACGAAATCCATACATGCCTTGGATCATGTGTATTCATTTATATTACAATTTAACCTTGGCACTTGAATCATGCCAATTTAAATAAAATTAACTATTTTTAGACATTGCCACTTCTAATGCACTACCCCTACCAAAAGTGAAATTTTGTTGAAGTAGAGATACCTATAATAGACAAGCCCTTGCAATGATAAAATAGGGTGCTCTAAAATGGACAACAATTGACTCCATTGTTGATTAAAAAAGATTCGATGTGCTAATTTTAGGTGAACCTATAAGATAGGGATGGGTCCCAATGAAAAATCCACATTTATGTTGAATAAAATATTCATTCTTGAGAGAAAAAAATTCCAATTTTCTTGCGTACTTCTTCATCCTTATTTTTGCACACATTGAGCTCAATTTCTCAATGAATTCCCTATGGGCTGAAATGCTTCAGTTATTCGTTAAATGTACCTCTACCTTATTATTATTGAACCCTTTCATACTAATGGTGTATGAAACTTGGCGAGTTCAATGGCACCTGGTTTTATTATAATTTGATTAATCTTCCGTTCTTATGGTATTGTGTGCGAAGAGGCTTCTTGGATTTGGTTTTGGTTCACGATTAGCACACATATTTTGTGCGTGTTTTTCAAATGATTGGGTCGAAGCAAACAGACATCGCATTGGATCAGAATGATGCACCATCTGAACAGATGCAAAATTATATTTTCTCCCAGCTTCTCCATAATAGTCAAGCTAAGACTGAAATATGCAATCCGTTAACAGAAAAAAAGTCTATGCACATCAAGCAATGTATGCATATCAATGCAAGTCATTACGACGCTAATTTGCGACAATTACAATTACATATCAAATAGCCGATTCAAGAGTTTTACAGGATGGAGCTTATGGGATGCCCAGCTGCGGGTTGGTCTTTTTCATCGCAACTAGATGTCGGAATACAAATCCTAGTTTGAAGGAGTATCCTGTACAAGAAAGTGTTCAAGCAAATCCTAGAACCAGGAAGATGAAGGAGATGTCCAAACAGTCTAAAAAATGGGACTAGAACTGCTTACTTTGGGAGAGCACAAATTGAGTAGTTCAGGTGCTGCTGGCCCGCACACAACAAAAGTTTCAATCGCCCTGTATCGCAAAATTTCTAGGTCCAAAAATGCTCTTTCAACTTTCAACGAAGTTTAATGGAGCAGTTGCAAACAAACTTGATAAAAATTTGGTGAAAGCTAGCTTCACTTGCGGAAACTAAGTCAACAACAAATTTATCGTTAAGCTAGACCACCAGGGTGAGTATTTTCAACCGCTTGTCCCGATTGAGTTGCTGCGTAATTCAAGCTTGACCACGTCCAACGGGAGTCTGCACTTTGGGCAATTGCTGTAACCGGCTTGCAAAAATCCTCTCACACACTTCGGATGCGCAGCATGGCTACATGATGGACCACTCTTGACCCCTGGCCGTGGAATTGATACGTCTGTTGGTCCCAAAACAGAGAACACAGTTATAAAGGATGGGTTCTGCACTTTCTGGCTCAAAAGTAACTAGCCTCTTGGCCGTGATGATGAGCGTGCTCCAGTCTGCAGTGTATTTTCCACCACGGTCGTCGAACCACTGGAGCTGCCTTTGTGTAGTTACGTTAACAGATATTTCGTTAAAATGGCGGTATTCATACGCCATTTTTCCATTTATTTTCTAGGACAGGTGTAGATTTCAGACCACACCGTCTGAAATCTAGGAGTGTTATACATTTCAGACTGCGCGGTCTGAACCTCAAAGTGCCAAGTTTGTGGAATATCGCCGTTTTAACGAAATATCCGTTCGTTCCACTTACTCATCACATCAACGGAAAACTTCCCTGTCTTGCGACCTTCGAACATCCACTCGCAACCCCGAAAGCAACAATTTGTAGGAGTGACGTTTTTCCTACAGCTCGGACATTCTGCAGAATCTGAAATGTTGAACACCGTGAAGCCCTTCGCGCACCATACATCACAACGGTATGCCGCACATTGAACATTTCGGCAATTCCCTTTGATATTCAAGCCATCACAAACATATTCCCAAGGCTTGGCAGGCTCTGGGTCCTCCAACTCTCCGTCCGACTCCGAACTGGTAGGATCTGGGTCGTCCAAATTTAAAGTTCTTAGAGAATTCACATTCTCCATGTCAACGAAATTCTGCGTCGGTAGGCAAGCCGTATCGCCACCGAGCAACCTCCCAACAACATGCACAATCGAGCCTGACATCACATTGCACGTCGCCAGCGACAAGTTCTCTGCTGACAAGAGTTTTCCGCCGCATGTCAACTGGAAGTCCTGCTCTGCGGAGTATCCCTCACAATGTCGGATGGCATTCTTGAGGTCGGCTATGGTGCTTTGAGATGGCAGGTGCACCGGGAATGATACACCCTGGAGGCTTTTCACGAACAAAGATACATCGCCAGGTCTGGGTGAGGTGCACAGCCTTGTTCGCACCGAGAAGCGAGGCTAGTTTCCAATCTTCATCATGGTTGGAAAGAGGAGTTCCAGTTGCCGATCATCCCTCAAGCACACACCACGGTACAGAAGCTCCTGCACTCATAAGCCATGACGACTGGTGATGGCCTTCTTCAATTGAGTCACTGTTCGAACGTATTTTATGTTGATTGTGAGAACACTTCGCAATTGTCTTCCTTGAATGTTGTTGAAGTCAAGGATCAGCTCTTGGTCTGCATTGACGCCAGTGCTCCTGCACATGAAGCAAATCGCTCGCACAGGTGAGGTCAAGTCCTGCTCTACAGGAATTTCAAAATTATTGCTCCCTGAATTATCTCTGAGTCAATGCACTCACTTCATCAATGCAATTATCTACCTAGTGTGTATTTAAAGAATGCATATCATGTTCAAAACTAAGAAAGATGGACGTACCTTGAGGAACTTTGTATACGTCGTGGATTATTCTGTTGCTTGGATTTTGTCATGTTGCTCTCACTAGAAGCTGCTGGAAGGAGCTTGAGGTCTGAATCTGGAAGTAGCTTCAACCAAGGCCATCGAATCCAAACCGGAAACCAAACAGCAGAAGTTTCTACAAGCTCACTGGAACTTGCTGCATCACCTTCTCAGCAAGATAAAAATGCCAGAGTGACCACACAGACCTAAAAAATCTCTGTGGTAAACATGCAACCTTAGAAGCAAAAATTAACCTCTAGGAACAACATGGTGCACAACGTAACGCGCCTAGCGTCTGTAGATCATAACCTAAAGAAGATTTTATCTCGAAATCCCGAAATCATCCCAGCAGAGAAATTGAGCACAGAGGAACAACGTCACCAACCTCTGATAACATGGAAGCAACGATGAAAAGGACTCTCCGTCACTACCACAGCTCAAAACAGAACTCAAAATAACACAATACAGTTATACACTTGAGTCTTGGGAATCCAATGCTCTCAGCAACTGCTCCCGGAAGGTCCTCACGTTTTGTCCTTTAAATACAAATAAGCCTCAGGCGCAGCACGAGGCTGTCAGACGAAACTCTTGCAGGTGAAAGGAATCCGGGAGGTCACAAATTCACAAGGACATTTGCCAAGACATTATCATATTATTTCTGAGTTTTTACTCCAAAGATGTATTTTTGCCTAGGATTTGTCCAGAACTTGAGATTTTTGGACTTAGAAAGTACACTATTTTAAATGTCAATTCACCATGAGTATCTGATAGTCCATATGTTCATACTGAACCACATTCTGAGCACAGTACACCTAAGTGATTAATAATCCGACCTAAGAGTTTCTCGCATAAAAAGAAAAATTCATCAGATATGTGATGAACAACTGGTAACTGCATTTGATGTATAATTATATAAAATGCTAACATTACCTGAGTGAGCTTGTCATTAATCAGTACTGCACTTAGAATGTGATGTGATGTTTAACAAGAACACAGTACGCCCGTAAGCTCCTGATTTGCCATTTTGCATTCCTCTTAGATGATAAGCTTAAACCATCATTTGGAGAGGTAGAGATTTCTGCGAATAACGGCGCCTATCGGCCTGTAATCATCAATCCTGTAAATTCATTATGACCTGTAATGACATTCATCTGCAATAATCAGTCTGTCTCTGTAAAGGACTATGCATGAACCCTTCAATTGGCACTAGTTGTAACTTGTAAGCTACCGTTTCTCAAGACTCAACTGTTTTTTTAATTTTTTAAGGCAATCCTTTTCATATTATCTTACACATTCATCGCTAATGCAGCACCAGTGTCAGTTCCTCAGGGTTGATTCTTGATAAAATTTCTTTAATTTGTTTCTGAAAGGTTGCGGTACTCGTGCCTGTGAGAAATACTCATGTACATAGTATGGAATATTGTGTGTGGAGTCTCACACCCCTTCTTAAAACGATGCCCATGTCTAATATAATAGCAGCGTCACGCACGTTAACCTAAATGGCTATCTGCTAATTCTAATAGTTCCAAATTACAGATACTAGCAAGCAATCCAGGCGTGTTGGTCTTTGTGCTCTACGTTTGAATGAGTCTAACCTTCGCTTGGAAGATTTTGCTTGTTACAACAAGAGATTATTCGTTATCTCTCTCTGCTCCAATTGGCAGACTCTTTCCTCGATCAGACGGATGCAGCCGGGGATGCCGTAGGCCTAGCTTGTAAATGTGCTGGTAGAAACTCGCTTACTTGAGCTTTATCGAATCGTCGTTGTTCCAGTTATTGCAGATTCATATCTTAAGCATCAGCAGCTTCTAAGTGCAGTACGACCATTATTGGAACACCGTGACAAAATCAGGCCAAGCGAGAGAGAGTAACTCACGCCGGTTTACAGTGCTCTTCAAGGTGTATCCCTCTCTCCAAATTCATGTCGGGAATTCGTAAGTAATAAAATAGGTTCTTTATCAGGTGCATTGTGTCCGAGTTGATTCCGAGAGTGATAAGTTTTGAGATCAGTTAGAGCAGGGGATGACCTCACCATTAACTGGGTTTTTTTCATGCCCAGGAGCACCGCAGACCCCGAGGTGTTACTTGATATCAACAACATTCAAGGGAGGCGATTGAGCAATGTTCTCTCGGTCAGCATCAAAGATGTTAGAACAGTGCATCAATTGAAGAAAGCCATAGCCAGTCGTCATGACTTATCAGTGCAGGAAATTTTGAACCGAGGGGTCTGCTTGGGGGATGATCGGCAATTGGCTCATATCTTGCCCACCATGATGAAGATCGGAAGCTCGCCTCGCTTCTCAGTGCAAACAACGAGAGGCACTTTATCCGGGGCTGATGAAGGTGATTCCATTTTTTGTGAAAAGACTCACAGGCAAGACAATAGAGCTGCAAATGCCTGCAAGAAGCACCTACATTGGCGAGGTGAAGAATGCCATCAACGATACTGAGGGCATGGAAACAGATCAGATGAGGTTGATAAATAGTGGAAAGCAATTAGAAGATGGCCGTTTACTGTCTCAGTACAATGTATGCTGTGGATCGACTGTGCAGCTTATCTAGAGGTTGAGAGGCGGAGGTTTTCAAGACGGTTCCTTGCGCACGGGGAAATTTTTGGATATGGAGAACGCTTCTGCTTTCAAAACAGAGGAATTAGGTTACGACCGAGACTCTCTGATACCAGTCTGGGAGCATGTTTGGTATGGTCTAAACATTCAGAAGAAGTGCCAGAACCGCCGGTGTGAAGCACTCGGCTCTCTTGTAAAATGCCCCAAGCATTTCACCGTCTCCTATTCCAATGAGGTTCTAGATGTGCATTGTCCTTGTTGCAAGACAATCATCAAGGCAACCTCATGCGGATTGGCGTGGTGCCAATGGCTGTTGGAGGGTCGCATAAAACCCCCACGCTGTTCTAATTCCATTGACATAATGAGCAGCTGGAATGTGACCCCTCGAAACAGATACCAGTGGTTTGATGAAGAATTTAGAGGACAAAACAAGGCGGAGTGTAGTAGCCTCATTATTGCGGTCAAGGCGGACCCAGAGAAAAACTTCGCCAAGTGCTGGTGCACAGTATGCTTCGAGGGCTCCGCCTCAAAAGATATTGCGCCATGGGGCCTGAAGTTCATCAAGAATGCGTGAGAAAATTTGGGAGAGCGGATTACACTACTTCCCCAACTTGCCGAGATACCCTGATTGGTTAGTAATCCTACACTCCGAAGCCGACAAACGAGCTCAAGTTGTCTGAAGTCTTCTTGAATGTTGCATGTCATGATCTACTCCTTTCAGTTTCACTTGTCTGTCAATCGCAAAATTCGTTAAAATGGGGATTTTCAAGAATTTTGGGCATTTCCCAGGTGCTCATCTGGAACTCAGATGTATACTAGTCCTGGCTAGTTTTGAAGCTCTGTGAACTTGTACATCACAATCTCGGTGCTCTGAAACATCCCAGTTTAACAAACATGATCATGTGATTTGACGTGCTGTGAAGCAGATCGTCCTCAAAGAGCGAGTGGACCAGAGCACGCAATGCAAACTAGATCGGATCGTCCTCCACAGTGTAAATGTTTTTGGCGATTTGTCGCCAGAAACCGGCCTAGTTCAGTGGCCAGCGACAAGCCTATAGCGAAACTTTGAGATTTTCAGGAGCAACTTTTCGCGAACTCGAAGTTTCCGCCAAATTTTTCTTATTATAGTAAATCATGTTACTCAAATGGATCAATATTAATTAATCTAGAGTGAAAAATAGCAAAAAATACGCTTTCTCATCCTATAGTTGATCGCCGAATCGGCGATATGAAAAATTCTAAAAAA
This sequence comes from Straminergon stramineum, assembly GCA_963920665.1. Lineage (NCBI taxonomy): Eukaryota > Viridiplantae > Streptophyta > Bryopsida > Hypnales > Calliergonaceae > Straminergon > Straminergon stramineum. The sequence goes on from OY987263.1 coordinate 3,707,905, forward strand.
TTTACGCTGGTCCCTCAGGTGCGAGTGCACCAAAGCACGCAATGCAAACAAGATCGGCTCTGAAGAAATCCTAAGCGAAACCGGAACCGGACATGGTATGATGGCGCTAAAGGCTTAAATTATCATCCTAGGCATCAGAGAAGTATTTACAGAACTAGTGGTGAGACTTGTTAAATTTTGTTCATTTTTTGAGTTTGATTGGAAGATGGTGCATATCATCACCATCTCACCTTATCCACAAGAAAGTGTTTTAGTCTTAGTCGATTAAGTCATTAGAGAAAGTTTGGACTCTCCGGAGGATTGCCAAGAAGTGCTAGTAGGGACCTTCACTATATTACATTTATTTTGCTTGAAGAATTTTTCCCCTATTTCTGCACTTTGTCACTTCCAATTGTCAGAGCATTCACTGTCAAGTACTATTAGTGAGGGCTGTGACAAGTGTTGTTTTGATATTTGAAAGCACCTCTGAAGCACCTTCCTCTGACAATTGTGGAATAGAAAACTGAAATATACTTTTGGAACTCCCAATATTCACACAAGGTGAATCTTTGTTTTGTTAGAAAATTCCCTCTCCTAAGTAGCTTCAATAGGCTCCAGAAATAGACTGGTTTGTCAAACCCTGGCAGCCATCCGGAGAGTCCAAACTTTCTCTTATATGATGTAAAAATAGTAGGGGTCAAAGTGTTGAGGGACTATTTTGAACCAACCGAACCGAGAAACAATGTTTCTTCCACTACTTCAACAAATATGATCGAGTGCTCTACAATGCTTTAACCCCTCAAGGCCCAAGGAGCTTGTTTTGGGCTTCTCACTTGTTCAACAAGTCAAAGTTATAGCTTCATATTCCTATATTCTCATAAGTATGTCTAAGTGAATTTCATATTATGATGTTCATATTGAAAGGGGAAGTTCAAAAGTACAATTGACATTATGTAATAAGCTTGATGTACAATGCATATAGTCAATCAAAGTTCAAACTTGTGAAAAAAGTGCTTGGGCCTTGAGGGGTTAACCCCTCAAGGCCTAGGGCCTTTTTGGGTTTAAAAACATCATTGCTTCTAAAGTTCTATATTTCAAACAACACTAAGGTATAGAAATCTCAAACATACAATCTTGTAGTCTACATGTTGTATATGATGGAATCAAATTTGAAGTCAACTAGTCATACAAATTGCAAGATTATAATGTTTTAGTGTAGAAAATGGATGTTGAAATTTTCCTAGCAACACATTTGGAGGTAAAATTTGATTATTGAACCTACTCAAATGAAAAAAGATGTAAGCTACAAAGTGCTTCAAAAGTAGCATATAAACACATTGGTGAAAGAAATATCATTCAATTCACTCATTGTGTTTGCAAAATGACTTAGAAATGTCAAAAAATAGCATGAAAACACATCTAAAGCTGAAACTCATTCTACTAAAATGCTTCTTAGTCACTCATAACTTCTTTTATTGATATGAAATTTTAACCATACAAACTAGACTAGTATGCACAACTTTACTCAAAAAAATTTAATTGGAAACGGACATTGTATGAAGCACAAATATGCCACCAAGGTTCACCGTAATCTAGAAATGTTCAGATTTTGAACTTTGAATTGCTCCCTAACATTCAGAACACTTTGGATTGGCTTGAAAATCTTACCAAAATAACTAGAATTCAAGGGGAACAGAATACAACACATTTTGTTTAAAAAGAACATTGAACAAAGGAGATACAAGCCCCCGAAGTTGCAACCATCAAAATGTAGTTTGGTGAACACAAACTAAACCCGTCAACTTTGAATGGCTTCCCAAAAATCAGTACATTTCGGATTGATCTGAAAATTTTACCACTCAAACTAGAAGAGAGAGCACAGATTTCCCAAAAAGTTTTATTGGATTCGGATATCGGATGCAAAGTTTCACAGCACTTCGATTCGGGCGTCTAGACTATGTGAGGACACTTTTGGTTCTCTTGGGCGGTGAGGGGTTGAGGCAGATCCCAATAATAAATTCCATTATCCTTTTGTCACTTATCTGTAAGCTTGTCCTATTCACGTTATTTGCTAAAGTGGCCATGCTCATGAGTGAAGTTGGAATGAAATGGCTTTGCTGGGAAGCAGATCATTAGCAATATGATGAATTTCATTAAAATGGCCATATTATTGCGCCATTTCTGACATATTCCATGCCATTTTAATGGAATGTCATGCAATTTCTAACATATTCTGTGCCATTTTACTGTAAAGCTTCCATTTTAATGAAATTCACCATCAATGTAAAGAGATGATCGAGGCTGCAACAGAAATCCTGTGCGATGAAGAATGACAGTGAAAAATTGCCTCCACTAGAGCCCAATCCGGATATACCATCAATTTTTGTCAACCTTACCGTCATTGTAGAAATACCTGTAGAGCTGATGGCTTCATTTGTTAAATGTTTTACACTTTTCAATGTCAAAGAGAACATTAAACCCGGCACCCTATTTAGCCTGCATCTCCTGAGTACGTCTTCGAGTATTCATGTGTTCAGCAGGATTGGCTGAGTGAATACAGCAATTCAGCAACTTGCATGAAAATTTTCGGAATTCGAGTTTTGAATATATAAATGGTATTCTTCACAAGTGTTCACAGTCATCAAATTATTAGAAGTCTCAGATCATCCGTGACATGAAAACAATAGTATTAGTGAAGCCACCGTCAAAGTTGACAAGTGGATGCTCCCAAGAACTTCATAGATGAAGCAATGACGGCATGCACTCAACTTGGGACTTGGGAGGAACGGGCAGTTTTTACTCATAGTTACTGTTGCATCGACCAGTACAAGCAGGAGCCTTCATCCTAGAATTTTATCCAGACTTCGTGTCCTAGATAACTCTTTCTGAAAGCGCGGAGGACTGACTGTCACCGTAGAATTTAGTGGGGAAAACTGGCGGTGAAGTGATAGTCCTTGACGGCAAGACCAAAGCTCAGTCTCTAGCGCAGTGCAGTTTTGGACATTACATCTGCATCCCGATCTCTTTCCCCTACTGATGAAGTTGTTGTCCTCAAGTCTTGTGTTGTTACTTTGCTCGACATTCAGAAGAATTATAGTTGAACCCGCTAGAGTTGCCAGATTTCATTTGGCAGGAGTTACAATAATTAGCACACGATAGATTATCCTGGAAAGATGACGAAATCCAAGAATGCCAAACGTTCAGCAAGCTCTTCAAGGTATGTCCATCATTCCAATTCATGCGGAGCATCCTTAAGATATACACCAGGTAATAATCAAGTACATTGGTTCAAGAGTGTATTTGGAATCAGTCAAATCAGAGCAATGACCTCACAAATGCTCCAATATTCCTTCATGTGCAGGAGCACCAATGTCAAGGCAAACCTGGAGCTAATGCTTGATATCACCAACATTCAGGGCAGGCGATTGAGCAACGTTCTCTCAGTCAGCATCAACAACATTCGAACAGTACGTCAATTGAAGAAAGCCATCGCCACTCGTCACAAATTATCAGTGCAGGAGCTGATGTACCGAGGGGTGTGCTTGGGGGATGATCGGCAACTGGCACTCCTCTTGCCCACCATGATGAAGATTGGAAACTCGCCTCGCTTCTCAGTGAGAAGAAGGCTGTGCACTTCCCCCAGACCTGGCGATGTTTCGCTGTTCGTGAAAAGCCTCCAGGGAACATCATTCCAGGTGCACCTGCCATCCCAAAGCACCATAGCCGACCTCAAGAATGCCATCCGACATTCCGAGGGCTACCACTCCAAGCAGGACGTCCGTATCCTTTGTAATGGAAAGTCTCTGTCGCAAGAAAATTTGTCGCTGCCAAGGTATGGTTCCACTGTTCACGTCGTTGGGCAGTTGCACGGCGGATGCGCAACTCATGGACCGCCCCAAACTTTCGTTGACATGGAGAATATGTCTTCCCTCAAAACGTGCAAATTGGCGGGTCACCCAGATGATATCAGACCTTGGAGGAATGTTAATCGAGGCCTGAATATCCGAGGGAAGTGTCAAAATCTCAAATGCAAGGCATATGGGTGTGACGTCTACTGCCAGAAGGGCTTCACGGTGTTCAACATTGCAGAGCCTGTGACATGCCCAAGCTGTAAGGAGAAGTTCACTGCTGTCACATGTGGGTTCTGGGGTTGTGAGTGGATGTTTGAGGGTCGGAAAAGAGTGTCCGGCATTGACGTTATGAGTAAGTGGAATGTCACTGGAGACGAGGAGTTTCAGTGGTTTGAAGAAAGTGGAGGTCGCAATAACACATACTGGAGCAGCCTTGTGATCACCGTCAAGAGCTTGCCTGGCACTGGGTCGAATCTTGGGACTCGGGAGAGCTGCGTTTTGTGTTTTGGCCGCACCGAATCGTCAGGGATCAGGGGAGGTGGAGCTTGCCGTCATGCTGTGCATGCGGAGTGTGCGAGAGAGTATGAACTTGCTGGATACAACAATTGCCCGACGTGCAGATTGCCCTTGAGCCTTGGCCATGCTTGAACCTTTGCAACACCAAAAGCGCTCTGGAGGAAATTACAATCTGTTCGCAATACAGGAACTTTTGTTATTAATGGCATGACTAGGTGTTGTGTGATCAACTGAATGATTAAACTTTGTGGTTCCTTCGATTCCTGTTTGCAATGAACGCAAATGGCGGAATTTCTTACTGAACTTTGGCACTTTACAGGTCTCAGGCCTGCAATGGAAATCTTTATCAGTCTAAGTTTGAAGAATTTTTTTTACTAGAGTGCACCCAGAATGTCACATTTTAGTTGGCACCCAGAATTGCACAAATGAAACAAAATTGGCAATAATCGCTCACATAGTGGTCTTGTTCGTGTTCCTCTACTTGTGTCCTGACGAGGAAACCCATGGTTGCGATGGTTGCGATGGATGTGTTGTGTCAGTCCTTGCTGCGACCCTTTAAGGTTGTATGTTTCCAAAAAAATTTTGCAACAATCTATATTACATAGGAAGATTCTGTGATCATGTTTCACTTCATACATAGTGTGTGAGAATCAATTGCTCGAATGGAGGTCAAATAGCGGCAAATACAGCAAAGAGAAAATTAACCCTAGAAAGGTCCTTGGGGTCTTGGTATACAACCCGTATTTAGCCCTATATCTCTTCAGTTGTGGTTTACTATATGAATTATGAGTTATTTACGTAATATCATTATCATTAATTTACTTTGTATTGAAAAGAATTGGATCAATGTTTTTCTGATCAAATACCACTGAATTCATAATATACTATATGGCCACAAAGGGCTTTCAAGTCCTTCAAAGGTTAAACTTGTATATAGATAATACTAGGGAAGTTTAAAACTCTTTCATAGTCTTCCAGATTCTTATTATGCATTCATATAGTTTTTTCATGAATGGGATGGTTTTGTCTATGATTTATCCCCTAAAGTCCCATTGTCCCTTTGAGGGACAATATGGATTTTGGGTAGACTCTTATGTTCTCAATTTTTGCTATGATTTTTGGAACTTTCTTTTGAAGATAGAAAAATACATTAACTTTTTGGGAATATGATTTTGATTTGAATTGTTGCCTACTTAGGAGAAAAATTATGCTACCCTAATTTCAAAATGATTTTTTAGGGGCAATATAAAAAAAACTACAAATACTCAAAATAAAATATTTGAATTTTTTTTAATAGAACATATTTTTGTATGCATGGAAATATTCAATCCATTCTATTTGGACTAGTGACGAGAAAGTTAATATGGAAAATCTTTTTTTTTCAAGCAATCTAAGTATCTTCTTGAAAAAAATTAACATAGAAAAAAGGGAGTGATATTTATTTATTTCTAGACTTAAACTCAATTTTTTAACACAAATTTTCTTAATTCAATATTGGTAGAGCAAAAATTTTAAGCTAAAAGGTTTAGAGCCTTAAAATTTATCCAAGCAAGGATGCAAGGTGCATAAAAATTGGTTTTCCTCAACTCAAATAGAAATATCTTGCAGTTCACAAAGTCAAAGTTTCTGAAACTTCTTAGACATATTCTTATTCTATTCTACTGTGCAAGATTTTATACTTAGATGTGCAAAAGCAATTTCTAAATTTTTTGCACTTTGGAATAAAAAAAAAGGAAAATTATGAAATGGAATTTGATGAAAAAAAGGTCTTGGGACTTTTGGGGTTAAGAAAGCCATGATATTTCAAACTGTAGTGTTTATGAGGTTAGGAAAACATTGGGATAATTTTTAGAGGCATTTTAACCCTTAAAGGATGGGCCCATGATCATTGATTTTTTACCTTGATGCCCATCACTCTACTTGTTGCCATTTTGCAACTACATATAAATGAATAGCTTTATATTTTTTTAGAGATGAAGTCATATGTCTACTACAAGCCATAAATATTCAAATTTCTTGGGGATAATTTGAGTGATTGTGAATGTTTTATGAAAAAAATGAAGAAAATCTATATCAAATATAGAATGTATTGAAAAAATCTAAATTTTTTAGTGCAAATGTATACTATAGTGTATAACATCATGGAATAATCCAGAGTTACCATGTTACTCTAAAATTAGAAAATCAACACTGAACCTTGGTTTTATATAGGTCCAAATTTCATATTTATAAAATATCATTGTATGGCTAAAATTTACTTCAAGAGTAAATAGCAAGAAATGAACAAAATACACTATAAGGAGGATCTATGGATTAAACATCTTTTTCTTTAGGAAGTCAAGACTACCATAATGAGGATATTTGCAATACTATTCTTTGAAAATGTACTCCAACAACTTCAAAAAAAATTGGATGAAAAAATATTTTTTCCATCCTACAATCTTAGGTGAAGTCTTCCAAAGGACAAACTTAGAACATCTTCAACTTACATCCTTGAGGGGCTAATTTCAAAAGGACGGGTTGGTCATCTTTGGTACCATGTAAATCATTTGCTTAAAAAAACCAAGAGTACTCATTAGAGGTCAAATTACTATGCAAGACATTATCTTTTTATACAAAATTCCAAGTATGAATGTGTGCACTTTTGCCCTACATAAAAAGATTCTTTGTCATCTATCAAAATCTTAGTGTCCACATCACCTTCTAGGGTTAACGACTTACACAAGTGTCCATTTTTAAAGTAGGGTGCTCTGAAAGTGACCTTACTCTAAAAGCAACCACTAACATAGAGGGCCTTTTTGCTTTCTTTAATGTACCAAAAATGTACATTTCAAGAAATGGTCACTTTTAGTGACCATTGCATGTCAACTTCAAAAATTCCACAAGGATCCAAAAACTATGAAAAGACTTGGGCCAATTCCATTTTTCTTCCTTCAAAATTTTTACTGAAAATTGTTTCAAGGAGTTTAGCTTCCCCTGATAGGCAATCAACTTGTAAAAGGTTGCTTTAAGAGCATACTACTTGAGGCTTCCTCCTTGCTATAGTTGAATTGTGTTTCAACTATGTCTATCTAGACTATCATTGTTGCTAAAACTACAATACTCCATGCTTGTCCCTAACCAAGCCCCGAAAAGAATTGACAGCTAGTTTAAAGTTAGCCAATGGAATTGTGACCCCCCCGTTGCAATTTGACAACATTGGCAAAAACCTAGTAAAAAGTCTATAAAATTTCTATTTTGAGTAAGAACTAGTAAAAATAACTAGAGGAAATAACCAAGCTTGACAGGTACTTGAAATATGGCCAAGGAGTATTGACCCCCTTTTATTGCCCCAACCAAAGGTAAATGTAAAAACTACCCCCTATTTTGTGCCAAGTAAATTTTGTATTTCTTCACACACACAAACACACAAGTTTAGGGCCTCTGATTGCAAATAGGAAACTCGAAATTTGCAAATTTCATCATGAGTGGCAAATTAAAAAATTTTGATGTTTTCTCCACGGGTGAAATACGGGGCAATAGGGGTGGTCAATCCTCCCTGGCCTTGAAATACGTGTTCCATATGGGAATGGGAGGAAATTAGCTGGTAAAACCACAAAACTAAAAAAACTGCAGTTCCCGAACACTGTCCCCACTCCCCAGCTCCTTCACAGTTCACTCTGCTTGTGGCGCTCCCACGAAATACAGTCCTTTCCCTGACGTCGTCCTTGTACTGTACTGTACCAACATCCTGTTCACATGGGCGACTGCAATAAATGATACCACGAATGCAAGACCATTAACCCTTAAACGTGTCCTCAACACTGACGTTTTGTGTCCGATGGATGACAGAGAATCTTTCTAGTAGGACACAAGTGCAACAATTCATCTTCAGAATTTTTTGTGAAAAGGGAAGGTCTTCTACAGTATTTTGACTTCCACTGAATATTTTTGGTTTTTTTATAGTAGATGAGGTCACATGTATAGTTCCAAAAGGGATGATTTCCATGGTCACTAATCTGTCCTTTAAGGGTTAAGATATTGCCACTCGATCTTGACTACAAGTACCAGGACTTTTTATTTTCATTTTTTATGAAGTGCCAAAGTGGCAATATTTCGTGTACGTTATAGTGGTGCTCTAAATTTCAACTTTCATCCACATATTGGATAGAAAATATCACATTAGCACATATCACATATATGTAATTCTCTTTTCATCCACAATCTAGAGATTTCATTCAAGATTTTTTTTTAATTTGAAATTTTTTGGCAAAAAAGTTCACAATTTAAAAAAAAAATTTAGCCAATTTTTTTTGGGTGCAATCTACCACCAAAAAGCTCCAAAAAACCCTATTAGCTACCCCACCATTATTTTAATCCATACCTTTAAGTTGGGCTATTTTGTTTTGTTTGTTACATTGAGATCTTCTAAACTGTGCATCCCAGTCGCACTCTTGGTACTATCAGAAAGCCCTCAACAAGGAGGGGTGCACGGATTTTGCTTTGTGGTGTTTGGACCTATAGTGTGAAAGTTATTGAATTTCCAAGTTTTTATGAATGAAAAATTTAGAAAATTACTTTCACTTTTATTTTGGTTGTAGCAACTGCACAAGGCACACTAGTAGTTTTTTAAAAGAGTGTTCGGCGAATGTCAAATTTCTTGGCACCCAGAATTGCGCAAATTAAACGAAATAGCCTGTATTATATGGAGAGATTCCATGATCATGTTCCGCTTTATACATGGTGTACGAGAATCAATTGTTCAAGTAGAGTTGAGATTGCAGCAGATAACGTATAACAAAGTGAAAAACTTCTACAAGGGAAGTTCAACACTCTTTTCATGGTCTTCCAGATTCTCATCACGCATTTAAACAGATTTTTCAAGAATGTCCAGAACGCTTGTGTCCACGATTTAGCCATGACGGATATTTCAAACGGCGGTGTTTATGAGGTAAGGAAAACATTGGCATAATTGAAGGAGGCATTTTAGTGCTTCCGCAAATGCCCATTTTCACTTCCTTTGATAGCTGAATTGTGTTCCAGCTAAGTCATTAGATGAGAATGAGCTCCTGCGGAAGACTGCAAGTTCCCAGAAGTTCTAAGACTGTGGGAACTCGGCCAGAGCAGCTCGCTGACGTGGTCAGCCGGCGGCCACGTCGGATAATAATAAAAAATTAATTTTTAAATAATTTTTATTTTGTTTTTTAAATTTTTAATAATTTTTTAATAATTTTAAATTCTGGACAGCCCTGGCTGGTTCCCAGCCTTGGGAACTGACCTGAAACGGCCCTCCAGGGCAGCTGAATCCCATCTAATGTACAGACAGACTAAGGTACCTTATCATTGTTGCCAACGCTACAGTACGTTAACGCACCCCTGGCCCTAACTTAGCTCCTAGCTTACACACTGGCTGTGGCGCTCCCACGCAGGACGCAACAGGCAGTTCTCTCCCTGACGTCGTCCTCGTACTGTACAACTTTACTTTTCACGTGGACCGGCTGCAACGAATGGTACCATTGTTCCCACTTGCTGCACACATCTACCCCACCATCGTCCCGGAAGGCCTTTCTCTGGCAACGTCCATCGTCTCCCCAAGACTCCAGCCTCTGCAACTTTTCTACGCATTCCCCTTTGCATCTGTTTTGCATCTGTTTGTTGGCAGTTCTATGAGCTCATGCACACGAGGAGGATAAGACGAGGCACTGCATGCTCTCGATCAGATGTGTGACTCACGTTGTTCTTGCCTATAGAGTCCTTCTGTGCTGCGTCATTTAGTCGTCGCAGGAGCGTCTTACAAGCGAGAGAGACCACCCCAGCTGCTTTAATTTGGATCCTCATGGCAGTAAGGTATGCGCACTTCCAATGCGTTCAAGTGTTCAGGTGTGAGTCTGAGCGTAGTCTTCATTCGACTGCTTCAAATTTGCTGGGGTTTGGGCATTCGACTGCTTCAGAATTGAACAAGCTTTTCAGCAAGTCTTAGGGTGTCGTTTTGGGATACTGTGTGAGCGAATTGGGCATCTTGGAAGTGCTGTGAGTTATATGTGTTCCTAGTTTCGGCAACCTCTTGCCGTTTGACTCTTGTGTTGCACGTAGGTTTAGTTGCCTACAACAGGCGGCGCTTGCAGTTGCACAACAAGCTCTAGGGGCGATACTTGAGTTGTACTTCATTCCCTTTGTGTTGTTCGATCTTCTACAGAAACCTTTTTTTAAAGGTTGGTAGCACTCTTTCATGGGTGAATATGCTGAATACAGTATGTCCTCGCATGGAGTCCCACAGTATGCAATGATTAGTTGCCTATTGGTAGAAGAATTTGGCTCAACAAATGAATGGTTGCAATGTTGTAAGGATGAAGGAACTTGCAAACAATTGCAGAGATGGAAGATTTAGACCTCTCTCAAGAATTGTCAGTGAGGAGAGTGCACATTCATTAGGAAAATTCTGAGCTCTAAACAAGGTTGCGAATTCTGCACTCGCGTGGTGCAATTATGGAAAAAAAAAAATTTTAATTAAAAAACAAATATATATATATATTAAAATTTTGGAATATGACGTGGCACTACTAATGCCACACCAGCGCCACGTCAGACTAACTGTTTTTAAATATTTTTTATTTAAAATTTTTTTTTTTCCAAAAATATTATTTATATTTTTTTATTTTTTTATTTTTTCTGTACTTGCACTGTGGGGGTGCCGAAAATCTAATATTGGCAGCCTTGTTTAGAGCTCAGAATTTTCCTAATGGATAGCTTTGGACACGTTTGGCTATGGATTCTCAAAAAGAGTGGTGATGAGAGCAAGACTTCATATTTCGTTGATTTTGGGTCTTTGATAATGCAACAATTGACCACCATGGATGTGAACAAAGTGTGAATTGAAATAATTTTTCATCTATAAGCATTCATTCATTGAAAGGATCAATATTTTGGGAGATTTTGTTGCAATTCAGAAATTTCATCCAATGAGAAATGGGTGTCCATGGCAAATTACACCCTTGAAATTCTTTGTATCTATTTCCAACATATTATTTTTCACATGAAAGTCTTTGGGCTAAAGCAAAGGCATTTTTAAAAGTTTATCAATTATGAGGAAGGAGCTACTTACTAAGTGATCTTTGACATGGCATAAGATTAAAAGTCTTATTACTTACAAGGTAAGATATGTCCTAAGAAACCCAATGTCAAGCATTTATTTATATTTCTTTACTTTTTCAAAAAATATGGCATTGCCTTTGAAATTGCAATATGGAATTTCATTGAGAGCATGCTTGTGAGATTATGGATCACAAATGGTGTACATAGAAGATAACATAGAATGATACAAACAATTACAACATTTATCTAAATGTTCCAATTGAAAATCTTTTTTGATGTTGTTCATATTGATTGATGTTCGCTATCTATAAATTTTGAATTATCATGTACAGTGGTTGGAAATAAGTCTTTGTACTTTTATCCAAGCAAATCAAACAAAAAATACAAAGATTTATTTCTAGCCACTCTACATTATCTGAATATTACCTATGGGAGGTCATCAATTTTCACTTTGATATGAAGCAATGAAAAAGTCATATGTATCATTTTGTTTCCAATAATAATTCTTTGGAGTATCACTTCCTATGTATTCTAGTGAAAAAAAGGGCAATTGTAGAGGTTCAATGGTGGTCAACACCTTGTGAGACAATATTGTTTAGTATATACTAGATGGAAGGATAGGCTTGAATGCTTCTAAAGGTATTATGTTTAATCTTGCAATTGCCTTGAAATTTGAAATTTTCTTTCTTTTGATGCATATGGACATTGAATTGTGAGTTATTACAAATGGAGTGGGATAATAGTCCAATATTGTAATTAGCCCTAGTGTCTATGAGTGAAATTTTTTGTTCATGTTGAATTAATTAATTGACACAATGCATCAAATGAAACTATAGCTTGTCTAGTATAGCAAGTGGTATGTGTGTGTTCATCTAACTTTGTTCAATCTTTTTTTTTGTTACTAAATGATTATGTTTGTAACTAAGTAAGATTTGAGTTCATGCACATGTTCATCTCTTGAGGTATATTGTTGTGCTAATATTGTAATGGAAGTCGCATCCAACTCACTTTTATTTATATTTTTGTAACTTGGTCAAAATAGTTATGAATTTTTTAAGTTAGATTGACAAGTTTTAAGAGCATCCCTACTTTGAATTGTTTGTTGTTAGCCCTGGAAGAATCCAATATATACCTTTGTTTGAGGATCTCTTACCTTCTATGCTTAGGGAATGATATAGGTTTGGTCTTCCAATTGGTTGAACCACCTTTAAGCATTAACATTTATCATGTTCATTAGAATATAAATACAATTGCAACAAAGGAAATTGAGTAGTGAGTCATATGTTCTAAAAATTCCCAAATAAAAAATATGAAGCATTTGTCATTTGGGGATAGACAATCAGTAACATTTAATTAATTTGACTAGAACACTACCACTTGTTCGTTGAGAGTTGTTTTGCCTTCCTAACTTTATTGTAATATTATCCTACATTTGTCTACAAGTTTAAGCTTTGGTTTGAAATACCAATAGTTTAGCCTTTGAAAGTAATCTAAATCAACTTTTATGATATGATATTGTTATTAACATGAATTATAGTTATAGACTAGACAATTACTATATGTTTATGCTTCAATTTTTGAAAGATGGCATTTGAAAGTATGCATTTAGGATGGCCTTGAGAAAAAAATAAATACCAATGAAACAATCTTGATGATATTTAGTACAAATTTGTGTAAATCAATGGTGAAAATGGATGTTATTGGATTGGGGGTACAAATTACCTTGTTACTGCATTTGAGTTGGATTCCATAGATGGGTGAAAGTGAAGATGGTATTGTGGGCATCAAAATATACTAATGCTATGATGAAGACTTGCTTCTTTGTCATAGTTTGAAATGCAATTTTCATTGTCTACTATTGTGTATTACTAAGTTCTTTGTATAGTTTCTAGATTCCATTTACTTTGAGTTCTACAACCAATCTTGTTTTAAGCATGCATGTACATGATCAAATTTTAAAAAATCCTAATATCAATAGATAGCAACTCTATTAATAATGTTCAATGAAATTTCAATTGTAGAACATTCTTGATTGAATCATTTGATATCATGGGACAATTTTTTGTAGTTTGTACATCCCATCAAATGTTTGGTTTTGGTGATTTTGGTAAATATTGTCAATGTGATTGCATCTTAAGTCCTGTTTGACTAGCCATAGCTTAGATGACAAAAAATAGACATATTATGCTTCCATATGGTGCGTTATGAATTTTGTTACAAGAATGGCTTTGCCTCACAGTACATAGAATAGAATAGTTAGTATAAGAAGTAGTTGTAAGGAAATTCAAAATTTTACAATAAATTTTAAGTGCGCGTGAATACCAAAATGTGTATATGATGAGTAATGTTCTTGCAGGCATGTAATGAAGAAAAGAAAATTTGATGCTGGGGAATGTTCACACAATATTATTGAGCATACGTGATGTGTAACAACTCTTGAAATATCATTCACAAGGATACTTAAAAAGTTTTTTTGGTCACTCTCCATATGACAATTTTGTACACTTCTATAAATTTCTATTCAAAATTGCCAATGTATATTGTTCATAGCTAAGCAAAATTTGATCAATGAACTTCATCAAGTTTTGAAAGATTTTTGTTGTGTTGCAGGTCAAGTGAAGCCATGAGTAATGATTCAATTTTGGAATCCAAGCACAAGATCTTTTTGAGCCATAGTGGAGCTCAAAAGGATTTTGTAGAGCATTTATGTAAAGCCTTGGAAGACCATTGTTACTATCCTTTTTTTGATAAGCGTCCTGATAGTTTGCCTAAGGGTAAAGAATTTCTGGGATTGATTGTCAAGGCTGTTCAACAATGTCAATTGCTTGTTGTGGTGTTGTCAGAGGAGTACTTCATGAGGTCCAAGTGGCCAATGATTGAATTGAATGCCTTTGTACAAGCAAACAAGGTGCTAAAGTCTAATATAAATTTCGCCATTCTCCCCCTTTTTTATGAACTTTCTATGAGTGACTTGAAAGATGAGAAAAGACAACAAAGATGGTTTGAGAAATGGGAGACATTTGCAAAGGATGATGGACGAATCAAGGTGGAGGATTGGAAGATTGCACTTGATGCATTGACAAAGTTCAATGGCTTGCCATATGATCGAGAATTGAAGCCAATTGTAGCTTATGAGAATGAAATTGTGTCTCACATTTGTAGATTAGTTTTGCCCGACATCAAATGGGATGATTCACATGTTCAAGGAAATGCTCATGAGGTATATTTCTTGTATTTTATCTTTTAATTATGTTGTTGAATGTTTTTAATTTAAATTTGATTAAGTAGTAGGAATGGTTTAGTTAAAATATCTCTTCTCTAAATATGCATTTTATGGGTGAAGTTCAAGTTGCATATTATTAGAGCATGACAATGTGGTTTTAGAATTTCTTGTATTTGTTTAAGAAAATAATAATTTTGAGTTGGTTATTGTTGGACAAATAGGCCGTTTTGGGGATGATGAAGCAAATTGGGTTTTCTCAAAGGAAGAAAGTGAAAGTGCTTGGCATCTATGGAGTTGGTGGTATTGGTAAAACAACAACTTGCAAGAAATTGTGCAATGACCTATCAAGCGAGTATGAAGGAAGGGTGTGCCATGTTGAGTTTGACATTACATGTTCAAATTCTAAAGAAGTATTGCAAAAAGTGTGTATAGATTTGACAAAGAAAAGAGTTGAGGTTGTTCAACAATTGGTTGAAGGAGAAGTAAGTGCTCAATGCTAAATTATACTTTGTGGTGATGGGAGTTATATATAGAAATGCAACTGCAATGATTTTTGTTTACATGAGTTAATATAGGGTATGAAATTGCTTAGGTTTCATTTTTGGCATTCCACTATAGTATTTCCAATTGTATAACATATTGATTTTAATATATCACACTTGAGAATCTAGTATAATTTACACTTCAATTACATGACATGATAAGGGGGATATGTCACCTTTGTTGAATATTGAGGTGTTATATTATGATTCTTTTGTCCCTTGAAACATTCACATTGTCACATTATCATTATGTATTAACATTATGCATTTGATGTGCTTGCAGTGCATAGATATTTTGAAGAAAAATCTTTCCAATCAACGAACTCTCTTGGCTTTGGATAATGTATGGGATAATGACAAGTCATTGAAGCAAGCATTGTTGTTTTTGAATATGGATTTTCATGAAGAGAGTTTTGTCATTGTAATGGCTCGATCTCATAGTATTTTTGAGCGTTTGGGTATAGACAAAACTGCATGTTTTGAGATGCCTGAACTTAAGCAAGAAGAGGCTATAAAGTTATTCTTATACTATGCTGCAAATGGAAAACATTTTGTAACATCTGAAGAAAAGCATTCTATTGATTTGTGTGTTGCAAAGTGTTCCTTTTGGAAGGGTGATGGAAAAGGTTTCCGTTACCATCCATTGGCATTGGAGGTTTTAGGTAGGCAAGTTAGTTGTCTTGGAGAAATGCCCTCTAAATGGGAGCAAAAATTGGGAGAAGGTTCAAGAGAGACTATTGTCTTTGATGTGCTGGGGATTGGTTTCAATCTACTACAAACACAAGATCAAGCTTTGTTTATGGATGTTTCTTTTTTTGCTTCACCCAATTCTTGGGCTTGGCAACAACGTAATTCATTGAATAAATCCTTGTTTGGTTGGAGGGAACACCTATCTATTCTACACAAGCAAAATGATCAAGACATTCAAAGTCGAGTACGTACTACTATACATTAATCTACGAGATATATCTAGATTTTTTTTTATTAGAAATGATAAAATTTGTAGGTACTTCAACAAGTATTTAGGATGTGGTTGTATATATGGAAGAGAAATTTTTTCCATAGGAATTTTTAATTAAAGGTTCTTGTTGGTTTTTTAGATCCAGTATGTACCTTAGTAGAGGTTATAGTGCATATTTTGGGCATCCCAAGGCCTAATGATTGCAATAGTATGTAAGAAATTGTGCCTGATTATATTTTTTTGGTTGTGTTGCCCTGGCAGTTGGATAATCTCACTTGTAAAGGCTTGTTGCAAGATTCAAACTTTTCATTTGGAAGGATTGGAATGCACGATTTGTATATTGAATTTGCGAAACTAGAAGCAGAAGGGAAATTCGGAAAAGCAATAGACATGTGGGATCGAAGGTGGGTGCATGTAGTTGTGGAGGATGGGGATCTCTCAGAGCTTGAGGTTACACCTGCTGGTGGTCATTGGGAGAAACTGTCACGACTTTCTATACAACAATATGAATACTTGAGTTGTCCTACCAATCCAATTACAAGTTTGGAGGGAATTGAATGGCGGTACTTCTCAAATGTTTTGATGTTGCATCTTGATAGTTTAAGGAGTGTACAAGGAAAATTAAACTTGAAGGGCATGAAGTGCTTACGAAGCTTGAGACTTCACAATTTAGAGTTTCTTGAGAGTCTTGAGGGCCTTTCTGAATTGGCAAACCTCAAGATTTTTGAATGGACAATGGATTTATTTTCTATGGATGAAACAAGAAAGACATATTTTAAGGGAAATTTTCCAGCATCCTTGAAATTTCTAAATGTATCAAGCCAAGGCTTGGTATTGGAGCAAAATGTAGAGCAAAATGTGCTTGCAAGGTGCAAATTCTTATGTAAACTTTCGCTACGTGGCGTGCACGTAGGAGAACTATTGGATTTGAGTGGTTGTTTGTCTTTAGATAGTTTGAATCTCAATTTTCCTTGGATGGAGTCAACTAAGTTGATATTTTTTGTAGGCAAGGAATCTAAACTGAAGTCCCTTTATGTTACATGGAATTGTTTAGTTATCGATATTTCGGTTGCTATTCAAGGGTTAGATCAAGCTCTTGGCTTAGAGCACTTACACCTAGATGGCTGTCCTTTGGAGGGGTTGCCTAGTTTGTTGGAATTGACTAAATTGCAATCCTTGAAATTAGATGGGAACGGTAGGCTCCCTGAACTTTGCATTCCTCACCAAGTTCGGGAGCTTTATTATTCAGTCAAGGGATCTATTGATTCAATTGGGGTACCATTTTTGAATGGATTTGAGCAATTACAAGTTTTGGACTTATCTCGAAGTTGGCAATTGACTCAATTTAGAATGGGTGATTTGCCTGTATTGCGATCCCTTGATCTATGTTATTGCTGGTGTTTAGAGCGATTGCCGGACTTGAAAAAGTCAAGGAGCCTTGAGGAACTCAATCTTGACGAATGTTTTAAACTAAAGCTTCATGAGGAAGACATTCAAATGTTGGCCACATTGCCTTTGCTACACCCTACGCGCTTTTCAAATCTTAAAATAGGAGCAATTAGGTTAGACTTTGTTAGGCGGAAGGTTCTAAGACATCATGGACCTTCTTATTTTGTTCCAAACTCTTGGCTAGCTTGGAAGAAAGGTGAATGGGAGGAGAAGGAGCTGGGGTCACCTCCACTTGGCATTTTTTCTTGATTGCAAATTGCAATAAGTATTCTAATGTTATGTTAGAAGGGTGTAGATCAAAATCTTGTTGATATTTTGAATGCTAATATTGATGGCGTTAATGTTGCCTACAATATCAGACAATTAAACAAGCTGCAAATTTGCAAGCTATATTTGAGGATTTATTTTATGGAAGAGTGTAAATACTTTGTATAATGCTAGGTTGTTGAATATATCAAGGAATTGGTGGTGGCTAGTATTTCAAATATTAGGGGATAAAGATGGATGTGCCCTATACAAACGATGCAACATATATGTGATACTAGGGTCTCCTTCATAGGTGCTTAACCCCTCAAGGCCCTAAACGGACTCATGTGTAGTTTAATAATTTTGGGTGGGTCTTTTGAAGTTCTTCTTTTGTACAAATTTTTTGGTAATTTTGGATTCTGGGAATGTGAAGAGCTACCAAAATGGGTTCACAAATGTAGTAACTTCCATCTTTCATCAATCATGGGTTGTGTGTTCTTTTGTGTCAACTTTTAATTTAGAATGAGTGTAATGCAAACTTGTCTTGTTGTACATCAAATTGCACAATGTAAGAGGTTTCTATTGGATCCATTAATAGGAATGTTAGTTTTTAGTTGCACCTACTACACATGATAATTAATGCCGGTATGGTGTTTCTTGTAATGATCGCATTAACTTGCACTAGAAGTGGAATCATGAAAATTTCAGAGGCTATGTTATGTGGTAGTTTTTAGTATTTAAGATGAAATCAACATATTATAGATATCAATAAGCTACTCAATAAATGAGTTTGATGCAAAGTGTTTTACCAATTGCACACTAGAGATATCCTTGAAGTCTAACTTGAACATTCATCTTTTTTCTTTGACCTCCAATAAGTGAATTTAACCTCGGAGGAATGTGGTCCCCCATGACCAAGGTAGTCACCAAAATACTTTGATTATTGGATGAATAGGAGTATTCTTTGTTTCTACATTTAACATTGAAGCCATGTACCTAAACCTTTTAGATTTTCACCTTTGCAGCATCCTTATAGGATCAATTAACCCAAGAAGGATGTTGGCCTATACCCAAGGAAGCCACTCAAAATGATTTGATTTTTGGACCAATAGTGATCATTCTTCATTTCTATAGTGATCTAGAAAGTCATCTATTGGACACTTTTAGTCCATTGTGTCATTACAAGGTTAACAATCAATGGAGTACATCCTCCCATTCCCATTCTTGTGTAATGCACCTCAATGTTGGACTCAAATTTTCAATCAATTCAAACATTTGAGATATAGAAGAAAAGATATAAGAGGTTTGAAGTTCATTCTGATTTCATGCAACTTTCAAAGTTGCATAAGAAACAAAGTGAAATGTATCCCCATTCAACTAGCTGCAGACTTGGAAATTCAAATGAAACGTGGATTTGGATTTCCATTTCAAAGCCATTTCAAAGTATAGGAGTCTTTCTTGATTTTTTTGGGGACCAAATGAGGACGATTGAACACAGACGAGGATGAAAACTGGAGATGTTGGCAATCCAGTATCCCTGCAAACACATATTGGTATTGAGAATCGGGAACGGACTGTGTCTTTCGAATGAGCCTCCCTGGGATTCAGGTTACTGCACCTCCTCCTTTGCTTGGCCCCTAGAATTGCTTGCTTTGAAATTTCCATGGCTACGTTCCCAGCAGTGCTCCTGCTGCTGGTGAAGTTCCAATCTGCTTCCCCAGCCCAGCTCCGCCCGACTAAACAAAGGGAGGCTTTCTGTGGAACGATTTCGCTGCACCGGCAATTGGGGTTTTGCAAGGGACGGCGCCCTTCAGCTAGAGATAGTAATGGGTGCGTGACTGAAGGAATCGGGAAGCGTTCTGAGGACTGTCAGCGATCACGGTTTCTGTGACGCGCAGTACTGGCGACATCCAAATTGCTGAGGTAAGTACAAGGCACAGCTTCAGTTCAAGGCCAGTTAGGGTTAGAGTTTGCGGCCATCTCATGGTGCAGTACCCTCTCTTGGCGCAGCGGATGGCACGAAGAGCAACATCTAATGACGCACGTTGCTTACTCGTTTCCTTTTTTTTAACAAACGGACAGTAGCCCAGTGCATTAGAGTTCGAACAAAGTACAACCCACGTCAAGGAGAGGGGCACAAGCAGGTTTTTTGTTTTCATTACATTTGGGTAGCGCAGAAAGCGATCGTCAGCGAAGTGGTATAGCGATTTACATCCATCTATATGGGTGAGTACACACATAATCATCCAAAAATGTGCAAGTTCATTGATAATGCATCCCTAGCAAACTCTAGAATACCCTACCGAGTTAAGTGATGAACTTTTTCTTGTGACTAACTAGCATCCTGGAACACCACGTGATTACCACTGATTCAGATATTCCTTACGGTGAGGCCTGATGAGCACCCACGATTTGGCATTCTCGATGGGCGGGTCAATGCCAAAGATGGCAATCTTGAGGTTGAGCTCATCCTCTCCTGTGCAGAAGCAGTGATGCTGCTGCTGGTACGAATGACAAAAGCCCAAATCGATTGGGATTGGATCAAGTTCAACAATGCGTGCAGGTCCAGAACATGTGGGTGATCCTTTCTTCACGCAGTGACAATGAGGCTCGCTCACCGGACATGTCACGTTCCCTACATGAACTGATTTAGAACCTTGAACAAAAATCATAAAGCACTAAGCGGTCAAGTTAGTCACATCGTTGAAAAATACACAAAAAATTCTTGGATGTGCTGTACATCCTTCGTCTCGTAATGATATGCGCTGTTTAGTCAAAACTCGTCTTTGTAACGCATAATATCCTTTGATGCTCTCCTTGCACAGTGCAGAAGGTATTGTGCTTCGTCAAAAAATCCGTTTAGGGTGTTCCAGTCGCTGAAGATTAATCATGGTGGATATCCCATTCCTCGAGAGCCCAAAGGTGAGAATCAAATTAACAGCTGGAAGGAGCAACGAATACTATTTGAAATCGTGCTCCAGTGACTTCAAGCAAATTGATGTGTGTCTGATGAAATGACCAATTACTGAATCTGGCTTATCATTGTTGCACGTTTGCAGTCTCTAGTTATTCATATGGTTTATCTTCACCTTGCCTGCTCCTAGGAATGCAGTGATGAATCCAAATGCGAGATTGCTCAGTAGATGCCGCACCGTTCCTTCTGGACCCCCAGATTCTGTATTGGTTTCCATGCGAAACGCTTAAGAGAAGAGTATTTCAGCATCAGATATATAATTATTCCGTTCGCGAAAGTTGATTCTACTGTAAGCATCCTTGAACATTCAGAATGTTTCCAGCTAGTTGATGACGCTGATTCTTCATCCCTAAATTTTGATTCGGCTTGCAATGAGATGTACCGCAGCTTTTCTCGGTACTACTTTGCTGATATTTCCGTCACCTGCAGAACCTTGATGTACCCGCATCGACGAAGGCAGAGTACTTGAGGAAGAATGGAAAGATCCCAGACCGGTGGAATGACAGGGTAGGTTATTCGCTAGTGTCAGCTGCTTCAAGCTGGACCTGGATTTTTAGTAGAAGTCGGTGACCTTTTAGTGAATATTAATCTTGGCAATTCTCATTTATAAAGACCCTAGATGACTCTTACGATTCCTGCACAACTGACACTCCTCTGTGGAACTTTGCACAAGGACGAGGAGGAATTCGGGCAGCACCTATTAGAACAATTAATTATGCCCTTGCTGGTATGACGGGTGGTGTTGACAGCGATTAAAGCGATTTTCTATCGAGCATTAAGGTGAAGGCAGCCGTAACCCGATCAAATAAGGAATTTCAGACATGATCTAGAGTAGTGCAAGGTGAAGCAAATATTTTTAGAAGTGCAACAACAGGAAATATGGAGATTACCAAAACTTTGGTAATTTTATCGTTTGATTTGAAATTATTATGAATTTTGAAAGCCAAAAGTTGGGCTAAATGCATGTCCAATGTCTAGAGTCATCCAAAACTACTCACTTAGAGTCACTCAAGGTGAAGGACATGTGTCATGGCACTTTGGTACCTAGAAATGCCATGGCACGCAAGATGAGGGACATGTGTCATTTTTTGAAAAACGGAAAAGAGGCACAACCTCTCTTGAAATTTGAGACGCCCTATTGATTGCCAATGGGGAGCCGGTTAGTAATGGGTGGGTTCACCTTAGCAGAATATTTCGGTGTCGATGAATACC
Source organism: Straminergon stramineum (assembly GCA_963920665.1). Taxonomy (NCBI): domain Eukaryota; kingdom Viridiplantae; phylum Streptophyta; class Bryopsida; order Hypnales; family Calliergonaceae; genus Straminergon; species Straminergon stramineum. The sequence goes on from OY987263.1 coordinate 3,729,929, forward strand.
CTGGTGATGATCTTACGACGCATGTTGATGATGTCGGTGACCGAAGGGTAGCCTGGCCTGGACCACAACATCGGCAACTCAGCCAGGTTCCCCTCATCTCAGAGTTCATCATGCACGCATTGTTGAACTTGCTATCGAAACGCGTTTTGGCAGACATTGGAAATGGAAGACCCTCCAGATTTGTAATCTCCGAGTGGCAACCCCATACCTCTTTCGTCCAGATGGATCATCCGCCAGCGTGGTTGTTGAATTTTGGTAGTGATTTGACAGATTTTAGTTTCAGCTTGATTGATTCCTGACGGCCAGAATCCGCGGCCATGTACAATCAAAACACTTGTAGGGGTGAGTGGGACACAAGACAAGTTGCAGTAATTAATTAAAAACCTCTAATTCGCATCCTGATTGAATCCTGATACAGGGGCTCAGGGTCTTCTACCTATCTGCCAATTCTGTATAGTGGGAGGCCTCCCCTTGCGTTAAGCACTGGGCTGCCAGGAGAAATCGTGCCAAAATGTGGAAGATGAATCTCATAGTGCACTGAAGCAGTGCCGGGGATATTTGTATAGGAGACCGGCAAGCTCAGTGCTTAACGTTATTACGACAATTCCACATTCACTGTCTCAATAAAGAAAACGAGTAATTGAGACAAACTTCCTGCCACATATATAAATATATAAGCTTAAATACAGGGCCCAAGCCATGTGGTACCAGCTACCATACCGATAGGAGTGCTCAAGAATAGATTGACCGATGCTCAAAGAGAGTTAGCGTGTCATCCAGGTGGCTCGGCAGTAATGTGATACATTAACTTAACTTATCGGTAGGAGCTTGGCGGAGTCCCCCATGTCCCAGCTGCGCAACGGTGGACAGCACAGCCGCCGATAAGAGAGAATCAACAGCATCAAGGGCCACGATCGGCTTCCAGTAGCTGGAGCATGTTTTGGCTGCAGGGAAAGCAGGAGTCATTTCTTGCACACGGTACAGTATTGGGCACGCCGGCACTGTCCTCAGTCCAAACAAGCTTATGAATTAAAAAGTAGTCTCGGTAGCTCCGCCACTCTTTCGCACAAGGAGTTCCTTTCATTTCCAGTAAAAATTAGTTCACGTGACAATCAGCAATTACATTATCAATCAAAATCAGACTTTACTGATAAGTGATTCCGCTATATAATGGCACGATGCTTTTCTAGCACGATTTGTTGTTCTGGAAAACCGTATGAATTCAACCTCTTGATTGAGGTTTTCGAGACAAGAATCTGTAAATTTTGAAACCAACCAACCAACACGTTAAGTTATCTACACCAGGTAAACGCTCAGGCGGAATCATCGGCAATTTCTCACTTTACAAGGGGCACAACTCTTTGCCTTTCTATGCACAATCCAAACCTTCAACATCAATGGGTTGAAAGAGCAACTATAGATGTGACCATGAGGTGATACGGAGGGTACAAATAGAAGGGATGGTAACATAAGGATTGGAATGTAAATCATAGCAGCGATTTTATTTTGAGCCATTCCGACGCCCACCCCTAAACAGGGTTGATCTCAAACGCTGGCTAAATGTGTCAAGTCTGCTGCTGTTCGCTGATGGGGTAGTCTCATTCAGTAGAACTACATTCTTATTCTTCTGTTCAGCTTCCTTTTTGTCCACATCATGAAGAGAAGCCGCAATAGCCTCCATAAACATCTGTCACCAAAACAACAAATATCCACATCCTCTTTAAAATTCTCAGAATTGATAATCATCATGCAATTTTCACCTCAAAAAGGAGCAAGAAGCTGATCGATTGATAAGAGGTATTTCAAAAACATTGTCGAGCTTATCCAGTTGTTCATACCCGCTCTTCGTCGTCAGAATTTGTAGGTTCGTTTTCAAAGAAGGGCTCGTAATTGGGCGAAGAATGTCCAGCAGATCCGAAATCGTCTCCAATTTGGGAAACGGGCTCCCAGCATTTATCACGTCCATTTGAGGAAGTTACCTTGGACTGGTTAGCATGGACCCCATTCTCAGAAGCCTGCGCGATCGTACCACATGATTAGAACAGAGTATCGAACTTCGGAACAGTCTGTAACTACAGACCAGAACTTCAAATATGGCTTAAGTTTAATAAAATCGCTGCTATGATTTACAGGTAGGCTGCTGAAGTTTATATACCTCAGCACAAGAGGATGTGCCTTCGAATCCATCCCGATCACAACCTCTTAGGTCAGAAAAGTCTCCTTGTTGGTCCGCGAGGTCCACAGGTACCTGTACAAACGTCCCAATAGATCAATTACCACACTACCTTCAACACAGAATTGGGCTGTCATTATCTCCCCCAAATTAATCACGGATGTATCGTACTCCCCAACTTCAGGAAAACAACAACTAGCCGAACGATCAATAAACAATCAAAAGAGAAAAAAGCTGCTCAGAAAAAATAAGATTTAGAAAGACTCATACAACTGTTCGACTCATCTGCCACCGTGAACGTGTGTGCGAGAGTGCATCCTCTGTTGACTCTGAACTTGGGCCTATTCAATCACCAGAAGATCAAGTATTATTCATCACATTTATGCAGCATTATTTTAGCCAAAAATCTGGCAAAAGCGTCTGGATGGAAACTTAAATATGTGCTGAAACGAAGATATGAATTCAGCTACAGATTTCTTAAAAAAACGTCGATCACGATCAGAAACTTCAATCAGTGAATAAGTACCATCGGAGCTGGTACCAGCAGCAGGAGACGACTCAGTGTTGGTGTCGGAAGGTGGTCGCACTGCCCCCAACATCTCATAGAGCGTATCCTGAAATAAGCAAGAAAATCTCAAATAAGACTTGAAAGGGAATTAAAAAACCCTTAGAAACTAATGTATGAGCCATTCAGCTGCAAATTTCTGAATGTATTCAAAAAGCGAGTAAAAGGAAAGAAGACGCACCTCATCTAAATCATCAATATCCAGTGCATCATCAAAGAAAATTGGTTCAGGTACTTCCGGAACCACCGGGGCATCAGGAGGTCGCAAAACATTGTAAAAGAATATCGTGATAGAATCATAGTAAAACTGGGGTCGCGGAGAATTGTGGTCACCATCAAACTTGATTATATTTTTGTCACCCTGTATCATAGGACCGGAGACAATATAAATGTAGTTCTGCTTGAAAGGCCTGAAAATACTCCGAAAAAAATCATCCAATCCAGCTTTAAGAAAAAATCTATAATATTGGGTGTAAATGTCAGTACAAGAGCAGTGAATTCCTGTCCTTGCCATACATGATAATGCCAATAGATTTAACTTGTGGTTCAACGTAGTAAGAGTTCTCAAGTTCAGTTTGTTGCGGTGGTGCTGTTTCTCAGCAACTTGCATATTATAAATCATGAATACGCCTGTCAATAAACTGAAAATGTGCACAAGACACGAGACATTTGCGGTGATACTTACTGTATAAGCCTTAAAGATGAGGTCAGAATGATGAGGTTGTATAAATACATCATCCGTTGCGTGTCCAAAGAGAGCTGGAATGTGCGATTTCCTGGCCACCTGAAAAATAATGACGCAAATTAGTCTTTCAAGGCAATATTAAGTACCATTCGTCAATGCTCAAAAGAAGTCTAAGATTTACTTCAGTATGGTACGTTTGGGATTAACCTGGACAGTGTCAAGGTCCATAATATCAAAGTGGGCCTTTTTTTGTATGGCCTTCCGCATGTACTGCACAGCCACCTTTACCTGCATCCAAGCACCATGCAGCAGGAATATCAGTAGCCTGCACGTGTGCCACCCAACCAGAACAGGATCCAGCATATTCTAGAGCGCCAAAAACAAAAAGTGGAAGTCATTACTAGCTACTTACATATCTTTATCTCATAACTTACCCTATCCTTCTGATTCATACAAGGGATTCATCGTGCAAACAGAAAAATTAGGGAACATGGCAAAACAACCATTACCGTGAACTTTGGAAGGCGAATCTTGTACACATCCACAAGTTCCATCATGAGATTGTTAAGATTTGCAAAAGGGCTGTCCAGAACCATGCCAGCGATGAGAGGGTCTTGAGCTCCGTACATTAGGCTGCAATGATCGACAAAAAGATTACAGTGCATCGACAAAATGGTTACTGTGTGCCAAAAAGACGATTAGAGTGAACTCTACAAGTTATTGACATAAATGGTACTTGCACTTTATAACACGCAGACGGAACGCGAGTCCTCAAATCGACGAGACGTGTTAACAGTGGCCAAAGAGATCATTTAAGTATACACATGCAAAACTTTCTTGCATCCATAATCGTGAAAAATCTGAAGAATGACAGACATTACTCGACATTTCCTGGACGTGCAATCCATACTACAGTGTCTTGAAGACGAAAGGGTGAACTGAATGTAATACCAGGTAACTGCTCCCATGGAGCGCCCCCATAAACCAATGCAGGAAACTTGCTCATCAGTCCGCAAATGATTCACAACTGCTTTCAAATCATCTGTCTGCACACAGTGTAGACGGTATTATACATCAGCCCTATAATACAAAGTGTCCATACAAATAGATTTAATGGGCTCTTGTGCACGTTAAGAGCATTATTACTCCTCAACCGGCACCCAGACATCTTCAGCAAATCCCTATCAAAGTATCAGTGCACGCAAGGAAGCAACCCCTCTTATGGAAGCAAACATTCAGTCACCCAAAGAAAATAAATTTCAAAACCCATGACGGGCACTATGTTATAAAAAGAAAGATGGTGAGACAGCAGAAATCCATCACAAAGAAGGAGATTTCAGAAATCAGATACCTCATTCCAGCCCAAGCTGACGTAATTGCCATCAGACAAACCCGAGCCTGAGAAGTCTAATGTAAAGACAGTTATATTACACGGTAGAAGTATAATGGCTGCTTCATTTGCATCGGCTCGGCACCCACTGCACGTTGACATGAAACCCATTCATCTTATTATTAACATTGAAAGCCAGAAGTCCGAACACAAGATTTCAAGCGTAACGAGAATTGCCAACTATTCTAATCCTTGCTAGTAAGGTACTTAACACACTATCAGTCCCACCTAATAACTAGAAGCCTGCAGCATTGGATTCAACTTAATACGGAGTAATATTTTAAAGTCAAGGAAAAATAATATCTGAAAGTCAAGGAAAAATCTGGAAGAATTATAAAGCAAGTCATAGCTATACCAGCATATATACATGATTATCAAGCATCGAACGACCCATTAGAAGTCTGCTAGGACTCTGTTGTAACTTACCTGTTGCCATGACAGTATACAACGCAAGGAAGGGGTTCATCCTTGGGAGGAGATTGGGGCATGTAGTGACTACATTGCATTACATGACCTCTGCTATTTATAACCTGCAAAAAAACCACGTAACCAAATCAGATTATTGCTGAGCCAATCTGATATCGGTCTTTGAACAAGTTGCTCTCAAGAAGGTGCTCATTAATGCTACGGGAAAGCACAAGAAAACATAAAATATGAAATAAAACATCCCTATATGGACAACACCGAAATCCTTGGTCTTCAGCATTAGCTAAAGAGGCCCCCTTTTGAAACTATACATATTTATACAAACAAAATCTGATCTCACAATACCGTATACACACACAATTTAAATCTTCACCCGCACACTTCATACTGATTGAAAAATTAATCAACCAAAGTAATAACCAACCTGGAGATCTTTTCGTATGTACTTCCGGCTTTTCAGCATAAATTCATGCTCAAGTAAGTCGAGAGATGCGCTGTAATTCGCTCTGCAACAAGAATGCGTGCCGTTCACAAATCATTGTTAGCACTTGCAAAATCCAACGAGTACAAAGATGTCTACCATCATCAGAAAGCGAAAACACCCAACATTCATTAATCTTGCTTCAATCCCCTTTGAAGAAACTCATGTTACGCCATGCTTAAAATGAAGTTCAACAAAGATTTTCCAAGGACGATATTTCTACTCCATTGCCGAGATAACACCAGTAGAAACAAATTATTAAGTTCAGAAGGACAATAATTTGTCCTTCTGATCTTAGGCACTGGAGTGAAAAGTCACTGCCAACCGAATGAAAGCCAGCATTCTGTTGGGTTGTCATTAGAAAGACAAATTACAGAAAAATAGAAATATAGATTGAGAAGGTTACCGTGGAGGCCGAATCACAAAGTTTACTAATTGCTCCATCATCCTAGCCAGGAGGATAATACAGATCTCCCACACAGCTCTTCCGGAGATCCCGCTGATTGTTGATTACTATCACCCGCAGGCCAATTTTAGTTGCGCCATGAACCTAGGTTTTCCCTTTTTCATCCTCAGAAGCTCCTTCTTGCTGAACTCCAACAAAAAAAAAAAATCATTCCTAATCTGACCTAACTGACGACCTCACCTCCCACCGGCGCCCATAGATATACGCTCTTTCAAAATCATCTGGTTTTGCACTGTCACCAAACCTCGGAGAAGCAGGTTTATAGATGATGTCTAATGTCTGCTTACAGTGCCGCAACCCCGAAATACCCAGTTCTTCAAACTGCAATCTTGCAACTAACATGCTAGAATTGCGCCCTTGCTGGAGTATTGTGCGAACAAACCTTTAACGTCCAACAGATTGCAGTCTTCTTTAGTAGCAGCTTTTCCAAAACCACATGAAGCACTTTAGAGACCGTGACAGAAATATCTCAACCTGACCACCTTTCAGCTTCTGAGTACGCTCTGCAAAACTTACTCAAGTATCTCCTCTAAGTGATTCAGGCGAACTAAGAAACGCAGCACAATGCTCACTTTGCAGTGACCCGGGCCTTTGATAGCAATTTCTTCAGGTATTCTTCTTATTCACTTCCAGAGAAGAAACAGAACGGTTTAAACACTCAATCTTGGATCCTGTCCTCCCAGCGATATTGCATTTACTGTCTCCGTAGAGGAAAACCTGATTAAAAAAATATCCAAGACACTACCCTATTAGCAAACAGGACTATCAAACCTGAATCAGTGAAAGAAAGCTTGTAATCATAAAACAAAAATGGCGGCTCACAAGACCACTCAACAAATTGCTAAACAAAAGCAACAGGTTGAAGAACATAAAGGTTTCTGCGTGAAAACGCAACCAACAGAACCAAATCGACCAAGAGTATAGACGCATAAAATTTAGTTTCTCTCTGCTTCAACCCTTTCAACACTCGACAAAGCAAAAAAATTCGAAGCAGTTTGAAATTTGAACATCCAGTTCCAAAAATCTAAACAACGACGAAACACACAGCACAACGACTGCAGGGAGATTAAAACTAAGAAACAAAAATCCTTCAGTATTTGTCACTCAAAAACACCTAGTCCTGGTTGCGGGTAAGACACACATGCTATTCTGCCACACAACAAGGAAACCTAGAAAAATCGATTCCCGTGACTTTTAACTATCCAAAGACCTCAAAATCGGCACCAAAAATTTCAGCAATTCGCAAGGACACCAACCCTAAGTGAAAACCATCCGCGCGCACTGCAACCAGAAACCTTCCTTAACTGTACACTCAAAGTCGAGCGTCCCCGAACGCACTCAAACTATCCCCCAGTCAAATTTCCCAAACAGTGCTCGCTCCCGGCACCTCTTCAAAATCTCGGATCACATCCATCCATCCACACCAAACCAAACCATACCTTCTCACAACGCCAGAAAACGCACCGAAGCACGCTCCCACCACCGAACACACCACCATCCACAGATCTGTTTCCACACCACTGTATCCACCATGATTACATACCGGTCTCGAAGGTTCGTTCCACAACAAAAGGCGGATCAACTCTGCATGCGACTCGGCGCATGGCCAGACAGGGTAACTTCCAGATGAAAAAGAAAAAGCAACAAATCGAACAGAGAGAACACACGAACTTACTGGACTGCACTTCCCGTTCCAACCCTGACGTGCTGGAACCGAAAACTCGGCACGGCTGTCGTAAAAGAAAAAACACTCGCGGGAGTCGCGGGAGTCGCGGGAGCGGAGATTCCCAGCGCAAGCAATGTCTGACAGTTGCCGTTTCTGTAGCGCCTGTTGCGATCGATTCGCGCGTTGCGAGAATCGGAGGGCGCAGGACGCGGATTGATTGACTGGCCGTCGATTGCAAGTTTGCAACGAAAGCTTCGAAGACGAAGCTTGGGTTGAATGCAGCAAGCCGATGAAGGCGAAGCCAGCGCAGACACCAGGAATTGAGAACCGGAGGGGTTTAGCCCCTGGTCATGGCCGGATCTCGACCGCTTGTCCCGGTCACATTCCCCCGACTGATTGAGTGGTAAATCCACACAGGTAGGCTAGCTAACTAGTGAGCCCTATTGTCGGCACGATTTGGATGAAAACTAAGGGCACTATGACTTAACAGAGTCATTCGTTCGGGTAGAATGGTGAGTGTTAAGTACACTTTCTATTGAGTTGGGTCTTCTCTTATATCTCTTGCTGAATTATTGAGTACATAGAGCTTTCAGTTTGATTGGCAACGTTGGAAGTACCTATCTGCATAAATATTTTGATGTAACAGGTTACGTCATTTGGGGCAGGGAGAATTGACCTCCTCATTGCCCTGCAAAACGGTAATTGTAAAAAATTGCCCCCTATTTTGTGCCACATTTTCTAGTATTTCTTCATCTCTCCTATCTCATTTGGGGCCTTTGATTGCAAATATGAATTCAAAATTTGTAGATGTCATCATGAGTTGCAAATAAAAAATTTCAGGTATTGATACTAGGCCAATTGGAAGGCCATCTTTTTAGGAAGAAACTCAATCTAGACTTAAGTGAAATCATGAGCATGATGAAGAAAGAAAGGTGGAACTATGGAATGGTTAGGTTAGAGCAAAAGAAAATTTGTAGGAGCTAAAATTCTATATTCAAATGTGAAAATATTATACTACAATATGATAATTTGCAAGCCATTAAGGAATGTTATTGCTAAGTATTGATGAAATATTTGATACACTTTGTTTGGATGCAATTCTTTTGAACAAAATTCTCATTATGGTATCTTCATGATATTTTGTAAAGTTATTACAAGCTTCTTTTAGATAAGCCCCCCTCCCCGGTTGTAACCATCAAAATCATCATGGTTAATCTTAGATAATTCCATTATAGCCTTCCAATAAGTCTAAACATGTCTTTCTGAATGAATGAGCTAATTGGGCATTATTGGAATTTGAAAATGATACTTCTAGAATGCACAAGTAATGACTCAAAAGTGACTTGGTGGCTACAATAGAAGCATGTTATTCTTGGGTGAAAATTCAACAAAAAAACTCAACATTGAAATGGTTGTTTTGTATGGGTGGATATTTGAATAGCCAATATGATAATTATGATGCCCAATCTAACAATGCCACCATTGCACACGATGAATGCTACAACACCACAACTACAACCCATGTTGGATAATATATCCTTATGATAAATAGTTTAGACCATATTAGATAACTAATTCACTGTACCATTTTCTAAATCCAAACCTTACGACCATTTGAAATGAGTAAAATGACAATTATAAATTCACTTTTTGTATAGTTTTTGGAGATACCTAGTGCCACTTAATAGATTTAGGGCATATCAATTCAAAAATCCATAACAATTGTCATTGAAATATGATTCTCCTTCTTATTTTCTATATTCAGTTTTCTCCAAATGAAGAAATCAACAAATAACTATCTTCCTTAGCACTCCCAGGGATCAAATCCGAAATTGTGCCCACGTTAGGCTTGCTTTCAAGCAAATCAAGTAAGGTAGTTTGCTCTTAAAGCAACCTTTCAAAAGCTTATTGCATTATTTTAGGGGGAAGTTAAACTACTTGAAACAATTTTTCAGTAAACTTTTGTAGGAAGAAAAATGGAATTGACATCTGACCCTAGTCGTTTCATATTTTTTGGACCTTCATGGAATTAGTTACAAATTTTTGAAATTGAAATGCAGTGGTCACTAAAAACGACCCACCTCCTGAAATGTAAACTACTGGTACATCGAAGAAAGCAAAATGTACCTCTCTGTTAAAGGTTGCTTTAGAACAGAGTCCCTTTTAGAGCACCCTACCTTTAGAGTGTCTCACTGGTTCAAATAATGCTCACCGAATGTTCACCTTCACTCAATGTTCGTCATGTTTTCAGTTTGTGGAGTACAAGCCTGCCTCATCTCAATTTCAATAGTAGAAGTTTCTTTTAATATACTTCTAATTCCGGCGTTTCGAATCTTAGTGTAAACTGGAGAAACTCGTGTTGATTGAGGATTCCTCTGTTGGATTATCAGTACAGTAGTCTTTCTTAAATCCAAATCATTTACGGAGTATCTAGAGTACAGCACTTCTGTCCTGTAAAATTCCCCAAAGGAACTTTATGTAAAGCTTCTATTTCTCTTTTTCTACTTTTCTTCTGAAAGTTTCTGGATGATGAGATATCTACTCAAGTGACGCTCGTGTTTTTGGTTGTATTCGTCCAATAATTCCATGTTCCAGGGAGTGGAAGCTTTAATTTGCACTGCGACACCAGTTGTCAGGATGCGGCACTGGTTGTTCTGATTCCATTTAATACCGAACAGGAACGGCATCCAAATTTGATCAGCACCGGAGTTCATTAAGCTTACACTGATTTCACCTAGTAGTGTGCGTGACACTAATTTACCAAAGTCACGCTATTTCAATTAGTGCAGGACTAAAATATTATTTGTAGTACTGATTTCACTTTGCGCCCTCACAAATACGAAAAATTAGTGTAGTTGCAAGGGCCTTCAGAGCTCCTATTCAACGACGCTCCGTCCATTCATTTGCACGTGACTGTTCCCGTGCTCACATGGGTTCCAGAAAGCTGTTACTTATGCTTTGGCCAGTCATAAAAGTCAAATGAAACTAGGTAGACAACAAATGGTTCTAGCACACACTCTCAAGCACGTCAAACATACAAAGAAGAATTCGTCAATCTAGCAGAATATAGTCCGGCAATTTCAACACTGTCGTTTCCACCAGGTATAAATAGTATTGAAATTTGCCATCTTCTCATCGTTAGCAGTGACTACTGCTCTACTCCGGAAGAGTGACTACCTGGCTGAGGATCAGGTCCGACACGGATTTGCCATGGCGGTCCAGCCTTCGAGAGCAAGTCACCCCACCATCGAGTACATCTTTCACCACAATATTCAGAGCCGCTACACCTGGTACCGCAAAGACCTCTACCAAAGATTCCATCCCATGCACAGACCTTGAAACATCATCTCGGCCAAGGAGAAGGTGCTTCAGTACTCGAATCACCCAGGCTGGGGTGATGATGAGCTGCAGCCGAGCCAGATCTGTCCGGCAGTGAGGAATGACACTCACGTTCAGTTGGTTGCCTTTGTCACCTGTTCTTCCATGGGCCACTTTGTAAAGCGGTAGCTCCACACCTGATGGGGCTGGCGATGCTGGAAGCTGGGAAGAGATACTGGTTCGCATTGCAGTGCTCATACCTGTTTAATAGTCTCCAAATAGGTCAATATTTGCCTCTCGTCAAAACGATTATGGCAATTATGTAGGGATTTGACTCTTAAGTGCTCAAATGGCCAGAATTGTCCGCTTCCGTATCCATAAGAGTTGAAATAAACCATAACCACATTCAAGGAAGGTAACAAAAGGTAATAATAAAAATAAGAAATCATAACCTACATTTTCAAACGATATTCTAAGCATGTTTAGAAGCTTCCTATAATTGATTATCAGCTTCCAAAGAGGACTTTCTACTTGGAGTATAGGAACTTGGCGGTTATTGACAGGAAGCAGTAATGAACACTGTTACCTGCTTCGTTGTGTATTTTTGACGACGGGGACAAACGGGTGCTTCCAGGACTATGTCTCCAGGATGTCTTCCACTGAACTTGCTCACGAGGGACCTGCACCGATTAATAACACTGATGAAACACAATGTTTGTATGATCCCTGGGTTTCTTAATCTAGGGCAAGCCCAAGTTAGACTCCCAAGTAGGTAAATAAAAACCATGTTATGAGATTTGGAAGATAAAGGATGTGCATTGTAAGAATGAAAGAACTGCTGATGAGAACAGAGTCCATACCAGGGATTTATGTAGAAGTATCTCGTGGTTAAGTCCTGTTCTGTCCATTGAGGTCAACCAGTTGAGTTAAGAATTCGGTTTCAATGACAAACATTCGGCACTAGACATGCTCAATCAAGCTTGTGGCCGCACCATTTCAAAGGTTATAGGAACACCCGTCAGAATAGAGTGATTCGCAAGATCTGCAACACTACTTTCAGACACAGCTCTATGAATGTCCTGCGTCTTACTTGACTCACCTAATTCCACCGCCACCTGCAGGACCATTGGTGTAGAGAGCTTCGAACTCCTGAATGAATTTTGAAGCATGCGTCTGCATCTCAAACAGTCCGTCCATACGCAACCGCACCTCATTTGTTTCGGGCTTGGCCGGGGTTGCTTCATCTAAAGAGAATATCTGAAGACTATCCTGACCAACATGGTATGAAAGGATGCAGGAAGTAACTCCAGGATGAGTCTCCTCCAACCATGCTCGCACCTGTTACTCTTCTCAGTCATTATTTGGGTTCCAGTGTACCCGTTATCAACATTCACAACACTGTGCGAAATTCTTTCGGGAATCAACAATTCGTTTCAAAACCCAACCATGCCATCTTAGGATCGCGTGACATTGAAAAAACGGTAGCATACTTGCCATGGTTGCATATGGTACTCATGTTCCTCCAGTGCACTACGGATTTTGTCATATATTATCAAGAATAGCATGTGTGCTGATTAAAATCTCGACACCATGAGGTTGAAAAGACTTACCAGATAGTCAGCAGCAGCTGCTCGTTCAAGGCATGAGCTGCCCCCATAGGAAATTTCTCCCCATCCCTTCCACCCACAATGCTGCAATCGCCCAATCATACACAAAACTCAGCCCACATCCTAAATAAGATGCTATTACTTGGCTTCTGCTTTTGGTAGTGAAGTAAGTACAAGACTATTGTAGCAACTCTGCTCCCACCCCCCACCCCCCACCTTACCTTGGGAATTAATCGCAGGAGCTCCACAGGTGCAGATAGGGCTGCAGGCTGTGCACCCTTGGCTATGACTTGGTCTGTAGAAAGGGGCTCGAAGCACACATTGGTGAAGTTCACTATCTGGCAAGCAGAAGAGTAAATTCCGTGATCCATGCATAATCTCAAACATTCCATGCACAAGATTGTAAAGCTCCATGAAACCATCAAAGACCAGAATAACAACGAAGTTGCAACATTAATACTTCCAGAAGCTCAGAAGAGACAGACAATTCTTATGCTTGAGACGCATACCACATCGGGCGTAATGTATCCTGCAGGATCCCCAATCTCATACAGAAGTTGTTGCGTACATGTCGCAACACTCAGCTCCCCTCCACTATCCTTTATCTTGCCCAGTGTAACTCCGCCACCCCATGTCACATCGGCATAGGGCAGTGATGCGGCAAGGAGCTGTCCGACGGACGAAGACCGCCGAGGGTCAGCTGTCAAGAATAGCAACAAAACAGCAATAAATCACACTAAGACTTCACTACTGAATACTTCAATCAACCTCCAAATTGCCATTAAACATTAGCACCATGGACACGAGTACATGTGTACTGTAGATACACAATCCCAACGCATGCACGTGATATAGGATTCACCGAAGATGGGAATTAGAGAAATTGGCTTCTTGACGAGGTGAACTAGCACGACAGAGTATTTACCAGGGTGCATGAAGTATCCACCAGTCAACTGACACCCACATTCAAGGAGATGGCCTGCAAGTGTCCCTTGAGCAAGACACTGCCAATCTTGCCACTTCCAACCAAGCTCATAAATCTGTAAAGGATTAACAACCCAAAACAATCTCATATCTCATGCTCCTTCCGATCATTTCCTCAGAGAAAGCGTCACGTGGATCATAAAGCAGCATAAGAAGCAACATCAACTATTCAATATCAACCAGATCTTATGAACGATTGGCCTTTGGCAACTGCTTCATGGAATTCCAAATTTCAACATTGACAGCACCTAGGTTAAAGATTGAAAACGAGTGAATCGTTTACCATAGGTGCAAGGAAAAGAGATGCATCAGCCACGCGTGACGTGATAAGCACATCTGGTCGTGACGTTTCTAATGCGTGCACTACTGGAGCTGCTCCAAGGTATGTGCTATATCCCTAATATTACACAGATCCATGTATGTAAAACCTCAATGTTTAGGATATTTTGCATTCAAATCCATGGCAAGTTCGAAATCTAAAGCAACAATTTAAACCTAGATGCACATGTGAAACCCTGCGTACACGTGGAACACCGGTTGTGCTAATAAGAAATTAAGACACTCCAGAAGCTGTTCCAAAATACAAATCTGAGACTGACAATGCCGACAGCCCTTTAATAACTTACCCCAACCTCATGCTTGGAATCAGGCTGCTGAGAGCGCACTGCAATACAGCAATAGTTGAAAACAACCAGATTACACTTAAACTAAAACACAAATCCACCACTGTTTTGCATAAGCAGAAAAAAAACTGGAGGCAATCTGTAGAGATTTCTGCGAAAGACCTGTGTCAACGTCAAGAAGCTCATATGCCACGGCCACAGTGATTGAAAGGCCCAATTCAGAGGCCAGCTCCATGACTTCCTCCTGAGCGCCCAAAGGATCGACTGCACGCTAGCAAACCCACCGTTCCAATCTCAGCTCCCAGATAATCTTTTAACTGCACTCTTTCAGCAATGCAAAATTTTCTAGAAAACCCGCCACCAGAATTGTTCTTAAAATAGTAGAAGCGTTACAATTGACAGGTTTTCTATTAAAAACGAACTCAAATGGCATTACATTTGGCAGGGTTACGTTAGAAACAGGTCGGAAATGACGTTTCGATTGGCAGGTTTAACGCGGCTAGGTTTTCAAGGAATCCTCTTGGGGATTTTTCTACTATTGAAATTGAAACCATTCAGATTGTACAATTGCAACTCACCAGCTCCCATGTTGGTTATCAAACGAACTCCTCGGCTGAGTGCTTCAGGCAGGAGCAAACGCATCCACTCCGAGACTGTTCCATAATGAATAAGAACCCTCACATAAGAATGACATAGAGCATATCAAGAACAAAATTCCAATCAAGAGCTTCAAAGATTTGACATTAACTTTCTGGCGCAGCATCAATGAGATTTACTCACGTTCCCAGATGGTCTCGGGGAAAATGCACAAATATTTGAAACAAAAAGGGTAACAGGAAGTATAACAACATACTCCGAGGATCATAGCCCTTGCCACCAGCAACCATGGCCTCATAGCGGGTTGACAACGTGCGCTCTGCCAAGCACTCCAGAACTAGATAATGCATATCAGGCACTTGCTGCAGAAGACGAAGAGCTGCGTTCGGTCTGTCTCCAGCAAACCCTGCCCCACATCCTATGCGCACAACATCCCTCTGCCGCCGGATGTTATCTCGCAATTGACGCTGCTCATCATCATGTCATTTTCGTACATTATCAGGACACCTCACAAGAAAACCCTAAAGGAAGCTCTTCTCAAAACCTTGCGACAAGCACATGAAAATGTACTCCAACACATAGCTAGTGCTTCAAGGTCAGTTACACCTTCAACCACTCGAATTCTACAGGACGCTAGTAGAAATTTACAAGTGATCCCGATCTTGAAGCTTCGTTTTCTCTATCCCCAAATTCACAGCTGGGATTACTACTTCGGCATAATGGAGCAGCACAAGTACCTGCTGCACGCAGTCGAGCTTCATGTCCACCACCTTCTCTTGGCATACGACCGAAAATCTCTAGAAAACTCCTCTTCCAGAACCAGGAATCACCAATTTGATACCCAAAACTTGAACAAGACTCGGACTTCAAGTAATTGAAACAACAGTTGCACATCTAAAAGTAGCATCAAAGAGGTGCAGTATGAAAATTTCATCAAGCAGTCCCTTGAGGTGGTGCCGAAGGTATGAGTACGGAATTGAATGACGATCAGTTGTAGCCTGCTCGTGACACTTGGGTGACTCAGCGCTACCCCAGTTTAGGGTGCCTTTAGAGCATCTCCACCAGAAAGAGAAGTCCATGGAAACCCAAAACTTTGGTATTCTTGGTTGGCTAAGCTTAGTCACCCTATTGTGGCCAAAAAGACTACTTTTGTGCCTTGGAGGGTTGAGGAAGTTTGTGTTTTTAACACTTCAAGGACATTGCAAGTCTCATGGGCATTTTAAAAGTCAAAATCTGAATTTTTACAAAGTTCTTTTGATTTTAAATGTTTTTTAAGTTTAACTAAGAAAATGTAGATCCTATAATTTATTTTTTATTCCAATTTTATTGTTTTCAAAATTGTTAAAATTGTAATTTTTGTGACACTTTGAAGATAACATCTTGAAAGCTCAAAATACACCACTCTTGAACTTTTTCTGTCGAATTTCTATTGGTATGAATTCAAGGTGTACACCAATTATATTACACCATGATGTTTGTCACTATAATTTTCATTTTCTTGAAAATTTTCTTATAATTTTAAGCTTTTTTGTAATTACTATGATTTCCTAGACATGAAATGTCTTTTGAGGGTTAAAACACAAGTAGGAAGAATGAACTTGTTCTAAATTTATGAAGGGATATGCCCCAATCCCCATAAGTGTTTAGAAGTCCCTTCAAAATTAAAAAAATTTACATTTGTAATGGTCATCTTACTCATTTAGAAGAGTTGCAATATCATATTGTAGACTTAAAATGATCAACTTCTTTTGGTTTTATCATTTATGCCCTAAAATATAAATGACCCTATTGTGGTGATCATTTCACTTAAAAACTATGACTGGCATAACCTAAATATCTCTTACACTAATCACTAAAGTTTTTCAATGATTAGAGGCTAAAACTCCTTCAAAATATTTATCCCTAAAACAAGGTAAAAGTCTTCATTTGTATATTTTTGGAATGAAAGCAACCTTAGGAAGTCTTAGTTAACTTATTCAAATACATCCTACCAAAATTTTGTAGTAAATATCTCCATCAATTGAAATTTCATGTGCCTAAACTTCAAAATTTAGGCTTCTTTAGCCCTTCCGAAAGGTAAAGTTTGGTCTTTTAGCATTTTTAGAAAAAATCCACATATGTCCCATTACTTTTTCATTTTAGTCAATAAGTTGAAAAATCGTTTGAAAATAATTGAAAAAAAAAATTAAACTAAAAAAACTTTTATGTTCATCTTTAAGAGAATTATAAAGCAGAATGTGGTACTTGAGGAAAGGAGAATATCAATTGCTAATAACTTTTGTAAGAAATTGAGAATTATCATTTCCTTTAGTTTTTATTTGAAATTTTAAAAAATTGAGGTAAAAAAAAACTTCTCTACATACAAAATTAAACCTTCATAAATTTTATCTCATAATTTGGAATTGAATAGTTCAAAGTTTTTGTGTGGGTATCAATCTATAAAACCAAATATAATTAATTGATATATTTTTCTAATATAATTTTAGCTATCCAATTTGACATTGAAATAATAAAAAAACTTATAACTTTTGCAATACTAGTTGGAATGATACAAAACAAAGCTTCATATGTAGATTAGGATGATTAGCATGCATCCAAAAAATCTCATCCAAGAATTCCAAATTATAAAGTCAATAGAATCTGCCTAAGGTTCTTCTAATATCCCAAGTAGGATCCTTAGTCTTTTAGGGTTAAATACAAGTTGTGTCATAATTTCATTCATTATGTTTGCATTTGCACAATTTTCCTTCATTGTTCTTGTTAAATCCTAATGACATCCAAACATCTTTCTCAAGAAAACCTTGTAGTCCTTGACAGAAGATTTTTGGTAGTGTTGCCATTGCAATGTTGTCCTTTTAGTTATTGAAGAATTTGATAATGATAAATTTACAAATATTGGCAAAAAGAATCCATTTAGTACAATAACATTGCAAACCAAACATGCATTTCAATAGTAAAATTGAGTTAAGAATTTTTGTAGAGAGTTCATATAAGTGAGGTTGAATCAACTACTATTTTTCTTCTAGTGAGAATAAGAAAGTTAAAGTCATGACCTTTAGTCACTAGAATAAAATCTTCCTTAATGAAGTCTTGATAATAGTGAAGATGAACAAGGTGTCATTAAAATATAAGCACATAAATTCTTTAACCCCTAAATGCCCAAGGCTTGTTTGGAGCTCCTTGAAATTTGCTCTAAATTGAACAAAAAGTCAACATTTTCATAAGTTGTACCAATTTTTTTGGAATTGTAACCGTACAAATTCAAAGTAGACATGTTAGAAATTACATAGGCAAAGAAAACATAACAATATTACTTACAGATTGAAAGATTATAATGTTTCATCATGAGGGTGTAAAAACTGTGAAAATTTTTCAAATCACTTTTTGCATGTCAACTCTAAAAAGTTGGTCACTAAAAAAATATGAGGTTATAGGGCAGAGCATGCACAACCCCAATCAATTTACGACTTTTCAAAATCTATTCTACAATTTTTTTAAATGAATTTTGAATGCAATTTTGCCTCCAAGATCTAGTGTATTTGAGGCTCATTTCCAAGAGCCCTCAACACTACGGGAAGTCAAGATTGCAATGGGCATCCTTACACTAAATCTTCAATAGAAAAATCATAATCCTTTATTTTTCAGATCAACTTTTTGATCCTAAAACTAGACTTCAAAAAGAATTATCCAAAAATATAAACTACTCATAATAGTAATTTGGTTGGGTTTTACGTAACTTCAAAGTTTTTGAAACACCAGAATTTGGTGCCTTGGGCATTTAGGGGTTAATATTACAATCTAAGCATTCCAAATGCACATAATAATAGGACTAAAAATTTAAATTTCCATATTCAATCATTTTTTTAAGTATGGAGTCTCATTTTTTTTTTTTCTATTTTTTACTTTGAACGGAAATTTTATAGATTTTAGCACCAATTTTTTGTTGATGTTTTCAAATTGCAACCAATTTTTTGCCAATTCCATTGGCTAGTTGTGAATTAGTTGCCATTTTTTCCCAAACAATGATCGAAAGCACACAAAACAAACCTTGAGATGTAGATTATGACCTACATTAACTTCAAGAATGTGAATATTACCTAGATCATATTTTATGAATTTCTCATGGGGCACCAACACATTCAAGACCATATTTTGGCCTTAAGAAACTTTAGAGGTAAACAAGCATTAATTACAAGCTTAAATGCCTGCAAGGACATCTATGGTTCATTGTTGAATAATGTTATCATAAAAAAAAATTGACCATATCATAGTTTGAATAAATAACAAACATAATGCTGTCAATCATGGGGTGACAATTGCATGACATTCTAGAAAGTTGGTTTCGAGAAAAAGGTTTGAATGAAACACTTGCAAGCCCATTTTTGCAAACTTGCATGCTAATCTAGGAGGCACCACCCTCACTTGAAAAGACAGGCAGCCACCATCTTGAGATGCAAGAGCAGGCACAGATTCAGGAACTCTGCATATGTTGCTCAAGTTACAACACAATGGTCTGACTTAGTTGCAAGTAAGACACAATCTTTGAGGTGATCACATCCGAAATCCAGATAGAATTACGAGGGAAAGGAAAAATTCTCGATTATGGACGAAGAACTCGAAACCGTTCACGATACAACACGCAACTTGAATAGCCGGTGCGCTGATAATAAAGTCAGTGATCGCTCTTTCAATTGTGGAAACGCTAAAGTAGTATAAACGGTTTATTGCAGTAGATGGGATCTCTGCAGACACTATCCTATTTAGCAAAACAGTGCAAGAGGACATCACTCATTGGCAAGGGCCTCATCCAGCGAGGAATCATCAGGTGAGCTTGCAGCAGGACCAGGGCCCGATGAAACCTTCACCATAGCTGGCCTCAGCAACCTATCTCCTATTCTAAAACCTCGGCGAAATTCTTGACTAACGACATCTTCAACAAATTCTGTCGAATCCTCGCGCATGATTGCCTCGTGAAGCTGCAGAAGCACACAATTAATGCTCAGAATCAACTGCTGGAATATGCAAAGACAATAAAGCGAGATTGTAACCCAGCACCCAACCACAGAAGAGATATGCTCAAGTGTATCTCCTTCATCCAACGAACTCTTTATGTATTACCTGGGAGTTCTTATGCATATAGTTTATGTACTACGGAATATTTAGAGACTTACTAAGGATTTACTAGGCTTCGTGTGCACAGGCTAGTGGTTTAGCCCTTTAGGCTCAAGGCTACCTCAGTGATATCGTACTTTGGCTGCCTCAGGATCTCGGTTAATTGAAAGAACATAAAGTAACCCAGTTCCAACATGAGCAAGATACGAAAAATGCAAGAGAAAGAGGAAGGCACAGGCTGTTTAGTACTCATGTAACATAAATGCAAGAGTGCGCTTGCAGTAAAAAACCCTCAAACGATGTGCAAGTACGAGTCAAGAATTACTTACGTTAGGATCAAAGTTCGTGCCGACAGTTTCTACGGCAACCACTCCAAGTGATTTCATGATCTCCACGAACTGCTTGTAGATACCCTGGTAGCTATTATCAATCTTAATTTCGGCCTCAGTTTCCGCCTTGATGGACGTCTTTGCCCTTTCGAAGTTGTCCACCATGGGAAGCAAGCTCTCAATGACTTCACCCTTGACGTTTCCTGCGGTGGCAAGGCGGTCCCTCTCAGCCCGCTTTCTATAATTGTCAAAGTCCGCATTTAGCCGTAGATAACGATCCTTCCCAGTAGCAATCTCCTCAATCAGAGCATTCACTTTCTCTCCCAACGAATCTCGCTCACTAGCAGTCGCCTCCAACTCTCTCTCATATCCACTAATCGATCCCTCATCGTTCGCTGCTAATGCTTCTTTGTAACCCTTAAGTAAAGATTGAATCGTTGATGGCGAGGCTTCTTCCGCAGCTGGAGCTTCTTCACTGGAACCATTGCTCACGTCCTCCTCTTCCTTGGCCTCCTCCTGTTCCTCCTCCTCAGTTTCCTACCAAACATTACAGAATTTTCACTTCAGTCACAGCCTAAAAATTCGGGCAGTGGCAAGACATGATTCTACGAGACTCGTTAAACATATCAAACTCAAATAACGAAACTATTCACCTCCTGGAAGCTGGAATCAGAAATTTTTCATGTTTTCAATCAAAAACGAAACTCTACACAAGACAAAATTTATGCTTCTCGAGCACATGAGGCATCACACACAAAAAACGACCCACTTCTGTGAAACCCTAAATGGAAACGCAGCGCTATCTCTAAGAACGCTGTCTTTCTATGTCTTTCCTCCTCACCGGTCTTCCATAAACCCCCAATACAATAAAAAGACAAGAGCCTCAAACCAAAATTCCAAACTCAAACTTACACAAAATGCATGCACGCTGAAAGCACTTAAGGTCATGAGACGGAAACGTAATGCCCGTAACGCACCTTAGCTTCAGTTTGCGCGGAATTCTGAGCAACGGATACCGACCGCCGGTAATGAGAACTCTGGAGACGCACTCTGCCACGGAATCTAAAGCATTGAGCACCGAATTGCGCAGGCACAAAAGCCCTAGAAGACGACAATCTCGACGCTACGGTGGTACTCTGCCTGGGGGCGTGCCCTACCACTGCAGCTGTACCTGCCACCGCTGCCATTGCCATGCCCACCTACTTAAACCTCCCAAACCCTCAACAATGGCAACCAGAGAAACTAGAAATCGGACCAAAAATGAAATCCAAGAAACGGTGTCTAAACCCTTGAAGAGCACTGAGGAATTCGGTCGTTAAGAAACCCAGGAACTCAATGGCAATCTCTCAGAAGTCGGAATTCTCAGGAAGATGGTTGAGAAAGGAAACAGATAAGAGCCCACTGCGCAGTGGGCACAGCATGAGAGAGCTCGAGAAGGGTCGACAGTCTGTGAAGGTCGGTCCTTAGGTTTTGTGCTGGCGCTTCTAGAGAGATCGACGGATGAAAAGTACAACTTCCAGGGTCTCTGTCGTATATGAGGACGTCGTCGGATGAGTGCCAAGTTTTCGTCGACGAAGACGAACTTCCCGATTGGGAACAGTTTAGTGACTTACTCTGAAAGGACCGGGTCACCGGGGTCTCTAATTCCTAAATATGTATACAAATTTTTCAAATTAGATCTTAGGTATTAAGTAATAAATCTCAGCGTTTTTTTTGAGGTGAAAAATTAAGAAGGGGAAAGTGAAAAATTTAAAGTTTTTCTTTGCCTCTCTAGAGGGAAGGTTGGAGGAATGCCATTTCTTTCCATCCATAGCATTGTTAAATATTAAGGTTTTGAGCTCTTTTTTAATTGGTACTTGAGATGAACAAAATTCTTTTACAATGCAATGTCTTCAGATTGATGGATTTTTTTAATTTCCATACAACCTCAAATAATGGAATTTAGTGATAATGCTCTTTTGTGAGCATAAAGATAAAAAATCAAGATTCCTACTTTAATCTTTAATTATAGTGACAAATTGGTTCTTGTCTTCATGGCCTTAAACTTGTACATGCTCAAGAGTTTTTTTTAACTCCTTCAAGTAGTTACAAAATAAAATAAAAATTTAGATTTGATAAGTTTTCAATAGATTTTTCAAATTTTAACCATAGAATCATTAGCTGAACTAATGTGTTACAATCACATAATAGATAGGAGGGAAAAAAAACTTGTTTGCACTAATAGTACATTCCAATCCACCCAAATATATAAGATTAAGTAATAAGTATTTTACAATACATTGTTGTTGCCAATTGTAACCATGTTATTTAATATTTTCATGTGACATTAATCCCCAAATGACCAAGAAATCATTCCATAGTCCTTGTCCAATTCAATTTATTTTGAAGAAACATTGAAAAAGCATTGAGTATCAACTTTCATTTTAAAACTTGAGTTGGTTAGGTATATCCAATTAGGTGACTAACACACCATTTTTGTTGGCTTTTTGACAATAGAATCCATTTCTAAATTGTTCCCCTAAAAGGGATAATTGCAATTAAAGATAACTAGGAGAGACTTGTTGTAGTGGAACTCATTGAACTCAGGAGAATATGGATTGAATAGCCACTCAAAGTCTTACAAAACTAGATGAAAAACATTTAGAATGACAAGATGAAATATTTGGGATAAAAATGCAACCATATTTGTGACAGTGGGTCAAGACAGATCACGTGACAATGTGTATTTAATATAATGGATATCCTAAAATGAGTGTAAATTCATAGAGAAATACGGCGTACATACAGATGGTATACATACGGGGACACCGAGTGACCACGTGTCGAATTGAGGGGGCCTTGAATCCCGTGGAATCTGTTATCTACTGCAGGCTTGCCTTGTTGGCTGCTTCCCGGACCTGAATGAGGTTTCCTTCGGGATCTGGTTCTTTGCCACAAGCAAGGTCCTCTAATTCCAGGTCCCAAGAACGTTGCTCTCGGGACCTGGGCACCATCCTCGTTTCAGTGCAATTTTATCGTCTCTCCCAGCTCTCGTTGTTTTTCCAGCTTCCTGTTTGCTGTTGTTGCAGATTTCGAGCTCAGCTATGGCCATGACAATGGCGATGAACGTGGCTTCGGCCCAGGCTCTTCTGGCAGTCTCCACCAGCCACAGGAACATTGGCGCGTCGTTACGGCATTGCGCTCTGCCATTGCTACGGTCCCGCACCGCAGTCTTGCCGCGAAGGCTTGTGGTCGTTCGGGCCACTAGTCAAGTGGACACGGGCTCCACGGCATCTTCGTCGAAGGCGACTGTTCCAGACACTGAAATATCTATCACCAAGGTATGGTTGATTTTCTGAGGAGTAGAATTGCAGTCTTGGTTAACTGAATTCGGTGGAATGCCAACTCAATGTGTTTTGAAATTCTGGAAATTGAGAGGGTCTTTGCTCCACCTGAACAAGATTGACAAGTTTTCTTGGAGAATTTGAACTGTGGAATTTGAATCTCTTTGATTAGCAAATGCACTTTTCGTGCCTGCCTTTTTTTTCCGGGCTTAGCTCAATCTCAGCGTGAGGAAAAAGTAGCAGTTATTCTTTCTGTAAGCTACTGTCTTTCCGCAATTATGAAGCACGAAAATGCTGATTCAAGCTTTAAGTTTGGAATTTCAAAGAGATGTGGACTTCAGGCTTTCATCAACCCTCTTCCAATTGCAACTCATGATTTAATAGTAGTATGATTGTGTAGGCTTGCATATATTGCCCACCTTACTTTCCTAGCCTAACTTTTGTTTCAAAAGCTTTGAATGGTTCGAAATGAGACTGTCCTTGGAATCGCCTTATCCTGAAATCGTGTGAATCTTCAGGACCAAATTGATTGGCTCTGCAACTCAAGCGTCTTTTGTACCTTATGCAGACCTAAAATGTAGATCATGAAGAAATTGCGACGGAGTGATATGAATGGTCCAGACATTGAGACTCAGGTGTCTGGAGATGAGAACTTATTCTTAAAGACTGATAACTTCAGGACTATGTCCCTGTGTGTCTGGAAGGCTGATGGAAGTTTGGGTGTTGAGTGTGCAGACATCCTTCGGCACCATCGGACTCGTTGTCGGCATTGCGTTGCTATCGTAAGTTCTACCAGAAGCTGCCTGTTCCTCGGTGGATGTAGTGACAACTTGGTAGCAATTTAAGTGACTGGCATCTGCAACTTGTTCTTGATAAAATTCCCTATGATTGTGTTCATCCCATTTATTACTCAATCTCACTTCAAATTTGTTTCTACTTCTTCATACCCAATTCGATCGTTTTTGTGGTTCAGGTATGGATTCGGAGCATACTTCACTGTCTTGCCAGGCTCGGAATGGTCAGCACTCATGCTCACTTACGGCTTCCCTCTTTCTGTCATCGGCTTCGCTCTCAAGGTACAACTGCCTGACTTTCTTGTCTGAGAATCACAACTTGAGAATTTGTTGTACTCACCAGATTTCTTTTTCATATGCAAATCTCGCTTGTTCAGATCCCCATCATTTTAAAAGGAAAGAAAGAATCATACTTCCAAATCACACGGACAGTATTCAAGTGCTTCAGGGAAGTGCATGAAGGCAGTACACTGATAGATTAGACTAAGGTAAAATCAGGTTTGATCGAAGTTCAAATGTTGGGGTGATGCGCTGTGCAGTATGCAGAGCTAAAGCCTGTACCTTGTGTCACGTATGAAGATGCATTTAAACTCCGGGAAGCTCAAGCTACAGAAATTTTGGCTCAGGTACGTTGAATTTTTGACAAAAATCTAATAGAGAAACACCCTAAATTGCATTCCTTCACGTGTGAACGTAGTTGTATTTGGAGGTCCTTGGTGTTGGCATGGTAATTCTGCTGTGGCCCGCATATTTGATTTTTGCAGTGTTGTGGGGACTTGAAGCATTGCTTTGGTAGAGATTATATGCTTGTATGACTTCTCTGGGCCGTAAAATTTGGATCTTTTAAAGGTCGTAATCCTTTAAATATCAGTTAAAGGTCGTAATATCAGTAAGTCGATAGTTCCCAGAACGACGAAGAAATGGTAGCTGTGCCTCGATTGTTGAACGTTGAAGGATTGCTTTTTAATAAATTCAAAGTTGGATTTATCAGAGACACTTGTGCAGTTATTGGCTACATGGTCGAGCTTAACAAGATAGTACTTGACGCGCAGGTCAGGAGTGATGTAACTCGCTTCCGATACGGGGATGAGCAACATCTTGAGGAAGCCTTGAAGCGCATCTTTCGTTATGGTCAGGTACTTTATAAGTTCTCTGATGTTGTTTCTTTTGTACTTAATCAGGAAGAAGGCAGTTTATCTCTTGGTTTTGACTTTTATTATTATTCATAGTTATTGAAAGGAAGAGTCAAAGATGGTGAAAGCTTTCTTTTCTGAAATCTTGAGATCTCTGAAATTACTGTTAGTTTCCTCATGTTAAAGAGTTGCATGGATCTTGAACTGACGTAAAACTTGTGAGCTATTGTAACACTGAAAAACCTGAAATAACTGATGTTTTGCTGTGGAATATGGTAGGGTGGAGGCATTTCAAGACGATACGCTCCTATATTGCAATCAATTCGGGAAGAGGTACCGTTTACTTGCACCACAGTTATCCCCACATGATTGCGGAGTGCCAACTTGAAGAACACGGCTTCTCATACGTGCTAGTTTTTTTGTTGGCAGGTGAGAGGGCAGGAAAGATACTGCCTCACTCTGGTTTTTGAAGCTAAAAACCTAAAGTTGTCAGACTTCGAAGATCGACAGGTACACTCCCAGTTACTACGTGGGGTCCACATTCTTGGCAGACTCCTGAACATGCTCCTTTCCTGTGTTCACTCTCGATCTTCTTAGAACTTTTAGTGACTCGCAATAGTGGATAGACGTTTGAGTCACATGGTTATTGGTATCGCTACATTGTAGTACGAGAACAGAATTTCAGAATTTTCAGTGCTGATTTTTGGTTATTCGTTGAGAGAGCTAGTGTTGAAATTGTTTATCTTGGAAATGTATTAGCAACCAAAAATTCACTTTCCTTTTGACCCACAGTTCTGTATAGTGCTGTCATTTTTTGTCACCTGCTGCTACAAATTGAACTACTATGATTTTGCGTTATCTGACCATTTCATGTTTGTGGCGCAGCCAAAGTTTCAATCATTTTTTGGGCCCGGAGTAGTTGCTGAGATTGGTGAGTCTCTAACACACTCACTCTCAGGTATCTCTGATCTTTTGCTAGGACACATCCTTGAACATAACGCGTCTTTGTCATGCTGTTCGCAAACGTCTGGTTAAGGAGCTATTAAGTTGCAATTTTGTCTGCCTTTCTCATTCTTATTATTTTTGGTTTTGTAAGTGGTTTTGCAGTAGTCTTTGCTTATTCTCAATTTTGAAAAGTAATGATCATCTGGTGCACCTTGTTGAATGGCAGCCAATGGTGACGGGGAACATATGTTCGAGGTTAGGCTTATAGCTCAAGATCCAGTGGCAGCGTAGAGATTTTGCGACATGACATAGAAGCTTCCGAATGGGAGTTTGTTTCTGGAGTGAGATTTCCTAAAGGCTAAGTCACCTGTGATTGAACTTGGTTTTGATCAGACTCTTTCATGGAGAAACCGTGAAGATTAAGCTGCAACAGGGGTTCGCACTTGTGGTTCATGGGCCAAGAAGCATCTTAATTTCTCAGTGTAATTCTTGATTTCGAAAGCGAGATTTTGGTGCCAAGCATGTTGTTGCCTTTTCTAACTTTCAAGCAGTCGTTTGAGTGCTGTAGATAATTTTGTAGCGATACTGTTTTAATATATTTGACATATTTTGACTTTTTGGACGACGTGATTCTATCGTACCTTCTGCGCACCACGCCTAGTAGCTGTCATTTGCTCACATTTGCTTATACTGTATGAAGATTTCACGACATTAATTTCAACGTGATTAGAAAACAAGGGGATTGCAGTTCTGTGAGGCATTTTAGTGTGATCACAGAATCAGTGCTCACATTCTATTGTGCAATGTCAAAATGGCATACATGCTAGAGAGGTGTATTTTGGTAATGGATCTTTTTTGCTTCTTCATGTGATCATGAAGATGCACTTCCAATGACGGTATTCTTGAGTTCTAATTTGATATGAATAAATTAAATTTTAGAAGCACCTTTCACGGAGTGCAATCGAAATTCCCTAAGATACACAGATGGGACAAGTGCTGCTCAGGTGACACCACCCCCTGAAGTGTAATCCTCAGGTACATTCTTTCTATAGAGAATAGAAGGACATTGCCTGATATACACAGCAGCATTGAACATGCATACAATTCCTCTTCAGCGACTGACAATCGTGAGCATCCCTCATGGCGAACACATCACGAAGAAGTAAAATGTGCATAGAAGCTAATTGAAGTACATTGATAACAATGCAGCAAATTCCACATCAGGCCGGCTCAGAGACCCCGCTTCATCGTCTCCTCCTCGGAAAACAAATACGCGAATCTCAAAAATGACTACTCCTTCGATCACTGCTGCATGAAAGCTACCCAAATCTCTTCGTGACCTGTCTAACCAACTCTACATTGTAAACCACGCCATCCGTTTAAGAAGTAGCGCTGCAACTCGAGAATGACACCAAAATCCCGGAGAGATTCTCAATGGTCTCAAAATGGTACAAAAGGAGAGCAAACTGGAAGGGAAATATGACGTTACTGGACTTTGGTAGCGGGCACGGCCTCCAGCAATCTCGAGAAGTAGAATTTGGTGCCCGTCATCTCTCTCCTGGTCACGACCCACCCGACTTCCTTCAGTGCCGCTTCGACGTCGTCCTCGGCGTGCAAGTAAGCCCGCGTAGCTTTCGACGGGCCAGGGAAAAGCTCACCGATCCGCTTCAGAACGCTGTAATACAAAGTGTAAGGCGCGAAGCTGAGAATCAAACGCTTCTCCGCCAGGGACGCCAAGTGCTGCACCATAGCGCCCGCTTTGTCTTGAGGGTAATGAATCAAGACGTCTAAACACGCAACGGTGTCGTATTTCCCCGTGATTGACTCCAAATCACGCGCTTCGAATTTGGGCAATGTTGTGTTGGGATTCGATTTTAGGTCGCTCTCTGCGCGGCGAGCCGCTTCGTCCACCATTGCGGAGGAGATGTCGCTGGCGTAAACCTGGGCGCCTTGCATCGCGAGCGGGATGGAGAGGGATCCCGTGCCACAGCCCGCGTCGCAGACGGTGACCCCCGTTAACGGTCGGTCCGAGAGCAGCTTAAGCACCTTCTCCACGGTTTGCGCGTGACCTTGGCGGATGTCGAGCTGCACGCTGTTCACGTCGTCGGTTTCCCCGTAGATGCGCTTCCAGCGAT
This sequence comes from Straminergon stramineum, assembly GCA_963920665.1. Classification (NCBI taxonomy): domain Eukaryota; kingdom Viridiplantae; phylum Streptophyta; class Bryopsida; order Hypnales; family Calliergonaceae; genus Straminergon; species Straminergon stramineum. The sequence goes on from OY987263.1 coordinate 3,758,681, forward strand.
CGAATCCCGAGGTGTTGAAGTAGTTGCGCACCACAGCCTTCTCGTCGCCGCCTGTCTCCGCAGCCTGCTTCTGCCGACGCTTCTCAGGGTCTGCAAGGGAGAGCGCCGCTGCGAGCGCGGCGAGGGCGCCGCCGCTCGCCACCGCGAATTGCAATCCCGTCATGCCGTCGCTCTCCATCACCGCCAGGTGGTCCAAAGTCTGTGCCGCGAGCTCCACAATCGGCAATGCAGCGGAGGCGTGGACACTCCCACCTCGCGCAATCCTTGAACCCACGCGCACGCCATTGGTACGCCAACTCGGGCACAGCGAGGAAGAGCTCGACAGAGACGGCGCCGAAACAGCTTCACGCTGCGCGGCGAGGGCTCCTGTTGCACCGCGAGTGATCACAGCCGCTGCAGCAGCCATCGCCACCAACACGAATAATCCAAACAAGCCCCTTCTAAAACCTCAAGCCCTTATCTTATCCAAAACTCCCGCCCTATTACTACCACCACAACAATGTCAGTTCTGATTCCACTCGCACACTCATCCACAACAAAATCGTGTAATCCGAGACTCGCAACTGCAACCCGTGCTGCTCTCTCGACAGCCAGACGAGAGGTTGAAGCTCTTCGGCACTACTTTTGCTACATTGTCGTCTCCAGAACAGTGGAACCCAAATGAGGAGTGGCATTGGCCGAAATGTGGATTACGCAGATGCCATCGTGGCAACATGTTACCTGGATGAACAGAGACCAATTTTACGTTCTTACCAAGGATGAAGAAGGACCGCTTGTTCAACGAAAAATAATCCCGAAATGCTTGCCCCCAAAAGAAAAAGTAGTTGATTGCAAAACGCCTTTTTCAGGTGGTGAGGGTTTAGGCGGAAGTTTTGCGAGTGTGGCCGCGTGTGTCTACGTATCTGAGTGAATTAGGGTATGGCGGAGTGAGGATTCTTGCTGAGGGATTGGATGGAACGGTAATGGTGAGGGAGTTTTGCTGAGAGTTTGCTTGTGTTGTGCTGGCCGCCATGCGGAATTTGGTGGTGATCAGCGAGGTGCATGAAGCAGTAGAAGGCGACGATGCTGCGAAACTGCAAGTTGCAGCTGCTGCTGTGGATGTGGACAATGGCCTTTTCTTCGTCGCGTCCCAAGTGTCTGCTCTCATCTGCTATTCCCTCTCCTCCTCCAAGGTAAACTAGTCCCCTTCTTTCCCAATTCTCCTCACCTTGGGGTGGCTTCGGCAACACGGGATGCTGGGAAGTAGTAACCCGTCGATCGCACCACGTCGTGTGCACCTCAATGAAATTCTGAACATCATCGTTGATTTCTGTTGCATCATCTCCACCTGATCGAATTGGGGAATCTGCGTTTATCTAGGGCCACCGAGCGTAATTCAAATCAAAGCACAGGGTTCTCCAATTTAGGTCTAGGGCAGGTCGAATTTTGAACTTTCTAGGGTTTCGATACTTCTTAGGATTAGCGGCAAGCTGCCAAGTGTTAGAAGCTGACTCGCACCGAAGCAGCTTCAAAATGCATAATTCTGTAGATACAGTGGAAGCTCATTGTTTGGTTCGATTTTACAAGTTCTGTGGTATTATTTACGAGCAGGTCGAATGGGTTGTCGCGTTGGACGAGGAAGCCGGACCTGTGGTGGCTATGGAGTGGAGAGTGGAAGTGGAATCCGTTGTTGTTGGGCGTTCCAGTGGGCAGGTAATCAAGCGACTCGCATAACATTCTTGAGCAGTTGTAGCACGGCATCAGGTCAATGCGCGTGAAGCAAAATTAAAACTTTGACGTGATATTGCACGTGAATCATTGGCTTGAGGAGCTCTCATTTGTTCAAATTGAGCTCAACTTTGGGAAACATGTTAGGGATTCCTTTTAATTCTAATGCAGAGGGTGCTCAACAAGGGTCCCCTAGAATTTTATGCTGGTTTCTTGCAGGTCATTTTCCAGTCGGTTAGTCCGGCATTATCAATTTCTAGACACAACACTCTGGACTTGAGAACTCGGAAGTCGTTTGATGGTGGACCTAGATTCTGACTCTTTGAAATGATCAGGTGGTGGAAGTAAGTGATTCCGGTCAGGAAGTGCAAGAGGTGGGCTCTTTGAAGGGAGGGTTACTGGATATGGCTGCCAGTCCCGATGGTGAGCTCTTACTTCTCGCTACTGGACTAGGTCAACTTCTGGTGATGACCCAAGACTGGGATCTTCTTTACGAAGTCTCTCTGGACAAGGACCTTACTGGTTCAGTGAGTATTCTATCATGCTCTTTCATTCATTGTTGTGCTTGCCCTTAGTATATCTGCTCTCACGTTTGGCAGTTTTTAGATGTATATATTCCCAATTGTAATGCGGCTAGGTTTTGTAGAATACCTCTGGGAGTTGGGTTTTCTAGTAGTGTTTATAGAACTGGTTTGGTAAACATGTAGATGGTTCTAAATTTGATGGTTTTATGTAGGGCAGCGTGCAACTAAGCTGGCGAGGGGACGGAAAGTACTTTGCAACGCTCGTCACAGGAGGCGGTTCTTCCACTGACCAGCTGAAGATCTGGGAGAGGGATACTGGAGCCCTACACGCATCTGGAGAGAAGGTTCCATACGTACAGACAGCAATGGCTTGGTGTCCCACAGGGGCGCGGATTGCCACTTCATGTATTAGCGCCAATAGCACTTCTCAGCCCCTCATAATGTCCTTCGAGAAGAATGGTCTGAAGCGAGACAAGTTTCAGCTTGAAGGCCCTCTGGACACGCATGTAGGGTATCTGAAGTGGAATAGTAACTCTGAGCTTCTGGCCATGGTGGTTACCACGAAAGATTGGATCGGTGTTCAGATCTGGAGCTGCAGCAACTTCCATTGGTATTTGAAACAGGAATTGCGGTTTCCAAGCACTGATGAGGTGAATGTACTGTGGGACCCTGAGGATGCAATGAAGCTCGTTTGCTGGACCGCAAGTGGGACCATTCGGACGCTTAGACTTGGATGGAAGTCTGCTGTCTTGGACTCAAGCGTAGCACTGGTCATAAATGGATATAGTTTGCTTGTATCACCTCTGTCACTCGCCCTCATGCCGCCTCCGATGTCACTCTTTACTGTCACTTTCCAGGCTCCTGTGCAGGTTGTGGCATTTCTGCAGGAGAATGATAGCTGTTTGATTGCTGCTCGACTCTCAGATAGCTCATTGAGCGTTGTTACGCTGCCTAGGCTTAGTGAATGGCTAGATTTGGAAGGGGAGAACCACACAGCGCGCTCTATCTCTGTCCTCCCCGACTTCAAGCACAGCATAAGTGAGCTGCGGCACCTTTCTTGGTTGAGCTCTGGAACTCTGTTAGGTGTCCTCTGTGTGCAACAGGGTTCTGATAAGGTTGGCATATCTGGGAACTACTCGGGCACATACCCCGGGAACCGGGAGATTCTTGTCGAAGTTGATCTTGATATGGTAGCTGAGAAGCCCACACCAATTATGTCTGATGGTTGTCAAATACTGGGAGTGCAGGAAACGCCCGTGAAACATGCGGTGATTAGCATAATTAAGAACCAGGCTAACCAAAATGGGAATGCTTTTGTTCAGTTGGGTGACGGCTCTGTGGTACTGTATACTGAATTACAAGCTGCATCACAGTTTGGAAGAAATGTGATTGGAAAATTTGCGAGGCCATGTCCGTGGATGAGTATGCTGCAATCTGGGACTGGGGAGGTCATTATTCTGGGGCTCGACAAAAAGGGCTGTTTGGAGCTTCTGAGTCACTGTGTTCTCTGCAATGATTGCACAAGCTTTGCAATTCACACAGCAGCCGACTCACGGTCCCATCTGTTGTACACGACACAGAGAGATTCCATGCATGTGGTCAGTTTATCTAATCCATCTTTGCTCTCGGATCTTCAGTCCAAGCAAGAAGTGAATATGAGGCCTGAATCCATGGGTGGGAGGAAGCCGAAAGCTGGAGGTGGTCAAGAAGAGCATTTGAAGGTTCGTCCCTTGTGGGAAAGAGGGTCCAAATTGGTGACAGCGTTAGGCGGCCAGGACGTAGCTGTAATAGTGCAGACCATAAGGGGTAATTTGGAAACAGTATACCCACGGGGCCTTGTGCTAGGCGCCATTGCAGAAGCCTTGAAACAAGGTCACTTTCGTGAAGCTATGGGATTGACACGGCGGCATCACATCAACCTGAATGTATTAGTTGATTATGGAGGTTGGCGAAGCTTTTGCATGAAGGCTTCTGAGTTCGTCAAGCAGGTATGCTGTTGCTGTTTTCTCTTTGCTGATGTGAAGAATATGAAGTATATTATCGCAATGAATTTGGAAATCTTTGATGAAGCGTGGATTGCCTCTGTCTCAGAGTTGAGTTTTGCCAGCTTTGTTTCCTTGTGAATTGCTGACCTAGAACTAGGAATATTTCTGGCAGTTTTTTCTTAAATACCCATCTTCATTCATCACGATATTGAGGGGTTTTTTGTTATTTTTGCAGGTGGGTAAATTAAGCCACATCACCGAACTAGTATACTCTCTAAATGAGGAAAACATAGTTAATACAACTTATAAAAATTTATTAACCCCCTTCCCAGAACCACCAAGACATGCAGATGCTGCTACTGAACTCCTGAAGTCTCAACTTACAGACAACAAGGTGCAAACTGTTTTGAAAGCTTTGAGATTAGGTGTGGAGAACGAAATTCCCGATAGCCCCGCGAAGGAGCTCTGCATTCTAGCCACGCTAGCCAAGAGCCGACCTCCAGAAATAAAAGAGGCTCTACAACGAATTAAAAGTTTGCGGGAAGCCGAGCTGCAGGGGGAAGTTGCTGTTGAGCTAGAGGGATTCGAGCAACCCGAAGAGGGGACAAAGGTCATATTGAGTGCCGAGGCCGCATTGAAGCACTTACTCTGGTTATCAGATGCAGATATCGTTTTCAAAGAAGCTCTAGGATTGTATGACTTACACTTGGCAGCAATGGTGGCTTCTCATGCGCAAAGAGATCCAAAAGAATTCCTTCCTCTCCTAAGAGAGTTGGAGGAAATGCCATCACATTTAATGCAATATAAGATTGATGTCAGGTATGTAGATCCCTTCAGCTTGTTGGAATGTACTGGAAGGAGCCGTGGTAGTTTACCTCTCTTCCTGCACTTTTTTTATGTTGCAAGTTAATCATATTGATCAGTTTTACTCAATGTAGACCTTTGATGATGCTTTCCAGTACGAGCAGAAGGATTTTGAAAGGATTTTCTTGTGTCTTGACTGTAGATTGGGCCACTATGAGAGCGCACTGCGAAACCTTGCTCAAGGAGGGGAAACCAACTTCAATGAATGTTTACAGCTGATGATGGACCACGCTCAGTTATTTCCACTTGGATTGCATATTTATAGAGAGTCTAATAACAGATTTGATATTTTGGAAGCATGGGGAGATCATCTTGCTCAAGATGAAAAGTTTGAAGATGCTGCAGCTGCCTACTGCTCTTGTAACAAACTTGAAAAGGCATTGGATTCGTATAGGTCTGGTGGCTTATGGCGTGGAGTTATGACCATCGCAGGACAATTGAACCTTTCACAAACGGAATTGATCTCGCTTGCGGGTGATTTGGGAGAAGAGCTGCAAGCTATGGGTAGGCCGGCAGAGGCTGCATGCGTGGCCTTAGAGTATACGCATGATGTAGATTCCGGAGTTAGGTTGTTGCTGGAAGCCAGGGAGTGGATGGAAGCTGTCAGAGTGGCTTCCTTACATTCCCGTCCAGGTCTTATTTCTTCGCTTATTGAACCCACCGCTTTGGAGTGTGCAAATGCCCTGATCGAAGAGTTCACGGAAGGTCTAGACAAAGTCAAAAAGTACTATGTACGTTATCAGACCGTCAGGCAGCGGCGACTGTCGTTAGCAGCAAAGTTGAAGGCAGAAGAAGATGGAGAATGGCCAGATGACGACACGATATCGGAAGCCAGCAGCCATGTTAGCAGCATGAGTGCGTACACTCATGGGTATTTACTCGTTCCATTCTCTTGTACTGTAGTTAGAAATGATTTGGTGTCTTGGGAAAATGTTCTTAGGTTCTGCTAATGCCTTTTAGAGCGGGTAAAATGTAGCATGTCCAGTTTGTGGTGGGTTTATAATGTTCAAAATTCCATGCTTTCTAGCGCAGTGGTTTCAATCATATTATGTGCTTAACACTTGGGCTCTTTTCATGCACTGTCCAGAACTGCTGCTCCAAGCAGTGTGACAACAGGGTCAGGGAGAGGAAGAAAGAACAGCGAGCGATCCCAGAAGAAGGCAAAAGGCGGCCGAATTCGTGCTGGCAGGTAGTGTATTTTCAAGGACTTCACCTATATACTACAAGTTTCCTACCCTGCTATTTCTATTCTGCACTCGCTCGGAATTATGGGTTTTGTTCTCCATTTTCACTTTACTTGCTCTGCATTCTTTGCCAGATTGTTTGTTGTCTGAGGTTTGACATAGACATAGTTTGAAAATGTACAAAGAGGTTTGAAAATTTATTCTACTGTGTGTTGAATGCGATAGTTGCTCAGCATTCCAAAGAATGAACCCCTAGGTTTAGTAGAATTGTGACATGTGATTATTGTGACATGTAGAATAGTGGCATTCTAAGATTGTTCAGTAAGGATGTAAAATTTTGAAAGAATGACAAGTCGTAGTTTGATCAAATATGTACTGTTCTATTGTACGGTTCTATATATATTTATAGAGTACATATAATCAATACACAGAGACTAGTGTCCTTTTTACAAGCGATATACTAATTCTTGCATACATTCCCAATGAAACGTAAAGTTTATACTTTTCTGTTTTGAGTAGCGACGCTCGCAAATAGCTGGTTGTTCTGCTTGCTCTTACTTTGGTGATTCTGAATGGGACTTGTGGTTGATGCAGTGCTGGAGAGGAGTGGGGCCTCATTGAGTACATCAGGGGCATGGCAGTGAATGCTCGGGTGCTAGAAGAGGTAAGACGGTTGCTCAGTGTTCTCTTGCTTCGAGGGCATTATTCTAGTGCACATGGTGTTCAGTCGTCACTAGCCGCATATCAAAAGGATCAGAAGCTGGCGCTTGAGAGCATGGAAAAGGATGCTGAAGCTGACAATACGCAAGTAGTGAATCCACCGGTGCCAAGTAGTGCAGCAGCTGCTGTGAGCACTCCGCCATCCTCAGTAGCATGGAGGTTGGCCGTTTTGGAGCCTCCTGAAGGCTTTTGTACATAATGAGGTGTCAATAGAGGACTGATTACTTATTGGCGTGTACAGCTTGAACTTATGTCTGCAAACATGTACCGGTGTTGCCTTTCCCTTGAGCAGTGCTCAGCTGTTTAGTTTATATTTTCGTTGGTGATCCTAATGTTGGTGTTATTTCTAATCAGAAATACTTCGTAGAATTTAAGAGATAGTTTGCTCCTTTTTTTAGCAGAAAAATCAACATGAAAGGTATCTTGCAATTTTGTATGCAGTGGAAAGTGAGTCTGGTGTATATGACCCATGTAAGAGATAGTAAATAGCAATTTTGCACAAAACTGCCTGATATTGCAACCAATCTCATTTGTAAGGTCATTGTAAAAGGCACTTAACAATTCCATGCGAAATTGTCTTGGTGATCACAATCACAAACTCAAACAAGTATACTAACACTAAAGAAAGACCTAATTTAGTAAATAGTAGATTTACCATATATTGGAGGCACTTGTTTATAAACATTCTTGAACACTTGTGATGTGAATCATGTGATGGTTTCCTAATGTATTTTTACTAGTAGAAGGATTTAAATTTGTTGGCTTTATTTGTCACAAAGCCAAAAAATTTAATTCCTTTTTTTAGCCCTAACTGCCCAACTAACCATATATGGTACTTGTTTGGGGATGGGAAGTTGAATTCTTGTGATTGGTTTAAAATTTTTTATAAGGAGTTTCAAAGGTTAACTACTGAAATTTTTTATTTTTCACTGAGAAAGGTAAATACTTGATTTTCGAGAGGTCCTCAAAGGCATATATGTATCTTAATGGAAGAGTAAAGTTAGCAAATTTTACTTGATTTCTTGGCTTTGAGAAAAGCTTGCCAATTTTACTTGATTTGAGATCTAAAAAATTGTACTTATCCATTTGCTTTGAAAATGGTCCCAATCAAAAGAGTAAAGTGTTTCCATGATTTTCACCATTAAAAATTTAAACATAGAAATGTTGATTTGGAGTTAATTGCAATTTCTACTTATAAAAAAAATTACATTTCAACAATTGCAAGGTGGATTGTGTAATGAGTTTGATAACTCTTCATTTGAACTTCAGGTTTTTGTAAGTGCATTTTAGTGTGCTAATACAATTTTTAGTTGGTCATGTCACCTCCAATCCCCAAAACCTGTTATATGCAAATTTTTGAATCATTGTAGGGAGTAGCATACCAAAATAAAAAAATGTACATTGCTCTTGTTATAACCTCACAACTTCTAGGCAATTTAGCACTCAAAATTGGTATGCATACTAGTAACCAAGCTCTTCACACATCCATATGGTTAGATTTTGAAAAAAGACATTTTTTTTCATTGGAGATACCTATAAGCTAATGCTCTTTTTTCTTAGTCAAAACACATTTGGAAAGCTTTAGGCATTAGGGGTTAATAACACAATAGAAAATCATAATATCTATGTGATAATATTTAAATAAACCAATCAAACAATAGTAAGGTTTGGTGAGTTATTTCAATGACAATCAAATCAATGTGTAGGTTTGCTTTTTTTGTCACACATATTAGCATTCAATATTAATTGAAGTCCAAAAAGTCATATAAAGAATGTATGTAAAAGTTATAAGAGCTTGAAGTTCAACTACTATTTTTTCTAGTTTGTACCTTCATATCCTAAAAGTGAACATTTTGTAATATGTATCCATTTATTGCCAAGATTCATTGGAGTATACTTTAGAATACACAATTGGAATCACCTAATCTAGCTTGATATCATTGTAGCACCCTTGGGTCTTACCTATGCATTCACTTAATGTCATTTTTGTAATCAAATCTTCAAGCCTATTGATTAACCCCTAAAGGACCAAACGGTATTTTTTGGCAACATAGTGATTTCGGGTAGCTCACTATGAATGGAATTTTTATTTTTTTTCTTTGAAATTTTCACACAACATGTGCCCGAGGAGTAAATTTAAGACCCACTAATTTTCATAACTTTTGAATACATGGCTAAAAAGTTATTGTATGATATGTTGTTTTCATTGCTCAGTGGGCAACTTGGGCAACAAAAAGAACTTCTTTAAAAATCACTTTTTTTTAAAATAAAAATTTGAAATTTATTTTCGTGATTTATATATACATGTAAAGCTTTGAATCATTCCATTTTGATTTATGAAATGAAATTTATGAAGAGTTTTAGTTGTGGGTAGTTTGTGGGTAGTAATGGAATCTCTACTCTAAAATAAATTTTGAAGACCTTTATTTTCACTCAATTTTTAATATTTTTGGAAAAAAGTAAAAAACTGAGGTTTTGGTTGTTTATTACAACAATTTCACCATTGGGATTGGCATTTTTCAATTCCATAAATAAATTATTAACAATTTAGTATTTTGAATCATTCTCTATTTCTTTCAACTTACTATTTTTTTCCTATATGTTGTACAATTCCAAATGATGTAAAATTTTTCAAACATGTAGCCAAAATGACTTGAAGAATGAATCCAAAGAGTTACAACCATTTTGGACATTTTTTTATAATGATTTGACCTTGTGAAGTGCACTTGCCAAGATTTTTGCAGGGCCAAAAAATGGCTTTTTGTCACTTCAAATGCTAATATCTTGCAATCCAAACGGTGGACATTTCTGAAATTTTTCCCACATCTTCCCAAACCAGCGTACTACAAGATTCTACGGTTACATTTGTCAAAAAATGTTTTTTTTTTCTAAAATTTGGTACTTGTACTAGAGATGATTGTTTTGGAGTGTTTTTGGTGAAAACATAGTCAAATATATTTAGGGGTTAAAAAACTTAGTGTAAGTTAAGAACATTTCTTTGAAATAATCTTGATTGATAATAAGTGTCATATGAATTGAAATCAATGGGAAGCATGCTACTTGAAACTTTTCATGTAACAATGTATTGTGTAGGGGTGATTGCAAGAAACACTTGTCCTATTTTTTGTCCCCTTGCCTTTGGACTAATGTTTTTTGGCCTATAACTTTTGCATCATTTGTTTGTTTGCTATGAAATTTGGAATGAAGGTACATGCAGTAGTTTCAAACGTTGCGTAATTTTTATTTTATTTTAAATTATTTTACTATTTTTAACCTACACCTGATTGGATGTCTACTTTCGCCATCTGGGGGTGTTTTATTCCTATTTTTGACCCAAATATACAAATTCAAAGCCACAAATTGAACATGTTGGAGGTCTACTAACATTACAAGGATCGATGATGAATTTTTATGAAAATAGTAACATGTTAGTTGCCTACATGGCTCCAAAGTGACCTTCCTTTGCACGAAGTCTACGAAGAGGGAAAAAAATTCTTAAATAAATTTTTTGGTGCAATGCTAGTACAATCTTCTCTAGAAAAATGGATTTTTGTGGAGTTTTCAGAATTCTTTTTAAATTATTAAAAATAAAAAGATCTACAGACCCCTTTTTTGCTATTTTCTACTTCCAGTTGCTTCTATAGTATTCCGTAGTAGTCTATAGTATTACATAGTACTAAATCAATGGTTTGGATCTACAGGTACCCCTAATTAATGGTTGAGATTCACAAGTGCACTCTAAAGCACAAAATTAATAGTAGTCTGTAGTATTGCTAGTCCTATGGCTAGAAATCGTGTTTTTGAGCCCAAAATGTGAAGTGTTTCTTGTCTATTTCATTTTTCCTTGCATGGGAAGGGGTAGCAATCTTTTGAAGAGGGCACTATATAATGAGGTAGAAGAAATATATACATACATTATGTGTGTGTTACTTTCAACATTTGAGCATTTTTAGGAGTATTCTTGGACAAAGATTTTATTTTTAATACTTCAAGGTAGTATATATGGGATTTTGACTACAATGTTGCAACTATTTATACCCAAATATATGTTAGATTAGTATGAAACATCATTTATTCATTCAACTTTATGTACATTCATTTGAATGCAACAATATACTCCTCCCAAATTTATTTGGGTGATTCTTGACAATTTTATCCCGATTCAAAAATAGAAAATATTTCCATTCAAAGATCAATGGCCATTCATATGTAGCCATGTTACTCTTATACTACTTGCTAATTGAAGGCCAATTATGTGCATAGATATATAGATGATATAAAAATATAAAGGAGTTTTTGCCATAACATGGTCAATAAAATAGAGCCTTGTTACTTTCTCGCACAAAGTTCCTTCAACCCAACATTGAGCATCACCAAGTCCCTTCAATCCAACATTGAGTAACAACCTCTAAGTCTGTCAAATCTCTAAGCAAGAGTGAATAGCTATTGGATGTGCTTGACCCCTGTATGAACCTATGAAAAAAACAAAGTGTCCACAATTGGGCTCATAGGCAAGCTAATAGAGCCACCATCATGATGACAAAGACATGATCATCGGAAATGGAGACATGCAAACCCAAGTCCAAGGGTGGTCTTCCAAAAAAAGTGTGATGGATCATGTTCCTTTGCTAAAGGTCAAGGCTCTTGCCAAATCCCATGGAGAGTACTCTAAGGGGAGTAAGTTAGTCTCCCCTCAAGGTGGTGAAGGTAGTCCCTAACAATTATCTCCTTGTAATGACACCTTGATTTGTTTGTGCGATGGATGACTTCATTGAGATGGAAATAGAAAATTTTTCATGCATTTGGTAGTGTGGTGTCGGGGCTTGTGCTTTTGCAAGAAATGAAGTTGGAAATTTTGTCATTGAGGTATTATTGACATTTCTACCCAAATCAAGATGCTTAATCCACATGTCATCTTGTAGGGTATTTTGACAATTTCTAGCTTGAGTTTCTAGCTTCTTTTCACTTGATTTGAATTTTAGCCATAGAAATGAATATTTATTGAATTTGAGACCAACTTGTGAAATGAAGTCTTATTTCTAAACCATTTCAACATTTTATAAATTTTAATATAGAATATTTTATTGCAATTTGAACTTTGGTCAATAACAAAGGTCTACACAATGCAAAAGAAATTAGCTGCTCTATGATCTATGTAACTTGTATAATTATCATTCAATGATAGCTAAATTATAAGGACTACAATGTTAGTTTGACTCTACAACTAAGATTGTAGAGAATGGATTGGGTCCTTCAAAAATTCCCATAGTCTCCTAAGAAGCAATAGAATTACTCAAAATTGTTTTCAAAAGGCTATGCCACTGCAGCTAGTCAATTATGGGCAGTATGGTAGGAGGTGCAAAAACTACCCATTTAAGAACATTCTAGCTTAGGATGTCTTTTATGCTAATCAAAGCATTTTCTAACAAATTTTCAGAGAAAGGAAAGAGGGAGACACATCCATCACAATTTGATTTCTAATTTTTAGAATTGAACTGAATTAGATATGATTTTCTAAAGATCACAATAGTAGGGTGCTTCTTGAGTCCATAGGTATTGCCATGAAATGTCAAACACTTGTCCTTTAATGGTGCAAATGGAGTCCAAAAATGAAGGTAGGCTAACCTTAAACTGCAACAACATGGTGCATTTAATTGTCTAGGATGACACAAAGTCTCCCACCACTCATAACTCCACATTATGCACACTGAAATTTTGTCAACTTCCTAATCAAACTCAATCCCCAACCATTCCTAAAACTGTGCAATGAAAATCCCAAATTGGCACCAATACTTCAATGGGCCATTTTTCATTCCTACCTAGCGACAATTCCTGGTACACTCTAGGAACAGTTCTTGGAGCATGGGCAGAGTTTGCACCTCCTACCTTACCTTCGGATCAATTTACTCAAATCAATGGAGTTTATTTAGCTTCTCCATTTCCAATTTCCTTGAGCACGCCACTGGCGGGAGGCTGCATTGGACGGCGAGTCTTTCGCATATTCGGGTGACAACGAGGCTCCATGAGGATTTCGATTCTGCCGTTGGTTCAACATTGAAAATCTAGTAAATCTCGGACATGGACAGTTTTTTCCCTTCACTAGCATTTTTGAGAATGGCAGACTGGATCAGGCTTTCCCGTTCGCACTGGAGGCCGCAGGCTGTCGACAGGGGGATGCAAGCATTTCGGGGTTATTCTCCAACGCTTCAATAACGCCCTGCAAAATTGATATGAGATTCTCTTTGCTCACGTCCTCGGCCGATCCATTACACATGCTTGGCTCATGCTTAGAGGCTTCGTCATCCTCACTGATGGTTGCAGAATCCTTTGAATTAAAGCCATGATCGGTAGTAGTAGTAGTGTCCGCTTCAGGAACATTATTCTCTAGAGCTGCGAGCACACTCCCTAGAGCAATGTCAACATCACTCTTGTCCTTGATGAGGATCTCGGCAATCTGAGCAGGGGTCAAGGTCTTCCCAACAAATGCTGACTCTATTTTCTCAAACAAAGGGTGATCTTGAATCAACAAATAATTATAGGCTAACACTCGGAAAGACGGGAACGTGCAGTATGAGAGTTCAATTTGCATATCCATGCGGCCAGGGCGGAGCAAGGCCTTGTCCAACTTCTCAATGTGGTTCGTGGTGAACACGAAGATTCGCCCATCGCCACAACAGGACCACAGGCCGTCCACAAAATTCAGAAGGCCAGACAGTGTCACTTTGTTTGAGTCATCCTCTCCCGAGACGTCACCTAATATTCACACAAATTCATGATATTAGCTTTCTGCCAAATATGGGTGTGATCTCTGAAGGTGGTATTAGTGAACTTGACCTAGAAGAATGCTAATATTGATCGTTAAAAATGCATACGAAGTTCATGAGCAAGAGTGAATGCTGTTGAATTAACATGCAAAAAGAATGAATTGAATGCGCAAAGGTTCCCATACTTCACCTGGCATGGACATCGTGGATCGACTAGTTTTGGCTTTACCACTGCGGCTGCTGGTGAACTTCACAGAACAGTCTATATCTTCCAGTACAATTATTGACCGGTTGCTTGTCTGTAACAGCAGCTGCCGCAACTTGCCATTGGTGCGTACCTAATCATAAATAGATCTCTGGTCAGCACATATAAAAATCTAAAGCTGTACTCATTTGCAACCCCTTCCACTGTAGCATTTAAAGAATACGGGGCATTAAAATATTGAAAAAAACAGCCCACTATTGAAGCAATTTGTTCCATTGCCATGCCACCCAAGGATTGAATGAGAGGAAATTATAATGCCAGTCACTCCCGCCTGTGCAAACATGAAATGAGCTCAAGATTGTTCTCAAAAAGAATACGGATTCGATGTCTTGGTTCATTGATTCTAACGGTGTCCATGGAGCACCTCAAGAATGGAGTCTAATTACTGCTATGAGAGCAGCAATCATGGATCAGAGGTTACCGTATGGGCTTATAACATCACCATGAATCTACATTCGCCTAACACAACTTTCAAACCAAGAGACCAATTCTACATCACGGTCCAGATTGTACTTACTTGACTGAGTTCCAAGTCATATATGTCGTACTTGAGGAAGTTGGCCATGGCAGCAATCATGGAGGACTTTCCAGTTCCAGGGGGGCCATACAATAAGTATCCCCTCTTCCAAGCTCTCCCAGTCCTTTCATAAAACGCTTTGTCAGTGGTGAACGCAGTCAGATCCGCAATAATGTTGTCCTTCAAGGAGGGTTCCATGGCAAGAGTTTGAAACGTCGACGGATGCCTGTAGAAAACCTCTTCCCACATACGCCTCGTCCCGGAAAGCGTATACTGGTGAAACCCGTGATTATCCCGGGAATTATTGTAGATTTTCACTTCTCGGGATTTGCTGCTATATTTGGCAGAGCTCTCAGCGATGAAGTTCAGATACTCCGGAAGCAATCTGGCTTTGTCTCTCTTGCGGACTCTCAACTGAAACTCACGCGTAGTTGGTCCACTCTGTCCTCCGTATGGACTTCTGTACTGCTTCTCTCTAGTGTCTATATGGTGAGTCCACCACACGGTCATTCCCTGGAAGGTCCGGATGACTATTAGATGGGTCTATTTTCATAAAGAGGGAACAAAAATAACAGGCAACGCTGAATGCTTCCAATGGTAGAATGCGTTTGGACCTCCCACTCCAGCTATGGAACTATGTTCCAGTGTCAATGAATTGCAACTCACCCCCCTACAGGACAAATATAGAATTTCATGACCAATTCGACTGATCATAAATTGACTTAACCCTTACCGGTTCAATTTAGGATTCATAGTTTCAAATTGCCCAATCCTATTGATCATAAATTGGCTTAAACCTAAAGGAGTACCTTAGGATACATGGTTTATCACTGACCAATTCGATTGATCATAAACTGACTTAACCCTACAGGACAAAGGATTATGGTTCAAAAAAGCTCAATTCGATTGATCATAATGTGAAAAATAAAATGCAGATGGGATCAATTTGTATATCGCCAGAATCAGTGAAGAACAATTGCATGTGTTAATGTCAAGATGTCAAAAACCAAACTAAAGAAAGTTCCCGTACGACCTACTCCAAAAGTGCTAGAAAAGAAACATAAGACCCACTTTGAGCCTCCATTTCCTTCAGGGCTCAAGAAACCTTGCGACTGAATATGAAGGCAAGAAACTTCACCTTGTAAGTATCGACAATGACATCGTCGGAATTCGACAAGCGCATAGTGATGCTGGTCGACTTCGGCTGCCTGAAGATGGTGACCCGCTTCGCCTTGTTGTACGCTTTGCATGATTCCAAGTGCAAGTGGATGTCGTTGTAGAGCTGGTTGGGGAGACTCCCTTCGAACTCGTTGACGGTGAGGAAACAAAACGGATTGAGCAAGTTTCGTAGTACGCTTCGTAAGTAGCTCACCGCTTCGTGGCCCTCGGATGGCATGGTCTGCTTGATCACGGTGATCAAGCCCAGCAACGGAAACAGCTGACCCATGGCCTGGCCCATGTTCTGTAGGTTCAACTTCCCCAAGTGCTCCATCGCTACTCAACCAAGTAATCTTATTCCAATACTTCTATTGCTCTAAAAAAACGAGGAATCACTCCTGCAAGACTGCTGATCGTGACCGCCTTCACTCCACTATCACAATAATCACTATGTCAGAAAACCCACATCGAACGTAAGAGCAAATTGCATCAACGAAAACTAAGACTCTAGCACAAAGCCTCTAGGCTCACTAATTCTCAATTACCGATTTAAATGGTATCACAAAGTGATGATCAAGGATTCAAGATATCGGTACAAGCCTCCTCTTACCCTCATCACCAAGACAAGATTTTCACAAAAGCTCTTGCTAGATCCTCCCCATATACCCCCTTGGCCACAGTGAGAGCAGAGCCAAAGCTAATCCACACTTCAAATGAGAGAACATAAACGCGTCAACAATTCCAAGCTCGGCTGTGGTGGGTATAGAACTCACTTTGAAATTATAGAGCTGGGTTTGCCAAGTACTCCATCGGTCACTACTCCACCAAGTAATATAAATTCCAAGCCCTGTTTTATGGCACGCGATCTTCAGCGTCACTCCTGCATGATCATTTCCACCTTCAATCAATTTCCAACATAACCGATGATCAGGCAACCCACATCGAACCTTCCACCGCCAAGTCTCTAAAAATTTCTTATCAAATTGACATCACAATGCACACGAAAACACAATCAGCATCCCCAACCGAAACTGTGAAACAATTAGCACACCCAAATAGTGAACAAAGACAGGCCAGGCGGACAACATCGGTCACAGAACAAGTGCAAATTACATTCAGACAGGAAACTCCATGCCCTTGCGATCGATCGACATCGTGGAGGGGTAAGAGAGAACTAAGAAGGTGCAAGAACAACAATTAACCGATTGGCCACAATGCAAACCACCCATGCCACATTTCACAAATAAATGCAAGCGTCAAGCTCGGCTATGGCGGGCATAAACCTCACTTTGAAACTACAGTGCATACCCTACGACACCACCGTCAACTCAGCGACTTAGCCGCAAACATCTCGACACACAATTCCTCCAAACTGTGAGATCGACCGGTGGCATACCCAGAGCAAAGAGAATCGAAAAGGCGAACACAGACAGGTGCAACTTGCAAATTGGAAACTGCATATCCTTCCGATCGATGGCATTGAGAGAGACGCAAGAAGGTGGAAATTTAACTTACAATACTGCACCACCATATATCGCAATTGGTACTCTCCGCCAGAGAGTGAGGTCAATTCTACAGACAGTCGGTAAACAACAATGGAAATCGGGGAGATTGATAAGCTTACCTTTGGTAAAATGTGATACTAAGACTTAACGTTTGTTCCTACCCTTGAAGAAAAGTATCTACAGTATCAGGGAAGGGGAGGAGCTTCCAGCGTTTCAGGCGCCTCGTCGTGTTGGGAGGCTTGTGCTGCAGTCAACCCATGGTCATTGGGAACTGGGAACTGCAGCTCTGGAACTCTGAAGGGGAAACATAGCATCGACACGGAGCTCGCACTTTCGGTAAAGTTACTGTTGTTGTCTCGGGGGACGTTCACACTGAGTGCTACTGGAATATGCAAGGTAGACATAACCACCCACTTAAGAAATTCCTCGTGCATGTACGAATGGTACACATTTGTTTTCTAGAATGTATTCTTTTGGTATATGAGGGTGAAATTGGGTGCAGGGTCAGGAATGGATATGTCTATCTTAAATGAGTTTAAGGCCTCAAAATATACATAAGGTTCAAGACTGCTTCAGTATCTCATCCATCTATATCTATTAATCCCCAATCACCCATACCAAAAATCAAGCTACACTTCGTTGTAATAGGTATATAAAGAATTTCAAGCTCTTCACTTTTTCAAAAGACTGTTTAAGGTAACTTAGCCTATGACAATCCAAATGGGAGCTAGCTCATCACAAGCAAAAATATTCTAGAGGTATACATTTTAGAACTAGAATGTACACCACTACTATAATTTTGCCTATAATGGATTGGCTCCCATCTGGACTGTCATAGGTTGAGTTACCTTAATGTCCCACAAGTGATTGTGTGCTTTTGACTCAATTTTCCACAATAAGGTAAGATAACAACACCTAATTATGTGTGAATAGTCAATTGCATTACATTCATATTATTAAATTGCTTCATTTTTGTTGAATCTTGTTCAAACTTGACAAAATATTTTAGATTCTTTTTTAATAAATTTTTGGGCATTGTATGAATAAACTGTGAATTTTCAAAGTGTTGAAAGTTAATTTTCCTAAAAGTGACTTTAGGCTCTCATGAATAGAAGTAGGACATTTTAGGCAAGAGTCTATATGGGTTGGATTTGAAAAGTGAGAAATCACAATTAGGCATAATTATATTAAAAGACCCTACTTGTACTACAATTCAAAAACTCCCATATTTATACACTACATATGAATAGTGTAGATTTCAAACTTTCATTGTCCTATATTGATATATAATGTTTACAAAGTAGTACAAATAGTCTCATGGCAAGAATAGAGTTTTTTAGTATAGTAGCATAAAGCACTACCAAGAATTATTTTTAGGTTTTCTAGAAAGATTATAGAATAAAATTAGGATTCCCTAATTGAATTTAACAATAGATTGTATTATAGTCTAGGAAATTATGAATACTTCACCTCATAGAGAGGGTTATTTTCATCAAAGATTTTTTCTCATTGCTTCTCATAGAAGAACAACTTTGATAATTCTGATTTCTATAACTACCCCCTTGATGAGCTTCATCCCCTTGGTGGGTGATTACTTACAAAAATTTGTCTTTGTTAATCATTTTCCTATACATAAATTGCAACTAGTCTTTGTTCACAACATATTTTTATGGTATGAAAGATGTACTCTTAGAATAAAATTCAAAGTAATTAGGTCATCTCTCTTTGACTTCTATCAATGCAATTTTTTTGGTTATTTTTAATATAACTAGGACTCTTTCTCTTAGCATTATTTAGCTAGAGATAGTATATTCTCCCATGTTGTAATAGATTGAAAGCATCATATTAGTATGAGTAAAAGAAAAGGAATGAATCTAAAACTATCAATTGAAGAGGCGAGGATGGATTTCAAACATCTTTGAAATTTTAGGAATCATTTTTTGTGACTATAGCTAGCTCAACTATCCTTGGAAGGAAGCCAAAACTTCATTTATTTAAATTTTGTAGAATGCATGAGGCTTTATCATTAGTCATGATGATTTTGGTTCCAGAATGTTGATTTATATTATGACAGTTCTAGGATTATTTTAATATATAAAGCTATTTACCTTCATGAACTTCAATAAAATACCAGTATGAATGAAGCATTTTTTATTCCATTCAAAATATAGTGTACATTCATTCAAAATTCTAGGAGTTTCTTGGCACATTCATTCATTCTATAATAGTAATTTGTGGCAAAAACATTCAATTTTAGTTTTAGAATATCTTCTGTAACAATACATTATAAAAAAAAAACATTGATGTGAAGTTAACAGGGAATTTGAAAAGTTTTTCTACACTACTTCGGAAAGGTTGTACTCAGAAACTTTCCAACATCCATTCATTCAAAACAGCACGGAGAACCAAATAGTTGCTGAGGGGTACTAGAATGGAATCCGAAGCACTATACATGCAGAGGAGAATGAATCACATCCTGCTGCAACCACCCCGGACATGATTAAAAGTATGAGTCTGTCTCCTAAAAAAACACGAAACAACAAGAATGAACATCAGCAAGCGCCCAATCAGTACTCCCTAGCTACATCTAATAGAAATTTAGAATCCTCAAGTCCCATTCCATATAATCCTCGAACTCAATCTCCTCTAATTGGAAAAAACTCTTTGACAGTCCACTGTGCCACTATGACCACATGTCACAGTTCTACATATGAAAATCTTCCATCGGAGTGAAGGAACCCAACATGCTAGAATTTCGTTTTTAACATATATCTCATTTTGATTAAACGCCAAAACTGTTCACATTTTCAAATAGTTGCATCAAATACCGTAGAAGCATGAAATTGAGACAAACCTCCCACTGTACAGTACATTCTTTTTAGGAACATAGCCAAGATGAAGAGCAACATAATTCAACAGCTTCGTAGGGTAATGTTGAAACAGAAGCATGTGGTAACATGCAAGACCATCATTCATAGAAAGGTAGAGAGGACGCAGGGAAACTCTCGGCAGGAACCGCTTGAAATTAGAGAAATGTGTGCAGCGTGTTTCAGAGTGGGCACGCTTCGGACAGAAAATGTACAGTGGTCACATTTTTGTGACAAGCTACTGAATAACTAAACATGTTGGAGCAGTATCTTCTCTATCTAGGACAAATTTCTACTAAGTGAAGGACATACAGTCATGTTGAGACTTACATGCACTATGAGAGCGCTTGAACGTCTGCTTGCAATTCATTTGCTCATCTCATGGAGTTTCTTCAACCCCTGACAAACTGCTTCCTCATGTTTTGCGTAACTTGTTCTCCAACACCGCCGTGGCTTGTCGATCAGACGTATATTCTATCAACAAGTGGTCGTTTGCTGTGTTAAAGCATTGTGTAGTGCCACGAACTGGTCCAGCGTAAGCTCCTCTGGCCTCGCCTGCAACCAGAGCACCAATTAAGCACTAAGAAGGGCAAAACGATGCGGCATTCCAAAGAGCACAAGACTCCGATACTTCAGTCAAGAAACTGTTTGAGTTATAAACCAACTAATTTGATTTTCAGAGGTCAAGGGATCAGCGTGCTACAGAATGAAATGAGTTGAAGTTGTGCTCTTTCCGATCATGATAAGGACGTTGTTCCTATTCCAAGCTAGTAGTTCAGTACTCAAGTTGTCGCAGCGGGTGCGATTATGTACTAGATAATCAGTCAAGGGCTGAGAAGTCCAAGACAATTATTGGACACAACCTCTATCCACATTAAATTAAAAACATCAGATCTTGCAGATCTACGGCTCTTGGAGAGGACGGGAGAAGATGGGATAAGACTTGGACCATATTCCCACTGCAACGCATCACGAGGAAATGAATGTGACAGGAGAGAGTTATTAGAAAGACACCAGAAAAATTCTTGTGCCAAATCATGATCAAGTAAATGGATGCACACAACGAATCCAACAAGAGCATATGTGAAAAGCTCTACTCACAGTTTCTAAGAGTCCTATGGACGTCAATGCAGCTTGGGTGGTGGCAGGACTGTGAAGATGCTGTAGTGACTTCCGCAGCATCTTGCGCTTCCCATTGAATGCTGAGTTTACCTGCAATAGCATCATAAAAGGGGAAACTAGAAATTAGTCATTTTGACTACTAATGTTAATCAAAATGACTTTCTTTAAACCGAGATGGCTAGTTTGTACTGTAGAGAACCCAAAGGAGGACCCCGGCATTGTACAGGGTTTATTTCTCCAAGCTTGATGCCTTGAAGACCCCAACTATACAGCAGAAAACTCAGCAGTTGGAAAAAATAAACACACAGAACCACCCGTACCAAAGTGAAAAAAGATTTGGTCGACGTAACGCGTGGATATTCCGACGCTTGTTTCAAGGCAAATGACACCACACCTGCATCTACCTGGCAGACGACATGTCAACAAAATCGTGGTGAAAGTAACTACGGAAATAACATCAAAATCGACATACTTATAACCGTCAGAGGATTTCTGTTTGTCATTAATCAAAAGCTCATCCCAAACATTAGGTCACATAGGGATTGAGACTCAAAGCTAGGTATTTGAATCTCCCTGCACCGGCACATACGGAGAAAGTGATTGCTCTATTGGTGAAATGATCTAATGTTGATAGAAGATAATAAGCACTTACATTTGGTTGTGGGAAAAAATTGTCACGCCCTACCCTGAATTTGTATTCTGGAACTGGAAAAAGACACCAACATCATGGATATGCATTAATAAGGTGAACAAGAGCAAGTTTTTTTCTCATTCATATCCATGTTCTAAATTCACAATAGTTTCGAGGTAAGTAAAATTCAAGTCACAAGAGATAAATTACAAGCATACAACAGACCACCCTTATATGACCCATCACGGTTTTCAAGCGGAGAGGAACAAAGCTGCAAAGTGCCAACCTGAAAAGTAGTTGATGAGAAGGCTAATGGGTCTATACTCATCACAATCAGGAGAAGCGTCCACAAGCCGGATTGCAGCTTCGTCCTGGAAAGTTATCAAGCATTAACGTCCTAACACATGGATATTCATAATGCTACAACCGTAGATCTAACCAGCGCAATATTAAAGATGTATTTTTCTCAACAGCACAATGTTGATATCATACTACCCTCATCTATCTTGAAAATAATTAGTGAAAGAGGTAGACACCAGACACTCATTTTGAAGCAAACCGGGTCTTATTCAAGTTCAGAAATCCAGATGAAGTCCATCGTTGTTGAGGAGAAATGGCTTGAGAATCTTAAAACCGAGACAAGTGCGACAGCAACCTCAACCAATGAACCAAGAGAGCAAAATACCTGCAGAAGAAGGATGATATGGGAGAACGTATTCCCAAGGGGAAGAAGCTGTTTCACGACTTGTGTCGTGATATTAAAGGGCAGGTTAGCTATGATCTGCAAGAACAATGCATTAAGTTTCCCTGAATTCCTTCGAACAATTGGAAGGTCAAAGTGTACGATTATAGTAGTCAAGCTTAAATGTAAAAATTCTGGATACACACGAAAGGTCATCTGAATACCTTAGCTCGGCGAGGAGGTTCTGATAAGCCAAAGCGCCTTTCTAAGGCTTCTTGCATGAACGAGGCAGCTGGCCATTTCACGAAATCCTCCTCAATAACCTGTCCTCAAAAAATGGTTGTGGTCAGATCCATGAATCATACAGGCAAGCCTAAGCGAGTGAAACAACAAGGAATCTTATGTGCACATACCTCAACTTGACCAGTGTGACTAAATCGTTCACCAACCAAAACTGCCATGCCGGGATCCTGCTATCAAAAAAGTAGATACAAAATCATTCTCTAGAGGTCTGATTGCACTGAAAACACAATCTTACTCTTCAAATTCGCCCAAAGTTCTATCGTTTCTTACATTAAGGAGGCATACATCTCTTGGGTAAAAATCTCCGAGTTGGTTACATCATGCAACCTTAAATTAACACAAGCGACACGGAAATAACTACAAGGTCAATGTTAGTGAAAAGCCAGTGCTAGAGCAGTCCGCACCTTTTCCACAGCAATGATATTGGCACCCGCTTCTACAAGGGCATGGGTCAAAGAGCCCGTTCCTGGACCTATTTCCAGCACGAGATCGCCTGGTTGGATTCCCGCAGCCTTAACCATGTCAACGTTTACTTGTTCGTTCACCATATAATGCTGTCGATATCAAAACAATTGATACAACCCAAAGAAATATGTTTAGCAAACAACTATTCACGGAGAAACAAAACATGAAAATGAAAACTTGAGTGACTCCCCTTGATTTAAAAATGAACAAGAGTGCTGCCTCAAAACATCTAGGAAAGGAGAAGTAAAGAGGACCTGGCGAAATATAGGTTATGGAAGGCGGCAAGCCAAATCTGAGGTATGGAGGTTCTAGAGTGTCTATTAAAAACGAAAGGTCAATGAGATCAACCCTAGGGGAGCCCTCCTTCATAAAATCCATAACTGAGTAGCATTGCCAGAAAACCCTAATCTCTCCGGTCTCTACACGGTTTGTGATTTATGAGGGTCTGTGAAGCTGGGACCGGGAGTCTTCATCTGTAAAGGGGCTTCAAAGCATCGGGCCTAGGGGAAGAGACCATACAGTATTTATGCTGGATTCTTCCTGCGGGTCATCTCTAGAACAAACTAGAAGAACAACAACACCATATCTCGACTCCCTTGCTATATCAGAACTGGTTCTTGAGATCAAATTCATTAATGTCTGGACTGATCAACTGCTTAACCTAGCCAGAAGCTCAAGTTTCACAAATTATTGAAAATGGACTCAAAACGCAGCTACCCATTTTAGTCAACTTTTGAATTCATTCCTGAAAACTGACTGGGACATGAATTGCCTGTGAGCGAAACCATTTGACAGGTAATTCAACGATTATGTCAACCAGTGTTTCTGCGAGGTATAATGTAAAGATATTACTTACACAAACTCTTCCACAACCAAAACAGCGTTGGAATAGAAAATGAAGCTCCTAGGAGTGAAAGAATAATTGATGAATAATAAACTTACTTGGCCAAGCCATTTCTTAGCTCGGTGGTTCTGGGACTTGAGCGCTCTCAAAGTGCTTTGAACGTCATCCCCTTTGCTTTGCACCGCACACGTAATCCGCAAGCAGGGGCTACGACATCTCGCGCCAACGACTCCAAGAGGAATGTGAGTGGGGCTACAAATTCCCACACTCAGCGCCATTGGAATCTTCACTTCAACATGCCAAGGACTTCACAATGCCAACCGCATTTAGATACGAGCCCAATTCTAAAAAGAAATGATCTTTGGGCTTCGTACAAGTGTGGGTTCAGCCACCTAATGGTATTCACAAAAGCTGTGAATGAATTGGAAAATGGAATTCTGCAGGTGGAACGAAAATTTCTGGCTCTTCCACCTCGAGGAGATGAACTCAGAATCGAAATTTCAAGGTCTTGGGGTTATCATGTGATACTTGCACTAGGAGATGAAGATATGGCAGCGTGCCTGAAAGTTGGAATTGGACAAGCCTCCGTAAACCCACGGAGGACAAGAGCGAGCAGGTGAACTCAATCTTACCAGCGGGTCCTTCAGGTTTAAGGGGTCTTCAGGTTTAAGGGGGGTCTTCAGGTTTAAGGGGGTCCTTCAGGTTTAAGGGGAGTCTTCAGGTTCATGAGGGGTCTTCAGGTTCAGGGAGTGTCGTCAATAAACCCTAAACCCTTGATGAGACCCTCGGACCTCCAGTATGAAATCCTCTGTTTTCTCACTAAACCCTAGGGAATGAATGTAGCCCAGTCCAATATGAATTAGTTAAGAATTTTTGAAGTGATCAGACCCAGAACCCATTGGTGTCATTGTTCTATAACGGTCACCTAACTCAACTAAAATGGCTGCAGTATTTTTTTTAAAAGGGTACAATGTCAAGGCAATAAAATGGTCGAATTCTTTGCTTGGTTCACACCCAAAATGCTTATGATCCTATTGTACCCACTAAATCTACCATTTATACACTCGAATAGTGCCACCAACACATTCTTCAAAGGCTAGTTACTTCATTTATGTAAAAAAACTCTATTTAGGTTTTTTAGATGATCATAATGGGGACATCTCTTAAATGGTAGAATTTAATAGTCATATATATACAATAGATTGGCATACCTTATAGAAAGAAGTTGTTTGTAAGTGTGATAACAAAGAGTCTAACAAGTGTGAACTTTTGGGGACCAATTCAACTAGTCAAATGTATTTTAACCTCTAAAGTCCCATCCCCCTTGGAGAGAAATTTAAAATTTGGGCAAGCTCCTATGATCTTAATTTCTAGTATGATTTTTTGAAACTTTTTTTCAATATAGAAAATCATATTAGCTTTGGGGGAATATCATTTTATTTCAATTGGTGCCTGAGAGCAAAATTTAAGACACAACAAGCTTAAAATAAGCAAGTTTAGGAAAGAGAGGGAAAAAAAATTGAAATAATATTTTAATTTTTTTTCTTGTAGATTATATTTTTGTCTATATGGGAAGATTTGATTTTTTTTCATTTCAATTGGTGATGTGAAAGTTGTAGACCATCTTGTCTAGTGATTAATAATAGAATCTTTTTGAAAAAAAAGAAGGTATTCATTTGTTTTTGAACTCGATTCTCACAAATTGAAAACAAAATTCAACAAGTTTTAGTTTGTTTTCTAAAACAATCTCACCACTAGAATTCTAAGTATGTTTCAATTCCATCTTAGACATATTAATAATATAGTTTTTCCTTCTATTGTTTCCTTGCCTCTTCATAATAGTTTTTTAAAGAATGAAATTCAAAAGGGGATGAATTTTTTTCCTAGACTATCAACTAAACACTTCACCAAAAAATAACATTAATCTTTGGTATAATAATTTAAGTTTAGAAGATTTAAAGTCAAACAATCTAATCATAAAAGGTGAAAAACACCCAATTTTTCACTTTAAAAATGTCATCCTCACATTTTTATACAAGTCTAAGTGCAAGATCCTATAGTTAGATATGCGAAAAAGACAATTCCTTAAAATTATTGCTCTTTGCAATAGAAATGGTAGTTTTGAGTGATTTCTAATGAAAAAAGGCCTTGAAACTTTAGGTGTTCAAGGATTGGAGGTCCATTTTCAATCTTGTAATGGAGGATGCTTTGTTTTTGAGTATAAAACATACAAATTATTATTGAAGTCTAAAAAAATTTGGTACTCAAGCAATTCTCATTTTAATGGTGTATTGATTGTCTCAATTGAGGTTAAAAGCATTTCTAATAGTGCACGCCAAAGCGATCCTAGTGTATGGCTTTCATCAAATAGGCCCCGCGTGGTTTCCTAGCCCCCACCAAAAATGGGCCTAGGGGCACTTAGATTTTTTTACTAAACACCATATGGTATAATGTAGGGAGGTGTTAATTTGTAGTACTAATAAATTTAAAAAAATTGAGGTAATATATAGAGTAAAAATTAATGTACACTCAACTATGAGTAAGATACACATATAAACAATACTTTATATTTGTAATTTTTTTCTATAATAGCCTCTAAGATATGAATCCTAGGAATTTTTTACATTAGTAGAAAACAATGTTACAGACAACAAAAACCGGTTGATGTTTTTTAAAGAATAAAGATTGTGTTGCACGGAACGCAAATTTCTGAAAACTGTGTTGTGGTCAATGCAAATACCATTTTTTGTTAGGAAACATAGAAAAAATTTCAGCTGATTTCTATTGTCTGTAACATTGTTTTCTACTAGTGTTATGGGTAGGGTCAATTTGTTGGATTCTTGAATTGCTTGGTTGAATAAAAAATTGTATAACAATTCAATGAAATGGATTTACTCTATTTCTACATGGCTTTACATTCTTGTCAACTCTTCTACACTATTGTAGATACTTTGGATGCTTCAAATGTTGTTTTCCACTTCATGTTGGACACTTTACTTACATATTTTTAAATCTTGTTTCCTACTTTGGCATTGGCTTCACTTTTCACTTCCTGAAAAATGGTTTGAATGTGGGTTTTATGCATACTGTCATTTTGAAGGTTTAGGGTTAACTTTACAATGAGTTTCTCTTGTTGAATTTGCATGTTCTAATTTAGGATTTATTATTATGATTGATTTCACGTACCTGGGAGTTGTAATTCATTGTTAATTATAAAGCATGCAAGGAGGGATTTACTTCGTAGGAATTTGTAGAAATTTCAAGGTATATGAAATGTTTGCCTCAAGGTGAGGGATTAGGATTTGAGTTTTTGAATAAACTTTGGATGTGTCGGTTTACAATGAGCATTTGAAGTATACAACTTCGATCACAATATGAATTTTTTTTCCAATTTGTAGCAGCTTTTGGCATCGCTTTCAAATTATCTATACACTACTTCTATCAAATCTTAGCAATTGAAAGTTAGAAGAGCTTCATGGCATTTCAAGCCATGGTTGGCAACCCCGTGAGGTTTCCATTGTAGAGGGTGAAGATTGATGCAATTTATTACTCTTGCACATGAATGACCCCTTCAGCTCATGCATAAGAGTGTTTAGCATGTGGTTTTTCTACAACTTGAAACATTTTTGATTTTGTAAATTTTTAAGTAGTGATAGTAGTGTATGCACATTTTTTAGATTTTCATATAGTACATGCAACAAAATTAAAGCAGTTATTTACTTTATGTACTTATAATTGTATTATAAATACATTTTAGACTGAAAAAACTTTGATATTAATATTATTGTGTTGGTGCACCATAGGTGCTTGAATATTTTGGTTTAGTTTTGCCTTTTGTGGTGCATGGTGTATCATTATGTTGATGGAGTTGTAGTGCATCATTTTATTGTTTACATTCTCTTGAATGTGAATGATGTTAGTTTCTAGTTCATGTGAATTGTTTTTGTCTTTGTTTTATTTGTACAATCCTTCTTTACTTATTTTAATTAACAATTAGAGGATTCTCAAGCGCTTTATGCTTTACAATAGGAAAAAAGTAGCAATGTATGTTAAGTGCTTTAGATTGTGTTAAGTGAATGTTGAGTTTGTAGTTAGTATATTGTATTTTTTTTCTTTAATGTGTGTGTGTGTGTGTTTTCACTTTCCTATTTTTTTTTAAAACAAAGGAAAGGTACAAAAAATTGACCCTCTTTTAGAATTCTAAGTAATTGAAGGGAGGCATATAATACCGTAAATTAGGAAATTAGATAATAATAGGGACTATTTAATTGTTTATGGTCATGAAAATACCCTCCAAAATAAAAACCCTAGCCGCATGTAATGTATAAACCCCTATATGGAATGACCCCCTAGGAAATGAACTAGGGGCGCAACAATCCGTAGTTCTGAAGGCACGCAATCAACAAGGCTCCAACATGGTTGGTAATTTCTTCTTTAGGCATTTGGTCAAGCACTTGGCCAAGAAAAAACTATCTAATTAAATCCGGTTGAGGATAATTGAGAGCTCTTTTGAAGTCTTTCAATTAAAAGTTGGTTCCATCTCTTGCTGTTTTTGACTCATTGTTGGAAGGTTTAGAATCTTATTTTGTCATCTGAGAAGGGTTACTCTATGTGGGGTTTGTGCATCATGTGGAGATGTTTATTATTTGGGGGGATATTTAGTTGATTATGAACAATGAAATGGTCTATATTATTATCTCATTTCCTTGTTCTTGATATTTTATGCCTTTCTATAATTATTTAGAATTCTAATTACCCAAAATTTTTTACAAAGAAAAAACGTAAAGTGGAAAAAGAAAATACAATGATTAAAGACAATACACAACATTCATGCATAGCTGCATACAATTTCAAGCACTTACCATATATTGTTGTCCTTACAACTGTTGAGATAGTGACAAGTTTGTAAGCGTGCCAAAGCTCTTATTGTGTCATTTTGGTGTGCTCTATTAAACATACTCTAATAGAAAAAGATTTTTAGTAAATGCATTTCTTTTGTCAAACAATTTTTAAATACTTTGAATTAGTCTACACTCAATTTCATTTATTTATCTCACAATTTATAATACTCATTAAGACAAATAAACAATGACATCTAATATCCTACCAAATAGCACAAATTATTCCACATTTCCACCATTGCAATTCTTTATTGCCTCTTATATATAAAATTACATATTTTTATCTATGCCTTGTACATATGTCACTCATTTGATAGCACAAGCTCTTTTTATTTCTACCTACAAGATTAGATAATATTATAGGATGGTTTAATTTCCTAATTATCAAAATTCCAACATTGAATTTTGAATTCAAAAAAAGGTTTTACAATTTCAATTTTTCCTCAAAGAAGTCATTTTACAAGGCCTTAATCCCTGTAAATTAGATTTTGCACTTCCACAAAACCCAAGAAATAATAGTATAGGGTTTTTTCGTTTTAGGAAAAGGTTTAATCAGTCTAGCGTTTCATGACTAAAAGTCACTTACAAATAGATTTAGGTTTACAAGTTTAGTATAGTATTATATCACTCTTATTCCTGTTTGTAAAATTTGTTAGCCAGTTTGATACCAATGTATGTATAAAGTCCCAATCCTATATAGTGTTCTAAGAGAGGTCAAATTATTCTTTGTCAAATAAATTAGATTTTGTCAAATGAATCTTATATGGTGTATGCACTAGAACGTAATCATAACAAGATAGTATTGATAATAAATAAATATATATATATATATATATATAAAATTCATTATACCTTTTTATGTTTTTATGTCAAATAGTCCAGTCAATCTACAACTAATGCAATTATACAAGAATGTCTAGCATTTTCGTATTCTACATCAAATGATTCCCAATTGTGCAATGTAGGATGATGTCAAGTATATTTTAATTCTTTTTCTTTTGTTAAATTAGGTCAAATGAATCCAAACCAACATGGGTTAACATACAAACATATCATTGGAACAATTCATAATTTGACCAAACATATAGAACCTATGACCAACACAATAAAATTTGTGAATTAACAATCAAAAGTCCTAAAACCCGTGAGCTCAATGCCCTATAGACGTGCTCAATACCCTAAGGCCATACAAAATAATCCAAAATCATGGTAGAAAAGCCCCAAACCAAGAAAATATACTTAAAACTACAAAAACAACCCTAAAATCATGATCCAATCCCTATGATCGTGCGATCTGGACCCTAAAACCGTGTGCCACACCCTATGGCAGTGTGCACATCAGACTTCGTGCGCACTTGTTTGCACGCCGAACTTACGCCTGCTCCGACTGCCATACTTTCAATTCACCCCAAATTTGCGATCAAGGTTTTCCCTAACATTTTCTGATTTCAGTTAATGGAGAGGTCAATTTGCTTAGTTTTTAGTCAATGGTTTGTAACCACTCACATAGTTTGAATTTCTATTACTTTCTACAAGTTTCATCATAGCTTCTAGCGTTGCCGAATTTCCGTCCTCTGGTTTCAATTTAGAGTTTTGTTGGTTAGATCTTGCTCAGTTTGCTTATACGATCTATCAATCTGATCAATGTAACCTTTAGGCAAATGATTTTAGGAAAATTTTGGTGATTTGGTGTTTGGGGAGGAGGTCTGAGTAGGTGTAGTTGCTCCGTGGCAAAATTTTCCACATTTTGTTCGTAAATAATCCAATTGTAATTCTTCCTGAATTTGTGAAATTGGTCACAAGAGAACATACACACTTGTAATTCCCATACTTAAGGTCAATTTTGATATCCGTTTTGTTGATAGAATCTAGCGTCGAATCCTCTTGCTCCACACTTCCTTTCTTTGAATGCAACCTTTGCTCTAGGCTGTGTGTCTAGCTCTTGGTTTTAATTTCGATTTTTCAATCTTCTTTGCATCTTATTTGTCTTGCAGTTGACGTCTTCAACACTCATGTTCTTACAGATGGCGTGGCACTCCGACCAAGTTCTCTGTCACAACTTTTCATTCACACCAATGCATTCACTCACAACAAATATTTCATGATTGAATTCGACCAGATCATACCAAATCAAATGCCAATTCACCATCTCAAGCGCTTGATTGAGATCACAACTTCCTTCGAAGTGCTCCGTCTTCAATTGTGCAATCTCTACAACCTGAAGTTTCTCAATAGATCTAGAACATCTTACATGCCCTTCTTCACAAATGCAAACTCTTTGTACAAACTTCTCCAAACGATCCCTTAACAACAAAAATTTCCCAATCCCAATCCTCCCCAACAGATTCTCTTTGGCATGTGCCACAGGTAATGAAGCTTAGTTCATAAAAACATAGAAACTCATAGAAGATGACAAAGCAAGGCAAGGTAAAAACTACACAATGATAATCATATAATTCATAAATATATTATATATAAACCCAGGACTTACATAATGCCAATGTTTGCTTATTTTTTTAGGTTTTTATAGTTTCCCAAAAAAAACATGAACCGGTGTGATTATAAAGAGGTGTGACCTAAGTCACACCTCATTCATCCAAGTGTTTTTATTTTTAACTTTCTCATCCATTCTTGTGCATAAACCTATTCACACTATAAATGCATTTTTAACTTTTATATTTTGCTTTACTTCTACTTTTTCCTACAAAGGGGCCCCTAATAGCTGGTTTTATTCTAAATTTTCTTTCTGCAATCCCTAAAGTCCCAAGGCACTTATTAGAATTTTTTTGCCTAAAAAAACATTAAAACTGCCAAATTGATAAAACATACAAGATGAATTTTTTCTTAGAATCTAATCACTGATATTGTGATATACTTATACAAAAGAATGTGGTTAAAATTTCATGAAATTTCATTGTACATATTGAAAGATAATTGCATTTAAAAGAAGAATGATTTTTTTTGGCCTCACTAAAAAATTTAGGTGACTTTGACCACCTCATGTGATCATTTTTTACACTATGAACTTCAAATTTAATTTTTTTTCATTATCAAAATCATATTAGGGATATCTCCACCAATTTTAAAGTCAATTTTAGACATAGAATACATCCTATAAAATCTTACAATGTGACTATGTCCAAAGATTTGACAATGCACTGATTAGTTCTTAAACCCATTTTTCCACCACACAATTTAAGAACTAAGTAATCTAAATAATGGATTGAAGTATGTGATTATAGTTAAGAAGGCAAATATTTTGTTTTTGAAAAATTCTAAAATCTCTAATTTCTATAGCATTTTCTAACATAATGTGAGCTTAGAATATAAGACAATTCTTAAAGAGTGTTTTTCTTAGTGATCTTGGGATGTTTCCCTTACATTTTGAATATACTCTCATATGAAGAGGATATATTTTCAATATGATCCTCTTGCAATTCATGCACTAAAATTTTAAGACAAGTGTCCTACAATATCAAAAAGTCAAAACTTAATGAGCAAGTCGCACCATGCATTCACTTGGGGTGAATCATAATGTTCATGAGTTGTCTATAGGTTATCTACAAAGAAGCTATGTCAAATGTAGTTGAGCCAAACTATCCAAGATACCTATAGTCCAAGATATTATTCTTCAAAATTTCAATTTGTTTATTGGATTTATCATCCATTCATTTTATTCACAAATAAAATCACTTGAATTTGAAACTACAATATTATATGTCTTCACTTCAAAAAACAAATTGTTTTTTCTTTCTTTTGTTTTTTCTTTATTATTCAACAAGTCATTTTTTGGAATCATCTAAGATTCTGAACTAGTTGGTTTATTAGCAAAGATGTGCCTCATTGAAATGCAATGTCCCAAAATTTCAACCAAAGTAATCTTTTCATTTAATTATGTTGATATTAGATGTATGATTTTGTTGTTAACCAAGTATACAACATGATGAAGAATTGATTCAATATGTAGATTAGTCCTAGGAAGTGTTTAGAAATTAACTCTATAAAGACTTTGAATTTCAAGGAAGTTATTTTCATTACTACCTTAATTAAAAAAGTGTACACAAATTGATTAAGGCAATGAAATTCTTACATCCTCTGACTATGTTGTGTACTTTGTAAACAATGTTGTTTTTTGGATTTATGTTTTTTGAATTTTTTTTCTTAAATTCGAATTTTGATGAAAAGATTTTGTTGTCCAAATTTCACAACCTAGCTATAATTTAATTTGGTTTTATAATTGAAATTAAAGAAGAATTTATTTTGTAATGAAGAAATTATAGGACTTTTGCCTTTAAGGGGCACTTGAAATGGCCACTTCTATTTTAGAGCTTAGTTTCTTTTTATTAGAAACTTTGGTAAGCTCAATTTGAATGCTAGTGAGCTTAATTTGAGTACCACAAGGCTAAGCCAAGAGTCTTCCAGATTTTTTGAAATTTAATTTTGAAACACAAATGTATTTAGTGATTAAAAAGAATCATGTGCTTGTGGACATATTTAAAAACATATTTGCCTACAGCATCAAAGAAAACAACAGATCTAATAAGGACAACATAATAACACCTGCAAGGTTTAAAATATCTCCATTACTAACAAAATCAAGTACAAATACGCATGTGACAATTTTTTAAAGGCAATTAGAGATATAACCCAAGTTTTTATATATTCTTTTAAACTTATAGTGCATAGTCTAAAGGGCATAGGAGCTTCATCATCATGTGTATCTCTTCTTCAAATCACAAAACTTCATAGATGGTTTCCCCATGCATCTTCTCACTTGTAATAAATATATGATTCATTACACATTTTTTTTTTATCATCCCCAATGATCCAATGGCGCACAATGACAATAAACAAATAATGGAGTACTATCAATTATTCATTGGCTATTTGGGCAACACACTATAGTGTTAAATGTATATGATTCAAAGAAATTAATAAGTGTAAACTATCCTCAATGTTTTTTTTTCAATATAGTGTAGATTTTTGTAAGGCTAAAACTTTTAGAAGACTATTCTAGTACAAACTAAGACACACTTAACAATGTTGTTACAAGATCATTTTAAACGCTTCAAAAAATGAAAAGAAGTAAGACTAAACAAAACTTTCAAATTATAGTAGTTAGTTTTAACTTTTAAGAAGTAGGTGGGATTAATAGAAAATAAATGTCAAGTCTATGGTAGTATATTTATCTGGATTGGACTAATTAACATCACAATTTCTCCCTTTTGAGATACCATCATCAACAATATATTTATTTTTAAAAATCATAGGAATTTATATAAGAATTATCTGAATTTACTTTTAAACGAATGGATAGGCTTTCAAGAGTCTTATTTTATAGCTTTAGAAAAGAAGAATAAAAAGATCAATTCTACCAATGAAGACTTTGAAGACATGCAAAGGAACTATTAGTTTTAAAAGTCCTTTAGTGAACTAAAACAAAAGTACTTCAAAATTTCACTCCTACAATTAAGACCATTATTTTAGAATTGATTCATAAAAGAAATATAAGAAGAAGTATATATTGCATTGACTTAGACATTGGCAAAGATACTTCATACATTCACATATGGATGTTCACTTTAGTAATTTTGAAGTTGTAGTATGAGAAGAATGCAAGTTTTTTTTAAAGGGAATGAGATGATTTTAATTATTTTACTATAAAACAATAAACAATGTTGCATATTGTAATGCAACTCACATCTTATTTCTTTTACATAGCAAAAAAGGAGTTGAAAGAATCAATGAGTTAGAATAATTCTTCAAACTTTGTATCACCAAAAAAAATGTTCTTAAATTGTTAAAACTAATATGAATTCAAATACTGTACAAGAAAACATGGAAGAAGAAAAGATAGTTTTATTTAAAATTTTAAACTACTTCCTAAAAAAGAATAGATTTTACTTTTATATGCATCTTTTTGATACTTCAAGATTGATCCCTACCATATAGTCATATACATTAAAGTTATCCAACGTTAAGATTATTAAGTATTTTGTAACCAATAGAGAGAAATACATATCATTCTCCAAAAATGTTACAAAATTAAATTGAAATATATTCATATTTTTTATATTTAAAAAAACACATAAAATGAAGATGACCTCCAAAACTCCTATTAGATAGGATGTAAAATATTGTGCCTTACTGGCTACAACGCCCTTTAACATCTAAACTTGTATACTAGGTCCATTAAAAAAATCTAGAAGAAAGGCAAAACAAACTTTGTTTTTCATTAGAAACAACAAACCCTCCACTACTCAAACATCTATAGTTTTTTCTACAAAGTTCCAATTTCTTCAAGTCATGAGTCTTTGAAAAGATAAGAAAGTTTTCTCTAATATGCCAAAATTTCAAAAAGATAAGTAAAAAAATACAAACTTTGGTGGTTCCTAATCTCAACTCTTTTGTGTTGGGTAACAACACACACTCCTCCATTCATATGTTTATAACTTTTACTCTCAACAACAAATTATATAAGAAATGTCTCTTTGAAACAACAATGAGAATAGGATCAAATCCTCAAATATTCATTTCAAAATTTCTTATATATTAAAAGATATGTCTATTTGAATGCTTAGCCTTTCAAACCCAATATACATTTCTATTCTTTCATCTTACAACTTTCAATTAGAATGGAGGAAGAAGATGTCTATCTACCTTCTAGCCCTAAGGTAGATGGAATCAACTCATGTACACATCACATAAGCCTCCAAATACTTGCTCGAGTAAGGAAAATATCCAAAGGTAAATTCCTATTCATTTTTCAAGGCCAAGGAACTTCAAAGCTCAAAACTAAGAGGTAAACTACTTCTATTCTTCTAACTTTTAATTCCTAATATACAAATACTGTCCAAAAAACTTGAATTAGCTAAAAAAACTTCAACCAAAATCAAATGGAGGTAAAAATCGAAGTCGAAAAAGAGTGTTATTCCATCTACAAGAACTTGAAGATACGCCTAATAGTGATTGCGATGTAATTTACACATTCAACCTTCGTTAAAAGATTCCCTAGCCCTTTCAACCAACATTGGTGGCCATCGATTCCCTTAATTGGTCTAACCATATAATAATATTGGTTGTTGTTCAAGCCCGCATAACTCCTTTCAAATGTCACTTCTTGGGTGCTTAGTTCAATACATTCAACTTGAAGTAGAATTACCAAAACACAAGCGTCTCCTTGGAGATTACCATGTCAATGTTGCTTTACTCAAAGTTTCTTTAGTGGACAAGAAAGTCTAGCTTCATCTTCCGAATAGATTGACTACAATGTAAAAACCTCTAACTAAAATAGTTAAACTAACAATTTTGACAAGGAAAACTCTAGTTCAGCCTTTGGTTGAACTTTGGATTTTGTGGCTCTATGAAAAACCTTCAATTCAACATTCTTGGGTTGAACTTCAAACCCATGCATAGATTCTATGAAACTTAAAAGAATACTTCAAATTGGTTAAACTTGTCTAAGGCTTTTGTCTTTTAAACAACTCCATTAGTAATAAATGTCACCTTGAAGTCACTCGAATGACTCGATTCATCACCAGTAAGTTTTATCCTTCAGATTATAGAATCTCTTCAAAATACAAAATAAAAACATACCTTATAAAATGTACATATTTACATCACTATAACTGTATAAGTAGGATAGTTGAAAATTTAGATTCTTTTAGCAACTTCTATGACTATAATTTTCTAATCTATTTAAACAAAAAAATTCACTTCATGTCTACAAAAAATACACTAAAATTTTTCTATTGTTGGTTTAACTTCTAAAGGCCTGTGCAACCATTTTATGGTCTCAACCTAACGTTAGGCAATATTTTTGGGTAGATTTCTTTTTCAATTCCCATTTTACTATGCAAACTATAGAGGGTTGTCTTTTCATTATCACATTCAAAATCAAGATTATTGCAATAAAAGAAATTTTTTAATGAAAATTAAAGAAGTGATTAGTATTTGCTTAGAGGTATAAAATTTATTATTTGGAGAAAGTATTGATGATCCTATGATTTATTCTATGTTCTTTTTTACAAAACCATTGGAATTGGAATTTTGAATAATGATAAGAATTCAAATGCTATAGATAGAAAGAGAATTTTTGGTGAATTTTTCAAGTCAAAACTTTAGAATCTATTTGAAACTATGACTATACTAAATATATTTTCTACTTTTGATGCTTAACTATGTTTCCTTCAATGCAAAATTAAAAAAAAGAAGTTATAGAACACATATTTTATATCCTATTTGTGTTTTGCCCCAAATCCTTGGGCTTTTAGTGAAAAAGGTGTTGTTATCTTAGTTTGCATGGATGCAAATTCTCCTCTCCTTCAATCTAGATTCTAGAGCCAAGTAAAATAAATAATTTGAGCAAAAAGAATGTCTTACATTTTAACTCCTAGAGGTTTATGACTATATTTCACCAAAAAAGCACTTCAAACTTGTCATTTCTAGTGCAAAGAGCTTTAAAGGAAAACAACGAATTTTTTGCATATTCATCAATAAGATTTTGCACAAGACATGTATAAAAGTGTGTGAAAAAAATTTCGTACATTTTGACCATGTAGATTGTAAAATATTAGTATTCACAGTAAAAAAGTAAAGATTCTTCCACCTTGCATAATTAGTTTTTTTGAATTTGAATCCCAATAACTTAATTTTTTTGTACTATTGAATTTTGAGTTTTCAATAAACCTTTAAAGTAAGGAATTGAGTAGAAAAATCTAGGATTTTAAAAATAATTTTCACTAGTTTGGGATACTTCATAGTACTCAAAACCCCAAAATATGAAAGTGTAACAAATTAATAAAATAGACTTTTAAAATTTAAAATTTAAAAATTCTTTTTTGAAAAATAAAGAATACTATTACAATGGAGACAACCATCTCCAATA
Source organism: Straminergon stramineum (assembly GCA_963920665.1). Lineage (NCBI taxonomy): Eukaryota > Viridiplantae > Streptophyta > Bryopsida > Hypnales > Calliergonaceae > Straminergon > Straminergon stramineum. Next base: position 3,796,576 of record OY987263.1, read on the forward strand.
AAAAATCCAAGTACATCAAGTTCATGCTTCAAAAGTTATAGTAAAGGACAATTTCTTCACTCTCTATGTGATATAATGAAAGACCAATGTTTCTTGCAAGCACCCACATTTCAATCCTAATGGTCAGATTTCTATAGCAAGTAATCTATAACTTTTAGGGTGTAGATTTTAGAAAGACATAACTATAATCTAGAACTTTTTGCTTTCTTTTTGCTACTTTGAGTTGAGCATTTTTTGTTTTTGAGGGCATGACTTTTCTCCTAGCCACCAAATGAAATAAAAATTATACTCCCACCAAGATAGTACATTCTCCCACCTCCAAAATAAATTTCAAAATATTTTTTTAGTAAAATCTGACTTCATAGGAACATGCTTGATTATTAGAAATCCTATAAAACTCATTCCAGGACTTTATACCTTTAGGGGTTAGAATAATGGATTTTTTAAGCAAGATTTTTTGCCATTTGGCTATAGACAAAAAATGTTGGCAACTTTTTGTAAAGGAAATTTTCAGTTTTGGGTGGGTAAAAATATAAAATAGCTAGATTATTGTTGCATTTTAAGACCATTAGCCAAATTTTACCTAGGTATTATGGCTAGTTTTTGTATAGATACCACCAAGTATCACATGAGTATTAGGGGTAGTCATGGCTTCTTCACTACACTCCCATTCTTCATAGAATCCGGACGTGGTGATTTAGGGTTGGCTTGTAGCAAGCTCTCAATGGCAAAATATACTTCTATTGTGAAGGTTTCTTGACATTTGTTATTCTCCTCCGGAGCAGAAGAATGCGTGTGTTAAAGATTTCATGAGCTAAATATATTGTATGACCTACATCACCACCCCCTGTACTTTGAATGAGGACTTGACACCTTGATACTTGTGTACCATTAGTCAAAGGTGAACTAGTTCTTCGAAGGAATCCTCCACACAATGCAAAAGGGATGTCACACCATCTTCACCCAAAACTACAATGCATTGGCTCCTATTTTCTTGCACTTAGTGTTCATTCTTCAAAGAATTTTGAGTTGATGAAGAAGCTGTGACTAAGGTAGAAGCACCCAAATGTAACATGAGTGGGAACACAAGTTGTTTACAAACACCTAAAAAACAACCTAAATCCAAACGCTTGTGGACCCAAAGTACACAAGTGGGGTTCTAAAGTAGACATGTGGGGTTCCAAGAAGTTGTCATTCTTCCAAGAAGCAACCAATCACCCACACTTGATCCAAGTTTAGAGAGTGTTGCCTTTAGGTGTTTCTATGCCCACTTTGGTGTTAGTCTAATGTCCACAATAGGTGCATCTAGGAACTACTTTTCAAAAATTCCTATAATATTCATAGAAGCTCAAAAAAATACGAAACCAATTATGTTGGTTTCCTAAACCATTTCCTAACACACACACAACATTTTTTCCTCTACACACCCTCCATATGAAGAGATCCAAACAAGTGTCACATTTAGGTGCTTCTACCTTACCCCTATTGTAGAAACAACTGGTTCCTACTTGATAATGAAAACAAAACAAAACTGGGTTAGAATACCTGTTGCGTTTTGTGTGGCTAGACAAGATTCCTTTGAATCCTGCAGCCCGCCACTTCGGCCGACTGATGACTTCCGGCACAGGCGGCAATCCATATTCGTCCAGTACTGTCCAGTACTTTCCAGTACTGGAATTCGGCACCAGTTTCCCAATTTTGGTTGGAGAGGTACTATCCAATTCCAACCTGGTGAAGCTTCTTTCACCAGCGGTGCCTCCACAAACATGCAAGACGTGGCTCCCTAATTCTTCCCACAATTAGTCCATAGAAAGTGTCTTCATTTAATGCACCAGAAGGTTAATTTTGCGCTCAGTTTGAATTCCACAAGTCCCAGGCTCCCAGCTGGGCCAGCGTCCAACAGAAACAATAATAAGAGCTCGTCTTGTTCAATGAAATTATGTGCCTTGCGGTCGCACATTCGTCTAGGGGTAGCTGGTACGTGACTCACGCGTTGACTTCGACAGTGGCTTTAGGTTATGAGCGTTTCAGGAAAATTGGGCATGAGAAATTGGGCACGAAGGCGATAATTGATGTGCAGCGATCGTGTTTCTCATTTGATGTCCTCATCCACTCACTAATTCGTGTGGAGGAGTATTTCGTCAAAATGCTGCGAAACTTCTTCAGTATCTAGACGGAGCTTTCCCGGCATTCTAGATCCATGAAATTCGTAACGACGAACTAAACTGATTTGACCAATAAGTAAGGTGCATAACCAGTGTGGCCTACTGTCAGAATTGGCTTCTAAATTTTCGTATGGCGGAAATTGGCATCCAGTATATATTCGTATTTCAACCTGCTCTAATTTTTTAAGTTGTAAAACTTCGGTAAATTAGTGTCGCTGTGCTCTTGGGACCAAGCCAAGAACATAAAAGAATCTTAGCACTCTCATAGGACCCATTTGTATGCTCTTTGGCAATAGAAATTGAGCTTAGAAATTGTGTTACATGAACGAAATCACACCATCAAATATACTGGCATTACTTTTCAAGTACAGTACACACGAGCACTCCTGGGTGGAAAATGTCTTCAATAATGTACTCACTCTAAATGAAAAAAATGAAAAAAACCAGGAGATTCCTCCGAACCTCCGCCCGTCTTTCCATCTCAGCAATGAAGTTAGAATCTTCCCCCAGTGACCCCACGCGATTCCACCTTGGGCTTTTCATGAGGGGATTCCAAAATTGTCACGCAGTAGTTGTCCAATTAACAGAACCCCGGCACCCCGTCCTTCCTTTTTGGAGACCGGTAAATTTTAAAAATGCTAAAATCACCCCACCCAAACCCTCCCCCTTCTTCAATTCCCTCATCTCGCCGGGTCGCCAAGGGGAAAGCTCGTGAACCTGGCTGTAAATTAGAAGGCCGCTCCTTGTACCCCTCCGTCACCTGTGGCTCCAGAGGTTACGTTTATGGTGTACCCACAACAGAGCTTTGCACGACTACAGCTTCTTCAATCTCAATTAATCGTCCTCCTCAACGTCCACTTGCTGCCGCTTGGACATTGCATTGGCCATGTACGTACACTCCACCTAAACTTCCTCGTCTCCTCTTTCGTAACATTTAGGAGTCAGTTTGCACTCCTGAGGCTCAGTCAAGTAGCAACTGAATCGATCAGCTGGCATGGTGATCGAGGTCTACTGAAGCAGCACTGCAGCAACTTCGTCACGAAGTTTAGGGAGAAACAATGACAAGGATGCATGAGCGTGCTTCAAAGGAGTTTCATGGGCATTTCAGCAGTGATCGGGTATGAGTTTGTGTTGTGGAGGCACATGCATGTCTGGTGAAACTAGATTCGCTGAGCTCGTACTATGGTCATTTGGAGATTACGTTCTGAGTGGAGATTCTGGGTCGCAGGGGCCGGGATGCTGGTCACGCCCACATTGTTGGTTGACCCTTGAGGTGCATCTTGGGACGTCCGTCCACTATGTGTTCTTCGCGCGCGATGGAGGCGCTGGCGCAGATACAGGGGGAGTCTTTGCGCGTGGAGATGCCGACGCTCGAGGAAGCGCTGGAGGAAGCCGAGGTGCAGGCCGTGAAAACTTCGCTCTGCAACTTGGATCGGGTGTTGGTGCTCTCCGCCACGGACTGTCACCACCCGAGCGTGACCGCCGTGTGGCACGACACCGCGACGATGACCGGGTAGGCTGACATCCTGTTCCCCACTCGCAAGGTGGCGTCTCTCGCGATCGAAGAGTCCGTGGCTCCGCAGGTCGTGGGCCACGCGCTCGTGCTGCCGGCCTGCGGTGGCTTCCTGCACTGCTCGCGTCGCCTCCGAGAGCTTCTGCAGAAGAAACATAGTGGGAGTATGCTCCTGGGCCGGTTCAACGCGTTCGCGTTTCTCAAAGCGGCGGAGAATGGACACCGCGAGGTCGTGCGGGAGCTGCTGAAGCCCATGACATCTGCCAGCGTCGCCATCATGGGGTACATGGTTGCGACCAGGTGGAGGGAGAAGGACCCGTCTGCGTATCCGTTCGTGAAGCTCCCGGCGAGTATCCCAACGAAATAGTGGCTCAAAAAACTGGTGTCCACCAGGAACATGCTTCCCGCGGCGGTGCCTTTCTACGGAAATGGCGAGTGGGAGCTGAAAGGCATGCCAGGGCTACCTGATGATCTCCAAGATTGCATCCGCGCCGCGTACAGCATTTACATGCTGTGGCGAGCGGCCTTGATTGCGGCCTCCAACTGTCACTTCGACGTGTTCCAGCTGCTCCTCCGACAACGAGCACTGGAGAATTCGAAGCTGGCGGATTCGTTTCATGACACCACCGCACCGAGAAAGAACTTCGACCACGATGGGAAGAAGATCGTCAGTGAGAGGGCGAAGCTGGACACGCTCATGTACCAGCTGGTCGAGGAGCTGAGCACGAAGAATTACCATGATGGGATTCTGTACTCGTTGTGGGGGCATATTCAACGCGGCGGGCGCGACTCGCCGAGGCCGGAAGCTGGCCGGCCACGCTGCGTGGCGCAAGCCACGAATGGATTGTGGGAAATGCAACTGGAAGTGCCGCTGATGATGATGCCCGTGGAGTATGCGTTGCAGGAGGAAGAAGCCTTTCGGCGCTACAAGCAACTCACGCAGCTGTACAGCCAACGCGCCAAGGTTAACATCCAGCTCACCGCCGCTGTCGAAGCCCTGCCCAATTGCCTCCAGGTATATATGTGCCCGGTGTGATCACGAGATCTATTCCAAACGCGCCTTCTTTGAGACTCCACACTGAATTCACCTCCAACATGAAACTTAGAAATTCAAGCCAATTCAAGTCTCAGATATGTATCAATAGAACCTAAATTCAACCTCATAATTATAACAAGGGAGTTCGAAGAGTTTACCATCATGGTAACAAAACGGAATTCACCACTTTGCAGGTGGTCATGGGCCGGGGTGGATTGACCCCCCTCGCTCGTCCGCAAGGGAAAACCCTGAAATTTTTTATTTCTTACGCATGATAAAATTTGCAAATTTTGAATTCATTTTTGCAATCAGAGGCCCCAAATTAGCTCGGTGAGATACAGAAGATAAATTAATGACGCATTAAATAGGGGGTCTTTTTTTTTACATGCACCCCTGGATTGACTTGGGGGGGACGAGCGACGGGGTCAATCCATCCCGGCCGTGGTCATGCATGGTTCACTCGAGATGATGAACTCCGTTACAATTCCCCTATGATTTACTCTTAAACTCCCATGTGTATCACCTTAGCAAATTCCAGTATGTCAAAATGAGATGTACATAGTGCGTCGTAACGAATGCGACCATGCAGAATTGAAGTTCTAAATAGTTGATATATGGGAGATTTTGTTGAGCATCACCACTAGAATTCACCCCGACAGCACACTAAAATGTGATTCCAAAGTTGGCATTCTACCTCGCTAAACTGAACAACGTTTTGTAAGGTGTTTGCTGAAGCATGCTGAAAATTTTACATGTTTACATGTTTGCTGAGAAAACTTCGCTCTTGAAGCATGTTGCAAAACGTTGCATATTATTTTCTAAAAACATTTCTAAACCCTGGCTCCAAATTCTAGTATTTCATTTGGATTGCAAAGCATATCGTATGCGGATCACATGATCTTCTTGATGTAGATAGACCTTGTTGACCGTTTTGGGGTTTCAGATTGTGGTGGGCGTGAAGCACGTTCGGTACAAGGTGGAGAATTCGCGGTGGGATCAAGAAGGGATGGGTCACTTCCCCAGCCTGGTGACCTTGTCCGTGACTCCGATCACGAACGAGGGCACAGGCGTGACGATGACGAACTCCTCCTCGAACATCGTGGTGAAAGTGGGTCACATGGAGCGTATCCAAGTGGGTTCCACTGCTGGCGACGGCGCGTTTCGCGGCCTGAGCAGCGGCGTGGGCGGCGCAGCTTCCGTGGGCATGACTTCCACCATGAAGAACAAGCCGTGGCGTTTCGAGCACCTTCCGCTCCAAGACGAGCGCGGCGGCAGTTTCGTGTGGACACTACAATCAATGAAAGGATTTTTGTTCGACCGCTCCAACCCCATGCGCGTGGCGGACAAATCCTCCAAGTGGCGCTTCGGTCGCCGCCTGCCCAGCAACCCGCTGGACGAGCTTCCTTTCACCAGCGAGGGCGGGGTAATCTTCACCAGCAACGAGTTCGGCGTCACACTCATGTGGAGGTTCCCCAAGAGCATGGAGGGCAAGAAGATGCGGTGGAGCATCGAGGGGCAGATCCATTCCACCTACACCACCGCCCGGTAACGTCAATTTCATTCAATTAAATGAGCGGTATTCTAATACTTTGACACCTTTCAGAAACATAAATCCCAACCTGTCCTAGACATTTTCGCCTTTATGTACATATATGACACAATTGTTGATGCCGGACTGGTGCCATTGTAACGGAATTGACAATAGGTACTTCGAAACGCGCATGGCCACCTTCTGCGGAGACATCGAGGAGCCGCTCAAGCCGCTCGAGGTCAAGGACAAGGGCGACAAGGGCGGCAAGGAAGACAAGCCGGACAAGACGGCCGACAAAGGTTCGATTGTGACCGCCAGTCGTTACGATTCAGTCACCATGCCCTGATATAAAGTATAATATTATTTGAACAAATATAATCCTACAATATTAACTCCTCAAACTACAAGATTCATCAGGCATACGTTGCCTATTGGACAGATGGCAACCTAAACTGCGCACTGCAGCATGCATTGCGCTTTGTGGTGTTCCCCCTGCTTAGCGATTCTGTCCTTTCTCTCAAGCAGACGAAGATAATGTGATGCTAAAGTGATGAATGAATTCAGATGTGTCTAGTTAAGACTTAGGAGGCAAAAAGTTGCAATGGGAGCCTTCAAAAGTATAGTAGAACCGCCCATGACCAACCACTTAAGGAATCAGTGCATGGTCCGGAGTTGTAGAAGGCAATTTTAGTTTACAACCCTGTGGACAGATAGAAATCATGGGCATTGCCAAAGTTTTGTAATTTTATTCCTTAAATTCAAATTGTTATGAATTTTAGAAGCCAAAAATTGGCCTACTCCCATCCCCAATATATAGATTCTTCCATCATTGCTCATCTAGAGACTAATTGGGCTCTTGAATCGAAGCATATCTGTCATTACAGTAATGGCTACAAGATGGTTGGAAACTGAAAATTTAATGGTTATCTGTCAGTTATCTCTCTATAGAATTTCCCATTACCTAAGTATTGGCCATGGGTTATGGCTGGTAATGGGCGGTTCTACCATACTCTCTTGGTCATAGATGTTTCTCTGAAGGCTGATTACCTAACTAAATCAAGAGTGCTTTTACGACGCAGGTGGGAAGACTGAAAAGGGCGATAAGCCACCAAAGAGAGAGAAGGGAGAGAAGGGAGAAGATTCGGAGAAGAAAGACAAGGACAAAACGAAGGATTCAAAGCATTCAGAGAATGGATCCCTATCAGATCCAGCCGTGCAGGTAGACCCAGATTACCAGGAGTTTTTAGAGTTCAAGAGGTACAAGGAAAGAATGAGGAGAGAAAGTCTAAACGGCCAATTACCTCCATTCTTAACGCAAGAGACCGCAAGGGTGAACACGGAGAGCAATGACCTAATGAAACTTCCTGAAATAGCCCCTGAAATAGCTCCAGAGAATGTTCCCATTGTTACCAGTAACTTGATAGACCTCAGTGACGATCTGAAAGATTTGGTGAGCCACAGCGCCGCACAAGAAGTGCTCCTCGCCCGGAACGCGGCGCTCGAGATCATGCAACTCCGAAGCGACTCTATGAACGCGCAGGAGGGCGTGACTCCGCGGCCGCAGGGGCCCATGTCCGTGAGAACGCGGTCTGGGAAGTCGACCGACATTGGAAGATAGGCTTATGAAAATATTATTATTATTATTGCTGAGCCGGATGTTTTGCTACGGTGGTGGGTTCAGTTTCTCGCATTTATACAGTATGTGCAGGCAAGGCAACTACTGCACGCTTTTATATTTGATCTGGATGATTCAATTCCACACTGACAGCTCAATTATCTGGTTCCCAACCACTACACGATGTCATAGGTTGATTGCGCGACAGTCTTGTGTGTTACAAAGCAATGGTCATGTGGCAAGTGGACAGGATTCTGTCATTTCAGAGAAGATTTTGTCACTTCAGATTTCATATAAAGAGGGTTGACTGTAGACTGGAATATTCTTTGGGGATCCCACTGTTCCTCCTTTAATTGGGATAGCGAATTATAGCAAATTATAGCTTGTTCGTAGTTGTTTCCGAGCAAGCCAGCATCTGGATTGTAGACACTGCTAGTTAGGTCGGTTGCGTCATCATTTATTGTCCAATTAATAAAGAGCGGATTTTTCTATCTGCAATTTTGTTTTCAGGTACAACGTTTATGGCACAATGACATTCTTTCTAGTAGAAAAAAGCTGTAGTTGGAGACTGTTCTTGCAACTTTCGGTCCATTACGTTTCGGTTTTGCACGTGGTGCGCTATCAAGGGGTTGTTGTGGGTGCATGCCAGAACTGTTGCTGAGCATTGAAATAGTTGCATGTGCCAACCGCAAGCCATAACGTGCACCACTTGCTTTAAAGTCCACCGAAGTGTGTGAATACGAAAGAGTTGCTGGTGATCAGCCCTTTTCTTTTGGTTTTTGGTAGAAAGCCAGACTGGCTACATTTGTAATTGCTTCTGTTGCCCACAGGGCGAGGGCTGAATTTTTTTTTGATGAATCTTGCTGGCGATACCAAATTCTAAAGATCATCTATCTGGCTCCATGTGCTTGAAATTGATGACATATCCTAGCACTTTTGAGAATTGTGAAAGTGCAAAAAAGGCGAAATTTCAAAAAACAATGACGTATTCTGGCACTTGGAAAATTTATGACAAGGAAAGTTAGGCTACTTTATTCTTTGCTTCATATGAAATTAGGCACCACTTGCAAGAATTTGAGGGGAAAAATGACAATTTAGACTATCATATAGAATAAGAAAATGATATTTCAATACTAGATGGAAATAAAGAGCCAAGCAAGGACCCAATCATCCATATTAGAGTAAGATATACAACAAGCTTGGATGTAAGTCTCCAGTGGTGATATGTTGGGTCGTTGAGGAGAATTGTTCAGGTCCCCAAGGCATCGGTCTTAGTGATGGAGATCACACCTCTCGGGATACTCTTTAAATACTAACTTTACAATTCATTGAAAACACTACCATATATAAAATCTTAAGAGATGCAAATTTTGAATTTGAAGTCCATCCCTCGCAAATGCACTAGCCTCTTCAAATCACCCAATTAGGGTACACAATTGTGTACACTCACTACAATCACATGCTACGCGCAGATTACACTGCAAATTTATTTCTCGCCTTATGGCTAAACTGACAATCGTATTCTAGGTAACTAATATCTCCCTCTGCCGGAAGCAGCCGCACTCTCAGGCTGGGTAGAAAACTCTTCATCAAGAACGGAAGTAAATAAACATGAAATTGTACATGTCGGCAGCCCTAGGCGCTTGCAGAGCCCAAGTTATTGTCAGCATTTGGGGTAATGAACTAGCCCCTCGAGTAAAAAAGGGGTGAATCTCTCATCTAATTTTAAACTGAGTGACTAAAAGGGAGATTCTCATCAATGTTGAAGTTGAGAATGTAAGGGGTGACTCTCATCTAATTTAAAACTTAAGTAACTGAAAGCTCGACTCTCTCATCAAGGTTTAGAACTTGAGAAAATAAGGGGTGTCTGACTCTCATCGATCTTCAATTTGCATCAGCAAGTTTAGTTTTTTTTATCGTTTGGAGTTGTACTGGAGCGGCACAGTGTCGTGTTGTGGAGTGGCCATGGGAGAGGCCACAGGGCGGATGACATTCTGAAGCTCCGAATGCTTGCGCGAGAGCTTTCGGTTGGTGCGGTACTGCGTGAACTTGGAACGCACGAAGGGGCCCAAATTCTCACTCAGTTTGATGCACACGAAGAAGATGATGCGGTAGATGAAGATCATGCCGAACAACACCGCCAGGTCGTCCCACTTGTCCAATTTGGTGCGGATGCCGTAGGTGTTCCGGACCACGTACCACCCGGGGATGATGGGGGGCCCTATCGGCTTCCCGTCCAGGACGAAGCCGTCAAATTCTAGTCCCATGAACTCGTTTATATACATTCCCTGCCACAAAAACCATCGAATTAGAATCCGTTAGAAAGGGTGCTAATTATCACATCCAGAAGAGGATGCTATAACCCTTAGGGACTTGATTCCGTAACCCCATGTTATCAGCAGCAACTCATCTCTTGAAATGCACCGACTGTCCAGACTTGAACAATAAGCAACCATTGGGTGCAGCAATCGGGACTCGGCGAAATTGGTAAATGGCATCTATTGTAATCTTTCAATGGAAATCAGAGGTGCTCTAATGTTCCTTAACCAGTAGCTAGTCAACAGGGCCTGCCACTCGTTGAATGCTCGTAAGGGACCGTCATACATTGAGTGAGAAAGCAATTTGATCTCAATAATGTTAGGCTTGTGTAGTAGCCAAAAGTGGTCTCTCCTAACCATGGAAGCACACTCCAATGTATTGCTTAAAATGCTTACAATAAATAGTGATGAAAAGAGTATCCTCTACCTTGGAACGGAGAGAATGGTTTGTACCTGAAGGGCATACATGTCGAATCCCACGTAAGAGAGAGGGTAGCGCCATACTGGCTTCGGGAGGTCGTCGACCAGCCTGAAGAATCCAGCTACCAGCATGAAAATACCCTGTGATGCAGTAATGCCAATACAGTCAGTGACGTCTCTAGTGCAGCTACACAATGAAATAAAGCCTGTAAGTTAGCCTTGTAGCTGCACTGCAAATTAGACACCAACTCTTGTAGTGTAGCTTCTTGTTTCATTACTGTTGTATAGACAAGCCACAGTTATAGTGATGTGAGACACTATAAATACGTTCTTGTGAACAGTACAGTGTTGCTGCTCAACATCTATTTGTCAGGATTTGCACAGATGCCAGACGCGGATTGATTCAACAAGAAATGGATTCCGTGCACACCTGAATTCCTGCTCCACAGATGATGCCCATGAGGAAGTTGGGCACCAAGCTTGCAACGGCCATCATGAGGCTCTCCACTATGGCCACCTGCGCGAACAGCGAGAGCACGAAGTACGCGAAGTGCTCAAAGCCAGGGTGCAAACGCGCCATGAAGTAGACGATGATACTGGAAACCAAGGCGATGAGGAACAGGAAGGGAAGGGAGGACACCGTGTTCCCCACTACAAATGCTAGCACACCGTAGTGCCCGTTCAACCTCTCCCTGTTGAAAACCTGCACACAAGGTGGACGGGAACGAATCCAGTTCAGTCTCCAGCTAACATCAGCATTATCCCCTCAATAATTTTTTGCATAATGAGCCCAGAAACGCTGAACATGATCACTTCAGATTGAAAAATTACTTCTACTCTTAATTTTTTTTTTGGCATACTATTTTTGAATGCCAAACAAATCAGAAGAGTTTTTGATGGAAACAACTGTAAAAAAGGACAATTGTAGCTGTAGGATTTTAATCTTGTCTTCCTGTTGAACAAATTCAAAAATTCCATTACCAATTGTGAGATCTGCGCGCTAAAAGTAAATGCTTGCGTGTGGGTGTATCTCATTGTCAAATTCAATTAATTCAGAGGAAAGATGTGAAATTTGGTTTGCATCTTATTGTGTTTTGTTGATATTGAAATTGAAAAAGAATATCCGTAAGCAGTGTCTGAATGGCCAAAAGGCGTCAAGGAAGGTGACAAGAAATACCAATAGCCTGTAAGGAAATCAAACTCTACATTTTTGAGCAACTGAAACATGAACACTTTGAAAGTTACTATAATTGACTCCTAGCTTCCAAAGCGGAATTTTTAGGAGTTAACCTTCGACATACGCAAAGGCATCCAAACATGATCAAACCATTGAACTCAGTACGATTGCCTTTCAAACAAGATGTTGCGAAACAAAAAAAGAAGTAGATCACTTTACCTTCATATCCTCCACGAAGGACGGGAAGCCTCCAATAGACATGAAGGTCAAAAATCCACCGACATAAGCGATGCACCCTGCTCTTGACTGTCACATAACCAATAAACACAAATCCATTAGAATTGATCTAAACTCTGGCTTGTTACCTCATTCATACCTAGGAACAAGTGGTTAATATTTGAAGGAAGGAATAGGAGGTACTTACCAAAATGGAGCCGTATGTATGATCGAGCTGGAAGTAGATTGAACCCAGACAGACCGAGAGCGTGATGTATATCACAAGGCGAAGCCAATAGTAACCCATGTCCCTACTCATGTTGGTGAATGAGCGGCGTGTGAGTGTCAAACACTGCTTGAAGAAACCGGCTTGACTTCCGCCAGATTCTAGAACCGTCCCTTGCTAACATTAGACACAGGGTAGTCAGCATTCATATCAGAAAAAACATTCGCACCTACTTTCTACTTCGAATTGTGCTGCGGGAATTTTCATTAAATTAGCAGTTCTCAGTTGAAGTGGCAAAGTTTTGCACAATTGGAATAAACTTACATGAATACATGTCCTTATTTTCAGAGGGAAAACCGCTTTGTGCATCTCCTTTCTGGAAATTAGAAAGTGATAATTTAATTTTTGTTTTCTTAGAGGCCCATGCAACGTAGTTCTTCTGTATCTGCATGATTTGATCAGACATGACGCAACAGTCCCATACATACCAGTTGTAAAATTTCGTGGATTCGCGCCATGGTTTCCATGGCAAACTGGCTGCTCTGGTACGCCTCGTTAAGTATCCTTACCACCTGATGCGTGCTCATCTTGTCTATCAGATCCACGCTTTCCAAATCCTGCAATCGCAAATTCCAAAAACCGTCATTGAAATAAGATAAACGTATACAGACTTGTGAATTCGATGAGTGGCGCAATTACTCCGTTTCATCTATTTAGTGCTATTTTGAGCCATTTCATAGGTTTATAGCTATGGTAATCAGAACGTCCTGTATTGGTGTATCTCAACATGGTTGGAGTATTAGAGGCACTAAAAAGCAAATTCCAGCCTCCCAATCCAGTTTGACAATCCCAATTTATCTTTTAATGGTGGTACTAAGGTTAAAGTAAGTATAAAAAAAGTTGAATTAAAGTATGGTCTTGGGTTCTGGTGGCGCATAAAACATAGAATAGAATGAATGGTGTGCTTCTGCAACTCGATGCACGCAGCTGACACATGAATCTCGCAACAACCATGAGTACAGCTTCAGTAAGAGTTACTCAAATATAAGCAAACTCACCCTGATCTTGAAGGAGCCTTTCAGGTTGGATTTCACTTTGTCGAAATCAGCATTGACGGCACGCAGGAAATGATCCGAGGGGTTCCGATGTGTCGGGCAAGGGAATCCAGCAGCCGTGAAGTGCTGTTATCACCCATCCATACAAAAAAAAGTCAATTATCACAATGAATCAAAAGAATATACAGTTTGCACTCTTTTCTCTGTAGAGCAAAAGGAATTTGGAGAAATAAACTGGTCCACTTTGTGTGCAATTTATTCCATTGTCAGCATGGAATTACTGAGAGACTTCATGCAAACATGGTCACCAAAGAGAAAGACGAAATGAATTAAACAATTCGAATGTGAGCCACACCAGCATTTGCAAGCAAAGCATGAGCTCAAGATTGAGAACAAAAGAATCTAATTCTTCTTTACCTGGTAGAGTGTTCATAAATTCCAAGGGAGTTGCCCTCAAGAATGGTACGATCTAAAGGACACGATTCCAACACTCGCCATACAAAATTGCTAACACAATAACCATTTGGTTATGGCGTCATACCTCAATCGCATTGCTAGCTTGACCAAAGTAGATTAGTCTGCCACTCGAGAGCAGTGTCAAGTTGTCAAAGAGCTCAAAAACCTCACTGCTGGGTTGATGAATGGAGGCAATAATAGTACGTCCATCTCGAGCCAAGTTCCGCAACGTTGTAATCACAAAAAAAGCAGCAGCGCTGGACACACACCATCCACCACGTGCAATTTTAACCCTTAAAATCCAACGATTCATGGTTATGAAGCAACTAATTCAATAAATCGTACAGTGACGACTTCATATTGGGCCAAATTAGACACAATCAGAAGCAGCTTCTGTTGGCCACCAAAAAAATCGTCAAAAGAAAGTCCCCTTGTGAACTACTCAAAACTGCTAATACATCGCAGAGACAGCCAATATCATTACATTGGCGCGATTCAGAGCCTCAAAATTATGACATTCAACCACTATGATTATTGCTTGCCGCACGATTCAACAGCGCAGGTTGAAATGTTACTGTACGGTACTAATTTCCAAAAACATATTAAAAAATCGTAGTGACACTGATTTACAGGTGAGACTAATTTTACGCCCTCACTTGTTGGAGTAATCAGGGGACAGATTCAGAATCGGGATCCTGCGCTGCAAGGTGTCTCTAGACGAGACATCTTGAACAGGAGACATCCAGTGTGGCGGTGTATACAGATGGTCCCGATTCTTCACGGCATTCTCACCGAAATGAGTGTATACAAAGCTCTTAAATCCAGACCCAGTGTAGATTTACATTTCACGGTGCCTCCCTTACAAGTGCCAATGTCGTGAATTTCCGCCAATGGAACGGAATTAACGAATTCAAGCAGAATTTTTCAGAATTTTCGGTGCAAATTTCAAACGTCTGACACAGGAATTTGATATGGCGCCCAAACCTGTCTAATCCGCTGGTGGGTTCATCCAGGAAGAGGAGCCGGGGCCTCGTGAGAATCTCCAAGGCAATGCTAAGACGCCGCTTCTCGCCGCCACTCAAGCCGCGCAAGTGCCAGTTGCCCACGGGCGTGTTGCGGCAGTCGAACAGTCCCATCTCCTGAATTGTGCTGTCCACAATCGCTTTCTTCTCATTCCGTGACACCGTGCTGGGAAGCCGCAGATTGGCGGAGTAGTAGATCGTCTCCCGCACTGTGAGCGTTCCTATGAGGTCGTCCGTTTGAGTCACGTACGCCTGAGGAGCACACATGCAATCAGGGTCCCATCCATCCAGGGCACCAGTCGAAAAAATTTCGCAATTCATTACTGGAATTCACCCCACAACAGCACCAAAAACGTTGCCGATATCACTTGATCGTGATTCCCCAGGGAACAGTGTTCTGGAACATTTGGGATGAAGCGTGCTCTAAAGTTTGCATCTGAAGAATGTAAGTTGCTCAACCATATTCTAAAACGTTGCATGTTTGCTGACAGATGTTGCTAAAATCTCCAAGTTCTTGGTGATTTTGAATGAATTTTGTTTGGCTTACAGCGGTTCCGTACGACAGAGTTGTTTTCCGGCGACCGTTCAGTAGCACTTGTCCTGTTTGCGTTGCGTTTTGAGCTAGCCTTCCTGTCCAAGCCCACCATCAGGAGCGCAATTCTCTCATATTAGTGAAATATGTCCCTGCCGACAAACAGATATGTCGACACAGCTGCAGCTCCGAATTGGCAATGCCGGAACATTCTAAAATTGTTCTATGAGTGCACTCAGCCTACCCTTCACCTCATGAAAGAACAGGATATGATTTGGATTCAATCATTCAGTACGTATTAATAGCTCAGAATGGTGCGCAACAGAATGTTACTTCTGCTTGCTCACGCGTCACTCTGGAAGCTGGCATGCGCTACTGTCAGGGATCTAGCTATAATTGACGCCATTGAAGTCAGTAACCTTGACGCATTCTCCGAAATCCTTGAGCTAAAGACATAAGATCTCGACTCGTGGACATCAAATAGTGAAGATGTCAGACAATTGGAGAATCTCCAGCACCCTGATTCTTCTTAGAATGAGAAGGTGCTGGGAGCTCCATCCCAGAATGCTATGGCGGATCAAACTAAGTTGCAATACTTACCCGCTAATGTGTCGAGCAGCGTGGATTTTCCTGATCCTGATGGACCCATGATGGCCATAAGAGACCCGGGTTCCGCGTACCCTGAAACAATCACCAGATCAAAGCTCCAGTAAATACCTGCTATACATTCTATAAAATTGAAGAACGAGTTCAATCGATACAGATTTATGAGCTAATGGTCACTCACGTCTCAGAACATAACTTCCATGGCTACTCCTCCATAAGCTGTGGATAGAAATTTCTGAAGTTTTGCATATACCGACCTGTCAATCCTTGTAGGATGGATTCCTTCACGCCACCACGGACGACGGTAACCCACAAGTCGACCCAGGTCAGGCGCGCCGACGTGTCGCCGACTTTGTCAGTGTTCGCCATGTCCCTCCAGAGCGTCTGGCTGAGCGGGCTCATAGCGGGCATGATACCCGGTGCTGGCCGCGGGTGGCCAGCTCCGTAATTGTAACCCCCTTGTCTACCATTTGCATGCGCCATGATTAGCGTCCCTCCAACCACCTGAATCATCCATCGCCCCAGCGACCGTCATTACGTGTAATAAAGCCTCACATGATGCCTACATAATTATGATTGAGACCGGGTTTTCACTTCCAGTGTGAATGCGACCCGAACTCTTACATCTAGAGCGTGCATTTAAGACTACATCCTTGAAGCTGCAGTGGAGCAGTTATTGTCTGACACGATCTGGCTCTGGGGCGTTGTACAGGAAATAACTACCGGCTAAATAACTACAGTTAAGGACACTTGTTCGGTTGTTCCAGCTGCACTGTCGCAGACCCAAACAGGTTGTTGTTTGTGTTCGTTCCACGCTCACCGTACCAAAAACACAGCCTTTCTCCCTGATGAAACCCCATACCCAAACAGGTTGTTGTTCGTGTTCGTTCCACGCTCACCGCACCAAAAACACAACCTTTCTCCCTGACGGATCCCCTAGCACTGTGTTCTTCAACACGCTTGTGTAAAAAATTTAAAAAAACAGGTTGCTGTGCTGGTTCTTTAAACTCGCTCTGAACAACAGGGACTCAAAAAGAAACTTGCTCCATGACCGAAGATCCAAGAATACGGTCTACCAACCAAATCACTGGGCATAATATTTCCAAGCTAAGAGGGAAACGGTTCTCACGGTCCAAGCTTAAAAGCCAAGTTTGCCACTCCGGAGGCTAACATGAAGATGTCACGGACCATCCCTGCGCGAGGGATTCTATACCAAAAAATTCTTTTCTCTCATTCTCGATAAGCATCTGTCGACTGGAACTGGAACTACAAGCCACCATCTATCCCCATCCTCTGCACATATCATTGACGCTGCATATGTCTATTTGCTGCATTTCAATAGAAACTTGCCAGGTCCACACGATGCGACTTCCTCTACACGATGCGACTAAACTACAGTCTTTTCTTTCGAGAAAATAGTCATCCTCAGTCTCCCAAATGGTAACATCACAGGCTGGAATAGAACTTCACCTTCACTATGAATCAGCTCCCTCGTCCAACTTCAGAATCCACGAGAGACCCCAGCCAACCCAACACGCTGCGTCCCAAACCACCACCTCACCCCCACCGCATCCACCACTTGAACGTCCAAATGGCACCCGGCACCGAGCTGAACTCGTAGCAGGCGGCACTCGACCCTTCTGTCTATCGTCCGCTGCCCCCCTCCTTCACTCGACCCGCGCACATGAGGCTAACTTCTGGCGTCGGACGTCGGATATGAGCCCCCAAAGCTGCGGGTTTGGGTCCAGCAGCCCTTACGCGTCAGACCTCGCGAACTGTGAGAGCCGAGCCCTCATGGCGAGTTTACTGAAGTTTCACACGCAGTAAAGTTAAAAACGGAACAGGAAGGGGTCGTCTCCCTCCCGGACCCTCTCCTTCTGAACCCGAAACCCAGAGAGCCTGCTTCTAAGCTCTTGCATCCAGGGAGCCCTTGTTTCGTGAAGGGGTGTAAGGTAGTCTGCTCATAACCCGTGCATTTAAGGGCTGGTCGGCCTTTTCGATGGTTCTTAGATGCACGAAATTATTATTTCTTATTTTTCACTTGAAGAAAAATTGATGTGGAATCTAACCCAAGTGGTTTCATATTTTTCAGAGCATTTTTTAGTTAAGTGTGTGTAGCTTCAACTTCAACTAATTTCAATATGAAGCTTTAGGGGTGAGGAGCAAAAGAGTTTGTCAACTACAAGGTTCAAACCTGCGTGGGGAACCCCAACAAATTTGAAATCTATTGCCTTAACCACTTGGACAAATTGACGGGAGGGAGATCCTTCTTCAAAGATGGGGTGTCAAGAGAATCAAACTCCCGACTTGTGGCAATTGGAGGGAAGAACAAATGTTCAAGTGTCCACTACGGCGAGTTGACCACCAAAACGACTAAAAAAATTGTCTTTTCTTAGGGTCACTTCACACTACACCACAAGGTCAAGAGTCCATTGGTTTCAACTAATCAGATTTGAGAAACCCAAGAGTTTGGGCTCTCAAGCCTTCACACAAGCCATCATAGTCCAAAGTCCGTCGCCTCATTGGCTACCTACATGGCAGCCAAATGCTTACATGGTGACAAACTCTCGATCAAAATTTAAGTCAGTCTTCATTTTTGGCCGACCCAAATTCTAATCGAGAGTCCGTCGATTGAAAAATAAATAAAACCCCAACAAATTAAAAACAGTCAAGATCTCAACCTATAAATTGGATTGCTTTTGCAATGGTAAGATCTTCCTATCCTTGTTATTTGTTACTCCGTATTTGTTATTTGTTACGGCAAGGTTTCGTAGAAAATTTCAAAAATTGGATGGCAAGAGAAGGATAGAAGTCGAACAAATGGTATAGGTTTGGATTTAGGGCTTGGCCTTGGCCTTTGGAGGCTTTACACTATGGCCAACCGAAGGCTTCAATTCCTATTTTTTTTGGTCTATTTATTGCCATTTCCTTGCATTCTCACCAAAGTTTGGCTTCTCAATCCCATGGCCTCTTGACTTGGACAGCCATATCATTGATCATCACTCTTGCCACATTCCAAAATTTCTAGGAACAACCTTGCAACTAACCTTATAAATTGCACAACATAAAGGTATTAATTATAAGGCCATCAATTTATAATAAGGTTCATCAAAAACCTTGACAAATTGACTTACTTAAACCCTAAAGGACTAGGTTCATTGCCAAAGGGTCAAACATTGTATCTTTGCTAAATTTAGCCTATTAAATTGTCTTCAAATGTCAATCTTGTATTTTTATTAAATGAAACTATGAATTGTCTATCACTTTGAAAATTTCAATAATTTGGAGAAAAGTTGTCATTGTTATAATTTTTGCATAAATTTTTTTAATTAATTAATAATAATAATAATAATAATATGTCAATTAATTTGAACTTTTCTCAAGAGGTACAAGTAGAAATGAGTATGGGTGAAAATTTTAATAAATTACTTTGTTTTTCACACTTTAAACACCCTTAGCAAAGACCTTTACTTCAAAGTCTGCTATCAAACTAAGTTTATCCTTTTATTTTGATATTTTCACTAGTGAAAAAAAATTCTATTGATGTTGGTTTTCTTAGAAATTTTGAAGGAAAAAAATCGTTTTTTATTTAAAAGGTGGATATATAATTATATTAATTAGAATATATATTAGAATAATCTAGGATTTTTATCATAACTGTAGGTTAGAATGAGAATTATGATTATATAATTCAAATTTTAAAACCATTTAAAAGGAAGAAAATATGAATGAAAAAACATTCAATATAATTGTGTTAATTGGATACTAACATAGAGAGTTTGCAATTGCATTGACTCTTTCAATTTTGGGATGTTTTTCAAAATTTTTAAATGAGGTAAAAAGAGATCTTGTTGAGCTTCATTTTCTTATTTCATATCAAATTCCAAAATAATTATGGGTCTTTGCATGATATAGTATACTCAATACAATAAAAGGTAGTGTTTTGAGAAACTTGAAAAATGATAAATGCACATTGAACTTAAGGTGGAGGACAATTTTAGAGGGAGGTAAGACACCTAGACTACTTAATTCCCCCCCCCCCCCTAAATTTAAAACTTCAAATGCTTGAAATTGGAAAATTTACACTCAAAGAGATTTGTCATAGTTAATTGTCCATACTAGATTTTAGAGATCTCATTGAAAACTATTAAGATAATTTCCAGTTTAAAAAAAATATAGTCTTTTACAATAAAATTAATTGAATTTTTCAAGTTTATAATATTTCATTATATTTTGAATTTTCATATTCAACTTTGAAGTTGAAAATCTAAAATCAATTTTTAAGGGTTGAAAAAAGTATTTTTTTTTACTTTCTTTTTTATGAATTTTTATTTTTTACAAATTGTAAGGGTAGATTTGTCTCAAATTATTTTGTTGAAGGTCATGATTTATGTGTGGAAAAAAGGGATTCATATTCATATACTAAAATTACTAGTGCATTTGTTGGTACAAATATCGCAATTTCAATGCAAAACTAACACAAGTCAAGCATTCTATGCAACCCAAGTGTATGGTGAGACTTTGTGTATTGTAATGTACAATTAGCCTTCCATTAAAAGTTTCAATCAAGGATGACCAAAGTGTGTCCACTTTTGGGATGCATGGAGCTTTAGGAATTAAGGATGCTAATTTAATTGTCCACTATGTCAAACTTTTTTTTGTACATTACATAGGTGGATGGTAGCTAGGGTTGGTACATCCTACCAAAGAATTGTTTATTCTCCAAAGAGAAATTGGAAAAAAAAGGATTCTAAATTTTTGGTATCTATTTTTTAATTAATTTGCACCCACTATGCTTTCCACCTACAATATTCATAGGATATCGAGATCAAAAAGATCAAAAAACTCTGAAGTCTGTTCATTAAGATCTCACATGAATGAACAATTAAACCCTTAAAATCTTTAATTGGATGATGTGATCACTAATGCTACAAAGATTTGATTTCATTGTTAAAGAACTTTGCCACTAATTATATGAACTAAATCTTATCATAATTTATTTCAAACATCCATGATTGAAATTTCTTGAAATGACCATCTTGTGTTTAAGGTAGTAGGTCCACAAAGTGCCCATTCAAGAGCTAAAAATTAATTTGGGGAGGTTAAACTTCTTGAAACATTTTTTAGGAATTTCTCCTTGATAAACTAATGAAATTGGTATCTAATCCATGTTGTTTCATATTTTTTGGAGCTTTGTGGAATTAGTTATGAATTTTTGAAGTTGAATCAAATTGAATGCATTCACTTCTTGAAATATACACTCTTTGAATATTTTGGTGCAATGAGAAAGAAAAATGTACCACTGTGTTAGCAAACACTTATAGAGCTGGTGGCGAGGGCTTTATGGATCTCTTACCTTACATGTAGAAAACACTCACTACTAACTAAGGGCCAACTTACATGTAAACTTGGTGGGCAAACATGTGCCAATTGAAGTGATAAGACAAAAGAAGCTCCACCAATTGTCTTGCCCGTCATCGGTAAGTGGAAAAGGAAGACTCCATGTTTCATTAGCATCAGTGGACAATCCCATTGGTGGAGACTAGTCAATATGGAGGGTATCAACACATATGGAATTCTTATTGTATCCCTCCCTGCCTAGTGAGTCTACATAAAAGTGCAATTACTACTTGCAAGTGTAGCCACCTATATGAAGTTTCTCCACCTATCAAGACATGTTATCCCGCCCTTAACCCCTAAAGGACCAAATTGCGTTTTTTTGGCAATGTAGCAATTTTAGGCAACTCACAACAAACAAAATTTTCATATATATATTTTTGAAATTTTCACACAACATGTCGTAAAGGAGTAACTTTAAGGGGCATCAATTTTCATAACTTTTGACTTCATGGTTAAAAAGTTATTGTGTGATAAGTGGTTTTCATTGCTCTCTGGGCAATTCCAAAAAATTATATTTTGAATAAATAAAATTTGAACTTGATTTCCTAGATTTCCTATATATGTGGAAAGCTTTAAATCATTCGATTTTGATTGACAAGAAGAAAATTACAAGGAGTTTTAGGTTGTAGGCAATTATGGAATCTTGACTCTAAAATAAATTTTGAAGTCCTTTATTTAACATAATTTTCAATATTTTTAAAAATAAATAAAATCACTAGATGTAGATTGCTTATTACATAATTACAACTGTTTGGGGGATTGGAATTTTTGAATTCCACCACTAAATTCTTAACAATTTAGTATTTTGAATCATACTCTATTTCTTCCTACTTTCTATTTTTCTTTTACTGAAATTTCTTATATGTAACTATTTCCAACTTATTTCTTTAGCATGTTATGAAGAGTAACACTGAAGTTGTAGACTCTTCACTTCTTTTGTGTAACAAGTTTGAAAGATGAAACCTAACCATTTGGGAAGAGTTGAAAATACTTCTATTTGAAATCCGAGTGTCATGATCTTGCAATTGATAAGGTTTCTTATTCTAAAATTTGAGGAGGGTGTGCTCTTATAAGTTAACTAAAGGATCCTATGGTTGAATTTGTTCATGAATAAATATAGATGAAGATTTCTGCCCTGTTTTAGATTGGAGTACTTTGAAGCAATTTGAGACCTATAAACACCAAATTTCTCTGGGGGTTAAGGTAGTGAGTAGATGAATACCACGGTTTTGCAACAGTTCAAAGTCGAGAGGCTTTGCTTTGAGTAAGAATAACTTACAAGTGAAGCAATAAACCATTGGCTTTGATATGGGTTAAGAATAAAATACAAAGCCCACCAACCACAGGTGGCCTGGCAGGAGAGACACAGACCAGACCTTTGATAAGTTATGGGGTTTCGGTGTGCGGAGGTCTGTAGCAAAGCGTGATGAATGCATCGTTGGTAACGGAAGTTACTGCATTTGAAAGTCAACAAGCCCTGAGTGAGATTTCAAGTGAAAACAGCAAACAGTGAATCGTGTCTGAGCAGGGTTGTTGTTATTTGGGGGGGGGGGGAGACACCGCTACGGCAGCGACGACTCATCTTCCTGGATCTTGGGCAAAACAATTTTTATTTTTATTTTTTGAAACAAGAGTGTTCAGGAAACACACTGCAAGGGGTCCCATCAGTAGGAGAGTCTGTTTTCACGCAAGGTAAGGAACCTGTTGCCGCCAGGTATTGAACCTGCAACCACGCCATACAGTTTTTTGGTACCTCACCTCCATCATCCGGTAGTTTAGGGTCATCTTGGACCTAGGCAAAACAACTTTGGGTGTGAGAGTTTGAGCAAAGAGACTCTTGATTCACACAAACCCTAACATAGAAGAGGATTGATTGGAACTGTTCATTTTGGTGCAACAAGATCAGGGCTTCTTTTATGGTGATAGATTGCACTAGGAAAAATTAATTTGGCTAAAAAATGACAACAAACTATGAAGTTGTTTGCCATCAAACTTCAAATTAAAAAAAAAAATCTTAGATGAAATCACCAAATGTGATATTTTCTATCCAATATGTGTATGAATGTTGAAATTTGGAACTACTTGTAACATTTGATGTCGCCACTTTGACACTTCACAAAAAATGAAAAAAAAAGAGAGCCCTGAAGAAGAATGATACAGTATTATTATTACTCACCCAGACAATGGGAAGCCGCTTGGATGCAAGTCATGAACACAAACACGAGTGTGAACACATCTATGTACTGTGCAGTGCAGTATTAATAGTACACTATAGCCATTGAGTGTCAGTGAAGACCCTCGATTCCTCAAACGGCCATGCTGTTACTGATCGCCGTGGGATTGAAGTGATTAATTGTACCGACTTCTCACCTACAACACTTGCATTTTGCAGCAACCAAGTTTTCTATGCAATTGGGGCATTGATTTCTACTGTCCGAACATGGCAAGTTGCAACCTTTGCCAGAGATGGATGCACAGGATTCTCTTTTTAAATGTTTCTTTGATGCAGATGATTCGGTCAGTTTAAATGTTTCTTTGGTTTCAATCAGTGAGAGTCCGTTTTTATGTTAAATAAACTGAGGTCTGGACTCGAATAAGTTAGTTTGTCTCCACTTCTATTGAGAGCATCTCCACACCCACTTTCTCACCCAACTTGGCACCCTCAAATTTAACATTTATTTTAGAAGAGCCTTCAAAGTTTTTGTCTTACATCCTTGCTCACCAAATATGACCTATAAATAGTCAAGTGACCAATCGACCACTTAACAAGTGACTTAACTCATGATGAACAATGATTTCAAGGGTCATTGCTTGATAATGCTAAGATTGAGTGTCAAGAGAGTGTTGTGAAGGGCCTAGAGCTCTTATCATCCACATTTGAAGAGTGTTAGATCCTTTGAAGGCAAAGATGGAGAACTGCATATGCTCAAAGCAATTATAGGCTCAAAGCAATTTGACTTTAGTTTGGCAACTATTCACATGGCATTGTGACGTGGGGAGGGGTTCTTGCCAACCACAATGTGAACATTTGAGGAAATCAAAAGTATCCATGGTGAAGAAACTTAACCTGATAAGGACTCCCAAGATTGAAAGTGTTTGATGAATGACTTTTAATGAAACTTTGAAAGAACAAGGATTCCATTTATTCATCATGAAATTTGATCAAATTTTGGCTTACTACCATAATTTTGTCATTTGAGGACTTGTCTTTGCATAGTTATTTATAATCCTCTTACGATAAAGAATATCATCAATGCAACATCACAAAAAAAGGGTATACAACTCTATAGTGTCAAGAAAGTGTCAAAATGTCTTGAGTTTAATGACATCTTGTTTATTGACACTTTAGGTTTGAAAATGGAGTTGAAAGAAATGTGTCAAAAAAATGTCCAAAATAATATCGTTTTTTGATATTATAGTTAGATCATTCTTCATTTCTATATTAACTGTGAAAGTCATTCATTGGACACATTTTGTCCTCCACACTTTTTCAAAGATAAGGCTTTTTTCCACTTGTTCTTTGCTGATCTCTTTGCAATGGTATTAAGCATGGTTAGTATGAGATTGTACACATAGAATATTTATTGACTTCCAAACCTATTGAAGGGTGATGTAGCATCTTTTGACAACTAGTTTTATAAGATTTAGTGACTTCTATGTTTGTCAATTTGAGTTGTTATAGACAAACAATTTTTGGAAGCAACAAAAAATGTTATCAATTGAAAGTTCAACCGTTTTAAAATGAATTCCAAATTACCTATCAAAATTCATCAAGATTTCATCCAAGTACTAGGAAGATTAACTTACAAAAAATATTCAAATCTGAAAAAAATTAAAGTTTAAAATTTTGAATTTAAAAAGAAAGTAAAAATAAGATGTAAATTGAACTTTGATTAAAACTAAAGTTAGAAGTAAAATCAAATCATTTCTTACATCAAAACTAAAGTAAAATCTACAATAATTAAATGTATCATTCTTTACGAAAAGGAAGAGATTGTCATTTAAAACTATAAATATTATGTAGTACATCATCTATGCATATTAATTATTTGGGTTGGTTAGATGGATATATAATACTTAAGAATCACATCTAACATTCATATCAAAATGGCTATTTCTATAGTAACACATAGAAAGAAGAGAATTCAAAGCATGCTATTACCAATTATGATTGTCATTGTTTTCTATTTTCTATTTTTAAATGTACGTTTGGATTCCAAACCAATAGAATTAAGGCTCATCTTATTAAACCTTGTAGTATGTTTTTTTGGTTTGGTGATCACAATCATCTTAGTACCTATATTTTCAAGACAACACCTCAAAAATAATATATTTGGATATGATATAAATAAGAGAGGACCAAATGAAGGCGATGTTAAAATTCCTAAAGCTATGGGTTTAGTTGTTGGAGGAGTATTTTTGGCAATTTAATTTTCTTTTGAAATATATATAAATCTTCAAGATTTCAACCATGAAGCAAAGAAATACCAATTTTGTTCATAATTTTTTACTATTGCATTTGCATTGACCTTGGGTTACATTGATGACATTAAGAACTTACTATAGAAGGCCAAGATATTCTTGCCAACAATTCCAAGTTCAATTTTACTCATAACAAACACAGGAAGTAAAACAATTGTTGTTCCAAAGATTCTACAATCAACATTTAGTATTGAGCCATTGTATAATTTGGGGTGGATCTACAAAGCATGTATATTCTTAATTTTAGTATTTTGCTTCAACTCCATCAACATTTATGGTGGAATCAATGGTTTGGAAGTTGGTCAATCCATAATCATTACACTTGCAATTATAATTCACAATGTTATTCAAATTAAAGACAACACTAAACCCCAACCACACATGTTCTCAATACGTATGATGCAACCATTACTAGCAACATCACTTGGATTATTCATCTTTAATTGGCATCTTGCTTTGGTATTTGTTGGTGATACATACACATATTTTGCTGGAACAACTTTTGCAGTGGCTAGCATTCATAGACACTTTTGGAAAACTATGTACTTCTTTTTTATACCACAATTTTTGAATTTTTTGTATTCTCTACCTCAATTATTCAGTATTGTACTATGCCCAAGACATAGACTACCTTTATTTGATAGGAAAACAAAACTTCTTGTAGGTAGTAATGATATGAACCTTATAAATCTAGTGCTTCGATGGCATGGCCCATGGTCTGAGAAGAAATTGTGTACATTTCTCCTCTCATTCCAAGCATTGTGTTGTATATTTGTATTATTATCTTCAGATTTCATTCTTTAATAAATCAAGTGTAATTAATTATAAGTATAAGATTTAATCTATAACACATGGGCTTCTTTGAAAAATTAGAGACCTATAAAGATATATTCAATTATAAATATTTAAGATTCATTATGACTAATACTGATATAAAATTTGAATATTTTAGATTTCAAAGACTAATTATGTTATTTGAAGTAATGTAAAATATAAAATTGTAATATGATATATTGCAAGGATAGTTGCACTAAATTTTTCTAGAGTTTACAATTGTTTATGTTTAAGATAGTATGAATTTTATCCTTGAGCATGAATGTCGATATATGAAAGAACAATGTTAAATGCATAAGGTTCGAGGTTTGATAGGAAATAGAAGATAACTAAATTGTAAATTCTATGTTGCAAATTGTTTTAAGAAAATATGTAAATTTTTTTTCTTCATGCTTGTAGCAAACTAATTTTGGAATTCATATTTTCTTTTGAAGAAAATGAATGAATTATTGAAATATCAAATTTAGAAGGGAAGGCTCTAGTATAGGAATAAACCACTACACCAGGGTTTTCCGTTTGAAATAGTAGTTTTTGGGTCTTTAGGGATCCTCAAAGAATATTAGTTTGCATGCAAAATTTTGAGCACTAAAATTTGGAGGTAGTTTCAATGGCACATTAACACCTCTTCTAATTGTAAAGCATATTTGTATTCATTTAAAATTTCCAAAAAATATGTAAATCAAGGTATTCAAAAGAATATTTCTATAAAATATAGATCCCCAACCATCTCATTTGTTCTTTCCTCTTCATCAAACTCATGTAGGTCCTATAAAAGACTTTGAAAAATTTGAGTAAATCAAATTTCCAAACAAAATGGTTCTACATTAAAACAAATGCTTATAGCCCTTAGTTACTATATTGCTATCATATTGCTGAAAATCAATGAGTTTTTTGTACAACTGCATATTTCATCAAAGCATTGACCAATAATAATTTATTTGAGACTTCATTGTAGTTACTACTACAAAAGAGTGAACTTGTTCAAATGGCCTCCTCAATCTATTATCAAAACTCATATTGAAATTGTTTCACTTGCATGTCTTATTGAAACAATATCTTTAGTCATTGTCGTTTTAACCTTATTATTTGTTAAATTATTCTTGCATTGAGACTCCAAATATGTTAAAAGATGATCCCCTAATGAATGATTTGACAACTAAGGTTAGTTAGTTCTAACTTCAAAGGACATTCAAGCTTCTTGTGTGCTTCATAGCCCACTTCCAAACTTTGAAAATAAATTTGAATTAAAAAAATATAACAAAGATTCAAGTAGGGTACTATTAAATAATTTATTGGATATATATTAAAATTTATATACATATAAATCAAAGATAAATTATTTAATTTGCTAAATTACTTTTGAGTGTTTCAAAATCTCTCATTACTTATACCTTGACCAAGGGCAATTGTACTGGTACACTATGGTAAATAAACAATTCTTTCATGCACCTTAGAGATTATAAATGCTCAATTTGCACTAATTTTGCATCAATTTTTGGATATTTATCCCAAAAAATAGACAAACATATCCACCTTTTTGTCATGGTTAATTCTTGAGTTTTGTCGAAAGTTCTAAGACAAATATACCTTCATATTTTGTATACAATGCTCATTCAAAAATCAAAAGTGGAAAGTATGCATCTTTTTAATCCTTTACAAACTATTCTATGGTTTTGAAGTCAAATATAAAAATCCAAAAATATGAAGGTATCATGAATATGATAAATACTCCCTCTGTCCTAGAATTATCTTCCTATTGGCCATAATTTTCTATTCCAACGTGATCTTCTTGTTGCCCTTATAAACTTGCGAAATTTTTAGATTAGGCTTTTGGTTGTTATCTACAACCAAGAAAACAACTCTGTTAGTAGCAGTTCCCCCTCTTTTCATGCAATCTTCAATCAAAGGACAAATGAAATGACTGAAGGAGTCAATGAACATTGTTTGTTCTTATATTTCGCATCTCTTTGAGTGTTGTTTAATTAAAAGAAATGAAGTTCCAAGAGGTGGAATAGAGGTCTACACATGGGCTTAGGCCCATACTAACTATCCACAAAATGAAAACCTCACACTCAACAATGAAGTGCTCACTAGTACTCTTTAAAAATGCCCCCCAAATTCCACTTTTCAATACTCCAAAATTTTACTTTAAAAGGGCTTTGAAATTCAAAGTTTCAAAAACCCTAGGAATGCACCGAACTCTACTTACAATACAAAAAGGGTTTTTAAATGTTATTTCTAGCCTTAATCTAGAACATTTTGTCCAACATGAAGATCATTTTGTGACAAAGGAAGTACAATAATACTTGTAGGTGTAGAGACATTTGTATAATTTTAAAAATCTCAATTGTTATCAATGAGATGTTATATTTTTTGTGTATACAATGCATTGTGATGAAGCACTTTTTTGTTTTGAGCACTTGGAGTTTTTTGGTTTATCGAGGGTGGTTGTGAAGTTGGGATAATCTTGATGTCCCAAAATTATCCTCAACATTTTTACGTTTATTAGTAAAAATTTTCAAGTTATGAACACATCACTTTGTAGTACATCGTAGCAAAGCCCCTTGTGTGATGTAGTTTATAGACCCTCGAAATGATGGCACTATTTTAACCTACCAAACAATTGAATTCAATAAGCTCTAACTTCAATAGCTACAAAATAAAAATATCAAAATGCCTCCGAATAAGGTTTTGAGCATGGTTCCTATGATTGAATTGAATTTTTTTTTATCACTAAAGAGTTTTTGTTGGTAGTAGATGAGGATCTAAGATTCTTTTAAATCATATTTTTTGAACTCCATAAGAATAAACTATAAAATTCCAAAGTGTTGAAAATAAATGTATTTAAAATTGACCATACACTATTACATAAAGAGGTTGTACTTTTAGCAACAATTTACTTAGAATTAGTTTAACTTATGCATTTCATAGCCTACATTGACACCATCCAACAAAACCTCTATGGCTCATTAGAGAAAGTTTGGACTCTCTGGAGGGTTGCCAGGAAGTGCCGGTAGGGACCCTCACTATATTACATTTATTTTGTTTGAGGAACTTTTCCCATATTTCTGCACTTCGTCACTTCCAAATGTCAGAGCATTCGCTGTCAAGTACTATTAGTTAGGGTTGTGACAAGTGTTGTTTTGATATTTGAAGGCACCCCCGAAGCACCTCCCTCTGACAATTGTGGAATAGAAAACTGAAATATACTTTTGGAACTCCCGATATTTACACAAGGTGAATCTTTGTTTTGTCAAAAAATTCTCTTTCTTGAGTAGCTTCACTAGGCTCTAGAAATAGATTGGTTTGTCAAACCCTGGCAGCCCTCTAGAGAGTCCAAACTTTCTCTAATGCCTACTTCTTAGACATTTCATAGGCAAAGTTCATTGACATTTTGTGCAATAGAAAATATTTAATCAAAGAATTACAATTTTTTTTAGCATGGTCCATTTTAGCCTTGAAAGGATGAGATCTATCACTAAAATAGTTTGCCATATATAATCAAATTTTGGACCAATAGGTTCATTCTTCATTTCTAAAGTAATTTTGAAAGTCATCCATTGACCTCTTTTTGGCCTTAGAGTTCATCCTGGGTTTAAAATATTTTTTTGCATTTAAACTAATGTTGTGACTATGCTAGCTAGAAGTGCATCAGTTAGGAGCACAAACATTTATTAGCAATGCTTGCCTCAATTACAATAGGAAAAGAAATTGAGGGCATCCTTCATGGAACTAGTATACAAGCCATCTAAATATATCTTTCATTTTGCACTACTTTATAATTAGAACTTGAAATATCTATCAAGCGCATTCAAAGTATTTTGAATTGGTAAAATTAAAAATCAAAAAAATCAAAATTTAGACATTAGACAATGAAAATAAAATGCTTCAATTTAAGCACATTAAAAAGATAAAATTATAGAGGTGTTGACAAATCTTGTTTACAAGTGCAAAATTTAGCAAACTCCACTACATTTTGGAGTACAATTGGCCAAATTATCCATAATTTTTGTCTTTTGGTGTACTTCTGAAGTATTTCATTTTTCATTGTCCAATGTCTAAATTTTCATTTTCAGTCTTGTACCTATCCAAAGTATTTTGAATGCACTTCCAATGATAGAAATTCAAGTTCTAATTATAAAACATAGCAAAATTAGAGTTATATTTGGAAGGGCAATATATTGGCCCTATTGAGGACTACGTTTGGTCGCTTCTGGGAATAGCAATTGAGATGTTATAACCTCAATGGATCTTAGTTTTTCGAGGTGGTACCTAAACATTGGATATGAAGTGCATGTGGTTACATTGTACACTCATGTCTTTTTCTGATTAGCATTACAATAAGTTTCATCCTAATGTGTTCTGCCTAATAATTAATTAAAGTGCAAAAAATAGTTAGGCAACCCAAAAAATAATAAATGAAAATGGGACATTTAAAAAAATATAATTAAAATCAATTTGGCATTCTTCCAAATTGTTCTTCCAATTTTCAGATGGTTGTTGTTGTTACTTTCATTTGAAGCAACTATATTTACCTAAACCTATGTCTTGACCTCCAAACCTAAATTTTCTATCTTGTGTATCGAGGTTTTGTTAAGTGTTAGGGTTTATTGTGTGTGTGTGTGTGTTGAAAATAATATCCATTGTCACTTCTATCTTATGGTTTGGCATGTTATTTCTCAAGAAAGAAGTTTCTACTTTCACTTTCCCTAGTCTGTTATTTGAAAATTTAAACAAATCTATAAATGTGTAGGACAGACATCATTATATCATTTCAACAAAACTAATGTACTTTGTGTCATTGCCATAATCGAAATAAAAGTAAGAGTAATTTTCAAATTTTTTAATTCATTAGAACTTCAAAATTCAATAACTGTCACACCATAGGTCCAAATGCCATGAAACAAAGCTTGTGCACCCCTCCTTGCAGTGCGCTTTTCGATGGTAACAAGAATGCGACCGCAGGATGCATGGTCCAGGAGATCTCAATGTAACAAACAAAACAAACAAAAAGCCTGATGTATAGATAGATGTCAATGAAAATCCTGTTTGTGAAAATTATGAAAAGCACCAGCTCTAACTTGTGAGATGTGACACCGGTAGCTCAACAAAATCAATCCCAGGAGATTTAAACAATCCATTGCTTCAATACATGTGGCTTTTTAAATGCCTCCTTGGAATGAACACCAAATGCAGTCATTTGTAAAGAAATTGGAGAAGAAGATCACAGTTCTTGGCTCCATATTGCAATACAAGCTCGAGCTAAATCTCGTCCTTATGCCCAAGTGCCAAGTCCATTGATTCTCTTTAGAGACTACGATAGGGAATAGTATAGATCTGAGCCCCTGGGAGCGTCCCCAGTCCACTCCGCCAACTGCTCCTCCTAGACTTCTAACTTTTTTAACAATTTGTAATTAGAACTTGAAATTTTTACCATCGGAAGTGCATCCCAAAGTACTGACTTTGAATAGATACAAGAAAACTCAAATTTAGCCTTTTCACAATGCAAGTGAACCCATTCAGAAGCTAGCTGAAAGACAAAAATCATAGAAGAGTTGACAAATCGTTGTTGGCAAAGTACATTGCGCTCCAATATTGGCAAAAAAGATCATATAGAGTGATCTCGACGATTCTGCAGTTTGCCAACATGCTCAAAGGCTCCTACCTCTAAGACTGCATGATTTCAGACCAAAATTCATGTCACGCATAGATTGCATATGAGCAAGTATGATGTGCACACCTTCTTGCCATAATTAACCGACGATTCCACTGATATTATGATTACTTTTCCAGGTCACAATATAGAAATATTGCAGGCAAGCCAGTCGATAGAGAGACACATGCATGCAACAACTGCAGGACTGACTGCAAGCATGTGGTTTCCAATTCTCCAAGTTTCCCTACAATGCCCTTGCAATGAAATTCCGTTTCATTTGTTTCAAAAAGAAAAAAATGCACTGCAAAGATTGATATCAAAGCAAAACGTAACCCCGCTGGACACTACAGCAACGTAACAGTAATATACACTGCACGGAATCTATTGAGAGGTTCAGCCCCAAAGACAAGTCTCACATATGCACTAAACTTCCAGTTAGCTAGAGCCTACGAGTTCCTGGTCGAATAGAGAATTTGAGGGTCTAGCGCTGCACGGAGGGATAGAAATTTTGCCTGGCGTAATGGTCCGACCCGGGGCCTGACTCATCGTGATCGTTCTTTGCACAGGCCGGTAAACCATAACTGCACCATCCACACGACTATCAGTGAAAAACTTCAAATTCATCTACTATGAGCGTGATATGAATGGTATCGAAACCAGAAAGATATCAATCTCACCAATTGAGGGAATAAAAACTCCTCAATCACTGCATCAAGTCTCACCAGTCTCGTTCAAGCGACAAACTGAAATAAACACACACCGCATCTCTTTGGTTTACCCGTTGTTCGGCCACTGACATACAACGACAGCACAGCCTGAATTTCAGCGGACATGTCGCGCGGGCACGTTGAACGTCTCGAACATGATCTGGGTCATCCTCTCCCTGTTCCTCCTAGATTTCATAGGCGCCTCGGCCAGCTGAAGCGGCTGCTCATCTGGAGCCACACGTATTTCATTGTAGAAGGTCTGGTGCCAAATCTTCTCCATATCGTCCCAGTTCGTCAGCACTCAGTGCTCAGCTGGATATTCAATAAGAGTCAGGAGAGGGAGGATACCCCTCCTCGGCTGAGCCTCGTCGCCCACGTACGCGTCCTTCTGTCCCATCCCCACCTTCACACGGGCGTGCCTCCGCCGTCCAACAACACTGGGAAATACCGCACGGGGAGCATCATCACCAGCGAAACCGGCCTGTAATGGAACTTTCACAGATAAGGTACAAACCTCCATAGGTTGCTGGACAGGTTTCACATTGAGGTGTCAATTGCACTCTACATAGTTTAACTGCAAGTGAAGCAATGAAATAATGAGCGAGGTAGTAAACGAGATACTAAATGAGCACTCAATATATGGCATGTATCACACATCAATATCTTCTCAACGAAACTGACATCCACGATATTGAGAACCATGTAACATTCGGATCCAGACACACCTTGACCGTTCAGGATCCATTGTCGCACACCAAAGCCTGAGACAATTCACCACCAGCCATGGCTGGAAATCACCCTACGATATTGCTAGACTCGAATTCAACCATGAAATGCAGAACGGATTTTCCGATGAGCTAGGGCCTTGATATTAATATCTTTCCAATCGACGCCAGTTTCCAATCTAAATCTAAATCTAACTACTGATGTACTCAAATAAAAACTTCTGAAAACCACCAAATTAGAATGAGTACGATCGCCACTGCTGCAAATGCTAAGTCGGTGATGGCGTCCATGACTCTCGAGTTTGGAAAACTCGATCTCAGTAGTTCATGTTATTAATTTCTTTCCAATCGTCGCCAATTTCTAATCTAATAGCTCTGTACGCGTCAAATTCTGACATACTCAAAAAAGAACTTCTACAAGCCACCAAATTTTAATGAGTATGTCCAAAAACAGAATTATCAACACTGCTGCAAATTCGCATGCGCCTGGGTCCATGATTCTGTGATTTAAGGAAAGTCGATTTCTCAAATTCGAAATCTATGTTTCCTCATAGAGTATCGGCACAGGTTGCAGAACAAAACCAGAAAGCACCCAATGCAAGAGTGATCGAGGATTCAATTTGAATGCCGTAATTCAAAATCCAGTTCAAGGCGCAGGCGCGGGGTGTCTTCTCTCGATGAGGAGGACGATGAGCGCGACAGTTTGTGTTCTGAATTCAAAGTCCGTTCCCTGTGAGGGTGAATGCGTTCCCAGATGTTCCCATCCAAACCATACGAAAAAGTCACTACCGGTGTCCAACATCTATTGATGAAATAACTATTAAGGTGATAAAAATTATTGTTTTCAAGGTACCACATAGAATTTTGGCCTTATGGGTTTGCATTCATTTTGCAATGAAATGCTTGCAATTTAGAATCTTCTAATTTGTAAAGACAATGTAAAGAATCAAACTAAGTCAATAATAAAAATTACTTTAAATGGAAGTTAGTTTTGTAAATAACTCATAATTCAAGTTGGTAATGCCTATGCCATGCCAAACCCAATGCCATGCTTGCAATGAATGAGAATATTTATTTTTATATCTTTTAAAGTTCCTAGAAAAAAATTCATGTTCTCTGAGAAAGATCATTCTTTAGCAACATTACTCTTAGGGAGTCTCTTTGAAATATCCATAGAGGGATATAAATTTTGTCAAGTACCTTATTGTGGCAAGTTTTGTCAAGAATCTAATTTTGGTTTTAGCTTGCCCTAAGAAAAAATACAAAGAAAGAATGACAAATTTTGAAAGTTACTTAAATTCTAAATTTTTGTTAGAAAATATGATAAAGAATACTTTGGTCTTAAAATTTGAAAACAACAACTATACATTATATCTATTATATTAAATACACAATGTCATGCAATCTATCACGACCCATGGCATTAGGGGACATTTGAGGACTCCAAGAGCCCATTTCAAGGTTGTTCCCTGCTTTGTTCCCTGTGCTGCCAGAAATTGGGAACCAGCCCATAATGGGCTGAATTTCTGAATTTTTTGAAAAAAAAATTGTTTAAAAAAAATTCCCCAAAATTTCTTAGTAGTACTGACAAACTTGAAAATGAATTTAAAAAAAAAAAATTAAAAAAAAAAATTAAAAGATATATTATTTTTTGATGTGGCAGTGACTTTGCCATGTCATACTGCAGGTGTGATGAGTTCCCACAACTTGGGAATTCAAGATAACTTGTTGGCTCTTGAAGCCCTCAAATTTCGTCTAATGGTCACAAACATGGTCACATTTTCATCCCAAATATTTCATCTTGAATGTTTTTCATCCAATCCATATTCTCCTAAGTTCAATTAATGTTACATTGCAATAGATCTATGCTAGTATAAGTAATGCACACATACATTCATATCCATATTTTAGATGGCAAAGAAATTGAATAAAAATATTTTAATATTATGAGGAATAAATGGTCAACATATTGTTCATTTTTTCATCCACCTTTGCAAGCTAATTGTGAAAATTTAGTATTAATGACAAAATCACCACATTTATATCACTTTCTTATCATGTAGAGTGATTCAATGAGCTAAAGTTTTTACATCTATAGGTAATTTATTAAAATGGCATATTCTATTTGCCATTTTCAGACTATGTGGTCTAAACCGTAAAAGTGCCAAAGTTGCAGAATGGTGCCATTTTAATGGATTTCCCATATCTACTTTGTGGTATTTCATATAGACAATTTTGGACTTCTATTTGATACATGAATTTTTATTATTTTACAATAGTTTGTTGCTTTCAATTTGTTGGACTTTTATTCAATATAGTTCCTTTCACAAAGCTCTTGTTTGAGGGTCATCTTTCTTTTTCTAATGAAGAAAAATGTCATGAGTGATGCCTATCTTTCATCTCAAGAGGTTTTTGATTCAAATAACTCCATAAGTTTCTTGACCAAAAGCCAAAGGCCTTCTTTGTTATGAACACTAGCCCTAATTATATTCAGATTGACATTGAGAATTTGAATACTCATGATTTTGTGATTTTGTTGTCATGTCATGATCCCAAGGTTTCCATAAGGAAGAAGTGATCATCCTATTTCAATTGACATTGTTAAGACATTATGCAATGAAGAAGTTCATTTTAGATGCGAATTTTTCAGTGACGTAGGGAGAATGTACATGTTGACTCTACGGTGATGATGGGTGTGATGGAATGAACAATGGTGTCGAAGGAAAAGAGGGTTACAGTATGTGATGATGGAGAACTACCACAACTTCACTTACAATCTTTGTTCATAATTAGTAACTGAGAAACAATGTAAATTGCTGTGGAGGAATATCAAATGGTGGGGTGCATCTATGTTTACAGTGATGAGTAGGGTGAACTTCTTGATGGTCTTTTCAGGTAGTTCCTTTCTTAGTTGTCTTCACTTTCATTTTTCCTTCGAAGATTCACATCATGAATGAGATGAATTAACCGCAGGAGGTCTTCTATATGTTTTCTGCTTCACCTTAGTGACTGAGCTTGTAGTGCTGCGTTTTTTCAATAATTCGCTACACACACTCCCGCAGATGCCGTGGCCATTTATGTCAAATTGCTACGTGGATCTTCTGTCCAGAAACATGTTTCTTTTGACATTCTCTCGCACAATTCAAGGTGGAGATTTTAGGGTTTAGGCAAGGATCACTTTTGATCGACGTCAGCTGTCTGTGAGAAGGGCGTAAGTTGCACAGGCCCTCAACCTCCTAAATCTTCTTGAAGTGACTGCATGGACCAAGGGCGGACGTTCATTCATATACATTTTGTGGTCTCACGGATTAATGTGTAGTTAGGTCTCTTCTAATCTCATGCCTCTGGAGCGAGTATCTCAAGCTCAGGCTCAAGCTCTTATGCAAGGTTGCTGGAGGTGTATCATTTCAAGACTCACAAGCTTAAATGATTCAAAATACACTATGCTTGCAGTGATATTAAAGTGCAATTGGTTCTATCTTTCTAAAATTTAGAAGCTTCGACTTACTCTGAGCAGTGAGCATGAAAGTAGAGGGTAACTTCATTCTGAACAGTACATTAGTGATACTCAAATTTTCAACCAGGACTCTCTAACGCCTACGAATAACAAAATCCAAAATTGAAGGTAAAAAACGACCTTGCCAGACTCATTCGAGACTTTCGATCCCAACGGAAATCAAGCAACTGTTATGGTTCGGTAGATCGATTCAAAGACGTGTATATCTTAGCTGAATCTTTACCGCACACGAACCATTGAATTCGTGATTTTTCCTACCATTTCAGAATTTTGGAACGGCCTTGACCAATAGACTAGTCACATGTGACATTGTCATTTGATTGACACTTTTATCAAACCTGGTAATAAATCAAGGTGAGGGCTAAACAGCATGCCAAATAGTGGCGTCATAACCAATAAACTAACCACTGTGAAAACAAAACCCTTCTTCTTCATGTAAAAACATTCAAGAGAGTCTCCTGATTCACTAATATGTAGTGCCAAATGCCTCCGTACTACCGAGCTAACCAAGTGCTGTAGGATTTAGGCTTCCAAATGTGAGAACAATATTTCCAAAAATTGGCTCGAAGGTTTCCCTTGGAAAAACAAAAATGAAGCCTCCACCTTGTCACACTACACTCCACGACTCCACATGCCTTCTGGTTCGGATTTTATTATGTTGCGATTGACTAAGAGAAGGAGCTTGACACAGCCCGTATCAGTTCGTCGTTGGACACGGCATGCAGCAGCTACGAGTTACCTGATGGCCAGGTGATCACCATCGCTGCTGAACGTTTCCGGTGTGTGGAGGTTCTGTTCAACCCGTCGCTGATCGGGATGGAGGCAACGGGCATTCACGAGACTACGTACAACTCGATCATGAAGTGCGACGTGGATATCCGTAAGGATCTGTATGGCAACATCGTGTTGTCTGGCGGGTCGACGGTGTTCCCTGGCATTGCCGACCGTATGAGCAAGGAGATTACCGCGCTTGCCCCGAGCAGCATGCATGAAGATCAAGGTGGTTGTTCCTCCGGAGAGGAAGTACAGTGTGTGGATCGGAGGCTCTTCAATAACTTATCTTCTAGTGTGTCACAACCAGATGTAACTGAAGATGTGCGAGAAGTCACTGAATTCAAGCAGTGGTGTTACATTTGAAAAAAGTACAATAAGCAAGGTAATGGGAAATGCACCCAAAAATAAATGACTATGACAAATGTTTGTATTTCCCACAAGGGACTCCCCGCGAGTACAACGCAAACGTACGCTTCTACTACTCGCCAGAAGGAAAACGAGGTATGACTCTGTACAGAACTTAGCAGCCTTCCCAGAAAATTGTACAGGTCCCCAGAATGTTAAAATTTCCACAAAAGCGCAATCCAGTTGAAGAGCAATCGAGCAGTTCCATCAGATACTCCACTTGAGTCCCTACTAAATCCTCAATGAGAATCGAATTGGACACCTTTAGCCTTCAGGTGCAGTGCATGTACCTCTTTGAGCCCCATTTCTGAAAGCTGGAATGTCTGCGATTGTCTGGCCATCGACCGAGTACCGGCATAATTAACTCCACAGTCCCAACAGTAGTTGTACCAGCTTCAACAGCTCCACTCGATTGGGAGGGAGCTTGCGGCGTGGTAAGATGGTCGGTTGCTAACCATCTTTTTGAAGTTTAAGGTATACCAGAATGGGAGATATAAAGATGGGTCCCCAATGTAAAGCGCTGAAGCTTAAGAATTCTAAATTCAGTGCTTATTTTCGAGGTACAAAAGTCGGCGACTCGGACCTGGGAGTGACTGACCGAGGAAGGGTGACAGCCGGTAGGACAAAGGGTCTGCTCTGTGCAGCAATCTGAATATGCACCCCTCTTGGTTCTGTCCCTTCTGCGGCAGGCACAGAAGGTGGAGGCGGTTGCAGGGGCTCCCGTTTCCCAGCTCCAACTGGAACAATAGGAGGTCCAAAGAAGATGGAAAAGCTTTCTGGGGCGTTGGCCTGGCTTGGAAGCTCCACAGGAGATGCAGCCGGTGCTGTAGGACTAGAGGATGCCGAACCTGCGGTAGTTCCCAACTCAGACTCTGATATATCAGGATGAGCTGCAAGCGGGTTCTTCGGCCACGTTCGCACAAATTGTGATGGAAATGTGGACGTGCTGATGCCACTGCCGCCAAACAAAATCCTGCTTTGTGGTCTGCTGATGCCACTGGGGTCACCTCCGAACCTTCCCAAACCCGGTCGGTTCCAGAACACCGCACTTCTCTTGGGTTCCCTCAGAAAAATGTTGCGTTCCCTGGAAGGACGAAGTGCGTTCGGTGCATCAGCACTGACACCCCAGGGGGGAACGTGGGTCCTCACTTGTGCAGGGAATGATGACCAATTCATCCTGGGTCCTGGAGAGGGTACTATTGTGGAGGAGGTTGACGAGGCCGAAGCCATGGTCTCCATGGAGAATTGATTCTCAAAGGGACCATATCTGATCTCTGCTGGAAGGGGGCTCAGTGAATCAGAGATTGTAGAAGTGATGCTATGGCTACTGATACTGCTTCGGACATCAGAGTCCGCATACTGTGCTGCTGGTCCAGTAGATCGAATAGGCAGCCTGGCAACATGGATGCGGGAGAGCTCGGGATTCAAAGAAGGGAGTCCACGAGGGGAAAGCATTTTCTGCGATATTCGTTTCAGTGATCTCTGCAATGCAAACTCCATGCTTACACCACTGCGACTGCTGCCCATGTTGCTACTTGAACTGTAAATCATCTCAGGGTCAGCATTACCCGAGTCACGAGAACCAAGCTTCTGCAGTACAGAGGATTTGTCTCGGGCTTTGGCTGCTGCTCGAGAAGCCTCTTGTGCGTTCAGCTTTGCTAGCCGCCATGCACTTATTCTCACATTTCCTGGAGCTTTCTTTTTAGGCCGCCCACCACCATCTGGATCCACTGTTGTAGACACCCCACCTGGTGGTGCCATGTCAACATACTCGTCCTGCCAATCCAAATGAAGACCATGTGTAAGCAAACTTTGCAATGCGCATGTTTTCCTAGCAGTAATGGTATTAGCTTTGCGGGGAAATTCAGAAAATTTGCGACTACTTCAGAGGTCATTTAAGACTGACGCAAATGAAGGATATTAGTTTATTCGAAACTTAAAACAAAACTATTACCCTAGAACTGGATTGTTCAATCTCTTGTTCGTTTTCAGGTTTCTCAGGAACCTTCTCTTCCTCTTTATCGCTCTCGTCACTTTTCCTTTCAGGACTCTTCTCAGTAGGTGTTGTTTCCTCAATAATAGTGCCCATCTTGCGTTTTTTTCCATAAGCTTTACAAGGACTCAAATCACGAAGTTCCTGATGAATAAATCCCAGAATACATATGAAAGAACGAATTATTTACAGTACACTGATGTGAGGCCCATGCAGTGCTAAGGCCATAGACAAGAACGGATTGCAAAATATTCGACTAACTCACAAATGAGGAATTTGGGCTCACTGCTGGCGTCAAAAATTTCAACGCGGGTGACTAACGATTATAATAAATTGTTTGGAATTCTGGATATTTTTGATAGCTCAAACCAAGGGAGTGACACATTAAAAAAAACACCAATTTTGTAATGGATGATGCCTTGTTGTACCTGGTGCTCAATGAATATTCGAGGAGGTGTACACCAGCTACCACCACCACGCATTTGAATACCAAATGAGCTGCCCCCGCTCAATCCAGTTGCTGTTGAAGCCCCAGGTGATGATAATTCACTCTCCTCTTCGACAGGGGCAGGTGATTCCATCTGAGCCTCCGCCTGGGCTCGCATGGCCACCACATACTCGTACGTCGAAATCCCCTGCGGGCGTTGGAATCCTTGTGAGCTCTTAGTTTGGGCACTGAAATGTGAAAGTTAACTAACTAATCAATGAAATATGAAATTAATATTGAAATGTTCATATCAACAAGTTCTTGAAGAAGGTGCAAAAAGGAAGTACCTTTCTCATCAGTATAAGATGAAAAAAGAAAAGTTCCCCCAAAGGAACTGAGGCCAGGAAAGCCACCAATGTGCACACCAACTGCAAAAAACAATCAAACCCTCTGTCAGGAGGGCATTTCTTTCATCATGTTTCTAACTTCTGAGTGCACCAGCCAAAACACATGCCTATCATTCAAATCACAACAGTCAATCTATTACCACTATAGAGGCGAAAGGCGCCATGGAAAATCCATTTCCAAGCTTGCTGTATATCTGGTCGAGAGTTCCTCTTTTGTCAACAAAACAACGTATAAAAACAGCTGCTCCTATTCCCCACTCCACCACAAGCTGCAAGCATTACCAACGTGGTAGTTTAGTCCGAGTGTTGCTACTCTTAGTGAGTTCAACAGCTCTAACCTGACAGAGCCTATTGTATCTCCAGCGACATTGCACGTAGTTAAAGGAGAATCAGCTCACCAAAATAAGACTTGCCGCCATTAGAGCAATAAATGTTGAATAATTCTTCCTCCCTACACAGTTGTTCAACCACTGCCAATGGGGAGAAATCCATAAACGAAAATATGTTAAATTCCATTCTGCCCAACTACAAGTATATGTAAGCCCCAAGAGTACCAGCACGGGAAGGGCTCCAGGTTGTTTAACATATGAAGAGAACGCCCCCCTCCCCCCCAAGGAGAAGCATCCAAGTTACAAGGCAGGTGTCATGAAATTATTTCCTTAAAAGTGAAAGTTGATTTAAGAGATATCAGTGAGGAAGTAGTGCAGAGTGGTGGATGTAGTACCCGACAGTGGTGATCGAAGCCATCAACACATTTGTCACAGCTCCTGCAATGCTTGCTGTACTTGCGAACCTAGCGTTCAAGAGCAAATACCAATGAATACTTGTAATTCATCCAAGAGCAAAAAATTAATCCTTAACTTGTAATCAAAATTGTTTCACAACAAAGACGGGCGGTGTTGTCACCAAATACCTCAGCATTGCAGAGTGTGCAGAAAAGAATGTCTTCTTCAGGGACGGGCTGCTCATATTTTGCCTCGTTATAACAGACGTCATCCTTGACCAGCCAACCACAGGATAGCATACAAAGTCCCTTGAAAGAACAGAAACCAGGTGTCTTGCTCCAACCCACTCGAATCTGCTCGACATGAGAAGGCTTTCGGTCCGAACCTCTTCCCGATTGCAGAGCAGAGAGGGGACTCGACGTCACTGGCGTCATGTCTCCTGATATCTGTGAGAAGGAGCTATTCATATCGTGCTTGGATAAGGGCCGATTCTTCAACACACCAGGGTCGGCCGGGTTGATCGCCGAACAGCGCATGTAGAGCAGCAAGACCGTAATGAACTGCAAGTCCAGTGACAGAATTTAACATCAGCGATTAAGAATTCAAAGATTTCAACTCCTAAAAGACCGAGGATTCATGGTTTTGTAATGACAAGTTCGATTCGTCATACGATGAAAATCATAG
Source organism: Straminergon stramineum (assembly GCA_963920665.1). Lineage (NCBI taxonomy): Eukaryota > Viridiplantae > Streptophyta > Bryopsida > Hypnales > Calliergonaceae > Straminergon > Straminergon stramineum. The sequence continues at coordinate 3,839,200 of OY987263.1, forward strand.
AATTCAAATGGATTTAAATACAAAATCACCGTAATCAGTGGACAACATTGCAAATTTGAGGAGAAAACAATTAATTAATAAATAGACCAAAGTCCACATATGACCTCCTAAAAACTGCTGAAGACCATGAGGCCCTAACTGAAAAAGGATTCATAGTTGGGACCAGCTTAATTGATCATATTGTGGAGAACATCACTCAAATGAGGTTAAATTTAATTGTCACTAGAACCAGTGACGAACATTGCATGTGTCAGCGAGAAGTGAAAAAATTGAACAATAGAGCAGTCTCCATATGAACTACTCAAAACTGCTCAAAAAACAAGAGACTCGACTTGGGCTTCTGTGCCTTTTAAGGAATTATAGAGCTTGTCAACTAAGTTTCCAACAACCTCAAACCAATACAGAAGTAGAAAGAACACACACCAAGGGGGAATAAAGTGCAAAGGCTGCGGATTCCAATCCGCCGATCCACAAGAAGGGGGCCAAGAAAATATAGAAGGTGGTTGCCAGCAAGAAGTAGACTGTGATCGCCACCACCTGATGATAAACAGTCAGCAATAATGGGGTCACAGAACTATTTCAAGAGTAGGGACCAATCAATAAATAAAGAATTTTCCATCGCAAGCTCTCTACCTCCAATCGTCAGCCCAGCAGCAGGTAGCAACACACTAGCATATACACAAAATTCGACAACTCGAGGAGCGTCGACAATAATTTCTACACTGTCTTGGTTATGCAGTCATGTTCACAAAACATCATAAATTCGTAGCCCCGCTGATTACTGCTTCACAAATGTCTATAAATAACGGTGAAATACAGGTTCATAAGCCATATTCAGAGAGATTAGAATATCCATGAAACTCCTTCAAAGTGGTGCTGAGTTTGATTCAGTGACAATGTAGAAGTGAATCCATTTCAATAATGCCGCGAAAAGGTGTCAACAAGCACAATTTTGGTGTTTCAATCACGAATCTGAAATAGTGTTGAATTTAATGATAACTCTGTTATGTTGAAATTTTAGGGCACACAATGCAAGCGGATGAGAATTTGGATTGAGGAGGAAACTGACCTGGAACGTGTGCGCTGGAAGCTGCCAGCCATGACGACGCACCATTAGTACTCGGCCGCATGCAGTATGCTCGGCAAAGTGTCGAAGCCTGCATAACTAGGATCCAGAACCCTCGTCTTCACTCCACACAATTCACGCCACAATCCTCCTCCTATCAATGTTGATTATCCTCCTCCTCATGACATAACCCTATCCCTCTTGCTCTGTTCCTCCACATTCGTCGCCTCCTGATTCCCCCCATTGTCGGTGCCACAATATGCTCTTGCCCAGCCTACAATCTAGTGACAGTGGCTGAATTGCATTCCACAGATCTCTGAAGGATCCCTAATGGAGTTCACGATGGCATCAACCAGTCTTTCACTTTCAAAGCGTGGGTGACCAGTAGGTCACTGTACGAAAGTCTGTGATACGGACGATTACAACGAACTCACAACCGCCTGGGTCAAGGACACACGGAAAGCCCCACTACAACATGACGCAGTGAAACGACATTCACAACAGAATGGCTGATCCAACTGCTGTGGAGACCTACAAACATGATTACGGTGGACAATTTCTTGAACACTCCCAGTGGAATTGTGAGCAAAGGACCACATTACGGCGTCCTCGACCCAAGCCGCCGCTACACACGCAGATGTGGCAATGGCAGCATTCTCCTCGACATGGGACTGAAAACGAATGCTCAAAATTCGCCCAGACCATAAGAGAGCACTCGCCAAACAAACCCTGAAGCTCCCAATTTCATCATCAAAAGACTTACGTTCATTGACACAAGAGCAACCCCAACAATCCAATTGCTCTCATCTGCCCTTGGCTCCCCCAACCTCACCGAGCTCACCCAAAGGCCAACAACCTGCCACGGATTTCAGTTCAGACTAAAAACACCACTAGCGACGGGGTGAATCATCATCATCGCAGACGCGGCATTTAAGAAACGACCGACGCCCTCCACATGGCTGCACGAATAAATAATGAGTCGATCTCATAACCGCAACTGACACCTGACAACAGTGAGTAGTTCCATTGCGCTGGATTGAAATGACGGCTTGCCTGCCCGCCTGCCTGCCTGACCTCCGCCGAATAACTTTAACGAGACAAGCCAGTCAGGTGCGCAACAACAGAGTTCTCCACAATAATGGCAATGTGGGTCCGCAGTAGAGAGTTTGTTAGGAAAGCAATGACGAAAGCCAAGCAAACGAGGGAGACGAGGCGGATATTGCGAAGCGAAGCTAAGCTAAGCTACCAACCATTCCTCCAAAGACAGGAGTGATGAGCCCCTCAACAAGGTGACATCACATTGACCCAACAGGCAATGCAATGTTCACATGCAGGATTGAGTCTAGATTGGTATGGGTAGTCTAAGAATCTGCAAGCAAGCAAAGGTGTTGTACAAGCAATGATGAAAGCGATAGCAGCAAAGCAGCAGCAGTAGCGCTCCAAGTGCAAGGACAGCCTGCACCAACACACACAAGTACCACGAAAGGGTGGCAACGGCGGAAATAGCGGAAATAGACCCACGTTACCCGAAATGCCTCATATAGCCCCCCAATGCCCTGAAATTCCCGAAATGACTGAAATTGCTGGAGCACTGGAATCAGAGAACATAGGAATTCGGTGGCATTCACTTCCATGGAATTGCTGCTTTCTTCTTCTTCTTCATCGTCGTCATCTCTCTCCCTCCCTCCCCCGGTGTTCGTGTCGCTTCCAGGCTCTTGCTTCAAGGCCGCATTGCATTACCGTACTGTACATGGATACTGTATATGTACCTCCAAAGGGATGGATGAAATGATTGGGAGGGGACTTGAATGAATGCCCGACGCAAGTTGAAGGCCGGCGGCCCGGAGCAGCTGATGACAGAGCCTTCGTCCGTATCATTCCCATTCCATCAAGCCCTAAGTGAGGGCATTGAATGACAGACAAGTACCATTGGGTGGTGTGCCCACTTCACTTCATTAATGGGAATGACTAGCGCTCAATCCGAATCATGCGGGTTCATTTAAGCTTTAAGAGTTTTTTTGGGTGTGTGTTTTGAAACACATGGACAATTTCTTGTGGCTGGCCTGCTTGTATTTCTCCTTTTGCAATGAAATTTCGTTTCATTTGTGTCAAAAAAAACAAAAAAAACATGGACAATTTCCATTGATAAGAGATACAGTACAGTATGTACAGCGGACCAGAGGACAAAAATTCGGCGAAAATCTTTACATTTCTCAACATCCGGTTCATTGAAGATTTGTGAATCGTGCCTTTGAGGACCACACAATCATAAGAGCATTTTATTTTTTATTTATTTTATAACAAATGAAACCGAAAAAGAGATAACAAGACCACCAGCAAGGCAGCCTCACGTGGCTTGGTGGGAAGACAAACACAAGGACCAGGAGACAACACTGACAAACCGGACAACGACGAGCAAAAATGAAGAGCAACAGTCAAAGCACGGGTGATCGTAAGAGCACCACCACCCATCTGCTAAGATGTAGGCTTGGCTTGCAAAATACGGTCCATCCAATTTGCAAGCCAAACCACCCCACCCATAGCATGCTATAAGTTCTCAAATTTGGATTGCTTTGCAAGGTCCAACCAATGGCTATAGCGCTAAAGGTATGTGCTTTGGGGGAAGGTGTTGGTGCTCTTGTCTCATGTGTTTTGCAAGTCGATTTGCAAAGCCACCCTTTGGCTTGTGAAAGAACCCAATTTTGCAAGCCACCCAAGGCTTTTGCCCCAGCCTCTTAACAAGTTCATCCAATTTACAAGATGGGTGAGGCAATTTTGCAAGCTACCTAGGACAAGTCATCCATTTAGCAAGATGGGTAGGGATGTTCTAAGAGCATTTGCAATGCAGAACAAAATTTGGCCCTCTAAATGAATTTCTAACTTTGGATTGGTTTATAATTAGAACTAGAATTTTATTTCCATAGGAAATGCATCCAAAAGTACCTTTGCATATGGTGGAAGAACCCAAAATCATCAAATGTAAGCACTTCAACATAGTTGGAGGCACCTTTTGCTAGGAGAATTTTTTTTATATAGCATTAACAATTGAAAATAATGAATTTAAAAAAAAAAGAATATTCAGATATGGCATGTATTTCCTATCAATTTTTAAAGTCACAACTTCCTAGACCATTGAAGCTAACATATAGGTAGACTTCAAATCAAAACCTAAAAATTTCACTAATCAACAAATTGGTAGTAAATAACGGGACAATTTAAAGACACTATGAAGAGACACTTTCATGAAAGCCTAAGGACATTTCAAGGGAACTCTACAATGCATGAATGGGAACAGAGATGCTTCTAAGTGTTTCTAACTTAGGTACAAGAAAACTAAAATTTAGAGATTGGACTATGAAAATAAACCACTTCAAAGTTAGCTAAAAGACAAAAATTATAGAGGAATGGACAAATCATGGTTACTAATATACATTTCACTTTAAATTGCACCAAATTTGGAGTGTAAAGTGCATTGGTAACCATGATTTGCCAACTCCTCTACAATTTTTGCATTTTCGTCAACTTTAAACTAGAGTATTTTCATTTTTCAGTGTCTAAATTTGAGTTTTCTTGTACATATCCAAGGCACTTTAGATTGCACTGTCAATGATAAAAAAAAATGAATTTCTAATTATAAACCAATCCAAAGCTACAAGATCATTTGGAGGGCCAAATTCCATTATGCATTGCAAATGCTTTAAGTTAACCCTGAAAAGATGGGCTAGTGACCATCGAAATCATTCTTTTTGGTAACATGTGAATCATTGGCTTAAAAAAATACAACTTGAAGCACTCATTGGAAGTCAAACTACTATACAAGACCTCCCTTTTTCACACAAAAATTTAGAGATGAATAGTTACACTTTTATCCTACATAGAAGGATTCTTTTGTCATTCATTGGACAAAAAAAAGCCGCAACGTCTTTCAATGGTTAGGGGCCATTTTCCACTATAGTACAACAATAACTACACAAATGCTAAAGAAGCTACAAGAGGAGAGAGACAATGTTGTTGGTGCAAAAGAGATGCAATGGCAACATAACTTAAAACCCTTGTGAAATGCAAGGCTAGATGTGGCTCTTAGGCAAAGAATCAATGGCCCAAGGTGAAGTTTAGTGAACAAATGTTTTGAGCCCTAGTGGGATGAATGCTAACAACCAAATAAATGGAAAGACTTTTGCCACCTTCTATGAATGAAGTTTGGAAAACTACTCAAATGTTCATTCGTGGAGGAATTTCTTGAATGCACATTTAGCGTATGAAAAAATAAAGGAGAAATGGATCACAAATTAGTCAATTTGGGGATTAGTGGTGGGTACCTAAAAACTACCACATGATGCTATTGTACCTAATTACTATGACTAGACTAGTCAAATTTTCATAATTTCTTGTTGGCAAGTGAAAGGAAGTTCGAGCGCACCCTAGGATGTGACACTTGGATATTATATGCAAAATTTATGAGGGGTCAAAGTGTTTTTCTAGTAGAGGTCCTAAAATCATTTCTTCTATATAGGTACATATTAATTTTAGAGATGTATATAGAATAATGATAGTTGACACATTTAAGGGGGTTTGACTTTACTTTAGGATGATGCTTTCAACTAGTAGGGAAGTACTAACATTTGGGATAAGGTAACTCTACCTAATTTTGAGAATGCTTTCTAAAACTAACTACTATAGATTCTTGCCTAAAATTTACTACCACTAATCATGAGAGTCTATGACAAGTTTTAAAGACATTTATTTTTCAACACTTAAAAAATTTGTAGTTTATTCACATAGTGTAAAAAAAATGCATTCTAAAATATTTTAGAATACCCTTTTTACTACATACCAATAAGACCCCGCAAAAAAAATTCAGTATAATAATGGAAACCATGTAGAATTGCTTAATTATTTGTCCAATTCTAGGGGTGGTTACTTTAACCCTGAAAAGATGGGTTATTCACTATAGAAATCAATATTTTTTGGTCCCACGTGAATTAATTTGTACAAAGAAACTCAACAACATTTATAGGAGGTCAAACTATTGTACAAGACCTTTTTGTTTTCACACAAAATTCCAAAGACAAACAATTGCACTTTTGTCTTACATGGAAGGATTCTGTCATCATTGGACATTCAAAGTCCGTGGCATCTTTCTAAAGTTAAGGCACACTACTGATTTTAAATCCCCACCCCATTTCTGCCATGTAGGTTGTTGGATAATTGCAAGAAACACTTCACATTTTTGGCTCAAAAACACATTTTTTGGCCATAGGATTGACATTACTATATAGAACTATCAATAATGTGTGTTAGGATCACCTCTATAGATCTAAACTGTCGATTTGAGGTGCATGTAGATCTAAACCATAGATTCACTACTATACAATACTATACACTACATTAGGAAAAGTTTGAGGTCTGAAAGAAAGCCGCCTAAGGGTTGGTTTCCAAGCTACGAACCTCTAACTATTGGCTAGAATATTAAATTATTGAAAATTTTTTAAAAAGAAAAAACATTTTTTTAAATTTATGAAAATAATAATATAAAATAATAAAATAATCGCAGTCTGATGTGGCACTAGTAGTGTCACATTAGATTTCTGACATTTTTTTTACTTTTGTAATTTCAGATTTATTTTAATAAAAAATATTCCATTAAAAAACTTTTTTTCTAATATTTTTCAAAATTGTCCCTACATGCCCTTCAAGCCTTGCAGTTCACTGAATTTTTCTAAATAATTTTTTTTGATATTTTTTCCATTTATCCGACCATCGTTCCCTACTATTCAGGAATTGACGGCCTTCTTTCGACCTCAAACTTTTTCTAATGCTGTGGGTTACTACAAAAATCATTGGGAACAAAACATAGAAGAATAGGGATTTGTAAACCTTTTCATTTTTAATAGTCCAAAAAAATTCAAAAAAATTATTTAACAAAAATATTTTGCTAAAGAAGATTGCACTCCCATTGAACCAAAGGATACATTTAGGAATTTTTTTTCCCTCTTCATAGGCTTCGCTCAAAGGAAGGCCACTTTGACCCCATATGTGGAACCAACATGTTTCTATTTTTTTTTAAACGCATTATGAGTCCTTATAATGTTAGTAGTCCTCCAACTTGTTCAATTTGGAGCTTTGAATTCACATTTTTGGGTCGAAAGTAGGACTACCTCCCCCCCAATGGCCAAGGTAGATATCCAATTGAGGATAGGTTAAAAATAGTAAACTCCTTTATATTTAAAAAAAAATTATATAACATTTGCAACTACCATATTGTACCTTCATTCCAAAATTTCACACCAGACAAACAAACGATGCAAAAGTTATGAGCAAAAAAACACCTGTCCAAGGGGACAAGAAATAGGACAAGTGTTTCTTGCAATCATCTTATTATATTTTCATTCAGTTGTAGTTTAGGTGACAACTCATGGAGAGCAGGACCAATAGGAGCAACAAAAATGTCCAAGAAGTGTACATTGAAAGTATAGAATGATTACAACATGTACATTGAAGTTGCAATTATCACTTACATTAATTTTGTAACCGGCCTATGGTCGGAAATAGAATGACCTATTATAACAAGAATAGGTTTAACAAAATCTTCATGAAAAAAATTCAAGGTAATTTTATTGTTGAGGGAAAAATGAATTTTTTTTTTCAAATCCTTCTCAAATCTATTTTATTGCATAGGGAAATTTTTTCCCTCACCAAAACCATCCTATGCTCAATTTTTTAACCTATAAATGTTGACACAAACATTATTTTTCGATAGATGACAAAGTATCATCTTATGTGAGACAAAAGTGCAACTATTCATACTTGGAATTTTGTGTGAAAAGGGGAAATTTGCTACAATAGTTTGACCTCCAATGAATATTTTTGATTTTTTAAAAATAGAGGATGTCACATGGTTCGAAAAGGGTTGATTTCCACAGTCACCGGTCCGTCCTTTAAGGGTCAAGTATGATAGAACCACCCATTACCAGCCAGGACCCATGGACAATATATAGGTAATGGGAAATTCAACAGAGAGATGATGGATATCTAACCATTAGTTTTTTGGTTTCCAACCATCTTCTAGCCATCACTGGTATGACATATGTGTTTTTGTTTTGAGAGCCAAATTCATCTTTAGATGAGCAGTGACGAAGGAATCTATGTGTTGGGAATGGGTTCATGTCAACTTTTGGCTCCTAAAATTCATAACCATTTGAATTTCAGTAAAAAAATTAAGAAAATTTGACAACGCCCATCATTTCTATCTCTCTACACGGCCAAAAAATTAACACTCCCTTCTACTACTGCACATCATGCAGAGAATGCTTAAGTGGTTGGTAATGGGTGGTTCTACTATAGTTGAAAATGGGTTGCAAGCTTCTAATGGCTTTCATTGGAAATGCGTGGAATTCAAGTCTGCTTCGAATTTTTGGGTAAGCGTCTGAATGCTACTGGGAGTTTGTTGGAACTCATGTGTCATGTACCAGTGAGACCAGTTCAACATAAACTCAATAATTTTGCAAACATGTGATCTGTCCCCACAGTCCATGCTTTCTCACCATGAAACTGGTGACAGATGTGGCTGGCATGTAATGACTTAGTTTCCAATAATTTTCTGTTGTAGTACATAACTTAACCCTTAAATGTGGACACAGACATTTTGTGCCCTATGGGTGACTTCACTGTTGACTGTAGAAAAACAGAATGCACCTTTTGGTTTGGTAATTTGGTAATTGGAGCAGTTTTGCTGACTACCTTGGTCATGGGTTAATCACTCACTGGCATGCTTCAAAATAATACACCTTCTTAACTTACTGATGAATCAAAACTGAAGTGATCATAAATGTCTCCATTTGGACTTAGAGTAAGTTATATTACTTGTGAACAGATGATATTTGATGCATAGCACATTCAACTGGGAAAATGATGAGGTTGTGCGGTACCTATTTTGTGTGGAGTAGTAAGGTAGGAGGTCTATAAAGGGCTTGGGCTCTAAGAGCATCCTCTAATGCAAAGGTACATTTTGCTTTCTCATTGCACTAGCAATAAGGTAAACCTGCCTTAGACAGGCAGAATGAGTGTTTTGCCTTGTTACAATTAGCAAAGAAAACTCAAAGTTTTTTCCATACAAAGACATTTGTGAGAAAAGAAGAGAGCAATTGAAATTTTATTTTTCTGACAAAGTATGAATTTCTTATGAATTTTTGAAGTGTGATTACCAATTGGCCCAAAAGAGTCTGTAGACTATCCCAAAACCTACAAAAAGTGTATGCATGATGGCCATCCTACCACCTAAAGCAGTCAAAATATTTCCTAACATGGGTACAATATTTCCTAGCATAGCTTGAACATGAAGAATTAAAAAAAATCACTTGCTTTAGATGAATTTACACTGAAAAGCTAGAAGCTCCTAAAACATGCACTAATAACTCCATCACCATCACCCAAGCCATTGATTTTGGTCAGTAACCAACCTAATGTACTCCTAATCTTATTTATTAGAGAAAGCCTATCATGGATTGTTGTAAGACTCTAATGGGTCATTTCCTAGGTGCTTGTCATGGGCAGTTTGCTTGTCCTAGGTAGGTTTACCTTATATAGATGGTGTACATTTCAGGAGGTGGACGCTTCTAGAGCCTAAGCATGACCCTTACATTCCAACTTCAAAAATTCATAATGAATTCCATGAAGCTCCAAAAAAAATATGAAACCACTTAGGTTAGAAGCCAAATTCATTTGTTTTCCAAGAAAAATTTACTGAAAAATGTTTCAAGAAATAAAATTTACTGAAATTAATTATCCTACCTTATTTGTGCATTTAACAAGTCCTTGAATATTTTTTCTATTATCCCCCATAGTCCCAAGGTCATTTTTTCATCAAAAAAAGTTCAAAACTGTAATTTTTGTTGCAAAGAATAAAAAAATTTATTGTTTCTTTTGCAAATCTAATTGTGAGGTCTTGTACTAGAATAGAGTAATTGAATGAGTCAACAACTTTAACCGTGTGTAGATCGCAAGATATTTGAGTTTAAAGTGAAGAAGACAACATTCTTTGCTCCTTGCTTGACTAAATTGTGTGACTTTAAATTTTCTTAACTTTGGATTTTTTCACCCAAAATATAAATTCAAAAATACAAATCCTCAAGAATTTAACTAAGAATCTAGGGAAAAAATGAAAAAATGAAAACTTTCTTTTCATTCTTTAAAAAATTGTTAAGTAGAAGTAGGTATGTGATAGAAGGAAAAACTAAATTGTTAATACCTCTAAAATGGAATTTAAACATATTAATTCCAATTGTAAGATTGTCCTAGTAAGCAAATTGAACCTTGTGAAACTGTTTTTAGGTGAAAATTGTGATAATCATTGAGTTGAAAAGCAAATCCAATACATTATTTTCTCAAGAAGATCGAGTATATTGTTTCTCTTTGACAAGAGGATGCAATGACTGACTATAAAACAAGAAGCTCCACAACTATCACATTACTAATCCACATGAAATCAATCAAAGCTTTCTATGTAGACAAAGAATATAATCTATAGTCTTAGAATAAACTCCAGGTTTCAAAAAAAAAGAAAAAAAAAGATTATAATCTATAAGAAAAAAGTTTGTGAAAATTTTATTTCAAGTTTTATTTTTACTTTTTTGGTGCCCAACGAACTCCATGATATTGAGTTTAAACCCTCACTGCTGAAGGGGACAAAAAAAGTGTCCTTAGGTCAAATTCAAAGTGCTATAAATTTTGCATCCAATGTCCGAATTTAATAAAACTTGATGGAAAATTTGCACTCTTTTCTCTAGTTTGTATGGTAAAATTTTGAGATCAATCCAAGACGTACTGAATTTTTGGAAATCGAAGTTTACTAGTTCAATTTGAGTTCACCAAACTGCATTTAATGTCTGCAACTTCGGGGGCTTGTATCTCCTTCATCCAAAGTTCTTTTTCAATAAAATTTGTTGGGTTATGTTTCCTTTGAAGTCTAGTTATTGTGGTAGAATTTTCATGTCAATCCAAGTTGTTTTGAAAGTCTGGGAGCAATTCAAAGTTCCAAATCCTGACATTTTTGGATTACAATGAACTTCGGCGGCTTGTTTCTTCTTCATACAATGTTCACTTCCAATAATGTTTATGGAAAAGTTGTGTATACTAGTCTAATTTGTGTGGCAAAAATTTCATATCAATACAAGAAGTTATGAGTGAATTAGAAGCAATTTAGTAGGAGATTCAATTTTTGATGATTTTTTCACAGATTTTCTTGTTATTTTTGACATTTCAAAGTCATTTTGCAAACACAATGAGTCAATTGAATGATGTTTTTTTTTTCATCAATGTGTTTGTATGCTAATTTTGAATCACTCTATAGTTTAAAGTTTCTTCATTTGAGTAGATTTAGAAACCAAATTTCACCTCCAAATGTGTTTTTAAGAAAATTTCAGCATCCTTTTTCAACACTAAAACATTGTAATCTTGTAATCTATGTGGTCAAATGACACCAAATTTGATGCACGTCATCTACAACAAGTGCACTACAAGATTATACGGTTGAGATCTCTATAACTCAATGAAAATTATATCTATAATACTTCAAAAGGAAGGTTGTTTTTGAACCTCTTTAGGCCTCAAGCAATGAGGGTTTATGGTGGCATAACTTTGCTCCCATGCACCAATTAAAATTAAATCTATATTCTCATGAAACTAATTTGTGTTCCTATTGTCAAAAATAGTTTCAAAGAATTATGTTGAAAATTGAGGTCACAAGAGCACACTTGATAAGCTTATTCTAAGTATGTTGTGAAGGGACTTTGGGACTTTAGAAGTTAATTTTAGGTTCTTTTGTCAAGTATAGGTGCAACTTTTGTATTATTTTTTGGATGCAATTCAAATATAGTTGTGGGAGATTTGGTTTCAATTTTTTTTTGTAAATTAATAGTTTAAAGTCGATTTGTAATTTTAAAATGATCAAAGGAAAAAACAACACAACATGAAAATTAGACTTGAAATGAAAATAAATCTATAGTGTTTAAATTTATTTTGAAATCCATTTTGAGATCCATTCATAAAAAGAATGAAAGTGGAACAAGTAGGCTTGGCTTTCAATTCCAAATTAAGAAAATTTAGCATATGGGAATACAATTACTATTGAATAAATGAATTTGATTATGGGAGTATCACATAGCTTCAAAACCACTCAAGATTTGTATTGTAGAGAGAGGACAAACATTTCATACAAGTATGATTGTCATCCCATTTGTCCTGTGCAAAGAAGACAAAATTTCCAACAAGTAGAAAGTTCGATTAGTAGCCTTTGCAATGTGGGGAAAAGACAATCACTTCATATATTAAATAGATTGTAAAGGTGGCCAAGGTTGTCTCTCTCTACAATGTCTAGGAGATACTAGGAGAGATTTATGGAATAATGGTGAATAGTAGTGTTGTGAATCATGGCAAACCAACATTTAAAATGACAATCAAACTAAAAAAATTTAGCAAATTTTGAACTATAGTAAATCAACATTTAACTCCTGAAGGCCCAAGCAATTTCTATACTTTTTCACAAGTTGGAACTTTGATTGACAATGTGTATTGTACATCAAGCTTATTACATGATGTCAATTGTACTTTTGAACTTCCCTGTTCAATATCAACATCATAATATGAAATTCACTTAGATATACTTCTTAAAATGTAGGGAAATGAAGTTATAACTTTGACCCATTGAACATGTAAGAGGCCCAAAACAGGCTCCTTGGGCCTTGAAGGATTGAAAGTTTGAGAGTGTCTAAAGAAAGATTTACTACTACTTGATTTGCTTCCAATAATTTTATAGAGGGATACCTTCTACTAAAAATATTGGAAGTCTAAGGTGTTCAAATTAATCTCGATGTCAAAGGTAACCACACCTTCACCCTTGAAAGACGGATTGGTAATTGTGAAAATCAACCCTTTCAAAACAATGTGACACCATCTACTTCAAAAAAATAAAAAATACACATCGGAGATCAAAGTATTTTAGAAGATCTCCCCTTTCTACACAAAATTCCAAGAATGAATAGTTGCAATTTACTACAAGAGAAAGGGGTGTTTTAAGTATAGTCATAGAACTATACTTAAAACACCCCCTTCTCTTATAGTGATTCCATCCTATATAGAGCGATTCTTTGTCATCTGTTGGACACTAAACGTCTATGTCAAGTCACCCTTTTTTTTTACTTTTTAAGAAAGTACCGAAATGGCGATCACTTAAAATTTGGTGGAGTATTGTATTCCTACATTCATCCATCTTTCGGACCAAAAAATACTTCTCAATCTTATCCATGCACTTTTTCATCCAAATTTGACAAATTCATCCACATTTTAAAAAGAAATGGGAAATATCTGGCTAAAAAAGATTACTCTTTTCCAGATTTATTTTGGAATGGTGCAATCTGGCCCTGTGGTGCCAAAAAACAAAGGGCTGATGTCAATGTTTTGGGTTAAATTGTCCTATGTAGTATGTCCATCTTTATATGAATAATGAATCAATGTAATATTAACCCTTGAATGCCGGGCTGGTGACCATGGAAATCAGCCATTTTAGAACCATGTGACATCATCCACTTTAGAAAAACCAAAAATATTCATTGGGAGGCAAACTACTGTAGAAGATCTTCCCTTTCCACCCCTAATTCGGAGGATGAATAGTTGCAATTCTGTCCTACACAGGAGAATTCCTTGTCATTCATCAGAAAAAAACGTCCGCCACGTCCTTTAAGGGTTTATCTAGTTTCCATTCATCTAAGTAATATTTGCAAGCACAAGTATTGCATGAATAAATCAAGACTAAGTTACTTTCAACACATGCTCCAGAAGAGTACAACATGGCATTAGTGGCCATTTTGGTAATGAACGGATTCATTTAAGAAAAATATGGAAAGAGTTATTGGTAAAATTTATTTTCAGTTTATCTTGTAACTTCAGTAATGCTTGAAACCATAAATCTTTCTATAAGTCACACAAGTTTGAAATCCGTACTAAATTTACAGCATGCCCATAGCTTGAGTTATTGGGACGATTTTCGGTACTAACGCCACTCATGAACAGTATGGAGTAAAACTATTACTTATGACAATGTAACAACCTGCAACTGCACCAAACCACATGAGGTACAGGAATATGGAATTGCCAAAGCCAAGTGACGACTCCGAATCAAGTGTGGAAGAATCTGCTAAGCTGAGGAGTTGAGACAGAAACACAACAATCAGTAGAAGATAAAAACATGAGTCAATCGCACAACGATGATATCGCCAGCAGTGTGTCCCTATTCAAGAAGCAACAGCAACAACCTAGAAAACACAATTGAGCTCACAGTTAGCCTAGCAAGCTACCAGCAGGCCATATGCTTGACAACCATGCTTGACGACCACAAATTAAAAGTCCAAGCACAATCCTAACTAAGGTGCAAGAAAATATCTGGTTAATCCTATCCGAAATTAAGCTTCAGAACTCTTCCCAACTTCATCAACTTTCGATTCCACAATCTAACAAAAAAGACTAAAGATTGAACCCCAAAACAAGCCTTGCCTAAAACTGGGCAAGCAAATTCAATTCCCTGTATGTCAAGAAAATGTTCCATACCCAGCACAATTCACTACACCTGATTCCAGAGAGCTTCCACATCCGCATCAACACCAACTTTGCTTGCATTCAACAGTATTGGAAATAAGACACCGAAAACTGCTCCACACAAACATCCACAATACTACAGTTTTACAACTAGACATATTCACTTCCAAACTCACAAACCTGACTATATTTATACTTCAAACTGCAAGAGAAGGTAAACTTGTCGCTCCCTGCCGAACCTTTTCCCTGTATAGTCAGCCACATTCATTGACCACCTTCTGACTGGTAGTGAGAAATGGAGCTTGCTGGCTTCAGAACGCCATACACACAATGGCCACCGGGCCCTGAGGACAATCCCAGCTTCGTCTCTACTTTCTGTTCCGTAACTTTACGCCAAGAATACGTTCCAACTTTGAAATGATTTGCTGGTTAGGGATTGCCTTCCCCGACTCGTACTCTTGGACAATTTGTGGCTTCTCATTAATGAGCTGCAAGCGCAGAGGGCACAAATATTACTTTCGAAGAGCACAAAAAATAACTCCAAAAATGAACGAATGGTACAGTAATCAAGTAGTTCTACAAACGCATGATACTACTGTATATACTTAATGGAACTCTAGATGGGTACGGAAGGGCTCTTGAAAGGGTAATTGTAAAGCACCCTGGCAGAAATCCGACAAGGAAAACCTTAACAAATATGAAACTAACCTATTATATTATTTCCTCAGCATGACAGAAGCAAATTGCCCCGCAGTAATAGTTGCTATCTACAACCACATGCATTGGGCAAAGAGCTTCAAAGACAAACCTGTGCAAGCTGGGCTTGCGTCAACTTCTTGTCCAAGCGCGCCTGCATAATGTTCTTTTTCAATTCTCCTGATACTTTCTCGTCTGTTCAAAAATCAAGTTGCAACAGTTCAGCAATATTCTCAACGAATTTTCATAAGAAACCTGTAGCACAAACTATAGTATAACGTGATGATGATTGACCGGCAGATGTCAATTACCAACTATTCGCAGCACCAAAAGCTTGTTCCAACCACAATAGCATCAATACGAAGCGTTCACGTCATGCTCTCGAGCCTCAAGATAATGTGCCATCACAAAAACTACGATGTGCTATCCACTTTATCCACCTGAACACTTCCATTCCCAACAAAAATCACATAAAGCAGATGAATAGATCCACTCACGGGCAAGAACGTCAGTCTCGTCGTCAAGCCTCTTCGTATTTAAATCAGTCGCACTGCTAGCTGACTTGTTGGATCCAGCGTTGACTGCACTCAAAGTTATGTACACTTGTCTTTGTAAATAATTGTGTAATCCGAAGAAAAAGAAGAGACCATTTGCAAGGGAACAACAAATGCAGATTGCATGAATAATAAACAAAGAGTATCTTAGTCGTGTAAAATAAAGACAAGTTCCCCCAAATACGCTCGAGATGGGGTAACGATAAAAACAAATTCAAGAAATTTACATTTCTTTATAGTCTCCAGCTCGGCGCCAGCCCGGCGCGCTGCATTGACAGTCTTCTCATCCTTCTTTGCTGATGAAGTTGGGGCCTTCTTCCTGACCACCACAGGCTCCCAGTCTTGTCGCAAATCTGCCATGTTGAGTAGGCTTTAAAGTTGAACGGAGCTTCGGATCACGTATTCGAGTGCAGCGAAACCTGCGTCCTTAAGAAAATCAGCTCTCATACCCGCAAGTGAGATCAACAGATACTGTATAAAAGCCTTTACAGGTAGACCCTGTTCTATAACCACTTTAACGAAACCAACGTAGCTTCAGTTTAACACATTATTCCCACTTATCATACATAGGAATCGCAACATTGAAATCCTGTCGCATGAGAAGACTACGTGATAGATACTCGCTCAGCTTTCGACTCCAAATACTGAAGCTAAAACACCGCCAAATTACACAATAACGTCCGTACCCGAAAGAATCACTTGCCGTTCTCCAATCGTCTGAGACGACTAAATGAACAGGGAATGAAACAAACAACTCTAATTTGGACAATTCGGTGCAATGATTGTGAAAAACTAAACCAGAACACAGCATTGCCAGGCACGAACAGATTGTCACTAAAAATGACAGAAATAGTTCACTTAATGTGTGTAATCACCTTCGAGACATTAGCACACGCATTAGCACACGACAGTAAATGCATTCCAACAGACTGTGCGGTCTGCCAACAACAACTCAGCGAATTCTCAAGGCTTCCAATTGGAGGAAACACAAAGAAAGGACAACCTAGGTCGATTCGCCGGAGTATAAGTAGGTTAGTCGCTTCTTCAAAACTAAGAACCAAATCGAAAGAGGTGGCCCTAAGAATCTGATTAATCTTTTTAAATTGTGTCTCTCATTCTAAAATATTTACCCGCAAAATTAACCAGAACACAATGTACAACAAACTTGCGAAGTCTGGTCACACTTTTAATAATGTATTAACTTCAAGATAACAGATCGTACTAGTAATGAAACTGGAAATGAAAGAACTACACGAAAGTGTCAACAATTGCGAGACAAACACATCAAATGGAAGAAATTTACACCACGTCTAAAAGCATGTGCATGCGACAACTTACAATCAAGAGTTCTCTTCCTAGAGGAGAACAATATCCAGAGAATGAAAAGCCCTAATGCGATGACCTTGTCTGCAAACGAAAACCTCTCATCACATTTCAATAACACTCGTGAAAAACTCTCTCATCTGCGCCTGTTCGCAGAACACCCCTTTAATCAATATTATACAATCCCCTGACCATTAACTCAGATAAACGTCAAGCAATTGCACCATTAAGTTACCCCACACGAAATTCCATAAAAAAACACCAGGTTTCATAAATAAAGACCACTACAAACATAAAATTACATAGACACCGTCTACGAATTCGCGATAACAAACAGACCTCACTGCCACGCATCGGCGCCGCTTCCCCGACAACAGCACTTCCAAATTCTACAAAGCAAAGTCGATGAAGCAGGCACAATAAGCAAAGACAAATTGGAAGATCGATACTTGCACACAGCAGTAGAATCGACTCACCTGAAATGCTTCGAAATTCGGGAGCTCGAAGCGATGGCGACAACAAAAGTGAATATGGAGCATCTGAAACGAAGGGATCAAGAAAACCCTGCTCGTGAGGCTCGTGTGAAACCCTAAGTACGTATTCTTTATTGTACTGTACATATACAGTATGTATACTTCGAGGAAATATAGGATATTTTGCCACGTGCCACGTAATGACGTTTTGATTATCCTTCTGCACAAGGTAAATTCAAGTAAGGTTGAGGCACCAGTAGCCGATCATTTAAGCAATTTTAGAGCAGATCGGGAGCAGTATAAGGTGATGGAAATTTTTCCCATGCAAAAAAATAGGAACTATAGGGATTGCCAAATTTTCAGAATTTCAATCCCGAAATTGAAATTACTGTGAATTTTGGGAGCTAAAAAGTACTCATGACCCATAGCCAATATCTAGACTCTTCCAATTTTGGTCATGCAAGAACTACTTTCGTGCTCACTACATCCTATTTTCTAGCTCACTACTTGAGGACGTGTGTCATAACTTTATAAGTGCCAATCTTGAAAAGGACAAAAAAACACATTCCAAACTTTAGTTGGAAATGTGTTCCACCCCTTGAATGGTTGGAAATACTCCACTCTACAAGTTGGGTATAATTGGGTGTGGTTGGCAACTAGTGCCTCTACTTTAAGCTAAAGGCTAGAGGTCCAAAAACCAACCTTGACTTCGAAACTGGATATCTTTGGGCCAATTCCAAGAAGGGCACATATTTTTTAGAGGTATTAGTGCACTTGTTTTAGAAATCAAACTTAAGTAGAATTATAATTTTTGGATTAAAATTGTAATTTTTGTAAGTTTCTAAAGTGATCTACCCTAAAATTACAAAATTGCTTGTATAGTGAAGTCATAAATGTCCTATAAACAACCATAAATGCCTTTCCATGTATCTAAGGGCACTTAAGTGCTCACCAATAAAAGAATGGCATTAATCCACTAATTTTGTTAGAAAATGAATGGATTTGGATGGGTTTTTTAACAGAATTAGGGCCAGAAGTAGGAGACAGAATTGGATAGTCAATGGAATTGGGTAGTGAATGGAATTAGGTTGGTCTACCTTATCGAGTGAATTAAAATTGGGGTAGGTTGGTGCAATGGATGAATTTTTAATGAAAGGAGAATGAAATTTGCAATGATCGCAAAAGATTGCATAATTTTTGAAATGCCAAACATTTAGTTATAACTTTTGAAAGTAAAAGCTCATAAATTGCTATTTTAATTCATAGGTTTAGTAATTACATTAGTTATAAATTTGTGAATGGACCATGATGTATCCTATAAG
Source organism: Straminergon stramineum (assembly GCA_963920665.1). Classification (NCBI taxonomy): domain Eukaryota; kingdom Viridiplantae; phylum Streptophyta; class Bryopsida; order Hypnales; family Calliergonaceae; genus Straminergon; species Straminergon stramineum. The sequence goes on from OY987263.1 coordinate 3,858,221, forward strand.
AGATTATCTTATAAACACACAATATGGCTTTATAAAATGTCCTTCACTAATTGAAAATGGATCATTGAAAACTAGAAAAATCATTAACATATTTCTACTAATTGAAAATAGAACAATATTTTTTATATTGGCTACATTGTCTTATTTCTTTAAGTCCATCTTAGGGGTGAATTTTGTCACCTACAATTGGGTGATTGCACAAAACACTTGCCAATTCTATTGTATTTTACAATATTCATGTCTTTTTTTCTAGAATACTTTAAAATTAAAAAAAATTAATTAAAAAAATATATGGCCAATGTATACACCTACAAGATGGAGATAAACAACAAAGGAAAATCATAGAAAAATTCTCTAAGAAGGAGAACTGTAAAAGTTCCAAATCTCAAGAGAATGCATACTTTGATGTGGTTTTAATTAGAAAAAAATAGGAAAAAATAAAATAAATAAAACAAAAATTGTTCATTTGTAACAACTTTATAGGGATGATTATTCACCAAAAAATTCACCAAATTAATTTTTTCATGTTTCAATATGCAAGTAGAAAGAGGCTCACTTTGAGGACTTCTACACAACATATAATTAACTATTTTTAGAAATACTTTGAACTGTAGCTAAAAGTGTACTACAAGACCATGCCCTCCAAATTTAAGCTCCAAATTGGTTTTGGGGGGTCACTACATTGTTAAAAAAAATCCAAATTGGCAAGTGTCATATAAAAGCAGAGGCTATTTTTAGACAATAGAAAATTTTCAAAAAATTCCAAAAAAACTAGATAAGGCATATAATAGTCATGAGTACCTTGCCTAAGAATTTTGAGTCATATAGAGTTAGAATGCAAAATTTATGGCGAAAAAACTACTCAGCTAGAGATGTGTAAAGGAAAATGATACAAATGTTTCATGTAATCACTTAAGTTTCCATTGTGTTTGGACAACATATGGAGACAAATATTGAACTTTTGCATATGAGTTCTTCAATTCTACATTAACCATACTAGATCCTTTTATAAGGGTGATTTGATTTGAAGAGTCTAGTCACTTGATAGACATATTATATTAATTGCTACCAAAAAAGATATCTCACATTCCTTTCATGAACATTCATGCAAGATTCTTGAATGAGATACTAGTATGGAGATGTAAACTTAAGAAACATGAGATGGAGCCAAGGGTTTCTTATTTCGAATATTTTTTATTTGTACAAAAAGCAATTATGAGTGTAATGATGATACACAAATAAAACATGAAAAATATGGATGCAAAAATATGTATTCTTCCAATGGTGTTCACATTCATCTAAAACGAAAAATCCATTCTAAAATTTTGTACCAATTCAACAATTTTTTTCCATTGAGAAAAGAAGGGATTTTTTTGTCAAGTATTCTCTTGTACGCTATGGGTGGACTCCAAGTAGAGCAATACCAACCTTACCATATTATCATTGGGCTAAGATATCTTCCAAGTGAAAAGTTTGAAGGTTTTCTGATTAGTTTGAAGAATATGGTAAGAGCACCCAATGCCATTTGATTTTACAAAGTATAATCATTTTAGGTTGTAAGTGTAGGTAGATAGTAGAGAGCTTATTTTTTAGACCTAAAATGATAAGTTGTCTACAATCTAGCTACATTTTTGTTCTAGAATGAATTCTTGACCTAAAAAGGGATGCCATTAGGTACTCTTCCCTTATTTGCACTCGGTGACCTCACTGATGAAATAGGCATGGATGGATCAATTAACTTAGTCAAGACTAGCAATGCCCCTACTTGAAACTACTCCACCTTGTAAGAGCATTTGCAATGTTGTCTCGATAAACAGTCCCTATATTGCCAAATCATGGGACATTCCATGAAGCTTGCATAGTACTAGGGATTTTTTAGAACAAATCGATCGAGTGCAAAGCCGTCAATCTAAATGTCAAATGGACTCGTCACATTATAAAAAAAAGGACAAAATTCTACATTGAAAAAGACTTTCATGCAAACAAGGGAAGGTTGCATTGATTGACATACAAACCAATGCTTGAAAAGGTATGACAACAATGATTATTCCTACACTGAGTCAACTCACGGGCCCTTGACATTTTGCAAATTTGCCGATCCCGAGTGGTTGTATACTGAGGTTGTGGAAGTGGAAGGCCCCTTAACTATTGCATTGGAGCCAGTTTTTAATTAGAAATGACAAAGCACTCTCTATAGTGTTGATACTGAGCTTGTTCTTCAAAGCATTGCAGATGCTCTAAGCACTTTTGAATTTGTCATTGATATAACCTAGATTTGGTAGTCAACTTAGACAACTTAGAATTAACTAGTGTGTTTTGTGCAATGAATTTAAAATTTCCATATTTTATCATATGTTGCAAATAAAAAATTTCAAGTGAATTTCCCAAAGGTAAACCATCAGGCAACAATGGGAACATCAATTCACCTTGGACTATAGGAGGCGACCCGTGTCCGATCCCCCCATTTTCACCATGTAGACTATTTTTCTTTCTGATCAAGTTGTGAGGAGTGGTGACTAATTATGGCACATTTCCCAGTGCACTTGTGGCACATTATGTTTGGCTATAGGATTGTCAACATTGCAACCAACCCTTGGTTGATTTTGCCATCAGTCCTTGGTTGGAAATAGAAAAACCTATATAACCAATATGGGTCGAATAGAATCTTGAACAAAAAAATTCAAAGCAATTATGTTTTGAGAAATAAAATTTTGGAAAAATATGGAATCCTTTCCAACTCTATTTCTGTACACTGGAAAATTTCCCCACTCGAGAATCCCACGCTCCATATGCGGAGGAGCCGAGTCCTCATACTGTGAAGTCCGCTTCAGGAGGGGAAGGAGAGAGAAGCCGCGTTTCGCCATGGATCGAGAAAAGATGCAAGTCCGAGCCCCCACTTCGAATTCCAACCGGCACGCACCTTCTCCCAGGTTAGTGACATCAGCCCTCGCCGTGGGTTTTCATTGACTGTCTTTGAAACTTTTCAATCCGAACTCAGTAGTGACGCAGCCCAATTCTGCAGCTGGTGGTTTTGTGCATAAGTGAAGTCCCTGGAGCGGTTTAGTGATTGAATTTTTAGGGTTTAAAGCAATGTCCCTGAGATTACTACGCTAGGGTATTGCCAGTCGTCTTAGGATTTAATTCGAACTAGGCAGCCTGATGGCTTTCTATCGGTAGTTCCAAAAGCGTTATTGGAATTCAGTCGACCGTATTCATCGTATCATGTTTTTGTGAAGCAACGAATCGTGGCATGCTTGCATTCCTCAGTGACCGTGTGACTCCTCTGGCTCATTCGGTTTTCTGTACCTGGTAATTTTGGGGCTTGAATTTTGTAGAGTCGAAGAAATTGGTTGCTTGGGTTCTTAACATTCAATTCTTTAATATGTCCTTATGCGACATTCCGGAGTTTTCGCCTCCTGAATCGGAAAATAACATAAGGTACCAGAAGATGTGCACCAAAACTGTCTAGACAGTTCCAAATAAAGTGTACTTAGAAATTGCCTTCTGCGACTTGAAAAAACAATTCATACCTTCGAGAGCTCTGAAAACTAGAAAGACGACGTTCAAATTAACTGGACATAACGTCTCGTCTGTGGTAGTATGGGCGTGAATTTTGGGGAAGACGGATAAGGCGTTCGATGGGGAATGTTGCCCTTTAGGGGTGGCGGTGGGTTTGGCCATAAGAATTGGGAAGTCCTGACCTCGGCCCTTACTGCAGTCCATAAAACACCGCAGCCGAGGTGCCGAAATTACGCCTGTACTCCGATTTTGTTACACAAGGTGCTTCCACAGTGATGAACTATTCAGTAGAGACTGCCACCCTGACCTGCCCAGAGACTGAAGGGTTGGTTATGCAGTTCCTTCACAGAAAGACTGAACTGAAACATGCAAAATCGAAAAAAGAAACTACGCACCACTTTCAATACAAGTTGAGCAAGCGGTGGTCCCTAGCCAACCCTGCCTTTCGTACTCTTGATCTTGTTCTCGCAGTTTGGTTTGCTTATAATAGGGTTTTGCAATCTGTGCCTCGGGTTCATAAATCGTGCTCAATTGTAGAAGCATTGTTTAGGCTCTCTCTGTATTATCAGGATATAGAGGTCCTTTACGAGAAGAGGTAAAATTAGGGAAAGAAATGGTTGTCAATATGGCTAAATTCAGACACGATTGTTCCTGAAGTTTTCCACAGCTATAGAAATTGTGAATTCTGCTATGTTAGATTTTAGTTTTGGCTCACTTTTAGCCTTTATGAACTAATTTCCAACTCCAAATACAAAGTGATGGTGCGAAGTTGTTCAGTACCGCATGCTGATTTTTATCTGACGCTATGATTGGTGCAGAGTTGGACTTTACTTCTGTGAGCCTGTCATTGCTGGACTGAACGATGACGGGGCACCTTTCATCTGCACACCTGATTTGATCGGCGCCAAGTAATGTACTTCTCCCTGCCTTCTTCAATCACTTTGGTTAGGTCATTCGCTGTGTTTCACTGTGGTAGCGGATCATACTTGTAAGGAGAGCAAAGCTTTCGAGGTAGTAAGTGGAGAATCGTTAAAAGAACGAAGTGCAGCGATTGCAGCATGCGAATTTGAAACATACTAAGTGCCCAAGTTAACAAAAGAAAGGCTTCTGTTTGGAGCCTAGGTTGCTAATAGCCGATTGCATTAGGACTGCATTTTGGCGCAACTTTCTAACTTCCTTTGCTTTCGACGGAGAATACTTGAGAGCAAGCTCGCTTATATTGAACTGCTGTGCAGGCAGCTAGCAAAGGACTTACTGGTGCTTCGGAGTCGTTGTATGGTGCTTGTGAGTCTATGTACAAACTTGATTTGGTTTAGCAGACGATTCAAGCCCTTAATTCTACTACAATGAATTGAATGCTCAGCTATCAATGAATTAAGTTTTGAGCACGGACATTCTTTTATCTCTTTATACCGTGCTACGAGTGAAGGAACCCCTAAAGGACCAGGGGTGAAAAAAACAGTGTTGCGGAAGCCACCTGGTGGCCTTATGGTCCTTGAGGGGTTAAGAATTGGTTATGAATTGAAGGGCCCGTAGGAGCTGTTCGAGGTGATATCGCAAGCACTCCTGCCGTCAGTGGATCGGGATTGCATTAGTGGAAGGGGTGGCATTGTCCACGTCGTGTAAGCATCATTACCCTGCGTGCACACCATTTATTCTATTTCGTATCACTACCTAAACCAAGTTTCTTTAGGTTATAGCATTTTTATTGGATTAAACGATTCACTTCTTGAAGTTATAACTTATTTGAATCGACTATACAACCAATGTATTTGTTTTTAGTGATCTATTGCCAAAATCAACCTCGAGAAGGCCTTCGCAGCAAGAGTGTAGAAAGTTTGGAATTTCTTTAATACATTCACCAAATCCATCGAAGTGAGGGCTTGGGATTCGCCAAAATTTTCTTGTTTCAAAAAAATTATATAACACAAACAAAAAAATTTAGCTAAAAATAGTATACACTGGAGTCTTTATCTTAAAGACAATCGCCACACGAGCGACTTGGCTGGAGGGCAAAAAAATTTACCTTGTATGCAATTGTCGGTACCAACATAAGCAACCGAATCCATGCCTTTTGGTTATGTTCGATTGTTCATGTCTCTGTCAGTCCTAGTGAGTCCGCTGGCAAGAATCTAGCTGTAAATTCGGGAACAATCGTTCATGACGATCACTGACCTGGACATACTAGATTCACTCAGGCAATTCTGAACTAGTTGTCATTGGCTTCACCTTAGATTGCCATGAGTTTTGTTTTAAATTTGCCTGGAGTTTGCTTGAGTTCGGGGAGAAGTTGCATTGCAGCGATGGCGACCAAGGATGTGGACATGGAAGGAGTGGTGGTCTCTGACACCAAGGGCTTGCTAGCGTGGACGACATGGCAGTTGATCGATTCCATCCTCCCCACGGGCGGATTCGCGCACTCGTATGGCTTAGAGGCCGCGTTGCAAGCTGGATTAGTCTACGACGCCTCCACGCTGGAGCGATTCGCCATCAGCACGGTGGAGAACGCGGGCTCACTGCTGCTACCCTTCGTGTTCGCCGCGAGCCAAGCGTCCAGCTTGGAAGACTGGGTCGCGCTGGATTGCGCCTTGCATGCCGTCCTGTCCAACGGGGTGGCGCGCGCGGCGTCCTTGGGGCAAGGGAAGGCGCTGATCCGTTTGTCGGGGAGTGTGTTCAAGGAGATCGCGGCCGACGTCGCGGCGATGCGGGCGAGTGTGATGGTGAAGCCCGTGCGCGCTTTCGGTCACCACGCTGTCGTGGTGGGGCGTCTGTTTGGGTTGTTGGGCTTGGACACCGTCACGGCACAGCGGGCGTACTTGTACCTCACGTTGCGCGACGTGCTGTCCGCGGCCACCAGGTTGAACCTCGTTGGGCCCATGGAGGCCGCGCTGCTGCAGCACCGCCATGCCCAGCTCGCGGAGCGTGTCATGGGGAAGTACGCCGGTCGGAGTGCTCACGAGGCGTATCAGCTCGCGCCCCTTCTCGACACGCTTCAAGGGTCGCAGACGCAGCTGTTTTCCCGTCTCTTCTGCTCGTAACGTAATTCCTGGACATAATGCCCCCAAATCGTAGCAAGACTGGCAGCGACCGTCGCTGGTCCACATCCTCGCGGTTCCCCCTTGTTGCTCATTTCCAGAGGTTAGTAATTCGTTTCAGGTACTCCTCTCTGATATTTTGACAGTTCCAATGAATGGAGAGTGCCATCTTGTAGTTACACGGTAGCCGAGTGAGATTGCCCTTTTTGCTAACTCAATCTGTGAATTAGTAAACCTTAGGCAACTACCCATGAATATCGCCCAAACCTTAGCCAGATCGCTCTGGGAAAAAATCCGACTAATATCTGAGTCATGCCATGCACTTCGCTTTCACCAGACAGATTGTATGCTCAGTAGTGCGCCTCTGCGTCGTGGAACTTCTCCTACTGTCTCGCAAATCGAGCCGCGGAACCCTAATGGGAGCCCTAATTTCACAATGGACTTTGCTGACAGATGTTGCGGCTACTGGCTGATCATGGTTTAGCAAGACATGCTAACTGGAATCGGAATGCGTTTGGAGGTGGCTGAAAGATAGAATCTGCTGATTGTACAGATAACAAGTTTAGGGTTTCCTTTCTTTAAGGACAGCGAGTTTGAAACCTACTAGGGACGATTTGGACTAGGTAGTTTTCATCAATTGCCTAACATAATTAAATAACACTCCTTGTGAGAAATCAAGAGACATTCTCAAACTGTTTATACAGTGCCTTTAGTGGATGTCCCAGACCTATTTCAGGGCAAATAGAAAAACGTCCTTGCAAGCCGTGACAGGCTACCCAGTGTCATCCATTGTCTGTTGTCACTCGTCCCTAGTAAAGATTGGCAACGTGTATTTTATCATACCTACTGACCCCTATTCAGGTGCAGATATAAGCTGCACATGTACAGACAGCACCACAACAGATAGAAGATCCTAGAGTTGGAGTAAGTTAAATCATGATTACATTTGATTACAAATTCGTTATGAGATTTGTGCACTGAATATTCTCTGTAGCTATCCAAGGCACTTCCAATATGATGCCAAATTTTGTATGCAAAGATTCGAAAAATAGAGGATGGTGAGCGTGTACTAGCAGCGTCTCAGAGCGCTGTACTAGTCTATGTCGCCTTCACATTCACGTCTACTGTGTAGATTTGCCTCACCATTGAACAGGTGTCAAGTCCTCAGCACATAGCACATCCTCTCAAGTTCCAACTGCCGAGAATTGCTTTCAAGTCGCTCAGCTATAGAAGTCGCCCTGATACCAGAACAGCGGTCAAGCAAGACTTTTAAGTCTCGTTAGGTGGAGTCGGAAGCCACGAGGATGAAAACTATTTAGCCAGGCCATTTGCTCCTGCACCTTCCACTCTTGTCATCTTTGGTTCCAGCTTGACCATGAGCATCTAATTTGCCAGTTTCATTGTTCTCAATCTTTGCTTTGATATGTGCTTGAGATTTTGAGTCTTTACTTCGTAAACTTCTCCTTTTAAACCTGGAAGAGAGATTAGACAATTGATTCATTTCTCATGGAGGGAAGCTGTCCGTCTTCGTCTGGCTCCGAGTATCAATGCAACCAACTGACGTGCCACATCTGTCTCGCGGTTCCAACTGACCCTGTAGCAACCGCTTGCGGTCACTTGTTCTGCTGGCCCTGCCTCTACCAATGGCTCCAAATTCGATTCAGACCGTGCCCTGTTTGCAGAACTATGCTGAAGTGGACCAAACAGTTCGTCATTCCCATTTCTGGAGATGGTGCGACAGTGTCAAGCGATGGCAGTGACAGCAGCATTACTCAACACCCATCGTCTGCTACGCCGAAATTAGCAGGCCATTTTCCCACACGAAATGCAGTACTGCATGCACTTCACGTTATTGAGACGGCGCACGAGCACTTGCAGAAGGAGCAAACTTTCGCGTTTTTTCGTATCCGGCGACTGTGCCAGAACATCCTGCAGGCATTCACTGACATCGCGAACCCGGTGCATAGGCAGCTGAGGCAGAATATGGAGAATCTGTATCAAGAGAACTGGAAAAGAATCAAGCGAGAAAGGGAAGAGAGAACGACGATGGCTGCTGACATTGCTGGTTTGCAGAGAATGGTGATTTGGTCAAATCAGTACTTGCCCGGTTGGTGGACTTCGGGAATGTGATTGTCCCAGTTATGCTCCCTTTGATCATCGCTTCCGTTTGAAGGCTCGAGTCATGCAGCTGAGCTTGGGGTAGTAGTCATGGACACAGACTGCAGAAGCTTTCAAAACAAGATGGACAACCGACTAGTTTATCGATCCTATCAGTGAGGGCACGAATTTAGTGTCGCCTGCTCAGTCGCCTGCAACATTAGTGACACTATCTGTGGTACAGTACAGTAATCTTCCAGCCTGCACAGAATTTAAATCGTGTGACTTTGTTGATGAAGTAATACACACAAAACTACTGTAATCGGATTTATAATGCAGTTTATCTCTTATACGTTTTGATTCTAGTTATGCAAGCCTAGTTACAGTTGGTCCAAGCCTAGTTACAGTTGGTCCAAGCCTAGCTACAGTTCCTTCACACAAAGACTGAACTGAAACATGCAAAATCGAAAAAAGAAACTACTCACCACTTTCAATACAAGTTGAGCAAGCGGTGACCTCTAGCCAATCCTGCCTTTCTTGCTCTTGCTCTTGTTCTCGCAGTTTAGTTTGCTTACTGTAGGGTTTTGCAATCCGCGATCTGTGCATCGGGGGACACATATCGTGCTCAATTGCAGAAGCATTTGCTTATCTCAGGGTTTTGCAATCTGTGCATCGGGGACATATATCATGCTCAATTGTAGAAGCATTGTATAGGCTCTCTCTGTATTATCAGATTATGTTATAGTGTTCCTTTACGAGAAGAGGAAAACTTAGGATTCTCAGCGGTGTTTGCGAAGAAATGGTTGACATTATGGCTAAATTCAGCCGCGATTGTTCTTGAAGTTTTTCCACAGCTATAGAAATAGTGAATTCTGCTGTTTTAGATTTTTAGTTTTGGCTCACTTTTAGCCTTCATGAGCTAATTTCCAACAACAAATATGAAGTGATGGTGCAAAGTAGTTCAACATTGCATGCTGATTTTTATCTGGTGTAGATTTGGACCTTACTTCTATACTGTACTGTACAGTACATACAAACAAGAAACTCTTCAAATTCATTTCTTTGAAGAAATATCTATAGTACTTGCATTTCCTCAAAAAATCCAAGTGCGTGATTGAATGTGTTGAATATGTTCTTTGATGCAAACTTAACCCTTAAACGTCAGGCTGGTGACCATGGAAATCATCTCTTTTGGAATTGTGTGACATCATTTACTTTAAAAAAAAAAAAATTTCAAAATACTCATTGGGAGTCAAACTACTGTAGAAGATCTCCCCTTTCCACCCCTAATTCTAAGGATGAATAGTTGCACTTCCGACCTATACATGAAAATTCCATGTCATTCATCAGACAAAAAATGTCCACCATATCGTTTATGGGTTAACCCAAACAAGAACAAGAGTTTTTCGAAAGTATTTTTAATCTTCTGGTGTTAGACAAATAGGAGTATGTGGAAGCATTTCCTTGGTCATTCATAGAGCCTATGATTATCTATAGGATGGATATATAGAACTGAAGAAGAAGAAAGAAGAGTAATTGTGGTCTAAAAGACCGCCATGAATGGAGCATCTATTGAAAATGGATCAACTATTTAAGCTTCATGGATTTAGATGGTGAATTGCATCCTTGATGCCTCCATTGGAACTAAAATACTTCTTCCCCAAGAAATTCTAAAGTCCTCATATGAGAATGAGGTCATTTGATCCCACCAAAGTCTTGTGGACTATTATGATAAGCACCCCGCCAATGCTCAGGTTTGAACTCAAGAACACCTCACTCTTGTGCCAAGGTCAAAGCTTTTGAACCAAGGCCACAAGTGACCAAAGAGGTTGCAACTTGAACAAGAGCTAAGGTGGTAATGATGAGTTGGAGTTGGAGTAGCACTAGAGCTATAGAAGAGGCAAACAAAGTGTGAAAGCAATCACAACAGTAAAGAAAATGGGAAAGATTGAAAGGGAACAAAGAAATAGTTAAATCCCTTGCTTCATTTTGGGCCGGGGTGAGCTGCCCCCCTCGCTCATCCTTGAGGGAAAACACTGAAATTTTTTATTTGCCATGCATGATAAAATTTGCAAATTTTGAATTCATATTTGCAATCATAGGCCCCAAATTAGGGAGGAGAAGTGTACACGTTAAATCAATCAAGCACAAAATAGGGGGCTTTTTTTAAATGCACCCTTGGAATGACTTGGGGGAGACAAGCAAGGAGGTCAATTCACCTCGGGACATCTAGGGGGAGGCAATGAGGTGGATAGTTCACCTTAGACACTTTGGAGGTTAGAGTTCAAATTTATGGAATCAATCACCTTTAAAGTTTCAAAGTTTTGGAATGTTTTTTTGAGAAATTGGGGTAGGTTTTTGTGATGTCAAATTGTACTCTAATTTTTTAAAACTTTTTTTAAGGTTAGAAAATGTATTAGCTCTCTAGAGATGTAATTTATTCCATAAGGTGTACAGGAGAAAAAATTGTATCCTTGTAAGTTCAAAATTCTTGAGCTTAGATAATAGAAAAAAAATTGAAATATTCAAAATTTCAATTTTCAATTTTTTCTATCATAGAATATATTTATGTTTACATGAAAAGTTTTGGTTTATTCTATTTGAAGTTTTGATGTGAGACTTATGAAGAATCTTGAATTTTGGGCTATTAGGGCATCTTTATGAAAAATAATGTATAGGATTTTTTAATTTTAAGAATATTCTAAAACAAAACTTCCATGTGGTGTATATTACCTACTACAACAATCTCATTGTTAGAATTGACATGTTTCAATTCCATTTGAAAACCATTAACAATTCATTTTTCCTTCCATCTTGAACTTACTTCTAGTTAACAATTTTCTTAAGAATGAAAATTATTGAAAAAACTTTGAAGTTTTCTTCCTAGATTCTTAACTCAAGTTTAGTAGAGCAACTAAGTAAGGTGCAACAACATCTTTTCTTTTCACTTTGAAGACTAATATCTTTTGATCTACATGGTCAAAGTGTCTAAATTATTTTTTATATTCTCTTTGAAGTCTTGTACAAGATCCTATAGTTGAATATGCAAAAATATAGTCTTTTTTTATTGTAGCTCTTTGCACTAGAAATGACAACTTTCAAGTGTTTTCTAGCAAAATAAAGTCTTGAACCTTTAGGGGTTGAAATAGTGACTATGATTTTTTGAGAGCAATATTGAAAAAGCTAAAATGTGGTCTGGAATGACCCTAAACTACCCCGGGTGATGGGATAGGTGGTAGGAACCTCTAAGTGCATGGCTACATGGTTGCTAGTTCAATTCTCCATGTTGACTTTGCTCACATAGTGGTCTTGTTTGTGTTCCTCTACTTGTGTCATGATAGGGAAATCTATGGCATGTAATTCTAGCTAAAACTCTAGTTGCCATGGATGTGTTGTGTCAGTCCTTGTTGTGCTCCTTGAAGGTCGTATGTTTAAAAAAAAGAAAAAACATTAAAATAAAAATCTAAAATGGAATCACTCAACATTTTAAGACAGATTGAAGAATAATGGGAATTTCTATCCACGCTCTCTTTTCTTATTGATCTGTGAAAAAATTTGGGGAGGATTTTGTTGTTTCATTTGGAACAAATGAAAAGAAGATTGTTGAGAGGATTTTGAGAATGATTCAAGTGGACAAGGGAAGGCTTTAGCCCCTAAAGTCCCATTTGTGTCTTCAAAGAACAACATGGATTTCAGACAAGTTTTTATGAGCTCAATACTTGGTGAAACTTTTTGAAACTTTCTCGTAAGGTAGAAAAAATTACTAGCTCTCTAGGAATGTAATTTTTATTTCAAATGGTTCTTCATAGAAAAGGTTATACTACAAAAATTGAAGTTAAGCCTTGAAAAATTCCACTAAAACTTCAAATAAAATTTATAAAAGTTTGTTTCTCATAGATTATATTTTTGTCTAAATGAAAAGCTTTGATCCATTCCATTTGGATTTGTGATGTGAAAGTTATGAGCATCTAAGGGGTACTATTAAGTGAGCCTCGGATCATGAGCCGATGAGCCTAAGAGTCTACACATTTATGTTATAAGTATCTATTTTATAGAAACCTTCCATGGTTATAGGGTACTTACATTATAGATACATAAATTATTTATATGTCTTTATACTACATAGTGACACCTTCAATGGTTGTAGGGTAGTGGCTTATATCTAGGCTCAAGGCTTATAAATATATTCTCACATTTCTACACTCACATGCTAGCATTATTGCTTGTTTTGAGGACAATTAGAGCATCTTTTATAAGCAATAATGTATAGGATTCATTTTCTAAGTTCAATTTTCACATTTTCTCAAAACAAAAAGTTCTAGAGGATGAAATTTGATTGTAAGAACAATTTTACCATTGGAATTAGTGTGTTTTAGTTCCATCTTAGAGCCATCAATAATTTAGTTTTTCCCTCTATCATAAAATTTCTACTACTTAACAATTTTTTAAAGATTGAATCACATTTTTTTTAATATTCATTTTTCCTCTATTCTCAATTCAATTCTTCAAGATAAATTTTTTTCAATTCAAAATATTTAGTGCAACATTTATAAATTGAGAAGATTCCAAGTCTCATAAACTAGTTTATCATAATGACAAAAAAATGTAACTTCTTCACTTTGAATGCATTTATCTTGAAATATGTGTATTCAAAGTCTCTAAATTTTGTACCACACATTTTCATTATAGTCTATTGCAAGATCATATGGTTAGGTATGCTAAAAAATAGAATTTTTAAATTTTTTTGCTCTTTGCGCTAGAGAAGGCAATTTTGAGCAGTTTTTGACAAGAAAAAATAGGCCTTGGGACTTTAGGGGTTCATTTCGTTAAAATTCATGTTATCAAATGAATTTTTTAAGTCCATTAAAAACAATTCATCATGATGTTTCTAAAGACCATAACATTGAGTAGCCTTCAAATACTCTGCCTTGAGTCTTTTGACAAAGATCATCTAATGAGTTTTTAATGACACATAATCTTCTCTTCCAATAAATTCCTCTTCTAATGGACTAATGGTACGGTTTGGATTCAATATATAGTGTTGGCATACATTTTCTTTCCCTATTACTTGGTGTCGATATTGGATGTCTTTTCCTCCTACAGTAGTCCCTTCATCTCTAATGGGTGAAAGATCACAATACTATGACAAAGATTAATATCCTAGTATAGTATTGTGCTACAAAAACATTCATTTTCATTTATTGCTAAAATCTTGTAATGTACACAATCAAAATTTCTTTTGCACATTTCTATGCTTATCTAATACATGGGGATGATAATCTTTCATTATGATCCATTTATTGAGTGGAAGATTACAAACCAAGAAAAGAAAATATATGATAAAGTATGATAGTGGAAATCAAATCACAGGATTTATATCATTGGCATTTAATGTTTTGATTAAGGTGACATATTCTCCTTGCAAAAATCCTTTGGACACTCAAGAGATTTTTGAATATCCTAGAGATATTAAATTAGATACATTATATTTTGGTGGATCATGGTGGAATCCAATAATGTTGTTGCATGTCCTATATGGCAAGCAACTTATTATTAAATTTAGTGTTATTGTCAATCAAAACCCCCAATGCAGTTTGAGGCAAGACAATGGAGTTGAGAAGGATGTGCATGTTGGGCGGAAAAAGGACAAGATTGTTCATATATTGCTAAGGTTTGCTTAGAAGGTTGCTAATGTGGCAAGAGAGGTTAGTGAAATCAAGCTTGTAGTAGCTAGGGTAGCAAAATAGGCCCCAAGTGGCTATTGTTGGGGTTTGGAAGGATGTGGTTGGGTGTTAAGGTGGAATAAGAAGCAATCAAATAGTTCTAAAGCATGGGAAAAAAATGAAATTGTGTGCTTAGATTTGATAATTCCGAAATTGAAGAAATACAATTAGTTTTAACTTGCTAGACAAGAAAGAGAAAAATCAAAAGAAAACTATATGATACTAATAGATTCTATGCACTAAAATCTCCAAGAATATTAGTTTTAAATATCATATCTATCTATCATATCTACTAGCATTTGTTGTGAGGACAAAGGTCACATGTCCCCTTTACAAAATCCTTTGGACACTCCAGAGATTTTGAATATCCAAGAGATATTATCACATTCATTACAATTAGGTGGATCATGGTGGAATCCAATCAAGATGTTGTATATGCCTTATGACAAACAACATTATTGGATTCAATGTTATTGCCTTGAAAAGATCTCCATCAATTAGAACTCAGAAGGCAAGTTGAGTCAACATGATGGAGTTGAAAGGGATGCATTGCTAGGTGGAAAAAGACTAGCCTATGCTTAAAGGGGTTGCTAGCATGGCAAGGAAGGTCAAGGAGATCAAGATTGGAGTGGCCAAGGTATCAAAATAATTTTTGAAGGACCATTTTTTAAACTTTGGTCATTTGAGTTAAGTTTTGAAAATATAGAGACTTAGAGTGTGTGGATCAAGTGATTTAGAGTTAACACCATGATATGTACAAAACTATCCACAAAATAAGGTAGATTGATCCATAGTTGTCCTTTTGGTTGTTACACATGTTTACACTAATTGGATTTATGACTTTGGTTTTGCAAAAGAACAACAAATCAAAGAATTTTTTCATGTGTGTATCAATTATTTCAATTCTTAATATAAAACACACATTATAGAGGGTCAAAGCAAAAACATATAGCTTCCCATCATCGTCCTTGGGGGGGGGGGGGAATATTCATGTCCATTTGATTCTAATGAGGTTGCTTTAACTCCCTTTACATTTGCTATTGCAAAGTGTCCCTCAAGATTTTGGAATAATGAATGAACCTTTTGCCATGTATAAAAACACATGTATGGTGGTGTTCAATTCCTTGAAGTTTTCAAATCATGACTTTTCAACTCAATTCCAATTCTTTCAACCCCAATTCTACATTGAAGTTGTTAGAATGCCAATCTTTTTCTACTCTACTCTACGTTTGAATGCAACTTGGTGCGATTTTGGCTCAACAATAGGGATCACTTGGGCGAGAGGCAATTTAGGACTAGTGTAGCATAGATGACATTCGTCCATTTTTTGGAATGAGGAAGGATTGTTTGACCATTAATTAGCTAGCTTTTGGCTATAAAGGGGGATCAAAATTCATGTCTTGTAGTCATTTAGGTACATGAGCAAGTATTGACTTAGTAAATTAGAATAATTTTGAACACATCATGGCTTGAGAGCTATTAATGTGTTTGCTTAGGTGGCCAAAAGAAAATCCTACAATTAATTTAAACTAAAAGAATTTCATCTACAATAATGCATGAAAAGGAAAAAATGTCATCAAGGAAATATGATCACTTTGCTCATGATCATCTACACCAATGTCAATATGTTTGGAATGTCTCTATCCAATGTTTTTTCATTTTTTCATTTAATAATTTTTTTCTCCAGAAGTGTTTATATACAACCTTGCCATGCAAATCCAAATTGTATTGTAGAGCAGTGAGTCCTTTGAGCCCGAGATTGCATTGGCGGATATTTGGAAGGAGCAAGGCACATAGGCAACAAGTTGTTGTGATTTTGGTATTAGAAATGAGGTACTTAAGAGCCAAGCTATTGTGCGAGGATGTATTTTCAAAGGCTCATTTATGGGCATCAAATTGGGAGATAATCTTATGGGTCTTTGAAACTATCTCCTTGCATTTTAGCATAGAGTTCAAGGACTACTTCTATTCAAGAGATTAACACATAAAGTGTTTTAACATCTATTGATTCAAGACCAAAGGAGAAGATTTGTTGAATAAACATAAGATCCATGAACTTATAATGAATGAAAGGAACATTTGAGTGGGTCCTTTCTCAAAAATGCTATGGTGTAAGGTGTCACTTATAATATAGCTGAAAATTATTATGGTAATTCCAATTATCTTAGTAATCTTAGATAGTTATATAAACCTTAGTACATGAGTGTAAAGAACAAAGTCTCCACTAAACATAACTCCAAAAGAATGGTTCTAATAGATGCAAAAGAATTGCTTCTTATTGCAATATTTTAAGTGCTAAACATAATTTTGATTATAAAATGATCAAACTTTCAAATACATTTGTTAGCAAATCAAAGAAGAATACAAGACACAAAAGAATGCATGCTTTTAAACCTTTGATTAGTCAATAGTTACAAGGATTCAAACTTTAAATCCTTAAAGGATATTTTATGCTTGAATTTGGTCAAACTTCATTAGATTTCTACATTGAAATATTGATTTCAAGTGTTTGATATTTTCACATGTAGTAATATATGTCTCATTATATTGTACAATTAAAATCATAAAACCGAAATTTATATGATTTTATAGAGAAATTTCTTTGAATAGATCATAGTAATTACTAGGATGACCAATACATTATCAAATTATTCTGAAAATTGGAATAAATTTTTAAAAACATCAAGGTGATATTGGTGTACTCCTTGAGCTCAAACCAAGAAAAATTCAATCAAGAAAGTTCAAAAGTCATGTATTTTGAACTCTCAACATGAAATCTTCAAAGTGTTGCAAAAACTACAATCTTTACAATTTCAATTAAAAGAATGGAATGAAAAGAAGATTATTGGATCTATATTTTGCTTGTTACGAGGAATCAAAGTCCAATATCCTAGTGTGAGATTATGCTATGAAAACATATTTATTTTTGTTGCATGTCAAATTCTTGTAACCTATATGTAGTAGTCAAACTTTAATCCTTTTGTACAATTATATGCTTATCTAGTGCATGAGGATGACAATCCGACACCATATGATGGGAAAGATCACAAAACAAGAGAAGAAATGATATGATAGGTCATTGTGGAAATCAAATCAAGGGTTTGTAATATTTATATGGCATTTAGTGTTGTGCTAAAGGTCACATGTCCCCTTTGCAAAATCCTTTGGACACTCTAGAGATTTTGAATATCCAAGAGATATTATCACATTCATTACAATTAGGTGGATCATGGTGGAATCCAATCAAGCTGTTGTATATGCCTTATGACAAACAACATTATTGGATTCATTGTTATCGTCTTGGAAAGATCTGAAGGCAAGTTGAGGCAACAGGTTGGGGTTGAAAGGGACGCATGCCAGGTGGAAAAGGACAAGATTGTTCACAAGTCACTAGCATACACTTAAAGGGGTTGCTAGCTTGGCGAAGGAGGTCAATGAGATCAAGACTAGAGTCGCGAGGGTATCAAAATATACCCTATGTGGCTATTATTGGAGTTTGGAAGGATGTCATTGGATGTTAAGATGAAATCATGAAGTAATCAAATTGGAAAAAAATGAGTTGTTTGTCTAGATGTGTTGCAAAGTTGATGCTTCCTAAATTTCAGTATTATATAGTTGGTTCTAACTTATTCATAGGAATGAAAATAAATCAAAATAGGATTTCTAAAATCCAACAAGATGAAATCTTTAAAATGTTACAAAAACTACAATCTTGATTAAAAAACTAGAATGAAAATGAAAAAGATTATTTGAACTACATTTTCCTAGTAATCCACTAAAAAAATTGAAACAAAGAACTATGCAAAAATTTAGATTTTGACTTTCAAAATGCCCATTAGGCTTGCATACCCTTTAAGGGTTAATAGACAAATGATCCAAAGCAACTCCACTCTAAATGTTGAGATTGTCTACATTCTCAAAGTCAATATGTATTGATTGCTCGTTCAAGAGTTTGGAGTGTTGCATTTAACACCTAAGTGCCTAAGCCTTTCCAAGTGTGTTTTGACTATGAAAAAAGAGCATTGGCTTGTCGTTATCCTTAATGAAGCAAATTGTGTTTTTTTCGAAATCTAACCTTACAGATGTTAATAGAGCTTGTTTATTAGTATGCACACCAATTTTGAGTGCAAAATTTCCTAGGAGTTGTGATATTATACCAAGGGAAATGTACATTTTCTATTTTTAGGATATTGTCTTTGTCCACAATGTTTCAAAAATTTGCATATAATTGTTTTTTGGGATTGGAGGGAACATGAACAACTTCAAAGAGTGTTAGCACACTAAAATGCACTTTCAAAAAACTTTCTTTCACATGAAAAAACATCAAACTCATTACACAATCCACCTTGCAATTGTTGAAATGCAATTTTTGTTTTTAAGTAGAAATTGGAAATAGCTTCAAATAAACACTTGCATGTTGAAATTTTCAATGGTGAAAATCATGGAAAGAATTTAAACTTTTCATTCGGACCATTCTCAAAGCAAGTCAATAAGTACAATTTCTTAGATCTCAAATGAAATGAAATTGCCAAGCTTTGCATAAAGCTTTGAAATGAAGTAAAATTAGCAAGCTTTACACTCCACTATTAGTACACACATGCCTTTCAAGACCTCTCAATAATAGAAAATGTACTTTTCTCAATGAAAAATGAAAGTTTTCCATAGTTCATCCTCAAAATTGCCCAAAAAAAATTTAAAACCGGTCCCAGGAATTTAACTATCCATATAGAAATGGGCATGAAATTTCAAAACGACCATATGTGGTCATGGAGGCAGTTAGGGGTTAAGTACAATTAGGCATAGTAATCTTTCACTAATTTCTAAGTTCATTTATTCCAATGTTTGGAGAACTATCGTTTTTGTTTCACACACTCTTCCGTTGATTCTTGGCCCAATTTAAGACCATATATGAATATATGGTATGCAACATTGGCATTTGTCCGTTTATTTCACTATGTATGTATGTATAAATATATGAACATATATTCGTTAATATAGGTTGATTATCCTTTTGTGTTCATTTTTCAAGACTAAATAAAACAAAAGATATATCTTGATTTTCTAGAATTAGGAGCCTCTCAAAATAGTATCAAAGAAGAACCAAGGGAAAAAAAATATGACGACCTTAAAAAAATCAACCATTGAGCACCCTTAGAATTCAATGAATCTGATCGCCTTGAACTCCTTAATTACACCTTGCATTTATATAGTACACTTTTCATTTCTTTGATTGGTGGAGGTTACAAGATTAGACAAGGGGGGCCCAATGTAAAATCAACATAAGTGTGTACCTACATGTCTCACGATCATTTGGACTTGCTAATTCCTTGATAGGTTAATGTTGGGGGTACAAGATTAGAGATGGGAGTTACTTTGTTAATGCCAACTCAAAACAATACAATGCCTACTCAACTCAATACGAGTTTGGCATGTGGACAACTCCAATGTATAACCAAGCCCCAATTATAGTATCCTATAATAATTCTCAACTTTAGGTGGATTCTTGCACTTGATTCTTGTACAATTATGATGGAATGTTGTGCTTCGTTTTTAATATGATGGTTTGTGTTTGGTTCATTAACTATTTACTAGGTACCACTAGAGCAAGTAATTGGATTGGCCCTTGAACATGTAAGATATACAACTTACATCTAAGTAATTGGGACTCGTTTTTGAAACTAGCCTCTATAGATTCTTGCGTTGAGTGCACTATGCAAGCCTATTGCATTTCTTTTGGATTGAATTGTAATTATCAAGACCTTGAAATTTCTATCAAAGTTTATTTTGATATGGTCCTTGAATGCATGCCAAGCAAATCTAGCTAGATCCCCCTTCTTTTGACCCCAGACACTTAAGATTGAGGGCAATATATTAAACTCACTAGGAGCTCTTCTCAAATAGTCAATATGAATTTAGGGTATGGTAGAACCACCCACTCATGAGCAAAACTCCATGGGCAATGATTGAATACCCTTGAAATTCAATGAGTCTAAGTCTCTTGTACTCCTTATACCTTGTGCATTTATATAGTACATTTGTCATTTCCTTGATAGGTGGAGGGTACAAGATTAGACCCGAGAGTGAGAACATGTATATTTTCATTACAAGTTAGAGTGCCCCTACATGTCTCCCAATCATGTGGACTTGTCAATTCATTGATAGGTTGGGTGTACAAGATTAGAGATGGAAGTGACTGCGTCTATGCCTATGGAATATAGTTACAACTCTAACGTGTGGACAAACATCAACAAATTGTAACCAAGCCCCAACTAAAGAAACCTATAATCAAAAACTAACTTTATAGATGGATTCTTGTACTTGATTCTTGTACAATGATGATGGAATGTTGTCCTTTATTTTGAATATGATGGTTTGCGATTGATCCGTTAACAATTTCCTAGGTACAACTAAGGTAGGAGGTTCTAAAATTGCATAGGCTCTAAAATCGCCCACCTCTGTAAATGTACACTATTTGAACATGCTACTTTTTCATTGTACCAATGATGTACAAATAGTGTACATTTATAGAGGTGGGCGATTTTAGAGCCCTTTGCCATTTCAACTTCAATAATTCAGAACTAATTCTACAAAACTCCCAAAAAATGAAACGACTTGGGTTGGATGCCAATTCCATTTGTCTTTCGAGGAAAATTTATTGAAAAATATTTCAAGAAGTTTTACCTCCACAAATTCCGGTTTCAGCTCTTAGATGAGTGATTCATGGACCTCCTACCTTAGAGAGCAAGTGATGGGTTCAACCCTTGAAAGTGTGAAGTTGGGATGAAATTGTAAGATAACTTGCATCATTCTAAGGAATTGGGCTCTGATTCCAAAACTAGCCTAGACTATAGAGTCTTGCCTAGAATGTACAATGTTAGCCTATTGCATTGCTTTAAGATTGAATTGTAAATATCAATACCTTGAAACTTCTATCTATATTTATTTTAATTTGGTCCCCAAATGCATGTACAACAATTGTAGCCGCATCCCTCTTATTTTGACTCATGATAACACTTGAGATTGAAGGCAACATATTAAACTCACAAGGAGCCCTTTTGAAATGCTTAGTATGAATCTGGGGTATCAGGTAGGACCACCCATTCTTGGGTTGTGAGCCATGGGCAAGGATTCATTCCCCTTGAAAGTCGATGAGCTTGACTGTCTTGTACTCCTTATACGTACCAAGATTAGACATGAGAGTGACAATGTATTGTCATCACAAGATAGAGTGCACCTACATGTCACACAATCATGTAGACTTGCCAATTCCTTGACAGGTTGGGGTAGGAGATTAAATAGAGATAGGAGTGACTGTATCAATGCCAATCAAATACAAGTACAGGTCTGATGTGTGGACAAACACCAACGGTTCATGACGAAGCTCCAATTATAGTACCTTGTAATCAATTGTTAACTTTCATTAGGTAGATTTAGCTATACCGGATCTTTGTACAATATAGTGATGATGGAATTTTGTCTGGCTTTAATTACTTTGCTAAATATGATGGTGTGCAATTGGTCCATTCACTATGACCGAGGTACCACTAGAGCAAGTGATTGGATCCGGCCCTTGAAAATGTGAAGTTGGGATGAAATTGTAAGATAACTTGCATCATTCTAAGGAATTGGACTTTGATTCCAAAATGGGCCTAGACTATTAATAGATTCTTGCCTAGAATGCAAAATGCGAACCTACCTCATTGCTTTTGGATTGAACTATTAGTAATGATCACTACCTTGTAAACTTTTGTCAATGTTTACTTTGTTTTGGTCCCCAAATGCATGCAAAGCAAAGCGAAGTGAATCTGTCCACAACCCCCTTCATTCTTTTGCCTCCCAATGCTTTGAGACCTAGGGCAACTGATTATGGTAATTAACTAGGAGCGCCCTTCCTCAAATGCAAATGCTCAGCAATTAGCATGGTTTTAGGGGGAAGGTAAATTGAGTTGGTAAAACTGACTTGGAAGCCGGTGCGACTGCCGAGGCTGCCATTCAGTGTCCTCAATTGTGCGGGTGGTGAATGCAAATGCGGGGACACATGCAGGCAGTGAGCCCCAGGAGGAACGAACACACCCAGACAGCGACCACCTGCTGATTCTGTTGGGCAGCAGCAGCGAAGCTTGAGCCTAAGCACGATTAACTTAGCTAGCGATGGGATTAGTGACTTCCTAGCTTATACATAAAGCAGGATTAACGCCAAAAGAGAGAGGGGCGCCGATGGGGCCATCCGACGGTGAAGCCGCAACACGGGACGCCATCGGACGGCCGGAGGGAGCCCGCTCCACGGTTCCGTTTCCCTAATACGGGACCCCCGATGCAGGAGCCGCGACGGCCGTGCGATGAAGGCATCGAACGACGCAGAGAGGCGTACCGTAATGAAGGGGGGAGACGACGGACGCCTGAGGGGGAGTGTGTCTTTCCGATGCAGAGGAAGCGCAGCGAAAGCGCCATAGCCAAGGACAAGCTGCACGCCACGCTGTTGCTGTTGCTGCGGCTGCTGTCGATGCCACAGTGCACGCAGCCTCAGCCCCGGTCCCTCGCTCCTGCTCAGGTTTTGCTCCTCTCTTGTCGCACCTCTGCAATCTTTTCTTCGGTTTTTATGGTCGCTTCCCTGGCCGGGAGTGCAGCTCGGCTGTGATCCTTGGGGCGACGATGTCTCGGCGTTGGTAGTCTGTGAGGGACGGGGCTGCGAGAAGAGGAGCATCCGAAGGACGTGGCTTGTCAGGTTGGTGTGCGGGTTGCGCTTCTGTAGTCGACTGAATTTCGATCTTTTGACCCGTGCCCTAATTCACCGCGGCCTTCGCGCGGTTCTTGAGTTTGAGCTCCGTGGCAGTAGTGCGGGCCGATTGATTTCCTTTCCGCATTTCTAATTCGATCGTAATGGACTGAGGCTTTCCGCCGGTGGAGCGAGTGAGGTAGGATTTATGTTGTAGGCGTTGTGGGATTCCTGCCCCCGGCAATGTTTCAGTGTTCGCTGAATATTCCGTTTTCGGGACACGTTGTTCGCCTTCGCAGTCCGTTTGGTGGGGTGAAGAAATTGGATTAGGGTGCACTGCCTGTGCGAAGATGCTCCAAATGCTGGTCTTTGTGACCGGAGGTGGATGTCGTTAGTGGAACTGAGATCTAGTCGTGGACCTGCATAATGCCGTGGACTTTATGGACACTTGGATCAGACAATCCGAGGCATTCTAAATTCCGGATTTTTTTCATTTGACTCGTGCAAATCCTCGAAACACAAGCTTTGACCCGACCTTTCTCCCGTTTAGTGAAATGTTTCTCGGCATGCAGCGTCGAGAAATTGGAGAAGAATTGGGCAATTCACTTACACTGCTGGCAGCTCAGTGTAGGTCAGCTGAACGATTGGGATTTTCACGGTTTCGGTATAATGCCTTTATAGACTAGCAATGGCTGTGCTTTGACACCACCACGGGTTGAGCAAGTTGTAGGGAGATCTATATTCGCGCGAACGTAGACAGTTTGTGAAGGCTTTGGACAGCGTGGGTGTAAGCTTGGCTAATATGGTTACGTTGCCCTTGGCATTTCCATCGTTAAGGGCGGTCTGTTTGTTGTTCTACGGTCGACCTAACAGCCTGTGCTGTTTGCAGAGGTTCGAGGTTCTTTTTTCGAGGTCGCCAGCCATGTTGACATGCGGGCGTTTCAGGGCACCGGAGTTTTTTTTTTAACTAGACGTCGTCCCTCTAGAGAAATTGGGGGACCCGGGTGCTGTAGGCGACATTCTGATTCGAAGCGAGCGAGCGAGACGAGGTGGCCGGAGAATGGTTGAAACCTGCGGCGCTGAGATGTGAATGTTGGGATGGCGACAGAGAGTCCTGTTCGGATGATGCCGGGAGGGATGAGAGGGAGCATGGGAGGTCTGGGAGAGGGCCTGCGGGCCGAGAACGGCGCCTCCCAGGCCTTGGACGGAGTGACGGAGCTGGGTCGTCTTCTGAAAGGGCGAACCCGGTTCGACAACATTCTGAATTCTGGCCACGTCCCGCAGCGAAGCGGCAGCGCTCCTCCCAGCGTGGAGGGGTCCCTGGCCGCGATGGGTGGGCTGTTCGACATGCCCACGAGCCCGCGAAGCGGGCGCAGCGCCAACTCGCAGTCGGGAGAGGAGGACGTTTTGGATGCGGAGGAAGCGCAGCGCGCGGATCCCAAGTATCTGGTTTATTATTACAACAACATCAACTTGAATCCGAGGCTCCCCCCACCCTTGATTTCGTGGAACAACTACCGTCTGGCGCAGAGGTTGCAATCCGGGATGGGAGCCGGCGGATACGGGGACAAGAAGAAGCTGCGATCCATGGACGACAGCAGCAGCAGGTCTTTGTTTTCGAGCCAGCCGGTGCTGCCTACCCACAGGGAGGAGCCGGAGGCCCCGGAGGAGGACAACTCGCCCATGGGTGCCCTTGTCAGAACGGTGTCCAGTGACTGGGCAGACCGAGGAGACAGTTTCATGGGTCTATCGTCGGGACTTGGGCCTCGTCCCAAGAGCCTGGTGGATCTCATTCAGGTACGGTTGATTCTCTAATGCGTTCAGATATGCGGATGGTAGAATATGCGTCCGAATTTTGTTGACCCGTTTTCGCATGGAGATCATGACATAGCATCTAAGTTGCTAAGTTAACCCAGCGCTAAGTTTTGGCGAATGCACTGGAGGTCTTGATTGATCACAATCGTGCATGGAGTCATTTCCAGCAGCGTGGAGTCGTATCTGAGTAGTTGCACATTTGGATCTCTGACAGGAGGATTTTCCCCGGACACCCTCACCTGTGTATCACTTGTCGAGGTCGTCAAGCAGAACCGCAAACGATGAGAACGAAGCGGCAACTGCGGTATTGGACCTGCAGTTGGCCCATCTCCGGGAGTTGGCGTCTGGAGAGTCGAATGCCGTGGCAGGCGGCATGGGATCTCGGTCTACGACCCCTATCCCTGGAGTCTCGAATCTACACCAGTCTTCCGGGCCTGCTGCGCCCGTGCCGAGGATTCCGACACCCGAGATTTCACTTATCAGTAATGCCCGCTCCGCCAGTCCAAGTTTGGCCAAAATGAGCGGGGTGTCAGGTACAGTCTTTCCACATAGCTTTTATTCATTTCGTTATTTATATGTTTATTAGTGGATGGACTTCTAAACGTAACATGCTCGTTTACTTCATACAAGGCTGTGAAGTGGTGTGCAATCAGATGTCTTGCCTAGATCTCAGAACTGACATTCTCAGATGAGCTGGTGTGATTGCTACTTCAGGGCTTTCAGGAGGAAACATGTCTTTCCAGGGCTCTGACACAAGAAGCGTGGGCTTGGGGAGGGCGGCAAGTGCAAGTGCAGCAGATTTCGCTCATGCACTTCAGATGAAGAGGCCAGCCAGTGCAAGTAATGCGGACCTCGTAGCAGTCATGCAAGGGCTGAGTATGGCGGACATGCAGGGATCCTCTAATGCGTCGGAGGATAGGGATTTGCTTCAGCAGCAGCAGCAGCAGCAACAACAACTGCAACAGCAACAGGAGCAACAGCAAGTGCGGCTTCAGCAACAGCAGCAGCAGCAACGACAGCAGCAACAGCAGCAGCAGCGGGCACAACTAGCTGCTCAGGCTCAGGCTCAAGCTCAGGCCCAGGCAGCCCAGGTGTGTAGCACTGATCTCTTTGCGACTTTCCTGGCTTTCTTTCTTTGCGACTTTCATAGAGGTAGGACGTGGCCGGTACTTTTTTGTCGGGTGAACGTGAGTTCGAAGCAGTGGGTAACGAAGACTTGCTGTGTGCACGGTCTCAGGCCTTGGCATATTCTCAGACTTTGCAGCAGCAGCAGCAGCAGCAGTTGTATTCGGGTGTGGACTCTGGATACCGTGGTCAGCATAAGTTTGGCGTGCCGGGCATGGCAACCCCGCAAGGTCAAGGAACCGGGCTTCAAGCGAATTTGCAGGGCAGCACAACCCCGGCGAACATGTATGCAGCGGCAGCTGCTGCAATGTACATGGCACAGCAGAACCCGTATTATGCGAACATGAACTCTGCGGCTGTCTATGGTCCGCAGTATGGGTTGGGTGGTTACCCCGTGAACCCTGCCATGCTTGCCCCTATGATGGCCGGGTACCCCCCCCCGGTTTTTGATCCGGCGACTGCGGCTGCTCTTGCGAGCATGGGTGTGAGAGGCGGCGTGCCCGGTTCTCCTGCGCAAGCTGCCGTGGAGATGCAGAATCTTTACAAGTATGGCGGGCAAGCCTCGCCCCAGATGCACGATCCTATTTATTTGCAGTACGCGCGAGCGGCGGAGGAGGCCCGTGCAGCTTCACTGGACCCGTCCCTGTTGAGGAATTACATGTCGGGAGGTCATGTCGATATGGTGGAGCTTCAGAAGAATCAGCTGAGCGCGATGCTGGGTTACAGTGCCGAGCAGAAGTCTCAGTTTGCGAGGGCGGGTTCCATGGGGATCCCGATCGCGAGCCAGAAGAGCGGTTCGGTGAGCCCTGCGTACTATGGCAGTCCTCCCGGAGTGGGTATGGTGGCATTCAACAACTCGCCCCTGACGAGCCCGGTGTTGCCCGGGTCACCGGTGGGTCCAGGCAGTTTCGCCATGAGGCGGGACGAGCGCAACATTCGTCTGTCTTCCGCATCCAGGACGAGTTCCGGGAACATGGGATCCGGCGGTGCCACCGCCTATGCAGGGTGGCAAGCGCAGAAGTCCAGCGAGACGGCGGAGGAGGTGCGGGGCTCTTCGTTGTTGGAGGAATTCAAGAACAGTAAGACGAGGAGATTCGAGCTGTCGGACATCGCAGGGCACGTGGTGGAGTTCAGGTATGGCCGGTTCACGTTGTATGTGCTGTGAGGTCTCGGTTTTAGTTGTGACTACGGTGGTGATACATCGACGAGGGCTCAAGAGTCGAGAAGTGGCGTGGATTATTTGTGGATTAGTAACGAATTGACTTGCGCGTTGGATGTTGTAAAGTGTGAACGATGACAGAGTTGTCTCTGTTGGTCTGCAGTGCCGATCAGCATGGGAGTCGGTTCATCCAGCAGAAACTGGAAACCGCGACTCCAGAGGACAAGAACATGGTTTTTCAGGAAGTGCTTCCGCGAGCTCTGACGCTAATGACGGATGTTTTCGGCAATTATGTCATCCAAAAGGTAGGAGGGATTGCTGGGTGCGGTTGGAAATTGGAAGCTTTGTGTGCGTGGATAGATTCTGCTGTCGGATGGATCCGCTGGGGAGCAGCGGCTCTAGTGTGAGCCTTTTGTATAGGCGGTCACTGCAGCTGAGGGGCCTTGTTGTTCCGTTGGTCTCGAAGGCTGGAAGCTTGACTTGTTTTTGTTTTTTGGGGCAGTTCTTCGAGCATGGGACTCAGCAGCAGCGAAGAGAGCTGGCAAGTCAGTTGGTGGGGCATGTTCTGGTGTTGAGTTTGCAGATGTACGGCTGCAGGGTGATTCAGAAGGTAAGGCACCTGGGTGCGCTTTGAAAGGTCTGGTGGACGGTGAGTGTGTAGAGCTCAGATGGTTTGAACAGTCGTGGAGGAGTGAGCGATGGGGCTTTCGGTTGGTATGGAGCGTGGGATGGGGCATCGAACGGAGGGGGTGGCTTGCTTTGGGTCTTGGACAAGCGTCATTGATGTGTGTTTTGGGTATGTGGTCAGGCGCTGGAGGTGGTGGATGTGGACCAGCAGACTCAGTTGGTGTCGGAGTTGGATGGGCACGTGATGCGATGTGTGCGAGACCAGAACGGAAACCACGTGATCCAGAAGTGCATTGAGTGCGTGCCCCCGGACAAAATCCATTTTATAATCTCTGCGTTTTACAACCAAGTGGTGACGCTTTCCACGCATCCGTATGGATGCCGGGTGATACAGGTAAAACGTTATTCCTGGCAAGGCATTGTCCTTTCCTTTGTTGTTTGTTGACATCGTATTTCTGGTGGCGCCGTTTGGAGTCTTCATGTGGTGCGGGTTGTTCATTCTGGAATGTGTTGTCCGTTGATTCAGAGGGTTCTGGAGCACTGCACTGACGAGCAGAAGCAGAAGGGAATCATGGAGGAGATTTTACGTTCCACGTGTGCTCTTGCTCAAGATCAGTATGGCAACTACGTGGTGCAGGTCAGTGTCGTGGCGCTCATATTGTGTCTCGTGAGTTTCAGCGGTAGCTGTGACTTCGTTTTAGTTTGGAATCGTGACTGTGACAAGTTCAAGTGTGTGTGATACGGGGTGTGTATGGCACGATTTGCTGACGTGTGTATGGATGTGGCTGGTCTCCATGGATTGTGTTTCAGCATGTGCTAGAGCACGGACGCGATAATGAGAGAACTGAGATCATAACGAAGCTGGCCGGCCAAATTGTACAAATGAGTCAGCACAAGTTTGCGTCCAACGTGGTGGAGAAGTGCTTGGAGTATGGTGGTCCGGTGGAGCGGCAGATTTTGATTGACGAAATGCTTGGCCTCACCGACGAGAATGAGCCGCTGCAGGTAACAAGGGGAAGCTGACTGACAGTGAATTGGTGAATCATCTTTGACATTGTTTGATTTGTGTGGCAAACCATGAAAGCAACGGGCGTAGTCTTTTGGCCTGGTGCAGCATAGGTTCTTGCTGGAACGATGCAGGGAATGCCGAGTGTGATTTGGGGGAGCGGTTGGTTTCTTGCATGGAGGACCCACATCCGTTTCATGGATTGCCATTTCTGTGATGGATCGTGCTGTCGCAGTTGCTGCGTGTCACGACTGCGGTCTGATCAAAATTACTTGTTAGCAAGATGCTTACCAGGAGGTGGCTTTTTTTATTTTTTATTTTTTTTGCAGGCTATGATGAAAGACCAATTTGCAAACTATGTTGTCCAAAAGGTGCTGGAGACATGTGACGAGTCGCAGCGTGAACTATTGCTCGGTCGTATTCGGGTGCACCTGCATGCACTGAAGAAGTACACGTATGGCAAGCATATCGTTGCACGTGTGGAGAAGCTGGTCGCTGCTGGCGGTGAGTATTCTGTTGTCATGGGCAAATGCCTGATTACGTAGAGCAAGGATTTAGGGAAGTGCTAGGTAGTGTTTTTGGCGAAATCTGCTGTTCTTGATGCGAATGGCCCATGGAAGGCACTTGGTGGGCGCTGTGTGTTTTGGTGAAGCAGGCCTGGTGAGACGCTGGGCTTACTGAAGTTGGTTTTGCATGCAGAGAGACGAAGCGCTGCCTACATGGCGCATAATTTGGCTTCCACTTGAGCCCGGTGGAGGCTTTGTTCGGTGCTGGCTTTTCGAGGGGCGGAAGGGCATCACATGGCGATGTTCTTGCGTGTTGCCTTCCTGTGCCCTCGTGTCATGGCGGAGATTCTTGCGTGTTGGGCCGAGAGCATTCGTGAGCAGTAAATAGTGTAATAGTGTAGGATTGTACTCAGTTTGTGTTTGAAGGTCGGGAGAGGGTCTGGGTGAATAACATTGCATATGGTGCTGGCGTGTATCTTGTGTGGATGGCTGTTATTAGTCGGTGTATCTATAAGTAATAGGTCTATATATTTCGAGGTGGGAAGGCCGGGAGTAATGCCGGCTTCATTTGCTGTTGGATCCACCCTTGGTCTCTCCCTGGTAGTGTGATTTCAGGTCAGGCAGTTGGGACATGGAATAGTGTGAATGGGTAGGGAGCAACGTTAGTGTGTGAAAAGAAGGAAAGGGTCGAGGCAGGAGTTAGCTGTAACGGGCGTGTACAAAGAGCCCTTCGTTCTGAAGTGTACAGACTGACATGTGTAGGTCTTGTGGCAAGACGTTGGTTTTGAAGGATCGGAAGGGGGTTGTTGTAGGACTCTTGTCCTTTCTTGCTAGTGCTGCTACCGAAGGTTGGTTCTTGTGCAGCTATTGCGCCAGGGCCCTCGTAATGTAAATAGGGCGCCCTTTAACTGCAAGGGCCAGCTGGCAATGTCTTAATTCTTTTATCCTCGTTCAATGTAGCGTGAACTTGTGAGTACCTTTTATTTATTTGTGCACTTCATGGTTCTTTTTGTTTACATTAATCAAAACATTCATTTTTTTTTGGGGACTAAGTGAGGCATTTAGAACAGAATTGCGACTTTTTATCTTGGGTCTATGACTTGAAAATTCAAGAACCATCAGACTGAAATGACGAAGTTTTGTTGACTATTACTGCAGTTTTTCTCATTGAAGGTAGCAGCACCTAAAAGAGACTTTTTCTAGTCCCACTCCCTCAAAGGTTGAATCACCAGAATTTTTTGATAAGGTTTACTACAATAGTGAACTCAAGGGAAATGCAGCCCAAGTAATATTTCTAATTTTTCAGTACTCTAGTAATGTTTTGCAAATTTTCAAACATGAATGTCTCACCTTTCATTGGTTGCTTTCTCAAAAGTTGTGGTTTTGAGTCTTGAAAAATGTTCATTCAAGGTTGTTTTTTGGGTGTCAAAGAATGAAACATGTCTCTTTTAGGTGTTGCTTCCTTATAGCACTTATTTGCTTCATATCCTAGACTTATGGTATGTTTGCACTTGGCACCAAGGGAGGCATTAGTGGGTGGAAAAACAATGGAGAGGCATTGGGCATTCACACCATTGTACTTTTGCAAATGCCAAGCTTGCATGGAGGTAGATGTGTCATCTCGAAAGATCAGTGTTCACTTCAGTAGTTGGCAATGTAATTTTGTC